>JAUMIR010000001.1:216816186-219216186 GCA_030847615.1 Gambelia wislizenii | reverse complement strand
TAAGAGAATACACAGGTTTTTTTTTAAAGTCTTTTTAGCATGGGAAAATGTTATTAAACAGACTCTACCAGGGAAAGGTAACTTTTCACTTCTTGATTCTTTACTTCTATAATCTCGTTACATTAAGTAATTTGCTCTGTGATAGTTCAGGCCTACCTAAAGCAGCCTCCTGCTTATCCTTCAAAGAGAGCCACAAGAGAACTCAAAAAGTCATTCTCAGTGGGATCTTGGTATTCTAAGAACTTCCTGGTAAAGAAATAAGACTTATCAGAACTATTAATTCACTTGTCGAGATAGCACCCTAGCATCCTAGTGCAGCTTCTGAGGATCTCTCCATGCTTGAAAGCAGCACCTAGACAAAGACTATGCGAAGTTTAGTTTTCATCGAGGAAGAAATGGTACAATTACATGGCAAAGGAAGGGCAACCTCAGTCCCAACCACCTCCTTGGAGGAAATAAATAAATAAAATCTAAAGATTTCTTTGTAGATTACTCATTAGCCCAGTTATTTTCTGGAGGAAGCATTTCCCCCCACAACACAAGGAGGCAGGTCCACAGGCTTTGTGACAGTGAGGAGGTGGTGACTTGCATGTCAGTAGGGTCGTGAATTTTCTGCAGGTTTTTTTTTAAACTTTAAAGGAGATCTTCAAGGTGTTGCAGCCTCTCTGTATTTCTGTGCAACATCCTTCATAGGACGTGTTTATGTGTGCATCCAATGCTCCAGTCAGCAAGTGTCCCAGGAATCAAGTGGCTGGAATGCACGGGCTGCCCAGTAGTTGATTCAGTCCAGGTCAGTCACAAGGTATCCAGAATGCTGAAGCAAGAAGGTGGTCATCAACCAGTCCAAAAGTTGCTCAGCAAGACAGTAGTCCAGATAAACAAAGCTAGGAAGAAGTAAAACAGAGTAATAAAATGTAGCCAGTCCAAGGCCCAAAAAGTAGTGCTAATTGCCAAGGAGGGGGGGGGTTGATAGGCTGCCAGGGAGTGGCTGTAAGATTTATAGGCAGCACACAGATGCCTAATTAGGTCATCGTAAGGAGCTGCACCAACCTCTCTGTGTCTCTTAGTTTCTCAAGGAACTATAGCAATCAATCTTCAGTGTCTGCAATCTCCTGATGAGGAGCACGACTCCCCTCTACCTCAGCTCTCAGCTCTTCAGACTCAGAGAGACCACCAGCAACAGGAGCTGGAGATTCCTGGAACTTTGCCTCTTCCTCTTCGTCTGAACCTTCCCACTCCAGAGGGTGAGGTATGACAGTATGTGTCTTTCCACAGAACCACTTGACTGCTTGGCTAAGAGCAGAGAAGAGCTGGGAAGGCCTCTCTCGTCAAATCCTAGATGCTGAACTCCATGAAATACTACCATCATGTATGTTGAGAATAGTGGTTAAATTATGGGATACAACTGAATAACCTCAGGTAACATTCTCTCTCCCAGTATGATGTCCTGCAATTTGCAAAACAATGGATTACAGACAGGAAATAAAAATGATAAGAAAGATCATATTTGGGGCACAGGGTGAACATTTCAACAGTTCTTTGTTAGTCAAAATGCAGCAATAAGCTTTATGCAATATTCTGAGACAATGCAAGGTTATGAAATGTGCAACCTTAAAGTTCTTCTTTGTGCTATCTGTGAATGCACACAATGGGTTAATCCTATACTTGCGCAGAGTACTTCAGAAACTTCTAGAAACCACAATTTAAACTTTTGGGTGGTAGCTCCGTGCCCCTCAGTCCTGGCCTATATAAGCCCCCACCTCTCACCAACTGCTCAGTTCCTTTTTTTCCACCACGTGAGCAGCACTGAAGGAACACTCAAGAAAACCTCAGACTTGTTCTTTTTTGACTCACAACTACTTTTTTACTGACTTTTGAACTGGAAATCTTTGTTTGCAACTTGGATTTGGCTACCTTGGATTGGATTGACTTGGTTTTGACCTCTGGACTCCACGTGGTACTGTGCTTTTTTTCTCCTACCCTACTTGGAAAATGTCTGGTGTAGGTTTCTTTAAGTCCTGTTCCCAGTGTTCAGCAAAAATGACCGAATCTGATGGTAATTCTAAGTGCCTATTTTGCCTGGGCGAACTTCATGATGTAAAATCTTGTAGGCACTGTAAGGCCTTCACTCCCCAAGCTAGGAGAAACAGGAATAAAAGGTTCAAGGCCCTTCTTTAGGACCAGACCCTGTCTGCTTCATCCCCAGTAAAGGCCTCTGCTTCAGGGACCACTCCAAAGTTGCCCAAGGAACCCACCAAGAAAGGTTCTGCTGTGGTACCGTCCTCCTCCAAAACCATTGTGAAGCCCACCCTGATGTCTACTTGGGCCCGAGACAACAGTACCGCTAAGTCCCATTCTGGCAATATCACGACATCGAAGATGGTACCGTCAGGCAAGGTATCGGGATCTGGGCAACAGGAGCAGTTGGCGAAGGAGTCTTCATCCAAGAAGGCCAAGGCCAATGAGGGCAAAGGATCCCCTCGAAGGGGATGGTCCTGAGAGAGGAAGTGCCCCAAGCAGCCATGAGATCCTAAGTCGAAGAAGGCTAAGTCTGATGTGGTCAGAGCTTCCCCATTATCGTCCTCAGTGAAGAGGCGTTTGGCGATACTGTTGCTAGAAAGGTACCTTGAGGCTAAGCAAGGTTCTGTGTTCGATGACACAGCAGATGGTTCCTCGCCTAGTATCAGGATCATCAGAGTGTTGCTCTCACAGTCACCACAGTCCCGCTCTCGGTCCTGGTCCCACTCAGAAGTTTGCAGTTGGGTCTGATGATCCCGTTCACAATCTTGCTCAAGGTACCGCCCACGGTCACTTTCACAGGGATGGAAGAGGCCACAGTCCCGCTCAACCTCTGATCAACGCCATCAGTCCTGCTCTCCACCGATAGAGCAGCCAAGGTCATGGTCCCACTCAGGAGGTGATTCCCTGCTTCGAACCCCGTTGAAGGTGGTACCAGACAAGCAGAGGACACTGTCACTGAGGCCATGTTCCAGATCTCCGGTACTGAGGAGGTCCCACTCTGACTCCAGGTCTCCATTGCCTCACCCACACTCACATCATTCAGAGTCCTGCAGTTCACAGTACACAGACTACAACTCCCCCTGTTACGAAGATGATTGATCCTGGGAAAGATATGAGCGGTACAGCTACAAAGTTCCTACATTCAGAGGGTTTCACTCCAATTGATACTACCAGGAATCAGACCCAAGGTACCGCTACTTTGACAAGCCCTCACCAAGACCGTATGGAAGACGGTACCGCCATCACCTCTCGCCATGCTACCACTGAGACGGACAGGATAGAAGACGATACCACAGGTCTTCTGATGAGTCTCGATGCCAGCACTCCAGACCACGCCAGCCAGATCGTGCCGACTTACCTATCCAAGGATGGGACAGACGATGGAGGTCGACTGAAACCGGCTCCATGTTGACCTTCTCCACAATCCCCACGGATACCTCACTGGACACCTCGGTCCCCTCATCAGCCAACTTCACCAAAGCCCACTGGCCCTTATAAGCCGGCATCTCCAGACAAGGCGGACCAGCCTAGGCCACTTATACCACCACTGCTTCCTAAGACTCTGACCCACAGGTCTGACAACTCACATTCTGAGATGCCATCTCTGAAACCATCTCCTCAAGCCAAAGATGCTCATGCTGATCCCCCATCTCCTACAGACAATGTTCGTGCATTTGTGGACATAGTGAACTGCATGGCAGAGTCATGTGGCTTGATGATCACCCAAGCGGACATCCACGTGGATGACCCTATCTTCCACAATCTCCAGTGGCAGGCTCCTCCATTGCCTCATATCCCTGTTCCTCAGCAGAATTTAGATCTGGTGCTAAATATGAGGGATGATGGCCTTGCCCTAGCCAATTATCAACAGCAATCAGCCAAACACGTGGCAGACTGCTGGGAAAGTTCTGGCAAGTGCTATTGCAGTCCATAGGCATGTGTGGCTACATTCGTCTGGCCTTTCCTCTACAGCTTGAACTGTCATTGAGGATTTTCCCTTTGATGAGGCTGGCCTCTTCCATGCAGAAACCGACATGAAGTTGGAGCATACTCATAAGATGCGGACAACTGTGAAGGGTTTTGGCATACTTCCGCCTACTCAAGCCTCTTGGTCATGCTTCTATGCCAAACGATTCCCTCTGAGTTTTCGTAGGAGATACAGTCCTTTGTCGGCACACCCTTAGCATGCCACTCAGGCTTACCCACAATACCACAAGAAATTCCCAGCAACTTCAAAATCCAAGACTCAGAAGAAGCCTAACTTGTCCAAGCAGCATGTTTGACTACGTGCCCACCCATTCCATGCCTACATCCTGATCTCCAGCAGATGGGCTTCTTGCTGCTTTCCACCAATGGCGCCACATAACATCAGATTCCTGGGTCCTCAGTATTATCCTCAAAGGTTACTTTATAAAATTTGACAGCATTCCCCGTACAGGGGTGTTCAAGTCTACACTCTCCTTAGTACACCTCAGAAAAGAGGTGAATACCCTTCTCGAGAAAGGAGCCATAGAGAGGATCACCCGGTGCCAAAGAAAGGACTCTTTCTTCTCCTGCTTTCTTGTAAGCAAGAAAGATGGTGGGTTACGCCCTGTTCTGGACCTTCGAGGCATATACCGCTATATTATACGCAAGCGATTCAGAATGGACACCCTTTCTTCCATCCTCCCATTCCTCCAGGTGGAAGACTGGTTCGTGACAATCGACCTTCACGACGCATACTTCCACATTGCAATAGCCCAGCCACACAGAAAATTCCTGGCATTTGCGGTCGGTTCCAGTATGTATCGCTTCAAGGCCATTCTATTCGGCCTTTGTACAGCTCCCAGAGTCTTCACCCAACGCATGGCACCAGTAGTAGCCCACCTTCACACAAAAGGGGTGGTGATCTTTCCATACCTGGACAATTGATTAATAACAGGTCCATCCAGGGAGAAGGTTGCTGAAGACATTACATTGACACTTTCTCTCCTAGAGGATCTCGGCCTGTTAGTCAACCTAGACAACTCTCATCTAGAACCGTCTCAGCTCGCAAAGTTCATTGGGGCTCAAATGAACTCTATTCAAGGCAGGGCCTTCTTGCCAGAAGACAGAATCTTTGTTCTGCAAAGCATGGTGCACTGTTGCATTACCTGGAAGATAGTAACGGCTCACTTCAATCAATATATTCTGGGACACATGGCATCAACCACAGCAGTGACTCCACTCGCCAGACTGTGGATGCATCTGTAACAGACATGGTTCCTACAGGCTTTCAGTCTGATAAAAGATGACCCCTCCAAGCTTCTCTCCATACCTCGCCCCATACTCACAATGATGGAGTGGTGGTCTCTCCCAAGAAACGTGAGGCGGGGCCTACCCTTTACGACTCCATATCCCTCCAGGTCCCTAACGACACACTTCCACAATGGGGTGGGGTGCACACTCCCACGGTTTGCATGTGCACAGCTTCTGGTGGTTGAAGGAGAGCAAGCTTCACATCAATGCCCTGGAGCTTCTGGAAGTGTTCAAGGCTTTGAAAACATTCGAATTGTCCCTTCAGGGAAGGATGGTTCAGGTCATCTCAGACAACAACAACACGGTCTTCTACATCAACAAACAAGGAGCGACCAAGTCCCAGATGCTCCTAGGTCTCACGACGCAGACTTGGAACTGGTGCATGCCCACACAGATATCTCTCACAGCCATACACCTGTCAGGAGCCAGAACGAGATTGTGGATTCGTTGAGCAGAGCCAAGGGCAATTGCCACAAATGGTCCATAGCAGTGAATGTCTTGACTACCCTCTTCATGGAATGGGGCACTCCGACCATAGACCTTTTTGCAACACAGCAGAACACCAAGTGCTCAAGGCAGCCTTCAGCACAGATGAACCTGGGAGATGCCTTCCTGTTCAGATGGACAGGAACCCTGCTCTACACCTTCCCTTCTTTCCCACTTCTTTCCAGAGTTGTAGCGAAACTGAGATACAATGAATCGAAGTGCATACTGATAATGCATTGGTGGCTCAGACAACCTTGGTTCTCCCCACTTCTTCTCTCCCGGGGTGTTTCCACTGTCTCCCTCTGTGGTGGGATATCCTGTCAATACAGAACGGCTGTGTTTTCCATCCTGACCTGGAAACGATCAACCCGACAGCCTGGCTCGTCGGCCAGTAGTACCACTATCGGATTCAGTGAAGTCTATCCTACAGGCAGCCCAACGCCCTTCCACCCAGAAAGCCTACCAGTATAAGTGGCAGAAGTTCTGTGGCTTTCTCTGGGACAAGGGTGTACCCTCCAACGAAGCATCCATTTCTCTCCTCCTTGACTTCTTGGCATCCCTATCAACGAAAGGGCTTTCCCTCTCTCCTGTAAGGACCTACGTAGCAGCAGCTTCCTCAAATTCCCAACAACTGGGGATGCAATCTTGCTTTACGGACTCCTCGTCCGTCGCTTCCTGCAAGGTTACAAAAATTTACACCTGCTGGTAGCCGGACCAGTGGCCTCATGGGACTTCCAAGTAGTCCTCCAAGCTGTATCGGCCTCCACCTTTGAACCCATGGACTCAGTAGATGTCCGTCTTCTGTCTTTTAAGACTGACTTTCTGGTCGCCATTGCTTCTGCGAGACAAGCAAGTGAACTGTGCACACTCAGGGCGGATGCCCCCTACACCCAATTCCATAGGAACAAGGTCGTCCTTCGGCCAGATGTGGCATTCTTACCCAAGGTGGTCTTGTCCTTTCACCTTAACCAGGATATAGTTTTGTCATCCTCTGACGCCCTACCTACGCCAAATGGCACCACCACTCACCACCCGCTTGACATCCAGACAGCGTTGGAACTTTATCTGGTTAGAACAGCAGCATTCCGCTGCTCCAACAAGCTGTTTGTCTGCTACTCCGGCCCCAAGAAAGGACTGGCACTCTCATCTCAAAGATTCTCCAAGTGGGTTGCGTCTACAATCCAGATCTCATATGAGATAATGGGCAAGCCCTTCCCTCCCTCCATAAGGAGTCACTCTACTAGAGCAACAGCTCCTCAGCACGGTTCCTAAGTGGTGTACCACTGCTGAACATTTGCAAAGTGGCCACATGGGCAACACCGCTCACTTTTGTAAAAAACTATAAAATAGACTCTTCTAAAAATAATGGCTCAGCCCTAGCCAGGGCAGTACTGGTACAGCCACCCTCCTCTGACTGATGCACTACTCTTATTGTGATCTTACTATAGCATACAGTTTTTACACCATGTTGTTGTGTTGTCTTTATTGGTTCAGACACCCCCACCATCCGGACTCCTGAGCTTGCTAGTCTACCCATTGTGTGCATTCACAGAGACCACGAAGAAGAAGAACAGGTTACTTACCGTAATTAAAGCTCTTTGAGTGGTCTTCTGTGAATTCACACAACCCCACCCTCCTCCCCTCTGGTGTCCTACCGCTCATAAATTTTTTAACACACAGCTTTAAGGAACTGAGCAGTTGGTGAGAGGTGGGGGCCAGGGGTGAGGGGGGCGGAGCTACCACCCAAAAGTTTAAATTGAGGTTTCTAGAAGTTTCCGAAGTGCTCTGCGCAGGTGCAGGATTAACCCATTGTGTGAATTCACAAAAGACCACTCAAAGAACTATAGTTACAGTAAGTAACCTGTTCATCTTTTCCCTCCTCAAATCCCTTAAAAAGACCCCAGATTCCAAATGTAATTTGTTCTGGAGGAAGGCTTGGGATCCCTGTTTGACCACAAAGTGTTCCAGGAGAAATCTGAAGTTTCCATCTTCAATCAAGAGCTTTGTCTCCTAAGAAGGTGCCTGTTCCCCATTTCTGCAGGCCTGTAGCCGAATCACTGCTTGGCCTTTGTCTGACTCCTTTCAAGCTGAGATCATCCTCTTTAAGATACTCCCCCCCTCAAATCTGGGATTCTGGCCAGAGAATTTTCCTTAAATTCCTGGTCTAGCTTAGAGGTTCTGGGTTAGCTTTTTCTCTTCTTCTTTCCTGAGTACAAGACCCCCCCAGCTTCTTCCTTGGAAGATCTAACAGTACCAAGGGAAGGTAACTTCTGTTGCTCCTAGATTCTCTTTTGGGAATCTCCCTGCATATTATAGCTCCTCCATCACCCCCTCCTTTTTCTCTGCGTATGTGTATTAGAGAAAATAGAGCCCATAACTTTTTTGAACCTCTTTTTAACTCTCAATAACATCTGAACTTCAGATTACTTCACCCTGAACCTTCTCAGCTTTGCAAGCTTCTCTCTCTTAAGACGGTACTTCCCATTCTAAAGCAATTGTGCTCTATTAGGTAACTGTCTGTTTTTGTATGTTATATATGTTAGCAAGATCTACCATACTATTTGCTATTCCACAACACAATTACAGTGTATATTATGATACTTCTGTGTTCAGTAAAATCCCCCTTTTCAAATAGCTCTTTAGGGTTGTGGGTTATTGACTCCAATTTCCCTAAGCTGCACTGCTGCCAAGATCACAACATCCCTTATAGGCACATGTACTCAGAACATGTATGAGTTCATGCATGTGCTTTGAGAGCAGACACAGTAATAAAAGGTGCTGCATTCTAACTCAGTACCCTGGATAGCTCTTTTAAAGTTCAAACTAAAAGCAAGAGCAGATTTACCAGCCTTCTGACATAGAAGTCACCAGTTACCATTGTACTGTGTTATCAAATCTTCAGCAAAGAATGACACTAAGGACATTTTCAGACGGCCCTTACCGCGCAAGCAGCCTCTGGAGTAGTAACAAGGCTGCTGCATGGCAGGGTGTCCTTTTCGGACGCCGCTGTCCCTCTTCCGTGACTATTCATGGCACGTACGTGAAGCTTTGGAAGTGGCCGCGTCATATTTAAATCACGGGCAACTTCCATGACTGAAATATGACATGGCCGCTTCCAAAGCTTCCAAAGTTTCACGTACATGCCACGAATGGTCACGGAAGAGGGACGGCGGCATCCGAAAAGGACCCCCTGCCGCACAGCAGCCTCGTTACTGCTCTGGAGGCTGCTTGTGCAGTAAGGGCCATCTGAAAATGTCCTAAAAATCAAGAGACTGAAATGGGAAATTGGGACTAAAATAACAAACTGATGATCCTAACCGGGGGGGGGGCGCTAATCTACACTGTTTGGAACACGGATATATAATGCAAAGTGCATTTCACTTTGCTTTATCCCCATTAAAATAAACATGAAAACATATTAAAAGCAAAACACCCCAGTAGAATCAGAATCAGAATCAGAAACCTATGAGTTTAAAACAATAAACATTAAAAAGAAAAAAAAAACAATTGATGCATTGCTTGTTCTGTGAATTCACACAATGCATCATTTGACAATAGATATGTTGGGAAGAATACTGTACAAAATTTCCATTTCTCCCTCTTCGCCATGAAACATAGCACTCTATCAATCACTGTAATGACTCCTGTTACATAATAACAATTACCATTGTTCAGTTTATGGCTTCCTCCCATATTGTGGCCCAATAATCTAACTCTCTCTTCCAGAATAGAAATTTGAAGGACCTTGAATACAGGGTAGTATAATCTGAAAAAAGGGCAAAGCAACCCCATTGTGGTGTGATCTTGGTTTGTTGTGTTGTATGCCATCAAGTTGTTTCCGATTTGTGGAGACCCTATGGTGAACCTCAGGGTTTTCTTGACAAGATTTGTTCAGAGTGGGTTTGTCTTTGCCTTCCTCTGTGGCTGAGAGAGTGTGACATGCCAAGGACAACCAGTGGGTTTCCATGTCTGAGCAGGGATTTTAACCCTGGTGTCCAGAATCATAGTCCAATGCTCAAACCACTATACCATACAAATCCCCTCTCACACAACCTCTATTGTACTGATCCTATGAATCCATACCTTATGGTTCACTCATGGGGAAAAAATCAGCTCCTTAGTAAGCCTGTCTTATAGACATCAATGCGTACTCTTCTGTTTGGAGACAGAATTGGTTTAAGAACCACATGGCCACCACACACACACACATGCATGCTGAGCGTCATTCTACTACTGCTCAGTTATGGATGATTCAGTATGTCATTATACTCATTTTTTAAAAAAGTAACTTCCAAAGTCTTCATCAACAAACAATACAGAAGTTGAGGGAGACATCCTGCTTGAGGTGCTAGCCCATTAGCGTAAAACAGAAGAAGGAAATCTGCATTGTATATCATGCTTAGAAGTCAATTACACAGACTTACTTACCTCTCTATCTCTATGGTCTCAGTCAGACGGGAGAATTAATTGTGGAAAATAGCATATTACCTCACTATAGCAGCAGTGTTCATTTGTCCCCACAATTCATTCACAAGATTGCTGCCATGGAAAGCTATCCAAGTTTTCAGTTCACATGGAGCATGCCCACAAGAAAAGATGGTGGCCGTGAGTAAATTATCTCTCAAAAAGCTCCCTCCATTTTTCCTACCTTTTTTTGTCGCTAAATGAGAGATACGGAAGAGTGATCTTCTGCTTAAAAACCTTTTTTTCTTTTTGCTCTGCCACTCAAAAATAGCGCTCAATCGCTGGATACATTGAAACTGTGAATAATAGGGGAACCCTATTATTTTCATTGAGACAAACACCAGAAGTTGTTTCATTGAGACAAACACCAAAAGACCATAGGATCACATTGGAGGACCTAGAAATGCCTAAAGTGAACTTTTTTTTTTTGGATGTAGATAATGAAACCATAGGTATTGAATCCGTGGATACAGGTGTCAACATATATTGATATTACTGAAGAATTCAAAATCAGTAGCCCCAAATTCTACAGGATGTATGTTTCCTAATAAGAAGCATAGAAATTTGAGCTTAATTACAACAGAAGAAGGGTTAAGAAGTAGGCAGCATTTTATGAAACTGCTCTGATATCTCAGTGGATTCTGGGGTCTACTCTTTTTGAAGACAGAAGACATATAAAATATTACAGTCACTTCATACAATGATTTCACAGGTTACAACATATAAGTGTGCAATGCAAAATACATTATCCATAGTATACAGTTTTCCCTTCATATTCGATGGTTTGATTCCAGGACCCCCCGTGGATACAAAAATCCGTGAATACTCAAGTCCCATTATATACAATGGCAGAGTAAAATGGTGTCCCTTATATAAGATGGCAAAATCAAGGCTTGCTTTTTGGATTATTATTTTTTAAATAATATTTTCAAGCCATGAATACCTAAATCCGTGGATATGGAGGAACAACTGTAATCTATCATCTGTCTAACATTACATCAGCAACAAAAAGTCTTCATATGTTTGAATATCTATATTAAAACAATAGCTCACATGAAATAAATGGAAAAAATAATTTTCAGAAGTTGCTGTTGCTTCCTTCCTTTATGTAATTGCCCAAATTTATGCATCAAGGCCAAATGCAATGTCTTATAAAAACATTCAATTATAAATGGCACACTGGGATGTTAGATGTTATTTTGATGCAATTAGAATTTTTGCAGCAGTTCAATGTTCAGCACAAACCGTGCTTAGAAAGATACAATGCCTTAGAGAAATATTTATTCACCTTTGGCTTTTCCATCTTTTGTGCATTGCGACCTAGAATTGAAATGTGTTTCCCTGGAGTTGTTACCACTTAATATACACAAGATGCTCAACACTGTGAAAGTGCAAAGTAGTTTTACTGTGGCATAAACACTAAGTATACAAAAATATATTTCCACTTCCTGGATGCAATGTGGAAAAATCAAGGGTGTGTATGAATACTTCTGCAAGGAGACAGACAGATACTCATCTGACAAATAGAAATAATAACGCTTTCCCAACATTATTTTATTTCTTTTATCTCTACCACATATATATGTAAAATCTTTGTTTTTGATGACACATTTCTGACATATGTTTGGGGTCTAATTTTTTCTACAGGGAACTATTGCTACAAATCTCATGGAAAAGTACCCAGTGAATTGTTTCCCCATATGGCTGCTTAATCTGCTCATATCATCAATGCAACATTATATGAAATCGATAACTTGAAGGGGTATAGAGTTGTGTGGGGGGGACCTACACAAGAGAAGTAATTAATTATGGGAGTTACCTGACAGGACTAATGCACATCCTCTGTAGCAAATCTAATATTAAAGAAATATTAATACTTGCCATTTGTTTTATTTTTCTTGTAAAATATAGAACCAGCCCATAGAGGTCAGGCTTCAATGGGAAATTTATATTGTACAATCTTTGTAATTCAGATCCAACTGGCAGTCAGATTTTTGATACCAGATATCACACGCGCACATACACAGGGAGAGGGAGAGAGAGGTCCCCCAATTTTGAGAAAGATTTCAGAATACAGCACATGGATACATTAACACCTAGTTTTACAGAGGTTAACAAATTTTAAACTTTATTTATACTTTATTCCTATTTTTACCATCTCCTTTTGCACTGTTTTTCTGCTAAACTAGCAGATGTCATGAATCTACTTGCCATTCTGAGTGTCTTCCTTAGACTTCGAAAGCTCCAGTTTGTCCAGAAAGATATATTAAGCAGAGTTATATGGGCAAGAAAGCACAAATGTATAGTGGCTGTCCTTTATTAGCATGAAATATAGGAGATGCCCTACACAGGTATGGGTAGATGCATTTTAGATTACCACCACCATTCAGATGAGTGCTTAAGGCAATTTATAACCACACACACATACACACACTTTAAAACAGAAGACTATCATCTGTGTTCCCCTCTGTCCTTTTTTTTTTTTTAAAAAGAAACACCTGATTGGGGAATCCTTCCACAAACCAAAGTATGTAAAAGAAGATCTTTAACCCTTAACAAGAGTTTGTTCCAGTCCAGAAAGTCTACACATTGCTTGTTAAATCCAGGGGGGAGTCTGCGTTTCCTTAATCAGCAAAAAGGTTTTCACTTTTCCTTTTACCAGCACACTGTTGCTTTATTTGCTTTCAGGAGTTCTAGCAGAAGCCAAAATTTATTTGCGATATGTGGCAAAAGAGGTCCTACAAGGACTCAAAGTACACTCAATGAGCCCCACAACTCCCCCTAAAAACATGGCCTTATACCTGGTTATCTGTAGACAAGAAGCTACATATTGTTGTCACTGAGTCAGCATGATTTCATAGCAATTTATGAAGAAAGCAAAAAACCCCAGTGATCTGGTAGAAAACATAAGCTCCAGGATCATAGCAAACGTCTAAGGAAGAGCCTCATTTACTTATGGCCTTGTTAATATCTGCACTACAGCCTGATTTTTCTCCATTATTCTGGTACGTCTTCTGCCTCTCCAATGTTTCATTTGCTAAATGTGGAATCCAGGATAAGTGTTATATACATTCACTTTCATTAGATTTCCCATGCTGTATGTCTATTTTACTTTTCTTAACCCCACCTCATTCCCTTATTTAATATCAGTTTGTGCTTTCCATCCTCCTATGTCTCTTGAACATGATACACACTCCCCACACAAAAAGTTGTTGGCTCAGTTTGAATACTATTAATATCTACTTTTGCAATAAACTGCGTATTTGACTACTCTAGGGTTGAGTTAATATTCGTACAGTATTGTTGTTTTTCCCAGTTCACCTTAACTATTAAGTTTTTAGTTTTTAAAGATCCTGTTTTGTATATTATGTATGACTGATTATACACGTGGAGACGAGGACACATGGTAATACCACTTCCTTTGAACACATAGCAACCCTGGGTTGGAAGGACAAGGGCTGCCTTTCATTGCCTTATGGGGACATAAATAGAACCACAATCAGACTTCAGTGTCTGCTAGGCTTCCTTAACAGGAACGTAGTATGGATTAGAAGCCACACAAATGCAAAATTAAGCCAATAATCCTTTTATACTTTTCCAAACTCTTTGACATAATTTCAACCTATCAGCGAATGTGATACTACTTTATTTTCCCTACTTCAAAAGGTAGTATCTGTCTACAATGACAGACCTATTTAAAGTTATTTTATACCTGATGTTCTTCCATTTTCCACTTTACCACTACTTCAGAATCTAAAGTCGTCATTTTTTATAGTTCTCTTCTTATTTTCCTGCATGAATAGTCTTTTATGCCTCATTTCCTCTTATTACATGCTAAATCTTGCTTGGAACATCATAATTAATCATTTCTAATCATCAGCCATGTCCCAGGTATTTCAAAATTCTTGACTGTCTGAAACATTCCCCTAGGCTCAGGCTGTGATGATCAGCCTCCCTCACAGGGATAAGTGGATAGTGGTGCTCTCTAGAGTTAAGACTATTACAGCCCGTTGAAGGAGAGGGGCTGAAAGCAAGTTCAGAAAGGTCTGGTCTCAAATCACAGACTAGCTCATTCTGACTTCTGACAAGGACAAATACATTTCTTCTTCTCACAGGACTAATATATCCAAAGATAATACAGATATCACCACCCATTCTCCTTCAGTATGCACTTGCTGACCTGGGTAAGTGCTGCTCCTGTGGTTACATTTACACAGATAAGAAAACAATAGATCAGTCACCAAAGGATATTAGCTTAGAACATGTACCTACACACTTAATGCACACACATTAAGCTTTAAGCAATTTGTCCATGAAATATTTAAAAAGTGTAGCCTCTGAAGGAAAAAAGATATGAAGAAGTGACAATGGCATTAATACACTTGATGCCTTTTCTGTGAAAAACGATGGCAGAGATAAGGGTAAAGTTTCTGCTTGTTTTGAAAATGTTCCATATTTTCATCAATCATATAGTCTTTATGCTCTTCTCTCTCTTGGACTGTCTTAGTGTGGGAATCATAAAATTTTAACTCTTACAAATAAAGCTTCTCCAAAATCTAAACCAGCTTCAGCAGTAGTTGAAGAGAACCTGCGTCTCCCCTTTGGGGAAAAGTATTTACACAATGTAAGACAAATCTACATTTCTGATTATTTGATGCAAATAAAAATGTATATTCAAAAGAACTTCACACACAGAATCATAGAATCTTAGAGTCAGAAGGGACCACAATGGCCATCCAGTCCAACCCCTGCCATGCAGGAATAAACAATCAAAGCATTCTGGACAGATGGCCATCCAGCCTCTCTTTAAAGACCTCCAAAGATCCAGGCCCCTCCCCAGACAGAGTTTATTCCACTGCCCAACAGTTCTTACAGTAAAGAAATATGTCCTAATGTTCAGGTGCAATCTCTTTTCTTGCTATCTAAGCAACTTTTACAATGCTCTTGAATGGTAGGAAACTGTTGTCACCACATTGCAGATAGAAAGCTGAATCTGAGAGGCATGCACTTACCTAAAACAATGTTTTAACATTTAAATTATTCAGTTGTCTAATACGAGGTCTGTCTATTAAATAATGAGACTGATACAATAACTCGTTATTTACATGTATCACAATCCCCTTCAATATACTTCCCGTTCACACTCACACACCGAAGCAGTCTTGTTTTCCACTGGTTGGAGGCATAGAAGAAATCAGTTTCTGTCAGCTGTATCAACACAACAACACAACACAAGAACCATTTTCTTCTTTACACATCAGTTGACTCAAAAAGTGTTCCTTTAAGCACTGATCTCACTTTAGGGAAAAGAAAAAAGCCGCATGGTGCCAAATCTGATGAATATGGAGGATGTTCAAGTGTAGTAATGCATTTATCAGCCCAAAACTGCTTCACAGAAAGTGCTGTGTGAGCAGGCACATTCTCTTGACGAAGAATGAAACTATTTTTATAGAGTTCTGGCCTTTTCTCTCAACTTTTGTCAAAACGTCCTTATAATAATGCTGGTTACCTGCTCTGCCTTCTGGAACCCATTCTGCCAAAATTACACCCTTGATGTAAAAAAAACCCAATGAGCATGGCTTTGAATGTGGACTTGCTTTGACGTGCTTTTTTTCATTCTTGGTGATGATGGTGTTTTCCAGAGCCTTGACTGCCGTTTTGTCTCAGGATTATACTGGAAGATTCAGGTTTCATTACAAGTGATGATTTTTTAATAAGGTTTGGGTCCACCTCAAGTTGCTGCAGAATGTCAGTGCAAATTTCCTTGCGGCACTCTTTTTGCTGTAGTGTGAGAACCCTATGGACCATCTTGGTACAAACTGTTCCCATGTTGAGATCCTCATGCAAAATTTTCCACACAGTTTCTTTGTCACTGTTTACAGTTTCAGCTATCATTTGGACACTGAGTTGGCAGTCTCCTCAAACAATCTGGCTGATTTTCCCAACAATTTCTTTGGTTCTTGAAGTAGAAGGTCATCCAGGGAGTTTATTGTCTTCCACATGCTCACGTCCTTCTCTAAATCTTTTGTGCCACTCAAACACACCTGCATGAGACATGCAGTCTTCCCCATGGGACTCAGTAAGCATTTGAAAAGATTCTGTTGGTTTACTATGGAATTACTAAAAATTTCAAATTGACACGTTGCTCGACTTTTAAATTTAGCATTTTTCCAGCAGACAACAGACAACGTAGCTGCTTTAAACGAGGACTGACAATTAACTGAACAACAGAGAGTGTTGATGTTTGTCATGCAGGTTCAGACATGTTCAAGGTCACCACTCAAGTGTTCACAATCAGTTCTCCCTGACTTGTCTGAAAGGTATTAACACAGTCTCATTATTTAATAGACAGATCATGTATATAGTAAAAAGTTGCAATTATTTTTATCATTTCATGTTTTAAATAGTTTGGATTGATTTTACTGTAAACTGCACAGATATGTTATGATAAAGAATATGGGATAGAAATATTTTAATAATAACAATTAACAACAACAATGTAGTAGCAGATAAATGGGAGATTTCTGCATTAGAGTCCCTCATTTGCAGATTTAGTATGGGAGTAAACCTACATTGATGATCTGCTGTGGAAAAAGTTTCTCAAACTTTTTGTTGCTGTTTTCAAATTGGCACATAAAGTGCAGCCATGGATCTATATCTTTCATTTTGTGGAAGGGAAGGCAGCTTGGGGTGATTTTTAACAACCAAACTGGTAAAGAAGAAAGGTCTAAAAAGTGCCCTTCCTTGGAACAGGCGATCTTCCAGTGAACATTGCAACCTCCACCATTTTATTTTGGGTTAAAGAAAAGACAGAGAAAAACTACATGTAACTGAATCTCACGTCTAGTTTGATGTTTAGTCACTACATTACAACAGTTAACTGTACCGTAGGCTAATATTGATTGTTTAAAACTAAAAGAGCAGTCATGATATTAACTTAACATGTGAAATAAATATATCCAAGCTGATAATAGATGTAGTGCAATGGGATCTATTATTTTAATTATATTTTCATAAATGATATCAATCAAAGAAGTAGACTTCAGTCATCTCACCTCAGGCTAATGCCCTGAGATAGACACACACACTATTATTACTATTACCATTATTGTGCATATACAACAGAGTGATTTCTAATCTCTAAAGATAACTCTAATTAAACTGGCTGATTATCCCCATTGTGGATAATGCCAATGCGGCTGCTAAACACATATGTCACAGTTGGAATTGCCTGAGAGAGCATATTTAGATTATCACTTTGGACTGATTTATATTGTTACATTACACTGATCAGAAAGATAAATCTATAGCCATACAGTATTTCCTAAAGGGCTGTGATTCCATTAATAATTTCTGGAGTGCACAACTTAACATCAGCATCAAATTTCAAGTATGATCCTGGTCATCACCAACACTACCTCTCTATACTGGTTTGAAAAAAAAGAAAGCTTGTGAAATGCTCCTGAGGTAATCTGGACTGTTTGTTTCTAGCTGAAAATATGTTTCTAAACCCTGAGAATAACAAGTTTGTCACCTTCAGATGAGGTCTGAAACACCTCAAGGAGTGCAAGAAAGGTCATAGTATTGCCAAAAACAATAAGAATTTTGATGAGAGTACTAATAGTGCCACAGAGAAAATGGAGGCCAAAACACATATATAACTGGGATTTATTTCACCATAAAACAAATGCTGAAATACTTGATGAAACAAATGCAGAAAGATGCAGATCCTGAAACATAGATGCCCCCTCCATTATAAAGTATTATCTAGTATAACTTATACCATATAAAAATATATAGTATTATACAGTATAAAAACTGTAATATTTCTGCAGTACTGTATACTGCAATACTATTTATTCAGTACACTGTAAAAACTAAACAACTAAAAAAAACCCCTAAAAACTAAAATATTTCCCAGTGTTGTTTATATCATACTTTCAGTCTCTACAGCATTGCAATCTCAATGTTTACTTTGCCAAGCATGGCTAAACAGTTATGCAAGAAGGTCAGTACAAATAACCTTTTCCTTATTTCCATATAATAAGAATTTTGACAATTCTACTTTCAAAGCAAGAAGAAGCATTCCATTGCTGAGAACAGTAGTCCCCTGAATGCTTAAGTGTGACAGATGCTGTCACAGTAATTGCCAATCAGCTTATACACAGCAGCTGAAAACACAAAAATACATCACTTTGATCTCCTTGACTCAAAATGTATTTCCCAATCATAAGATCTGCACCATTTACAGAAGCTGTCCATCCTTTAGCTAAATTTGAAAATATATATGTGGTTAAACTTGTAGCTGTTTCTTCATAAATACAAGTGCTGCAACTTACACAAAGCAATCTGAAGTCCAGTACTGTATGTCCAAAAGTAAGCATTAACGTTCACAAGCTCAACAGAAGCTTGGCTTTGGAAAATATCTCAACTTCTCAAAAGATAAACAAAATTAATCACAAACATGCACTTACTTTAGTCTTACTGTTAATTTGGTAAATGGGTGCTTCATTTAATCAGTATGTTGAAAAATAAGGTATGTATAAAAATTCAGATTATTTTTTAAAAAATATGTGGGAAGTAGCTTACTTACACTTTGCAGGCAAGTCATAACCACAAGTGATTTTTGCTTGTCCAGTTTCACAGCCACTCAGGTTGCGACATTCAGCAACCAGACAGGGTCCAGCTGCTCTATGTATACAGCCATCAACTAAAGAGAGAAAGAGAGATTGTTTTTAAAAAGATAAATACAGAATTTTGCATTATTTTCAGAGGGGTGGGGCACAGAAAAGCCAACCTTCTTCAAATTTTAATAATCTTTGGGCACCATCCAAAATCCAGTAGTTTTTGTCAAAGTATGTCAGGGTGTGTATTTTTATGTAAAATAAAGCAGCAGGAGGTTTTTTTCTTTCTCTTCCTTTCTTGAATAAGGAAAAAAAAAGTTTCACTCCCAGTTGAACTGCTGGCAATTGTAGTGGAATTTGCTGCAGAAATGCCCAATGGCAACAATACTTTGTTGTGGTATGATGCTGCTCCTGAGACACTCTTTCTTTTCTTTTCTTTTTTTAAAAAAAGGAAGATGGCAGGGTTTCGGGTCAGGTAGAAAAGACAAAACTATGTACCACCTCATCTTAACAAATGGTTGAATTTGCTCCCATGATGAAATTGGATGGTTTTCATAACCCTCCTTACAGACAGAAAGACATACATGCACACATACTTTTGCAGAGCTCTGCAAAGTGAGGGGAGAAATATTCAGCCCCAAATTAAAATACACAGATACAAGCATTTACAATCATCTTTGGGGATGGATGCATACAAAAATGGAAAGATGCAGAGAATATATACAAAGGATTTTTTACAGCACAATCCTGTCATGTAAATGTTGCTGATTATTTACTTAGCCACTTGCCAAGTAAGAAATTTGGTTTTGCTATTATTAAACAGTGAAAATGGAGACATAATTCAGCATTATTTGGTAGATACTATATAATCCCTTTGGGTTAGTTGGTGGGATATTAAATGTTAGAAATGAATTAAATAAATAAAACGATTTCACTAGATTGCTTAGTACTTCCCACAACATAAAAATCTTTTAATACAAAACAATTTGCACTTCACAACAGCATCTCTCCTTGAACTTCATTCACATTACTACTGTAATATTCCAAACATTTAATCATTTAAATCATAACAGCTGCAATTGTAATATCTACTAAAAGTTACTGGTGTAATTCTCAGCACTTATTACCCTCAGAAGCTTAAAAGAAAAACATTAGCTGTGGAAAAAGAGCTGAAAAGGAACGAAACATGGAAAGCCCTTTTATCCTGTTCACAAGCAATAGGAGTTTTTTTCCCTCCCCAAAATACAGAGTTCAAAAAATAAAATTAAAACCAGTTAAAACAACTTATATACTCATGTATAAGTCCAGAAATGTTAGTCTACAAATTGACCCCAAAAATCTGGGTCAACTTATTCGCAGGTCAGTGTAAGTATTGTACCTTACCAAAAAAGGAACCATTCTCTTCTCTGAGTACAGTGGCAAAAGGCAGGAGCTTAGTCTGTCCTAGCAGAACCGAAAAAAGTACTGTGGTGCTGCTTCTGGCCTTTCTGAATACTCGGGTGAGAAAACGGCAGCAGCAGCTCTTCAGCACTTCCCCTCAAAGGAGAGCTGAAGGTAGTTGCTCTTTGACACTTCCCCTCAAAGGAGCACCGAGAGAGTAGATAAGGTCAGTGTTTCTTTTAGGTTCTCCCAGGACAGACTAAGCTCTCACTTTGGTAAGAGTTAATCTTAACTTTTATTTAAAAGGGTACCACCCCTTCTCTGAGTAGAGTGGGAAAAGGTCTTTTTGAATGCCTGGGTGGGAAAATGATGGTGGCAGTTCCCAGAGGTGGCTGGCCCACTGAGACAGCACTGGTGCTTTCCCCTCTCCATAGAATGACCCTTGACTTATCCATGGGTCATATCAAAATCCATAATTTTGGCCCCCAAACCTGTCCTTAACTTATATGTGAGGTCAACTTATACACAGGTATATACTGTAATTACTGCTAGTCAATACATCATTAACAGTACCAGAAAACTGTAATCACCATATGTTCCCTTCATATACTGAGGTCCTGTACAAATGGCAAAAATAATCTAAATGGCAATTGCATGGAAGGTGATCTGTCCAAATGGACATTTGCATCAATACGTCTCATTCAGAAGGGGGTCAGCCAAATCCACCATACAGCTCCGAAGGGAAGCCTTCAGAGCTTTTATCTGAGTTTTTAAAAAGCTCTGTAGGGCATGGAAATGTGCGATCATCAAGACAGTCATATTAGCAGAAACAGCTTTGGTTGCCTTGGTGGATGACCTATGCAGGGAACTGGACAGGGGGAGTATGTCCTTGTTGGTTCTGCTGGACCTCTCAGAGACTTTCCATACCAACAATCATGGCATCCTTCTTGGCCTCCTCGCTGGGATGGGACTTGAAGGCAGTGTTTTACAGTGGCTCCATTCCTTCCTAGAGGGGCAAACCCAGAAGATGGTGCTGGGGAACTCCTGTTCAACTCCATGGTCATTGGCCTGTGGGGTCCCCAGGGTTCTCTTTTGTCCTCTATGCTATTTAACATACACATGAGACTTCTGGGAGAGTTTGCCCAAAGTTTTGGGGTGTGGTGCCATTAGAGATGTGAAGGCCTGGAAAAAAAAAACAAAAAAATCCAGAAAAAAAATGTTTTCCCCCACCCCTGTTTTTATCCTGAAGCTTTGTTTGTTTTTTTCTGAGAAATTGGAAAAAAATGAAAAAAGGAAGAAAATGTATTACGGAATGTTTTATTTTAACATGATGAATAAAATCTTTAAGACAATAAAATCTTTAATATACCAACTGTGATAATTTTATGCCAAACCAAATTGTACATAGTCATATTTTATGTTCCTAAAGTAACAGAGTGATTTTTAATCTGTAAAAAGTGTTAATGTTGACTTTTTTAAAAAAAAATCTGAAAATTTCCATTTAAAAAAAAAACCTAGGGAATCCCCCCCACCCCGGATTCAAAATTTCCAGAAATTTTATACCTCTAGGTGCCATCAATATGCGGATGACACCCAATGCTACTACTCCTTTCCACCGCAATCCAAGGAGGCTGTCCTGGTCCTAAACCAGTGTCTGTCATCAGAAATGGATTGGATGAGGCAAACAAATTGGAACTTAATCCAAACAAGACAGAGATACTCTTGGTCAGTCAGAAGGCAGATCGGGGAAAATGGGTTCACCCGGAGTTAGACGGGTTTACACTTCCCCTGGAGACACAGATTCACAATTTGGATGTGCTCCTGGACTCAGCTTTTGAACCTGGAGATTTAGGTTTCTGCAATGGCCAGGAATGCTTTTCTGCATTTAAAGCATGTGTGCCAGCTGAGCCTGTTCCTTGAGACATCAGATCCAGCCACGGTGGTACATGCTCTAATTACATCTAGTTACTGTAACATACTCTACTTGGAACTGCCTTTGAAGAGTGTTTAGAAGTTTCATCTCATTCAAAGGGCTGCAGCCAAACTGTTAACTGGGGAGGTTACAGAGACCATACTAACGCCCCTATTGAAACAGTTCTGCTGGCTGCCAGTTTGTTTCTTGGCACAATTCACAGTGCAGGTTATGACCTATAAAGCCCCATAAAGTTCAGGTCCAGGCTCTAAGATCGTCAGGCGAACAGGCTAGGGGGTGCTGTATTGCTTTAACTAATCTGCTTTAAAGAGCTTTCTATCTTTTAAATTGCATTTTATTCTTTTAACTTGAGGGGTGAACTGTTTTAATACTGTAAATAGAAAATTCTATTTTAATGTTAACTTTTTGTATGTTTTTAATTGCATTGTTCTTTTAAGCAGTGAGTTACTCTGAGTCCCAATTTTGGGGGGAAAGCAGGATATAAATATAATAATTATTATAATAATAATTCCAGAATTTTGCAGTGTTGGATGTTCTCCTACTTGGACATTGCAGCTAACGCTAAAAGCAAAATAGGTATACTGTAGTTGCATTAGAAGTTAATTATCAGGAATGCTAATTAACAATTCTTTCCATACGTGTATGTGTATGTATGATAAATATATGTGCTTTGAAAGTATGAGGTGGTCTCTTTTGCTGACTTACTAATCATGTACATACCTTCCTGGAGGGGAAAACTGGGGGGTCGTTTACATGGGCAAATATTCCTCTAAATATACCGCTAAGATAGCTCATAGTTCCCACGGATCGCAGCACAGCATCGCCTCATTCAGAAGGGGGGAAGGTAAAACACCCAAATATAGTGTGCCAGGGGATGTCGCTATTTTTGCAGGAATATTTGCAATGTAGTGCTTTATTGGCAGTGTAAACTAGTATTCCGCTAAGGGTTAAAGCACAGCTGCATTGTGATTGGTTGATGATGCAGGGGTGGGCTTAAAAGAGGGGCAGCGAGGGAGGGAAAGACAGTAGCCATTAGAGAGGAAACTTGCAAATATCCTCTTTGCTATTTTGCGAGCCAGTTTGCACACACACAAAAAAAGGATTCCCAACAACTTTCATTCAGGGAGCATTCCTTCTCATCCTCTGCTATTTTGAAAGTATGTAAAAGCTCGTTCGTCACTTTTATCCTGTGCACGGGGGAGGGAGAGAAACCATTTCACAAAGGGCTGTAGCAGGCTGAACTGCTATTTTCCCTCTCTCTCTCTCTCTGCTTGGGGGAGGGAGGGAGGGGGAAATAGAGAGACAGAGAGAGAGAGAGAGCAGCTGGAAAAACTTGCGATCCATGGCATGGCACAAGGTCTTTTAGCAGAGAGATTACTCTCCCTCTGCTTTATGAAGTGAGTTCATTTACAGGCAGATTTAGAGACACACAGAGCCACTACTGTACTTTGATCTTTCCCGCCTGCTGTTTGGGCAGAGTCTGTGAGTCTTGCCCTATGCCCTTCCCCATACAGCCTTTGTCTGCTTGGGAGGCCACACCCCACACACTTATTCAAGTCTGAACTTCAAAGCGACATAATTAGAAAAAAAAACCTGACTGGCACAGCTGCGGAATATAATTAAACCGCAAGTTGCCGCAATAAATCTGCTGTGTAAACCAGCACTGGGAAATGTGTGGCCAAGCAACATCAGCATGTGGTCAAGATGGTAAAAAGTTATAAATGAGGAAGAACAACATGCTAGAATAGGCTGTAGCAGCATGAGTCAGGAAAGGGCAAGACTTCCCCCTCGATGTCCTCGCCTCAATACTGAGTTAACTGAATGCAAAATACTTTTGCACTTTTACCTCAGTTTGCAACCATTGAAGTAAACTGGGGATTAAGGCAGGGAGAGGAAGGAGAGAGAAACTGGGATATTTTATACACAGCTGAAAAAGTGGGATGGCAGAGGAGTAATCAGTACTATCCCTGCCAAATCAAGACAATTGGAGGATATACTTTTAGTGTCCATTTGAACTCCTGAAATATTTACTCAACTCAGAAGGGACTGGAGGGGATCATTCTGGACGTTGTTGATCTACCAAGGGTATGTGTTAAGTCCACTGCTCTCACTAAAGACAGAAGAGACTGAAGTCTATATATTATGCTTTAGCAACTCAACTTCATGCTTTGAAGTGCTTTATGCCTTTGTTAGTTTTAAGACAGCCTGGTTTGAAAAAAGAAAAACATGCATAAATGATTCCTTTTAATGCTCAAAATCCTGAACCTGTCTCATTAAATTTACAAGATGCTATTCTGAAGTGTATTTTAATCATCACAGGCAAGCACAATTATAGAATTGCATTTTCAAACTTCTCCATTTGAAACGTTTTCCACCCTAGGAATAAATGTACAAAATGTGCCTGTGCTGCTAAAATCTTGATCGCAAAGAACTGGAAGCGCACATTTCAACCTACAGTTACATGATACTTACATAAATTAAGGAATATACAGCATTAGTGGAGAAACTGACACGTTTTAGAAGTCTGGAAAAGACCAGACTAGGGTGAGCAACTACTATGAAAACGGACATCTCGTTCATTATTTTAATACCTATTATAATGATGCTTATGTATTGTATCACATACTTTCTTTATTATAAAACATTACATACCCAAGAGAATTTGTAATTTCAGAGGTGACTCCTAATAACCAAGCCACAAACTACATTCTATTTTAGAAGAGAATTTTAAAAACTGACTTCCATTTAAACCAAATGAGAATCCCTAGTTTAAACCACAGATCATCTGTACATAATGAAACAGTGGGGCTCTACCTGGGGGACACAACCCTAACCTGCTTAATATTCACATCCTAGGATCCTCCGTGTACTGAAGCCAATCCTGTAATTTTTAATCCCTGATTTTTGTTGGGATATGTAGTTGCAATCTAATAAGCTGACTTGTTTAACTGCTGAAAGGGTTAATTGGTAAATGTAAACAGAATTCATGACATAATTTCCTGTTTGTGATGTGACTGCCTTTTCTGGAGAAGGAGATGTGACTGAACTCTCTTTCTCTGGAAAAAGGACCACGAGGTGATTTAGAAGCCATGGTAACATCCTAAAGAGGCAGGAGCTGCTGGAAAGAGCTCCTGCATATTTTAGTTTTTAAGATGTAGCTTTCAGTTATATTTTGTTAGTTTAGTCCAGTGATTCCCAAAGTGGGTGCTACCACCCCCTGGTAGGTGCTGCAGCGATCCAGGAGGGCGGTGATGGCCACAGGTGCATTTGGGGGCGATGAATAACTGTAAGGGGGTGGTGAAAGCATAAAAGAAAGAAGATAAGATTTAGAAAAATTGATTTATGTATTCCACTCATAACGCTTAATTTTTCTTTGAACAACGTACTGGATGTTGGCTCGGTTCCCGCATACTCCCTCACTTGCATTGAGGTATGTGCAATCGCGCACTGCTACTGTTCATGTGGTGCCACTGAATTGCCATTCCAAAACACGTGAACACTACGAGCATTGCTGCAGGCAACTGCCACTCATGCAATTGGTCGATCGCAAAGCCTGGAATGGCAGTGGCAGTACTGGCTACTGGCAGAACTACCAGCAGATTTTGGAGCACACTATGAATCAGGAGAAATCCCGTAATTATTACGGGAAAATTACAGCATAATATAACTCTGAGGATTTTTTCAGACGGACAAATACACCGCAAGAAGAGTCATCCCTCTTGCAATGCTGCTGCGCAGTGGGGGGGGGCGTTTCATATGATGCCGTCCCCCTGCCGATTCTGTTTCGGTACAGGTCGCAGCTCCAGCATCATATTTGGCTGCTTCTTAATCACAGAGGTTGACCGTGATTAAGAAACGGCCAAATGTGATGCTGGAGCTGCGATCTGTACCGGAACAGAATCGGCAGGGGGACGGAATCATACAAAAAAAAAAACCTGCTGCACAGCGGCGTTGCAAGAGGGACAACCCTTCTTGTGGTGTATTTCTCCATCCAAAAAAGTCCTAAGTTAGATTGTTGTGATATTGTGACAAGTTAAAGTTAACTAACAAATAGTGCAACTATAATCGGTGAGTATTATTTATTTCTTTTGTAATAATTATATGCGCTTTACAATTAATAATAACATGGTTATGTATTTCATTAGTATTTATTTTAGTTTGCTTTTTTACAAAAATATTTCAAAAAATAACAAAAAAATTTAACTAAAAATACCTCCCTCCATAAAAAAACATTTTCCCTACAGATAATAATGGCTCAACCAAAATAAAAATGTAGACAATATAATATTGAATATTTGAAATATGGCTTTATTGAGTCACCTGTAAACAATCCATTACCAATGTGCCTGATTTGCCAGAAAGTTTTATCAAACGAAGCTATGAAGCCTTCCAGACTACAAGAAAATTTGACTAAAATTCATGGTGATAAAAAAGATAAGGATTTATCTTATTTTTGAATGCTGAAAGAAAAATGTATCAAACAACAGACATTGGCAAATTCTTTTCAACTGCAACCACACAAGATAGCAATGGCTCACTTGCTTCTTACAATATTTTGTTAATGTTTGCCAAATCGGGAAAACCTCATATTATTGGTGAAGAACTAATTATATCGGCTATAATTGAAGTAATATGTACTGTGCTACACTAGCCAGCATCTGATATTATCAAGAAAATTTCGTTGAGCAATAATACAGTGCAAAGAAGAATTGATGAAATGGCTCAAGATGTTGAAGATTCATTGTGTGGCTATTTAAAAACATCTCGGTTTTCTATTCAACTTGATGGATCAACGTTAGGAAATGAAGCTTTACTTTTAGCATATGTGCGGTTGACAAAGGAAGAACAAATCTGCCAAGAATTATTATTTGCTAAATATTTGCAAACTGATACTAAAGGAGAATCAATATTTCATGCATTGGATGAGGTTTTTTTTAAGAAAAAGAAATACCTCTGAGTAATATCTTAATAGTTGGCACAGATAAGATATTATTTATCTTAATACTTACTCCAGAGATGGTAGGGCGCTACAGGGGTTTTCTTGCATATTTTAAAAAAGGAGGTGCCGAATGCATTCACAGTACACTGTATCATCCATTGTCAACATCTAGTTGCCAAAAATTTAAGTGCACGCCTACATAATTCATTACAATATGTAATTAAAGCTATCAACACAATCAGAAGCAAATCATTGAATAACAGATTATTTAAACAGCTTTGTATTGACTGACTTGCTTCAAAAATTTAATGAAAGCAATCTGAATTTAATAAATTTAATAAAATTTAATTTAATAAAAACAATTAATTCTGTTATTTCTGCATTTGTGACAAAACTTCTGTACAAATGAAATTTTGGACGAGGGGAATTCAGCCAGTTCCCAAATTTATAAGGAGCAGAAGAAAAAAAAAAGATGAAGACATACTTTCTTATTGTGAGCACTTGGATGCTCTCCATTCAGATTTTAATCCATGATTTGATGATATTTTGAAAATGAGCATACCTGATTGGATTTTGGATCCTTTTTCAAGTGCAAACACAGAAGAATCTCCACAGTTACAAGAAGAACTGATGGAAGTAACTACAAATGATGAACTGAAATTTAAATTCAAAAGTGGCTACTAACAATTCTGGCTGCAAAAGGAGATCCCTACGGCTTATCCTGAAATATGGGCTGTAATTCAAAAGTTCTTAATTGCTACATAAAAATGTATGAGAATAGCTATTACAAAATATGAATATGAATATGGATAACATTACAGTAATGTATGAGAAAGAGCATTGAGACGACAAGTGTGCGAGTTCAAACTCAGTCGATGAGGAAGTCAATTATTTTATTTCATTATTATTTCTTTTTTCTTTCTTTTTTCTTTTTTTCTATTTAATGTCTGTAATGTTTCTTTGTATGTATGTTTTATATTTTGTAAAATATTATATAAATAAAATATTTTTTAAAAAAAGTTCTTAATTGCATTTCCTTCATCATATTTAGTGGAACGTGGATTCAGTGCGGTAACCAATATATTAACAAAAAAAGAAACCGATTGCAAATAGTCAATCGCGGTGATTTAAGATTACTGCTGACGAAAATAGAGTCGAGGATTACTAAATTGGTAGCAGCATACCAGGTTCACCTTCTCATTAAGATGATTTCGAATGTTTATAACTTTTTTTGTATTACCTTTCTATTCTGAGTTCAATAAATAGTTTCATAATTTCAAACTTCAATGTTTTTAATTTACACCTTTCTTTACTATATTTTACGAAAAAGGTAGAAACATTAATACATATATCCTTCTGTTTAATTGCTATTAAAATTTAAAAAAAATTAATTTCCAGGAGGCGCTGAGTAATATTTTTTTCTAGAAAGGGGCCATATAAGTTTGGAAACCACTGGTTTAGTCTACCTTTTTCAAGTTGTTCCTGAATTTTGACTGAGATGAACACAACCTCCATAATGGTTGTGAGGAAAGTATTTTTCTACCTTTTAAACTACTTTTGAGTACTTTTGAGTCTTTTATGCTAGAGTGTGGATGCTGGGGGCTGTGTGCTTGGGTGGATGGCTATATAAACCTGCATGTTTGTAATCAATACATCTTTCCTATGTGTGTATTTAAACAGAAATTCTGCTAAGTTTGTGCTTTCATATGAGGATTAAAGCCCACAGTTCTTTGGCGCCTGTTTTCAAAGGTATCTCCAGTAAAGCACAGGGGTAACATTGTTAAATCCCCATTAATTTTGAGGAATTAAAGAACCTGTGTGGATGAGGCCTGCCCATACAGACACTATTTATGCAAAATACTCAATGCACAGTTGTTATTGGGGGTGAGTGGGTGTAGGAGAAAGAGCATGCAGGCACAATTCCCTATGCGCAGACATTTTATACATAACACACAGTGTGAGCCAGGCGTTAAAAAGGACATTCAATTCACTACTGGTGTACGAATTCATGAGAAACTTATTTGTTTGATTGCTTGTGAAATACCGCACTCCAAAAACCAAAACGCAACTTTTTTGTCACCCAATATCCATGTGGATACACATAAAAGCAGCACTATAATTCATGAGACACTGGGCAGAACTACATCTTGCATCAATTTTCAGAGGAACAGCCATGTTTTTTGCAGGAAAATCAAACCATGTGGTACCACTTAAAATACTAACAGATTCATTACAACATAAGCCATCTAGAATTACAGTCTACTTCATCAGACACTTGAAGAGCTATGCTGAGTTACAGAAAGAGCCTGGGAATTTTACCTTTTTGCACCACAACTCCTACAATCTCTCAACCATCATGGCCACACAAAAAATAACTTTTCAAAGTGCTGGCTACAGGTACAAACATGGTTAGTGGGCAGGACTGTAAACATACGTTCAGAGAGAAATTTAAGAAGTACATATAATGACAATTACTTTATTATCAGAACAGCATTTGGCAGTAACATCAATATATTGGCACCGGATAAACAAATTGGTACATGTAACGTAATTCGGGGGGGGGGGAGCAACAAGCTTTAACCCATTTCAAGCTTCTAGAGACAGTAGTGAGTTTTTTCTTACATTGTTAACTTATCACTTGTGGCTTGTCTAAACTGGCAGTTTACCCCGGCTTCCCACCGTCTTGGAGCCCTGCAATCCAAATGACAAAGGACTCTTGCACCAATTCATCTCCAGACAGTCCAAGGTGAAGCCAGGGGGAATTTGGGGTAAACCCTTTTAAAACATTCCAAAAGAACCCCAAGAAAACCTGTGTCATGTGGGAAAACCCAGATGGGCCCAACATGAAAATGCAGGAGTCCATACCTACATGCTGGGCTGTATCGATGGACACATCCGCCACCAGTGTCGCTCTGAAGCCAGGAAGGAGGCCCCCAGCATGTGATCAAGGCTCTCTGCATGTAACCAGCCTAGCTCACATGCTGAGAGCCTCCTTACCGGCTTCAGAGGGTTTGACCTGCGACAGAGGTACATGCAGACTTCTGCCTGTTTCATCACAGTAATCGGGGGGGGGGAGGCAAAATACTCCAGTTGGAAGATGGAGTATTCTGGCCAGTGTAGACAAGACCTCAATCTCTCATTCTAATCTTCCTTTCAAGTTTATTTATTCCAGAACTAACACATTAAGGTCAGTACAAAAGTGCCCTGGGAGGCTGACATGCACTCCCTCCCCCACACACTGCCTTTTCTATGTCAGATTTCTGTCCATCTATTGTTTTGCATAAAAGCTGCCCTAGCTGCCCTATGTAAATTCAGAAAGGCCATACTGACAGATGGTGGGATACAGCACACCAGAAGATGAGCAAGTGAATGGACCCCTAATATCAATGGTGACATTAGGGTCTATAACAGAGCAGATGTGGTGATGAAGTTGGCATCTCAGTTTGTTTCAAAGTCTGTGCCCATGTTTATATCTTTGTTATGTAACCTGTTCTTGCTAATAAATGTCTGTTTTAGATTGGGCTCTCTTTTTATAAGGAAGTACTTTCTGTTGACTATGCTACATTAGCAAAAATGCATGTCATTATTTGTTACTCAGAATGCAACAGTGGCGGCATTCAGTAAGGGAGATTCAGCAAGCAGGAGTAAAGGATTAAACCCTGTCCATGGCCACACATTCTCCTCAACAAATATCCCTCCCTCCCATCAGAATTAGTTTCATATTCAGAGCTCAGCTGGGGCAAATTGGCTTAAATTGGATAAGAGGCATTTTAGGGTAGGAACCATCCTACTCTGCCAATTCTAGCCTGCCAAATGGACACCTCTAAACCCCCACTCCACACACATTAGGTAGTCAAAATGCCTTGTGCCAAAGAGTATGGAACACAATCCAGGAATCCACCATTTAACAGAACCTAATAGTGAATGAATTCCCCACCCGTCACCTCCCACAAAATCTGTCCCAAAGAAATGAGAGACCTTCTGGAGCACATTTTGAAGGCTGGTTAAAAGATGCAGGAATGAAAAAAGAAAAGCACAGGTCTGTTTCTGAAACAATTGATGTTACCCTACACTGAGAACCTGTGCTTGTTTTTGTAACAAGTACTGTACTTCCTCTCTTAAAGTTGCTCACACAAGCTTTTACTTTACATCACAGGATTACTGAACTATGTTTTAAAGAAAATATTCTATTTTATTCCCCGCCTCCTCCCATTCAACCAAGTCTTTTCTATCAACAAGACCAAATCCATTCTGGTCATTTTCTTCACAAAAAGCAGAACCATCTAATTTTAAGTATAAATATTCATACCCCAAAATAATGATTTAAAGAAAATGTGAACTGACATTGCAAATAGTGAGTAACTGCAAGATGGTAATAGTTTCTTACTTGGCATTATCCCTGAACAATACACTTTGAATACAAAATTTCAATGTACAGTTTAGTAAATGGCATGAACTTCTCACCACAGAAGGAAATACGCTCCACAGAAGCCTGACTTACAAGAACAGTTTCCACTATTATAGAGTGTGATTCTTCTTTACAGCATCTGGTCCAAACAATCCTAGGATCAGTCCCTGGTCTCAGACCAAATCTTGTCTTGGCCAACTAAGGAAAGCATCAGTTACCCTTTCTATACAAAAACTAGAACTGGCATTAAGCAAACATTACATTAAATTAGTGCAAGTAGAATAATAATTACAATGAAGAGTAAACGTCTTTGCATTTTTTAAAAAAACCCATAGAAACAGAATTTTCAAAACTTCACTTCTTAGAATACAGAGTTCCCAGCCTCTCCTCTGGAGATTCCTTATGCCTGTTTAAATGAGTGAAGGAAGATTATGCAGCCATGGACACAGTGACATTACTATACTGGTGCAGGGGGTGCTCAATGCACTGAGTGACACCATTACAGGGGTGTGACACCCAAATGCCCAAGGCAGGCACAAACCTTTGCACGGCAGCAGGGGAGAGAAAGGAACTGCTGTCAGGTGACAGTGGTTGTTGACCGCATGGGGAGGCCCTACCTACCTGCCCGATCTTGCACAATTCTCACACCAGATCTCATGTGAAGTCTCATGAGACTCAAAATCCCACCAGAATTCAAATGAAATCTTATGCTACAACTTCTTTCTCTCAGATAGTCTCTAAGGTGCTACAAGATCCCTTTGCAAAGTGCTTCTTAGGCTGTCTGATATGGGGGGCTGGCAGTGTGGCACACACACCCATGTGCCAAGGACCAGCACTAAATTTTTGCTCATTGGGTTCAATTGTTTCTATTTTCCCTGGAAAATTTCCAGGGACCAACAGGCAATAGCTCAGGGACCAGCACTGTTCCATGGACCACCACTTTAAGTAGCAGTGTACTAAATTATCAAGAACACACACACACAAGACAGCTTATTGTAGCAGAACCTTCCCAGGAATTCCAAAGGCTGGATGCAGTCTATCCTTTGCACACTTAGTTGGGAATCAGCTACACTGAACACACGGAGTGGACTTTTAAGTACACATTGGGCTTGTAAAAGTCTTCATACTGAAGGATGACTGGGTGACAATGAATGGGAAAATTTGTCCTCCTACTGACTGTGCCCTCACACACTAAGATAGCTATTGTGTTGGCCTGATTGGAGAATCCAGATCATAAGAGACAGAATGTCCTGCCTTTGTCAAGGGCCCATGGAAACATCTATTGTCTCTTTAAGAACTGTTCCAATTAACTAAAGATAGTTTTAGCTCAGTGTTTCTCAACCAGCGTTCCCTGGAACCATAGGGTCCCCCAAGAGGTTGCTAGGGGTTCCTCAAGAGATTGTGATTGTGTGTGTGGGGGGAGCAATAACAGTATACAGAAAAATGTTTATGCAGGGGTTTCCTGAGACCTGAAGATTATTTCAAGGGTTCCTCCAGCATAAAAAGGTTGTAGCAGCTGGAGGAAGAAAATGGGGCAATGGGAGCTGGCAGCAGCTGTTTGTACCTTGTGTGCTAGAGAAAAATCAGAAGAATAAAGGACTACTACAGCATTGTAATTCAAAATTCCTCCCTTTTTTTGCAATTTTCTATACTCTGCATAGGCTCTGGTATCAGTTTCTCTCAATTCTCAATTCTCAGATCAGTCACAATAAGTAAAAAACCAAAGGGTTTCAGGAAAAGTCCAAATGGTAGAAGCATTATATTAACAAGGAACCCAAATATCGAGGTACCTTTTCCCTTCCTTTTTTCCTCTCTCATGGATTTTCCTTTGTTTTTTAGCAAGGATGTGTAGGATCTCTCCCAGAAAGAAAAGGGAAGTCGATCTTTTCTTGCCCATAATCTAGACCAGAAAGAGGGCCACACTCTTCTCAAAGCTTTGCTTCTTCTTCACAAGCTGTATTTTTCAATATTCTTGATTTTTCAATTTAGTTTTACGAGTTCTTTTAGAACTACACAGAGTTTTCCCAATTCTTCATCATTACAGCAGATGTGAGAAAATAAGAAGAGCCATGCTGGATTAAATTGAGGAAAAAACAGTCTTTTTATACAATGTCTAAGCAGTTGTCTATGGGAACCAAACAAGGAAAACACAAGTGCAGCCTCAGCAGGTGATACATAGGCACACAGTCTCTGATATGGGAGATAACATATGTACCCATCCTCACTAGTAGCCACTGATAACCCTATCCTCCATGGATATATCTAGTCTTTCAAAGGCTTCCGAGTTGGCAACCAACACTACATTGTGAAAACGAAGGCTTTCACAGCTGGCATCCATAGGTTTTCTGTGGGTTTTTTCCGGGCTGTGAGGCCGTGTTCTGGAAGAGTTTATTCCTGATGTTTCACCTGCATCTGTGGCTGGCATCTTCAGAGAATGGTTGGGTAGGTGTGTGGGGGGTTTGTATACTGTGAGTTGATCTACAGACCAACCAAGAAAATCCAAGAAATGCTACGCTCAGCAAAGGATAAAAGAGACCCTCTCACAGCTGCAGGAGTTTACCGCATACCATGCAGCTGTGGACAAGTTTACATAGGGACCACTAAATGCAGTGTGAAACATGAATCAAGGAACATGGGTGACACTGCAGACTGGGCCAGCCAGAAAAATCAGCAGTAGCAGAACATGTTACCAACCAACCCGGACACAAAATGTTATTTAAAAACACAGAAATTCTGGACTAGGCCAACAACTATCATGTCAGAATGCACAGAGAAGCTATTGAAATCCAGAAACACCTGGACAACTTCAACAGGAAAGAAGAAACCCTTAAAGTAAACAAAGATTGGCTACCAGTCCTGAAAAACATGAAAATCAAAACTCAACACATGGAAATGAATTTCACCCAGGGACAGGGCGATTTCCAGCAGACAATGGACCATTAGCCAAACAGACACTAAACCTCCTTGCATATCTCCACCCAGGAACCAGACATTCAAATACACACATCTACATCTCATCTCCAACAGGGAGTCACAATATATAAACACACACACACACACACACTCCTACCCAACCATTCTCTGAAGATGCCAGCCACAGATGCAGGCGAAACATCAGAAATAAATTCTTCCAGAACACAGCCTCGCAGCCTGGAAAAAAACCACAAAAAAACCAACACTACATTGTTTGGCAGTGAATTCAACATTTTGACTATGCTCTATACATTTATCTGTCCTCAATCTCCCACCATTTAGCATCTGTGTATGACCTTGGCTTCTAGAATTATGGGAGATGCATAATTTTATGCACCTCTATCATACCTCCCTTTGTACTTTGCATTTTTGTTTTGCTAAACAGACCTAAACATTGCAATTTGTCTTGTGGCCAGGTGTGGGCTTAGTGAGGCAAAAGTGGTCAGGACACCAGTGACTGTCAGGGGACGATAGGACAAACAATCCCCAGCAGAAGCAAAAAAAAACCCTGTCTCAGTAGACTCAGTAGCAACCTGTTCCCAAGAATACTCACACACAGAGTGTTTGACGTCCAAATAAGCAGGATGCACTTTTATCTTAAAACTCAAACAGTTCCAATATATAGGCGATATGATAGCCCTGTTTCAGAATTTGAAGCGGTGTCACGTTGAGGATGGAGCAGGCTTGTTTTCTGCTGCTCCAGAGACTGGAACACGGAGCAATGGATGCAAGCTCCAGGAACAGAGATTCCACCTCAACATTAAGAGGAACTTTTTGACAGTAAGAGCTGTTCGGCAGTGGAACACACTCCCTTGGAGCGTGGTGGGGCCTCCTTCCTTGGAGGTCTTTAAACAGAGGCTGGATTGCCATCTGTTGGGGATGCTTTGATCAAGATTTCCTGCATGGCAGGGGGTTGGACTTGATGGCCCTTGTGGTCTCTTCCAACTCTACAATTATATGATTCTATATACAAATATTTACAATTCGAAGAGAAACTGCTTCACCAGGCCTCAGCATTCACAGGAAGAAGGAGGAAGTGAGCTCTGTTTCAGCTCTCATATATACATCTATCTATCTATCTATCTAGATAGATAGATAGATAGATAGAGATATCTACAGGACATTGCTCCCTAGTGGCCTGACTAGGCATGATTTGGTAGTTCATGCAGCATGGTTCTGCAGTTGTTTGGCCATTTTATAATGGAGTTCAGTCTCTAACTCCTGACAATCCCCTCCAAAATGGTCAAACTACTGTGCAGGACACGTTATCATTACAACATAACATCATTAACATACATTGTTAGACATCAATCGTCTGTCAGTTGACCTTCCCTTTTGACACCTTTCACTTTACACACTAGTGACAAGGCCCAGCCTCTTTGCCATCTCCTCGTGGCTTCCTGCTGGAAGGGCTTTTGTGAGCAGGTCTGCAACATTGTCCTCAGATGGACAGTACTTCAGACACAAGACACCTTCTTATATTAACTGCTTCACAATTTGGTAGCATACCACAATGTACTTTGTCCTGCAGTTCAGATTTTCTGCTTCTGCCATAGCTTTGCAGGCTTGTGAGTCCTCATGCTCCTCAACAGGCATTTGGCACAGCTCCCCAACGTCTGCAAGCATCTGCCTTACCCACTGTACCTCACTTGCCATCTCAGACAAGGCTGTGAATTCAGCTTCAGTGGTACTAATGACAACGTAGTTCTGTTTTCTTGATCTCCACGCTATGGGGCTCTCTGCATACTTGACCATCAACTCGGTCACTGACTTCCTGTCTGAACTCTCAGCTGCAAAAGAGCTGTCCACATAGCACTTCAAGGTCGCCTGACTTCCTGTCAGCTTCAAACGCATGTCTTTGGTCCCCTTGAGAAATCCAAGCACCCTCTTCAGGGCTTCCCAATCCACCCTCCTTGGCTTGGAGACTCTTCTGCTGAGCACCCCAACTGCAAAACTGATGTCAGGCCTTGAGTTGTTTGCAATAAACAACAGACTGCCTACCACTGAGTGGTACAAATCTGGCCTTTCAAACTCCTGTTCTGCCTCTAATTTCACTAATTCCACAAATTTCAGTGGCCATTGGTGTCCTGACCACTTTGGCCTCACTAAGCCCACACTTGGCCACAACACTGTCAATTTTCATCTTCTGACTTAGGAAAAATTCTCCAAGACCGGTCATTTCTACCTCTATGCCTAAATAACATCTCAGGCTGCCTGAGTCCTTCAACTTGAACCGGTTTTCTAACTCCACCTGTACTTTCTTGACATCACTGGCACTCTTTCCCGCCACACAAAGGTCGTCCACATAGATAACTAGCATGACAGCACTATCACCTGACCCCTTGGTGTACACACAGGCATCAGCAACACTCCTTGTGTAACCTAGTGACACCAAAACTTGGTGTATGCACTTGTTACAGCAGCGTGTGCTTTGTTTCAAGCCGTAGAGTGCTTTGCACAACAAGTACACCTTGCTCTCACCTGCACTGTCATACCCTGGGGCCTGTTCCATGAAGACTGTCTCGTCAAGATCAACATTCAGGTATGCTGTTTCAAAGTCAAAGTGTTGCACAACAATCTGCTACAGCTAACACTAACCTAAGACTTTCTGGCTTTGCTGTGGGCGAAAAGGTTTTGTCAAAATTGGTGTAGCACTCCTGGAAAAGCCTTTAGCAACAAAGCATGCCTTACACTTTTGTGTCCCATCAGGCATGTCCTTAAGCTTGTACACCCACCTGCAACCAACAACCTTTTGGTCTTTGGGCCTCTCTACTACCTGGAACACTTTCCTCTCAACTAGTGACTCGAATTCAGAGTCCATGGCTGAGTTCCACTTCTCCTGCTCTTCCTGGGGAAGTTTTAGGAGATGCTGAAAACTTGCAGGCTCCTCTGCCATGACATTGCATAGTGTGGCTTCCTGAGCAACAAATCTGTCAGGAGCCTTTCTCACCCTCGTTGACCTTCTGGGGATGGGCACCCTAGTTCTGCCTGAGTCACCCTCACTTGCACTGCTGCTGCTATTTCTCCCTATGTCAGGCTCAATGCTTGTTTGTGGTGGTGTGTGTGTGTTGGAGTGGCATGTGAAGTGTCAGGCTTTACTTCCTGTGCCTCCCCTCACCTTCATCATCAGACATCACCACCCCTCCATTTGTGGGACTTTGGGGAGTTGTTGACACATCCCTCCCCAAGGGAACAAACACCTCCTGATTGCAATGCAATCTGTCCCACCCTGAGTGCATTTCAAAGTTTGCTCTCCTGGAGAACATTACCTTTCCAGGATGGAGAGAAAACACGTACTTATTACCCTCATAGCCAAGGAAACGCAACATCCTGGTTTTAAGCTGCCCAGGTTTCATTAGGCTCGGGTGAATCAGTACATTTGCATACTGTCCAAAAACCCTCAGGTACTTGAGGTTTGGTGCTCTACCATACAATAGATAATATGGGGTCTGGTTGATGCTAGAAGTCCACAGTCTATTTAAATGGTAAGCAGCAGTCTTCACTGCCTCCCCCCACAGCCCAGCTGGGGCTTGTGCATCTTCCATCATGCACTCCATCATGCACTTCAACATCCTGATTTTCCTTTCTGCAAGCCCATCCTCCCCTGGAGACGCTGGGTTTGTGGCTTTGTGTCTAATGCCCCTCCTACGCATCCAGGTCTGCAGACTGTTGGATAAGAATTCCCCTCCCCTATCCGTCACTAGACTGGAAACCTTATGAGAAGGAAATTCACATTCCACTGCGTTCACCCACTCACGGAACCTGTCTGCAGCCTGATTTTTCTCCTTCAGTAAGTATATGTAGGTGTACCTAGTGTGTCTGTCCACTATCACAAATAAATAGTGGTTACCTCTTTCAGAGCGCTTATAGGGGTCTGCTAAATCAGCGTGGACAACTTCAAAGGGTCTGTTGGTGACACATTGGGTCTTTTGGGAAATAGGGAAAGCCTTCACCTTAACTTTCCTTCTCTCTGCACATTCGAAGAACCTTGGGCAGTGTTTCATACTTAAACCAGGGCACACTTTTGCTAGCTCCTTTAACCCTTTGTAACTAGCATGGCCCATTAGCCTGTGGTAGTAATGAATGCACTTATCATGTAGGGGCACACTGTTTGCAAGATTCACATTTGCCACTTTCCCTTTAGACAACATGTAATACAACCCACGTTTCTTTATCCCTTTTGTACAGACATTATTCATGTTATGCCTTTCTGTTACTGTACAGTGTTCCCCCTCAAATATCACTTTATAACCATCAGTAGTCATTTGGGACACACTTAGTATACAATTCTCTAGTTTGTTAACACATAACATATTTTCAAAATCTTTACCGAAAGAGGGCACATATGCAATGCCTATTTTCTGCACCTTGCTGGGAGCACCATCTGCAAGGGTAATATTGGTTATTGAAGCATTTTTAACATTGCTTAACAACTGTAAATCATTAACCATATTCTGTGTGGCCCCACTATCAATTAACCAAATTCTTTCCTCAGTACATTTGGGATGATGCTGTGCTACGAAGGCATGGCATGCAGCCTGAGAGGATGCACCCCTCCTATCTGGTGCAGGCATCTTATAGTCCTTCTGAAAATGTCCAAGCTTTTTGCATCTGATACAATGTTTCACATAGCTGCAGGCTCCCTCCTCCACAGGTGCCTCTGTTTCAGTGCTCTCCTGATTGTGTCTGGTAATTTGTGGCTGTTTATTCCCCTCCATCCAGGAATCAAATTGCTTGTGATGGATGTCTTCCAGAATACGCCCAGCTACCAGGTCTACAGACAAATCATTCTCTCCAGTGTACTGCAGACTGTACATTAGGAAATCCCATTCCTTTGGCAAACTGCCCAATAAAATAAAACACTTATGGGCTTCTGGAATGTCCGCCCCTCTATTGGCCACCTCTTGAAAAAGCTGCCCCATTTCCTCCAAATGGGCTTTCACACAGCCTCCAGTAGACAGCTTTGTTTTAAAAAGTCTCTTAGTCCATATCATCTTGGAGAGGCAGGACGAATTCTGATGAACTGTTTTCAAAGCTGTGCAAAGCTGAAAGGCTGTCTTTGCTGGGGCTGCGTGTATTAACTGGGAGGGGCTGAGTGATAAGAGAATTGCAGCTCTAGCCTTCCGGTCTGCTAGTCTGAACGCTGCTATTTCATCTTCCTAATCCTGTGGGATCACACTTTCATTCTCCAAAACATGCCACAAATTGTCCTTAATTAATAAAGGCTCCATGTATAAACTCCATGCTGAATAATTTCCATCAGCCACCTTTTCAAAGCGGACAAGAATATTATCTGCCATTCTGCTGATTGAGTCAACAATTCTCCAGCTATGAAACACAGACACCTGGCAGGTGGCAGCACTTCAAGGTTACTTGAAGATATTACAGGGCCTGGCTGAAACTTAACTGTTTCTCAGCCACCTAGCCCAAAACACTCAAAATAAGAGTTTCTGGGAATTTATTGGGTGCACCTTATCTAATCGGAGATCAATCAGCTGGGCCCATAACCACTGTCAGGGGATGTTAGGGCACGCAATCCCAGCAGAAGAAAAAAAAAACCCAAACCCCCCAGTAGACTCAGTAGCAACCCATTCCCAAGAATACTCACACACAAAGTGTTTGATGTCCAAATAAGCAGGAGGCACTTTTATCTTCAAACTCAAACAGTTGCAATATAAACAAATATTTACAATTCAAAGAGAATCTGTTTCACCAGGCCTCAGCATTCACAGGAAGAAGGAGGAAGTGATCTCTGTTCTGAGCTCATATATATATATATATATATATATATATATATAAACAACTGCAGAAACATGCTGAGTCATAATGGCTGAGTGCATGAACTACCAAGTCATGCCTAGTCAGGCCACCAGGGGGCAATGCCCTGTAGATTTATACACACACACACACACACGTATACATATACAGTTGTCCCTTCACATTCGCGGGGGTTAGGCTCCACAGACCCCCGCAAATGTGAAAATTCCGTGAATAAAAACTGCCCTCCCCTTCCCCCACCAAAGTGACCATGGGGCCTCCGGAGGCCTCATAGTCACTTCCCCCTGCCTCCCCCTCCCTCCCAAGGCCTTCACGGGTCCTCCAGAGACCCTCCGGAAGCCCCGTGATTGCCTCCCCAGCCCTCTCCACTCCCTCACTAGGCCTTCACGGGGCCTCTGGAGGGTCTCCGGAGGCCCCATTGTCGCCTCCCCAGGCCTCCCCACTCCCTCACTAGACCTTCACGGGGCCTCCGGAGGCCCCGCATCGCTGCTGTGGGGAGGGCAGGGGGGGCCTCTCAAAACCGCGAATATTCAAAACCGCGAATGCTAAGTTCGCGAATGTGGAGGAGCAACTGTGTGTGTGTGTGTGTGAGAGAGAGAGAGAGAGCTCAAAACAGAGCTCACTTACTCCTTCTTCATGTGAATGCTGAGGCCTGGTGAAGCAGTTTCTCCTTCAATTGTAAATATTTGTATATATTGCAACTGTTTCAGTTTGAAGATAAAAGTGCCTCCTGCTTATTTGGATGTCAAACACTCTGTGTGTGAGTATTCTTGGGAATGGGTTGGTACTGAGTCTGCTGAGATAGTTTGCTTCTGCTGGGGACTGAGTGTCCTATCATCCCCTGACAACCTGATCTAAGCAAGAAGATTCTGGTTTAATCCCATAGAACCAGAGGAGGAATAAGGCAGGAGATTCAGTGAGCACATAAACTCATACTACCTTAAGGCTTTTGAAGAGACTACAAAGAGCTACCATACCTCTGTCCTCCAAGGGATATCTTTTCTCTCCATAGCAAATTTGCAAGCACATTTATTTAAGGGAGATAATAACAGCAGAAGCATGATCAACAGCATTAGGTATACAAACATGGAAGCAACCTCCTCACTTTATCACTTTGAAAATAATTGCTTAAGAGAAGATGCAAGGTCACAATCATTTGCTGTGGGGAGGGGTTCTGCTTGAACTATATTAAAAACGAGTATAGCATTTAGATTTGTCAATGAGCATCTATCTCCCCATCCCCAATGCAATGGGCAATATCCTTTCAAGGCACACAATAAAAGAATATTACAAACCTAAAGGTCTGCTCATGAATTACTTATACAGTGGTTGTGTGCTACAACTCTTAGCACCTCTTCAAAGTTTAGTAGTTAAAATTATACAGCAGGCATTGGACAATTTAATGATGTACAATGCTGATAAATTTATTTCTTGCTGAAGGGAAAAAAATCCTTGCAAATTGCAAATTAATCCACAGCAAAGCAAAGAGCATTAATGGTGCCAGAGGAAGTTTGTTAACAAAAATGTCCAGCAGTTCTAACCCTGTGATGGTGATAAAACGGTAACATAATCAATCACCACAGCAAAACATAAGAAATCATATGGGGAAGGGCAAAATACACATTTCTTCTGACCTTGCAGACTCCATGTAAAAGAGAAGGGACCCCATGTAATTTTCTTAAAGTAAGCATTACATCATTTAGCACTGAAAAGGAGTAAACCTCTTTTCCCATGTAAACCTTCTTGCTAATTTATTTATGCCTTGCTATTGTGGCCAATTTAAGAAATTACTCTGAGTTATTACATTTGTTTTGCCAAAATGTTATCCCCTATGGCAAAAGGAAAGATTTCCTGCATAGCTACAGCAGAATGCTTCTGGAGGGAGGATTAGTAAAAAAACATTTCTTCCATGGCTTATGAAGACTACTCACTACTACCTATGGATTGCACAGGCTTGACAAGTCATTATGGAGATGGAGACATGGCAATGAAAGAAGTGCTCCAACTGGCAACATCTGTCTCAGAGAGGAAGACGGAAACCAAGTACTATCTGATGACTGTAACTTGCACTGCTTATTGTGTACTTGCTATTCACAGTGAAGGAATCTGTAAGAAAGCTGCAATATGCCTCTAAAAACAAATAGTGAATCTCTGAGAGCACGCTACATTCATGCCTTTTGCACACCACTTCTAATCTTGTTGCAGTTGTTCTCTTCCCTCTTGAACAACAGCCCTGCAAGAGGTGTGTGTGTGTGTGTGGATAGATATACCCTACTAAAAGATCTAGACAGTTGTCAAATGAGGAAAAACAGTGAGCACTGTAAAGAGATAACAACATCCAATCCTGAACTCTACTTATCTCTTTATACAGTAGTTCCCATACATCCCCTTCTCTGTCAGCTCCATCAGTCTGTTTTTGCTGTTAATTGCAATCAAGTTGGCTTCAACCTATGGCAACCTATGAGTAAGCAACCTCCAAGACACCCTGTCATCAACAGCTCTGCTCAGGTCCTACAAACTCAGGGTTGTGGCTTCTTTGGTGGAGTCTATCCTACCTGTATCAATCTATTTACTTTCAGCATGAACACTGGATCAACTAACAATTATCTTCTTCCTCTGTTTCCCCTCACTTGCTATTTCATGATTTCCTCACCCAACTGTTTAACACAGGGTAGGAGGTTGGGGCTGCACTGGTCCCCCGGGGCCCTGGAGGGGCCGAACCCCACCCACCCTGCTGCACCCTACCCCCAAAACAAAATAGTCCAAAACTGTCTTTTATCCAAGCACCTCTTTAAGGCCTCCTAGGAAACCTAGGAAGCAATTTTGCCCTGTTTTGGGGAGACGGGGTCATTTTAGGCCTTTTTCCTCCCAACAGGAAGGCATTTAAAAAAAATCAGATTTTCCCTCAATAAGATGTTGGGGTGTGCTGAGGGCCCCTGGTTGTTATAAAACTGTTTTGGGACTGCATGTGACCCATGGGCTGTTCTTTCACCACCCCTACTTTAACAAAGTGGAGGTACACTACAGCTATCTTTTCCCCATTGGTTCAATATAGATAATCTATCAGAAGTTTCCCTTAAGTATGAGCCCAGAACCCTTCCACCTGCCTTATTTTCAACCTGTACATGCACAATAATGCCTACGTTTTTCACTCAAAAACATGTGGTTAAGCCATGAATATAGTGTCATGTTTATAATGGCACCAGCAAGTAATATAGAAGATTTCCTTCTTGCAGTGAATCTCTTTGACCGCTGCTTACTATTTAGAAAACTTACTTTATGAATAGCCTTATAGCAGCAAACATTACAGTTTTTCAACCTCAAGTGTTCAACACCTAGGTTCTTGAGCTAAAATATGAAATATATTTATACTTTCAGCAGCCCTCTAAAGGACCCAGAGAAATACAGGTGTTTCTAAAACCCATGTGAATGCCAAGTTTTTGGTAGAACATCCTAGCATACATATCTTCAATTTCTGATACAAAGCATATTTTGCCTTTTGTTATATTTCAAGCTGAACATTACTTTTCATTGTAAGCATCACATGAGCATTGTGGATCTGTTGCTCATTTTAAATGTTTTTATCCATTGTACATCATCTTGGGGGTCCTTGTGGGTTCAGATAAATATCTAAATAAATAAATAAAACATTTGATGCAGCTAGGTAGTTCTGCAAATGTGTTTATAGCTATAATACAAGAAGTACCAACCTAATTTTATTTCCCCCCCAGCAAAAGCTACAGTAATAGAAATCTGAGTTCATATTATAAACTAATGCAACACATCTACTCCACAGAGCATTTGGTTTCCATTTCAAAAATCAAAGTGTATCTAGTTAGCTATTTACAAGTTTATCCACTGTTTGCCCACACTCTTCTTTAAACTCTCAAAGCATATAGTATCATAAAAAACATACTGTTAAAAAGAATGAAAGAACGAGTGTTAGGAATAAATAAAATCTACAGATAAGCAAGCAAGCTTATGGTTCAATATTGCAAGCCTAAAAACTAAGTGACCATCATTCCTTCCAGCAAACCTTTGGGAAATTTTGCATGCAAGGCTGACAAGAGAAAAGGGGATTACAGCAGCCAGGACTGGGACTGCTGTATCTTCAGAGCAAAATGTATTAACAGAGCAATATTTTTCATTATGGCTAGCTAACATTAAGCATGGGTCACTGGTTCACATATATTCAGAAGGTTTTTAAAATAAATGTTTTATTAACAAGAAATAACACAGAGACAACAATGCACAACTGAAACACGCTAAATTGACCAGGGTATACAACTATTCTCTTTGACCTATTATATTAGGCAAGCTGCATCTGAATATTTTTGTCTTTTCAGATGATAGTATGTTTCCAAAGACAAGCAACAATTAAAAAAAAAATTGAGTAAGAGTCACAAGAACTAGTGTTTGCATATGAAATAAAAGGGAAGTGTGTTGTTAGGGATAAATTTATTTATTTGGAAATAACATTTAAGTGATGTTTCATGTTGTGGATGAGAAGGACTTACCCACTAGCACTGCCTGGGCCAGGGGTGGGGAACCTTTGGCCTTCTAGGTGTTCTGGACTACAATTCCCATAATTCCACACCACTGGCCATGCTAGCTATGACTTGTAGGAGTTGAAGTCCAAAACATCTAGAAGGCTAAAGGTTCCCTACCCATGGCCTGGGCTGTTCCCAGCTCCCAGGTCTCTGGAGGAAAGGAGAACCAGCTGCTGACCTCAATTGAAGTCTCTGCAAGGGGGGAGGTGGCAAAGAGGTCAATAAAAGAACCCCAGCAAACACTGGAAGGAGAAAAGGAAGGCAGAAGCTGCACAAGAAGAGGGGGCCTGCAACAGACTCCTTTAGACCTGAGACCTGGGGCTGTGAAGAGACTCAAGGAAAGGTATGAGTACCCAAGAACTGAGGCTTTTCTTAGCTGCCTGTCTGCAGGGTCCTTCAAGAACAAGTTGGGAGTCCAGAGAGAGACAGAAGGGTCTGGGGACAAGCCCTGCTACTGGGACCTCTGCTGCAGTATTTTTGCTTGGCAGAGGACTTGCTGAACTTAAATAAAGCTATTTCTTCCTACTTGAGAGGCTCTGGGGGTGTTTGAGAGGTCATGCAGGCGGGAGCATTTGATGTACCTCTTCCTATGGAGGGTACAGACCCTGTGACACATGTACAAATTATGTCTTGATTAGACAGCCAAAAAAAAAAAATTCTCTTAGTCAGCAGGAACATAAAGTCCCTCTGAAAAGGTACAAAATGCTTTCACCTTTTTACCGAGCAATGGCAACCTATATATCCCAAAAACCCAAGGAAAAGGGCTATGCAGATGGCATTGCTTTCCAGAAATTTGAATCCCCATTAATCACCATATTCATTTCTCTGGCAAACCCTAGCTAGTTTATTTTCTCAAAACTAGAAGTAAAAACATTAAGAGACAGGGTTTGTCTATATGAAGCAATAAAATGTGGAACTGTGTGCAGTGATGCCAATTTGCAGCAGCTTCTGTTTGTCTTAATGGGTGTTGTTGTTTTTTTTAAGATTGAAGGCATTACAAGCGATGCACTTTCACTTTTCCAATAGGCATGCCTGTGAATCAAGATGGTGGCTGCGAGTGAATTACCTGTGGTTTTATTTACCTTGAGTTGCCGCCACCGAAATGTGTTTTTTTTAAAAAAAAAAAACTGAATCCAAGATGCGATCTTCTGCTTTAATAAAGAAAGGAACAACAAACAAAAAAAGCTACTTTCTCACCGTAGCACGCAATTGCTATGGCAAAAATCCAACATGTTGGTTGCGTGTGCTTGCCTTGTTAACAAGCTCTGCCTACTGTGCAGGCAGTAGGCGATAGCGCATATTCCTATGCATTATTTTAGAAAATATGGGAAAAGCCACATAGGCTTTTCCCATGGAGTATTTGCCCACCTTTCAAATATGGTGGATTGATGCTGGATCTCATTAAGGCAATCATATTCTCCTAAATTCTATGAGGAGTATTTCCACTGTTAAGACAACCCCATAGTCTTTTCCTCTTTCCAAAAAGAAAAAAAAAACCCAACAACTCCAGAGTTTTTCTTTCTTTCTCTGCAGCAGCTTTCCTTCTCAACTAAGTCTCTTCTGTATGTCCAACTGTTTTTTCTGATCTCAGACATTCTTTTTCATTTCTACTATGATAAGGGAGAGCAAGAGAAATCCGCTGCAAGTTGGACTAGGAAATGGAGAATGTTTGGAAGGATGGAGATACTGTCCATAGGCAAGGAAGTAGGCACAGAGAGAGTCGAAATTCTCCTCTGCCTTCTCCCATTCCACCAGCTAGCTGAGTTAAAAAGCAAAACTTCCCATTCTTTTTTTAAAAAGTCTATCATTATCATCATCATCATAATTTATTTATATAGCACCATCGATATACATGGCGCTTTACAAGTAAAACAACCAAAAACAGTGGGTTCTGCCAAAGGCATACAATCTAAAATATATATACACACACAAATAAAGAGGGAAGGGATAATAAAAATATAAAATTATGCAATACAATTGTAAAACAAATTGTCCAGAAATAGAAATAAAATAATATAATATAAAACTGACAAATCAAAATATACAAGGTTATAGAAAACAATATTAAACAAAAATTCCAAAAGCTTGGAAAAACAAGAAAGTTTTTAATTGTAATTTAAAAATAACGAGGGAAGGAGCAGTCTGCAAACATTCAGGGAGGCAATTCCAAGAGGATGGAGCAGTGGGTAAAAAAGGACGCAGCCAAGAAAGAGGAAACCCCTGGATGGCTGAGAAAGAAATGAGGGCTGAAGGTTAAGTGGGAGCTAGGTGTGTAGGGCTTTGGAAGTTAAAACAAGAAGCTTGTGTTGAATCCTAGAAGGAATGGACAACCAATGAAGAGATATCAAAAGTAGGGTAATGTGATCAAAATTACAGGCCAAAAAGATCTTAGTACAGAATGCTGAATGGAAACCAGAGGACTATGGTGATGTAATAGAAGACCAGTCAAAAGGAGATTACAGTCATCAAGGTGGGAAATGACCAAGGCATGAACTAAAGTCTTAGCAGAGGAAGCAGAAAGAAAAGGTCTGATTTTGGCTATGTTATAAAGAAAAAAGCGACATGACTTTGCTACAGCCTCAGTGTGAGGAATAAGACAAAGAAGAGTCAAAAAGAAAGCCAAGACTATGGACGCTATCAGACACATCAAATACAGTGTCATAACTACCCCACATAAACGTGAAAGGGTGTGCATACCAGACGACGTCACCCTTTCACGTTTATGTCTTGTCAAAAAACCCATCCTATTTTGATAGCTTAAGCCATCAATAGATCTGCCCTAGTGCTTTTGTGCCAGCATTGCCAGCATTTGAAACTGCACGCCATTGTAATGACAAGAATGTAGCATCAATGGCTAGTCCGGCCAGAACATTTCTAGGTGAGATCACAACATCAAGGTAGGTGATGCACTTTTTATGACCTTCCCCGGTTTATTTGTAAGTTTTTAAGTGTGTTTTTGTGCTTTTTAAAACTTTTGGAGTGTGATTTTTGTTTTTGTTTATTAATTTCCCAAGCTATGTATTCTTGTGAGAATAAGTGGGAATTCAATAGAGGAAGTGAACAGAGCTCAGTTCACTTCTTCGTCATTGCCAGGGAAGCCTTTTTTCCGGGATAGAAGGTAAGTGTGGAATGGGGAGTTCTTTTGCCATCATAAAAGCAGCAAAATTATGCCAACAAAAGGACGGGGTTTACGGGAGTGGTCTGATAAAGTTCTACATGCTTCCTTCACAGGACAAATGGGAACATTGTCAATAGTGATTGAGAAAGTATGTTGTAAAGAAGGCTTTGGTGAGAAAATAAGTAGTTTTGTATCTGTTGTGTTATGTTTTAGGCAACAATGAAGCATCTATGCTGAGACAGCTGAAGGACATGCTGTAACAGGACATTCAATGCCAGAAGAGAATTCTTGTTGGGGGGAGGGATACAGCAGAGTATCATCAGCATAAAGATGATAGTGAAAACCATACAAACTGGTAAGATTACCCACAGACAGTGTACAAAGAGATAACAACAAAAGGCCCAGAATAGAACCCTACAGAACCCCAACCAAAACTGGAAGAGGAGATACACGACCTCCAGCTATCACATGAAATGACCGGCCTGAGAGACAAGATGTGAACCAGCTGAGGACTGAATCAGTAAAATCATAAAATCTTCCTGCATTTAGAATGAAGCAGGACAGGGCTTTGTTGATTGAGACATATTTGGAAGGGATACGGTATATTCTCAGGGATAGATGCTGTGCTTTCAAAGGTTCTTCTAAATGATGCTGCATTTCAGGAGGAAGAAAATGCAAAGGAGATGGGGGATGCAGCTTCACATATGGAGAGGGAGAATAAGGAGCTGAATAACGAGGGATATTGAAAACAGTTTGGCCATGCCCCCCTCTCAGCGCACCAATTAGGTCTGTAGTGTTCCCAGGAAAGGAATGGAAGGGACAATGAAAGAATTTATGGAAGCCTAATTTAGCTCATGTAATTCAACTTTCATTCCAAACCACTCTTACTCACCAAGCACAAAGCTCTGGCTTACTGGCAAGTTGGCTTCTTGAAAGCTGCTCATGTATATATTCTTTATACAAATAATGGTCTGGCTGTTCAACTGATGCTATAAATTCATTAAACAAGCACTGTGAGCATTTACAATGATTCACTAGGAATGTTTTCCTGCTGAAACAAAAAGAAATTATGTATCAGCACGTTACTCTTCCTGCATTTTCAGAGTGATGTGCATATTAGCTAGAAGGAGGCTACTGGAAACCAATTTAAACAAAGCACAAGTACGTGCAATAGCATTTCTTCACACTCATCCTTCTTGGTCCTCAACTCACTCATTTGCCCTTTTATTACCACTACAATGTCAATTTTTCATTGGAAATTTTTTGGAGCAAGATCTTTTTTCTATATTTTACTATGTGAAACCTTGATACAATGGTAATACTATGCATAACAACTAGACATATTACCCAATCATTAGTAGTCTATTTCTTACATAAAGATTACCTTCTTGAGGCTGAAAGTAATCTTTAAATATGAAATTGCTTTACAGAAAACATGTAATGTAAATAAGGTGGCCTCATGCAAAAGATGGCAGGGATTCTGTACCTTTAAGAAATTTCCTCATCCACGCAATCATCAAAGGTACAGGGACCCTGTCCTTTCTTGATTGTGGCCACCCTAAATGTAAAGTAAAATAAAGTGTTACCCCTCCTCATGACAATCACAAAGGTCTCATTCAGGCAGCTTAAGGAATCCAAACATCTGGATCCAATGCAAGGCTCACAGACCCCTTTGTGAGCAGGCAGCATTCTGTGAATCTCACACTTGTTAGAGACATTATTGTGTTTTCAAAAAGGTAATTTGTATTTTCAAAATGGAGCATCAAGATTTATTGCCTTTTAGTGCTTTACCTGATTCCAGGAAACCATGGGTGACTAAGATGTAATGTCCCACTTAAGAATCTGCAGCCCCTTCCTTGCATATGACCAGGGTGTTCCAGTAGCTCATACTTCGATGCTGACATTGTCCATTGCCTTGCTTCAAGGCTGGCCACACTGTTCTCCCAACCTAGCATCTGACAAACCCCTTGATCCCATGTGTGTGTGTGTGTGTGTGTGTGTGTATACACATGTATGCCTGTGGGGCTTTTGGTCTGCTGGGACTACATGGGATCTCATCCCATGACTTTAAAACCAAATGATTTCATTCCTGCCCTTTCTCCTTGCCTGCCTTTTGTAAATCTTTGCCTGGTGAAAGGACCCTATCATTTGGGAAGCTTGCACAGATTTCTGTAGCTGTTTTGGTTAGCCTAAGGAAGGTCTGGCCACAATATGAATGTTGGTGTTTGTCCTTTGGCCAACGTAGCTACCCTTGTGTTCTTTAATTCCCTAAACCAGATCAGGTATACTGAAGTTATGATAGCCTAACACTATAAGTCATATTAGGTTTGTTTGACTAGATGATGAATCAGATTGTTTACATTGTAATCTATGCAATGTGAAGTACATTCTGAAATGTAAGCATCAATTATGATCTCGGTCTAAAACGGATAAAGATGCTGTTTATACACAGTTTTCAACCTGCTTATAAAATGTCAATAGAAACGCACATGCACATTACAGTAGATAAACATGACAAGTAAATTTGAGAATAACTAATCCTAAATGACAATTTAAGAGAAAAAAAGAGGCTAATTCAGTTTAAAACTAAGGTTAAGGAACAGAAGATTTGTATAGGAATTTTTTGAAATTTATATCTAGTAAAATTCATTCTTAGAACTTGAAGGGCATGTTAGTGTTTTAATAATTAAACAATAAATACACATATTACTGACATTTAAAAAAAAATTGGCAACTTACTTCTGTCCATTTGAGACAGAAGGAAAAGAGTATCAGGCTGTGCCTTCTCAGAAAATGAAGTCCTAGCATAAGAAGAATTCAAGTCTGCTACTTACAATTAAGATTTGCCTGCTCAACAGCTAGATTTGGTATCTTCAAATTTTAAAAAATTGTCTGATCTAAAGTAATCTAATTTGGCTCCTACTAACATATTTTGCCTGTTGTTGTGTGCCTTCAAGTAATTTCCAAAATATGTCAACCCTAAGGCGACCCTATTATGGGATTTTCTTGGCAAGATTTGTTCAGAGGGGTTTTCCCTTGGTCTTCCTCTGAGGCTGACAAAGTATGACTTGCCCAAAGTCAACCTGTGGGTTTCTATGGCCAAGCGGGGATTTGAACCCCAGTCTCCAGAGTCACAGTCCAACACCCACTACACTTACACTTTGCCTGTTACGGTGCCTGAATTTCTCTCCAGACCTGAGAGTACAGATACTTCCTAAGAGACTGACTATACTGTGGCTGCAAAGGGGACCCCAGGCCTCACACAGGAAAGAATCTTTGAAAACTGTAGACAAATATTAATAGAACTAAAAAAAATCACTGACAAAGATTTGTTTTAACAAGCAAGGGGAAAGAAGGGAGGAAGAAAGAATTCAGATAAATACTGTATGCAGTTTAAGTCTCTAAGCAAAAGAAAACAAAACAGAAGAAACAATGGAATTAAATGAATCAGTTAGTTATTCACTAGTGAGCAATTAAGGGGTAGGAAACCTGGTGCCCTTCAGATGTTTTGGAATGCAACTCCAATCTACCCCAGCTGGCATAGTCAATGATTGTTGTCTAAAACCAACATGCTGCCTACCCATGGACTATAGTCTCCCAGACCTGTGTGCTGCAAAACAGCAGGAGTGAAACATAAGTATACGCCTCAGTCGATATCCAAAAACCCTATGATAGAACTGCATATAATCAGATTTATTGGACAAAGACTCACTGTTTAAGGATTTATCAGGCATTTTTCAAATTACAATAGTCATCAAAATAATATGGGGGGAAGCAAAGTGATGCAGCCAGACTGATTGTGGCAATACAATTTCTAGGCCCAATAATATCACATACAACATCAGGGATTGATTAATTTGTTCAGCTTTGTTCATTTCTGTCATCAGTGTCTTCTGTATTCTCCATGAGGTAAAAAGGCCTGCCTCTAGGTGAAAGAATTCATGGATAAACATCAGATATCAGAAAGACAACTCTTTTCCAAAGAGTGTAATAATCCTGAAGAAGAACTTAACCTCTAACCTAACACTCAAAAAATTACATGTACATTATAACTGACATTCAAGAAAATGAACTGTATAGTTCTACTATTCTGGGGTCATAGATTTAGAATTGTTATAATTTCGAACTGGAATGTACTTCTTTCTGAAAGCACAGTAATGTTGGCATCACATGCAAGTCAGGTGAAAAATGTATTAAAGTATTTCTGACTTGTTTCAAAATGTATTAAATTTATCAACTATCTAAACTCACTAAAGAGAGCAAGCACTTACTAACAACTTTGTTTAAATGGGCATTTGTGCAATGTGAGATTGCCTAATATTTCCTTTCATTAAAAGAGGGACCAAAAAAACAAAACCACTGACATACTCATTTAATTATTAAGGTTATGAACTAATTTAATTAAGGCTACATGCACAAATGCGGGTTGCTTAATCGCAGCTTAGACAAAGCATAGGATAATTTAGTAAGGCCCAGTCCATACAAAATGATACATCATATTTTAGTGTTATGTGTACAAGCCTCTGTGAGTGCAAGGACAAAACATGAGTCAGACATTCCTCCTATCATCATCATCACTTCTATCTTGCTTTTTCCCCCAATTTGGGACTCAAAGCAGTGTACAATAAAAAAAAATTGTTAAAATCAACAAAATACAAAAAACACAATTAAACAACTAAAAAGGTTAAACATACACATATATACAACATTCACATATACCCCAGCACTGCCATCACGCAAGAGTACAGTTAAACTCCAGTCAATAAGCAAGCCTACCCCTTAGGTTATGAATGTAAGATGTGGCTCTGTAAACCATGTAGAGCTTTAAACCATGAGTCCTAGTTTATATACTGTGTTGTATGACTGTCAAGAACAGGAGAAAGCTAATCATGGCTTATTCCTTCACCTGACCATATGGGGGGGGGGAATGGGGAGTGGTTACACTCCAGACCAAAGCCTTTGCAGGACCTCACACACAGTAATGCTAAATCATGGTTTAGTGTTATATGCAAATTGGTTCTTTGTGTATGAAGTTCAGAGAAAGGCAATTAAATGGTACATTCAGATCCCAAATGGATGTTTATGATTTCTGCCTTGAAAATCTAGTTGTTCTATTTAAATTAATTTATGTTGATAGTACAGGAAGAAAGACAAAACTTTATTATAAGGTTAAAAGAGGTTGCAAAATAATTGCTTTAAGGTGGCATGAGACTGTGGGAACCATAAGATTGTTATAAAAGATAATGGTTGCATTTTTAGTCTCAAAGGTATTCTAGAAAATTAGATTAATTGTTATAATTTTGCCAGAAAACATTAACAGTGCTGCTTATTAAAGTTCCAGAAATCTAATTCCAGGTCTCAAGCTAAATCTCCATGATGGTGATGACGAAAGTAACGATAATGACAATAACATGAGTATGACAAAATATTAAACTCTCCAGATAATTAAGCCTTGAACAACTGAGTGACCATTCAAGATCCACCCTAAGGTGCATGAATTAACAAGTCTGCCTTAAAAATACTGATGTATTTTCAATGCAGTGACTACATTAGGTGTCTGAAAGAATGGTTCACAGTAAGACAATCTACTTTCAAATAAATATGCAATGGAACTTTTACAACAAACTTAATTCTGTCTAGTGCCACAATCTCAAAGGCACACTTGGTCATGGAAAATCTTTTACATATTCTTGTGATACAGGGCCATTGTCTGAAACAACTTGATGAATTGCAGAGTAACCGGGTTTCATGAAATTCAAACCCCTTGCAAATTAATGAACTACAGGTGTGAATATCAAGTTAGCATCTTTGCCCCAGAGGCATGTTCCGACAGCCTTTTCTCAGACACTTGGCCTCCAAAAGCTTATAGATAATTTATCATAACACACCATCAATTTTTCATGAGTTTATGAATGACATTGAAGGGTGGGAAACACAAGTCCTTCCAAACAAACAAAAAAAACTTTGTATCACACAATGAGCATGACTTGCATTTCTGTTTGCGGAATAGTGCTCAGTCTATCTTAATTACTGTCTAAATTAGAGCCCAGATGAAGTGGGTGTGATGAAAGATTCTTCCTTAATTAGGCTTGAAGCACCAGCATAACTAGAAACCAACATGATTATCTTCCTTATTCTTTTTTCTTAGTTGTTGTGGCTGCTATAACAGTCTACACTACAAGAGCAACACCAATCTATATGCCAATAGACCTAAACAATTTAACTGTTCAAATTGAAGAATTAGAGTTAAGCACAGTGGGAGCTGTTTATGGCCAAAATTCTTACCAACAGGGAAGTCTTTCTAAGAAAACCTGCAACTGGCAATAAGTGCAATTTTCAAGTGTCAGAATAAGGAGCGACTCAAGTCACATATAGACATGTGTCAGCACAAATTTGGGTTAAAATGTAAAGTGTGGAACTGAGGAATGTGTGGCCTTCCAGCTGTTGTTATGACTCCAGATTTCATGAGCCAGCATGGCCATTGATCAAGGACAATGGGAGCAGTAGTTTAATTCAGGACAGCCCACTCCAGCTACAAACACCACTGAAGGTGAGAAAAATAAGGTCACAGTTGGGAATTTTTCAGATTTTTGCTTAAGCAACATGGACTTAATTAGAAGCTGAAGAAGTCACCCCTGAGACAAAACAGTTTTACATTACCCAAAATAAACTGTCCTTCTTGAGCTCTTGAATCAATCTGCTTCTACAGTGAACTATTATTCTTCACATTGCATTATTGTTCAGCTATAACTTGACTTGCCCACCACTTTCATGATGAAATTGCTTTGATATGTCTTGGCACCATATGATCGGTTTCTGAAACATTAATATGTATTTTGCATTGCCATCTTGTTTGTAAGATTGTATTTGTTACTCATAGTTGTTGTGGATTTACTGCACATGCATTGTTAACCTGTTCTATAAGATTACCTTTGTCACAATAGCTACTATGCTATATAGCAAACATCAGAAATCGTACGCTGTTACCTTCCATATCATTGTGTGTTATTCAGAGCCGTCCTGAACTATTTGTGGTTGTATACAGTACAAGCTGTAGTTTAATAACAGATAAGGAGCCACATGTTCCCCAGCCCTGGTGCAGGAAGAAAGACTTGCATGGAAGCCTCACCCCAAATGTCCTTGGGAGCTAAGGCTCTTCTGTAGACCTTCATGTGTTTAGCCCTAAAGTCTGAAGGTGAATCATAAGGGCACTTGGCTGAATGAGCTTACAAAACTCATTGTGATTATGAACATGATCAAGGGAAATGCTGCTTTCAAGATACTGGGAGCTGTGGACCAAAACAAGTAACCTTTCCAAGTTCTGCCTCCATCAGTTCATACAAATTTGGCACTCACATTTGCAGGAAATTGTCTGGATTGTGCTGCTGTCTCCAACTCAATCAACAAGTAACTTGGTTGTGAGGTTTTAACTATAATCCCAATATTTTATTTACTTATCTGGTTTATATCCCACCTTTCTCTGAGGGTTTGGATGCAGGGTTACGGGCGACATTAGTTTAAAAGTCACAATGAAATACAATAAATTATATACATTAAAATACATATTAAAAGAATCCTATTAACACACCAACAGCAGACTAGTAACAAATAAGCACCAAACTATTAACCACATCCTTTTTAAAACACCAGACTGCATCAGATAGGCAGTTGCTGAAGGTTTTCCCAGGCAGCAGAAGGACAACACAGAGGGAATCTCCTTTGGAAATGAGTTCCACTGTCTCGGAGCAACTGCCAAGAAGGCCTTCTCTTGTTTCTGCACCAAACATACCATACCTCTGAAGATGAGGGGCCTAAAGGCACCAACTTTTCATTTAAAAGCCTAGGCAGGCATATATGAGAGAATATAGTCTTTCAAATAGCCTGGACCCAAGACATATAGGACTTTACAGGTCAAAACCAGCACTTTGAATTGTGCCCAGAAATGGTCCAGGAGCCACTGGAACGGTTGCAACAGTAAGAGGTTTACTGTATGTTTCTTGTAATCGAGCCTAGACAGTCTGGCTGCACCATTTTGAACCAAGTCTATTTCTCAAACATTCTTCGTAGGCAGCCCTACACAGAGTACATTACAGTCATTGAAATGGGATCTAAGAAGCCATGTGCCACAGTGGCTAGACCAGCCCTCTGAAGGAATGGCAGCAATTAAGAGTTTTAATTATGCTACAGTAATATATGCATTGGCTTCTCACTTTATGGCGTGAGCACTGGCTCAATGTTCAAAAGCAACAGTAATGTAGGAAAGTTATATGGAATGTCCAGAGTTACAAAAAGCTCTCAACCCATTGAATTAAACTTCCTTATTTCCCTTGTCAGTTGAAAGGGAAGTTGAATTCATGTCTTCTTCAATGGAGTTAATGCATAGAGATAGTATGGAATAATTCTTTTAGTTTTCCAAGGATTATTCTATCTTCCATACCCTCTAGGAAACTATTTTCATTCTTTCTTCCATACAAGCCACCTCCAGAGCGTATTTAAGACCAGAAAACAGACCATCTTGGGGGAGAGCTGCCAGTTGCATGCATGCCAAGCTGTTCTCTGTGGACTCAAAAATGTCAGTATCAGCAAAGAAACAGAATCAGATTTATATGGTTATAAGATGTCCCCTTTGAAGATAGAGACTAGACATTAACAGAAGGGCAAAGGCGCACATTCTGCACTGAAGCATTTTAATGCCATTCTACATTATAAAGAAGACTAACTATACAGTCTATTTTGAGTGTTCTACTGGGTAAGATAGACACTCAAGTCATTCACTATATTGTACAGCACTTGACATAAGAAATAGTAACAAGGTACATCTTCAGTTTATGGTTCATTAGAAGGTACATCATGTATCTATTCATCCAATGGCTACACCCACTTATTTTTTGCCCTTTGAGTGCATTCAAGCCAAATGAAACCAAGGTTAGTAAAAGGCCAAACCTCTGTTACAGTCAGCTATAACTGCTGCTTCACTGAAACATGGGCTTTGCATAATAATTTTTGAATGGAGATAGGCAATAAGAATGAAAATAACTCTGTCAGATAGACTGTAGTAATTCATGAAGAACACTCTGTTCCAAATGCCAGTTGCTCTGGGGGTGTGCAGGTGTGGGGAAGGATGCTTTAGCCATGGATCTATAGATCAGAAACAGAGCACAGGGTTTGCATATTGAAACTCCCAGCTTCAAGACCTGGCTTCTCCAAGTAGGCCTAGGAAAGAAGCCACCCTGAAACCTATTCTCAGTAAATAATAATACTGGGCTAGGTGGAGTAATAATCAGACAGCACAAGGTAACTTCCTGTGTTCCTGTTGGCCTGTACAGTGTGTATATGCACTTCCTCCCCAGACTGGATACCAGGGGTGCATCTACACTGTAGAAATAATGCAGCTTGACAACCACTTTAAGTGCCATGGTTCCATCCTACAGAATCATGGGGTTTGTAGTTTTATGAAGCACCAGCACTCTTTGACAGAGAAGGCTAAAGACCTTGTAAAACTACAAACCCCAGGATTCCATAGGATGGAGCTACAGCACTTAAAGTGGTGTCAAACTGCATTATTTCTACATTGTAGTTGCATCCCAAGTTGAAACATGGCAGAATGAAAGCTTGAAATGGACTTTGTTAGGGGAAATGTTGTTCAGCAAATCCCCATAGATTTAGTACATGCCCCAAGTTTTCCTCTATGCACATCTCAATAGTGAAGGAAGGGGGATCCCTTTTGTGAATACTAGGACCTATTTTATATTGCATGTCTATTTCAAAGATTTTCTTAAACTAAAATTCCCTTAAACTATGGTGACAATGAAAAGTAAAACTTTTCCCCAAAAGTTTCTAAAACACTTAATCAGATTACACATGCAGATTTCTTCTAATTATTGTGCCCATTAGTCTGATCTATTGAACTATTGTACAGTGTAATTTTAATTAGCACTGCACTGGCAGGAGTCTCTGGTGTTTGGGTATTGTTCTGCTTGTTGTTACACAAACAAGTTTAGTTATTTACTTCTGCACTTCTGCAATAAACAAGCTAAATTAGTAAAATATTCCTCTGAAAGCTGGAGCAAAAATACAAAAAACCCTACACAATGTCCCCCAACTTGATTCTTGTTATAAAAACATCAAACTCTTGTGTTTTGCTGGGCTATTACATCTTTGTTTGAAAACACATCTCTGTGAAGGAGCTTATAAACTAGTTCTGTCAAAAATACAAGTTCTTCCAATTTGAAATTGATCTCATGTTTTGTAATTTGGTGCTGTTCTCAAGGACTACTTGAAGGAACCAGGGAGTGTGTATGTGTATTTGCCTTCAAGTCGCCTGTCAACTTATGACAACCACATGAACTTCATAAGGTTTTCTTAGGCAAGGAATACTCAGAGGTGGTTTTGCCACGTCCTTCCTCTGAAATATAGCCTACTGCATCTGGTATTCACTGGCGGTCTCCCATCCGCTAACAAGTCATATTAACCATAGCTGACCCTGCTTAGCTTCCAAGAGCAGATGGATCTGGTGCCTTTAGGGTATTTAGGCCCAAGCTTGAAGGAACCAGACAGATGCAAAATATAATAATTTGCCCCAGATAAGAGCAGAACAGCAAAAGTAAACAACTAAGAGCAGCATAAAATGGATAAAACAAAACAGATATCCTTGGGAAAAAAAATTCTAGATTTGAAAATACCAGATTTAGTGGCAACAGGAGAAGCTTAAACAAGAGGGAAGGACTGGGACCTAACTGGTTTCTACCTCTAACAAAGGTAAAATGTTTCATTTGGACTATAATTGGCTGAGTTTTACCTATGTATGTGTGTGTGTGTGTGTGCCTTCAGCTCACCAGTTGACTTATAGCAATCCCATGAACTTCACAGGGTTTTCTTATGCAAGATATACTCAGAGGTGGTTTTGCAAGTTCCTTCCTCTGAAATATAGCCTACAGCTCCTGTTACTTATTGGCAGTCTCCCATCCAAGTACAGTATTAAGCAGGGCTGACCCTGCTTAGCAAGATCAGACAGGATCTGATGCCGTTAGGATATTTACCCATATAGCACCTAAAAAATTTCCCAGATGTAGCAGTACAGAGACTTCTTGAGAAATGCAATATTCTCTTCCTGAGAAGGGGGTCTGTGGCTCCACAAGCGACAGAGACACTCTGGATTCCAAGGGGAGTTACTTTACTGCTGTTAATGGAGTCTAAATTTACTGTCCTTTGTCTCAGTCTCCACATGGCCAAGAAGGGGGGTGTCCTCTGCCTGCACTGAGATCCCTTCATACCAACTGAACTACAACAGAGTCAACATCTGATACAAGATGTAGGTCTGTGACTCCAACACCATCAACTCCCCCCCCCTTTTTTTTTTTCTTTTCTTTTCTTTCTCCTATATGATTTTTTAACTTCTTTTGCCTGGTCAGTGGAACTTTGAAAGCTTGCATTATGTTATTTTGTGCATCTCAGTTGGCCAATAAAAGTTATCACCCTTTTGTGAATTGTTTTATGAACTGGATGTAAGGCTTATTCAAACCCTTCATGAATCATCCAAGATGCATTAATAACAGAACCCCTATAAATCCCTTTCTGCTAAATGTTGTACAAAAATGTGGCATTTCATGAAGATTACAAATATCCGCTGGCCCAATGTAAAAAGTATGTAAAATATTCACAAGAAGTCTTATGGGAAAAGTGTTCATTTTTATTCTTTGAGTATACCTTTGGTAGCTGAGATTAAAGTAGGTGCAAACTGAAGCTATCCAACCGGTTTAGGCTTAAATTGAATTCCAGAATACCTGTTCAACTATTACCACCAACCACAACAAAATACTACCTTGATTTTTTAAAAATGCAAATTTTAACAGGAGGGGTGGGATAGTACAGACTGTGGATATTTAAAATGGATTGCTCTGCTTATACTACTGAAGAAGATACCGAACTTACAGTGTAGTGCAAATTTTAAAGCTTCCCTTTTGAAGAAAGTGTATAATGGTTAGAAATTTATACTGTATTTCATTGAGTAGTCTAAATTTGTTCATTTTAATTGTTTTATATTTTGACATACAATTGTTTGTATGTCTTCTCCCATATAATTTGCCCCATACACTCAGGTCCTCTGGGGGACATTTGCTCCAGTCAGCCAGGACTAGGCTGGCAACTGTCACCCAGAGGACTTTTTCTTCAGCCACCCCTAGACTCTGGAACGGCCTGCTGGAAGAGATACAACAGCTGAATATGCTGTCAGAATTTAAAGAAGCATTAAAGACGAGTCTCTTTGAGCAGGTCTAGTCAGATGATTTTAAAGTGTGGATTTTAAATTGTGTATTGATTATTTTAAAATGTCTTGGGACTTTATCAGACAAGCCTCTAAAAACGTTCTTTCGCCACCCTATTTTACACTGTTTTTCTGTTGGCAAAAGAACCCTTTATATCAAATGTTGCCATGATAGCATGAAAAAGCAGCCTCGTACTTCCGTGTTCGCTGCTAAGCGTGATCTCGGCGGTTCTTGCAAGAATACGTGAGCGTGCTTAAAAGTCTACAGTTAAATTAAAAAACAAACCGTACACACAAGCATTGAAGCACACTTAAACATTTGCCTGCAACACGGGGAGCTTCATAAAAATAGCTAACTTTTGCATTCCCACCCAGGAGTGTTCTGGCGGGGACCACCCACTGATGCTGGAATTGCACCAGCAGAACGGGGCATGGTATCACACACTCACAATCACAGCAAAAAACCCACCATGGCTGATCTATTGATAGCTGGGTCCATCAATAAAAAATAATACCTTATTTTCAACACATAATCACGAAAGCACGGCATCATCTGGTATTGGCACCCTTTTCGCGTTCATTAGGTGTTGTTAGGATGTCGTGTTTGCTGCGTCTGTTAAAGTCTTCCTTGCTCTACTAAACTGAAATATATTTTTAACTGATATGTGTTTTAACCAATGTTATGTCTATGTGTTAATTTGTTGTTCTCTGCCTTGATCCATAGGAAGAGGTAGATAAGAAATATTATTATTATTATTATTATTGCTCAGACCATATTTTAAAAGGAATGACCAGTAATCTTAATAAAAACCAATATAAATAAAGTTACATATGTAGCTTTTTACAATTCATGGCCTAAAAGTATACTACAGGGTGTTGCTTTCTTGTCATATCTGTTAAAGACATTTTAGACTTATTTTAGCAGGGAGGAAAAAATCCCACAGATAAATGGCATAATTAGAATAATATGACATTCTGAGCACAAAAGGCTCCTTAAATCCCATAAGAAACAGAAGTGTTAAGCTGTTATTAGAATACTCTTAAAAGCAAGGCCTGCATGAGGTATGGTTGTTACCACTACACCTTATTAGGTATTCACGGCTCTGTTCTCATTTCTGCTACAGTAGGTGTGGTCCTTCTACTACTATTTCCCCAGTTCTTTCACTCCATTTAGTTACACTCGTCTAGTTAAACTGCTTCGCTACACACTAAAACAAACTACTCAAAGACAAAAGAGAGTGTATTTGTAATGTATCAAAAGAGTGCCATCTTTTCTCTCCAAGGCTTCACATGTTTAATTTCAAAGCCAAAAATTCCAACAAAAGGGCCTTCAAGTCACACCAGCACTTTCAAAATGACAGCTGCTCAGAATTCATTCCTGAAACATGAGAAACCTTCAGATGTAGGAACAAAAGGATTAAAACCATGTACACAGTGCTTCAGAAGGAGGCATCTCTGTTTGTTGAAGGAAAGCAATGGTTTTGTGTCCAGTACACCCCTTACTGCAACACAGAGAATCTATAGTGATTTTACACATTATGATAAGGCTAGGCAGGGTCTGCAGAGTGTATTTGCACTTTCTTCTTTTTCCTTCATAGTCGAAATGCCTTTATATAGGCATCTAGTAAACAAACACTTTGTGTATCATAGCTTGAGTGCTAGGTGTTTGAATATAAAAGGCAGTTATTGTGAAAGTGATGAGCACTAACTGCTCCCAAGTAAGAAAGCTTAAGAGAATTAATAACATGAAAAATCCTCTGACTGTCAAAATAATTCTTTTATAACATTTGGAAGAAAGATGTGAGGAAACTATTACTGTCAGTAATACATATCCATTTCTCCAACAGATGTTAGGAACCTCAGCTCACTGACTATTAAGTACAGTTTTAATATACTGTAAAAGGAGGTTACTGGGTAATAGATAAGGGAATGCAAAACATGTTTTGCTTTCTTTAATGCCTTATAGCTTTTCTTTTACTGTACTTTTTTTGTTACCCTCTAGGCATAGATTAAGATTTTTTAATTAAAAAAAACTTAAAATCCAGACCAGCTGTAGACATATTCCTTAAATGTACTACACTTTTGTCCTACAATAAAATTAGAGTGATGCTCTCAGACATATATATGAAGAGAGGAATCTGTGAAGTCAAAGGCTTTCATGTCCAGCATCCATAGATTTTCCTTGGGTATTTTCCAGGCTGTGAGGCCGTGTTCTGGAAGAGTTTACTTCTGACGTTTTGCCTGCATCTGTGGCTGGCATCTTCAGAGAATGGTTGGGTAGGAGAGTGTGTGGAGTTTATATGCTATGAACCCCTGTTGGGGAGTATATGTAAATTTGTGTATTTGAATGGTTAGTTTCTGGCTATAGATATGCAAGGAGGATTAGTGTCTGTATGGCTAATGGTTGGTTGATGGCCCATTATCTGCTGCAAATCCCCCTGTCCCGGGGGGGATTCATTTGCAAGTGCTGAGTTTTGATTCTATTGCTTTTCAAAACTGGAAGCCAGATTTTGTTTACTTTTAGGGTTTCTTCTTTCCTGTTGAAGTTGTCCAGGTGTTTGTGGATTTCAAAAGATTCTCTGTGCATTCTGACATGATAGTTGTTGGCCTGGTCCAGAATTTCTTTGTTTTTAAATAACATTTTCTGTCCAGGTTGGTTTATGACATGTTCTGCTACTGCTGATTTTTCTGGCTGGCCCAGTCTGCAGTGTCGCTCATGGTCCGTGGATTTTTTTTCTTTTGGCCCACTCAATGGGTTTGGTAACTTTGCTGAAGAGAAGGCGAGGATACTGCAGTGTTTCTAAGGTATTTTCCAAGAAGATCCACAACAAATTAATAATTTCTGGACTCTACATTCGTATTCCCTTATTCTGGATTAATCAAATACAAATGACAAGTAATCACTCCTTGGTTCTCTGCTTACCACCTCCTATAAAAAAGCAAGGGGAGGTCACCAATCGAAAAACAAAACAATCTATTGGGTAAGATCCAGAGAAACTTTTGTAGCAGTGGAATAGATTCTAATTGTGTAAGATGGGTGTCTTTGATTTCCTTCACTCCCTCCCCACCAGATGTATCCCCTGTGCCCATATTGCAAGCTATTCAACGGGATCCCTGACTGAAAAGGGGTGGGAAGGTCTAGTTGCACTCAAAGCCTTATATCATATCCTCTATCAGTCCTAACTACACAAAAGAAAAGATAGCAGTCTGAAAGCATTTAGATGCAGGGGACACTTTTAACTCCAGCTTGTAACATGGGATCCACTCAGGTTTTTACTGTCCCTGCTCATTTATTTCCTTCTCCCTTTTTCTTCTTCAGACTCTTTCCTCCTCCTTCACTTAAATAGTACAGCCTTCCAGAAATTGTTGGATTGCAACTACCACCAGTCCTAGCAAGCACCCCCAAAGTGAGGAATCCTTGGAGTCGCCATCTAGCAGCATCTGGAGGGCCACATGACTCCTCCCCTGACTTAAAGGAACGAAAGAAGATATGGTGAGGATGCTGCTAGTGTGAGGTATCTTAGGTTGGGTAAGATGTGGTGCCCTTCAGATGTGTTGGATTGCAATTCCTATAACCCCAAGCAATGTATACATTGTCCATAGTGGCAGGGCATAGTGGGTGTTATAGTCTAAAACATCAAGAGGGTTCCAGATTGCAGAAGGACAAGCATATGACATAGCTGTGATATTGAGCCCCTAGCTAGAGAGTTATAAACCTGTTGCAATCTTCAGATACAATCTGAACACCAATTAAAATGTTGTTGCTTAGCTTGTACAGTAGGAATAACCAGCCAAGCCACTGTTTTATAAGAGTGGAAAAAATATGACTTTTAAAATAATAATGGTAAGAGATTTTGCCTCTGACAAAGTTTTCTTCCCACCAAGTAGCTTAACAACAATGATGTTCACTGAAATGCTCTGTTTTCCATATAATGAGCAATGGAAAAACAGCAAGATTATATTCAAAGACCTCCACAAGATGCCAAAGCAAACCTCAGGTGTGTATAAACCAACCATATCTCCCACACACCAAATCAACTAGCTCCCAATCTAAACAGAAGAACAGTCCTTACAATTCAAAAGAAAGGAAATCACAAAGACATCTGAGCAATGAGAATGCAAACAAATTCTTGCTGTTTGCTTTTTTTTAATTGCCTGAATGAAAGCAAAGTATTGCAAGCTCTCCCCTTTAAATATGCCTGCAAGATTAATAGTGTGGAGGATAGCTCCTGCATAATTGGGTGGTGAGGGAGCTGAATCCCAAAATATTGTGATGGTGATGTCAGTTGTATCACTGTACCAGTCTCACTGCAGAGACTGTCTGGTAAGAGGCAATGAGCACTCACACAGACTTATACTGAATCCCTACCCTTCAGAGTCAAAACATGTGTTAACGTTGGATGGCAAGCAACTAGCAGCCAGATATAACTTACTTGGCCAGGTACTGGCTTTATCCCTGCAACCCTACCTTCCATCACCATCACCATCTATTTGATTTATACCCCACCCTTCATACTTTGAGTTCCGGGCATCTATGAATGTACATGAAAATAACACAGTTAAAAATTATAAATTACAAATATCAGAAACTACACGTATCTAAAATCACAAATCCCCACCTAGGTATCACAAAACTAATACAATCCAGCGGCAGTCAAATTATAGACTTGCACATTCCCTCAAAGTTTGTATGAATACATCTGGATATTTTACTCCCAATACTGACTAGTGCCATTGCGTCATTTCCCTGTGCATATTATGAAAACCTATTCCTTACTTTCTTTTACTTCTTGGGGAAAAAATGCCACATACACAGCACGTGAATCATCATCACCATCAATATCTTCAAATCCTAAAGCTGCCCCATTCTATATTCAACCATACATTTTGTTCTTTTTCCAAGAGGATCAACGACATGTTTTTGAATTATGGAAACTGAATTAAAATTATTTAGATTTCACAGTTAATTCCTGGGACAGGTACTCCTTTCTTGATATTTATTTATTTATGTTTGGTGAACAAACATAGGAAAGCAGCACAATACACCAGTTAAATTAAAACCCCATGTTGAATAAACACATTTAAATTTTCAAAAAATTCAAGTACACCTATAATTCAAGTATTGAGTTTTGCCCTAAGAATCACAATGTGAGAGTGATTCCCTGCATAGTCTATGAAAGCCTGTACAGCCTGTTCTAGATCATTTTTGAATGAAGCAACTCTAAAAACAAATGGAAGCAGTTGCACAGAGCAGAATACTATCTACAAATTAACCAGCATGAGCCAGCATTGAACATTATCAAACCCCTCCAACCTAAAGTCTGATGTATTCAAAGCATAGAAAACAGTATACAAAGAATTTATTCCCATTATATTCTGAAAATCACAGGCATTTCTGAGGTGATTCTTTAATAAAGTTAGACCCCTGTATCCACAAAACCAGTATCTGTGGTCTCAGTTATCTGTGGGTCACAAAACAGGGACACATACCATAGAGTCATCCTAGAAAATGCCTAGTGAGGTATTCTTTCTAGACATCTTTTAGGTCCTCCAGCACAGCTCTATGGTATGTTTTTACCGGAAGTCCATTGTTTTAACAGAGTTTTCTGTTATCTGTGGTAAGTCCAGGAACTGAGCCCCCACAGATGCAGTGGTCCAATTGTACGTTAACCAAAAAACAACAATTCAAAATACAGTGGGCCCGCTGCATCCATAGGGGGTTAGTTCCAGAACTCCACATAGCTACCAAAACATGTGGATGTCCAAGTTCTTTATTTATAAAATTGTGTAGGGCAGAATTGGAGGCAGGAGAAAGCTCTGGCCTCCAGGCACGCATTCTTCGTGCTCTCCCACCTCCGGGCATCATGTCACCCACCCACTTCTGCCTTCCAGGTGACAGCAGCAGGGCTTCTGCTTGTTCATTCACAAGGCAGGAGTGGCCATCAGGCATGCTCCCTGGAGGCAGAAGAACTCGAAGAATGTGTGCCTGGCAATCTGGGCTTGCCACTGCCTCCACTGCTCCCCTACGCCATTTTATAAACAAGGGGCTTACAAATACTGTAAGAGGGACAAGTGATTTAAAGAGATCCACTCGCAGAGGACCCTCCTCTGACCAAGGCAGCTGGGACTTGCTGCTGCAAGAGATAAAGAGAAACATAAAGAAAAAGCTGCCTCCACTGCCACGTCCCCAGCAGCCACCCCCTATGGCATTTAGTGTCACCATGCTCTGGCCCCTCCCAGTGAAGAGCAAGAAGGCTTACAGCTAACACCAGCCCCAAGCCCCCAACGGCAAGTACAGCCTCAGCCTAGACTGTGCCCTGGCTCAGATTTGTGCAGGTAAGAGCCCAAAGCTACCCATGCTTGCACCCTATGGCATTCTTCTCTCACTTTAGCTGGAGACGCAGACATGGTTGCAGAGGGATGTGAGAATGTGTGAAATGGCAGGAATCCAAGCACAGTGGTTTGCACAAATCCATGTCTCCCACCATTTCACAGATCATTGTTCATGTTGTCACCTCTGTCTTAGGACTTTATTACATGAGCCTGGTTAATTGCAATCACAGCAGGATAATTTTGTCTTTGGCCAGTACTTAGCGTGCCTCTCCTGTTGCTGCTTTGCATTTCAGTCCTGGTGGACTGCACCTTTTCATTCACAGGAAAAACCTGTCAATGGTTCCCAATATCGCTGCTTTTCCACTACTGCCTCTGGTATAATAGGTTCCTTCCACTGCAGTTCTGATATTCCGACAGTCATGTGACATGAGTGAGCATGATTCTCCTCCTCTCCCTCACTATTCCCAATAGGCTGAGATTGCTTTTACTTTATTTCCCTTCATTTTCTATTTCTTTTCTTCTTTTATTTTATCTTTTTGCTGTAATTGTGCAATTATGGCAAAAAAAATTAAAAATCAAAAGACATGCATGCACTGGGTAGGACATACATGAGAGGAAGGCGGGGTTAGAAAGGTGGTGCAGAAGAGCAAGCACAGGAACATGGATCACGCAAGGAGCATAATAGCATAATTGCAGAAAAATGTGTTAATAATTGTTTTCAAACTGGTATGTTCCTGTTTGCTTCAAAAATGAGATTCTTGCAAGACAATAGGTTTGTGTGATAAAGCCCTTAGTAAGCATGCCACTTACTTTGGTAAGGAAAAGGATATGGATAAGGAAAAGGTGAGTTTGCACACTAACATTTCAAAATGGGTGTTTCATAAATATTTTCTTGCCGTGGCTCAAAGCTCTCTTTTGATCTCCTTTCTAGACCAGTTGTGAAGATCTTCAGTCCCCAACCAAAAGCTCTCATTCTGCTAACGTCCTTAAGCAACGCATTTAAATACCACAAAAACACTGAAGTATATTTGCAGTTAATAAATATTCTTTTGTAACAACAAGCAGGAAAAAAAGTCATAATATGACAATAGCTCTTGCAAGAAAACCCTTCTACATGAAGAGCAAATATAACAAAATATATTGTTCTGCAATCCAAACTGAAGTGTTTTCATGCCCAAACTAAATACTGTCGAGAAAAGGCTGGAACAATTAAAATATCTGTCACTTTAAAAATACAATGCCCTATTTTTGCATTACACAACAAACTGCCTGTCAAATTTCAAGCTTCCTCCACAGAGCCAGGGCGGACTTCCCTCTAATAGTTCTGTCTACCAGAAGTATGATGGAAACCTCTCCTGTGTCTCACCTTTCACTTCTACCTTCTTGAGCTGTTAAAATGTGCCAGTGAGCCCATCTCCTTCTGAATACAGGCTGGACATGCTGTTTCCCTAGTGTAAAAACTCAAACTCTCTAAATTCCACATGTGTAAAATAATCCCTTACGGAAATCTATCATCTACCAGATATGCATGGGTTATTCTTGCTTCCTTAAGTAAACTTGAGTTTCTTATTTAAGATTATCAACCATAGCTTACCTAGAGTAAATGTCATTCCTTATATTGCCATCCCTAACCTCAAACCATCTGCTTCATTTACGTGTTTTTATGGAAAGGGGGTAAGGGGAAAATAGGCCAAACTTGATCCATGATGACAGGGGGGAGCAGCTAATTAACTTTTAGAGTTCACCCAGGAACTGGAATAAACTGTGAAGTGGTAGCTGATATTGTACTGGGGTGTTTTCACCTGGATGAACCTTACAATAATTGGACAATCATCACATCTACAGGTTGAATGAGAAAACAAAATCCAAGAAATAGAATTGCTTAGCTATGATCCCTGAATCTAGGAACTTTTGATATCAATACTGCATCCACAAAGTCTGGAAATAATTATACCATGTCACAAACATGATGATGTAACCTCCAATTTTATCTGGAATGCCACAACAAATACTGGAGGCGGGAAAGGGAGATCACTGGCCGTACCTGATAACACAGGGTGTCTTCACACATCACCTTGCCTTTGCAGCTGCCATCTGGCTGGCATTAAACCGGAGAAACCAGGCGGCATTTTGCCACCCACCTGCACTCATTTTTTTCCAGCCAACATGCTAGGCAATGGGCCATTCACATTTTCAGGCATTTAACTGAATGAGTCTAAGCATGAGGCTTTTTTAGGCTGCAATTTGTTAATCTGGCTTTTGTAAAATTGTATTTTTATTTATTTTTGTAAGCTACTCAGAATGCCAACTGGCATAGAAAGTGCATGGTATATGTTTAATAAATAAATAAATAAATAAGCAAGCAGGCAAGCAAGCAAGCAGATTAATTGTTCCTGGTACACCTCTAAAAATGATGAACACCCTTCCAAACGTAGACCAGTGGCCCCAGTGTCAGTAACAGGCAGTAATAGTCTGCGCTGAGTTTTAGTCCAAGTTTTAAAGTTGCCATCCAAGGGCCTGAACCATCCCACTGAATTACCCCACGGGTTCACAACAAGGAACTGCATATAGCCCTCCGTGCATGTCCACACACACACACACACACACACACACACACACACACAGAGTTCTTTCCCCATGCTCTGTCCCTGGAGCTTGCAATATCTTCTTTGTTTATTAGAAGGACAAAAGGCCCTGCTTCAGTGGCTGCAGCTTCTGTGCTTCTTTGTCTCCCTACCTGCACATGGCTTGGCAGCCAGAAAGATGCAATTTGCATAAGTCTCAACCCACTCAATAAGGTTGAGTGGGGGCTGGTAGGAAAGCAGGAAATGAAGACCCTGAGAGAGTACTCAATGAGAAATCTGTCCTACCTGCCCCATTTGTTGAAACTCTGTTCCTCTGCCTTTGCAAAATAACATGCTGAGGAAAAGTGAGTGACTCAATTAACCCTACAAAGGGATTTTTGTGATGAAAGGGAGGTGCAGTATCTGAAAAGAAATGCTGACCACAGCCTCTTGTAGCTCGCAGTATCTGTCAAGGATAGCAATAGCACTTCTATTTCTATACCTTATCATTGCCAAAGCACTCCCTAAGCAGTTTAAGACATGTTAGCTAATTGCCCCCCAACAAGCTGGGTACTCATTTTACTGACCTATGAAGGATGGAAGGCTGAGTGAACCTTGGAGCCCTGTGGGATTGAACTTACAATGTGGTGGCATTATTGGCATTTAACCACTGTGCTACCAGGGCTCCATCATTCCATCCTCTCCGTCTCTTTTGAGCTTGTTCCTGCTCTCAATGCAGCAGCCCAATCTGTGTGCCTCTCCATCAAAAGGCAGGAATAGGTTTTCCATGGTTTTTTTCTGGGCTGTGAGGCCATGTTCTGGAAGAGTGTATTTCTGACATTTCACCTGCATCTGTGGCTGGCATCTTCAGAGAATGGTTAGGTAGGAGTGTGGGGGGTTATATACTGTGAGCCCCTGTTGGAGAGGATATGTAAATGTGTGTATCTGAATGGCTAGTTTCTGGGTGGACATATGCAAGGAGGATTAGTGTCTGTTTGGCTAATGGTCCATTGTCTGCTGGAAATCCCCCTGTCCCTAGGTGAGGCCTAGTGATTGAAAGGATCATTTTGGATTAGAATGTCACACATACATTCTTGCAATATTTAAAAACTCTTCACAGCACAACAGTTTTCAGGGGGTGGTTGGTTTTGTTTAGGCCAGGAAGGGCAGACTGGGATACTATTCAAAGAGGTTTTTAAAATGATGCAACTTTTAGCTGCTCCTCAAACAGTAAAGGACCAGAGGGTTTAATGATGATGACTGAGAGAACAGAGAAGCAAACAAATTACAGGTACCTATACATTGCATTCTTCTGCTCTGACAAGTTTGTTCAGAGATGCCTCAATATCTATTTGATCAACCAGGTAAGGAAAAGTGAGGGGAAACTTAGTATTTTTCCATCCTCTTAGATTGTGCTATAAAATGATATACCTGTAGTGAAAATTACTTCCTACCCTTATCTACCTTCAGTGAGTCCCTTTTTTATGGCAGCTCAAAACATTTATTTGCTAGAAGCAACCAAATGATCCAGATGCATTGTGCTCCCTAGCTCCTCAGTTCTGCCATGGCCCAATCATATTTCTGCACAGGTGCAAGACTCATATGAGCATGTCAGAGGGCCCACAAAAGAGAACTTAAGAACACTGTCTCTTATATTGGTACCAACCACTTCTTTACACACACACACACACTTACAGGACCTTATAGCTTGACTATGAATAACAGGATTTTTCATTTACTAATCTTAAAACCTGGAGATCTCCATGAAGGCTTTACACATTTTTGCATGCGTCTAATCTTTAAAAACCTACACAACTTTGTCTTGGTGTACATTTCTATGTGTTACACCACTTTCAGGACTGGGGTGTTCTCTGCTGTTACTACCTCTACGGGAACAAAATAATTTAGACCAGAAAAGCAGAGAAAGAATAGGCACAGATTCAGCAAGAAGTAAAAATTACTTCACAATGAATGAGGAGCGAAAACAGTGTGAGTAGTTCTGCATCTTTAGGCACACGGATCATGATTCTTGTCCATCCAGATGTGTAGCAATAGACAGGTTATCATTTGATGACAGTCAGGAATTTCCCCCAATATTTCTTCTAAAAACATCAATTCAATGTCTATCTAAAGTTAAATTACAGCATCTGTTGGAATAGTCTGCCCTAGAACAAGCTTGCATGGTAAGAGTCAGATTTTCAAAGTGCATCAAGGTATTAATTTATAATCAAATTATACTGCAACATTCTCAACTAATTACAACTGCCACTTCCCCTTTTCGTACTGAGTATTTGCTGTGCAGACTTGATGAACTACACTTCAAATGCAGTAAACATATCAAAGTGCTAGGAACAGGTAAGTCAAAATAACAGCTGCATAATAGTTGCTGCAGTAGTCACTGAAATGAAATTGTTTTCTGTTCCATCTTCCTCTATTTTATTGATTTACAGAATGCCTAGGAGAATATTAGAAATACATATTTGAAATGGGAAGCTGGGAAGAGGTGAAATACAGGAAGAAAAATATATACAATTGCACCTGTAACTCTATAAAATAGACTTCAAAATGCAATCAGCTACACAAATTGCAAAAGTGAAGCAACTTGACTGGAAAAGATGGCCAGGGATGTGAAGTTGCCAAGATGGGAAGAATGTACTCAAATGGATACAAAAATGAGGTACTCATCATGATATTAATCAGAGTCATTACCTGACAGGATCTCTTTCTACCTTCTCTATAAGCAGGCCAGGAAGGAAAAACAGCACCCACTACACAAAGAAAAAAGGAGAACCAAAGTCTAGTGCTGTCAGGGAAATATGTATTGATACTGTGAGTAGCTGATACTTTTCAGGAAAGGGGTCTATGCTGAAATAATAAGGAAAATCTCTACTGGTTCTATTTGAAGTGGTTTGGTCCACAGGAAGTCCTTTCCCTGAAAAGTGTCATAGAAATCATCACTCTTCACATACTAGCACTGGTCTTCCTTTTCTTGATAGTCACATAGCAAAAGATTTTGTGCATTAAATAAACTAAACATCTTAATACACAATAACAAGAAGGTAAGGCCAAAGTGATTAATCCAAAATCACAGATTTGTTTTTTAAAAATGAAAGATTCTAATCTCTGTGCATACTTCATTTTCACTAGTATGCTACTGGATACAGAATGAAGCAAGCAGATAATCTCAGCATGTGCTTAAAATTCTTAATATATGAGGAATGTTTCACATATTATATGATTGGAAATGCTAGATGAAATATCAAAAAGCAAGCAAAAGGGCTGAGGAATATTTATGTATGTATGTATTTATTTATTTATTTAGCTCCAGAAAGTTTAGGGTAACAATAAGGGAGAATTCATTTCCAGGATACTCTGAACTTGCAATAGGCATATTGGTATGGCTAACTCTATAGTATTGTCTCACAATGTCCATGAAGATAACCTTTGTCAAAAAATCTCTGGGACGAAACTTAGGCCCCACTGAAATCAATGGTACAAAGAAATATCATGACATAGGCCATACTTAATTCACCGTGAACTAAATTCAACAAACATATTCAGAATCTAACCTATTTGGTTGAATCCAGACTTAGCCATGTTTAGACCCATAGAACTGATGAGACTTGAACATCATTAACTACTAAAAGCATGACTTAGGCTGCTGACACAGAAATAATGCAGTTTGACATCGCTTAAACTGCCGTGGCTCGATGTTATGGATTTCTGGGATTTGTCAGTTTGTGAGATATTTGGCCTTCTCTGTCAGAGAGCTCTCGTACAACAACAAACTACAAACCCCAGGATTCCACAGGATGGAGCCATGATAGTTAAAGCAGTATCAAACTGCATTATTTCTGCAGTGCAGATGCAGCCTAAGTCTGGATGTCGCCCATAATCTCCGAATAAGATGGGAGAATGTGAATTATGTGCATTGACTGATCTGTGCATGCATTTTCTACTTGAGAACTAAGTATATTTCCCAAGCAATGTACACAATTGTTTCAAAAGGCATCTGTATTCACTGGCCAAAGCACCACAGGTCTTTGCATGATTGCTGTTCACACAATGGGCAAGATCTACTCTACTCCTTATCATCTGAATGTGTGCATCTCAACTAAACACATTCAGATCTGAAGGGAAGTTCTACTGTTGTTCTTAACAGGTATTTGCACCTTGCAAATTTTGGGCTGATGTCCACAAGAAAGGTCGATTGATGTCTTAAGCCAAGGACAAGAAAACACGAAGAACCATCTTCCTCATGCTATCCACCTCTGCCATGGACTATTTATCCTCAGCCAACAACTCTAAAACAGAATGAGTCAAAGGTCTAGCTGTGCAGCATGAGATGCTGATATGACACGTGTAAGGTTTCACATATAAAATTCCTTATTTTCACATATAAGTAGAACAATATAGCCATTGTCCTTTCCCATGAGATAATGAATAAGCATCAGTGTGTTTATTGTGATTTCTTGTTATTGATATATGGTCCATGTAGAGATGTCTAGAAGTCCACGGATCCTTCAGCAGATGCTCTGTTCATTGTACATATGGCAGGTTTCACAAAGAATGCTCATAACTGATGTCCCAAATTAGGTTGTATTATTTACATATTTTAAAATTATCTGAGGAAGAACAGAACCACCAACAGAACAGATGTTAATCTTCAGTATTCTCCACTGAGCAGCCTTTTAAAAAAATCCCATTAATTTTTATAGGGCTTGCATGAGCACAGCACTTGCGAGACTCTTCTCAAAAAGAATGATTTGGCATAAAGAATGTCAAAACTGGACATTTACCAGTATCTCACAGCATACAGTAGATTTTTATTAGAACATGCTTGGGGGGAAAAAGTCAGGTTACATTCAGAAAGATAAAGGGTTCACCGTCATGAGAGGGCTTTTGAAATGTTAGCTTCCACTGGTGAATTACAATGCAATTTTCTAGCCAACTAATTTCACTCAAAAAGATAATGACTTGAGCAAAAAGCTAATCAACTGCCAATCAGGATTCTTTGAAGCATAGGATGTAAAATATTGAAGCCAGTTTTACAAGTCATAAAAAACACTTATGTTCCATGATATGTCATAAAATCTGTGATGGAAATCTGAAATTGATGAAGCATTCTTATTTCTCCAGTGACTTTCCTAAACAAACAGCTTTCAAGTTTAACCAAATCTTCCATTAATATTCAGGCCCATTTAAGGAGCATCAATACTACACAATTAACTGTGTAAATGTCAGTGAGAGAACTAAACAGATTAATCATCTGTCTTGTTTTGCCTACCTGTCAATGCTACTAATTTCCCGGGGGTAGGAAGAGGCTGGCTGAGGGCAAAGTAAAGGTGGAAAAACTTCACCTGTGAAATGCACTTTCGGCCACAAGAAGATACAGCAAATCACTGGGAGGTGTAATTTACAGTTAATTTGCACTCTCATTAGTACCATAGTCTATATTATTTGCTTTACAATTTTTCTTGACAGAATGTTAATAATTTTAAAACTAATCCTTTTTAGAATGTTAACCATAACATTGTACTGTACTTTAATTGAAGTTATCACAGTACTCCTTCACTTTGTATTTTAAGTCAAATAATTATTTGTCCATATTTCTGCTTAACAATGTATGCACTGGGAGCGGTGGGTTAGAGGGCTGCTGGATCAACACAGTAAGGCAGTAGAAATATTGGCCCATTATTTCATTCCTTGCAACTTACAACAAGAAGAAATTAATTTACTACTTTAGGAGGAGAAAAAAGACAAGGCATTGCATTGTCCACTACTTTCACTCAAGCTGTTCAGCAGTGGAATGCACTGCCTCATAATGTGGTGGAGTCTCCTTCTTTGGAGATTTTTAAAAAGAGAGGCTGGATGGCCATATGTCGGGAATGATTAGATTGTGTATTCCTGCACGGCAGGGGGTTGGACTGGATGGCCCTTGAGGTCTCTTCCAACTCTATGATTATAGGATTCTGTGACAATGTTCAAGAGATCTGGGCAAGCCTATTTGAACTGAATAAATAACACATGGAGCACTGTTGATTTCACCATCAGAAGAATTCAATATGGAATGAGCTTTTCAATCCTAAACATCTCCATCTGGCTACATATATACAGGTCACCTGCCATATCTGTGAGGGATACATTCCCAGACTTACCATGAATACTTGAAAGTGGGTAATAGCGAACCCCACAGAATCGCACTGGAGGACCTAGGAAATGCCTAGAGAGCATACATCTCTAGGCAGCTCCACTGCAACTCTTACGGTAACTTCCAAAACTCTAAATAAGAAAGTCCAGTTCAAGTTGTCAAAAGCCTTTTCTGCATCTAAAAAGATTAATGTGACTTGTTTTTCATTATGCCATTCTAAATAGTTCCATATATCTAGCACATTTCTAATGTTATCTCACAATTGTCTTTTAGGTAAAAACCCACGGTGATCTTCATGTATAAAGTCCTAAAGGATAATTTTCAATTCTTCAGCCAAAACCATTGTAAACAACTTGTACTGTAATCTGTTTAACAATGATATTGCTCACTGTCAAATCCTGGTCTTCCTTAGGTATTAGTAGTATATTTGCCTCTTTCCAACTATTAGGAATTCTTCCAGTCTGCAAAACAGTGTTCATCATCTGCTGCAATGGCAATAAAAGCTCTTCTTCAAAATAACTGTTAGTGACATGTAGAATACATCCATCGATTCTGTGGGATTTCCCTATGTGCTGAAATACCATTCAGCACCTACATTAATGGAACTACTCTAGTTGTAACTAATCGACAGGATTCCAGACATGGGAGATCTGGGGCCCAAACACGTGACAGAATTATAGCTCTATTATTCCACTGCAATAGCCATGGTTCCATCCTATGGAACCTGGAATTGGCAGTGGAAGGAGGGGCATTTATAATCCTCAGGCAGAGAGTTCCTCTGGTATCTCTGACCAAACTACAAACCCCATGATTCCATAAGATACAGTGGAATTATAGTGGTATAATTGTGTGGTGTGAATAGGCCCATGGTGCATTCATTTCATTCAAGATTTTATTTAAAGCATGCTTTTAATTTATGACAGCACTGTGTTGTGAATGTTTCAGTTTAAAGAATGAAATCATGTTTAATAAATTCTAAATAAAATATTACTGACAGCTGGTGCCCTAATAATAAGGGCAATACTCCAAACTTTCTTTACTTTTCCTATCCTGCCCTCCTCATCCACGATTCTTTGAAGTTTACAACAAGTTGCTCAAGATCAGTATGATCATTAAAGAACAGACTTAGACATGGTTTGACAACTCCTGGCCCTTCACATGTTGTTGTTGTTGTTGTTGCTGCTGTTGTTATCATTTATTTATATAGTGCCATAGAATACATGGCGCTTTACAAAAGGTTATAGAATAAAACAATTATCACTATTCCAATAATATAAAATATTAAAATACAGTAGGAAAAGAGAAAAAGCCTACAGATAATTCAGAATAAAACAAAATAATCAGTACAGGTAATCAAATCTCTCTCTCTCTCTCTGGCTTTTCTTTGGAAACAAAGATTCAGGAAGGACTCATCACGCATTTTCTGCAAGTGTACCGATGACTAAAAAGGCCAATCCGAGATAAACAAGTCCAGCTGCAGAAAGCACAGCAGAAAGTCTCCTTGGGTGATGTTTCCGGGTGGTGATTCTTTCTGCATTGTTGTTTCTCTTGTTGGTGATCCTGTGGTGCAGGCTGGTAAAGAACTTCCGTTTTCTTCAGGTTGACTTCCAGCCCAAACAGCTCTGCAGCTGTTGCGAAGCAGGATGTTAGGTGCTGCAGAGCTGCTTCTGTGTGGGCAACAAGGGCAGCATCATCAGCGAAGAGCAGCTCACGGACTAGATAGTTTAGAGTCTTAGTGCGAGCTCTCAGACGGCTTAAGTTAAACAAGCTACCATCAGTACGGTAATGTATATAGATGCCGTCTTCTTCTTCAAGCTCTGCCGTAGCCCTTTGGAGCATCATGCTGAAGAAGGTTGTAAATAAAGTTGGAGCAAGAACACAACCTTGCTTCACTCCATTAGTTATTAGAAAGGGCTCTGAAAGAGCATCGCCATATCTGACTTGACTACGCTGGCCCTCATGTAGCAAGATAATCATTTTAAGGAATTTGGGGGAACATCCTAGTCTTTCCAGGATCTGCCACAGACCTTTTCTACTCACAGTGTCGAAGGCTTTGGTGAGGTCGACAAATGTTCCATAGAGTCCCTTGTTCTGCTCCCTACATTTCTCTTGCACTTGCCTAAGGGCAAATACCATGTCTGTAGTACTCCTATTGGCTCTGAAGCCACATTGGCTTTCAGGGAGAAGTTCTTCTGCAATAGCAGGAACTAATCTGTTCAGGAGTATCCTCTCAAGGATTTTTCTAGCAATAAAGAGCAGTGTTATACCTCGATAGTTTGAGCAATCGGATTTTGCTCCTTTTTTCTTGTACAAGGTGATGATGACTGCATTTCGGAGATCTGATGGCAGTTCCCCTTTTTCCCAGCAATTCACAAGGAGTTCGTGGAATTTTTCATGGACTACATGACCTCTGTGTTTCCAAACTTCAGGTGGGATTCCATCAATCCTAGCTGCCTTAATGATACAAACATTAATCCAAAATTCCAAAGGTCTGAGAACAAAAAAGTTTTCAATTTGGATTTAAAAACAAGGGAAGAAATAGTCCACAAGTTTACTGGGAGGCGATTCCAGGAATAAAGGGTGGCAAGAGGAAAAGGATGAAGTCAAGCCAAGGATGAAGAAACACTTGGCTGGGTAAAAAGTCCAGAGCAAAGATTTCTAACAGGCTGGTAGAATAAGATAACAGTTGCAAGGCAAGGAGGAGCTAGGTTATGCAGGGTCTTGAATGTCAGAATAAGCAGCTTATACTGAATCCTAGAGGGAATAGGTAGCCAATAAAGGGATGTCAAAAGTGGGGTAACATGATCGAAATGACAGGCCAAAAAAAATAATCTTAGCAGCAGAGTGAAGAATGGAAACCAAAGGCCTAAGATGAGATAATGGGAGACCAATCAAAAGAAGACTGCAGTAATCGAGATGGGAAACAACTAAAGCATGAACTAAAGTCTTGGCAGAGGAAGCAGAGAGGAAAGGTCTAACTTGAGTGATGTTATAAAGGAAAAATCAACATGACTTTGTTACAGCCTCAATATGAGGAACAAAGGACAATGAGGAGTGAAAGACAAAGCCAAGACTCCATGCTTCATTCACAGGATGAATAGGACCATTATCGACAGTAATGGAAAATGTATAATGTAAGGAAGGTTTTGGGGGAAAGATGAGTAGTTCTGTCTTTGCCATATTAAGTTTAAGGTGGGAATGAAGCATCCATGCTGAGATACTGGAAAGACATGCTGTAGTGAGATGTTCAAAATCTGAAGAAAGTTCAGGAGTAGAGAGGTACAGTTGAGTATCATCAGTGTAAAGGTGATATTGAAACCCATATGAGCTGATAAGATTACCTAAAGATAGTGTGTAAAGGGAGAACAATAAGAGGTCCAGAACAGAGCCCTGAGGAACCCCAACTGAAAGGGGAAAGGAAGGGATTAATGACCACCAGCTACCACTGAGAGATGACAACCAGCTGAGAATGGAGTCAGTGAACCCTAAAACACGAAGTGAATCTAACAGAAGAACATGATCGACTGCATCAAAGGCTGCAGAAAGATTGAGGAAAATAAGGATGGAGTACAGGCCTTTTGACTTGGCCAGGAGGAGATCATCTGTTATTTTTGTGAGAGCTGTCTCTGTAGAATGTAAAGGGTAAAATCCAGACTGAAAAGGATCCAATGTGGAGGCCTGGGAAAGAAAGGTGAGGCACCGTGCGTAAACAGTACGATCCACAACGTTGAGGAAAGGCAACAGTGAAATAGGATAATAATTAGAGAGAGAGGATGGGTCAAGTGAAGACTTCTTGAGGATTGGAGAGACTGTGGCATGTTTAAACTCAGAAGGAAATGAACCAAAGGAAAGAGACAAATTAATAATGTGACAAAGAAAAGGGAGAATAGCAGGGGAAATAGTAATTAAAAAGGGAGAAGGAACTGGATCCAGAGATCAGGTAGAAGGATTTGAAGACGTCAATATTTTACATAATTCATCTAACAAGACAGGGGGAAAGAAGATAATTTAGAACAGCCAGGCAGTTGATATGATAATGAGGAGGATTTGGGAACAGGGCGAGAAGAATGGATGGTTTCAATTTTAGTACTGAAAAAAGTTGCAAAATCATCAGCAGAAAGTGATGGGGGAAGAAGTGAAGGAGAGGGCTTTAGGAGTGAACTGAATGTAGAGAAGAGTTGTACTGGCCTGGGTTTTATAGCCCCTGCACCCAAGAAAGATACAGCTGTGTATGGGAGGGCAGTACCTGGACCTGAATCTGCCAAGAATCAACAGGAATTTCCTTGGGTTTTTTTCTGGGCTGTAAGGCCATGTTCTGGAATAGTTTTTTTCTGACGTTTCGCCTGCATCTGTGGCTGGCATCTTCAGAGATTCCCTGAAGATGCTAGCCACAGATGCAGGCGAAACATCAGAAAAAAACTATTCCAGAACACGGCCTCACACCCGGAAAGACCCCAAGGAAAAGTCAACAGGAAGCTGGTCAATAGGCCCAAGGAGAAGACAGTCACTGAAGAGGCAGCAGAAACCGGAGCTGGATAACACAACTTGCCTTGTACAGACAAAAGAGCCTCTTCCTCCCTCACAGAAGATACTGAGCAAGTACTGGCCTGGGTTTTATACCCCCAGCACCCAAAAAAGGAACAGATGTTGTTGAACTGCAGCTCCCATCAGCCATAGCCAGTAAGGATGAGGGACAGAAGAGTTACTGTCCCATAAGATCTGAACAGCCACAAGTTGCTGATTCTACAAGAAACTGAGATTACAGCTTTGTCTAGACTAAAGTGGGTCCTGGGCAGAATGAGATCAGGCTTGGTAGAGAGATTTGAATTAAAGGGGGCTTCTAGGGAGTTCTGCTTAGACTGCAGTTCCTGTAAATTCCACTGAACTCATTGGGGCTTACTTCTGAGTTTGTTGTTAACTGCCCACAAATCAGCTTTGACTTATGGTGCACCTATGAAGGAGAGACCTCCAAGTTACCCTATCATCAACAGCTCTGCTCAGGCCTTGCAGACTCAAGGCCATGGTTTTCTTGACTGAATCTACAAATTTGGAATGTGGTCTTCCTCTTTTCCTACTTCTCTATACCTTACCAAGCATTATTGTCTTTTCTAGTGAGTCATGTCTTCCCATGAAATTGTCAAAATACAACAGCCTCTGTTTAGTCACCATGGCTTCTAGGCAGAGTTCAGGCCAGATTTGCTTTAGGGCCATTTATTTGTCATTCCCGGAGTCCATCTCTCTGGGCATTTGGAGGTCCTCCAGCATCACACTGGAAGACCTAGAAAATGCCTAGAGAGAACATTTTTTGGATGCGGGTAAGAGAAACCACAGGTACTGGTCACTCACACACACACACACACAGAGAGAGAGAGAGAGAGAGAGAGAGGTTTATTAAGATATACATGATGAAGATTTATTTTTATTTTTTAAGGTTCTTGAACAGAGTAGGAGTAGACTGATGTCTTCAGTTTATTTAACAACACAGTCCAGCTTGGTAGGTGGACTTTGACTTGGGAGCCCAGGGTTCCACACCAAACAAGCAATCAAACCAACTTGATATAGAATTCTTACAAAAACATGCAGTGGCAGCAGTTGAGCAATGAAATATTAAGACAAACACACAAATTCACCAATAGCATGCTCACTGGCTTCTCTGCATTACGTTTTACCCACAAAATGGAATGGGACACTTATTTCACAACTATATGAGAGTGGTGGTGGTGGGGAGTATCCAATGGTAAAGTACAATAGACAGGCTGGGACAAATTTTATCAGAGCATTTTGGAAGACAATGAGGAAAACTAACACTACAGAAGCTCTACCTTGAAAATCTAATTCTGTATTGAATTCTGCTATGGAACATGACTGTAGGCTACTAAAATGTCCCATCTAGTAAGATGAGACTTAATATGAAAAAAACATAGGCTTGTTATTGTTGTTGCTATATATCTTAAGGCTGAATGTTATTGTTCTCTGTGATTAATGTATATGGAGAAGCCAACAGGAATATAGTGGGAAGCTACCGGTAAATACAGCCAATTTGCTGAGCTAAATTAAAAATTATACACACTTCAAGGTATACACATTATGGAGACTAGTAACCCAATTTGACTATAAAGGTGCTACTAGTCCATTAAGCAGATTTATCTGCTTCATTACCTACTTATTTTATTGGAAAAGAGCACATGCTGAACTGAAAGAGGAACAGATAGCTGATGAGAACAACAGAGGTGACAAATGGTGTGTTTATTTACTTATTCATCCTATTAAAGGTCACCCTACAACAACATTCTCAGCACAACTTTCTCCTTTAACATAAGAGAGGAGACTCAGGGATATAGGGATATTGTTATCCTGGCCACGAAGGCAGGATGGTTGAAAAGAAGCACCAGATAAAAACTGCATTTTTTAAAAAAAGGGGAGGACAAATTCAAGTTGTGTTTTGGAGCTGTATTGTAAAACCAGCTACCAAAATTTGTTTTTAATTATACGTTGGGGGGGGACTCCTGCTACTCTGCCTATACTTCAAAGGACATCATGCAGTTTAGACAAAATTCTAACTAAATGTGAATAGCACACACACTTTCAACACAGGATTTCACTATAATACTATGTACTATGAAACACTGAATATTTACATTCCAGAGTGCTATTCCTCCTTTTCCTTGCTTTTTCTTCCATGCCTTTTTTAAGATTAGGAGTCTTTGGGCATTTTCATCACTGTTAGTTCTGTTTTACACTGTATATCATCTTGGTTTCTTTTAGACTTCTAGGACATATCCTCCCAAATCTGTGATTGCTAGATTCAACTAAAGTAGACCCAGTGAATCAATGGGCTTTCTATGAGTATTGACTTATCCTTCCATAAATGATCCAATGGATTTATTCTAATTGACATTAAAATTTCGATTTGGGCTTCAGTTTGATGCCAACTGTAAAAAGAGGGAGGTTTAATACCCAAATGAGGATGAAAAAGTTATGACAAAGACTCTAAAGATACAACACCTCTATGACAAGATGTTCTTTTCATGCAAGCATTTCAGGCTTCAGTAATGAAGGAAGGAAGAATGTCAGGAAGAAGAATTTAGAAGGTGTAGTGCCAACATGGATATAATAGCTACCTTGCCATCTTCCTGAAAGTTAGGAAAGAAAAACAATTTCAAGAGTGTTTATTATGAAATCGATGGAGTATAATAAACAAAGGAATGAGGCATTGATTTTTTGTTCTACTTTTCTATTTACCTTCGCTACCATCCTTAGGTTTCTTTCCCATCTTCATAAACCCCATTAGTCTGTCCCTTTGCGTTAGCTGTTTTTGCACATATAGACCTTCTTCTATGGGCAAACAGAAGACAATCTTCTTCATCTCACTCTATTTCTAGTATACTGTACAGATTAATTTATACTGTAATTCAGTCTGTCTGTGTATCTATCAAAAGATACAAAAGATGCAGAAAACAGGACAAATATGACTTTCTTGGAATCCAAAGTGTATACTTGATGTGGGGCACTTACAGTCCTCCAGATATTGTTGGACTACTATTCCTATCTTGTTGGAAATACAGCATTTTCTTGCACACCCCGCCCCCCTTAGTAAGTTTAGGGAACTCCTTGCATGTTTAAGTTCCTCCCCTTCTCCTCAAAGCCATCTTAGCCATTTTGTAGCTATGAGGTGACCGTTGAGTCATTCATCACATGACCTCATGATTTAAATATTTTATTATTCTTTGTCTGTTCTCTTTTTAGAGAAGCCTCTTCCACTTCCTTCCCTCTTTCCACGTACCTCATTCTTACCCGCATTCACCTTTTTTGAAGAACAAAGAAATATGGATGCTACTGCAAGTAATACTAGGGAATCCTGATTTGTTTATCCTATCCTAACCTGAATCCCTCTGGATTGGGTGAGTTTTACCATACCCTGAAGTCCTTTAGTTAGTTAAATACACTACCTTTTGTTTTTTGAATATGTACATTGCAAGACCTGTTAGTTAATGCTTTGATTTTTTTTAAAGAAAGTTTTTCCTTATCCTTATTTTGTTTGCATGGATTAATGACTGAGTGATTTACAGTACTTATCAATGCTAATTGAGTCTGCTCCGCTTTGTGTCTCTGCCTAACTCTGCTCAGTAAACTTTTCTCAAGAAGATATTCCTAAAGGGCTTGCTCCCTGGGATCTTTAATAATTTTTTTTAACTTTTATGCTCATACACCCCTACATATCTGCCTTAGCTAGTATTGCTAATGGTGAAAGAATCTAAAGTTGCAGTCCATCACCTACAGAAAAGCGCTCTCCAGAATTAATTTTCATTTTGCCACAGATTAAGCAGACTTTCAAAAACACATTACCCAAGAATCTCACTTGTGTCTTTGGAGATTATCAGACAACCAAATTAAACCATGACAGGGATGACAGGAGATCGTGAAAGGGCTTCTCTTTCAGACACTGTCGCCCCTGTGTCGTTATGCTCCCATGCCCGTTTTGTTCCCCCTGCACTCCTTTTTAGTCATGGGGTAAGCTGTGAATTGACCCATCGTTCTGTTTCTGTAACAGAATGACAGGTGAGCGAAAAGGTGCCCCGTTATGCTGGCACGATGCTCCAGTCGAGATTGGGACATCAAGGTAAGTGACACACTTTTTTCCTCTCCCTGGGTTTCCCTCCCTGGGGTTTTTAAAATGTGTTTTTATGCTTGGTGTACTTTTTTACCTTTTATTTTTATTTTTGAATTTCCCACACAATCGTTCTCTCGCGAGAACAGCCCAAGATTACCTTTCTAGAAAGTGAAAGCAGCTCCATGAGAGCTCCATTCACTCCTGGGCTGCCAGAGGGGAGCAGTTTTTGCAGTGCTATTAAAGTAGGTCTGAAAAAAAAATGTTACAGGGACAGGAGTGGGGTAGGAGAGGGGATAACAAGACGGGGATGCTATATTTGTCCCCATCTCATAATCTCCTTAGTCTTGTTGTAAAATTATTATACAGTCAGCCCTCCATGGATTCAACCAACCACGGTTTTATCTAACTATTTTACTATATCACTGTATATAATAGGACTTTAGCATCCACAGATTTTGGTATCCATGGGGGTACTTCAACGGATACTGAGAGCCCAGTTTATCTTCAATATTCTTTCTTTGTTTCCAGCATTTTGCAAACATATGACTGCTGAAAGAACTGGCACCCTATAGAAGTTCCATCAAAATCAGTGCAACCATTTCCACAGCATGCATATGATGAATTTTAACCAAGTAATTTCACCCTATACCTTGGGAGATTTGGTCTCTCTTTTCCTTTCTTTCACAACAACAACAATGGCAACAACCAATATTTTCACAGCCCCAAACATTATTCAATATACCTCACCCCATTCCATTTGTGAAGAGAAGTATAGACCTGTTTTAGTTTTCGCTTCCACTTCCACTAATTCTACCCAACTATTTAATACTTATCTTTCACCTTTCTTAAACACAAATGGAACACGCTTCTGGGTGAAGCAGAAATATGAATACTAGCACAGAACTAAAGAATATGTGAGGTTTGCCTATGGACGTTATCAGGTGCGGCAAAAATCGTGGGATTACAACACCAGGGTAGTGCGACTGGGCCCCGCTATCACATGACATTGTCCTCTTCACATTATTATCCCATGCTTCAACTGCAAAAAAAGGCATTCTTTCTCATTCATGGGATAAGCCGTCAATAGATAATCAATAGCGATCTTTTTGCGCTATTGACTGTGTGCAAAAACACATCCCGTTGTAATTGCAAGATTACAGCATGAATGGGCAGTCCTCAGCAAGAAAATCTCTAGGTGAAAATGTGAAAACGAAGCACAGGACACTCTTTTTATGAACTGTCCCCTTTAGTTTGTACACTTTTAGGTTTGTTTCAGTGCTTGTGTGTTCATTTACTTTCTTAATTAAGGGTTGTTGTGGTTTTGTTTTTATTTTTTTTAAGTTTTAAGCACGCTCGTGTCTTCTCACAAGAACCACTGAAATCTCACCCGTGCCGAATCACAGAAGTAAACTCCCATTCTTGCAGCGCTAGTGGTCGTCGTGTGATAATTCTGTGGCATTTCTTTCACATGATTACAGCTATATGAGATAATAAGTGTTATAAAGCCACGATGTTCCTGCTATCTTCATTTGCAGAACTACAGTTGTCCCTTCATATTTGCTGGGGTTTGGTTCCAAGACCCCCCATGGATACCAAAATCCGTGAATACTCGTCCCATTATATGCAGTGGCATAGCAAAATGGCGTCCCTTATATAAGATAGCAAAAATCAAGGTTTGCTTTTTGGATTATTATTTTTTTAAGAATATTTTCAAGCCTTAAATACTGAAATCCACAGATACCAAATCCATGGATATGGAGGAAAAACTGTCCAGTGTTTTTAGATGCTAGTCTGATAATGTCTTAAATCTATGCATGTCTCCTAAGAAGAAAGCCCCAATGAGTTCAGTGACACTCACTGCTAGGTAAGAATCTACAGGATTACAACCCAATGCATTGTACATGCTAACATTACATTACATATATGTCTGACAAATCTTACATGGCTAAGAAATCACATAATGATTCCGCCATGTAACTTGAAACGGCTTAATTTGTCTCACTTACTTACCTTTGTGATTTACATATTTTGGTGTTTAACACAATTTAGCGTTCTGTGGAACTGATATTAATATCTAAGGATATTGTAGAGAACAACAAAACTTGCTTTTATGACCTACTGCTGAGAATTAAGTAGTTGATAAATGAGGATGGTGTTAATTTGTGATTAACTTGTTTCCCCTTGGTAATTAAACATCTGGCTGAATCATTTACACCTAGATACTCTATAAACAAAGCACAATACTAAGCAAATGTAGCATGGCATTTCAAACTCTGATTAGTGGGAAACAAAACAATATATAATAGCAGCTATTAAAATAATGGTGACACCTAAATATCCTAAAGGCACCAGATCCTATCTGAACTTGGAAGCTAAGGCGAGTCAGTTCTGGTTAGTACTTGCATGGGAAACTGCCAATGAATACCACCAGGTGCTGTAGGCTATATTTCAGAGGAAGGGACTGGCAAAACCACCTCTGAGTATTCCTTGTCTAAGAAAACCCTATGAAAATCATGGGGTTGCCATTAGTCAACAGGCGACTTGAAGGTGTATACACACATTAAAACAAAGGTACCTCTATTTGTCTGCCTGTCTGCCTGTCTATCTGCCTGCCTGCCTGCCTGCCTGCCTGCCTCCCCCCCTCTCTCTATATATATTACTGAGATAGAAAATCCTGTTTGTTCCTTTTGGGGGGAAAACACACAAAGAGCTAAGTAAACAATTTAAGCTACACTGGGAGGAAGGGGAAAAGAGAGAGGCTCTGACACTTCCACCTTTCTGTAGATACAAGGATGAACAGGAGGCTGTCTACCTAAGAGCCAACTGAACTGCATCCAACAGGGCACTAGCTCAGCTTAACCCAATCTGCTTGAACAAAGCATTCCACTTAACTACATCTACTGAAATAAGAGCAGATGAAAACTCTTATCTTAATACTGTAAATGAAATAGAAAGGACATGTCAAGATAGATTCGAAGACAGAAATGGACAACCCTCTCTAAAAGGATGACAACACTGTAAGCAGTTACTCATTGCCCATTTACTCCTACTCAAATTGCTACTGGCTGAGTCTCTCTTATTCAGAATTCCAAAATCTGAAATATTCCAAAATACAAAATTGTCCATATGGGTGGCTGAGATAGTGACACTTTTGCTTTCTGATGGTTCAATGTACACAAAATTTGTTTCATGCACAAAATTAATAAAGATATTGTGCATAAAATTACCTTCAGGTTATGTGTATAAGGTGTATATGAAACATAAATTAATTTTGTATTTAGACTTTGGTCCATCTCCAAGACATCTCATTATGTATATGCAAGTATTACAAAATCCAAAATACTCCAAAATCCAAAATACCTCTAGTCCTAAGCATTTCAGATAAGGGAGACTCAACCTATATTAATACTGAAGAAATCCCATTCAATATTTTAACCAAGGTATAATCAAAGAGCTAGCATGGTATAGTCATTTGAGTGATGGACTAAGATTCTGGTAGACCAGGGTTTGAATTCTCACTTAGCCTGGAAACCCTCCAGCTGACCTGGAGCAAGTCACACGCTCTCAGCCTAAGAGGGAGGCAATGACAAACTCCTCTGAATAAATCTTGCCAAGAAAACCTTATGATAAAGTTGTCATAAATCAGAGTCAATATGAAAGCACATAACAACAAATAATATTATACAGAGGACATATTATATAAGATGAAACATTAAACAATAAAATGAACAATAAAAACTTTTGAAATAGTGGCTAATATTTAAACATTTGAGATAACCTGTTCGCAGCTGCTGAGTACAATTTTGATTGGAAAAGATGGACTGTGAGCCAACACTAAGCTAGCTAAATCTTTGCTGAATCAAAACCTTTTTCAGCCTAGGGATGTTGGACATTACTTAGAACTACCTTCACCCTCGCCTAATTTTTTTCCAGCTTTGTGTTCATATTTTTAGACTGGAGGAGGTTTAGCTGGGGCTTACCTCTGTCCTCACCCCACCCTTTCTTCACACCCTTCTGGTTCTTCTGCCAGCAGATTGCTCTTTCAGCAGTTCTCTGATATCAGTCAGTGTAAAAGGATTCCTCTGGTAGAAGGGCATTCTAATCCTATACCCCTATTACTGGCACATCTTTGATTCAGAATTGCACTGTTACTTGTTGATTTCATTGTCCTTGGAGAAAGTAATTACAATACATTTCATATTATAGAAATATAATGCACCCCTACTCTCGTACCACAATTATTCCTTCATCCACAAGCAAAGGGTGTTAGTCATTTTACGGAGAAATTATAGCTCAGGGATTTTTAGAAGTCAAAATTTTGGCTGAAACTTGGCACTTTTCAGATAACATTTAAGGATAAGAGAACAATGCAAGTTCAGGTAAAGCATGATAAAACTACAGAAGAAATAAATGAAAGCAAAAAATACACCCTTTCTCTAAGAATAATATTTTTCAAGAGACAATGTCAGGTTGGTTAGGCCTGAAATCAAAGCTGTGCATTAGAAGGAAACAGAGGCTACTACCATAGCCTCTAACAGCATACTCCACTGGTTGAGTCCCCATATGTTTGGAAGTGAAATGGGCCACCTCAAAATAAGGCATCTTATTCTACATACTCATGGCACATCCATATATATAGAAATATTTACATTTCTGAATTTAAAAAAATGGCATTTTAAAAAATTATCTGAACCATAGAGCTTACAGAATATTGATTGCCACTGAAACTAAAGTGAGGGATGTTGGTAGTGTCAAAAGAAAACACACAGGATGTCCTATAGCCCTATTTTGATATTCAAATTTCCCTGCGTAATTTTAATATCAAAATAGGGCCACAAATTACTCAATCTGGTTTCTTTGTTACAGTGAGTTTCATGTGGGGCAGTTGGTCCAGAAGCTGCAGCTACGGCAGAACACTACAACCTGGTGATCCGGTGGGATCACCTTATTGCCAGCATATAAAACCTGTGATGAGAGAAATGCACTGCCTGCCTATTCTGTTCCATGCCAGGATTAAGATCTTGATATCTGTACACAAGATTTAGTATGTGTATATAATAATTTTTAATTATTGTATGTTTTAATTTTTTTCTAATTTAATATATTTTTAATTATTGCATGTTTTTAATCCTTTATAATTTAATATTATTTTAAGGGGTGGGTGGGCTAGGGTACTGTAATTATGGAGTTTTTATATTGTAAGCTGCCCCGATTGCAGTGCAGAGGGGCAGGATAGAAATAGATTTTTTTTATTGTTATTGTTATTGTTAATATATAAAGCTTGGAACCAAGGGCCAGGATACACAACAGATTGCCTGAGGACTCACCTGCCCTTTGCACTCATCAAGAGATACTCTTGGGGTCCTGCCTAACGTACTCAAATTTTGGTCTTCAGTATCTACTCTCTGGAACATTCATTCAAAAGCAGACAGGTGCTGGTCCTGGATTTTGGTGACTTTTCCAAATGTGCTTGTTCTGATAAGTTTTCTCTGAACAGTAATTTTCTCTGCATGCATATTGTTTTGAACTGTAACTTGCCAAATCACATGCAGAGTCAGATATAAAACAAGTCCATTATGTATAGTGTGTCCTTACATATTCATTTGAGTGATCACATAACAGCACAGGCCAGAAATAGGATGCTTCAGTGCAATGACACTTTGGCAGTGACTTTAATAGACTGTAGATAGCAACAATATTTTTATAGTGTTAATTCAAGGCTAAACCCTACAAAATGAGTCCTCCAGAGAAAAACAGAAGAACATCAACACTTTTTGGTACATTTGACCAACCTATTCTGTTAGTGGTTTTCAGGTTCAGCAGTGTTCAGAACCAGCTATACCCTTTAAGATTAGCAGCTAATTGCCCAATCAATATTCACATTCATTAAATCAGAAAAACAGACTGAGGAAAATGAAGTATTGGAAAGGGGAACAATGAAAATATGGCATCTATGCCATTCAAAACATTTTAAAAAAGAAATAAAAGCAAACCGCATATGATACCTGTCTATCCAACAATGTTTAGCTGTCCAGCATAAGATGTCAGTATACAAAAGCTGGCCACAATCCTGACATCACTGGCAATGAAAGAGGTACAGCTGGTCAGCCAAACAGACAGAGCAGATGGGGCGGGGGGGGGAACCAGCAATTTTTGTACACAAACAGCTTCAAAAATCACACAAGTCTTCACGCTTCAGAAGAAGTGATAGAAAGAAAAGATCAAAAGAAAAACTTTATCCAATGAATGCAAAGGGCAAATAATGTAGCATGCTGTAAATCAGGGACATAAAATGTCTCCCTTCTGCTCCTTGCCTACATGTGGTGAAATGATGCCATAAGAGCCAACCTGTCCATAGGAAAAATGGTGGATGTTTTCCATGAGGACTTGGCCCTGCAAACAGCACCAGATAGCACATTACACAGCATATCCTTCTGGCTGGTGGCTGTTCTGCCAAGCCAGGGACATGAATGGGTCAGAATCATAGTGCTACGGTTGCTCAGCAAGTAAGTTTTTGAAACACTGTTTCCCCAGCCATCTCCAAAGAAAATCATACTAAGATTAGAGGATAACATTGTTTACATTTTTGCTTTACATTTAGCATACCTTCACATGCACACTTGCTCATGTGTCCATGCACATATACATACATACATACACACACACAGAAGTTCCTTTAGAATTACCAGCCATTTCTGTAATGGAAACACAGACTTGGGTTTTACAATTTTTAAAATAATAAAACCCATTATACTTCACAGACTTTCAAGCTTTGATCTTTGTTATCCATATACACACACATTTTATAGACACAAATAATCCTGTTCAATGCAATAGTGGCTAAGTCTTGCCCAAGGGGGAAATTATGGCTATAAACGCATATGTTTGTGAGATAATAAAGAGAACAAGGGGCTATCTGTGTCACAACCGTCTCACTAATATTCATGCACACACATAATGCATTTAATTCAAGTGACAAATGTTTTAGATACTCTCTTTAACACCCAGCCTAAATTTGGAGAAGTCTTTTTAAATTTTACTTGAAAATAACTGTCCCAAAATAAATTTTAAAAAAAGCCAACGAAGCAAAGCAAACTCAAACTGGAAGAAAGAGGGTGCAAATATGTCTGTATAGAAATAATGCCGGTATAATTGAACTAAAAAATAAATGGGATGTCAAACATTTTTTATATCAAAACCCATGATGTTATTATTTTTTACCTTGAGTATTTCAAAATATAAATGTTTGAAAGGATGGATGGATGGATGGATGAAACATGAAGCATTTTGGTTACACAGCACTGTCACCTGTATCACCATGGCACCTATTCTAAGTGTGTGAAATTTAGAGTTAGGAAATTCAAAAAGAAGTTCCTTTTGAACTAAATAGAGAAATAATAATAATGTAGACAATGCTACATCTCTGTCTCTGTCTCTGTGTTAGGATTTCTTCAAGAAAGTACAGTATAAAGAAGAGTACCAGATCTTCAAGGCCAGTACTTAAAAAGCTAATACCCTATAGAACAGTCTTCCAAAGGAAATGATAGAAAATCCCATTGCTTGTGACATTTAGAACTACAGTGAACAAAATCCTATTAAATGTTCAATAAAGGATTTTGTCTGGAGACTGGATAGATGACCTAATAGGTCTTTCTCATCTCTAGCCTCTATGATTCCAGTGCTACAGAATGGTGACACAGATCTTTTAAGATACAGATCTCATGTGATTGGCAGTTAAAGACAGTTAAAGATACTACCTTGATCTAGGAAGCCAAAGAAATTGCAGAAGGGAAAGTCTGTGGGTGTTACAGTAAAATCAACCACTCAGAGAGCAAAGGACTGCAGCTATCAGCTTAGTGATCTGTATAGTCCAAATATGTGCAATTTTACTGGGAGAAAAACTCAGAACTCCACATATTCCAGTCTGGATGGGAAGATCAGTGGGAACAACCTCACACAACAATAACAAAGAAAAAAACCAGATTAATTGTCCATGTGTGTCCTCTAAATCCTCTGCCTTGGAAGTAACTTGTTAAAAGCAGTGGTATTATTCATTTTATACACACACATGAACACATAGATATGGGTGATGAATATCTACATTATTACAGTAAACATTATGACAGCATCAACATTTTTCAGTAAGGAGATATGTTACTCATTACTTTTCCGTGGGGGTCATTTGAGGATTTTTCAGGCCATTTGGAGTTATTACTTAAAAAATTAAAAGCAATATCAGTACAGGTTGATCCCCTTATCCACATTCCAAGACCCCCCTCCCCATGGATACCTTAAACCATGCATAATAGGGAACTCTATTTTCTTCAATGAGATGAATGCTATACATTGACCACAGAATCACACTGGAGGACCTAGAAATGCCTAGAGAGTGGATAAGTGGATAAGTGAAAGCGTGGATACTGAATCCATGGGTGCAGGGGTCGACCTGTACTCAATCAATACCAGTATTCTTTCAACACTGAGGGGTTTAACATATAGATTCTGCAACATTTCTAGATATATTACTAATAAACCATAGGAAATTTCTGTATTATCAAACCTTGATTTTTTTAAAAAAAATAGGTATTGCTTCTGTGAGTATATGTGGATGTAATGCATTGCACTCTCTTAATGGCTGAATCTTTAAAGTACAATGCATGGAGAGCTAATGAGCTGTTGGAATCTGTTATAGTATTATACTCCTGCGTGCCTGCAAATTATTGTGAATTAGCTTTCCTGGCATGTCTGTAATAAAGTACTGCATGCAAAAAATAAAATAAAAATAAAAATAAAAGCAATGTGTTAGTAAAATGTTGCTAATGACTAATCTAATGGGTTATCTGACCATAATTTTTAAAAGAGCCAAACAACAAATTACTTGTTTACAAAGCAGAAAACAAGAGACCATGCTGGTGTGATTTCTGTTGCACAATCACTACAATGTGCTGGGGACTATATAGGATACAAGGTAGAACAGGCAGTAGATTCAACTAAAAAGGCTTATGGCATCCTTTGAAGTCACAGGATAACTAACTAAAAAATGGGGATACAGCTACAGATACAGTGATGGGAATGTAGCAAGGGGCACTGTGGGTACAATGGAAATGAAGTTGTTAAAAACCATTTAGGGTTTAAATAGAGGGAATATATCATGCTTTAGAAAAAACAATAGCTTTTCACCTTATGTATAAGAGAATATATTTTCTTCTTCACTTCTGGGAGGAGACATGTCCAATCCTACCACTTTCAACCATGTGTATGCTGTTGATAAAGCAATCTGTCACCAATGGATAACAAAGATTTTCTCTATACTGTCTTTTTTTTTTTTTAAAGATCATTATGCATTGACAGCATGGTCAGGATAAAGACCAGTTCAGTAAAGTGGAAACATTTTGTACAGAGTTTCAGCAAAACAAGAAGCTGGAGGTTAACAAATAGAAAAGTCAATAATACTCTAAATCTAATTCCACATCTCTCTGGAGTAGGGCTAGGAGCTATATTGGCTAGAGATTGATCTAAGCCACAGAACAGGGCAAGAAGTCAAGTCCTTTCTACTCTTACTCAGTTCCTTCCTCCAGTGTATTCCTGTCTAACTAAGGCTCAAATATAGCCTTTACTGTACCGGAGAAGAAGGAAAAGAAGAAGAAGAAGAAGAAGAAGAAGAAGAAGAAGAAGAAGAAGAAGAAGAAGCAGCAGCAGCTACTATGTGCATTTTGAAGGTACCATTCCTTCCTGAATCCCACTGAAAGAAGGCTGACCGATCCAAACACTGTCTCACTTCATTGAAGGAATTATAATCATTGTGTACAGTATTATTATTTTAAGAAGGAGCGTGTATAAAGAGCTTGGTTGTTTTGTTGGTTGACTGAATTAAGTGGTAGTCAAGTTCCTATCCACTTGGAAATAAAATGGGGCTGTCCACAAACAAGCAAGTTGTTTCTACACATTTGGGGTGACTCTCTAGGGGCTTATGTCTGTCTCTCTCTCTCTCTCTCTCTCTCTCTCTGGCTTTTCTTCGCAAACGAAGATTCAGGAAGGACACATCCCACACTTTCTGCAAGTGCGCTGATGAGTAAAAAAGCCAATCTGAGATAAACAAGTCTGGTTGCAGAAAGCACAGCTGAAGGTCTCCTTGGGTGATGTTTCTGGGTTGTGATTCTTTCTGCGTTGTCGTTTCTCTTCAGGACTTGTTCGGCGTGAGTTCTCAAATAAGGCTGCAGCATTGTGGATAGTGCGTCTCCATGCCTCCCGATGTGAGGCCAGGGTGGACCATTGTTGGTGATCAATTTGGCCGAACCTGAGATGTTGTTTCAGGGAGTCCTCGTATCGCATTTTTGAAGCACTCCTCTTATGCTGACCCATGGCGAGTTCACCGTAGAGTACTTTTTTTGGGAGGTGATGATCCTCCATCCTAGAAAAGTGCCCTGCCCAGCGCAGCTGTGTTCTCAATATCATGGCCTCAATACTGGTGATCCCTGCTTGCTCAAGGACAGCAACATTCGTCACATAGTCAGTCTAGTGTATATTTAGGATTGTGCGTATACAGCGCTGATGAAAGCATTTGAGGAGTCGTAGATGGTGGCGATAGGTGACCCATGTTTCAGATCCATAAAAGAAAATAGAGAGTACAATGGCTCTATACACACTGATTTTTGTGCTTCGCCTCAGGTGTTTGTTACTCCAGACTCTTTTGTGAAGTCTTCCAAATGCGCTATATGCCTTTGCTAACCTGTGATCGATCTCTTTGTCAATCTTGGCATCTGAGGAGATGATGCTTCCCAGGTAGGTGAACTGCTGAACGGACTTGAGCACAGATTTGCCAACGGCAATGTGGGGATGATGGTGTTCATCCTGTGGTGCAGGCTGGTAAAGAACTTCCATTTTCTCCAGGTTGACTTCCAGCCCAAACAGCTCTGCAGCTATTGCAAAGCAGGATCTTAGGCGCTGCAGAGCTGCTTCTATGCGGGCAACAAGGGCATCATCATCAGCGAAGAGCAGCTCACGGACTAGATAGTTTAGAGTCTTAGTGCAAGCCCTCAGACGACTTAAGTTAAACAAGCTACCATCAGTACAGTAACGTATATAGATGCCATCGTCTTCTTCAAGCTCTGCCGTAGCATGGGGGTAAAAATCCAGATGACATTCAGACTACTCTGGCAACTACAACAACAAAGCCTTTATCTCAGTCAACAGAGCATTAAGCAACACATCAGATACATATTATACATATAAAACAAAGCAATAAAAATATTTGCATTAAATATACAAATTTATATTAAATATAAATGCAATCAAAATAATTAAATAGGATATAAAATACTATAGAGAGAATGACTGTGCCAGGCCTCTGACTTCCCAGCGCACAGTTGCTCGCCCTGCAGTCAGAATGGGGCAGGCAGCCATGTGACTGCATGGCTGGCCACTTGTTCTGATCCCAGAGTGAGTGACTATATGCCAGCGGCAGCAGCACTGAAGAGGGTGGGAAATGGCAGTGCCTCTGAGGCAGTGCTTGTCCTGCCTCCCCACCTCCCAAATCCAGGGCAAATCCTTTGTTCACACTACAGTTCTCTCCAGAGAAAACTGAGTTTAAAAACCTGGATTAAGGTGGTATACCCTTAGCTTGGTGCAGATAGGGATATAGTTCATGCGGCCTTATTGCACCAGATTCAGGGATAAGGCTACATGTGGTGTGGCCTTATCAGGCCAGATTCGGAGGGGGGGTGTCAGGGGTTTTCCACTAGTGTAGACAGAACTTAGCTCTGGAAAAGTATATACATTTGTAACAGGGCCTTTTCAATAACAGTACCTCAACTGGGAAATTCTCTCCCAAGGAAAGTGATGTTGGTTCTTTCCTTATTCTGCTTTAGATGGGCACTAAAGCTCTTAATGCTTTGCTGCTCCTTAATTTTAATGACACTCATAATCTTTTTATATGGTTTTGCTCCTTTGGCCTTTGAATTTTTATCATTGATATTGTATATTTCACTGAGTGCCTATTTAGGTGAGAGTACTGTTTAAAAAATGAATATTAACTAAATATGGAAAGAAAAGAAAAGAAAGGTGGGGGGGGGGATCTGAAAGCAGTTCACTGAAGATGAGGCTGTGCTGTCTCCAGGAATTTTGAGTGTCCAGTGCAAAATAAAAATAGAAAAATGTTTGTGTGTGAGACCGAAGGGTGATGATACCATAGGAGGATTGACAAAATAGGGAAGGAAAGTTCAAATATTATACAGTACTGTTCATAACTAAAACAAAAATTCAAATATTCAATAATGGAGAGTTCAAGTATTCCCCTGTAAACAGGGAAGATGCAAAAGAGAAAAAGAGAAAGGAGGCAGGTTGTGTCTGGCAAGAATGCCACATTCAGAACCAGCCAACAGGGGGATTCAAATGAAGGCATGCATACAAAGACACACACACACACTGTAAACCCCCCCCCCCCCCCGCAAGCTCACATTATCATGAAGGAAGACACTGATTGCTGTCTGGGACATTCAACAGGAGCATATCTCTGAAGGGGTGACGGTACACTCTAAATCCCACATCTTATTTCTATCATACATTTATACCCAGAGTCCCTTTCAACAGACATACAGGCTAAACCATTACAGTGAGCACAAACAAATCATAAAAACTGGTATAACTAGCAGTAGTGATATAAAATGTTAACAGTAGCTGCTGCTCTTTTGTTGTCATTGTTCGTTTTGTTTCAAATGTTGACACTTTACACCTATATTTTATGATATTACCACCTGAACAGTTGGAGACATTCAGCCCTCCCCTATATTTCAGCCACCTGCCATATAGTTGTGTTTTGTTTTTTTTAGCCATTCTAGGTTTGTTTCTTTATAGACATAAAACAGCTGGGACAAAAAATATCCCAAAAAATCTGCTGACTTCATGTTGGCTATTTTTTTCTTTTCTAAACAAGAAGGTCTGACAGCTACTGAAAAACCAATGGGCCACCTCATGTGAACATGTGTTGTTGTTGTTTACTCTGGGTGCTTGGGTTTTGTGGAATAACCTTGATTTTGTACCCACTGAAAAAAGGGACAAAATGCTGCAGATGGGACATTTTTATACCCACAATATATTGGAAATCTCACTGGGTAAGGGAATACTCCAGTTAATAGCACTCAGTTGATTCTTTATGTAGTCATCCTGGATATAAAAAATAATATGAAAATACAGTTAACATAAAAACAGGCAATTTTAAAAATTACACATCAATAGCACATTGAGGCAGGAATGATGTCAGTTCTGATGAACAACACTTAACAAATAGGTCCAACAAACCTTCATAGAAAAATTGTTCCAGCATATCAGAACCACTGCAATGAAGCCTTATCTCTTGCTCCTCACAGGACATCTCAATAGGTGAGCAAAAACAGATGAGGCTATCAAGGGGAAGTACTGAGAGATTAAAAAGTGAAAGAGGGCCAAGGAAGTGTCCTTCAACCTGGCCATTAAAAGGTAATTAGAAATCTAGGTGGTGCATTGTTTCAGTAAATTGGCATAGATGGGAAAGTAAGAGCAACCCACAGTCCACAATGCACTAATGGATACAGAGCGTAGAGCAAGGATGAGAATGGTGTTGCGATTCAGATGCCGTTGAATTCAAACTCCCACATTCCTCACCATTGACTATGCAAGCTAGATCTGCTGTATATTACAATTCAGCAATATCTAGAGGACCACACAATCCCTATCTCTGGTAGAAGGCTAATAGAGAATGGAAGAGATGATGAATGATCATCCAATGGCAAATGAAATCTAACTGTGGCAAGATCAAAGCATGCTTCAAAGCTGCAGGGAAATTTTCAGAGGACAATGGGACTGTGAAGAGGAGAAAGAGGGGAATGAGAAGGGTGAAGGGAGATCTATCAGGACCATACCAAATTAGGCTCATGGTAGCATTTCAGAGGCTGAAAGGGGAGATGAGAAAGGCAAGTGTAATGAAGGTGAGAATGTAGAGAGAACAGACTATAACACTGGGAAAGGTTTTAAAATAGAACCTGCTTTCTGCACTGCTTCTCCTGCATTTTTAGGGTCAGAATTCTGCAGTCAGGTCCAATCCATAAACTAATCTCTTCCTTGTGAAGTCAAAGGCTTTCACGGCCGGCATCCATAGATTTTCCTTGGGTTTTTTTCCGGGCCGTGAGGCCGTGTTCTGTAAACTCTTCCAGAACACGGCCTCATAGCCCGGAAAAAAACCAAGGAAAATCTATGAAACTCTTCCTCTTTCTTATGGCTCATGTAAATGAAAAGCAGATATATTACCACCTTACCACACTCTGAAGAAAAGTGGCAAAGCAGCAGGAATGTTCCACCTTTCCTGCTGCCTTATCGCATGACATTGGCATTCTTTCATTCCGGTCTCTTGGGGGACTGACGTAAAACCACATCTTTTTGCTAACCAGAAAAATCCATTTGCAAAAAGACACAGTTTTACCTTGGTCCCCCAGGTGACTGGAACAAAAGAACATCGGAAGAATGCCAATGCCATGTGGAGTGTGGTAAGGCCTTGAGAGATAATGTGACAGAGATAATGCTGTAGAGCAAGTGACAAAGTGATAGAGCAAGTGACAGAGTTTGTGAAATTAAAGCTGTGGCAAAATAAGCAAAGGAGTGTGCTGGGCAAGTAGAAGAGAAACTTGAAAGTACAGCTTAATACCACTCTGATTTAAGATAGGAATCCAATGCAAGGAATAAAATGAAACGTTTTTTAAAACCATGCATTTTTGTACAGTGACAGAAAAGAGATTCTTTTTCTGTGAGAAAGGCATTACAATAGCTATCCTGATGCCACTGTCTAAAAATAAAGTTCAGTTTCAGTAGTCATTTGATGCTGCCATTTTATTGCTTTCTTTGATTTATTTGCAACCCGATAGACAAGTGAGACAGTTCAACAAGTGTTAGAAGCTTCGTTTCAGAGTAAATCTTAGGAGATTATCACACTATACTGCTATAGCACTATTATTCCACTTTAATAGCTATGGCTGCCTCCTGTGGAATCCTAGGATTTGCAGCTTAGGGAGTGGCATTTAGAACTCTCAGCCAGATAGTTCTTAGGCCTCTCTAAACTACAAACCCCAGAATTCCACAGGAGGCAGCCATAGCAATTAAAACAGAATAATAGCACTACAACAGTGTAGTGTGATAAAGTCCTTGAAGACTGACTCCTTGATAATGAAAGCCTTTTACCATGTTGTCTAAATATTACCAAACAATGTTGTTTCAAACAGACTTCTAATAAATTAGCACACCAGTTTTTGAACTGACATTTAAAAGCAGGAAAAAGGCAGAGCTAAAGCTTTACTGTGTTTCATCTATGAAAGATTTATACCTCCACTGTATTGGAATCTCTATATATAATTCTCTTGGGTATGTTGCCTTTCCCAGTGTGCTGACTGGCTGCTCAGGAAACACACCCAACCAATCACCACCCACATGCAAATTCCCTCTCTACCTCACAATCCACTCCTGCCACTCAGTCTGCATCTACACCCCAGCCTCACAAGAGCTTCTCCCTCCTCTCACTCCTTCATCCACTCGCCAGTCATGGGCTGCAACAGGACCTAGACCAGTGATGGGCAACCTTTTGAGCTTGGTGTGCCAAACTTTGCCAAAAAACTGAGCATAACTCGAGTGGTGAGTCACTTTGAGGAAAAAACATTATTTCGTGATATTTATTGTTTAAATAACTTAAATGTATAACTGTTATATATACTGTAATTGTATTTAATAAACCAACCCCCCCCCCGCCTGCCTAAGTGGCAATCAGGGCTTCAAAGCCCTGGTCGCCACTTTCCTCCCTCCTCTAAAGCCCCTATCGCCACTTTAGGGAGGGGGGTGGAGGAAGGGTGATGAGGTTGCGGGCGGGGGGTGGGAGGAGGCCTACGGCCGCATGTCATCAGAAATGGCTACGCGTGTCAGTGCTGACACACGTGTCATAGATTCGCCATCACTGACCTAGACAGTCAACTGGCGGCGGGATGCCACTGGTGCCACTGCTATGGGATTGAGGCAGTCAACTGGCGGCAGCAGGGCAACAGAGCAAGTCACCCTCAGCAATTCTAGGAAAAGTGTGGAACACTGAGAAGGGGGAGGAAGAATTTAAATCCACCGCCCTACCTTACAGGGTTGTTGTGAGTTCAACCAGGTGTTTTGGGGGCAGTTTTTTAACGGCATATGGTACACCAGATCCAGCTAGTTTATCAAAAAGCCCCTACATTTAATACTAAGGTGCATGTATTTTGAAACTGTCCAGTTATACTATGCTTTTAGACTAATATTTTAAATCAGATTCACAAAATGATTGTCCGCTCAATATCACAAAATCTCAAAGTAGCATTTTAATGTTACCTCATGGATCTGGTTAATAATATTGACCTGGAAGTTGTTGCAAATGTGTTTATGGCACACTAAAGAACATACAGCAGCAAACTGGAAGATAGTGGTTGTTTTACTGAAATATAAATAGGAAGTTGGAACACTATAATTCAATTAAAATTAACTTATGGAAGATCAAATGAACAATAGACAAATAGGTTTATGGACTTTATTTGTAATGGTTTGGAATACTAAGTTTCAGAACAACATTAGAGCGTTAGTTTCTTTACTGCACAATAGTTCTCTCTTCAGTTATGTATAGCCTTGACTCTATTGTCCCATATAATCTGCTTTTTAATACTGAATTTAAAAAATTAAGGATGTTAAAAGAGTTCAATGAAAAAACTCCTTGGGCTTATTTCATCAGTGTAATTACACACTGATGGAAACAATTTTCTCAACGGAACCAGAAGGATGAGCAATACAACCCGGACCCATATATGCTCAAAATTTGTCATAAGAGGCAGGGAAACCCTCTGGAGGAAACTTCAAGGCAGTGTAGTACATTCCCAAAGAAGGGGAATCCCCTCTGCTACAGCATATCCACTGCCAGGACATTGGATCTAACCCATTGCCTCTAAACACTCTTTATTTTTATGTGTTAATCAATTAGAAAACTATTTTTGTTTTAGTCCATATTTGCAGATACACTTTAAACACATCAGAAGACATTATTCTGAAAAACAAAGGAATTTCAAACACCCTGAGAGCCATGCTTTTCACATTCACACACTTGTCATGTCACAGCATCCCCATATTGTAAAGCTACTTAGCTGTTTCCCAAGCCACAGAGAGTTGTACTAAAACTACTATTGGGAGCTGGGCTGTGTTAGCAGCAAATGTATAGAGTCCAAAAAAATTAAGCATACCAGACACATTGTTTTAATTTAAAAAAAAAAAATCTAACTTCATCCTGACTTTCACAACTTTTTGTAGTACTTCATTTGGTTAGCACCACAGTTCTGTTAATTAAACCAAGTACACCCCAGAAACACAGTCTATTACAGTCATTCTTTATTCTTCTCTCTTCCTTTACACTTAATTCACACTGCATATAAACAACTTCTAATTAATGAACATTTACCAATTGCAGAAAGAAATTGCTTAAGAACAGAAAACAAGCTCAAGGACTACATAGTTAAAAACTTTTTTAAGAAGCTGCTTTTGCAGATACTGACTTAAATTCTTGCTTTCATTCCCACTCCACACAATATGGTTATCCTGTTCACAAACAACATAGCCACTGATTGCTTACATTTTAATCTGGGTGGCCTTTGGACAACTCCTAATATTACACAAAAAATACTTCTGCTTATGCAACAGGACTTGCCCTTCCCTCCTCCTCCTTGCACCCTGTTCACCACAGATCTTCCCCAGTATGCCCTGTAATTCTCCAGAACAGATTAGGGGGTGGAGTGGAGGCATGGCAGAGGTAAAGAAAGATCTGTTGCACTTGTAATAATGACATCCTACCATAACATTCAATCTTAGTATGTGTTTCATTATGTGCACCCCCCAAATCAAAGTAGTTGAACAGCACAGCTATGTCTGGCTGAGGACCAAGTTAAAAGAAAGAATCTGTGGGTAAACTGATGATGCAGTCAACAGAATAGATTCCTCATCCACTGGGGGTTTGACAGAGTGGAGGGTGGAAACTTCCAAGAAGGGGGGGTTTTAAAGACAGCATTCAATAAAGTTATAGAGATGACAGGGGCACGAGTCTGAATTTTACCTTAACATCATCATCATCCATTCCAATGGGAGATGGACACAGTAGAATGCAACCAGTTTTGAAGTGAGGGGTGGTGGTTATGTACATCTTAGAACAAATGCAGTGACAAAACTGTATTTTAAAAAGTTACTGTAGCTTCCTACTGAGGAAACAGTAAAATACAGGCTTGTTACATTTTGTTAATAGCAGAACATTTCCACACAAATCTTCAGTGAGTTGTGTAGAACACACACACCACTACACTACATACAAAATAGTGACCTGAAAAGGAGCCTCTCTTTCTCCACAGACAGACTGCTTGGCTTCTGGTCTGCAGGCAACATATCACACAAGTGGCAGCAGTTGGGAGACACTAGCTGAGGAGATCAGGTGGAGAGACTGGGGAGGACATACCTGAGCTTCCCCGCCCTTGCCCAAGAAAGAATACTGCAGCCTTGAGCATGTGCAACAACATCTAGGTTTAAGAAGATTCAAGACCCATAAGTAAGCCCTGGACATTGCTATTCATACTTGATCTAGCACAAGACCCAGTATTGCAAACCCTTCCAGAGGATGAAATAGAACAGCAGCAACTGGAAGGTCTCTTTCAGGGGTGACATGGTCCATTTGGGTTTGGTTCTGAGTGTAAAGGACAATCCCATGATGACTTCCAGGGCACCAATCAATTTCTATTAACTCTTCTCCAAAAAACAAAACGTCAGTTGTAACAAATTTACTACTAGTAGAAAAAGTACTGGAAGTGGCTATATTCTGCAAGCAGTTGAACAAGTACCAGCAGAACTAGTGTAAGAATCACCAGTTCCAATGCAGCCACAATGTATTAGGAAAGTGCAATGACTTGTACAAATGGAATAACAATAATGGATTTGGGACACATAAATACTTTGTGCTTATGGAATGCTACCTAAGGCCAGCCCCAATATGAGACCACCTGAGGCAGTTACCACAGGCAAAAGATTTTATGAAGAAGCAGCAAACTGTTATATATTGATCTATTCTGTTTTTCCTGCCTGGAAAATGGAAAGACGTCATTGTACAATGTCTTACCTTAAGTGCCAAAGTAACTCAGTTGGCCTTGGGAACTATGTTTGGCTCTCTTTTATGTCCTGCAAGGCATGCAGCAACAAATACAAAAACTAGGCCCACTGAGATGCCACTATCAGCACTGTCTGAGGTGCTTGTCCCCAACAATAGCTATTTACAGCAGAATGCAGAAGCACAGAACCCTTTAGCAGTATTTGACAACATGGCACTGACCAGCCTTGAAATGATGCACAGACACAGTTGGCTTCTTCCAAAGTCCTTGGAGGCTCTTTATCTCTTGTTTTAAGATATGTCACCAACATACAATATCTGAAGTACCGGTAATGCAAAATACTCACAATAGTCAACCCACTATTCTCTGCAAACTTACACAGCAACAATTCCAACCCACCACAATCTACTCACTACAACACACACCTGCTCTGAGTCTTAGCTCACTCATATACTGTGATTACTCAGGGTTGACACCTGGTGTTACACACCCTTCACAGCCATACAAAATATTTTACCTGGTCTTAAAGGAACATTGCTCCCAACATGTACTATGACTTTGAATTGATGAGCCCCTGTCCTACCTCAGGCAGCACAATGTCTTGCAGCCATTAGGCACAACACTGTAAATTCAATGAAGTTTTAAATAAATTTCAAATGGAACTGAGGAAGAATATGCAAGAAGATACCTGTTTTTCACATAACCAATGTGGACATTCACACTATGCCAAATATACAGATTTTTTTAAATTGTATTTTTTCTGATACTCACGTGCAAACTTCCCTATCTCCAGACTCTCAGATACCAAAAAATCTGTCACATTGTTTTACTCTAGCTGCCTAATTAGCTGAGGTTCCTCAAGTTGAGATAAAATTCCCAAACTGGATTTATAAAATTTGGCAGCACGTTACTCAAAACATAAAAGCTTTAAACATTCTGCTCATAAGTGCATCAACATAATCATCTTTCTAATCTTTAGTTGTTACTTTCAGAAATACTAACAGAACAATAGTTGTTTTTAAGGCTCCCCTGCCCAAATAAACCCTATTAAAAATGCTTTGTTTTTTGGATTGACACTCTTATTTTTTTAACCACAAGAAATCTACTGTTCTATCCCCCCTCTCCATGAAAAGTAGCTTACTGCAGAAGGTAAAAATGCTTCCATATACTCAATTAACATTCTCCCCATCTATTTATGAGGTGCTAGCATTATACAATGCAAATCTAGAGAGGGCAATGGTTCAGGATTTCAACCTCTGAAGACCTTACAGCAAGTTAATAAAACTCATTCTCTCCATCTTAACTAGTTTATTTCCTGTGCTTCAGTAGGAGCTAAAAGTAATGAAGTGGACAGTTGGTGCCAAAATAATAATCATAATCATAATCACAATAATCAAGTTAAAGAAAAGACTGCAAGGATAATGAAGACAAAATACTATCCATTAAACATATACTTTTCCTTAAACAGCATGGGGTAATTGGATTTTTCACAACTTGAGTTAAAATCTCAGAGCAGATCAAAAGATCGAAGGACCATGAGTAATCCATTATTTATTCAAACATACTTTTAATATTCTATTGTTAAAATTTTGTTTTTTAATATTATGAAAATTATTAAATGCAAGCCAAGTCTCTGATGTTACTTCAGAATGGAAATACAGTACAGCTACCATATACCATCCTTTTAAAACCAATTACCTGCTGTTTTCTCAAGTAACACAAACAAAAGCTAGCATGGAGGGAGGGTAACACGTAAAGGACAACAACTACATGGGGAACAGACAGGGGCAGAGAGAAGAAGTGGAAGCTAGGCTTGAAGGCTGGAAGACTAAGGGCTCATCTACACAAGGGGGGAAATGGAGTGCCTCGTAGTACTGGCATCTTGCAGAAGCAGTGACATGTCTTAACAATTTTTCTGGCCTCAGAATCCCCCATAAGCCTTGCATTGCAGATGATGGCCACAAGTGATTTACTTGCATTAGTTCTTCACTGTCACCATTTTGTTTTGTTTTTAAAGTTGTCCAAGGTGCGCTGGAGCAATAGAGTGATTTTTCAATTTTATAGGAAAGTTAAAAAAAAACCAACATCCAATTTATCGCCTTAGCGAGCAATCACTACGGCAAAAATCCAACATGGCAGCAGTGAGTGCTTGCCCTGCTAGAAAGCCCTGCCCCTGTTCTTTCCCGGCCAATCAGCTTTGTGCTTCCCTTTGAATTTCCTGCCATTCAATTGTCCAAACGAGCAGGAATGTACACTCACCTCACGGTTTTTTTAAAAAGTATGGTAAAAACCGCGAAGGTTTTTACCACATTGTTTTTGCCATTTTGGGACCTCCTCCTTCCGAATAGTGTAGATTGGTGCAGGAACCCATTTACACAGGTAGGATTCCCAGCAAATTCCATGAGGGGTATTTTTACCATTTAGACAACGCCCATGACCGGTGTAGCATCCCCCCTAGAACTTCTTTATATTGCTCTGCTGCCCTCAGGAGCATAACAGTCCTACCACCAGTGCTGACATTATTTTTAACTGGTCATCTAGTCAGCTTCTACAGATTAACTGGCCAGGGTGAGGGGACATCTTGTACTTTGTCTCAGGCAGGAACAAAGTCCAAGCTGGGCATTTAAGGGTCAACATACAACTAAAGCCTAAGATACTTAACTTAAAATTGAATTGCAAAATACTGTATTTGTTTTCAAGCTTCAACATTCTACACTACTTTAACAGGATGGAGCCAATACATTTTTTAAGTTGTTTCTCATGTCATCACATAAACATTTTTTTTTTAAAAAAAGACAGACTATCCCCTCCCCAATCAATTTCTTTTAGCAACTTTTACTCCTGAGTGGTATCTCTTGTACATAAACCATTGCCAATTTCTCACCATTTTCATGAATGCTATGAGAATCTAACACAAGGATGATTCATATGTTGTAGCAGATGTATCATTGCACCATAAAACATGATTTCACTATATGGATGTCACAATTGATAGCACTGGCTCACCACCACATGGGCCTGTGCTATTGCTTTGAATCTGCTTAATGAAATCCTTACCCATATCACAGCAACTATAATGGAGCTTCTGCCATATTAAATGTTATTGAATTATCCAGCCATCCCACTACCATACACCTATTAACATTATAAAATAAGTGTGACTAAGGTAGTAGAGCATGAAAAATGCCAATACAGTATATTTCCAAGATGGAAAGGATGTACATGTACCTCTATCACAAGGTCCCCCATGATGTTCTTGCAAAAAAGTTAGTTAACATGTGGCCTAGACAATGTGACTGTTAGGTGGATTTGTAATTGCATGACTGACAGAACCCAAAGGGTAGTCACCAAAATGGTTTCTGTTCATCCTGGAGAGAAGTGACCAGCGGGGTGCCATAGGGTTCTGTCCTGGGCCCAGTGCTATTAAGATCTTTATCAATGACTTGGATAAGGGAACAGAGGGCATGCTTATCAAGTTTGCAGATGACACCAAATTATACTACACTTGGGCAGTAAAAATGAAATGCACAGACAAAGGATGGGTGACACCTTGCTTGATAGACACCATGCAAAAGGGATCTAATAACAACAATAATAATAATAATAATAATAATAATAATAAATTTATTTATACCCCGCCCCTCTGTTAAAAACAATTGGGGTGGCTTACAAAACTTAAACTACAAATACAGATAAAAATCCCTACACACCACCCACACCACCCTCCCCCATAAAAAGATATTAAACAAATATAAATTAAAAACAACTAGTCTAAAAGCACATTTAAAAAATAATAAATGCCCAGCAGGTTAAAAGAGGAGCTCCTGAGGCCAGGATTTAATTAGGAAATGCCTGCCGAAAGAGATCTGTCTTTAGTGCTTTTTTAAAGCTACTCAGGCTTGTCATCTGACGGATCTCATTCAGCAGGTCATTCCACAATTTGGGGGCGATTACCGAAAAGGCCCTCTGGGAGGTTGCAGACAGCCTAGATTTTTGTGGCTGAAGCAAATTCTTCCCAGAGGACCAGAGTGCGCAGAGAGGATTGTATGGGAGGAGGCAGTTCCAAAGATAAGTTGGACCCAAGCCATTTAGGTGTTGGTTTCTAAAGGTAATAACCAACACCTTATACTGGGCCTGGAAACTGATAGGTAGCCAGTGGAGAGATTTAGGAGTCTTAGTGGACCACAAGCTGAACATGAGTCAGCAGTGCGGTGTGGAAGCAAAAAAGCAAATGCAGTTCTAGGCTGCATCAATAGGAGTATAGTGCCTCGATTGAAGGAATTAAGAATGCCACTCTATTCTGCTTTGGTCAGACCTCACCTGGAATACTGTGTCCAGTTCTGGGCACCACAATTCAAGAAGGATATGGACAAGCAGGAATGTGTTCAGAAGAGGGAAACAAAAATGGTTAAAGGTATGGAAGCCATGCCCTGTGAGGAGTGGCTTAGGGAGCTGAGTATGTTTAGCCTGGAGAAGAGAAGATTAAGACAGGACATGATAGCCATGTTTAAATATTTGAATCGATGTCATAATGAGGATGGAGCCAGCTTGTCTTCTGCAGCTTCAGAGACTAGGATACAGAACAATGGGCTCAAACTACAGGAAAAGAGATTCCTTTTTTTAAAATGTATTTTTTATTAATTTTATAATCATACATTATATTATCCAATCAATACTAAGTTAGTATAACACATAAAATTACTATAAACATAGCAATTTTTCTATTAACTAATTTCAAAAATTAGCATAGATTCTTTACTATAATTCCATTCAAAAATATTAATTCCCCTACCCCCCCACCTCAGTGCTCCCCTTCACCGGAGCCATTATCCTTTACCTAATCTTTCCAGAATCTCATTTCTTCTCGTGGAGGTAACCTCCCATCTTTTGTCTGTAATACTTTTTTAACAAATACTTTCCAAATTTTATCAAAATCACTTTCTTTCCAACTTCCTCTTCTTACTTTAATTCTACATGTTAACTTATCATTTATTGCCATCTTCCAAACTTCTTTATACCACTCCTCCACTTGTACATTTATTTGCATTTTCCAATGTCTTGCTATAATTATGAACACCTCCATCCCCACATTGCCGTCGGCAAATCTGTGCTCAAGTCCGTTCAGCAGTTCACCTACCTGGGAAGCATCATCTCCTCAGATGCCAAGATTGACAAAGAGATCGATCACAGATTAGCAAAGGCATATAGCGCATTTGGAAGACTTCACAAAAGAGTCTGGAGCAATAAACACCTGAGGCAAAGCACAAAAATCAGTGTGTATAGAGCCATTGTACTGTCTATCCTCCTTTATGGATCTGAAACATGGGTCACCTATCGCCACCACCTACGACTCCTCCAGCGCTTTCATCAGCACTGTCTACGCACAATCCTAAATATACGCTGGACTGACTATGTGATGAATGTTGCTGTCCTTGAGCAAGCAGGGATCACTAGTATTGAGGCCATGATATTGAGAACACAGCTGCGCTGGGCAGGGCACTTTTCTAGGATGGAGGACCATCACCTACCAAAAATACTACTCTACGGTGAACTCGCCGTGGGTCAGCATAAGAGGGGTGCTCCAAAAAAGCGATACAAAGACTCCCTGAAACAACATCTCAGGCTCGGCCAAATTGATCACCAACAGTGGTCCGCCCTGGCCTCACATCGGGAGGCATGGAGACGCACTATCCACAATGCTGCAGCCTTATTTGAGAACTCACGACGAACAAGTCTTGAAGAGAAACGACAATGCAGAAAGAATCACAACCCAAAAACATCACCCAAGGAGACCTTCTGCTGTGATTTTTGCAACCGGACTTGTTTATCTTGGATTGGCCTTTTTAGTCATCAGCGCGCTTGCAGAAAGCGTGGGATGTGTCCTTCCTGAATCTTCGTTTGCGAAGAAAAGCCAGAAAGAGAGAGAGGCTTTAATTAATCTTGCTGCCGTTAATAAATTTGTTATTAAATCCTTTTCTGCTTGGTTCCCATTCTCTCCATTATAAATTGACATCAATGCTATGCTCGGTTTCCTTTCTATATTTCTATTCAGAATATTCTCTATTTCTATAAAAACAATTTCCCAAAACTGCTGTACAAATTTACAATTCCACCACATATGCATATATGTACCTATTTCTTGACAACCTCTCCAACAATATTTCAAGTTATTCTTATCTATATTATGAAATCTTGCTGGTGTCAAATACCATCTCCATATTATTTTATAATAATTTTTTTTATCCGTATCGACATATTTTTTAGATGTCTTTGTTTCCATATCTTATCCCATTCATGATCTCCAATTTTTTGTTTCAAATCTTCCTCCCATATTCTCCTTAAATTTTCTTCCCCTTTGTCTTTTTTATCCTTATTTTTTATCAATATTTTATATAATTCACTTGTAATACCTTTCAAATTTTCATTATCATCTCTCTTTTCACCTTGTTTCACCAATTTTTCAAATTTTGTAAATTCTCTTGTTTCTTTATAATTCTTTTTCCAAATTTTAATCCATTGTTCTAACTGTATGCAATTAAACCATGAAATTTTCATTTCACATAATTTCTCTTATACTCCCTTTCTCATTCATCCATCCTATCCATCCCTCTATTTTGTCTAGTCCTCTTTTCTTTAATTCCTTTCCCATTTTTTCCTTCAAATTATTTGGGAATTTTTTCCCCATTATAACCGGTGTTAATACTGAATCAATAGGCAAAAATTCTCTCTTATATTTATATCATATTTCCCATATATTTTGCAGAAATGGGTTCTCAATTCCTTTAATTTCCTTTTTTGTAAAATTATCAAAAAATATGTTCCATATTCTCTTTTCTATTCTCCCTGTTTCTATCTCTAACCATTCTAAATCCCCCTGTCCTACAATTCTTTCTATAACATATCTCAATTGATTAGCTTCATAATATCCTTTTATTTTGGGAAGACCAAGTCCTCCCTCCTTCTGTGATATATATCAAAATAATCTATTTAATCTTGTCCAGTAAGAGCTGTTCGGTAGTGAAATGCACTGCCTTGGAGTGTGGTGGAGTCCCCTTTTTTGGAGGTTTTTGGATGGCTATCTGTCAGGAATGCTTTGATTGGGTATTCCTGCAGGGAAGGGGGTTGGACTAGATGGCCTTGTGGTCTCTTCCAACTCTATGATTCTATCTATGCATATTTTCCAACAAAAAATTAGAAAACTAACACTGTCATCTTAAAAACAGCTACTAAAAAATAAACCTCATTTAATCCAATGGGAGTTACTTTCAGTTATGAGTACATGGAATTGTACTGCAAAGCTCCTTCCTGGAAAGTGATGCAACATTTTAGAGAAGTCCCTTTTTAACACAGAAGCAAAAATAATCTTTTAAGTGGGGTTCTCGGCTTTTAAACAGTTAGCAGTTTATTGGTCCAATTGCATCCACTTATTTGAGAAGGATGAGTGGTGTAGGTTTTTAAAAGCTTCTGAGTATAAACAGATAAATTAAATCTGTGGGTGAGATGCGTAATTATGATAAATTGGAAAATACATTCATGTGCTTTGACATCACAAATACCTCATGAATGCCTTCCAATGACCCCCCAAAAGTGATCAAACTATGATAAAGGGCTGTGTCACAGACTAAACAAAGAGAGATGCAAACTTTGTCTGGGTTCAGCCAAAGAAAGCCAGCAAATTGCCATGTCACACAAATTTTATTGCCCACCTTTGCCCTTTCACTCTGGGCAGATTACAGGGAAACTCCAAGAAGCAGATGCTTATTGTAAAAACAATAGTTTGAAAATTGGTCTGGAATGCATCTTTCCTCTTTTTTTAAATTAATCATTGTTGCTATTTATGTTATTTTAATATTTCCACCCAAACCTTTGGTTTAAAGGATAACTAATGATGGGAAAACTCAATATAAAACCATATTAAAAACAAAAATCTAGTTTTAACATAAACAGCAGCAAGCATATTCTAGTTCTTATCTTCTTGCACCAAGTCCCTTTATCTGTTCTTCTTCTAAGGCACATTGTGGCCTGGAATTTCGCACTTGTGGCAAAGCTGCATATTCTTTTTAGCTTTCTTATAAATCAGGACACATACTGAAATGGGGATATTCACATTCAAGATTTGTTAAAAGTCTGAATGAAAAACTAGGAGGTTGGAGGTATTTTTTTACATTGGGAAAATGGCAGTCTTGAAAGGTGGCTAAGAAAATCACAACATAAATACTTTTAATGCAATGCTGTACCAGTTTATGGCCGCTATCCTTAATACAGTGTACAAAATAAGCTGCAATGAATTAAGGAAGACAAACATCTCAGCAAACTTCCCTAGGATTTAACTGCAAATTAAATACTGCTATTTGGCAAAGATTGTTTTGGTTGCATATAAAGCAGCACAACGTCAAGAACCCAGTACCTCTTTCTTGCACCAATAAGGTGTTCCACATGGCTTAAATGTATAGTGTTCTACATGGCTATGGTGTTCTACACCATTTAAAATATACATATCTTATAAGATAAAATGTTTGTGACACTGGATCTTATCTGAATACAATTAGGTGACTAATAGAAATTTCATCTCTGGTAAGAATACGTAAGCTTGAGTACAATTTCCAGAATATAGACAGCCTTGTGAGATGTATGGAAGCACTGTCATCACAAATCCATCAAGGCTCCAGGGTCCAAGGCCTATTAAAAACACAATCGTTCTTCATGGTCCCTTCCACCTCAGTGACGTAAGTGATAGAAAGGAAGTTTTTGCAGGTGCTTTAGCAATAAATTCACTTGGGATATCCCCATACTATACATATATACAAATCTGATACTACTTTAACTACCATGAAATACTGGGACTGTAGTTTCCTGATGTATTTAGAATTATCTGTCATAGAGCTACAGTGTTGGAGTTTAGGGGAGTGCCTAAAGAATTCTAAGCCTCTCTCAACCAAAGTACAGATTCTAGGATTCCATAGGATGGAGCCATAGCAGTTAAAGTGGCATTAAACATTTACAATTGCACAGTATGGATATTTATCTAATCTATTTACCTAGAATATTACATGGAGAGGGCTACCCATTTAAAACTTTATTCCAAAAATTTTACACCACAATCCAGCTAGGAAAAGGAACAAGCACACTTGCCTACATGAATCACCACCCTGAAGGGGTTACCATGTACATGAGGGGTGGGGAAAATGCAGCCCACAATCCCATTTTATTTATTTATCTTATTTATATGTCACCTTTCTCCCAGAATGGGACCTCAAGCCCCCAGGAAACTCCCAAAGTATAATGGAGCTTCCCTTTGGGTTTTTTCCCCAGCCAACCTTTGGGCTAAAAGACCTCCACAGCTTCATTAATCCCTTCTAAAAAATTGGCTCCAAATGACCAGAAACCAGAAGTGATATCACACCACTTCCAGTTGGGGAAAACTGCATCCAGACAGCCTGGCAGCAAATACTGGTGCCTGCAGATTACTCCCACATAGACTATACCACACAGAACATATAGAGCTTTTTCAGAAAGTGCTGTAATTCTATCAATTAGTTCTCCAGCAGGGCAAGTTAGGGCCCTGGGTTTGGTTGCCTCTACCACTTAGTGAGATTTTAGCCATTTTAAAAAACTCCCCATAAGCACTCCTAGCTGCTCCAAACTCCATACTTCTCTGCTTCTGCCATGGTCCAGATCTCATTTTCATTGTCTTTGTGTGTCACTTCAGCATAAGACTGAACATATCTAGCCCCTGTAGTTAATCCAAAGAAGAACAAAGAAACCATTTCACTCTGCAATAGGGGAAGAAGAAATGTCAACCCATGATTCTGGAAAGTGCTTTTTTTTTTAAAGTACAGGTTACCTCTGTACCCTAGGGGGTGTCACTTCATGGGCGATGTGCACTCTCTTGTGGAAAAGATATACTAAAGTTCTGCATGACACAATATGATGATAGAGGTGGGTGGCCTGTTGCACTTCTCTGTCACCTGCATCTACATGAACAGCACTTATCTCAGTTCACCTATCTATTTAAATTCAGTGGAACTTACTACTGAATAAAGATGCTTTGTGTTACACTAGGAAACTCACACACCTTCTAAGGAAATACTTTGCAAGATTTTTTTTTTTTACTTTTTTCTCATTAGTTTCATTTTTCTCCAAAACGTAACAAAAATGCTTTCTAAACTACTACTTCACTGCTGCTGCCACCATTGCCAGGTGGAGCCCTACCTGTTGCTGTGGGACTTTAGATACATCTGTCTCCTTGCAGACTCAGCTGCTTCTGCCAGCAAATGCCACCCACCCAGCTGTAGCAGTTGAAGGAGCTGGCAGATAAAGACTGGACTCTGGCACATGATGGTCCACCATCAGCAGGGGTGTTGCAGAAGAGAGTGACAGCAAAGTCAGGGTTGCCCCTTTGAGTGAGCCACTTCAGAGCAACACTGATGCTCAAAAGAAGGGGGAAGGCTGTTGACTTTCTATATTTATTTGCAGTCTGCCTGGATATAGGCTGCCTGGATATAGGCTGGGAACAACCATCACAATTGTATAGGACAGAGGGAGAAATTCAACAGGGAGACCGTTGTACCTTAATGGGGGAAGAAATAACAACAGGAAGCAAGCTGCTGCTAAACTCCAAAGAACTTGGATAGCCTCAGCAACACACACAGTAAAACAAATTGGTGCTGATAAATTCCAGACAAGAGTACAGTAAAACTGCTGCCATTCAGGACTTGATCCTGGATGAGCATGCGGGCTTGGTGCATTTCACGGAAACCTGACTGGATGAGACTTGGAGGCTAATCTTTCTCATCTTTGTCCACCAGGGTTCTCTGCACAGCAGGAAGAAAGACTGGGATGGTGGGTAAGGAGGTGAAGTTGCAGTGGTATATTGTGATTCCATTTTCCTAACCATGCCCCCCATCCCACAGCATGCAGGAATCAAGTGGGTAAATTTTGAAAGGAGGTGGACAGACCAGAGTAAGGATTTTGTTGGTGGAAAGCCCACCCCTAGTTCAATAGTCTCCCTTCCTGAGCTAGCCAGGGTAGTAGTGGGGTTGGTCTTGGGGTCCCCTCCTGTTGTAGCTCTAGGGGATTCATGCTGAGATGGCCTTCCAGGAGTGGCTCTGGACTTCATGTCTGCCATTGCAACCATGGATATGCTCCACTCATGCTTCTGGGCACACTCTGGACCTTGTTTTCTATGCTGGGTGGGATGATGATGGGATGATGGTGATCTGGGTGTTGAGGAATTTCTTATATTCCTGTTCTCAGGGACAGATCACTACCTGATTGGAGGTAGACTTGCTTGGACTCCAAAGCTTTGCAGGACTGAGGAACAGATTAAGATGATCCACTGAAGGAGGCTACAGACTGCTAGCCGGGTCTGGATCCAGAATGTAAACCAGGGTTGGACATAAGGAGTACAAAACTCCCCTGTTGAAACAGCTCCATTGACTGCCGGTATGTTTCCGGGCAAAATTCAAAGTGCTGGTTATGACTGAGGGCTTGTCTATATGAACCCAAAAAACAAAAAACAAAGCAACCTGGATTGCTCTGCTGTGATGTCCAATTGCAGCAGCTGCAACTTGTCTTAATGTTTTTTTGACAGGCATAAGCTTTGTGTGCCTACAAGTCAAGATGGCAGCTGTGAGTGATTACCCCCTTTTTTACCTACCTTAATTTGCCATCACTGCAGTTTTATTTTATTTTTTTTTAAAAAAAACTATTTCAAATGTGCACTGAAGCGATATTTTGCCTTTCCAAAAAAAAGGGGGAAAAACACCCTGTTTTCTTGCTTTAGCACTCGCTTGCTAAGGTGAAAATCCAACATGGTGGAGCTGGGCACTTGTCCTATTAGCAAGCCCTGCATCTGGGCTCCTCCAACCAATCATCTTTGTGCTTCCCTTCATATGGGAAAGTAATTCATCAAATTGCTTGTCCCAATGAAAGGGAGCGTGCACCCCCTACTGTTTTTAAAATAGGAAAAGCCACTAAGGCTTTTCCTGTGTCATTTTGAGCGTTTTGGGACAAATGCAGAATGCCATTAAGACAGGTAGGATTCTCCTCGCATTCCATGAGGAGTATTTTTGCCATTTAGATAACACCTTAGAAAGCCCTATATATAGCTCAGGTCCAGGTTATCTGAAGAGCCGTATCCCGTTACATGAGCCTGCCTGTCTTGAGATCTGCCGGAGAGGCTGTTTGCTCTGTCCCACCACTCTCTCAGCTACATCTGCCGGGAACACTAGTGGTGGCTGCTCCCAGGCTCAGGAATTCCCTTCCTGGAGAGGTCAGACTGGCACACTCCTTGCTATCCTTATGTAGATAGGGAAAGACATTTTTGTTTTGGCAAGGCTTTGAGGCAGGGGACAGAGGCACTTTCATGTGCTGTTTTGTTTATATTGTTCTTTTTAATGGTTTGCTTTTAACTGCTTTTAATTTTATTGCTATTTTTACTATATTTTTACCTTTTGTACAACAACATTTTTAGCTGTATCTGTTCTAACTTGGTCCTAGATTAGGAAAAGGGTGGGATATATAAATAGGGGGCAGGGACAACCAGAAAATCATCATAATAATTATTGCTGCCATCATCATCATCATCATCATCATCAACCACTATATCAGCATACACAACTATAAATCTGGCAATTACTCTACCTAACTCTTACTTTTCCCTAAACACCAGGACAAGGGTAAAGGATTCATTATTAGTGCAAATTAATGCTTCTATATGACAACAGGGAAAGACAAAATCCCTCAGATAATCAGTGCTTGGAATACTCAACAGTACATTGTAAAGATGTTCAAAATGGCTGAGAGATACTGACAAGTAATTTGAAAGCAGGCTAGAAATATCACAGAATTGATAATGAAAAACATCACACATTTGTATGCAAAGCCATGGTAGGAACTTAAAAAAAAAAACCAACAATCTGCAAACGCCATTCAATTAAAAATAAAATTGGTGTGCACTTACAAGATCTATTGTCAAACCTCATTTCCGTCCATTTAATTATCAAATGCATGAAATGAAACTTCATATAGCAACATTCTAAAGAGTGTAAATGAAATGGAGAACAACACTGTGTGTGCTTTTAATTTTTATTTACAGCATTTTGTAGAACTGATGGATCTAGTGACATCTATGGGCTCTTCAAGACAGGTCTAAAGAACCATGCGTTCTTCAAAAGGGCTCCTTGGGTTTTGTCAGGTTTTATCGTTTGTTGTCGCCTCCATGTCCACCCATTCCATTCTTTTTGGGGAGCTGTTTATATTGATTTCTTGGATTTGCATTAAGATTCTTCCAAAGGTTGTTTTTGTTTGTTTGTTTGTTTTTTCGTGAGGACACAGTTTGCTGAGAGAGCCTATGGTCTGAGAGGCAAAATTTGTCCTTTCTTTTTACTTTTCTTAGAATTATTGTGCTATAGTGCAAACATGCCACTTCAATGATGCACTGGTACACTATAATTCTAAGCTCTTTCTCACTCTCTCTGGCTTTTCTTCACAAACGAAGATTCAGGAAGGACTCATCCCACGCTTTCTGCAAGCGCGCTGATGACTAAAAAGGCCAATCCGAGATAAACAAGTCTGGTTGCAGAAAGCACAGCAGAAGGTCTCCTTGGGTGATGTTTCCAGGTTGTGATTCTTTCTGCGTTGTCATTTCTCTTCAAGACTTGTTTGGCGTGAGTTCTCAAATAAGGCTGCAGCATTGCGGATACTGCGTCTCCATGCCTCCCGATGTGAGGCCAGGGTGGACCATTGTTGGTGATCAATTTGGCAGAGCCTGAGATGTTGCTTCAGGGAGTCCTTGTATCGCTTTTTTGGAGCGCCCCATGCCACTTCAATGATGCACTGGTACACTATAATTCTAAGCAAAACTTAAAGAAAAGAAGAAAGGAGGAGAAGAAAAGGAGTCTTTTTTTATTGTTGTTGTTCCACTATGTCTTGGAATTAAAAAGAAACCCATTTAACAGTGGGAATAAATGTTACAGCTGGTGCTGGGAAATGACAGCAAATAGTCTGGGACAACAGAAATGTTGTTTGGATATTTAAAAACCCTCAAGAACAACAGCAATAAATACAGGTCGACCCCAGTATCCCTAGGTGATATGTTTCAAGTCCCCCTCATGGAAACATGAAACCATGGATAATATATGTGGAAACTGCCACATACCTTTATCTTTTTCATAAATATTACTGCCAAACCACATCATCCCATTCCCAAGGGATGAGAATTGTCCAGCCCTCCAGATATTGATATAATACAACTTTCAGGAGACATAGCTAGCAGAACCAACAGTGAGGAATGATGGAATCTGCAGCTCTACAACTTTTGGAATATTGCAAAAATCCCACCCTGCTGTAGTCATGTATTTGTTTTTATTTTTGAGCTGCTTTTATCTCAGTGGAATTTCAACTTGTCAGTTTCAACACAGTGTGTTAGAGCAGTGCTTCTCAGACTCTGGTCTTCCATACATTTTGGATGTCAACTCTCAGCCAACCTGGTCAACAGTCAGAAATTATGGGATCTGAACATTAGGAGAATTAAAATTAAAAGTTAAAAAGCACTGTATTACAGAACATATGGTTGATAAAAGAATAAACATTTCAGTCCCACTACTTTTGTTATTTTATATATCAGATGAGGAATTTTTGTACTTAATATGTTAAAGTAAATCATTTTCATTAAGAAAAAACCACTCTAATTCTCATTTCCCACCTCCATGTATAATTGTGTATTATGTTGTTGTATGTATATACTTTCTTCATAGGTGTACAAGAAAAATAATTCATGATGTTGTTAGCTATATTTCATTTAATACAATTATAGCTTTCAGTGAGCCAGAAACTCACACTGTGAAAACTGCAGGCATTCTGTGTTGCATGTCCAAGGGCAAGGTCACTAAGCAAAGAACACAAAACGCCAGACTTGAGTGGGGGGAAAATTGGTCACAACTTTATTGATTACAGCCGCAGAAGGGTTGGCATACATATGGATCCAACCCGCCTGTTGACTGATGAGCCCAATGCTCCAGTCCACTGCCAGAACCAAAATAAGGAGGAGATCATCCCCATGGGCGATGGCCCAGTGAGATCCCCTAACCCTAGCGGAGGTGCCTGAAAGGTGTATGCCCACAGGAGTGAGATACCCTTTCCAGCCTGCACCCCGAGTCCCCTAAGGGATCTCTCAAAATTACCAATACCCAGAGGCACAGAATACTGATGTCCCAGATCCATGACCCATGCCAACAACCCCAAAGTTGTGACAGACAAATCACATACAGCATAAAAAATATAAAAGAAACCCAGGTTTACAATAACAGAGGGCAGGAGGGTGGGAAGACATTCAGGTGCAAACTGAGAAGTACTAGGGAGGACAGATAAATAAGTACTCCAGGAGCTGACTAGAGTTAACACTACAGCAGCTAACTCTGGTCAGCCCCTTAGCCAATGAATTCAAACCCAAGGTTTAAATTCATTGGCTGAGCTTCCCACCATCCTCCTGAGGTCAACTGCACTGCACAGCTTTCTCGGAAGGAGAAACACCAAAGCCACGCACCCATCCCAGATCACAAACAGGCTTCAGGGTAAGTCTTGAAGCTTTATTATGGCCAGTGTGTGTGTTACCAACCTTAGATCAGTAGTTCTCAAACTCTGGTTCCCAAGATGTTTTGCACGTCAATTCCCAGAAACCCCAGCTGACATGACCAAAGGGTAGAAATCCTGGGGGTATCAGTTCAAAACATCTCGAGGACCAAAGGTTGAGAACCACTGTCTTATATAAAAACCCCTAGTTTCATTTCAAAAATGGTAGTCATTATTTTCCTACAGTCAAGACTGTTGTTCAATTGTCAGTTTGTCCAATCACTTTAAATTACAGTGAATACGAAAAGGTTTTCACCTTCTAATTTACCTCCTATTTTTAAGCAATTAATTAGTTACTGGAAAGATCAAGCTGACCGTGATAACACTTTGATATGTTCAGACATTTTCTATCCAAATAAATAAATAAAATAATAAACAAAATTGCATTTGTCAAACCAATTCACAACATCAATTTGCAGTCAGCAGCTACAAGTCATGACAAACACAGATTCCCTTCAGTACTAAAAAGAGTATGATTCTGGACATTGTCAGATGCAGCAAAAATTGCGGGATTACAACATCAGGGTAATGCGAATGGGCCCCGCTATCGCACAACATCATTGTCCTCATGTTATTAATCCGTGCTCCAGCTGCAAAAAAGGTATTCTTTCTCATTCATGGGACAAGCCATCAATAGATCGTCAATGGCAGTCTTTTCTCGCTATTGCCTACATGCGAAAACACATTCCATTATAATGGTGAGATTACAGCATGAATGGGTGGTCCTCAGTGTGAAAACTTTCAGGTGAGAATGCAAAAATGAAGCAGAGCACACTCTTTGTATTAACTGTCCCCTTTAGTTTTTGCACATTTTTAGGTTTGTTCCAGTGCTTGTGTGCTCATGTACTTTAATTATTATTTTAGTTTTAAGCACATTCACATCTTCTCGCGAGAACCACCAAAATCTCACCCCTGCCAAATCATGGAAGTAAACGCTCATTCTTGAAGTGCTATTAGTCTTTGTGCAATAATTCTGTGGCGTTTCTTTTGTGTGATTACAGATACACGCAATAATAAGTGTTATAATGCCACGATGTTCCCACTATCTTAATTCGTGGAATGACCGCATTTTTAGACAAAAGTCTGATAATGTCCTCTGTATCAGTTGCTCAGAAACACAAGAGGGAGTCTGTTGTTGCACTCACTTCCTGATTGTGATCTTGCCACAGTTACCTAGTTGGCACATATGTGAGCAGAAGGCTGGACTAGATAGGTCTCTAAACCAGTAGGGGTATTCTTTTGTTCTTAACATCACTAAGCACAAACTACAGTCATCCCTTCCTATTCGTGTCTTTCCCTTTCATGGTTCTGTGTATTCGTGGAACTCTTTGGTCCACGTGGGTTTTTTTGGGGGGGGGGAATGCTTGTGTTTCAAAACGCTTGCTGCATTCTTCTTGTTTTTAACCAAAGCAGCCCCCACCATTCCCTACCTGAGAGGATAAAATAAACGGGGGGGGGGGTGTCGCATTGCTGGGAGCAGAAAGTTGGAAAAGGAAGAGGAGAGGAAAGCTGGGTGGGTGGAAGGAGGCAAGTCTGCGGCCCCGAACTACAGTCCCTGCCACATGAGACAGATCTGGAATCTCCTGTCTTATCTTCTCAGTATCAGGAAAACTTGTATTATTATCCAAGGTATTTTAATAATTTTTTACTTCCTGTTTCATTTGATTTTGGGCTGTTTTATACATTGTTTATTATTAGTTTTGGTGCCATTATATTTTTAGCCATTGTAATTTGTTCTTCTGTATTTTAAAGCACTCCTGGAAAAAAAAATCTTTTTTGAAGGAAAAGATATACATGCATAAACTACAATATATGATGGTTCTTAGAAAAACAACACTTTCAGAAGCTTAGATTATACATTTATACAAATAATACACCACTCCCCCCATCACACACACATTAAACTATTTCTTAATAAACATTTTATTCGCATCACAACATGATGATGGCTTAGTATTAGCTATAAATAACCTAATTTCAAATAAGAGTTGCAGGCTGAAACCTCCTTAAAATGTACTTGACTCAAAAGCATAATCATTACGCTTTCAGACCATCTCTTCCAAAATTAGACTTTTAATCTGAATTGAAAAGAACAAAGCTATAATATTGGTATGACTCAGAGGTGTCAATTTTCAATGTGACTATCTGGGAGACATACACAAATTCTTTCACAAAATAATGGGATTAGTCAACATCACCTAAATACTGCATTGAACATTTACCACACAGAGTTCTATCACTTTGAGATGCTGGAACTACAGCAGCTGAAATAACTTAGACTGATTACAAGTTCCCTAGAGATATAATTTTGCATGTGTAAATGACAATGCACAAAAAGGGGTACTCAGAACTAAAGAATCAAAAGGGGTGGTCTGAACAAGAGACTCCCTTTTTATCATTATTTTTCTGTAACACACAATACTAAGGCAGGAATGGACTTCTCCGGATTTCTATAAAGACAATTTGAAGGCAGGCTGGAAAGGAGTTCACATTCGTACCCAAGTAAGACTTGAAGAATCTAATCAGATGACACAGGAAATGCTTAATTCTTGAATCAGATACAGTTGCCCCTCCACATTCATGATTTTCACATTCGCAGTTTCGATTATTCGCAGAAAGCCACCTGCCCCCCCCAGCCTCCACTCTCCACCCCGCCCTTCCCAAGGCAGTGAAGGGCTTAGCCCGTCACTGCCTTGGGAAGGCGGGGTGGAAAGCTGCTGACGCTTGCTCTCTCCACCCCACTCCTTTCCCAAGGCAGTGAGGGGCTTCTCACGAAGCCCATCGTTGCCTTGGGAAGGTGGGGTGGAAAGCCCCTCACGCACTTGCTCTCTAACCCACTCCCTTCCCAAGGCAGCGAGAAGCCCCTCGTTGCCTTGGGAAGGGACTGGGGTGGAAAGCCGCTCGCCTGCAGGCTCATTTCTTATTCGCGTTTTTTTCACATTCGCAGGGGTTATCTGCCCCTAGCCCCCCAAATGTGAAGGGATGACTGTATTTACAAGAATTTTTATTCTTCCTATTTGATTCTTCAGATAATAAAAAATGTGTTCCTTTAAGATGTTTACTTCCTTTCTTTATTCATCTGTTAGTAGTATTTCAAAACTGCCACAAGCCACGGGTGTTATTAGACCTTGGAATAGGGAGCCCCAGAACCAAGCTGATTTCCTAGGACCATCCATGTGAATTCATGGCAATGGAATGCTGGTGGATTGTCTTCCTCAGCTCAGCTACAATTGGGGAAGACTCCAGATGAAACTCAGCAAGCGACGATGGCTTAACCTCCCTGCCCCACATACTATAGTCACCAACACCCTTCCCATATGGCAATTAACCATAGGAGGGAAAAATACCATTGGCGTCAAGGGAACTTGGGCTACAAGATCCCTTTGCATCCTGATCCAGGGACTGTCTAAACAGTGAAAATAATAATAGAATCATAGAGTTGGAAGAGACCTCAAGGGCCATCCAGTCCAACCCCCTGACATGCAGGAACACACAGTCAAATCATTCCCGAAGATGACCGTCCAGCCTCTGTTTAAAAACCTCCAAAGGAGACTCCACCACACTACTAGGCAGTGTTTTTCACTGGCTAACAGCTCTTACTCTCAGGAACTTCTTCCTAATGTTTAGGTGGAATCTCTGTCTAAATGGGATCCTGCATCGTTTCACAATATCCAGAAGGAGGGGAGCCAAAAATGCCATATACGCCACAGGAAAAGCCTTCATGGCTTTTCACTGAGTTTTTTTTAAAAAAACAGCAGGGGAAATGTGCATTCCTGCTTGTTGGGAGAAGCCATGCAAATTGATTCACTTTCCCACACAAGTAGAAGCTGAAAGCTGATTGGCTGGATGAGCAAAGCGGGCAGGGTTTGCTTACAAACGTCCAGAACAACCATGTAGGATTTTCACCTTAGCGAGTGAGTGCAATAAAATGGTGGGGGGTTAAGGTAAAATATTGTCCTACCGCACCTTGGGTATACAGTAGTTTTTTTAAAAAAAAAAATACTGTTCGGTGACAACAAATTGGTAAGTAAAAACGCAAGAAATTAACTTGTGGCCGCCATTTTGATTTGCAGACATGCCCATTTACACAGCAAATGCAGATATCTTTGCTTGTTTGCAACCTGCCCAAAAAGTCATTTAGACAAAAAGCAGTTGCTGTGAATTGCCATGACTGTGGAGCAATCTGCTTTTTATTTTCTTTTTCGCCTCATAGCTATGTCTTTGGATTCTACCACTGTTGGTGTCAAAGGTTTCCCCACACACCCACCCCAGGCTTAATTGCATGGGAGGAGCAATTTTATCTAAGAGAGAAGATGGAATTGATCAAGGAAGACTATAGCAACCCACAGTGAAGGGTTGGAAAGGACAGGAACAGATGAGTGGGGGAAATGGAATGGGAAAATGTGCTTCACGCTTTCATAAAATGTTAAGCAATCTGTTGTTTCCCTGCACTCTCTCATGGAACAATATACACAAAAGAGAAGATGTTGCTTAATGTGGGGCTTTTCATCCTGCTCTGCGTGTCACTTCTTCTAAGTCCATATATGTATACATCTTGTGTTTGTGGGGAAGTCACAAGTTCCCTTTACAAAGTGAGGGAGGGGGGTTTCCAGAGGGTAGCTGTGTTAACAAATTTTATTTTGCATATACTTTCGTAGACTCCAGCCCACTTCATCAGCTGAATGGAGAAACCTATACAAAAACTGCAGAGAAAGATACACTGCTTTTCTCCCTTCCTCCCCTGTCCCCAACCCTGCTGCTTCTTATAGGCTTCCTCTGTGTTCTCCATGCTGTCCATGTCCTGGCTCCACTATTTTCCCATTCCCAAATCTGTTTGTTCCTTCCAGCCTCCCCTTCAACTTCCCTTCCTAAACTTGTTTCTTGCCTCCTTCCCCTACCTCGTCCTCCCATCCTCTAGCTTTCCCACCAACCACTCACCATGTTGGATCCATTTCCGTGGAATCATGCACCACTAATTTCTTTCTGGATATAATACAAGGAATAATTAATTAATTAATCGAACTGCTTAAATTTGGGTAAATTCTGAATGACAATTGGGAAATTAATCATGGGCAACCCTTTGAATTACCCCCAGTTTGCTTTTGGCTCAGGAATCTCACCATTTTTTAAAAAACTCCATTTTGGTGCAAATGTTATTATTTTGACATGGCTCATGAAAAAAACTACCATCCACATTCTTCTTCCTCCCCTTCTCTTCATTTTTTCTCATCATTTTAACTGTAATTGAAGAGGAACTTTGAGATGATCTAGAGTAGGGTGCAAAGTAATTGAAGAACTTTTTAAATTTCAGACAATAAATCCCAGTAATTATCTCTGAGTTTGCAGGCACAAATTAGCATATGCCAAATTCATACAAATTTGTGTCTCATGGACTAGAGTTCTGAATCTTTTAAGAGCCTAGCAACAGCCTTGGTATTGTCCTTTTTAAAAAGGGCAAATAAAGACAATTCCAGGATAAATCTTTCCATTTTCACTAATTATTCACAAATGCAATTTCTATGGACAAACAAGACTATTGCTGTCACTGGTTTACTGAGCTCCAGCTACACATCTGCTGGAACCCTGCATAATAAAGCCATATATCTCCCCATCTACACTAAACATATAATTACTTGACAACCCAATCAGCAGTCATTTCATTCTAATACAAAATGAGGCAAATTTATGTCAGGGTCCTAAGGAATTTATGGCTGAAAACCTGAATTCATTGTGCCCCATAACTCTAACCACATCTAGGATTTCCCGACTTGCCTTGTCCTTTGTTGGTAAAATGAGGGTAGTCATGGGAGAAGAGCAAGTGCTGCTGTTTGAAGTATTCCCTGCCAAGCTCCCATTGCTCATGCCACTTTGCCAGTTAATTTTATTACCAAGACCCCCTTTTAGAGACCACTGGGAAGGTTTTATATCCTTATAGACACAGGCTAAGCTAGAATCCTCCTCTGCCTTGTTTCCTGTGAGATCTTGCCTCAAGCAACATTGGCACAACGTGAAGGGGCCCCATGGTTTCTTCATGCAAGGGACAGGCCTGTTTCATTTTCACAGCAGGAGCAGCATTTGTCTTCCTTTGCATGGGCTGGCAGTTGCTCTTCAGTGAAGGATGTGCCTCATTCCTAAGATTAGCCAGGCTAAAGAGGCCATGAGCAGCGAAAGGGAAAACACAGACATTCAAAATAGATCTCCATATTTTTATTTATTTTTTTAGTATCAATCAAGAAGAAAAGTATTCAGATATCATGGGACCTTGTTACACCTTCATTTCAAAGGGGATTAAACCAAAGATATGTAGTTTTAAAATACAAATTTATTCAGATTTTTGATGTTCACTAGAGGAAGCAATGCACTGCCTATTTCTAGGTAACAATTGGAAGAACTGAATAATTATCAACACCAGAATTATTTCTTTAAAATAACACCTTTGGCTTTTGCCAAGTTTAAGCTTACATTGTAAAGCTAAAGGCACATCTTGTCCTCCCAAAGGGAGTCTAGTTCTTATGAGAGTAATAGCACATAAAACTGGATTTACCTTGCTAAACAAGATTTAAGATGTATCCAGCCATACACAAAGTGGGATCCAGGCTTAGTCATATCTGGAGTAAACCTATGGATTTTTATTTATATATGTATTTAATTTATATACTAAATTTCTCCCAACATGGGACCCAAGATGGCTTACAACAAGATTAAAACAAGAAACTACCTGATGCTAAAAAGTTTTTAAAAACATTAAATTAGTTGTCATGTCGAAGCACCAGTAATTAAAATAGTATAAAACCATTTTAAAAACAACAATACAGACAGAAATGCAGCAAATGCACATACCACTTTTAAAAAAGTGCCTCAATTTCAATGGTCAACACTAAGTGTGGCTATGTCTGAAGCTAATCTATTCTTTTTACACAGATGATTATTATCATTAGTGCTAACATGGAGGAAACAGCATGGTAATTCTAAATAAAACCTACAGTGCCAACAACTATTTCTACCACTGGTGTATAAGGATAGAATATCACTGATAAGATGCCTAAGTCAACAAAAATTTAAACAGCAACACAATTAGAAAGGAGTTATGAATGCTTCCATATGAAGGACATTTCCTTCTGAGACTTTTTCGGACGGTCAAAAATAACGCAAGCAGACTCGTCGCGTTGCGAGGCTGCTGCGCTGCAGAGCATCGGTTTTGGATGATGCTCTCCCATGCCGGTACTGTTGCGGTACCGCGGGGAGATTTGAGCGTCATATTTCGTTGGTTTTTAATCACAATCAACTTTCGTGAGTAAAAACTGACGAAATATGACACTCAAATCTCCCCGCGGTACCACAACAGTACCGGCAGGGGAGAGCATCATCCAGAACTGACACTCTGCAGCGCAGCAGCCTCACAACGCGACGAGGCTGCTTGCGTTATTTTTGACGCGTCCGAAAAAGTCCCTGGAGTCACAAATCCAGAATTACTGGAGAAAACAGAAAGACAAAACAATTTAAAACCCAAGATCTTGAATGGTTTGCAATATTCTTTCCGTACAACACATTGATAGAATCTTCTAAAGATTTTTAGTGCGTGAGTCTCTGAGCATTGGTTTTCGGGGGGGGGGGTTCTGGGCTGTGAGGCCATGTTCTAGAAGAGTTTATTCCAGACGTTTCTGGTTTGTGAGGCCATGTTCTAGAATAGTTTCTTTCTGACGTTTCACCTGCATCTGTGGCTGGCATCTTCAGAGAATGGTGGGGTAGGGGTGTGTGGGGTTTATATACTGTGAATCCCTGTTGGGGAGGGTATGTAAATTTGTGTATTTGAATGGCTAGTTCCTGGGGGGAGATATGCATTATTTTCATATCTGAGCATTATTTGACAAGACTCTTAAGTTTAAAATGTGAAAAACTAATAACCCAGTCCCTCCTTTTGCTGTACTGGTAGCAGATTTGGCACTTATACGTTACATGATAGCATTATGACAGAGGCTCAAGAGCAAGAACAGGAAAGGCCTCCTTGCCCTGTTCATGAATTTCTGAGGGCAACTAAATATCCTGTGTCCAGTAGGGCTCTTTGTTATATTCTCAGCATCTCCCCTTCTTCAGCCTTCAGTTATATAGTGAGCTGTATGCACAGTTTGGAAAAATTACCGTACTCTTCAGGCCATGTTGGGGGTGGTGGTGGTAGGGATTCAAAGATGTGTAGCCCCCAAAAAGTAACTTTTCCAAGCACTGGGTCTATGTCAGCGTTATGTTTTTTGAACAGTTCTGAAGCACTCTGCCTGTTAAGCAATTTTGTCCAGAGGCTGCTGAAACTCCAGCTTTGTTCTTTTCTTTCCCAGAAGTCTATATTTCATTCTTTGCTCTTATTCCAAATGCTTGAACATATTTTTACAACCATTATGGGTTTATTCATCCCTGGTTAAGACACAGTTTTTAGCTTCTCCAGAAATATTTTAGAAACACTGAACATGAGAGAGGAAAGGACAGGGATAACAGATATTCATGATACCAAACACTGTTGTTAATTAAAAAGAAACATGTACACAGTCTGGACAAGGACCATGGTGCTTAGAAAAAACTATTTCCCAAATTGAAATCCTCCAAGGCCCATATATGTGCCACACAGACGCACACACACATCCCTTGGCAGCTTCCAGTGGAGGAGGGATTTAGATCTGGGGGAAATGGCAGAGGGGTTGAGTTAAGTAAAGAGATTGTCTTCTGAATCCTATTTCAATTATGCAGCTGCTTTTCAATCTTTAAAAAAAATATGTTAATAAATCTATCACATCATCTACTTTGGCCCTTGGAAGTTAAATACTGTGTTCCACATTAGGAGAGAGGCAGAATATAAAATAATAGTAACAGCTTCTATGCAAATATGTGAAAAGTGTTTATATTTCACAGACCATGCACATATACCCTCTTTCTAGCTCTTACAGCTTAATATCATCAAGGTGCACAGTTTTACATTCAATTGTTTTTTTGTACCTTTCAGTAAAGTCTAAACATCCCCATGAAAACATCATAGAAACTGCTGAAACAGAAATTGGTTGAAGGTACCCCTATTTAGACTGCTTTGAAAGATGGCTGAGTATTTTGAGCATCATCCATGTAAAAACACACCAGGCTGGTCACAGTTGGTTTGTATGAATGAACCTTGAGAGTTATGAAAATTTTATCTGAAGTCCAATTAGTTATGTAGCATTCCAGGCGGTGTGCTACTAGGGAATGGCATAATGAGGAACTTTCAGTGACACAGTATTCAGTTGTCAAGGCGGGTCACTGACCATGGCAAAACTGGTTTTCCATTTAAGATGAAAGAGAGAGGAAGGCTGAAATCACACGTGCATTTCAACATACCTTAATTATCACTTTGGAATCTGACTCTGTCAATACATACTGCCACTACTCATAACTTATGTTCATGCTCTTTGAACAACTCTGGGAGAAAACACTGTACCATTTTCTTGCCACAGATACTGGCCGAATACTGACCTGTGACTAGAATATAATACTGTACTTCAAAGCTGTGCTTCTAGCAAGATGCATGGTTTTAAACTTTTTGCAATGCATCAGACAGATCACTCTCCATTTTCTGGAGCCTGTGGTATTTGGAGCAAGAGGAGACCATGAATATCTTCTCATGTTTGAGTTTCAGGATCACTGCTCCAGCCCATCTCCCCACCTCCCAGTCTCCCACCTTCAATGTGCAAGGCAGTGATTAGCAATGCCTCTGATCTCCCATAAATCTGCAGGAATAGGCTCAACATATGGATCAGAGAATTTTGAGACTGGAAAAACTGAAGTGAGGTGTTTCAGCACTTGAACTGGGAAATGAATGTTTTTAAGAAGAAAGAAGTGCCCCAGTGGTATTTGAGATATTGCTGTGGTCCAGGAAGGAAGCAGAAGAGTGATAAGGCAGGCTTTATTAAACTTCCAAATGTGCATTTATCTTCTAGCTGTCATTCTAGCTTTCTGAATGGCATCAGAAGGAAAGCTGAAAAGCAGGACACACCTCCTCTGTTCAGCAAAGAGATCAGCTCCATTTGGCATCTCCACTTCCTCAACTGTTTCCATTCAGGTTGGTCATTATAAGAATTTTATCATTTGAAGAAGTGATGCCCAAATTTGATTTCCCACTCTTCTCTTCTTATCTTTTTGCTGCCAACATCTTCTAGATCAGTGTTACCCAAAGTGGTGGCCCATGGACCAGTGCTGGTCTGCGAGCCATCTGCTGCTGTTCTCTGGAAAGTTTCCAGGAAAGAAAGTAACAATTGTAGCCAATGGGCACAAATATCAATTTGCAGCATGTTCATTAACTGCAAACACTCCCTACTCTCTCCTCCCTTCTCTCTCCACCGTCTATTCCCCAAATAAAGCACAGTTGGCCCTCCTTATCCATGGATTTGGCATTCACAGATTCAATCATCCATGGCTTGAAAATATTAAACCCCCCCCCCAAAAAAACCTTGATTTTGACATTTTACTATGCCATTGCGTATAATGGGACTTGACCATCCATGGATTTTGGTATCCATGGGGGGGTCATGGAACCAAATCCCAGCAGATACCAAGGGGCCATTGTGTAGATTGAGTCTCCCTTATTCGGAATTCCAAAATCCAAAATAATCCAAAAACTGTATACATGGGTGGCTGAGACAGCGATACCTTTGCTTTATGATGGTTCAATGTACATAAACTTTGTTTAATGCACAAAATTATTAAAAATATTGTGTATGAAATTACCTTCAGGCTATGCATATAAGGTGTATATGAAACATAAATGAATTTCTTGTTGAGACTTGGGTCCTATCTCTAAGCTATCTCTTTACGTATATGCAAGTACAGTTGCCCTCCACATTCGCGGCTTTCACACTCACGGTTTTATTTGCGGTTTAGCCCCGAGCCCCCTCGAAAGACTGACGAGAGGTGGGGCAACCTCTCGCCCGCACCTTCCCTGGCCTTCCAGAGGCACCTCCGGGGCTTCTAAGCCATGGAATCCCCTCAGGAAGGCAAGGGAGAGGCCGGGCAGCTTCCCTTGCTCCCGCCTGCGCCTTCCTCGGCCTTCCAGAGGCCAGGCAGCCTCCCTCCCACTGTCTTCCCCAGCCTTTTAGAGGCGGCTCCAGGGCTTCTAAGCCCCGGAGTCCCCTCAGGAAGGCCGCGGAGTGGCCGGGCAGCTTCCCTCCCTCCCTCCCACTGCCTTGCCTGGCCTTCCTAAGGGGGCTCCATGGCTTCTAAGCCCTGGAGTCCCCTCAGGAAGGCCGCGGAGTGGCCGGGCAGCTTCCCTCCCTCCCTCCCACTGCCTTGCCTGGCCTTCCTAAGGGGGCTCCATGGCTTCTAAGCCCCAGAGTCCCCTCAGGAAGACCGCGGAGAGGCCGAGCAGCTTCCCTCACTCCCATCTGCTGCCTTCCCTGGCCTTCCTAAGGGGACTCTGGGGCTTCTAAGCCCTGGAGTCCCCTCAGGAAGGCTAGGGAGAGGCCAGCCAGCCTGGCCAGACTCCCTTCCTCTCACTGCCTCCCTCGCGTGGGGAGGGTCGCAGGAGGAGCCTTTTGTATTCATGGTTTTTCCACATTTCTCAAGACCCTAACCCCCACGAATGTGGAGGGACGACTGTATTCCAAAATCCAAAATACAGAACATTTCTGGTCCCAGGCATTTCAGACAAGGGATACGCAATCTGTACCAATTTCCCACGCTATTGGCCACTATTTCACTGCCTGGTTCTAAGACTCCCCAAGCATATTTTCTGATACAACATCAACCCCTACCTATTCTTCATTGTCTCAAGTACTTTGCATATACTGTATCAGCGCCCTGTGCTATTTTCCCCCTTGCTCACTATTTCCCACCCCCTTCACCTTCCCAATCCATTCCCTCTCCTAACCCATCTGTCTCTTTTCTTCCTCCCACCCACCCAATCGGACTATTCCCACTCCTCGTCTGCCCGATCTATTCCCCCTTCCACTCCTATCTTTCTCTTCCCCCTCACTCTCCCACCAATATTGTATAGCAATTGCATTAGTGAAGCAAATGGAAACATATCAGTATTGAAGCAGAGGTGCATTATGTATTTTTTCAATACCAGTATGTTTCCATTTGCTTCACTAATGTGATTGCTGCATATTAGAAGCCTGGTGTGATAATCTTCAGTAACCTCCCTCACAACCCATCCCCACTTCCAAATGGCAGCTCCTTAGATAGAGCAAGTGTTGGGATATGTAGTTTACAATCCAATAAGTTGAGATGTTTGACTGTTGAAAGGGTTAACTGATAGAAGCAAACAGAATGTATGATGTAACTTCCTATTGAAATCTGATTGGCTTTCCAGAGGAAGAGGTGTGTCCAAGACCTTCTCTTTGTCTGGAAAGCTGCCATGGAGGTTTACCACTCACCATGATGTTTTCCTAGCAGTGGAAGCCTCCATTGAGAGCTCCTGCATATTTTGTTTTTAACATGTAGTTTTGAGTTGTATTTTTACTAGTTTAGTCTTCACTTGTTGAAATGCTGCTGGTAAAATATGCACACTAACTATAAGTAAAGATGTTTTTATACTTTCAAACTATGAGTCCTTTTATGCTAGAGAATATAAACTGGGGGAAATTGTGTGGATGGTTATCTTAAACTTGCATGCTGCAATCAATACATGTCTGCTGCATATGTATTTTAAATAGAAGCTCTGTTGATTAGTTCTGTGTTTTCTGAGGGAGTTAAAGCTATCAGTTTAATGGTGTCTGTTTTGTAAGGTACTTCCAGTAAAGCACAGGGGGTAATAACACTGTTATTTTTAACAAACCCCATTAGCAAGTATGTTCAAAGGGGACACAAAGCATGCAAGTAAACCTGAAATGTAACTGTAAATCCACCTTTCAGTACAGTGATCAACTGATTTAAAACCTGATAAATGCTAAATACCTTAAAGACACCAGATTCCACCTGATCTTAGAAGCTAAGCAGGGTCAGCCCTGGTTAGTACTTGGATGGGAGACCAGCAATGAATACCAGATGGTGTAAGCTATATTTTAAAAGAAGGAACTGACAAAATAACCTCTGAGTATCCCTTGCCTAAAGAAAACTGCATAAAATTCATGGAGTCACCATAACTCAACAGGTGACTTGAAGGCATGCATGCAAACACACACATGGACTGAAAACTGCATACAGTTGGCCCTCCGTATCCATGGATTCTTCATCCATGGATTCAACCCAACCACAATTTGAAAATATTTTTTTAAAAATTAATTCCAAAAAGCAAACCTTGATCCTGCCATTGTATATAAGGGGTGCCATTTTACTACACCATTCTATATAATGGGACTTGAGCACCCACAGGTTTTGGCATCCATGGGGGGTCCTGGAACCAAGGGCCCACTATATGTGTCTTTCATGCATGTATTCCTAAAGTAGAAGAGGGACTCAAAATCACTTTAAGCAGCCCCTGTGAAATCAGTTTAAACTGTAATTAAAATTGCCAAGAAACAGCAACCTAACTAAATATGAATGAAAGTGACTTAGTAATATATTAGGGGAATGGATTCATGAAAAGCCCTCCCCACCCCATCCCAATTTTGTTTCACTGATTTATTTTATCTACTCAGGAATTAAATCCCACAAAGTGCAATGAGGCTTATGTCTGATTAGACACACATAGGATTGCATAGTTAATCTCTGATTCTCTCCTTGTCCCCCCCCCCCACTCCATCATGGCACAGGACATTTTTTTAAAAGCTGGATCTGCTTTCAAACAATGTACCTTTTGCTTCTTGTAAGACATTCTTATTTTGCCATCTTGTTGAAAAATTGATGACGCAAAACCACCTATTACAGAGTAAGTGAAATACTGTAGTTTCTAAATGATACCTGCCATTCTGAGCTAGCCTTAATTGTAATGTATTTGCCAGTCATTTCAACTCTGTAGTGAAATCAGCATGATAAAAGAATGCAGGTAGTTTGAAACTGTTCTCCAAATAAAAGTTAGCGCCCCTAGTACAGTGCTTGTTTAGCATTTGCTGTTTTAGACACATAAGCACTGTACTAGGGGCTGGTGACAGGGCTGGATGAGAGAATGTAAATTTAGTAGAGGAGCCGGGGAGGGAGTCGACTAAATTTACATTCTCTCATCTAGCCCTATCATCAGGTATTTCTGATTTCTACCAATATTATTCCTATATCTCCAGTTCTATACTTACCATCACTCCACTTTCTCTCCTGACTGTACCCCTAAACGGAACATTGGAACTTACCGTGAAGGTTGCTTTTCAGCAGCAGTGGGGAGGGAGTCCTTCCATGGGTAGAAGAAGAAAGAGGCTTCCCTATTTCCTGTTTGTTTTTATTCTCTTTGGTGTGGATCTGCAAAAGATTTGTGTGTGCATGGACCCAATTTTACTATTTAAGTAGCCTTGAATACTACTTGCTGTGAGAAGAATTTACTTATTTGATTAAAGCACTTAATCCTCCATCATCATCATCATCATCCCTTTAACTGCTAAGGTTTAGGGAGAAACAGGGAGAGACTCATTCTTATTTTTAAAATAAGCAGCATGAGAGCCCCCCCCCCCTTTTAGGCTTACAATCTATATGACAAAGAATGAGTAAGTTGTGGGAAGGGAAAAGATTACAGCTCTTTAAATGACTGTCTGAGAAGAAAACAGTGCAGGTAGCTTGCTGGAATAGCTGCCACTGGTTAACACTTAATGGCGGGTAAAGAACTCAAACACCTTTTATAAATGAAGTAATAAATGCTGTTAATCCTTGTAAATTACACCATTCTGGAATAGACCATAAAGGAGAACAAGATACATTTCAGAAGGGGTTTATTTAAGGTTGCAAAGGGGAGAATGCGTGTGCATGTGGAACAGGGAGAACTTCCAGAGATTAATCAGTCAACAGATTTATATGGCAAACTTGGAGGGCTGTGTTTGCACGACTTGTGAAACCACGACTCAGTGAGAAGCATGTTAACCAAACAGAGCCATAATGAATCTTGGGCTTGTACAACCTTCTTCTCCTCTCCTCACTCTACACAACAAAGATGAAGAATTTCATATTTTTACTTTTTCTCTTAGCCAACTACACCCTAGCACAGATAATGGTGAGAGGTGATAGGAGTTGTCATCTAGCCATATTTGGAAAGTCACAAGTTGCCCAGCCTTGCCTTTACTAAAAATTTTCTCTATCAGCTGGTGCAACAAACTATGGTTAACATCAAATACAGTACAGTCGATTTTAAACTGGTTGCTAAAGCTGGTGAGTTGAAATTTACTATAGCTACTATTGAATATTGTTCCCAGTTTAGATGACACATTGGAAACCACCATTCACTAAAAATGGAAGCAAAAGCCATGAAATTCCATTAGATGTCGAAGGCTTTCACAGCCGGCATCCATAGGTTTTCTGTGTTTTTCTTCTGGGCTGTGAGGCAATGTTCTGGAAGAGTTTATTTCTGACGTTTCACCTGCATCTGTGGCTGGCATCTTCAGAAAATGGCTGGGTAGGAGTGGGGGGTATATACTCTGAGCCCATGTTGGAGAGGATATGTAAATTTGTGTACATATGTAAATTTGTCTACTCATTCAAATACACAAATTTACATATCTTCTCCAACAGGGGCTCAAGACCCCCCTACCCAACCATTATCTGAAGATGCCAGCCACAGATGTAGGCAAAATGTCAAGAATAAACTCTTCCAGAACAAAAACAACAACAAAAAACAAAACAAAACAAAAAAAAAACACCCGGAAAACCCATGAAATTACTCTTGGATGCCATAAAGCAGGACAGGGCATGCACAGTCCCAAGGGCCCCTGCAGTTTGCCTCTCTTGACCATGGTTTAATATGGCCTATAATGGAATGGAACCAATTGCCTAGAAAGGTGGTGGGGCCTCCTTCTCTGGATATCTTCAAAAAGAGGCTGGGCAGCTACCTGCTGGGGATGCTCTAGCTGAAGATTCCACATTGAGCAGGAAGTCGGACGCGATGGCCCAGGAGGCCCCTTCTAATTCTATGGGTTAGTGCAGATGGGGAAATAAATCCTCATAGAATGTGGGGGGGGGGAATCCCATGTGTCTAACTGGGATCTCACAGTGTTTCGTCAGTTTCAGAGGGAGGGGGAGCAAAGTTTGGGGAAACTATGAGGGGGAAAGCCTTCAGGGCTTTTCCCAAGTTTTTTCAAAAACTGTGGGGGAAATGTGCACTCCTGCTCATTAGGACAACCAAATTGCAGGACCTTGCATTCCTGAAGAGGATAGCTGATTGTTCAGAAGTGCATGGGAGGCAGAGCTTGTTAAGAAGGCAGTGCCCAGAAATGCCATGTTGGATTGTTGCCATAGTGATTGTGCACTGAAGTGACGAAACACTTTCTTATTTTCTTTTTTTCATTTTTTAAGTGAAAGATCACTCTTCTGCATCTTGGATTTATTTTTTTTTTAAATATTGTTTGTGGGGGGGCAAATTGGGGAGTATAGAGTAATTCTGTAATTCACTCACGCCTGCCATCTTGCTGGCATGTCTCTCTGTGAACGGCAAACACAGATAGCTTCGCACACCAGCAAGCTTGCAACAACAACAACAAAACCCACACATACACACACATTGAGACAGATGAAAGCTGCTGCAAATTGGTGTAGGTTCGCACCAATCCACATTTTATTCCCTCTTCTAGACCAGCCCTATGACCTTGATGGATAGTTAACATATCACCCGTACAGGAAAATGGTGCAAAATTGTGCACTACTCACAAAGACAGACAAGAATTATACCAAAACAGAATGGTGATAAGTGCCACACCAAGTTTGTATTCTGTATTGCACCCACAATACTACCTGCATTAAGAAATACACAGTAGCATTAAAACTTGGTAAGCTCTGATGTTGCTAGTTTTCCAAGTTTATCTGTCTCTGCCCCTGAAGTGCTCTTTCTGAAGAAATAGTGTTTTAACATATGATACTGTGATCAATTGATGTATATTTCATTTGTGATTTTCAAGTTGTTCAATAGGAACATACTGCTTTGATGCAGTGCATAATTGGCTTAGTTAAAAGCCACCTTGGAAAGTGCATGTCTCTGAACACGATTGCGAAGTGACATCAAAAGGGGTGGAGTCTGAACCTTACATAACTTACAAGCTATGGAAAAGAAGGGAAGCATGAAATGCTGCATTTTAAAATAAGAGGGGGTGTTCTAACAACATTAATAATGCTTTAAAGAGCTATTCAAAGAAAGGAGCAGATTTGGATTCCTTGGCTCTTTGAATCAAAAATCAAAGCAACAGACTAAAGCTACAAAAATATAAATGCCAGTCCATGATCATGGAGACACAGGCATGGAGACTCCAGGAAACTTGCTGGATTTCCTGCATCATTCTTAAGAAATCAAAATCTGTACAGCAGGATGTCATCCTAAATCATTTCCAGAGGAGTAACCAAATCTCTAGCAGCAAAAACAAGGAGTCCTGTCAGATCTTAAAGAATGATCATCTTATTATGACATAATCTTTTGTGGACACTTTCCCATTTCATTAGTAGCACCCTAATCAAACATTTGTTCCAACATGTGTGAATTTAGTGCTCTTCACATCAGCTATACTATTTTATCCCAAGCATTCAAATCAGAGCCATTCCACTTGTAACAGGAAATAAAACATGCATAAACGTAACCAACATGTAGGATGGACTGGGTTAGTGATGAAGAGGAATGTGCTGCCTTGGAGTGTGGTGGAATCTCCTTCTTTGGAGGTTTTTTTAAACAGAGGCTGGATGGCCATCTGTTGGGAGTGCTTTGATTGTGTATTCCTGCATGGCAGGGGGTTGGGCTAGATGGTTCTTGTGGTCTCTTCCAACTCCACGATTCAATGTCCTAAAGGATTTGATCTTGGGAGTTTAGTGAAATCTTACTTTGGTATTCAGCCCTCAACTGAACACCATATTTAGAGTTAAGGTCCCATTCCCCCCCCCCCGCCCAAATCAGACATGTGAAGTATTCTAGGTCCCCCCCCTGCACACACACACACCTTTCTTTGCTTCAGTCAGGCTGATAGGAGGAAATCTATTTGTATTTTACATTTTAGAGGAATGAGAACAGTCTTCACAAGAGTGTAACGTGTTACACATAATGAATTCAGACCAATACAGTGCAGATATCATTTAATAAAAAGTAATAATTTGATGGAGAAGTATTTCATCCATCTGGTTCATATTTCACAAATAATTCTTCGAAAGGGCTATAAGCACGGGGACCATTAAAACACACAAACCTCTGTCTGAAAAAAAAATGTGAGTTAGTCCTAAATATGGACAGTTTATTATATACTTGCATGGAGATTCATATAATCCGGAATTTTAGATGTCTACCCACGCTTTGGCCTCTGTGTCAGACATGGACATTCCTTCCTCTGAATCAGTAACAGCCTGCTTGGGATCTGCCTTCTAAGAACTCTAGGCTTCTCATTCAACCACGGTTCTTTTACCTTGGCTTGTCCTTGTCCTTTTTCACTTGCTGCTCTGTACTCCTAGATTTGACTCCCTGAACATTTGTGGACTGCTTCTTCCCTCACTGTCTTTTGCACCTCAATTAAAGACTTTCTTGTCTTCCAATGTTTTTGGAATTTTAGTTTAATATTGTTTCATAATCTTGTATATCTTGTCAGTTTGCTTTATATCATACTGCATTGTGTGTGTGTTTTATAATTTTCATCTGGATACTTCATTTACAATTGTACTGCATTAAGAGCCCTGGTGGCACAGTGGTTAAATGCCAGTACTACAAGGGGCCGTTTACACGATGAAAATGTCCCAGGAAGAATTCGTGTCGATCCCTGGCAGTTTACACGTACATCGGGTCGGGTACGTGATTTTTGGAAGGGGGGCCACTTTTTATCCCTCAACCTGCGGGACTTCCAGTCCCGCGGTTTGTGCCGGTTTTTAAAAAAGTCACTGGAGGATTCGGAAAATCGGAAATGTAAACAGCCTGGGACAAAATGTCTCGGTACTGGGATGACCGGAAATAGTGACTGGGGGTGGGCTTAGAGATCAGCAACCAGAAAAGGAGGGTTCAGTCACCCGTTCAACAGATCCAGCCTCACCAGCCGAAAACAAAGGCATCCCTTCCAGCTGCACGAAGGTTGATGTGTGTGTGCACGCGCGTGTACTCAATCACCTTTTTAAATGGATTTCTACACTGCAAACCCTTCAGCTTTACCTTTTCCTCAACTGCATGTTACAGAGAGATCGTTGTCGCCCATTCATCCCCTGCCTTGGTCACCTCCCTGGGTCAGAACGGGCACATTAAAATATTCAAGCCTCTGAGCAAATGAACACACTTTAATTCCCCCTCTCTGTGTCTGTGTCTTTCAAAACGCCTGCCTATAGCCGGCTTGAAATCTCTGCAACCTGCTGTAAGGGTTAATATTTTAAAGAGGCAAGGGGAAACCCAAGCGGTTTGATTTCAAAAGGAAAGCACTTGGCTTGATTTCAAAAGGAAAGCCCTGCGTCTGAGCGAAAGATCTGTCTGGATCTTTCAAAATGCTTTCTGCCTCTTCTGAAAGGGTTAACATTTTAAAGAAGCAAGGGGGAATAACAAACCTCTGCCCCCCCTCTCTCCCCCCCCAGCCAGCCAATAGCATCGCTCGTGGCGCGGAACTCTAAAGGAAGTGTGTCACCGAGGTTGCGAAAACACGAGTAATCGCATCTTTGATTGACAGCCAAAAAAAAAAAATTTAAACCTAAACAAAACCGGAAGTTTGGACATGTAAATATCAGTCACGGGACCACCCGGGATATCCAGATCAGTGACATAAATCGTATAAACAGCGAGGGATGGATTTGTGATCACAAAATCACGGTAAGCACTGCGACAATTTCTGTCGTGTAACTGGCACCCAAGTCACCACATTGCAAGTTCGATTCCAGAGGGCTCCAAGGGTCACTCAGCCTTCCATCCTTTCATAGGTTGGTAAAATGAGTGGCTTGTGGGGGCAATTAGCTAACACACATTGGAAGCTGCTTAATGCAGTGTAGATGTGTAAATTGCTATTGCTTAAAACAATTTGTAAGCCGCTCTGATAGCCTTGTGGCTGAAGAGAGGGGTATAAATAAATAAATAAAATTAGTGTTATAACTGAATTACTCCTTCCTTCCCTTCTATGTGTGCATATATATATTTTAGATTGCACACCTTTGGCAGGGCTGGCTCCTATTTGTTGTTGCTGTTTTACACTGTAAAGTGCCATGTACACTAATATACCTTCAAGTCTCTTCTGACTTATGGTGACCCTAAGACGAACCTACCATGGAGTCTTCTTTGCAAGATTTGTTCAGAAGAGGTTTGCCATTGCTTTCTTCTGGGGCTGAGAGAGTGTGACATGCCCAAGGTCACCCGGGGGTTTCCATGGCTGAGCAAGGATTTGAACCCTTATCTCTAGAGTCCTGGGCCAACACCCAGACCACTACACCACACCATGCTGGCTTTCACACTGATGGCACTATATAAATAAATGTTGATGATGCAATATGGACAGAATATTATGTAGTTGCAAGGAGATTCATATAATCTGGAAGACTACTCCAGAATACAGTCAAAATATACAGTTATTTACTGGATTATTCTTTGGAGGAACATAACTAACGATAATGTGAGAACCTTTTGTCACTAACTTATAATAATAACTACTCTTGCCACTATTCTTCCTTTTTCAGTTGTTATAAGGCTAATATAATGTTAGACCATACTGTTCAGGTGAAACATCCCTGAATAAGCATCCTGTATTATTACCATGTGCTCCAAATTAACAATTCTGCATACTGGAACTGATTGCTAGATTTCCGGATTTCTAAATGCCAGCTAGGCAATTACATGATTTAATGCTGGCTCTTGACACTGTATAGAACAAAAAAAACCTTGCAAAGAAAGGAAGAAAATAGATGGCAGAGAACATAGAACAATGATATCATGCAACAGAGGCGCTCAAAAGCCAGCCTGTCATAGCAACTGTACATGGCAGAAACCAGCTGAACAGAAATGTCTTGTGAATTGCCAGCCCTGTAACATTAAAAAAGGCAAGAAGGGCTGTTAGATGCTTAGTCTTCTGAGACATACAGTGAAGGCACTGTAGAGAATATCTGGTTATCTTCATAGGCACCATGCTAAAATGATGAAAACACGAAGCACATTTGATGAGTACTTTCAATTGTATATCTGAGTAATAAGCCAACTTGTCTGATTTGATTTTATTAAGCTGTGAGGCTGAATTTTTGGTAACAGTTGTAAAGATGTAAAGATTAAACAATAATTAAATAATCATTTGTTAAACATTAATTACCCATTTATCCAATTGCCTTTTTTTTAACTGAACAAAAGCAGATGATAACTCAGGAAACCTCTTTTGACTATTCACCATTTAGACATCCATAGTAACATAAGGTCCTTCCAGCTTTCATCCAAAGAGGATTTAGAGCAGGAAGATAAGTAGCAAATAGAAGGGGTAGAGGGGGGAAGCAAGCATGTAAGAGAAGGAGGAAAGGAAAGCGCTAACATACAGCAATAGCTCTTTCTCATGCCTTACAAATGGAGATGAGGAAATGCAGGCAAAGGCCTGCAGATCCACAGGGTCACTCTTCTCTTGCATCATCCCTATTTCCAGGATATTTACATCTTTAAAAGGTGCATACATTATCTTGCAAGACAGAGACTGAGAGAGGAAAATTATCACACACAGTTGGTCATGTTTAGCTGGAGAGTTAATTGCAAAAGATGTGAATTGGCCATTAGGACGTATCTGCACCTGTCCTTTCCATTTTGCTGAAAACACATTTAATCCATAGCCATCCACCTCAAAATCATACTTCGTGTTGTACTTAACTCTTATGTCTGTAAACACAAGGATCTAATGTGAAAGACAAAATTAACTTCTCTAACTGGTCTGGCCTTCCTGAGATCTAGCAAAATACTTTAGAAGAACTGTAGTGCCATAGGAGCATTCCAACCTTGGGAGGAAGCAATCAAAGTCCTTTACCATTTACCAGCACATGGTTTTGTCAGGAATGAAAACGCACAAAGCCGTTACTTGATCTTCTACGGTTTCTTTTTTAATCAAAATAAAGCAGGTTCAACAATTCACCCATTTCTATACATTTTTATTGGAAGGGGGGAGAGAGAGAGAGACCATAACCATACCTTCAAGCAGTCCCAATTTGGCAGGGACAGTCCTAATTAATCCACTGTCATCCCCCTTTTTCATACACTTTTATATTTATTTATTTAGGTATTTATGCCCTGCTTTTCAGCCACAAAAGCTCTCAGAGCAGCTTACAAATTGTTAAGCAATAGCATTTTACACATCTACACCGCCTTAAGCAGTTTCCAATGTATGTTAGCTAATGCTTTTAGAATGTCCTAGTTCTGTCTTCTCCCCCGCATTTTCCCCAGTCATCCTTGGCTTACTACAATTGTTGCAAATTGAGTTCAAAGTGCAAGAATAGTTTGCACTCAATTAACTCGGTGTGGGAAAGATGAAGAGAAGGGGCAAAGTCTTACCCTTGCCAAGACGATCAGGCAAAAGCAAACTGCTGCAGCTTCTATTGGCTTGTGTGTTCTTCCTCATTTAATAACTTTTGCCATCTTGACCACACTCTCATGTTGCTTGGTCACTTTTGCCCTGGTTTTTCTTTTTTTATTATTATTATTATTATTTATTAATTTCTTAATAATCCATCAGATTTCATGTCCTGATGTTCATAACGATACAACACCATCATACACAACTTCTCATATACATTATACAGTATAGAACATCGAGTAACATTCTCTAATAAGTCCTATATCATACATATACAGTCGTCCCTTCACATTCGCGGGGGTTACGTTCCACGGACCCCCGCGAATGTGAAAAAACCAGGAATACTGTTTGCCTCCCCACTCCCCCACAGGGCCTTCGTGGGGCCTCCGGAGACCCTCCAGAGGCCCCGCGGAGGCCTTCCCTGCCCTCCCCACTCCCCCACAGGGCCTTCGCGGGGCCTTCGGAGGGTCTCCGGAGGCCCCGCGGAGGCCTTCCCTGCCCTCCCCACTCCCCACCCAGGGCCTTCGCGGGGCCTCCGGAGGGTCTCCGAAGGCCCCGCGGAGGCCTTCCCGGCCCTCCCCACTCCCCCCAGGGCCTTAGCGGGGCCTCCGGAGACCCTCCGGAGGCCCCGCGGAGGCCTGCCCGGCCCTCCCCACTCCCCCCACAGGGCCTTCGCTGGGCCTCCGGAGGGTCTCCGGAGGCCCCGCGGAGGCCTTCCCTGCCCTCCCCACTCCCCCCCTGGGCCTGAGCGGGGCCTCCGGAGACCCTCCGGAGGCCCCGCGGAGGCCTTCCCTGCCCTCCCCACTCCCCGCACAGGGCCTTCGCGGGGCCTCCGGAGGCCCTCCGGAGGCCCTCCGGAGGCCCCGCAGAGGCCCTCCGGAGGCCCCGCAGAGGCCTTCCCAGCCCTCCACACTTCCCCACAGGGCCTTCGCGGGGCCTCCGGAGGGTCTCCGGAGGCCCCGCGGAGGCCTTCCCTGCCCTTCCCACTCCCCCACAGGGCCTTCGTGGGGCCTCCGGACACCCTCCGGAGGCCCCGCGGAGGCCTTCCCTGCCCTCCCCACTCCCCCCACAGGGCCTTCGCGGGGCCTCCGGAGGGTCTCCGGAGGCCCCGCGGAGGCCTTCCCTGCCCTCCCCACTCCCCCCCTGGGCCTGAGCGGGGCCTCCGGAGACCCTCCGGAGGCCCCGCGGAGGCCTTCCCTGCCCTCCCCACTCCCCGCACAGGGCCTTCGCGGGGCCTCCGGAGGCCCTCCGGAGGCCCTCCGGAGGCCCCGCGGAGGCCTTCCCTGCCCTCCCCACTCCCCCCACAGGGCCTTCGCGGGGCCTCCGGAGGGTCTCCGGAGGCCCCGCGGAGGCCTTCCCTGCCCTTCCCACTCCCCCACAGGGCCTTCGTGGGGCCTCCGGACACCCTCCGGAGGCCCCGCGGAGGCCTTCCCTGCCCTCCCCACTCCCCCCACAGGGCCTTCGCGGGGCCTCCGGAGGGTCTCCGGAGGCCCTGCGGAGGCCTTCCCTGCCCTCCCCACTCCCCGCACAGGGCCTTCACGGGGCCTCCGGAGGCCCTCCGGAGGCCCTCCGGAGGCCCCGCGGAGGCCTTCCCTGCCCTCCCCACTCCCCCCCAGGGCCTTAGCGGGGCCTCCGGAGACCATCCGGAGGCCCCGCGGAGGCCTTCCTTGCCCTCCCCACTCCCCCCAAAGGGCCTTAGCGGGGCCTCCGGAGACCATCCGGAGGCCCCGCAGAGGCCTTCCCTGCCCTCCCCACTCCCCCCACAGGGCCTTCGCGGGGCCTTCGGAGGGTCTCCGGAGGCCCCGCGGAGGCCTTCCCTGCCCTCCCCACTCCCCCCACAGGGCCTTCGCGGGGCCTCCGGAGGCCCCGCGGAGGCCTTCCCTGCCCTCCCCACTCCCCGCACAGGGCCTTCGCGGGGCCTCCGGAGGCCCTCCGGAGGCCCCGCGGAGGCCTTCCCTGCCCTCCTCACTCCCCCCCAGGGCCTTAGCGTGGCCTCCGGAGACCATCCGGAGGCCCCGCGGAGTCCTTCCTTGCCCTCCCCACTCCCCCCAAAGGGCCTTAGCGCGGCCTCCGGAGACCATCCGGAGGCCCCACGGAGGCCTTCCCTGCCCTCCCCACTCCCCCCACAGGGCCTTCGCGGGGCCTTCGGAGGGTCTCCGGAGGCCCCGCGGAGGCCTTCCCTGCCCTCCCCACTCCCCCCATAGGGCCTTCGCGGGGCCTCCGGAGGGTCTCCGGAGGCCCCGCGGAGGCCTTCCCTGCCCTCCCCACTCCCCCCATAGGGCCTTCGCGGGGCCTCCGGAGGGTCTCCGGAGGCCCCGCGGAGGCCTTCCCTGCCCTCCCCACTCCCCCCACAGGGCCTTCGCGGGGCCTTCGGAGGGTCTCCGGAGGCCCCGCGGAGGCCTTCCCTGCCTTCCCCACTCCCCCCACAGGGCCTTCGCGGGGCCTTCGGAGGGTCTCCGGAGGCCCCGCGGAGGCCTTCCCTGCCCTCCCCACTCCCCCCACAGGGCCTTCGCGGGGCCTTCGGAGGGTCTCCGGAGGCCCCGCGGAGGCCTTCCCTGCCCTCCCCACTCCCCCCACAGGGCCTTCGCGGGGCCTCGGAGGCCCCGCGGAGGCTTTCCCAGCCCTCCCAGGGCTTTCACGGGGCCTCTGGAGGCCCCGTGTCGCGGTTTTGGGGGGGCCCTGGGGGGCCCTCCCAAAACCGCGAATACTCGAAACCGCGAATGTCGAATTCGCAAATGTGGAGGGACAACTGTATCTTTCGATTTATAACTTACTATGCCTTCTTGATACTATACAAGTTAGTATTACTTTGTACCGTAAAAAATATCGACTTCCTTTATTGTTTCAAGAATCACATTTTCCCCTTACACTCGTCAGTTTCCTTGATCCCCATTACTTGTCTCAGCCAACTCTACATTGTACTGTTGTTCTTTCATTGTAAATACATTTATATAACTAATACATACATATACTGTTGTTCTTTCACTGTGATTACATTTGTATAACTAATACCTACGTATACTGTTGTTCTTTCCATGTAATTGCATTTGTATAGCTAATACCCTGATACATACATGCTACATACTAATGCATACCTATGTATACCTGTGTAAGCATATACTTATCTAATAGCAATTTTATGATTTTGCAATGCACAAACTCCCCATATATTCCTTTGTATGCATTTCTATTTGACTGTTAGGTCCTTTTTCGTTAACCCTCATTTAATGACCATTGTAGCTAAGTTTAATCATTTCCCAAGTCTTTAAACCCCTTATATACATCTTTTGTTGCTTCCCAGTACTTTATTAGTTTTCCCCAGTCTTCCCTTGTCTTACAATGCGTTTTATTTCTTATTCTACTTGTTAATTTGTCCATTGTCATCATGCCTAATAGTTTATCTTTCCATTCATTTATGGTTGGAACCTCTTTTTGCTTCCATTTCTTTGCTATCACAATTCTGGCCGCCGTTATCATATACAGAATTATTCTCCAATGCTGGTTTTCCTCCTCCCTTTTCAACCCTTTTATCATATTTAATAAATACATCTCTGGCAGGATTTCTATTTCGATCTGTAAGATTTGCTTAATTTCTTCATGTACTCTACACCAGAATTTCCTTATTTTACTACATTTCCACCACATGTGTATCAGATTTCCCTGACATTTACCACATTTCCAGCAGGTACCATTTTCATTACATCCCATTTTATTTAATCTCAGTAGTGTAAAGTACCACCTGTAAGAGATTTTTATATAATTTTCTTTCAAACTTTGGGCTGCCGTAAATTTCATGGATCTTTTTCTGGCTCGTTCCCAATCTTCCAATTCCAAATTATATCCTATGTCCAATGACCATCTCGTCATGTAGTTTTTTATTGTTTCTTGTTCTAATTTCCTAAACAATAATAGTTTATATAGTTTGGATATCTGGCTCTTTTTTCTTTCCATCCACATCAATTTATCTAGTTCATTTTTCTTTGTGAAATGTTAGAGGGTGTACATGTCATGTTAAGATGGTATCTTAGCTATTTTTATTATTTTTTGCATGATCTCACATATTGTCCTAGGGGGAGGAGACAAAAAGATCACATGATGAAAGAGAACAGAACAAAAACACCAGGCGAGAACATATATTTTAGTTGCTCATGGGCTTTACATGGAAAACAGCTTTGGGCTGGAATCAAAGGGCTTGTCTATATGAGGCAAAAAAAACAACAACCCAGAGTACCTCGTAGTAATGGCATTTCGCAGCAGCTGGGACTTGTCTTAATGGTGTTTTTGACCCCATAAGCTTGACATGCAAGATGGCGGCCATGAGTAATTTGCTCACATTTGTACTTACCTCAATTTGCAGCTGCTAAACTCTAAAAAAAAGTATAAAGTGCAATAGAGCGATTTTTCTTAAAAAAGTATAAAGTGCAACAGAGCGATTTTTCTATTTAACAGAAAAGCAAAAAAAAAAAAAAATCCACCCCATTTTCTCAGCTTAGTGCTCACTCTCTAAGGCGAAAATCCAACATGGCAGCAGCGGGTGCTTGCTTTGCTAGCAAGCCCTATCCCATGCACTCACCTGGCCAATCAGCTTTGCACTTCCTCTCCTATGGGAAAGTGATTCATATAGAATTGCTTGTCCCAACGAGCAGGAATGCACATTCCCCTCACTGTTTTTAACAACAACTCAAAGAAAAGCCACAAAGACTTTTCCTACTGAGTTTTTGACATTTTGGGGGCCCTCCTTCCCAATACGGTGACACAATGAGGAATGCCATTAAGACAGGTCATATTCCCCTCACATTCCACGAGGAGTATTTTCACCGTTTAGACAACCTCAAAGTGATCAAACTCCAATAGTGTATGGATTCCTGTGGGTTTTATTTTATGTTACCTCAGGCCCATAATGGTGGCGGTGTGATTTATAAGTTTGGTAAATGAATAAATAAATAAATAAATAAATAATAGGGGGTCCTTAAAGATCATAATAAGAATAGATAGCAACAGAAATAGCTACAGTAATTCATAGTGATCATTACACTTGAGGTACGTACGTGTGCTATTCTATCCTGTGAATAGAATAGAATAGAATCTTTATTACGGTCATAGACAAACACGGGTAAAAAGGGGATACAGAATAAAGGTAAAAACACAGGATAAAAACAGGCTAAAAGCAGTATTTAAAATATTAGCTCCAGTATAACAAGACTTGGTTGATACTATTCTACTATTGAGGACACTGTCGAATTTTAACCGCAGCTGCGCAGAATCTGGCAACATTATAAGTTGTTCCTGGGTTGGTGTCTGAAAGCAACAAGTTTATGTAGAATTGTCCAGTGTGCTCTTGATATTTATGCAACAGGGGTGAAATTAGGCTGAGACATATGTCCCTGTAGTATGAGCACTGGAGTAATACATGCTCTGTTGTTTCTATTTGGCCCGAATTGCAGGGGCACAGTCTGTCTGAGAAGGGGATCTTCTTGTATCGGCCTTCAAGGACAGTTGAAGGGAGGGCACGACACCGTGCAAGAGTAAAGGCCCTTCAATGTTTAGGTATTTCAAGTGTTGCTAAGTATGACAAAGGAGAGGCCAGATATCTATTGGAGTCACTGGCAATGAAGGTTGGAGTACTGGCTAGATCCAGTTGTCGCTCTATATCTACTACCCGTTGTTTGATAGTAGCTTTCGCCCTATCATATTCCAGGCTAAGCAGAAGATCTGGAGAAAGGCCCAGCATTGAAATTTTAGTCATCACTGTCTGTTTCCAGCTGGATTGGAAATCATCACTTAAGGTTAGTGGAGCAAGGCCAGTGGGAAAGAGGGATAGTCTGAGCCAGTAGCTGAGTATGGTCACCCACACTCTGGCCTCCACTTTCATAAATCCTGACTCCAGTCTCAGAGCTCCGTTAGAGACACATTTTGGAGTTTGGAAAGCTGATCTTAAAAATTTGGATTGGACAAGTTCTAATGGAGCAGGGTTGGGGAAGGGTCCCAATTCGGATCCATAAAGCAGTTGTGCTACTGGTTTGGCTTCAAAGAGTTTGAGCGCTGCAGGTAAATAGTGGCCTCCTCTTGTCTTAAGAAATTTGAGAATGGCTGTTGTACTCCTCTGCCCATTGCAAGCAGCATACTCCCCATGCACTTTCCTACTACCAGTGGCTTGAAAAATTACCCCCGGGTATTTGAAGCAAGAGACCTGCTCAATCTTGTGGCCATCTATATTCCAGTTGTAGTTCTTAGGCCTTTTAGCGAATGCCATGATTTTAGTTTTTTGATAGTTGAGTTCTAGCTGTTCCACTCTACAATATTGTCTTAGTGCTCTTAGGGCTCTTTTTAGTCCAATGCGAGTTCTTGAAAGTACTGCTGCATCATCCGCATAAAGCAGCGTTGAGATATGCCTTCCCTCTAATTTTGGGGGGTGGAAGTTAGTGTTGTTGAGGTGATCCACCAAATCATTGATGTAGACGTTAAACAGGAGTGGAGCTAGAATGCAGCCTTGCTTGACACCCTTCTCAGTGACAATGTCATTGGTGAGATGTCCCTGGGGGTTACATCTTACTTTTAATGAGGTCCCTTCATGCAACATACGTATTAGATGGAGTAAACGTCGGTCGATCGAAGAAGCCTCCAGTTTTTTCCACAGTTTGGTTCGGGATATAGAGTCAAAAGCTGCTTTAAAGTCTATGAAGGCAGCATAGAGTGAAACTGTGCTGCAGGCGGATTATTTTTCAATAAGGTGGTGGAGTATAAGGCACTGATCTATGGTGGAGCGGCCTTCCCTAAAGCCAGCTTGTTCTTCTGCAAGTATGTTTTCTTGTTCCAACCAGGTCTGAAATTTCCACTGTAAGTGTCTTGCATAGAGTTTGCTGATTGTACTGAGGAGACTGATTGGTCTGTAGTTGACAGGATCATCCTTGCTTCCTTTTTTATATATGGGGACGATGATTGCAAGGCCCCAATCCTTGGGTGCTCGACCATATTTGTCGATACAGTTGAAGAGTGAGGCCAGGATAAGGGTCCAAAATTCAAGGGTGTTTTTAATGGCTTCTGCAGGTATTAGGTCTTCCCCTGGAGCCTTCCCCATTCTCAGCTGGGCTACAAGGTTCTTGATCTCTGTCGCTGTCACTGGTGGCCACCCTTGGATATTTTCTATATTTTGGCTAGTGTATCCACTTTCAATGTAGTTGTCCTTATAAAGAGCTTGAAAGTGATCCTCCCATATCCCTGGAGGGATGTGACAATCCACTGTGGCTGGCCCATTTCTCTGCAAACTTGATGTAATATGCCAGAATAGAGCTGTGTTGTTGGATCTGACTGCCTGGATAAGTTGTGTCCAGTCATTCTTCATGGCTTCTTTTTTCTTGTTCATCAGCAGCTTTTTGTAGTCTCTTTTCTGCTGAAGCAGCATTGGTGCAGCATCTGGGGTGTTATTAGATAGGTAACCCTGATAAATATCACTGAGGGCTTTTTTAGCATTAACACATTCCTTGTCAAACCATGGCTTGGAGTGGTGCTGTTGTTGTTTCCACTGATGTGCGCTACTTTGACGGATTAGATATTGGTGTAGAGCTTGGGTAAGTGTATTGTAATTTTCCAAGATTTCATCAGGAGACTCAGCTGATATCAGGGCAGTCCTAAGATGCTGAAGTTGGTCTGAAGCCAATACCTCACTTATTGTTTGGTTTAGTTGGGGGGTCCATTTAGCTCGGTGATAAGTCCTTCCTGATGGTGTCACAGAGAGATGATAGTGCTCCCTGGTGTGTGTCTCCTGAGTGAAGTCGCTAAGATGTAGCCGAATTGGAAAATGATCACTTTCAAATCTGGGTATAACTTCTAATTCCTTGGCATAGGGAAGAAGGTCCCTAGAAATGATTATGTAATCAATGGCACTCATTCTGGATCCAGAGAGATAAGTGAATTCAGCTGGGCAGTCATTTTCAGGGCACCACTTAGGATTTGAAGGTTCAGCCTGAATGCTGTTTGATCCAGGCAAAGTCCTGCAAAATTCGATTTCTTGTCCTTTGAGCATCGGATGAGGTGGGTTCCATAATCTTCAAAATCAGGAGGAGGGCATTTGTGCTGGGCATATAGGGTATGATTGTTGGGGCCCAGTCTTGCATTCAAATCACCCCCCAAAATTACAAATGCATTTGGGTTCTGCAGCATGAGATTAGCAGTGTATGATTCCAATTCAGCCCACAGGCCTCTGATTGGGGATTTCTTCTTCATTGGAGGCATGTAGGCATTTATTATCAGCAAACTGCAATGGTTAAATTGAATTAGAACTGCCATGGCATATGTTTTAAAAGTGGAAAGAGGCCTTGTTATGGCACGTAGGGTGGTGGAAACCAGGACGCCCAGGACGCCTCTAGCTCTTCCATGCTTTTTCCCTGGCTCTGCCGGAATTGAGAATGAGTGAAAGCCAATTAATAACAGATCCTTATTAGTCCATGTTTCCTGGATCAGTATAATGTCATATTGGATGAGGAAGTCACTAGGACAGGGCTCTCTGTGGGCCATCAGCCACACAGCGATGTTCCAGGTCATAAGGGTAACCTTGTGCTGGTCTGTTGGAAGTCAGGCAATCGCGTTGCAGGCCACAAGCTGAATGGGTAATTCATCTGATGGCAGTTGGTTAAATGACTGGGTTGACTGTGGCTGTGTCCTCCTCTGTGGATGGAGGGGTAGTGAATCACATTCCTGTTCTTCCTTCCCTGCCTGTTCTGGAAGGGAAATTGGAAGAACCAATGCAGCATGGGAAGCGAAATGAGGATCACAAGCAAGCAAGGATCCTATCTCTTTAGTGAGGGGGGCATTCTTTGGCTTAGGAGATGAGGTAGGTGGCAGTGAAGACTGTTTTTCCCTTGAACTAGGTTTGCATAGGGATGTTTGAGTCCCCTGGGGTTTAATTGTAGATGGGGGGTGCATCTGCAGTATATTGCATTTTTGAAGGGGTGTTGGCTACAACTCGGGATTTCAAGGCTTCCTTGATTGTAAGTAGAGAGTCATCACTTTCGCTTTCATTGTCAGAGAAATCAGAGAAATGCACGGACAGTTTTCTGCAAGGGGGGGGCTGATTTCAATGGGGCTGGATTGCTGTTAGATTGACTCAGGATGGTATCTCTCATCAGCTGTATTGTGGGAGTGTGCTCCCAAATTTCTGTGAGTTTTTCTCTCAGTTTAATTACTTCTTGATTTATAGCCTGAGCATCTTCCTTTGAGGTGTGTTTAGGTTCTCCCTCTTGGTCTGCAGAATTATTGCTTCTTTGTGTTATTGTTGCTGTTTTCCCTGTAATGAGGTCACGGACTATCTCATCCTTAAAAACCCTGTTAATTTCTATATAATGTGCATTCCAGAGCAGATTTCTTTTCCATAACAGCCCGTTAAGAATATTTGCCTGTCTAAAGGTCAGAAAAATTCGCTTAGTAGCTCTTGAGCTGGGTAAAAAGTGGCAGTCTAGTAAATCAATTGTTCTGCTGTGCATGTTTAAAAGTTGGGAAAGATATCTCACAACTGACTTCTTTCTGTTCCACAAATGAGCATTGTTATGTATTTGTAGCAGGAGCTGATTTTTCTGTAACACTCGGCAGTGATTAACTGCATCCTGTGACGTGGCAGGACACATTTCCTCCAAATCTGCTACATTTTTAACCCCCTGTGTACCATATGCGTTTTGCCTTTGAAAATCTTGTTGGGAAAGCTTATTTGTAATGTCGTTTAATCTTTGCAAAATAAGAATCAATGTCTCTATGGACAGTTTGCAGAAATCATAAAAGAGCTGAGCGCTGTTATTGTAGGGAATGCTGCCAAGCTCCGGGAGTTTGACTTTGTTATCAACTTTGTTATCAACTTGCTCTGTCCCATAATTTATATTTACACTTTGAGGAATAGGGGAGGTTGTTTTGTTTAGTTCAAGTGTCTGTGATGGCTTAGGGAGTAAAGAAGGAGCTGTTGTTACAGAGCTGTTACTCACGGGCTGTGTTGTCTCTGCCACTGGGAAGAGTGAGTCAATCCTCATCTGTTTTTCTGCTTTGAAGGATTCCTGATTGTCATTATTATTACAGGGGCTCGTCCGATTTCTTTTCTTGCCTTTGGATGGCATTTTTGAGGTATATGTAGGTGGTAATGCCAGATGTTAGTGGGAGGACAATTCAGAAGTTGTTAGTCCGTCGCCATCTTGCCCCTCCTCCCATTACACTTTCTTTCTGTTCTAAGGAAATAAGCATAGATACTAGGAATGACTCTGCTAATGATGTAGGATGCAATTTTATCAAGTAAACAACCAAGTTCCTGATTAACCTGGAAAATGCTATCAAAGCCATAGCATGAGGTACTGAGGAATAATGTACAAGTTATTATACATGCTGGTTCCAGAAAGCGTGGTTCTACAACAAGAGTTAACTGATCAGTTAATTTCCTAAAACCATGTCCTTCTCCTGAAAACACAGTGTTATATTTATACCATACAGTTTTTTCTGTGTTCGCATTACCAACTCCGTCTTTCTTAGTGACCACTGCTTCGGTAGTGCTTCCTAATAGTATTACAGATAATACTAAAACAGCTGAATCTTTTGTCCTGAATAGTCTGCTGTACTGATCAGCCGAATTTTTAACCGTTCTCTGCCTGACTTGCTTTGATTTCAATCATTTTAACAAACAAGAGCTCACAACATTTATACAGAGCAATGCTGAGGAAATTTGTTTTCTGTCAAGGGGCATATTCCATGGGGTGGAGAGGGAATAGGTTAGGGGCTGTGCACACCAACTGTGGGGAAAGTCAAAACAGGAAATGGGCATACCCTCACTCTTCCTCCTTCCTACCAAGCAGGCTGCCAGGGGAGACTGGTCATATACAGAAGGCATCAAGCCATGCATTTTGACACTCTCACCTTCCCACTATTTTCTGGCTTCAAGCGTTTGCAAAACCAGCTGAAAGGTTGGATAAAATCCGAATGAGTACTTGCTTCATAAATCTCAAGCTTTTCATCATATATCCAGGACAAGATTAGCTAGAGATATTTTAATTAACCAAAATTGCTAAACACGCAATTTAATGTTGCACTGTAAAATGCAACTGAAAGTACACTGTAACTCCTTGAACAAAAAACCTTATGCAACTGAAGTCTACACATTTGAACACCGAATGAAAATTATTCTTAGAAGTCAAACCCAGCACCAATTAACTGCTGAACATAGAAAACAAATTAACCCTATTTTAAAAATATTAAGTAGACTTATAGTAACAAAGTACCCAAACTAGCAGTATGTCAGTGCTCTGAGTTCAATAAATGATATGGAAGTTCAGCCCTAGAGTGTTGAGTGAATTACTCTAGGCAGATAACCTACTACAGTAAGGAAATGTTGCTTCAAGAAGGCATAGACTCCTAAATCTTCAAGAGAGGAAAAGGAACAAAATATTCAAAGACTGAAAACTGTTGAATGCTTTGCGTTAACATTTTCCCCTTGGGTGTGTCTCACTGAGGCTCTAAAGACATTTGCAGAGTTTTTGGAGTTGGCATTATTTCACACACTGATTATGCCATTTCATTTTCACACAGCAAAATGCACTTTTGGCGAGGTGGGGGGCATTCACAGGATTTTTACCTTGTTGCTCCTTTCCTATGTGGGCACCTGTGTCTCTATAGCAGGGTTAACAAAGTGAAAATTGGAGAGGGTTCCTGTACTTTTAATGGTTGTGTAGAAGAGGGAATTTCAGCAGGTGTTGCTTGTTACCTGTTCCAGTTCAACAGGAGGGGTAACTCTCATTGATTACACCACAAGAAAATGAAGGGTAAACGATGAGGCTTTGTTTTTATCTTCAAGCAAGTATGAGGACAGATTAACTGTGAATTGAGGCACTTTTGAAGGAAAATTTGATCATTTGAGAAATACTTTATTCATCCATCCTCAGCTTCTTATGTTTATCCTTGAAAGACCCAGTTACTTCTTTTCCTGTTGCTAGTCACAGGATACAGCAAAACCCAAGGTGTTCTTAGCCAAATATCCAGTTCCAGAACCTTACATATCCATAAGGTCATGAGCTACCACCCATAAAACAGCTTCTAAACCATGTTGAGGCCTGGGTGGAACCTTGTCAGGCTTCAGCGGAAGCATGTTCCATATGCCAAATGCCAAGACACAGGACAGACTGTTGTCAGTTCAGGAGTTAAGGGGACACTGAGAGCAGGGCTGAAGTCCAAGAACAGGCAGATAAGAATCCTACAAATGAGAGGCAGGGGTGTAGTCAGAGTTGAGTAAGAATTCTGGTCCAGGAAAGACAGGAGGCAAACCAAAGCACTACAAGTTTGGTCTGCTGTTCTTACTATCAAGCTGCTCAAGCAGAAGATAAATTGGGGATCTGGGCTTTATAGGGTCTCATGGATTCCAAATGGCCTAAAGCACCAGCTGACAATATTCAGTCTAGCTAGTGCTACACCTTAGCTGCTGTCCTTGAGTCAAGGTTAGTCGGCTGGGTTTGCCCAAGAACCAGAGTGCTGGTAGGGTGGGCAATAAAATACCACAGCCTGGCTACTAAAGTCCCTGTGTCTTACACACTCACCATGAAGCTCAGAAGACAAAACAACAGTGAGTCCTATGTCTTCAAGCAGTATGTTTTTACCCCACTGCAACAGAGAGAGAGACAAAGATAAAAATAACAAAGGTAGCCACAGAAGCCTAAATGCTTTATAGCAGATTAAAGAGATGTGATTTTAATAAACGTGTGAAGAGAGTATGTAGACACAGAAGTGATAGAAAAGCTAAGCAAGTTGGAACATGTTACATTTTAACAGCTTTTTATGCATCGGTAATGTTTTTTTATACAGAAATTATGAGTTCAGTTCCTGATGTTAAAAATCACGTATATCTCATTTATTAAAGTCGGTTCTCAAGGGCAAAGGTAGCTGACATTATTTAATAAGAAATCTTCAGTCTGATTAATTGCTCACTGTATCTTACATGCTGATGTGTAATTTCAAAAGCGATACTCTGTCGTTTTTTAGTATAACAATGAATTGTGCCTGTCATCAGAAAAGTTATAACAGGAAACTTCTCCCAAACTTCTGTAAACGCACAAATGGTACCTGACAGCTATTATGAATGAACATTTTACTTTTTTATTTAAATCATTATCATCATCATATGGGAAACTTTCATTTATTAGGTTACTCTTCTTAATCCCACTAGATGTGATTAACTGTAATACTATAATGTACGTGTGTGTTGTGGATTATATCATTCATACATTATGCAACCTCACTGTCAAAAAAAATTGTAGAAGAAGATTGCTTACAGTTCAATATCCCCTCTCACCCCATAGAAAGTAATATAATGTCAAGGTAGTTGAACAACACAGCTTGTCAGATAGAATAACAAACAGTATGATCAATACAGATTTCAATATTAATCTGAAAACTAGTTACTTGCATATTCGAACAGCACATTACAATTTAGTGATAATCTGTTAAGTGACACATTAACTGATTAAGTATAAATTTTATAAGGCTCTAAAGCATGGGTACATATCTTTTGGGCATGATTGCTCTAGTCAGTGTTGACTGAGAGCCAGAAATGCTCTCAAACACAGACACCTATGAACACAAGTTTAACCCTCTGCTCTTACCTACTTAGTTCTATAGATCACTGGAGGAATAGGGTAGTGGTGAAAATCTCTCCCATCCACTAGTCATTTCCTCTGAGATTGCTGTTTTCCTGTTATTAATTAATTTTGGGAAAACAGAAATCTCAGAAGTCAGTGAACCACATTTGCTCCCCATGGTCACCTGGACTGTGGTAAGTGGATGGGGAATGGATGGGGTCCCCATAGTTTTGGGAGCCACAAGGGGGAGCGCACCTAACGGCCTTGGGGCATTCTGTTACACAAAGGTGTTCGACTGAAACAGAGCCACCTAATAAATGGAGCAGAATACAAACATTGTACACAAAAGGCAGAGTTCAAGAAACTCTGCTATATACCAAACACAGTATAATGCAATAGCATGCAGTGTTCCCATTTCTCCTGATAAAGACAGGGAGCAATTTTCTTGCATCGCTAGAAAGCCATATGGGCTCTCATGGCAAGAGTGAGCAAAGAATGAAAACTATATCCTAAAACATGGACTAGCACAACCAGCAGAGAGCGTTCACTTCCAGGAAGGGGCACATGAATGCAGCAGCCTTCATTAGACTGCTAGAAAACATCCAGTGATGTCCGTACAAGACAAATGGACGTGTTGTGGGAAATAAAAACTCTGCCTCTTCTCTGCAAGTGAATAAAGGAAAGATGAACCTCACAGTCCGCTTTGTTATTGATCTCATTATCACAACAAAGTATGGCAAGAGTCCCACCATGTATAACCACAGCAGCAAAAACAACAGAATACTTATGTGCAGTTAAGAGAAGAAACCAGAAATAGTTTATCGTTGTAGTCACCCAAACCAGAAAAGTATAAAGGGTATAGTCCAGTTAAATATAGTTAAATATAATATATAGGGTATAGTCCAGTTAAAGCTAGACGTTTATTTCACTGGAGAAGCTCAATATGAGTTTAACGTATGCAACTGATAACAATAGATCTGATCTTAACTCTTCTCTTTGGGTGTACTGTCTGCAAAGTAGATATTTCTGTATTAATCATCTAGTGCTGTACACTAGGATATACTCAATTTTCAACGCAGGATACAGAGTTTTTGTACATTTCATAAGTATGAAATAATCCTAATTTTCTCCTACAGGGACTCTATATAATGGCATCACAAACTGAAAAACATTTGAAGTAATCTAGTACTAGTTTGGTCAGCCATAATTTCTCCCCAAAAGGTGCATAACCAATCTTGCTTACAAACATTCAGAGACTGACATTTTGCAATTTCCCTGGATAATTTGTTCCATAACATTCCTGAAGCCTCCACTGCCTGACAGGTGTGTCCCACATAAACAATGCATTCTGCCTACATGTGTATTAATACTGGTTTAATCTTACTTATTTCTCTTCAGGTCATGTATACTTCGGATGTTGTCACATTTCAGTTAAATAAGCCTTGATATATAAGAACTTTTCACCTAAAATACTCTTTTCTTTATATTGCCCATTTCTTCCTTGGTGTATTTCAATAACCTAAGAAATCTTAAGTTAACCAGTAAGTTTCTCAATATGACTGAACTAGGACACTATTGGTAACAGTTTGGAAAGAAGCCAAGATCTTAAACTGTTGGGAACTATAGTGAGCTGATTACTTTCGGGCTTCCTGCATTACACTGAATAGCGAGGAGGAAATGGGATAGATGCATGGGCAGAAGGCTCATTCATATCTTGGCTTATGAAGCCAAGCTGCAACCAACAAAACAAGATCATTCTCTTTTGTCATTTGGCTGGACATTCCAGTAATTTCGAGAGTACTGTTCAGTTCATTATGCATTTCCAGCAATGGGATTTTTGAAACAGTGTTGCGTAGGATCAATTGGACAAGAATCAGGGTTATAAAGTAAAGACCTGAGTGAGAACCCATTTAGGTGGTTTGTCTGCAAGGCACAGGTTCATTTGTCCAAGCAACAGCTCAGCGGTGGCCCTACTGATGAGAAGTGTATGCTCTGCACACACAATAAATTATTTTGGACAAATCAACCAATGGAGTGACTTTGTGAAACAGCCCTACAGTTCAGAGGCAATCTTTCAAGAGGTTTACAATGTACCCTGCTCTCTTACAAGACTACTGCATATGAAGAGGCCTGGAGGATGAACGTCCTCAAAAGCTTGTGATGGAATGGACTACATTTTCACTATATCAAATAAGTATTCCAGGGGTTTCTGACAAAAAAATGTAACTATAATTTGCTACACAGTTCATGTGGCTTGCCCTTAGGGGAAATCTTCAGTTATCTGTTTTGTCCTTAGGCAAGTAATAAAGCTCATCAAAGGGCCACTGACAGATGTCTGGTTCCTTCTGTGCCAAAGTGACAGACTTTAGCAGACATGAGTTGTGCAGAAAAATCCTTCTTCTTTTTTCCTCTTTGCAGGTCAAATATTTTATGTAGCCAGTTCATTTATAGTAACTGTCTGTGTCTAGGCAATATGAAACATACCTAGTTACTTGCAAAAAGACAGTAAGAAAGCAAGCACTCAATATTTAACTGAGGCATAAAATGTCATTAAATAAGATCCAAAAGTTAAATACTAAGGAAAATAATCAATGATTTAAAATATATTGCATCTCAATATTACATTAAGAAAACATTACAATGAATTTTAAATAACTAAAATAATGGCTTTTGAAATACAACTGCCAATATGGTTCAGTTTTGGAGACTCCTGAACTATAAAGCTAATCAATAGCTAAGCTCTGTAAGCCCATAAATGTTCAGTGAGAAGAACTCATTCTTATTTAACTTTGGGCATCATGTTTCTTAGAAGAGAATCTCTAGCTTTCTGTGTTACAAAAATAAACACTCCATTTTCCTATCCAACACAGTATGTACTGATATTATTGGCATGTTTGGGGCAATATATTGATTAATTATTTCAATATTTTTAGTGTCTTTTAAAAGAGACAGCACACACTGTCAAAGGTTCTGATGTACTGCATCATAGCTAGGAGTCTACAAACCATGGAGTTTTAATGGAACTTTAAAGGAAGAGTAGAAAGGTAAGTGGAATCAAAAGTAGGCATCTGCTGCCCTCTAAGTAGTTATTGTGCTATCAGGCAGACATGTAAGCTACAATGCATCCATACATGCAGTTGTATTCAATAAAACCACAGTAGGCATCACATACAACTTTTGCATTAAAAAAATAGCAGGAACTTAAAGGAGATTAGCATGTAGATTAGTTTACACATGCATAAATGCCCATTTGATGAAACATAACTGTATTTTTGAGAGTTCATAAAACACATATTAACTTATTAACAGACTTAAATAAAAACCATTGTCAGTGGTACTATGAAATCTATATAATAGCTCACTGTTACATAGAAGTCACTCTCTCAATTGTTCAGATGTCTACTGAAGTGCATGTGAACTGGCCTAAAGAACACACACTTACTTATTTAGGAGCCAATGGCTCTTTGCCTCTCTTTAAGATGCTGAGAATTTTGTCAGCAATTTAACTTAAAACTCAATACAGAGCCAAGAGTGGTTTTCAAAGTTGAACAAAACTTTTCACCGCAGTAGTGTTTACCTCATCCTGATCTCACTGAAAAAGAGCACCATCAAGTCTGCCAGTCAGACACCAGATTTCATGTGACAGTTGTCTCCGTGTGTAGTTTCTTCCTTCAGGGGATGAGCTATATGTTTTATTTAAATTCTAAGTTTTTTGCCAAGTAGCATAGTGTAGAGATGAAACCTCTCTTCTCTTAGTATATCTTTCATTACAGTATTATAGCAATATTTACTGCAAGTCCACTATATTGCTTATTTGGCCCACTGTCTGACTCTAGAACATGTCCTCTGCTCAGATGAAATTAATACAAATAATAATTCTGTGATACATATGAAAATAATACCTGTCTACTATGTCTACTGTGTCTAGCTGTCTACTAGCTATCTACTGTGCTGTTAATTTAAGGCCAGGGGAATGAAATGGAGCTCAACTCTCTTGTCTCTTTTGGCATAGTTACATAAGGAAAGAACAAATGCAGCCAATAATTCTAGTAAGTTAGTTGTAATTGATATAGAAACAACCTATTAACAGCCATACTTTTTGTATACCACTTTTCTGTATACAATATACGCAAAGTGATTCACAACCAAGTATGGAGGGAAAAACACTGTGTCATCATGATAGATCATGTCTACATAAACCAGTCCAGGATTATAACCTTTCTTCTCTTTCATATGCAAAAAATGTAACTAATCTGGACATTGATTTCATCAGATCTAGGCAAATGATGGCCTTACTAGATACCAAAATGACAGATCCACCTACCATATGTTAAGTGTGCTGAAGTTTTCAGAAAATAGCAGGTATAATCATGCACATATATATGTTAGCTTGTGGCCTCAACATCTTAAAAAGCCTATGAAGAGAATCGTTATTTTCTCATAATCGTTAAAATAATTCATATTTCCAAAGAGAGGAATATGTGCCATCACCAAATCAAAACTGAATACTTTTTTTCAATCCCAGTGATCTCAACTGAAGAATTAAACATGTGTTTACATCTTTCCCATTTAAATCAATAAGACTTCAAAATGATTAACTTTGTTAGATTGTGTTCATGTCGTTTATCTCCTTAGGCTAAGGCAAAGGTCACTAGCATTTCTATGACAAAGGAATTTCAGAGAAAACATGGCTAGGGAATACATGTATCTATGTATATACACTGGCAACACACACACACATACTGTCTTCAATCTTATCTAGGAAAAAATGGCAAGGGTGTCTCAAGAAGGAAAGGGGGAAAGGATTCCTACCAAGAAAGAAAAATACGACAAAAAGCTTTACTGTCAATATGAAGTAGACATGATCGGCATTTGTGGATAATGACTGAAGTGCTCTTTAACAAGATGAAAATATTAAGTATCTATGCAAATCCGATCCAGCTCTCTGTGGAATAAAATTCAACTTATCATACTTGCTGTAAAAATGAGGATTCATCACACAATTACCCAAAAGGCAGGAAGGAATCTTTAAAAATGTTGCCTATACATAAATACTATAATTCACCATAACTGCTTACAGTTTTCTGATGTTTCAGTTATATTTTTAACTACCTTTTGCTTGTCCTTGTGTACTTTCAAAATGTAGCACATTTAGAACCAAAAGAATTAGATGAAAAAGCTAGTTTGGAGATTTCTTATATACTGCTATGTAAAATGACCAGTTCCCAGCATGCCATGTTTCTCTCTGACACATACTGAGCATTTTACAAATGAACAAGAGTAGGGAAACAACTTATCAAATGCACATCAGTTTTTACCAAACATAGTCTTGAGATTTGGAAAGATCTATGCATTTCCAATGGCTACTCACCTGTCTCAGACTCAGGGTTTCTATCTCCTTCCTGCAGTTTAGAAAGTTACTGTAAAGAAGAGTCCCAGAATATCTTGCCACCACTGTTCAGTTACAGATGATTTCAGCATGCCATTGTATTTCGTTATTCTTAAAAAATAACTTTCCAAGCTCTGTTCCCTTCATTCCTCCTTCAAAAGGAAGCTTCAGAGCTGTAATGTCTAGGAGTAATGCATGTGACACTCTTCACGCTTCCCATAAAAAGAATGACAGCTCATCCACATGTAAGATTAGGTTTGTATGTGAAATAAATTCACCCATTTCTTCACTGTTTCATTCCCAATGGTATTTTGAAGAATGTATTTGAAAGGCCAGCAGTGAATCGGCAATGCTGTTGATCATGCTAGGTCAATGCTTAGATTTCTTCTGACTCTTAGAGCATTAAACACTCTTTATTACTTGGTCTGCAGAGCAACCAGTGACCTCCACATAATTTTCATCAGAACCAAGGAAGATGCTAGGAAAATACAACTAATGGTACTGCATTTGTATTATCTCTCACAGGGAGGCTTTCTCCCTCCTTCATATATTCTGTACAAGACAAATAAGAAACATAATGGCAACAAAACAAAACCCACACATTGTTATCTCCCCGCAAAACAGTTGAGACAGCTTTCAGAGCTACAAAATGTTAAGCAAAATAATGACAGGTTCATCAAGGAGGAATGAAAAGGGAGAAGAAGAGATGCTAGCATTTATCTGAGTAACAGGAAGACTGGCATTATTATGCACTAAATTATTTTGTGTCTCAGTAATTCAGAACAAGTAAAACACTAAGGAAAACCAGGTCAGTTAAGATCCCACTTGAAAATATATTTATTACAGAAGCAACCACTGCTGAGAAATGATTCAGAAACGTAACACTCTCGCCTCCTGCTTCCATTTCTTACCAAGTAATAGATCTTGAAGGTCTTTACAGTTGTGATAGAATTTAGTCAGATTATGGCCATTTCAAATCCATGAGTTAATTTCACAGAAAATACTAACAAATACCATGTTCAAGAAAAGCTGCCAACCTCTATCGAACAGGAGGGGAAAAGATTATCCATAGTTTTAAAATAGCAGATGTTTAGAATTTTCAGCATACTGTATACTCTAATTGTCTATTGTTAAATCAGTTTACTGAATAGTGCAGTGATTATGTTGTATTTTTTAAAATACAGTTTGTTTCTTGCCATATTTAGGAAAAATGAAGTCAAACTTACCCCCGCCACCTCCAAGAAGACTTGAATTAGCTATGGAAGAACAAACAAAACCAAGGATTACATTTCCAAATAGTAACATTCACAGTAAGTTTTTTAAAAAACAAAATTTTTAAATTAAAAAGACAGAACACTTTCTCTCTCACAACAAAGACTTTAGACATTCCACAATTTAATTTTAAAATGACATATAGAACAATGTGCTCTTTCTTTGCCTGTACAACTTAAACAAAATGAAATGGAAGAACCAAGCTCCATATTTAAAGACCCTAAATAGCTTGGTACCAATGAACCTCTCTTTGCCAGGGAAAGCTGCTCTGAGCATCTTTTCCCACCGGTGATGATGGATCTTGGTCATCCAGGCCCATCAAGCTCTGCAGGAAACCATTCTTAGACCATTGCAGGCATACCTCAGTTAACAAAGCCTCTGGCAGTTAATCTCTTTTTCACCAAGTATATTGACATGGAGGTTGGTGAAAGGAAAAGTCATCAATTTCAGAAGAAGTTTTCAAGTAGTCTCTAGAAGGTTCAAAATATTTTTGTTTACTTATGCAAGGCTAATGTCCAGGAACATACCTACTTTGTTAATTGAGATGCACCTGTATTTCCCACTCAAAGGAAAGGTCTAGCCCAATGGTCCCCCAAACTTTGAGTCTCCAGTTGCTTTGGACTTCAGCTCTCAGAATTCCTGACTGTTGGCCAAGCTGGCTGGGACTTCTGGAAGTTGAAGTCCAAAACACAAACTTTGGGAACCACTGGTCTAGCCAAACCTCTCCCATTGATGGTAGAGCTCCTTGCTGTCTCTTAGAAGTTCCCAGTTCCCTAAGATGTTGAATGTTACAACTGAACCCCCAGAGATTTCCCACCTCCCACCCCCACCAAAATGATTCTGGGCACTCATCTTAAATGTGCAAGAGGTTCAACTGATTTGGGGAATCAGTACAAAGCCAGTTGCTCAACCTGAAATAAGAGGTAGACTCTCCAGATCAGCCATTTGATAGAGGCGGCCCCACAAGGATACAAAGGCCACATAATTGGAAGGATATTAATGATATTTTTATTGCTGATAAACTCAGTGAAGATTTCTACTTTGAAGGAAAATAGTGCATGTATATGTGTGATGAACACACATGTGTACACACTCACACCAACCAAACTACACTTTAACTCCTGCAGCATATAATACAAGCATGACTTAGCCTGTCAAGATGTTGCTTTCACCTCAATATAATCCATCAACAGATGTCTGAAGAATACAGCAACAGAAAACTAGAAAGTGAGGGGGGGGGTACTAAATCCTAAAAGTGTCATCTAAATCCATCATTGTGCTAGCAGCAGAATTTTGACCTCAAGCACATAAGAGACTGGCCATTTCAACTCAAACTATAGCCCTTGAAATTATCACAAAATCCCTCTATGCAGGGACCACACAATCAATTTTAGAATATGACAGCACAAAACGTCCTCATGCTCTTGAACATTCTCTTGTACTCATAATTAAGAATACACATAACTCTCATGGCTGCAAACCAGTTATGATTAACAATGCATATAACTCTGTTAATGGTCACAAAGCAATTTACACATATTATTTTTATTTGCTGTCCATTTAATTAATGCAGACCAGTTCTCACTTCCTATTTGTCTTCAGTCCATAAAACACAAAGAGAAATGCTCTAGAACACTTTTCTCCTGTTTTATCTACCCTTGACTGTATGGTGACAAAGAGTACTTTAAGGCTGTTCTTGTGTCAGGCAGTCAAGTGAGTGCTTTGGGAACCCCTTTTCCCTCCTCCCCCCACGCCCAGGGTTATCAGAAGGAAAATCACAAGTGAGTTATATGGGCAAGAGCTCTCACATCATACTTAAGTGATGTGTGTATGCACAGAAATACATGCCACAGAAACATCCTCTTCTTCCTCCTTCAAGCCCCTCTCCCATGCTGCTTTCACCAGAACTATATACTTTTCTCCATTATTATGTCCTCCGGAGATATCCAAAGCTGCTTTGAAAAAGCTGCCTGCATTTCCATGAGCACTGCCCCCTGACTGGGCATGCATCCAGGAGCACCTGAGAAGGAGAGGGATTAGACTACAATGCTAACCCTAAAACTAAACCTCTGTCCTTTGTTATTCGCCTATTTATGATAAATATTATTATCACTGTGTCATACCTCTAAGGAGGTCAAGGCAACTGACATGATTATGCCCCAAATGTCATCATCACAACCCACCCTTTGAGGGAGATTAGGTTGAGAAATAGCAACTACCACAATGATTCCCAGTAAACTTCCATATTCACAAGCAGCTTCCCCACCCTTCCCCCCCCCACATTATATATTTGGATAAGTCAGGAGCAGAAAGCATTTTAATGGATATAAGATCTTCTCAAACTAAAACATATTTTGGCAATATTGTAGGATTTGTTTACTTTAAGATACTATTATTTCCACAGTGTCTCTAGAGATAACATGTCTGCAACATTGTAAACAATTTAAATGAGCAGCATTGATTACTTTCACTGAAAAACAGACATTTAGCCACTTTAAAAATGCTAATTTTTTTCCCCAGGATCATCCTTTTAGCATGCACTAATGGGTTGGATAAAACAACAACTGATATGTTATGCAACTGAGCATCTGTTGGTGTTCTAAAATATACTTTAACACTTTAGATCAATCCATTGTATTAACCTAACTGGTATAACTGGGAAATAAACATTCCATTTATCATATTTATACTATTATTGATAATAGTAAAACATAGTATAATATAGTAGTATGATATTATTGAATATATATGATTCTGGGATTGATAAGAAAAGGGAAACATTTTTTTAAAGATCATCAATAAAACATTATAGAGGTGACAGGTGATGAGCAGGATACCAGCAATTTACAATATATGCAGCTAGATTTCTTCCTACACATTTCAGGAGATATTTTTACCTGTCACTGATATTTTGTTTGATCTGCTTTCCCTCTCACACACACAAAGCCCAGAGAGGATGAAATCAAGATCGAGATAGAACTAGTGAGAGCAAACTATACTCTTTGGAAGGATACATAGTGACAGGGCTCTTTAACAAGATATAAGGAACAAAACTGAAAATTGTTTAAATGGAATAAACCTTCTGCCATAAATACATGTTATCAATGCCTAATATATACAAGTTCAGTCCTGGGTGTTGTCAAATTTAATTTATTTTTTTATGTTTTTCTTGCATTGTTACTATTTCCAATATCCTACATAGGAAAAGATGGGCAAGTTGCTCACCTGTAAGTAACTGTGGTGCTTTGAGTGGTCATTGATGCCCTCACAATTGGTTTTTTTTTGCCACTGTGCAGAAACTCCTTTCAGAAAATTCTAGAGCTGAGTAGCTTGGCAGGATGCCCTGCCCCCTCCTGCCCACCATGCTACTCCTCTCAGTTTTAAAGTCTGCCAGGTAATCTACAGGGACATGAAAGAAGGGAGGTAGTGTGGGTTTGTGCGAGGGCACAGATGACCACTTGAAGAACCACAGTGACAGGTAAGCAACCTGTCCTCCTTCTTCGTGGTCTCCGTGCCTCACACAATTGGGTGACTGTGAAGCTCACCAGAGGTTGGAGGGTCTGTCACTGGCGGGCAGAAGAGAGTACAGCATGCCCAAAGTTGGAATCCACTCTGACTCTACAGTCCTGCCTGTAGTGGTGGATGAACATGGAGAGATGCAACTACAGTATGTGGCAGCTCTGCAGAGTTCAGGAAGGTGAATGCCCCAGAGTAAGGCAGACAAAGAGGCCCTGGCCCTGGCTAAGTGAGCTCTTAAACTAGTCGGAACTCTGTCTAGCCACTTCACAGGTGAGTCTAATGGTGTGAATAATCCATTTTGAGAGTTACCAGGGGGAACTCACTGTCCTTTCCTTGGGCCACTGTAATAGACAAAGAGGTGCTTCATATGCCAGAGCACTACTATGCACTGGATGTAGACAGCTAGGGTGCACCTCACATCCAGGCAGTGGAGGGATCTTTCCAGTGGCAAGGTAGGTTGCAGATGGACCATTGGTAGGACAATGTCCTGGTGCAGGTGGAACAACCCTGTGGAGGAAGGAAATGTCTGGTTGGAAGACCAGCTTATCCTGGTGGTTAACTAGGAAGGGTTCATCAGAATGCTGTGCTGTGAGCTCAGAGGTTCTCCTTGCTGATGTGACCACCATGAGGAAGGCTACCTTGAAGGCAAGTAGTCAATCATCAACTGAGAGAGAACTGGGGAGAACGACCAAAGTGGTGTAGGAGGGGTCACCAGTGGGTAGAGGTGTGCTAGCCCTTGAAGAACCTCTTGACAACAGGATTCGAAAAGAGTATCCAAATGGATGGAAATTGGTGTGCCACCAGGTACACTTTTAGCAATGAGAAAGCCAGTTCTTTTTCCTGGGGGTCCAGCAAGAAGTGGAGGACAGTTGATAGCACCATAGGGGAAGGTGGCTCCAAACTCATCAATGTGCATGAGCAAAATTTGTTCCACTTGTATTGGTAGGATCATTTTAGGATCATTTTGTGGAGGTCTTCCTAAATACCATCAGGACCTCAGCAAGCACAGGGATGTCACAATGTTATTCTCCACACTGACAGTCTGAGCATCTCGAGGTTGGGGTGGAGGACTTGCTCTTGGGAGTGTGATAGTCGGTCTCCTGTCCTCAGGAGAGGAATGGTCCGGCCAGTGAATAAGTGGATCAGTGGAGAAAACCATGGTTGCCCGGGCTAATAGGTTGCGATGAGAAATGCATTAGAGGCGTGGCGGACATGGTAGAAGCGGTGGGATGCATTGGGAACAATGGAGCTGCCATGGTGGAAATTGGTGGTTGTGGTGCCAAGGCCAAAGGTATGATAAAGTATGGTGATGATGAAGTAGAGCTGTGAAGGTCATAGATGCGACTGTGAAGCAGGAGGCCATAGGGCATGCTGTCAGTACCGGGGAGGGAGAGGGCCTTGACACTACAGCAGTTGTCCTCAGTGGTGGGGAGTGAAGGTAGTCTTGCGGTGATCTGGGCAACTGGTGGGATGGTAGCGCTGGAGTTGGCAACTGGCATCATGGAGACTTTCTGCATCAGGACTGCTCTCAGAGTTGATTGAGGTGAGTCCTCCATGGAATATTCATACAGAGACTGTGAACGGCTTCAATTTATCAGAGGCTGGATGAATAGCAGTACTGATAGTTTTTCCTTGGGTTTTTTCCAGGCTGTGAAGCCGTGTTCTGGAAGAGTTTCCTTCTGACGTTTTGCCTGCATCTGTGGCTGGCATCTTCAGATAATAGTTGGGTAAAGCCCACACACACTCCTACCCAACCATTCTCTGAAGATGCCAGCCACAAATGCAGCCGAAATGTCAGAAAGAAACTCTTCCAAAACATGACCTCACAGCCCAGAAAAAAATCAAGGAAAATCTATGGATGCCGGCTGTGAAAGCCTTCGACTTCACAGTACTGATAGTATTTGTGATAGTAACGGTTGTGGTACAATGGTGAGTAGGACTGGTAGAGGACAGGGCTTCCATCCACAGGTGATCCAATCTTTAGCGGTCAAAGGGAGACTCCTCTTGGTACCAGTGATCTCTAGACGAAGGTCTTGATGAGGTGTGCAACCTCTCCCGGGGCGGGGGGGATGGTCCTGTTGAAGCAATCACTGTCATTGAGGGGATGGAGGAGAAGGACATAATAGAGACCACCCATGTTTCCCTGGGGGTTCCATGGGCTGAGGAATCAGATTGGGCTGCTCCCCTGTGGACCTTTTCATTGTGTCAGAGAGATGAGAGGGACCTCTGCAATTGGGGCTGGAGTTTCATCTGGGGTCAGACATGGGAGAGATGGCTCCAACAAAGCATTGATACTTACAGGGGAGGAGGTAGCAATACCAAGGTTATTGGTGCCTGTTTGGATATCTCAGTGGCAGCCATAGCAGCTTAATGCTTTGAGTGCTTAGAATTATTTTCCTTTGGTCCCAAGTTGGTTTGCTCTTTGGTGCTCAGCAAGACCATTCTCTTTCTGGAGGGTTTGGAGTGGCCAGAGTGAGTTGGTTGTGGGAACAAAGTCAAGACCGATTCCCCTATTACAGATACTGTGGTAGTCTGTGGGAACATTGTATTAGGTATCTCCATTGAGACCGAGACAGGTATTGTCACTGTTGGGGGCAGTGATGACTTTGGTACCAAGGGGAATGTGTTCTTCTTTGGCTTGGCAACAGGTGAAAGGCCATCAAAAATGGTTGGTTGGTCACGGCCTTCTCAAAGCCCTTCACGGACTCCTCCCAAATATTAAATTTTATTCTAGACACCCTGTTCTTGAGGGCCTGGGCTATGATGCTGCCACGATGGAGTTTCCATCATCCTGCCTCAAGGTTGATTGCAACTCCCATCATTCTGCCAGAAAGCTACATTTCCCATTATCTTCAAACAGTATTGTCTTGCCAACATGGCATCAGGCAAGGAAAGTGTTAACTGGAAGGGGGGGTCTAAAACACCACCTCCACAGAAGCTCATGAGATGGCATCATCAATGACATCACATCACCAGACCAGAAATGGCCAGTCACAACTCTTGAACTGGGAATCCCAACTAAGGTATAACTGCTTTTATGTGAGGACACCACAGAGTCAAACCATGCAGCTTGGAGAAGACAAAGGGGCTCTATATAGTCCAGCATGTTAGAGCCAAACGCTGGGAAGGCTGTTAGAGCAAGCCGCCTAGCTTAGCTCACAGCTTTCCCTGATACCATCTGAAGAGACTGCAACATAGTGAGTAGAACCTTTAGGGCCTGTTTAGGATCGGGTTAGGGAATTATGGTAATTTCTTCCACTTTGGTTGGATGTAGCTGAACTTTGTAACTGAATGTAGCTTAGAATAACTGAATGCTTTGACTTTAATATCTTGCTATTTCTGTAACCTTAAAGTGTGCCTGGGGCATGGGAGAAGCCTGCCTCATGGGGGATTGATATAACTTGAACTTGCTTGGATAAAATAAGTCTTTTAATCTTCCTATACATCGATGCTGCACATGTCTATACCTCTTGGTTTCACTACATTTCTCTGTTTCTTTGGGGATAGGAGGGAAGAGTTGGTTGGTTCACAGTGGTGAGTGGTCCCACTGGGTATCCAGTCTCTCACTGGGCTGGTTATAAACACCGCAGTGAGTGGTGGCAGCTTTTGTCCTGTAGGGGGCACCCTGGAGTGAGGCTACTCGGGTTACCTCTACAGGGGAGCTAATCTGGAAGTTCCAAGGCGAGAGCCCCAGTTTAGCCTTAACAGAAGCCATGGCAGATCTGACACTCTCCCAAGCAGAACAGACAGACAGAATAGCTTTGTGGCCACAGGAAGCGCAGTGCTTAAAGAGTGAAGTAGAAGCCTTAAGATCAGGAGAAGAAAAGAGGAAGTGGGGGGGGGAATAGTTTCTCTTTTAAAAAAAATCAAAGAGAAAGAACAAGGGATAGAGAGAGAAAAGGAGAAGAAGGGGGATCAGAAATGAACCAACATGAGAAGGGTTAATCTGCTGGGAGAATCGAGGGTAGTTGCTCTGCCAGTGAAGGAAGAGAAACTGAGGGGAGTAGCATGGCAGGCTGGGAATATGCAGTGGGCAAAAGGGGGCGGGGCACTCTGCTAAGCTTCTCAGGTCTAGAACTTTTCCAGGGAAGTTTCTGCACAGGTATGAAAACCCAATTGTTTGAGGCACAAAAACCACAAAGAAAGAAAGAGGCACCAGATCCTGTTTGATCTTGGAAACAATAATAACAATAATAACAGCAACTATGTACAGTATACATGTGCTTTCAAGTTGCCTGTCAACTTATGTTGAACCCTTGAATTTCATAGGGTTTCCTTAGGCAAGGAATTCTCAGAGATGGTTTTGCTAGTTCCTTCGTGAAATATAGCTTACAGCACCTGGTATTTGTTGGCAGTTTCCCATCCAAGTACTAACCGGGGCTGACCCTGCTTAGCTTCCAAAATCAGATGAGATCTGATGCCTTTAGGGTATTTAGGCCTCACAGTATCTAGCTACAGTCATGTGTACACCTCCAAGTATGCACTCCAAATAGCTGAGTCAATGTCTGGGTATTGTCTGAGATAAGTGGTGTGTTCACTGCTATAGATGAGTAAATGAAATCATCTTAATATTTGCAATTTTAGCAATTAAGCAATACTAGGAGAAAGATGCCCATTCATAGTGCGCATGTGAATACTTTTTGAAAGGTTTCTGTAAAGGTCATGTTGTCACTGAAGTTGATTGTGAAATGCAACCACACCATAAGCATCCGCTGTCTAGACTTAAGTTCCCACACATGGGAAATTGGGAAACACCCATTTGTATACTCACTGTGCATAAAAAGTGTTGAGCAGGAGAAGCTGGGCTTGAGAATTAAAAGGAAGTAATCAATCTTAGACACTGACTAAGCATGAACACTGATTAAGCATGAACATGATGCACAACACTCCTAAATTGATGTTACACAAAGATAATGCCACATGCTGACTCTCTGATCAGACTATATGACATTGTCAGCAATTCTATGAGAAGTCTCACTTTCCTTTGGGATGCTTGTGATTGTTCTTAATCACTGAAAGGCTTCATTCACCCCTTTTTTAAATCAGAAGCATTTTGAATTTATGTGTAACTATTTCTTTTTTGACTTCTACAAAATCAGAGAATTATTACTGATCATTCTTTAGCATTAATAACCTTTGGATATATAAATGAATGTACCCTACACTATACAAACTCGTTTCCACACATGTAACATGCCTTTTCCTCCCCCTCCTCTCCTCTGCAGCTGCCACCTCCAAATCTGCTCCTGAGGCTCCTCCATCCCTCCAGAGCTGGTTTGTGGGGATGCCGAGATGGGCAGCAGGGAGAGGGTAATGAGTTACTCAGTGGTATCAGTTCTGCTGGTGGAAGGACATTGCTGTGGATCAGAACATAATCCTCCAACTATAATAAGCACATTATTATTGCTTTTATTACAGCTATTATTATAACCAAGCAATATCAAAAGCATTCATTTTACATGGTACTACTGAATACTAAACACACTTCCTGTACGTTATCTTCTAGTTATCCTTAAAGCAATAACAATCCTGGCATGTCAAGATTATTATTTCCATATAGGAAATGTGGGGGGAGGAGGGAAGGCAAGAAACAGCAGCTTGTCTGAAGCCACCTGATGAGTTTGTAGAAGATATTAAATTTAAACCAAGCATGTCTTGGTTCATCATTTTGTATCTTAGGCACAAAGTTTAGTGGAATAGTAACATTATAACAGTGTAGTCTGAAAATCTCCAAAGTTCCCAACAGCAAAATTATGGTCATCCTATATTGTTTTGTGTTAACAGTAAATTGTACTGATGAACAGAATCAAATGCTTGCAACCAGATTATATGCTTGAGCATATTTAACTAATTTAGTCATTCATCTTTGTCTAAAAGTTAGTCCTTACCTTCCAGCAAGTAAATGAATGGACATAGGACCATTTTATACTGCACAGTTATAGTACTATGATTCAACTTTAAATGCCATGGTTCCATCCTGTGAAATCCTGGGATTTGCAGTTTTGGGAGGGATACATAGTATTCTCAGCCAAAGAGTTCTAGTGCCTCTGGCCAAACCACACACCCCAAGATTCCAAAGGATGCTCCCATGGCAGTTAAAGTGGAATCAAAGTGCTATAATTGTGTAATATGAAAGGTCCCTTTTTCCTAGCATTTGTAACCTACATATACCCAAAAGCCCCTAGAGTGACAAAAATATCAATACTGTCCCTGCTCTCAGGGTTACAAGCTAAATAACATGACACAAAAGGAAAAGTGATGGGAAGAAGCAATGGGAAGCAAATTCAGGCACAAATTCTTAGTTGCAAAGTTCTTGTGGGGGGAGTCTTGCCATGAAAGATGAAGCAAGCTTCCTGTAGCTATTCTTTACAATTGGCCAATGGATGGGGCCAATATGATCTATACCCTGCTGTGATGCTGTGATGCAGGAAAGTAATACTCCCAGGGCTCTGAATCCAGTGGCTGTTGAAAAATACTTGGAACAGGACTGCTGAAAACTTGCAGCTCCTTTCCTGTTGATGTTCTAAAGGGAGGCTCCTAAGGCAAGAAGGTACATACTTAGAGCTACCTCCAGTTCTAGTCTCAACCTGAGTAAGACCCACTGAAATCAATGGGACATATATTACTGTGCACAAACAAGTCCCATAGATGTTAACAGGGCTGCTCTAGTTAGAACTAATCATATTTAAGTCAGACACTGGCTTAAGTCAGATAATGAACTCATATCCCCAAGAATCCCCCAGTCAGCATGGCCACTGGACATTCTGGGACTTGTAATCCAAAGAAGTAACTTTTTCAAACTCTGTTTCTAGGAAGAGGAAGAATGAAAGAGCCCACTCCCCCCCTCTGAAAATATTGCTTTAATGAGAGGCAAAAAAAAAGGCAGCACACTATTGGATGACTCTTCTCAATTCTAACAGCTCCAATAAATAGCCAAATAAATAGTTGCCCAAATGCATACCCCACCCCCAGCATCACAAAATTGCCAGAGATGGAAACTATATGCAGACAAAATCAGTAATGTGCTTCACCAGAGCATTATACTTTGTCAGACAGACCATTCAACTAGAATATGCAAATGAATATGCAAACATCCAAGGCCCTGGTTGATATTTTAATCCAGTTCTGTGGATGTAGTTGAGAGGAACTTAAACTAACATGCAGTAACCAAGTCCAAACACATGAGTAATAGTTTGGGTTAGGAATAACACATCAGTGCTGCAACACCAATGATTAACGATGCTAATGAAAATGAGGCTATTTGGCTTTCAGAATACTGAAAGGAATATGGATTTCACTAAGAATGAAAAGTAAGCCAAGCACAGAAACACAAGCCTGGGTTTTTTTTGCGGGGTGGGGGGAGGTTGGCAAATCCAACTAGTGTTGTACAAAGGCAATACCTATCTTGCATTTATGCAAAAGAAACTGAAAACCCATATTAGGGACATGGAGCAGCCACATTTATCAGGGACACATCCCACTTAAGTACTATTGAGATAAGTGGGAGCATTCGATGAACAAAAACAGCTTGTATGTATTTCAATTAATACTGTAATGGAAAAGTATCCAAAGTCTGGGGCCAGTAGTTACTTCATCTTTTCATGGCTGTTCCTCCAAGTTCCCTTTCATAAAAGTTTGTCAGAAATCAATAAGGCACATTTATGTATTACCGGGAAATAGAATCACAGAGTTGGAAGGGGCCCTATGGGCCATTGGGTCAAATTCCCTGCTCAATGTCTTCCCAAAGACAAAGGACACAATATCATGTTACTTGTACATCATACCCCAATACTTATGTAAATACAAAACTGACGTTATTCTATTCTGACAATGGCACATAAATACCCAGAATTTCATATATGCTTCTTTTTTAAAAAATACAAATGAATTAAAATTGCTTTTAAACATAAATCAGATATTTAGAACAGAAGTACTTTTAAAACAACCTATACGCAACTAATACATAAACTATGCAGCCAAATCAAACTTCACTGAAACCGTTTTCACATTATCATCTTACAACAACGAGCCATCGGCTTGCTAAGTGTCTATTTGAAAAGGAAAGGGTAGCCAAGATGTCATATTGCTTTCATAGCCTGTAAAAATCTGTTTTCCAATACAGTTATACCAGAAAGTGTTATTAAAATACAGAACTGATAAACCACATGGATAAATGGATAAACCACATGGATAAATGGATAAACCTCTCCATTGACACCCCCTTGTCGTGGGAGAGGCTTGCGTACCCTAATGATGTTTTGAGCTATGCTGGCGGTGGCACAATAGCCACTGGTAGGGTCTCCCATGCCAGACAGGTCAAAACCGAACGGTCTGACAAAAAGTGTCAAAAGGGCAGGATGGGCTCTCTAGCCTTATGGCAACCGTCCTAGGAGAAGGAACACTCTAATCCCAAACCTGGGCAGATGGGGCTCGTCTAACCCAGTAAGGTCAACCATCTAAGAGAAGGAAACTCTAATCAAACTATACAACCCAAGGACCTCACTGCTACCGTCCATGCTTGCAAGGCCACAGCAGATGAACCTTTGGTTTAAAGGGTGAGGCCAGTTCTGTTCACGCTGCACTCCACCAGAGAAATCCATTGCACAGGCTCGAAGGACAAATCCAGTTCCAAAAAAGCCCTGTAGCAATAGGCAAGGGAAAAAACGGCAGGTGTAAAGATGCACTGGAAGCCGCAGACCCAACCCTGCATGCAGGCAGTTCAGGACCCGGGAGATGACAGTCTTGTTCGGCAGCATCCTGAATGACCAAGCAGCCTTTTTTAAGAAGAGCACTGCTTGCTCCATGTGGAGAGGGGCCTAGAAAAGGTGACCTAACGAAAGCTCATCCCCATCTACCTGGTAGGCTAGCCGCGGCCAACGAGCATCTTCTGATGCAGTCAAACCAAGGCAAAGAAACAAAGGCACACACCAGCCTCCAAAGGTGTAAATAAACTGACGCATGCATGCTGGGACATCAGAACCATGAGAGACTCTGCAGATAGTGGACAGCCTGAGTGTCGTTCTGCCCTAATAGCCCATGAACTATCACAACTTAATACTGACATCGCTGCTCTTAGTGAAGTTCGTCTCCATGAGGAAGGCAGCCTTAAAGAACACACTTTACTGGTCTGACAAACCCAAAACCGAAAAACTTCATTCAGGAGTAGGCTTTATGATTAAAAGCTCCATTGCCTCCAAACTCGAAACCTTGCCAACAGGACACTCTGATCGCATTATTTCCTTACAGCTCCCACATGTTGTTCTCTTTAGTATATATGCCTCAGCTATGCAAGCCGACCCTGCAGAGAAAGACAAATTCTACACAGACCTACGCCAACTCATACAAAAGTGCCTGTAGAAGATAAAATTATTATTCTTGGTGACTTCAATGCCAGAGAAGGAAAGAACTCCAAATCCTGGAAAGGTGTATTAGGCAAGCATGATGTTAGAAATTGCAATGATAACGGATGCCTCCTGCTAGAGTTCTGTGCAGAACAACAGCTGACTATTAGAAACACTATCTTTCAGCAGAAAGATAGCTTGAGGACTACCTGGATGCACCCACGATCCAAACATTGGCACCTCATTGACTATGTTCTAGTCCACCACAGAAACATTCGCGATGTCCGTCATACTCGAGTGCTGCCCAGTGCAGAATGCCAGACAGATCATCACCTCATCAGATGTAAACTAAATCTTCATCTTAAGTTCAAACCTAAGAGGGGAGGTATCATAAAGAAGAGACTCCAAGTGAACAATTTTCAACAAGCTACCATGAGAGACAACTTCCAGGCAAATCTGCAAACAAAACTTGAAGACCATCCTACAGATCCTTCTCCCACAGTGCTTTGGCAGCATATCAAAAACAGTATCCTCCAGTCTGCAGAAGAATTCCTTGGGTTCTCCCACAAGAAAAATCAAGACTGGTTTGATGAAAAGAACCAAGAGATCCAGGAGATGTTGGCAAAGAAGAGAACTGCTCACCAGGCATACCTCGCCCAGCCAACTTGCCATGTAAGAAAAGCAGCTTTCCGCCTCACATGTAATAAACTTCAACAAAAACTCCAAGACATGCAAAACAAGTGGTGGATCAATATGGCAGAAAAGACACAATGCTGTGCAGATCTGGGGGATCATAGAGGATTTTATGAAGCTCTTAAAGCAGTGTTTGGACCTACTTATCAGGTCCAAAGCTCCGTATACAGTACAGATGGTCAAACATTAATTACTGATAAAGCCTCCATCCTTAATCGATGGGCTGAACATTTTCAAACTCTCTTTAGTGCCAACCGAGTAGTCCAAGCCTCAGCTATCCAACATATGATACAAAAAACGATGAAAAATGATTGTACATAGCCCCCACTTTGGAAGAGACCCTTTAAGGCCATACAGCAGATGAAAAATGGCAAGGCAGCTGGGGTTGATGGAATCCCACCTGAACTTTGGAAACACCGAGGTCATGCACTCCACGATAAATTCCACAAACTCCTTGTGAATTGCTGGGGAAAAGGGGAACTGACATCAGGTCTCCGAGATATAGTCATCATCACCCTGTACAAGAAAAAAGGAGCAAAATCCGATTGCTCAAAGTATCGAGGCATAACACTGCTCTCTTAGACAACTGCAAGAAAAATGTAGAGAGTAGAACAAGGGTCTCTATGTAACATTTGTTGACCTCACCAAAGCCTTCGACACTGTGCGTAGAAAAGGTCTGTGGCAGATCCTAGAAAGACTAGGATGTCCCCCCAAATTCCTTAAAATGATTATCTTGCTACACGAGGGCCAGCGCGGTCAAGTCAGATATGGCGATGCTCTTTCAGAGCCCTTTCTAATAACGAATGGAGTGAAGCAAGGTTGTGTCCTTGCTCCAACTTTATTTATAATCTTCTTCAGCATGATGCTCCAAAGGGCTACGGCAGAGCTTGAAGAAGACAACGGCATCTATATACGTTACCGTAGTGATGGTACTTGTTTAACTTAAGGTGTCTGAGGGCTCGCACTAAGACTCTAAACTATCTAGTCCGCGAGCTGCTCTTCGCTGATGATGATGCCCTTGTTGCCCACACAGAAGCAGCTCTGCAGCACCTAACATCCTGCTTTGCAACAGCTGTAGAGCTGTTTGGGCTGGAAGTCAACCTGAAGAAAACAGAAGTTCTTTACCAGCCTGCACCACAGGACAAACACCACCATCCCCACATTGCCATAGGCAAATCTGTGCTTAAGTCCGTTCAGCAGTTCACCTACCTGGGAAGCATCATCTCCTCAGATGCCAAGATTGACAAAGAGATCGATCACAGATTAGCAAAGGCATATGGCACATTTGGAAGACTTTACAAAAGAGTCTGGAGTAATAAACACCTGAGGCAAAGCACAAAAATCAGTGTGTATAGAGCCATTGTACTGTCCATTCTCCTTTATGGATCTGAAACATGGGTCACCTATCGCCACCACCTACGACTCCTCGAACGCTTTAATCAGCGCTGTCTACACACAACCCTAAATATACACTGGACTGACTATGTGACGAATGTTGCTGTCCTTGAGCAAGCAAGGATCACCAGCATTGAGGCCATGATATTGAGAACACAGCTGTGCTGGGCAGGGCACATTTCTAGGATGGAGGACCATCGGCTGCCAGAAATAGTACTCTATGGTGAACTCGCCACGGGTCAGCGTAAGAGGGGCGCTCCAAAACAACGATACAAGGACTCCCTGAAACAGCATCTCAGGCTCAGCCAAATTGATCACCAACAATGGTCTGCCCTGGCCTCACATCAGGAGGCATGGAGACACACTATCCACAATGCTGCAGCCTTATTTGAGAACTCACGCCAAACAAGTCTTGAAGAGAAACGACAACGCAGAAAGAATCACCACCCGGAAACATCACGCAAGGAGACCTTCTGCTGTGTTTTCTGCAACCGAACTTGTTTATCTCGAATTGGCCTTTTTAGTCATCAGTGCGCTTGCAGAAAGCGCAGGATGAGTCCTTCCTGAATCTTCGTTTGCGAAGAAAAGCCAGAGATACCAGAAAGTGTTTGTTATTAAAATAAAAACTGATAAACCACAAACCAACCCATCTGCATCCTACTTAATGCATTATCAATTCTAGCTAATTTGGAAGCTCTAGCTACAGTAGAAACAGTTAGACAAAGCAGATTAACATTATTTTTGCATTTATGCCATTCCTCTCTTTAATATTCCATGAAACCACAAGAATGTTTCACAGGCTTTGAAGATAAAAGAAACCACAAGCAATCAAATAGATGAAAGTGTACAGAACTTCTAGAAAGTAGGGGGCAGGTAACAACCGTCAAGGTAGAAACACTTGTAATAGCAAAGATTTTGACAGTATGGGATAGCATCTTTGTCAGGTTGTTTTTATCTTTTCAGATTGCAAGTGATTTGTTCACGAGATGTCTTATTAAGTTTATCACTGAAGCTATATTGTAAATAAATAGTCAAGTACAGAGGGCCCACCATATCCACGGTGGGTTGGTTCCAGGACTGCACACGGATACCAAACAATGTGGATGATCAAGTCCCTTATTTATAAAATTATGTAGGACAACAGTGGAGGCAACAGCAAGCCCCAGCCACCAGGCACACATTCTTCAGGCTTCCCCACCTCCAGGCAGCATGCCACCCACCCACTTCTGTCTTCAAGGCAGCAACTGCAGCACTTCTGCTTGTTCATTCGCAATACACAAGCAGGTGGCTGGTGTGCTCTCCAGTGGTGTAGGACCCCGAAGAATGAACGCCTGGCAGTCGGGGCTTGCCCCTAGCTCTGTGGCTGCTCTATGCAATTTTATAAATAAAAGACGTATAAAGGGGGAAGGGGTGTAAAGAGATTCACTTGCAGGGGAGGCTCCTTCAATCAAGGCATCTTGGACTTGCCACTGCAGGAGGCCACCAGAAATATGAAGAAAGAGCTGCCGCCACCATGTCCCCAGCAGCCATGCCATCCTGAACTAAGCGCCACCATGCCCTGTCCTTCCTTGTGAAGAGCAAGAAGGCTCACAGCTAACACTAGTTCAGAACCCCTGAAACAAGTATAGCCTCAGCCTGGCTCAGATTTCTGCAGGTAAGAGTCCAAAGCTGGCCACAGTCACACACCCTATGGCATTCTTCTCTTGCTCTAGCCGGCAGTGTGGACAGGGCTGCAGAGAGACATGAGGATATGTGAAATGGCAGGAGGCATGGGTTTGTATCAAGCACTACTACTGGATTCTCACTATTTAACAGATCCTTGTGACTTTCTGCAGCCTCATCCATGCCACTGGGTAGAATGAGAGAACAATGTCATGGAGTGTGCAAGTGTGCGCAGCTTTGGGCTCTTACCCACACAAATCTGAGCCAGGACACTATCCAGGCTGAGGGTGTACTCTCTGCCGGGGGATTGGGACTGTGAGCCTTCTTGTTCTATGCCAAGAAGGACCAGGGCATGGTGCCACTGAGTGTGGGAGGGGCGGGTGTTGGGGATGTGGTGGCGGCTGTGGCTCTTTCCTTCACATTTCTTGTGGCCTCTTGCAGCAGCAAATTCCAACTGCCTTGGTCAGAGGTGCATCCTCCACAAGTGACACTCTTTAACCCTGGTTACCATTACAGCATTTGCAGCCTCGCATTCGCATCTCTCTCCAGCCTTGCAAATATGATGTGTAAAGTACAGGTATTATGTATTGTGTTATGTACAGTACTTTAGTTTGAATCCATGGTGGGCTGAATCTGTGGATACTGAGCTTATGGATACGGCAGGCCCACTGTAGTAAGATTTTGCATTTCTCAAATGCAGCCACTGTTGCATGAAGCCAACTAGACCTATTTTGTTCCAAAGATTTGACTATATCTACATTGGACAATACAGTGCTTTGATAACACTGCCTTCATTCCACCCTATGGAATCCTAGGACTACAGTATTAGAGCTCTTTGGAAGAGAATGCAAAGTGACTTATGAAATTACAGTTCCCAGGATTCCACAGGATGGAATAATGGAAATTAAAGTGGTATCAAAGTGCTTATAATTATGTAGTATTGATGGAGCTTCAAATGAGACAGAGTTGTGGTGTACATAGTTCATTATCCTAGCCTGTTCAAGCTAGTGCAACAGAGCTCTTGTACTATTGTAAATATCAGTTAAATGCAGATTTAAAAACAATGCTATACTGGAATCACTGACAACTTATGGAAAAGATTGGCTCTTCATTTACAAATAGCAAGTGGGACATGCAAGAGAATAACTGAACTAGAAGGTATTACCGTAGATGGAATCTAGTACCGCTGCTCAATTTAGGATCTGCAGTGAAGTTGCAATAGATGTATGTCTGCCCTAAAATGTATAGGCCCAGTGCTATTCAGTATCTTTATAAATGACTTGGATGATAGAATGTATGGCATGCTTATCAAATCTGCTGATGACACCAAGTTAGGAGGGGTAGCAAATACCCCAGAGGACAGGATTAGGAATTCAAAAAGACTTCAACAGATAGGACACCTGGGTCAAAACTAACAAAATGAATTTCAACAGGGAGAAATGTAAGGTACCACACTTTGGCAGAAAAAATGGAATGCATAGATATACAATGGGTGAAACCTGGCTTGACAACAGTACATGTGAAAGGGATCTAGTAGACAACCAGCTGAACGTGAGTAAACAGTGTGATGTGGCAGCAAGAAAAGCCAATGCTATTCTAGGCTGTACCAATAGGAGTATAGTGTTTAGATCAAGGGAAGTAATAGTGCTACCCTATTCTGCTTTGGTCAAACTTCACCTGGAATACTGTGTCGAGTTCTGGGCACTGCAATTCTAGAAGGATACGGACAAGCTGGAACGTGTCCAGAGGCAGGCAACCAAAATGGTAAAAGTTTCTGAAAACCATGCCCTATGAGGAGTGGCTTAGGGAGCTGGGTATGTTTAGCCTGGAGAAGAAAAGGTTGAGAGGTGACACGGTATCCATGTTTAAATATTTGAAAGGATGTCATATTGAAGAAGGAACAATCTTGTTTTCTGATGCTCCAAAGACTAGGGGTGTGTTTACATGGGCAAATATTCCCCTAAATATACCACAAAGATTCCTCATTGTTCTCACGCATTGCGCCACAGTATCACCTCATTCAGAAGGGGGAAAGGTAAAAAACCCAAATATAGCGTGACAGGGGATGTCGCTACTTTTCCTGTCTTTTTTGACAAGTAGCGCGACTTAGCGCATTATTGATAGTGTAAACGACAAGTCTGTGTGAATTATCAGCAATCTTTCCAATACAGTCACAGCAGAGCTGCCCTGTGATTCATTAGGAGGTCTGTAGCTGAACTCTCTCTCTCTCGACTTTCCCTCCCTCCGCAAGCTGTGTGCAGCTTGCTTTGCTGCTACGGGAAAATTACATCCAGTATTTCTGTGTGTTTTCAGTGGGTGAAGGGGAAGGGCTCCTTGGCTTTAAGAGGCAGGCATTCGTAAGCCATTCCCCCCCTCCTTTTCCTCCCTCCGTCTGTGTTTGGGAGGCTACGCCCCCCACACCTTTGCCCGTCTGAACCAGAAAGCGAAAAAGTAAACAGAGCAACTGAATCCCCCATAAATTGTCTAAACTACCCGGCACTGGTGCGAAAAAGCACTAAAGCGCAAATTGCCACAATAAAAACTGCCGTGTAAACGCGCTCCAGGACATGAAGCAATGGATTCAAACTCCAGGAAAAGAGATTCAACCTACAGTAAACATCAGCAAGAACTTCCTGATGGTAAGAGCTGTTCAATAGTGGAATATACTGCCTCATAGTGTGGTGGAGTCTTCTTCTTTGGAGGTTTTTTAAACAGAGGCTGGAAGACCATCTGTCGAGAGTGCTTTGATTGTATATTCCTGCATGGCAGGAGGTTGGACTGGATGGCCCTCATGGTCTCTTCCAACTCTATGATTCTATCATTCTAAATAAGTTGAGCAAAGCAGAGCCCAGGCAGCCTTCATCACTGTCCAGCAGCTCTTATCAGCAGCAGGTTTCTCCCAGTGGCAAATGCTAGCTTCCATGCCAGTAGAGTAGTGAATCTGCTTAGGGTTTTATATGAACTTTAAAGGAGCTATCCACAGTGCAAGATCCTGTTCCCAGAATAAACTTAGGAACTTGAATTGCTGACATGTAAACCACTGGTTTCTTGGCAGCCAAAATTAGACTTCCTGTCATTTCTGCCCATTGGTTCCAGTCCTGCCTGCAGCTTTAAATTTTGATTTTTAAAAGCAGTGTTTGAAACCAATTCACTGCTGTTATTTATTGCACCCTTAAACAATAACACAGTGAATTACATGTCTTACTTTAAGCTTTTTTGTCACTTTTCATTTCTTTTTTAAAACAGATCATAATATTGACAAAAGTATGGCTAAGCCTTGAAATACCATTAAATTAACCTTATTAATGAAGTTAATATCTTTATGAATTCTTGCATTAATTAAAACTATTACTTTATTATGCCCTCATTACACACGCATGCACACACACACACACAATTATAGCTAACTATTTCACCTGTTCATCATTAGTTCCAAGCTGTGGTTCTCCCTTCCAACACAACAGAGAACAACTCTGCTCCATCTTCTGCATGACAGCCTTTCAGCAATTTGAAGACTACTATCAAATTCTCCCCCTTAGTCTTCTCATTTCCTGGTTAAATGTATCCAGCACCTTGTGTCTTCTATTGTGTTTGCTGTCCCTCAGACGTTTGTCATTTGCAGATGTGATTGATAACCATCCCCATTCACCTCCTATAACACTGGTGATTTCATTTATTCTGATGCACTACCATTATTCTTTTGCCTTTATTTGGCTATTTTTTTCCTTCAAAATAATAGTAATTAAGTGCATTTAATGAGCACAAAAGTAATATATCTGCATGTACTAATGCATCATCCTATTCACCAAGAAACAAAGCTCTTCCTTGCTGCTTAAATAATCATTATACTAACATTGAACATATTGACTTGTTCAGACCATACTGAAGCCATGATTTATTTAATTTAACTGTGGTTTTGTCTGTGGGGAACAAAATAGTCTGAAACAAAGGTTGCAAGTTGGCTTATTGTCAGACTTCTTCAGACTCAGTAAGCAGCAGTTTTGGAGTTAAACAGAAAAATTTATTGGTACAGTAATCCAAAGAGCTATCCCTACAAAAATTTTCCTCAGAATGAAACTTATTTACAAAGCATTAGGTTAAAAGTATTTACAGTCTACAAAATCTCGCAGCCTATACAGTCACTGGCTATCCATCATCTCCACAACCCATTCCCACCAAGAGTGGGCTCATCCCATCTTTCCCATGGCAAAGGCCAGGTGCAAACTTTAATCAGAACAGTTACAGACATAGAATATAACCTCCCTTCTTCCAGTTATACTACAAGCGCCTTAGAAAGTACAAAGGAATGCAAACACAGTCAGTCGCAATGCGATAGAACAGAACTGAAGTTGGAAGGAGAAGGTCACGTTCGGGACCGATCCTGACATCTATGAAGCTCAGCTTACGAGTACATTAAGACTGGCATATTGTCATATTCAAGCCCACTATTCTAGTTTAATTCCAGTTTCTGTCATAAATTTCATTTCACTGGATATGTTGTTGCTCCTTCCTCCATGCTTGTTCAGATATACTAGCTCAGAGTTCCTCTCCAGTGTTACATTCACCCATCTCTAACACACTGTAAAATTTACACTTTTAAAAGCACTCCAAGTGCCAGTGTTGCTCTATGTCATTTTTCATTTGGCTCAAACTGAAACTGTAGATTGTTCTTTCATCCTTTGCTAAAGAGTGTGTGTGGAAGGGTGCTATTCCATTTTGCCAAAATGGCTCTCACCTTCTAGATTCTTCTTCAGCTTTTGCTAAGTCACTGTGGGGCATTTACCTGCAATTTCTCTAGTTGGCAACTTTGCTATAACTTTTAGGGAAAGTATCACTCCCAAAAGCTTTTCACCCTGAAACAGAGGCAGGCAGATGACATGAGCAGAACACAGACATTCCTAGACAATCAAACAGAATTAAATGAGAATGTGTTTCTGGATGGAGGCAGGAATTTCTATTCAAATATTATGTGACTTTTTTTAAAAAAAGAATTTCTATGACTACACAGATGTAAAGGATAAGGCATAGTGTTATAGGCAAAAGTCACAGAAGCCATACTCTTTGCTCAAGCTCCAAGAGAACTCCATGTGCACCTCTTCAAAAACAGAGGCCCCTTTAAAACCACATCTACATTTATGCAGAATTCCACAAGTCTCTTACTACTCAACACATGATTCCTCTACATTCTAAATAGGGTAGGCAACAAAAGCTTAGATTAGAAAAATATAATTCATGCACAACAGATAGGAATGTAAGATTAGATCTGTCACAACTACACACCTTCAGGGAATGAAATTTGCAGCTAGGTAATTTTCTTGTCTCTTTGCCACAGCTTGCAAGTGTAGTGACAGATCTCCACTGGACTGTAGAATAAGTACAGTATAGCAATATTAGTTCTTCCATCTCTAGCTGTATCATTGATTAAGGGAACTATAGCCTCTTTCAGTCCTCTTTCAATCCCAATCTAAAGTGCATCAGGTTTTATCCTGAGACTTTGAAACTTCTCATCATGTGAACCTTTGCCTAACGTGTGTGTGCGTGTGCGCGCGCACCTTCAAGTTGCCTGTCGACTTACAGTGACCTCATGAATTTCATTGGATTTTCTTAGGCAAGGAATACTCAGAGAGGTTTTTTCCAGTTCCTTCTTCTGCAATATAGCCTACAGCACCTGGTATTCATTGGTGGTCTCCCATGCAAATACTAGCAATGGCTGACCCTGCTTAGCTTCCAAGATCAGGCAGGAACTGTTGCCTTTAAGGCATTTAGGCTGTCCACTTTTCTATAGCAGTTATCAATAAGAGGAAAATTCACCTGAGCTGAGTAGAATGTGAATCTGCCTTTAATGCCTGCTCTACAAGCATAAAGGATTAACTGAGAAAATCACCAAAATCAATGCTACCTGAAAAAGTTTCTGCAATGAAACAGACCTCCCCCCTCCTCCTTTCTGGAAAGATAGCTGAAAGGCCAAACAGCTGTAGATTCCAATTTGCATTTCTATGCACACTGCCTCAAATATCACCTGAATGACCAGGTCATTTGAGGATATTGATTGATCCATTTGAGTTTCCCTTCCTGGGAATACATGTGTCTCTGAAGAATGGTTTCTTTGTTTTAAGCAAAGAAGCAAGAACAGCCTAAAATCGATTCCAGCCAGGCCCAGGTGCCTCCTGCCCCTGAGAGGTGCTACAGTATGTTATTCCTAAAATCCTGTAGATTTATTTAGTCAGTAGTATGTTTGTTACTTAAAAAAAAAAAACACCTGACTATTTCTTGGGTTATTAACCACTCTGCCAAATAGGAAACCAGAGATTTTAAAGAACTCCAGTCTGATTTTGCCACATATTAGCCATGCTAATTTGAATCCACACTACACAAATAATCCAGTTTGAAACTGGATTATTTGCCATGACTCCTTCCTATGGAATCCTGGGATTTGTAGTTTTGCAAAGGGTCTTTAGCCTTTTCTACCAAAGAGTGCTGGTGCCTCACCAAACTACAGACCCCAGGAGTCCACAGGAAGAAGTCATGGCAAATAGTTCAGTTTCAAACTGGATTATTTGTGTATTGTGGATTTGGCCGTGTGTTAGCAAGAAGCTAAATGGATGTTATCCCTCTCCATATGTAAGTACTGAATCTTCGTTTGCGAAGAAAAGCCAGAGAGATGTAAGTACACCTGGTTTATGTTTCTAGGACATAAGAGTTAAAAGTGGTGGCCAAAGAATATAGCTGGATGTTTCTCACAGAATTTGTAGAGAAGAAGTACACATTTGTCACTGTTTGGCACAAAAACTAGGCTGCACATTATGGTTTCCAAACATATTTGGTAAGTAAGAACCAATCTGGTAGAGCGACTGAAAAGGTGGACTTTGATTAGCAAGGCCTCAGTTCAAATCTTTGTTCAGCCGCAGCACTCACTGAGTGACAATGAGCCAATCTGCTCTCACAGGTTTGTTGCAAAGATTTTAAAAACCACCAGCAGAGAGGGCATAGTATGTACCGTACTAAACATTTTGCTCTTATTACAATTGTTTATTGTCTTTTCTTTGCAATTCTAGAATTTACTTTGTATATCTACAGACATAAAACCAGGGTAAATATAATAAGCCAAAATCAACAATTCGTTTGTAAAAATACAGCAACCTGCTAAGCAGTTCTCAAATTTTCTCTTAACCTTAGGAGTCTATAAGGGCTTGTCTATAAAAGTGAAAACTCCCAAATTCTCTCCTTCCCAAATTTGGCCCAATAATGCCACATGACATGCAGCCTTTCCCCCAAATCTAGTGTGATAATTGTGATGATGAGGGGCACCAGCCAAATTTACATCACCGCTCAGCCTGGCCATCTCGTCACTTTTGCTGCCACCAAGTTTGTGACACAGGGGCTTTCATCTCCCACTGCTGCCACCAAACTAATAAACTGTGGAGACCACAGTTCCACAATTAGATGGATAATACTTGCATCTGTATGTGAGTGTTCACAGGGTTAGTGTGCCCATTACATATCAGTAAGGCCAAATAAACTTATGATGAAATCGGATATGAATAATAAACATAAAGTTGGATTTATTGTTTTAACAAGATAAACAGAACTACTTTGGTATTTATTTTTAACCAGTCTCTATTCCTCCTACTACATATTTTCCCTGCACATACGTTCCCTCAGCTTCACTCATAGCCATACACACTTTCCAGCCTCTCCTGAACACATCACATCTTTCATTCTCTCCTTTCAACTTTCAACACTCTTCTCAACTGGCATTGTCCCCCTCTCTCAACTGTCATCCAGACTTAAAACATCCAGAAGCCCCTCTCCTTTCAGTTCCCTGCCACAGGATTGGCTCCTAGAACATACTACTCCCATTTGCTCATCCAACCATCCGTCACAATAATGCCCCACGAAGTATGGCCCTATCTGCACCAGACTCAGGGAATACCACCTTAATTTGGATTTTAGGAAACCTGAAACTCAAGAGAAAACTGATGTGTGAACAATGCATCTGCCTAGACTCAGGGATGGGGAGAAGAGGAAAGGCAAGCACTGCCTGAGGTACTGCCATTTCCCCTGTCCTTGGTGCCTCTTCCTCATTCCAAAGACTGAGCCCTGGTGCTAGTCGTTCCCTCTGAGCTCAGAATGACCAGCCAGCCCCACCATCGAAAGGCTGACTACCCATTCTGACTTCAGAGCAAATGACTAGCGCTGGGGCTCTGCCTTCAAAGAGCTCAGAGAGCAATTGTGCTCTGTGAAAGCAGAACCCCAATGTTAGTCGCTCTCTCGGGTGGCCAGCCTTGCGATGGCAGGGTTGGCTGCCTGTTCTGACCTCAAGAGTAGGCAATTATGCACTAGAAAGGCAGAACCCCTGTCACTTTTCTGGCCCATGCCAGCAGCACAACCGAGGTATCTGGCTAGTAGCAGTGGACCCTCAGCTTCACTGGGTTTAAAAATCCACATGCCGATTCGGGCTTTGGCAGGTAAGGTGTGATGCTTAAATCCAAGTCAGAATAGTCTGAATTTCATGCGCCACAGCTCTGGGCCAACGCAGTCCAAATTTCACCCAGATTTTTACCCCCAGTGTAGACAAGCCCCAAGGCTCACTTCCTTTAAATGTAGTGCTCTATGCTTTTAAATGTTTGGTACAACCAGCAATTACCCAGTAGTAGGATAACTGCATCCTTTATATTATTTGTAACCATTCAAGACTCAGATTTGTACCGTCCCTGAGTGTTTATCAGAACAATTCACTCTTCTTTCCCTGTCTCCATATTATCTGAGGAAAAAATGTGGGGATGCAAACATTAGATTTAATTAAATGATGGAAGTTCTTTACCACAGGAAGAGTTTGTTAACTTATGCTTTAATTTCTGTATCGTAACAGTCTTCTGGTTACTCCATAGGGAGATATAATGTGAGGGAAGCTCTTAGGCTGCAATAGATTTCAAAAGGAACCACAAGCAATACTTTCAGCTCATGACATGGGCTTTATGATAAGGAAACATGTTGTTGCTGTGCTATTGTTGCTTCGAGTCATTTCTGATTTGGCATCCCTAAGGCCACCTATCACGGCATTTTCTTGGCAAGATATGAGGTCTATTAAATAATGAGATTGATACAATAACCCATCTTTATTTATATGTATTACAATGCTAATGCTTGTCTCCTTCAATATACTCCCCATTCACACTCAAACACAAATGCAATCTTGTTTTTCACTGATCAAAGGCGTGGAGCAGATCAGTTTCTGTCAGCTGTTTCAACACATCTGCCGTTTTCTTCTTTACGCATCAATTGACTCAAAGTCTTCCTTTAAGCACCAATTTTGCTTAAGACAAAAGAAAAAAGTTGCATGGTGTAAAATCTGGCAAACATAGAGGATGTTTAAGTGTAGTAATGCATTTTTCAGCCAAAAACTGCTTCATAGAAAGTGCTGTGTGAGCAAGCGCATTGTTGTGATGAAGAATGAAACCGTTTTTCCATAGTTCTAGACTTTCTCCCCCTGATTCTTTCTCTTAGCTTTGTCAAAATGTCTGGATAATAATGCTGTTTCACTGTTCTGCCTTCTGGAACCCATTCTTCCAAAATTATGACCTCGATGTAAAAAAAACCAAACCAGTGAGCATGGCTTTGAATGTGGATTTGCTTTAATGTGCTTATTTCATTCTTGGTGATGATGGTGTTTTCCAGTGCATTGACTGTTGTTTTGTCTCAGGACCATACTGGAAGATCCAGGTTTTCATCACAAGTGATGATTTTGGGAAAAGGTTTGGGTCCACCTCAAGTTGCGGCAGAATGTCAGCTCAAATGTCCTTATGGTATTGTTTTTGCTCTGGTGTGAGAACCCTAGGGACCATCTTCCACATCCTTCTCTGAATCTTTTGTGCCACTCAAACACACATGCACAAGACATGCAGTCTTCCCCATAGGCCTCAAGTAAGGATTTGAAAAGATTCTGTTGGTGTTTTGTTCAATTTCACTAAAAGTTCAATTTTTTTTCAACTTTTTAACTTAGCATTTTTCCAGCACACAACAGACAACACAGCTGCTTTGAATGATGACTGACAATTAACTGAACAGCTGAGAGTGTTGATGTTTGTCATGCAGATTCAGACATATCAAGGTCACCACTCAAACATTCACAATCAGTTCTCCCTGATTTGTCTGAAAGGCAGAAACATAGTTTCATTATTTAATAGACAAACCCCGTATTTTTAGAGGCAGTTTGTCATTGCCTTTCTCTGTGGCTGAGAGTGTATGACTTGCTGAAGGTCACCCAGCAGCTTCCCTGACTAAACCAGGTCTCCCAGAGTCATAGTCCAACAGCCAAATCACTACACCATGCTGGCTTTCATGGAAGTGTATTCCACATAGAAATGTGCTTCAATCCTTGGTCTGTTCCTTTGTGTGTCGAGAAAAAGTGCACATCTACTTTGCCTTATGCATACTTTTGCAAGAAGCCATTTCTACTGAAAACAGATCTGTGTATAAATAACATGTATGGCAATTTCCTATGTGGAATCTGTAATGTGAGAGCCAGAGTGATACAGTGGTTTGAATGCTGGACTACGACTCTGGAGATCGGGATTCGAATCTCTGCTCAGGCATGGAAACCTACTGGGTGACCTTGGGCATGACATATTCATTCAGCCTCTGAGAAAAGCAAAGGCAAATTCACTTTGAACAAATCTGGCCAAGTAACCCCTGTGTTGGGGTTGCCTAGGGTCGTCATAAGTTGGAAACAACTTGAAGGCACACAATAACAAAACTGTAATGTTCATATGATATAAAAAGGACTAAAATACTTGCTGAAAACAAATGCTGAAAAATACAACACCAGTATTCAAAGTACCGACAATAATTTACAGTTGCTGAAACAGATGCCCATTTAATTGAAGAGTTTAAGAATCTCAATATTTTTATTTATCTTGATCTCTTTCTCAGCATTATCTTTACTTGTTTTAATGGATTACAGTTATCTAGTACAAGTGGGAAAACAATGTATTTGAATACTTTGACAAAATTATTAGAATGAACAAAAGAGCATTAAATTGACATTCATAATCCAATTTACTCTTTGGACAGATTTGGGGGAAATATGAACAAAATCTTTCTCAATATTAGCAAACAGCAAGATTGAAAAGCATATTTAACTAAAAGCTGTTCTAATGGCAGAGATGCACTAAGATTTAAAAAAAAATACATAAACTGAATGACTAATAACAGAAAACTATTTTAAGTATATCATTGGTACTCATCCATATTATCAAGACACATCCTTGTAGCATTATTTTCCTATTCTTAAGTACCACAAATTATTATTTTTCAGAACTTCATAATAAAGCCTTAATGTTTCAAATTACTGTCAATCTTGGAAATGAATTGCAAAGAGGGTTGTTGTGTTTTTGTTTGTTTGTTTGTTTCAAAGCCATCTATATATCTAATTCTCTTGGGTATGTTGCCTTTCCTAGGGTGCTGATTGGTTGCTCCCTCAGCCAATCACCACACACATGCAAATCTATATTTTCCAATGTCATACTGGGAATGACCAAACAATGTGCTACAGCGTTGGCTATAGTTACTAAGGCTGCATGCCCTTCCAGTTCACCAATGTCTCAGGGCTGCAACAATTCCCACTTATGAGCTAAGTCTACACAGTAATATCATTTCTATTCCCACTGCAACAGGAACCAGGTCGTCAACTGGTGTTGGGACCCTGCTGCTGCTGCGATGGAACCCAGGCAGTCAACTGGTGACAGCAGGACAACAGAGCGAGTCACCCTCAGCAATTCTGGGAAATGTGTGGAACAGTGAACAGAGGAAGGAGAAATTCAAATCCACCAGCCTACCTTACATGGTTGTCATGAGGTCTACCAGGCATGTTTTGGGGAGTTTCTTAATGGTGTATCGTACGCTGGGTCTAGCTAGTATTATTTATTTCTTAATTAAAGGAGAGTATGTTAACCCTAAATTTTCAACTTGCTTGAATAAAATAGCCAAGACTCTCGACAAAAGTGTCATATTTTATTAGGTCAATCTTCCTTCCTGCTTAAAACAGACCTCCTTTTTAACAAGCAAAAGTGCAAGGAGTGGGAAGAGGGTAATTAACTACTTACTCAGAAATGGCAAACATGACACTATGCTGGGGAATGATGTGTATGGAGAAAGTGTTTACACATTTCAATGATGCACACCCTTTTCTGGGAGACTTATCTGTGAGAGCCAGGCTGCCAGCTTGTCCCTTCAATTGGTATCCCCAAAATCTTCCCTGTTTTCATCATGGTAACATATCAGAACTACTCATTTATGGCTTGAGGAAAATGTACAGCTGATTGATAGACCATGCATTCTGTAAGCAAAAGTTCTTAAATTCAGTCCTCAGCATTTTCAGATAGAGCCCTCACCCCATAAATACCTAAGAGCCACTGCCAGACGCCACAGACAACACTGACTTGGAGGGACCAATGAATACATCTCAGTGTAAGAAAGCTTCTTATGTTCCTTAAAACAAAATCCCGAATCCACAAAAAAAAAAGTGATACCTTTATTGGCCAACCAAAATGCAAAACACATAATGCAAGCTTTCGAAGCTCTACTGGCTTCTTCGTCAGGCCAAAGATGTTAAAAAATAAAGAAATAGAAGTAGCCTGTTGAAGTCACAGGCCTACATGTTGTCTCAGATGTTGCTTGTGCTGTTGTTCAGATGAGGGATCTCATGCAGGCAGAGGCCACCTACTTTTTGGCCATGTGGAGTTGAGACAAATGATAGTACAGTTGCCCCTCCACATTTGTGACTTTCACATTCGCGGTTTTGATTATTTGTGGAAAGCCGCCTGCCCCCCCTCTCCACCCTGTCCCTTCCCAAGGCAGCGAGGGGAAAGTGCGGGGGTGGGTGGGAGCGAGTGGCGACGGGTGCTCCTGAAGCCCCTGTTGCCACTTTGGAAAGGGTGGGGGTGAGTGGGAGCGAGTAGCGACGGGTGCTCCTGAAGCCCCCGTTGCCACTTTGGAAAGAGTGGGGGTGGGTGGGAGTGAGTGGCGACGGGTGCTCCTGAAGCCCCCGTTGCCACTTTGGAAAGGGCGGGGGTGGGTGGGAGCGAGTGGCAACCGGGTGGGTTGTTGCAGGCAGGTGGGGGGAGCACTATTATTATTCATGGTTTTTTCACATTCACGGGGGTCTTCCACCCCTAACCACTGTGAATGTGAAGAGACAACTGTAAAATTTAACTCTGTTTGCAACAGTAAGGCAACCCTTCTTGGTACTCCTTAAGTGTCCCAAAAGACATAATTGTAGTGGGGGTAAATCTCACTGCTTGGTGCAACTGAGCCCAGCTATTGAAAACCAAGCTTGCTTCTACTGATATAAAGCTGCTTTTTAAAAAAAAAAATTAGACCAGAGGTGGGCCAGGTGTAAGGTTGCCTGTACCCTCCCAAGGCTGTTTCTGTGACTTTCATGCAAAATGCTTTTGTGCAAAAAGTGTTTTGTGCCAAGTGCCATGTTTTGGCCACAAAAATGTCTCTGTACAAGGAATTTTTTCTCAAAGAAGTCCTGAAAAATGAGCAACAGCTCCCATAATCTCACCCAGTAGCAAGAAAACTTCCTCAATTCTTTGTTGACACATGACAGAATAAAATAAGACTTGCATCCTAGTGTGTACGCCATCAATTCTCAGGGCTCGTGTACATGGGCTGGCTTCCCACTGGCATATTCTGCCTGTGGATCAGGCCTGTTCTTCCCCCATTACTGGCACAAAATGGGATGGACTCTAGATCACCGCTACAGCCACCACTGTGATGGACCTGCCAGACAAGCTTACCTCAACACAGAGACAGGCTGCCTGTCACTGTTCCCCTACTTCAGTTTCTCCTTTTTCAATCCCTTAACTGAGTTTCCAGGTGATGCTTCTTGTGGATATATTAGGTATTAATGTGATTTCCTTTGTTCTGCATGGCTGTTACCTTTTGCTGTGAGTATAATAAAGCACAATGAGTCTGTGAACAATTAACAAAACAAACTGGTTGGTTTATTATTTTCAAGGTTACCATGCACAAATCTCAACTCTCACAACTCTCACCTTCAACTGTTAACTTCAAGTCCAACTGACTCTCTTAACTGACATTCACTCAGATCATACTCTCAGAACCCCCTCCCATCACAGCTTCCTGCACTGGGATTAGCTCCGACATTCTCTTATCTCATTTGCTCTGAGGCCCCTCTCATCACAGCTTCCTGTGTTGGGATTGGTTCCCTGATTCCTTCTTTTACATGCTTTCCAGCTCTAGTTCTCCACAACCATCACCACCTGCATCCCACTCTGAAGCCAGGAAGCTGGCCCACAGCAGGTGCACAAGGACCCCTGTACGTTACCACTTTGGTCACATGCTAAGAGCCTACTTCCTGGCTGCAGAACAGCAATGGCAGCTGCAGCGATGGGCCAGCATGATGCTGTGGGCTCCTGCAGTCATGCAGGACCCAATCCATTTTTTTGCCAGCTGAAGTGGTTTTTCCCAGGTATTTTTTAAAAACGGTGTAAGGGGCTTTAACTTGTCTTCTCCCCCAGGGTTGTGCAGACTGCCCAAGGGGCAAAACGTGGCAAATGCTCTGTGTTGTCTGGACTGCAGGGCTCCAAGACAGGGGCAAAATGGGGTAAACAGCCCATCTAGACAAGGCCTCGGATAGCAGAAAGCCCAACTTTAAAGAGTGGGAATATAAGAACAGTAGTATCTCCAAGGGAATAGATTAATCTAGTACTGTACTATTCCTTTAATCTTTGTCAAGAGACAAACAAGTCCTCAGTCTTTGTGATTTGTCTCTTCTAAAGAGGCATCAAGAAACTACAATTAACATATATTTGCTAGATTTTACTGGCTATATCTATGCCTGTGATCCAAATGAGAGATATATGGATCACAGCAACAGACATTTCTAGAGCAGTCTTGGAGGCTTTCGCCACTGTTTCACCTCCATGGACCATATACAGTTCAATTTTATAAAAACATCCATCAATGAGGTCTTCAACACATGATAGCCTAAAACAAGCTCTTGCCATGTGCTGTTCCCCCTTGTCCTCATATTTCCACTTTTGACTACCAACTGTGTGGGGGAATTAAACTTTCCCTTTGTTGGAAACTCTAAAAGTTAAATTCCGTTTTTAAAAACTTCCCTCCCAGCAGAGTGGCAGTTTAAGTTTAGAGGTGTGGTTCAAATGTATTGCTTTTCCCTTTAACTATATATAATAAAAAGAGGCATGCAGCTTTAGGTTCAAATAACTCAGGAAACTTTACTTAACTGAATGAAGAGAAAGAGAGAGAGAGTCATCCATGACTCACCAGCTTAGGAAAGGAGAAGGTGACTGCCCAAGAAAAAGAGAATGGGACAGACAGAAGCATGTTAACTACAGAGCCTGAGAAGAGACAAATTAATATACACAAGAAGTCCAACAGGGGTTGCTCTATATAGTAAGAGAGTGTGGAGAAAAGAGAATGCTGCTATCTTTTCCAACAAACTGTATTTACAGGAATTCACTTGTGTTGTTTTTCTCTTTTGGCCCCTGCAAAAGAAATGTTATTAATCTGACTAGCATTTGAGCTTCACAGAGTTATCCAGTTTGGTCACCAGTCTGTCCTGCAGAGTACAGTCTACTTTGCTAGAGTAATCCCAGGATCATGGTGGCTGTTCCATCACAGAAAATTCCCAGCCCTGATACCTGAGATCCTTTTAACTGGCTTGGTCCAATGCATTCCACAAAGTGGGCTGAGAGTTTCAAACTTAAATCCTGACCGCATTTAGCATGGAAGCTCCACTAAACACAGAGGGAGTTACTTCTGAGTAAATTGTGCAGATGATTATGCTGCCAGGGAGCTTCTCCACCCACTCCCCAATCACTTCCCCATCCTGCCTTGTTTATGTTGCCCTTTTAAATTCATTATGCTTTTTTTTAAAAAAAAATCTAGATGCAGACTGTGGGGCAGAAATAGCAGCAACAAGAATAGAAAGCACAAGATGAGCACTAGTTAGAAGGCAGCCATTCATCTTCACCACCATCACCGCCACCCACCCACACATTTAGAATACTGAATCCCAGAGACTCAAGTCATATTCCTCAGCAGAGGCCAAAACTAAAATAGCTTCTTCAGGAAGGTCACACCAAAGATATTTATCCCACCCTCAATCTTTCAGTGTTCTTGAATTGCACTGAATCAAATTTAGGCTTTGTCCTTCCTCTGCATTGGTGATGAAGATTGGAAATGCAGCCAAACGCAATTAACAGATGATAGGAAAGATCAACATTCAATGTGTTCCTAAGAAACACTGAGTTCTGGTGAAAAGGCACTTCCTACATAGTATAAGGGCTAAACAGGCACCCTGTAAAGCGGCAAACTGCATTCATTACAGAAATATGCCTATGCAAAGTTAATGGACTTCCTGCTAGGGTTCCTGGGATCTCATAACTTGGTCCTTCTCCTTCAGGCCTCAGGATGAGAGGAGGAATCCCAGGGCAAGAGCACTGATTTTAAAAGAATCTTTGTAGATTGTGTGCTGTTGGTCCACACTGCTGTAGGCTGCTTCAAAGTGGCTACCATACATTTTCTAGGATCAACCTCTTCACCTTCTCCTCTCTCAAAGCTGCTTCTTCTCAATGGGGAAGTGTAGTTGATGCAAGGAAATACTAACCTACCTCATTATGAGTAATAAATTAAACTAATGAAATTACCTGTAATTAGTTACCTGCTGCTGTAACAAGAACAATATTTTACTTTATTGGTGTAATGAGTAACAGCTTCTATGTATTTTTAAAAGTTATTGTTTAAGGCCATGTTAAGAAGAAGCACTTTGACAAGACATTTTCACATTTTATACCATTTTCTTATCAATCCTAAAGTTTTTTTCCCTTAGAAAGATAAAAGAAAGTAATGTGCATTACAATTAATGTTAACAAGTTGACTTTTTTATACTCGTAATGAGTAACAAGAATGCTTTATTTTTTAATAAAGTAATTGACTTGTCTAGATGAGAAGATATAATGTGGACTGGTGTGCAATACTGCAAATTTGCAGCAACATTCATTTGTTCCCATGGGTTTTTGTGGGATTTTTTGCAAAATTGCTGGTATGTAAAGCTATCCGTGTTTGATGTTCACATGGAGGCATGTCTACGAATCACAACGGTGGCCACAAGTGAATTACTCACACTTTTATTCTCCACAAGTTGCTGTCATAGAACTGTGTATTTTTAAAACTGTAAACCTGAGATGCACAAGTGCAACCTTCCATTTAACAAGCTGCTTGGTCACCTCAGCACAGTGAAAAAGCACACAATCGCGAAAATCTAAAATGGTGGTTCCAGCCACTTCATAGCCGGCAAGCCTGCACCCATGAATGTCCAACCAATCAGCTTTCCTCTTCTGCTCTTATCTGGGAATGCATTGCGCTGCAATTTGGTTGTCCTAACAACTGGGAATCTGTATTTTCCCACATTAAAAAAAAAAAAACTCGGGAGAAGTTGCGTAGTCATTTTTCATGTAGTTTTTGCAGGTTCTGGCCACCCTCCTTCTAAATACCATGAATCCCTGTGGGATCTTGTAAACGTATTCTTGAATTCCATGAAGAGTTTTTTCACCGTCTAGACAACCCCTTATCAATCCTAAAGTTTTTCCCCCCTCAAAAAGGTAAAAGAAAGTAATGTGCATTACAAGTAATGTTAACAAGTTGACTTTTTTTGTAAGCATAATGAGTAACAGGAATGGTTTACTTTTTAATGAAGTAATGAAGTTGGTAATGAGGTACATGGAAATAAGTAACTGAAGGAATTATTTTTGAAAAGTAACTTGTCAAGCTCTGCTTGTGAGTCACTGAATATGGTATAACAGGAGCTTTGTAGCTTTTCCTCTTACTGTTTACTTTCCCAGTTCTGTTTCTATCTTCATCAGTTTACCCTAATTGCACATGGTTTGTACCACTTTCAGTAAAAGGAGTGGTAAGGATAACCACTAACACACATTGGAAACTGCTTGTAGAGTGCCTAGCATGCTATAAAAGCAGTGCAGATGCATTTGGTGCTATTGCTTAACAATTTGTAAGCCTGTTCTGAGACTCTTTGTGGTCCAGACATTCACTGTACATTACTTTATGGCTCTTATAACAAGTTTTATGGCTCTTGTAACAATGCCTTCTGCAGAAATTTCAATGAACACCAGAAGGTCCACAAAACAGCAAATTCTAGTAAGCAATTATTGGTGGTTTTACACTAAGATAAAAATGTACAGGGATCTCTCTCTCTCTCTCTCTCTCTCCCCCCCCCCTCTCTCTCTGGCTTTTCTTCGCAAACGAAGATTCAGGAAGGACTCATCCCGAGCTTCTGCAAGCGCGCTGACGACTGAAAAGGCCAATCCGAGATAAACATGTCCGCTTGCAGAAAGCACAGCAGAAGGTCACCTTGGGTGATGTTTCTGGGCTGTGTTTCTTTCTGCATTGTAGTTTCTCTTCAAGACTTGTTCGGCGTGAGCTCTCAAATAAGGCTGCAGCATTGTGGATAGTGCGTCTCCATGCCTCCCGATGTGAGGCCAGGGCGGACCATTGTTGGTGATCAATTTGGCTGAGCCTGAGATGTTGTTTCAGGGAGCCCTTGTATCACTTTTTTGGAGCGCCCCTCTTACGCTGACCCGTGGCGAGTTCACCATACTGTACTATTTTGGGGAGGCGATGGTCCTCAATCCTAGAAATGTGCCCTGCCCAGCACAGCTGTGTTCTCAATAGCATGGCCTCAATGCTGGTGATCCCTGCTTGCTCAAGGACAGCAACATTCGTCACATAATCAGTCCAGTGTATATTTAGGATTGTGCATATACAGCACTGATGAAAGCGTTCAAGGAGTCGTAAGTGTTGGCGATAGTTGACCCATGTTTCAGATCTGTAAAGGAGAATAGACAGTACAATGCCTCTATATACACTCATTTTTGTGCTTCGCCTCAGGTGTTTGTTACTCCAGACTCTTTTGTAAAGTCTTCCAAATGCGCTATATGCCTTTGCTAATCTGTGATCAATCTCTTTGTCAATCTTGGCATCTGAGGAGATGATACTTCCCAGGTAGGTGAACTGCTGAACGGACTTAAGCACAGATTTGCCTATGGCAATGTGGGAATGGTGGTGTTCATCCTGTGGTGCAGGCTGGTAGAGAAGTTCCATTTTCTTCAGGTTGACTTCCAGCCCAAATGGCTCTGCAGTTGTTGCGAAGCAGGATGTTAGGGGCTGCAGAGCTGCTTCGGTGTGGGCAACAAGGGCACCAGCAGCAGCGAAGAGCAGCTCATGGACTAGATAGTTTAGAGTCTCTGTGCAAGTACTAAGAATACCAGTTATAACAATATCTTTTAACAAAATAGACATTACCTTACCAGTCTGGTATAATATTATGCCTTACAAGCTTATCCATGAAGTTCCATTTGTATTAATTGATTACTTAATTTCAATTCTTCTCTGCAACATAAAATTCTACATTGTTGAAATATAGAAAAAATATTCAAGTCCTTAATGTTTAAATGTTAAAATGCACTTTACCATATACATTTTTTAAAAATACAACTTTCCATCTCAGATATTATTATACAGAGAACACTGTATTTCAAAAGGAGTTTGGGGATTTGATACCAATGCCCTCTGGGGCACACCACTATTTTCTTCCAATATCCCCTTTAAAATGCTCTCACTGCACCAAGCAGCCATCCTGATATGCCATCTGTTTAGATATCATCAAAGGCCTTGCAGTTACCATCCCATTTTAGAATTCAATGATGATAATGAGAAGGTTTCACAAGGGGTTTTGCTGATAAGCATTTTAATTTTTCCAGCACCTGGTCATAATCACATACTTTTATACAATGCATTATTCAATTTATATACTGTATTTTTAATGCATGTAAAAGGATCTATTTGTCTATGAAGCTGAGAGACTAGAATAAAGCAAGCAGCACAGTATCTCACTCTGGCTTCTTGCTTTCAAAAAAGCTACTTCAAGTCACAAGTCTGCCATAAAAAACAACTATTCATAATATATGAAGATACCCAGGGAATGTTATAAAAAGCTTACATTGATGTACAGGAGGACAATTAAGGCTGTTCATCTGGTACAGTATTCCAACCACATTAACAATGCAAGGGCATTCAATAGGTAACGCTACATTTGGGGGTAAAAGAGATTCAAGTGATGACTTTTTATTGCATTCTGGGTTCCACAGTGATTTCTGCAAAGAGTGAAAGCAGGATGAGGGCGGGGGTTGCTCTATAAAAACAAACACACACAAACCTAACCAACTGTATCTACTTCCTGACAGCTACTCTAGAATACTAATATATTTCTTTGTTAAGAGACATTTCATGTAAAGTTTCCATTTCATTTTATTTATTTACTTCTGACATATTCCAGTGCCATGACAACTGCTAAAGCTTTATTCACATGAAACCACAGGGGCTAGATCTCTAACCTCCAGTGCCTCTGGCATTAACTGCAATGTTTCATTAATATGCCTGCTCTTACTCCAGGTTCAACCATAAAACCACTTATTCCATATTGACTGCACAGGCTGTCTGTTGAGAGGAAACTAGTATATATATTGAGAAGATAAAATATCCCATGGCAAGGCCAATAAAAATGTTACTGAGGTCACTATGTCTGCAATTTGTCACCACATAAAGAGATGGCCATCATCCCATATAGCTTTAAAGAAGGACAAGACTAATTCTTGGAGGATGCATTAGGAGTTATGATTAAACTCCCAAACTCACAGATACAACACTGAGTCCCAGATGCTAGGGGAACAGAAACCATCATTAGCGAAAATACTTCTTCTGAGGCTTGTAGGATGATGGAGGGGGGAGATGGGGGAATGGACTAGATGGGTCAAAGTCTGATGCTGGAAATTCTTTACCCTAGTAACATATATCAGGGATCTGTGAGCCCTACATCTGTTGAACTAGAAACTCCATCAGCCCTGGCCATCACAATCATTGGTGAAGGATGATGGGAATTGCAGTTCAACAAGATCAGGAGGGGCAGGAGAAGTGAAGAAGGGAGACATGGAAATTGCCTTAGTTTTGTTGAGTTACTTAGCCATGAACTTATCCTGACAAATAAGGGCACTGGTAGATGAGATAGTGGTCCCCTTAAGATATTGGAAATCCTGCTCTGCCTCTGGATGTCAAGATGACAACCATGTATAGTGTCTAGATCAAGAGAAGTAATAGTGCCGCTCTATTCTGCCTTGGTCAGGCCTCACCTAGAATACTGTGTCCAGTTCTGGGCACCACAATTCAAAAAGGATACTGACAAATTGGAGCATATCCAGAGAAGGGCAACTAAAATGGTGAAAGGCCTGGAAACCATGCCATATGAGGAGAGACTTAGGAAGTTGGGTATGTTTAGCCTGGAAAAAAGACGGTTAAGAGGCGATATGATAGCCCTGTTTAAATATTTGAAGGGGTGTCACGCTGAGGATGGAGCAGGCTTGTTTTCTGCTGCTCCAGAGACTGGAACACAGAGCAATGGATGCAAGCTCCAGGAACAGAGATTCCACCTCAACATTAGGAGGAACTTTTTGACAGTAAGAGTTGTTTGGCAGTGGAACACACTCCCTCGGAGCATGGTGGAGTCTCCTTCCTTGGAGGTCTTTAAGCAGAGGCTGGAGAGCCATCTGTCGGGGATGCTTTGATCATGATTTCCTGCGTGGCAGGGGGTTGGACTGGATGGCCCTCGTGGTCTCTTCCAACTCTACAGTTCTATGATTCTATGCCCAGGAATGTCTCTGACCAGTTTAAACTTGTGTACCAGCTACACCCACTTCTGAATACGGTAGATTTGGTTGTGGTGGCAGATGCATTAATTACATCACAACTGGATTCCTGCAGTATACTTTGAAGAGTCTGCCTTAAAATTTTCCAGAAACCTCAACTTTTGGGAAGTCAGTGGCTAGAATGCTGATTGGAACCAGATATAAGAAGCATGTTAGTTTGCTGCTGGAACAGTTGCCCTGGCTCCTGATTTGTCTCTGGGCCCAATTCAAAGTGACAGCTTCAACTTTTAAGGCACGTTTAAAGTTCAGGACATGTGTAACTGAAGGATCACCTCCACCCAGATGAGCCTGCCAACACATGAGGATCATGTGCAGAGCCCCTCCTCTCTGCTTCAAATTCACAACTGATGCCAATGGGAGAGGAGGCCTTTTCTTTTGTTGTGCCAGGCTTTGGAACACCCTCTCCTCTCCTTATTGTCTTCTTGTTAGTTCTAAGAAGTCTGGACCCATCAAATCAATGGAAATTTAGTAAGTCAACACTTCTGTAAATCTCATTGATTCAGTGGGTCTACTATACTGGGGAATAACAACTACATTTAGGCTGCACAGTCAGTCCAGCACACATGCACACCACTACCAAAATGTATATTCTCTTCCCTGCCTGCAATTAACTCTCACTACAAAGCAGAAGTAGAGCCAGCATGATGTAGTGGTTTGAGCATTGGATTACAACTCTGGAGACCAGGGTTCAAATCCTCACTTGCCCATGTAAACCCACTGGGTGACCTTGAGCAAATTACACTCTCTCGGCCTCAGAAGAAGGCAAAGGCAAACCCCCATGAACAAATCTTGCCAAGAGAAACCTGGGATAAGGTCGCCTTAGGTTGGAAATGACTTGAAGGCATACAACAACAATCGTGCAGAACTAGCTCATCACTGTTACACAATGCAGGGTTCCTAGTACCTCTTCCTCTCCAGCTCATAAAAGAACACGCAATAGCTTCCTTCTAAGGCTAAGAGAAAGTAGCTCACAACATCCACTCCTTGAATATGACTCTGTGAAACTCAGCAATGCAGAGAGACAAGGCAGCCTCAGTCATCATGTGGCTCACTTCTGTCTCTCCTTCTGAGCTGGAACTGCATATCCGACTTGTCTCAACCTGGCTGAAGTTTTGGACAGTGACCCCCATCCTGGGTTGTATATGTAAGAAGCCATATCTGAATGAAAGATACTGAATAGTTTCCTTCAGATTAGAAAAACAGAATGTTTCTGTGCGTCTTTCAATTCATTGTTCCTTCTTATTTCATTGTTGGTACAGAGAGAGGACTATCAGCTTCCATTAAGTTTCCAACTGGGGTGAGAGAGAAAGCAGTGTATTGCCACATTACTTAATTTTTAAAACTGAAATAGCATGTGTCTCCAAACATGAACTATGGGAGTGGGGGGGGGAACCACCCCCACCGCCACCCCCATTTCACTCCCTTGGCCTTCTACAGAAGAAGCCTAGCTGTGGCTTTTTAATGATCGTGAGGCACTGACTTTTCTGGCTTGCTTTCCATTTCCTGGATTTCCCAAAGATGAATTTAAGAAAAGAGTGCCTGTTCATTTCTTAAATACAAAGTGTGGAGGCCTCTGTTTGATCCAATACAAGCTAATACTATATTCCCCTATCCACCAAATCTGGAAGATTTTCAGATGTTCTCCCTAACTCTCAAATATGAAGAGCAGCTGTGATACCTCAGTGGTGATTAGTACTTTACATATGGTTAGGGACATTCCTTCATATTTATGAAACTGAGTCAAGCACTGAAACTAAGTTCTGGTGCTAAATGCTGGTGGGCCATGGTCCAAATTAAGGTTTTATTTTTGGGTCATGCGGGTTAACTAAGTACTCTTTTCCAATTCAGGAAACACAATATTTGATTTTTGAGAGAGGTTGAAAGAGGTTTGAGGAGATGTGAATTTAATCTAAAACAAATGTTCTCTGACATTTTCTCTTTTCTCCCACCCCCACTTCATACATGTACACACTTGGGTGGCAAGCTTGTTTCTGCTTACAGATAGCTTCTTAGTTTCTGCCAGCAAGACACTAGGAACAGCAAGCTATCTAATGGAGACAAAAACTCAGCAAACCAGTCTCTGCAAGAAAACAGATGACAACTCTGCCATTGCAGCAAGACTACTACAGGGTCTGCTGTCATCAGCCATAATATCAGGGGATCATTCTTTTGTTCACCCCAAAATTCACCTCCCTCTACATACTCGCTACCACCTGCCAACAATACCTCATGAGCCATATAGGCCAGCCTCAACCTAAGTGAATGAACCAACATGAATATTACATCAAAATGGCAACATTCAGAAACCTGTAAAGTTGATTTTGATCTTTTAGTATGCTCTGCTACTGATCTCAAGATGTTATTCTTCTATCGAACACATACACACACCCCCCAAACAGCCAGTTCAAAAGGATACTGCAACATGAAATTGCTCAACTGGAAATCATCAGCAAATTTGATTCTATGCTGCTCTAATTTAATTGGAAGTAGAGGTTTCTTTACTACTACTGATATGAAATTATCATAGCATAGCTATAAATATAGTATTATTGGACTGATTGCTATTGTGATCAGGTCATTCTTCCTGTACACATACGAGGTATGCACAGATATATAACAGGCCCATTAACAGCCTTACATCCCCAGTATTTAAAAAGGCACATGCATGGACATCCAATGTGCCACACATATATATATGTACATGCACACAGACACATACTGACAGCTGAGAGTGGTATACCTTCATGAATGTGTTCAGGTGGGACCTAATCTGCACCCATGAAGCTGATCACTACATTAGTTTGTTTGCTTTTAACACCGCACAAAATATGTTGTAAATTAAACATAACATAAATATATATTTGTTTAAACAGCCAGGACAATTTTAAAAATTCAAGATGATGTATAAAACAGGAACAATTTATTGTATACATAACCATAATTTGAGCATTTAAGTAGATAACAGATGCCGTTTCCTCCCCACACATCACAAAGCCTTGGGTTTCTGCAACCTGCCTGTTTTCTAAAAACCCTGGTGGCACAGTGGTTACAAGCCAGTACTGCAGCCACAATGTTGTGAATTAAATCCTGCAGGGCTCCAGGTTGACTCAGCCTTCCATCCTTCCAAGGTCAGTAAAAGAAGTACCCAGCTTGCTGGGGACAATTAGCTAACACATTTTAAACTGCTCAGGGAGTGCTTTGCACTATAAAGCAGTACAGAAATGCAGGTGCTATTGCTAAGATCAAATGATAAGGCTCTTCTGTGAGCTCAGCTAGGGAAGGGACGTAGAAGGCACAGTTGATGGTGACAAGAGGCACAGTCTTAGTGACCTGCATCAATATGGAGGAACACTTTGGCCCATGAATGATGACTGAACCCCTCCCAGACTGTCTTTAGTTGACTGATGAAGACGTACCTATGACAGTAAGCTTTTGTCTGCTAAAGATTTGATTTATTTAACAGTTGTTTTATCTATGGTACCTCCAGGCCTCAATCACTGCTTGAAACTTCAGCAGGGCGCATGTGCCAGACACCAGCCACAGGATTCCAGGAGATGTAGTGTGGAAATGTGTGGAACGCTGCCACTCCACCTTCCACACTGCAACCACCACTTGAAAGCCCAGCAGGGTGCATGTGCCGGATACCAGCCACAAGCTCTAGGTTGCAACCACCACTTGAAACCTCACAGGGTGTATGTTATGCTGGGTACCGCTAGTATAACATAATTTTGCTACTTTTAAAGAAATAGTTTTATTCTGATTATCCAGCAAATAATGTAAATAAAAATCATCAGAATGTCCCAGGAATTTAACTAATAAAGGGGTAATCAACTGGTGACGAATATCGCTGTAAATCTGCTGATACAAAAGTATGTGGGTTGTAGTTTTTAGGTAAAGGGGTCGTGAGAGAAGGATGGAAACCATCTGAGCCCCTCTCTGCAGAAGGAGGAATGAGAGTCCTTCAGCAGATAGAAGGGTGGGAAGCCATCTGCGCTCCCTTCCACTAAAGAACAAATGAGAGTCCTTCCTCATCCGAGCAAAGCATGGGAAGTCACCTGCACCTCTCTCTGCCGAAGAAGGAGGGAGAGTTGGTCCTCATCCAAGAGAGACATAAGAAAAAAAGGGTTCCAGCTTATACCACTAAAATCATTATTATGTGAAGAGCCCCGGAATGGATCCCTCACGTACTATGTGGCCCTACTGTACTGTTTTGGCCTAGTGGGTGGGAGAGGGGCTGTACTTGGTAGGTGAATTCAAAAAGAAAGGAAGAGCTGGAGCTATGCATTTCTACATTGCATTTTTAAAATTTGTTTAGGGCATGAAGATTGCATCCCAATGTTGCAATTCTACTGAGCAGCACAGGTAGAAAAGTCCTGCAATCTCGTGCTGAACTGGCACCTCACTGGATGCACAGAACTTTTGGGACAATACACATGTGCCAAATTTAATATATAATTTGTTGTACTGTTGTTAAAAAACATATATTGGGACTTTAATTGTGATTGTGTTTGCAATATTAAATTACAGTTAGCCCCACAGAACCCAGAAAGAGGTACATACAGATAATAGAAGAGTGGAATATAAATTTCTATATAAATAAAATAAGTATTGTGATATGCTATGCAGAAGTATTCTACACAGCATTTCCTTGAAAAGGTTGCTGAAGTGTGAATTCATGGCAATAATCTGTTTCATCAGTACAGGTTCAAAGTAATGAAAACACCAAATGGTAATTGAATACCAAACTGTTAAGGCTATATAATGCCTCTGACAGAAATTATTTTTCATCCAAACAGTACACGAGAGCGGGTATAGCTGCTGCCTATTACACTGTGACAGGAAAACCTAAGTCACTATGAAATGCTTGGCTTCCCATAGTTTTTTTTTTTTAAATAATATACAATTTAATAATCCTGTTTTCTTATTTAGTAATTTTATTCAGTTTTATGACAGCTATGAGCTAGAAGCTGGCAATAACCAAGCTAGCAAGGCTCTTTATGAAAATGGTGGCAAAGATATTGAATGCTGTTTTAAAAGGCTGAGCTTAGAAAGGTTGCTTTTAAGACTACTGTACTTATTCTACTCTTCTGGCATGGGGTTTTCCCATTTGACTGAGGCTCTAGAAACTCTGGGATTTGCCCAAATCAGTCATGATGTTGTGAGTGCAAAGCTATATCCTGTTCCCAGAGTCACAGTAGAAAACCTGGAGGCAAAGTATTGTTGAACACACTCAGTATGAATTAAAATTGTTACTGTTTACTACCCACAGATCTTTGGATGTAGGGGAGGGATATAAATATTTTAATAAATACAGTAAATTAAAATCTGTGAAACCTAGACATGACTGAATTACTTTTGCAGCTTTAATTCATTTAAATACCAAGGGTATAGGTTCAGGCAAAGCATGACTTTCCAGATGCGTATTCTTCTTCTTCTCTTTAGGATGCTCATGTGAGACATCCATGGTAGAGTTCCGCTTATCTCCTGACTTCCAATGGGTAGATTTCAAAGTTTCTGCTAGACACACCTTGGAAGTACTAGAGGCAGTCGGCCTCGATTCCCCTGGTAATGGAACATCAGTAGTCTGCAGGACAGCAGCAGGAACGATGGACTGCTGAGACATAGCATCCTGTGTCGGTACCAAAATCTGCTTCTTCAAGACTGATCAGGTCGGTCCAGAGTGTGTGGTCTCAGGAGTCATTTTCTTCAACTTTGAAGTGATCAAAGAAGTGGAAAAAAGAGATTGATTTGAAGCTGCCTCTTCAGCAACTTTCAGGGATTTCTCCCAACAATACAATTCCAGTTGTTGTGCTCTATTTTTTCAATGCTTGTGATGTGAAACCTTGATAAATAGGACACAGTTGAACAACATGTTTCTCACTCAAACAAAATAAACATTCTTCATGAGAATCAGAAAGAGAAACTTTGCAGCCACAGGTGACACAAGTCTTAAAAAGAGAAGAGGCCATAAAAGAAAATAGAAAGGGGAGAAAAATACCCCAAGGAGAGAAATTTTTTTTAGATTGAAGAAAGGAAAACAAAGAGAAAGAAAAAGAGAAAGAAAAGAACAGAAGTAAGAAAAAGCCACTTAGTGCTAAGAATATGCCAAATGAAGTAAATCTTCTGGCAGATGGAAAGAAACTGAGGTATCAGTGGCTTGGAGAGCTAGGATACAAGCTTAGTATAGGGAGGGGCAGGGTTATTGCCAAGCTACTCAGCTCTAGAGTATTCTGAATGAGGTCTCTGCACAAAAGCGAAACCCATTTGTGTGAGGCACAGAGACCGTGAAGAAGAATCTACCCACATAAGAAGAAACTCCCCAAATAACATCCGGTAGACCTCATGACAACCCTGTAAGGTAGGCTGGTGGATTTTTAACTTCCTCCGCCCCCTTCTCAGCATGCCATACTTTTCTTGGAATTGCTGAGGGTGACTTGTTCGGTTGCCCTGCCACTGCTACCACTGCCACCAGTTGACTCCGTGGGTCCCATCGCAGGCAACCCACCACCAAAGGCAGTTGACTGCCTGGGTCCCATTGCAGGCAGCCATTCACCACCGCTAGTTGACTGTCTGGGTCCCGATCTGGGACAAAGACTGAGTGGAAGGAGTGGGTTATTGTGAGGTGGAGAGGGAATTTGCATGTGGGTGGTGATTGGTTGGGTATGTTTCCTGAGCAGCCAATCAGCACACTAGGAAAGGCAACATACCCAAGATAAATGTGTGTGTAAAATTCCATTTAATTTTTTTTAATAAAGAAAGAAAATAAATTGATCAGCAACAGAGAACAATAGTGTAGACAACAAAGCCTTATAAAGTAGCCTGAGATTAAGGGAAAGACCTGTAGAACTTGTTTCCAGAAAACAAGACCCTTTAGCAGTATCTACACTAGAGTATCCCATTGCACATATTCTTTGCAGCACAGCAGGAAGGTGGAATTATTGAAACCAACCAAACCAGGAACCACTTCTTTTTTATCCCATCTTTTTCCCCCAAGAGTGAGAAAAGCAAATATTTTAGTCAGGTAAAGATGCACCCTGCATAGGACATCCAGTACAGATTCTGTAATTTGTGTTGGGATTATTTTTTTGAGAACAGATCTCCAGTTCTGGTCTCATTGTGAATCAATCACGGTGACAATGAGGTCTGCCTCCCAATGCTACCTTAAGGCCTTCCCATAAATTGCTTCAATTAAAAATGTGCAAATATTGGAAGCATCATATTGGTGTATATAACACACAGTCCTTCAAACAAGGTTACATAAAGACCAGGGAATTCCCATGTTTGCTCCAAACATGTTGTATATGCAAGGATGTGATTTTTCTGCATTCTTAAGATGACCACTGCTTGCAATTTGGATGTGAGGAGTTTTATCACAACTGCTGCACTCTCTCCTTAATAAATTTCTAACTCAAAAAATGTGCATTAACTTCCAGTTTTTGTACTGTACAAACCTTTCTTTATTTTGAAACTGGAGTTAATTAAGGATAGATAAGAGCAGCCAGGATGACTAGATTTGAATGCTTGCAACATAAACAGGATTTAGTACGTTGTTCAAGTATGTTTTGATAAGGTGATATAAATGAGGGTGTATGGCAAAAAAAAAAACTGTTCAATGGAGACCCATGGCACTGTAGAGTCATTCCCAAATGAGTTGTATTAATTGTCTAATTGAAAGGAGCAAGGTAACGTTCAAAACTAGAACAGTGAATCCACCATCAGTTAGTATTGATTAAGAAATCATGGTGATCCTGATTCTTTCACCCTCCATGCCCAATGATAAATTCCAACAGCAGTTGTTATTTTTTGAGCTTTATGTGATGCGGGGGTGGGGGTCCAGGAGGGATGCTAACCACATACTGAAGTCATGCACCTTACTTTATATCTGAGCATGTGAAAGCAAATCCTTATGTTTTAAGAGTTCTAGGAGTAAGATGTAAGTGTGTGTGTGTGTGTGTAAATATATAAAGCCATTTGCGTTACTTTTATTGGCATGATTTTCAGTGCAGGGAAAAGCTTGGCAATTTTGCAATCAAGAAGCTGAGGCTGCTTCCTCTTCTTCTTAACGACAATATAATAAACAATCAAAAAGTTGGTTTGGATGTTAAGGATGAGCAACCAAAAAAGAATCAGAAGCAACAGTATTCCTCTGTGTTGCTGATAATCTTTTTAAAAATTAAATTCCCCTGCACAATGGGAAAATAAGTATGCCCCACCTTGTTTTTGTTCACATTAGGCTAGTTGGCTCAGCCCCATGCCTTAAGCTCCTTGAGCTCTGCCAACAAACAACAGCTGTTGGGTCCAAAGCAGTGCCAGCTGTTCTACCCTGCCCCCTTCATACCACTCTCCTTATCTCATGGCATTGGCACAAAAAATGCACACTTGCTAAGGGGGCATCACATATGCAGCAATATTAAGGAAAGGGGTGTGGGCACCGGTGACACAGCTGTTTTCAGAGGAGCAGCTCTGACTACATTCTTAGCGCATTTCCTGCTGGCTTTTAAAAGATACTCAAGAACATCTGTGGAGCAGTGGCTGAAAGGCTGGTTATGGAATGTACTTAGAAAAGAAGGATGTTTAAATGTGAAGGAACATCTATGATGTGCTATTTAATATACTCTTTAATCATCAACCATAATATGCATAAAAAGGATTTAGCGAGGCTTTATAGCAGCATATCTGAAGGCAAAGGCTTGAAAACTTAAATTGTGATAAAAATATTTTTAAAATAAATACACGTGCATTATAATATAACAGCCTTTGTAAGAAGATTTATGTGTGACTCACAGTCATTCATTGTGTTTGGAAGAGAATGAGCAGAAAGATTTACACCCGTTCACCTGTTCTTTCACACATAAACATGCGTGCACACACACACACTGCCCCAAAAGGTTGGTTGTCCACATAGTTCTAAATAAACTTATCTCATATAAAGTTGAAGGCTTTCACAGCCAGCATCCATAGAACAGGGTTCACAGAATATAAACCCCACACACACTCCTACCCAACCATTCTCTGAAGATGCCAGCCACAGATGCAGGTGAAACGTCAGAAATAAACTCTTCCAGAACACGGCCTCAAAGCCCAGAATAAATCCAAGGAAAATCTTATTTCATATACTTTATGAACACTTTTTCTAACCAATGAGAGTAGCTGAAAGACTGTATCTCCTTGCATGAGTCTGCTTTGTTTTTGAGAATTCCAGGAAAAGGCTTTCTCTTCATCCCATCTTCACAAGAATATATGGTGAAGACAAGTGGGAGGCGCTTCTTGATGGTTGCTCCCAGGCTGTTGAACTCCTTCCCACAAAGCTGGGCTGACCGCATCACGACACCTTTCCCTCTGCCACCTGGCAAAGACTTTTTTGTTTAGATTTTTTAACCATTATCTGATTGATGTGGAAGGGTTTTTGAATGCTGAATTATGTTTTAAATTTTTAGCATCAATAGTGTGATTCCATTTTAATATTGATCTTTTGCATATTTCAACTGTACTGTATATATTATAATTATATTATAATTATAATTTAGAAGCTGTCTCGAGTCCTGGTTTTTTGTGAAAAAGCAAGGTATTATTGAAGAAGAAGAAGAAGAAGAAGAAGAAGAGGAAGATGGTGATGATGATGATGATACTATATACTATAATTATTCAGTGCTGTTTTAATTAAAGTTTAGTTATTTTTAGTTGGTCTTTATTATTGTCACCTTTTTTAGCTGTATTATTTTTAACTAGCTGTACCCGACGTAACATACGTCAGTGGTGCATTAAAGATGAGTTGCTCTGTTGCCCTGCCCCCACTGCTGCCAACACCACCAGTTGACTGCCTGGGTCCCATTGCAGCAGGAGCAGGGGTAGTGGGGCAATGATGTGACCCCCTGGGTGCCCAGGCGATATCAAAACCTATATCAAAACTTGGTCTAGTTCTATAACAGAGTAAATAATGTCTACTATTCCAAAAATCCAATTAATTAGTTCAGAGGTCCATCTTCACTGACTCAATTCTTACAAAATAAACCATACTGATAGATAGATAGATATAGATATGATATATCTATATATAATTCTCTTGGGTATGTTGCCGTTTCCAGTGTGCTGATTGGCTGCTTAGGGATCTGACCAACCAATCACAGGTCTGTTGAGCAGCCAATCAACACACTGGGGGTGGGACCATATAGATTCCAAACATGGCCACCGGAGACGGAGAGGGAGTACCATGAGGGTGGATGTGGTGTATGCTGGAGTGCAGGTGGTGGGGGGAAGGGGCAGAATGAGTGGAGGAGGGGGGCAGGGGGGCAGAAAAATGGAGGGGGGTGGCAGGGGGCAGAATAAACAGAGGGGGGTGGCAGGGGGATGGGTGTTAGGCTTTTAGATTTAAAACCCTAACAACAACAACAACAACAACAACAACAACAACAAAAACAACACAATTGTACCATCTATGAAATCTTCCCTCAGAGGCACTGGAGTGGGAGGGAAGACTTTTCTCCTGCTTCTTCCTGCAAGTTTCTGACTGGAATGGATTGAATGGCAATGCACAGGCCACCCAGCCAGCCTTTGCCTTGGCTCCTGTCACATGGCCACTCCGCTGCAGACAGGAGGTGGTCTGAGCAGCCTTCAAGCCTTTGCAGAACTCCTGTGAGGACATCGGGGACCGCTGGAGGTCAACAGGCCCCAGGTTAAGAACCACTGTTCTAGATACTTGGCGAAAGTAGCATGCAAAAACTCTGCCTCGTTTAGAGAAGAGGGGGTCTAGGGACCCTTGTCTACCACTTGTTAAAACTGAAATGAATAGAAAAGGGAGCAAAGGAGTCTCTCCAGCAAGGGGTGGAATGGTCATCTCTAATTTTTTTGTGAGTCTTTCGGCTTTCCTTTGCCCCACCCACAGACTGCAGAGCTTCAGTCTTCTGCCCTGACACTAGCTGCCCTTTGAGGGTAGCATGCTAGATTCCCATTGGGGGTTGGCTGGCAGCCAATAAGAGACCACTTTGCTCTGTTCTATTCTGCCTCCCTTGCCGGCTTTGGGTCCTTCCACTAGCCGGAGGTTTTTTTCCAGCAGGCAGTAGCCCATCCAGTACAGCATTTTCAAAGAAAGGCTTTCTCCCCATGGGAAGCACAGCGAGGGGCACCCAGAGGACTCCCAGGAGTCCCCTAAGGAGGAAAAAGAGGGTCTGGAATCCCAGGGCAGCCTCCCACTTACTGAGATGGCCCTTTTCAGAGGGTTTTTTTTTGGGGGGGGGCAGAAGGTGTCCACTCAGTATAGACTCACTGAGAGGCACCTGTCACAAACTAGCCCAGGAGTAGCCAAAACAGCAGAACTGTGCAGCAGAAAAGACACGAAAACAAAGGCTTCAGATAGCAGCTGTTCCACACTCTGACCCACTTTCACACGCAAAAAGGCATACAGACAATGAGATTGATCCAAAAATATCTAGAGGTCTTTATCTTCAGTTTCAGTATCCTCTCCCTCTCTCTCTCTCTGCCTTTTCTTTGCAAACGAAGATTCAGGAAGGACTCATCCAGCACTTTCTGCAAGCATGCTGATGACTGAAAAGGCCAATCCAAGATAAACAAGTCCGGTTTCAGAAAGCACAGCAGAAGGTCTCCTTGGGTGATGTTTCCAGGTTGTGATTCATTCTGCGTTGTCGTTTCTCTTCAAGACTTGTTCGGTGTGAGCTCTAAAATAAGGCTGCAGCATTGTGGATAGTGTGTCTCCATGCCTCCCGATGTGAGGAGAGGGCAGACCATTCTTGGTGATCAATTTGGCCAAGCCTGAGATGTTGTTTCAGGGAGTCTTTGTATCGCTTTTTTGGAGCGCCCCTCTTACGCTGACCCGTGGCGAGTTCACCGTAGAGTAGTATTTTTGGGAGACAAAGGTCCCCCATCCTAGAAACGTGCCCTGCCCAGCGCAGCTGTGTTCTCAATATCATGGCCTCAATGCTGGTGATCCTTGCTTGCTCAAGGACAGCAACATTCGTCAGTCCAATGTATATTTAGGATTGTGCGTAGACAGCACTGATGAAAGCGTTCAAGGAGTCGTAGGTGGTAGCGATAGGTGACCTATGTTTCAGATCCATAAAGGAGAATAGACAGAACAATGGCTCTATACACACTGATTTTTGTGCTTCACCTCAGGTGTTTATTACTCCAGACTCTTTTGTGAAGTCTTCCAAATGCGCTATATGCCTTTGCTAATCTGTGATCGATCTCTTTGTCAATCTTGGCATCTGAGGAGATGATGCTTCCCAGTTAGGTGAACTGCTGAACAGACTTGAGCACAAATTTGCCGACAGCAATGTGGGGATGATGATGTTTGTCCTGTGGTGCAGGCTGGTAAAGAACTTCTATTTTCTTCAGGTTGACTTCCAGCCCAAACAGCTCTGCAGCTGTTGTAAAGCAGGATGTTAGGCGCTGCAGAGCTGCTTCTGCGTGGGCAACAAGGGCAGCATCATCAGCTAAGAGCAGCTCACGGACTAGATAGTTTAGAGTCTTAGTGCGAGCTCTCAGGCGGCTTAAGTTAAACAAGCTACCATCAGTATGGTAACGTATATATATGCTGTTGTCTTCTTCAGGTTCTGCCGTAGCCCTTTGGAGCATCATGCTGAAGAAGATTGTAAATAGGGTTGGTGCAAGAACACAACCTCGCTTCACTCCATTAGTTATTAGAAAGGGCTCTGAAGAGCATCTCCATATCTGAATTGACCACGCTGGCCCTCATGTAGCAAGATAATCATTTTAAGGAATTTGGGGGGACATCCTAGTCTTTCCAGGATCTGTCACAGACCTTTTCTACTCACAGTGTCGAAGGCTTTGGTGAGGTCGACAAATGTTACATAGAGACCCTTGTTCTGCTCTCTACATTTTTCTTGTGGTTGCCTAAGGGCAAATACCATATCTGTAGTACTCCTGTTGGCTTTGAAGACACATTGGCTTTCAGAGAGAAGTTCTTTTGCAATAGCAGGAACTAATCTCTTCAGGAGTATCCTTGCAAGGAGTTTTCCAGCAATAGAGAGCAGTGTTATGCCTCGATAGTTTGAGCAATCGGATTTTGCCCGTTTTTGTTGTACAGGGTGATGATGGCTGCATCTTGGAGATCTGATGACAGTTCCCCCTTTTCCCAGCAATTCACAAGGAATTCGTGGAATTTATTGTGCAGTGCATGACCTCCATGTTTCCAAACTTCAGGTGGGATTCCATCAATCCCGGTTGCCTTGCCGTTTTTCATCTGCTGTATGGCCTTAAAGGTCTCTTCCAAAGTGGGAGCTATGTCCAATTCATTTTTCACCGGTTTTTGTATCATATGTTGGATAGCTGAGCCTTAGACTACTCGGTTGGCACTAAAAAGACTTTGAAAATGTTCAGCCCATCGATTCAGAATGGAGGTTTTATCAGTAATAATTATTTGCCCATCTGTACTGTATAAGGAGCTCTGGAGCTGATAAGTAGGTCCAACCACTGCTTTAAGAGCTTCATAAAATCCTCTATGATCACCCAGATCTGCACAGCGTTGTGTCTTTTCTGCTATAATGACCTACCACTTTCTTCTGCATGTCTCGGAGTTTTTGTTGAAGTTTACTACATGTGAAGCGGAAAGCTACTTTTCTTACATGGCAGGTTGGATGGGTGAGGTATCCCTGGTGAGCAGTTCTCTTCTTTGCCAACAGCTCCTGGATCTCTTGGTTGTTTTCATCAAACCAGTCTTGATTTTTCTTGTGGGAGAACCCAAGGGATTCTTCCGCAGACTGCAGGATACTGTTTTTGAAATGTTGCCAAAGCACTGTGGGAGAAGCATCTGTAGGATGGTCTTCAAGTTTTATTTGCAGATTTGCCTGGAATTTGTCTCTCGTGGTAGCTTGTTGAAAATTGTGGACTTGGAGTCTCTTCTTTAAGATGCCACCCCTCTGAGGTTTGAACTTAAGATGAAGGTTTAGTTTACATCTGACGAAGTGATGATCTGTCTGGCCTTCTGCACTGGGCATCACTCGAGTATGACGGACATCACGAATGTTTCTCTGGCGGACTAGAACATAGTCAGTGAGGTGCCAGTGTTTGGATCGGGGATGCAACCAGGTTGTCTTCAAGCTATCTTTCTGCTGAAAGATAGTGTTTGTAATAGTCAGCTGTTGTTCTGCACAGAACTCTAGCAGGAGGCGTCTGTTATTATTGCAATTTCCCACACCATGCTTGCCTAAGACACCTTTCCAGGCTTTGGAGTTCTTTCCTACTCTGGCATTGAAGTCACCAAGGATTATAATTTTATCTTCTACAGGGACTTTTTGTATGAGTTGGTGTAGGTCTGTGTAGAATTTGTCTTTCTCTGCATGGTCGGTTTGCATAGTTGGGGCATATATACTAAAGAGAACAACATGTGGGAGCTGTAAGGAAATAATGCAATCAGAGTGTCCTGTTGGCAAGGTTTCGAATTTGGAGGCAATGGAGTTTTTAATCATAAAGCCTACTCCTGAAAGATGTTTTTCGGTTTTGGGTTTGCCAGACCAGTAAAGTGTGTAGCTGGTACCGTGTTCTTTTTTTTTTTTTTTTTTTTGCATCTATTTTTTATTGTTACACATAATCCATATTACAAATCACGATTACAAATCATATTTTAGTTTTGTAGCGTAACCTTCTACACATATTACACACAATTAACATACTTCTACATGTATTACACATGTTCAAATTTTGACATCTTCAATACCTCTATACTTTCCAGCTCGTTTTTGTAACATTATTTTTCTTGTTGATCAAATTTTGGATTTGAAGAAAAAGGAGGAAAAAAAAAAAACTTCCCCTCCCCTCCGCACTTCCTTCCTCTAACCTTTATTGCTTGGGTTTCTTTTACTTATTCTACCCCAGTTTCTTTCTGCCTATTTACTTATCTTTACTGTTGCTTCTAAGCTATATCCTTTTCTATAAGAAACTAAATTTCTTTAGTCTGATTCTCAGACCTTACTCCTTTTCTATTTTACTATAGGCTTAATTCTAACCTTCCTCTTTTATTTTTTCATTTGTTCATTTATTGGGATTATTTGTTTTCCAAGAAACGTACAATGGGTTCCCACTCCTTTTCAATCCTTTCCACATTTTTCTCTTTTAATAGTGTTGACAGTCTGTCTGCATCCATCATTTCCCATAGTTTCGTCTTCCACTCCTCTATTGTGGGAATTGATTTTTCTTTCCATTTTTGTGCAAATAAAATTCTTGCCAGTGATATCATGTAAAGTATGATCCTCCAGTGATGTTTTATGTTGCTTCCATTCACCTCTCCTAACATATTTAACAGATAGATCTCTGGCTTCATAGGATAACAGATGTCTAGAATCTCTTTAATCTTTACATGTATTTGTTTCCAGTACTTTTTTGCCTTGGAACACCTCCACCACATGTGAATTAGTGTCCCCATAGCCTCACCACATTTCCAACATTTTTTCTCCCCTGTTTTATACATCTTATCCAATTTAACAGGTGTGAGATGCCATCTATAGAACATTTTGGTGAAATTTTCTTTTAGGTTTTGTGCTAGTGTAAATTTTTGGGTATCTATCCAAGCCCTTTCCCAATTGTTAAGCTCAATACTATAACCCAGATCTTGCATCCATTTGATCATTGGTTCTTTCACATGTTCCGTCTCTAGTTCTCTTTCTAATAGTAGTTTGTAAAAGTTAGCTACTTGATGTTTTGTTTTTTCAAAAAAAATCTTATCAAAATCATTTTTGTCCAGTTGGAACTGTTCTAATTTTAGATCCATCTTAAATTTCTCATATATTTGTTTATGAAGGAACCAATTTATTCTGAAACCTTCTTTTTCCAATTGCTCTTTGGTTTTGATCTTTTTTATTTCTTGAGCTTCTTGAATTATCAGGTCTTTATATCTCATCCACTTTTGTTCTTCAGATTCCCATTTCCCAAAAAAGGCCTCATGGGTCGAAACCCACCAAGGTATTTTATTATAGAATGCCTTTTTATATGTCTGCCATATCTTTAGAAGCGCTCTCCTTACATAATGATTGTCAAATCCCCTGTTTTCTTTTTTCTTACCATACCAGAGGTAAGCGTGCCATCCAAACACCAAATTGTCCCCCTCCAGTGCTAACAGTTTCCTGTTTTCTAATGTTACCCAGTCTTTTATCCATGACAACGCACACGCATGATAGTACAATTTCAAGTCTGGAAGGCCGCATCCCCCTCTGGTCTTGTAGTCTGTTAATAATTTTTGTTTTATTCTTGGTCTCTTCCCTTCCCAAATATACTTAGATATTTCAGTATTCCAGTTTTTAAAGCATCTCAGATTTGTTATAATGGGAATGTTTTGGAATAAAAATATGAATTTTGGAAGTATTGACATTTTGATCGAAGCTATCCTACCTAAGAAGGATAAGCGAACTTTTGACCATTTTTCTAGATCTCTTTTTACATCCTTCCACATTTTATTGTAATTATTTTCGAACAAGTCTGCATTTCGTTTGGAAATCCATATTCCCAGATATTTTATTTTTGTCACTATCTTGTACCCTGATTTGACCTCTATTTGGTTTTCCTCTTTTTTTGTAATGTTCTTGGTCAAAACGGCAGTTTTTTCCTTATTAACCTTGAATCCTGATACAGATCCAAATTCCTCCAATATTTTATTGATTTCGTCCAATTGTTCTAAGGGGTCTTCCAAAAATATTATTATATCGTCTGCGAAGGCCTTCATTTTAAAGTCCATTCCTCTAATTCTTGTACCTTTAATTTTCTTATTTTCTCTTATGTTGTTATTGAGTACCTCGATTACTATGAGAAATAACAGCGGCGACAAGGGACATCCTTGTCTCGTTCCCTTCCTTACTATAATTTTCTCCGATTTCTCACCATTAACCAGAACTTGGGCATTTTGATTTTCGTATATCGAACCGATCCATTTTTTAAATTTATCACCAATGTTCATTTTTTCTAAGACTGCTTTGAGAAATGGCCATTTGACATTGTCAAATGCCTTCTCTGCGTCTAGAGAGATCATCGCTAATTTCTTTTCGTTGTGGGTCTCATAATACTCGATAATATCTAGTACTGGGTACCGTGTTCTTTAAGGCTGCCTTCCTCATGGAGATGAACTTCACTAAGAGCAGCGATGTCAATATCAAGCCATGATAGTTCATGGGCTATTAGGGCAGAACGATGCTCAGGCCGTGCACTATCTACAGAGTCTTGTTTGGTTCTGATGTTCCAGCATGCAAGGGTCAGTTTATTTACACCTTTGGAGGCCGGTGTGTGCCTTTGTTTCTTTGCCTTGGTTTGACTGCATCAGAAGATGCCCGTTGGCCGTGGCTAGCCAACCAGGTAGATAGGGATGAGCTTTCGTTAGGCCACCTTTTCTAGGCCCCTCTCCATATGGAGCAAACAGTGCTCTCTTAAAAAAAGGCTGCTTGGTCGTTCAGGATGCTGCCAAACAGGACTGTCCATCTCCTGGGTCAGCCTTGAGCGATCAAAGTCCTGAACCGCCTGCATACAGGGTTGGGTCTGCGGCTTCCAGTGCATCTTTACACTTGCCATTTCGTCCCTCGCCTATCGCTACAGGGCTTTTTTGGAACTGGATTTGTCCTTCGAGCCTGTGCAATGGATTTTTCTGGTGGAGCACAGTGTGCACAGAATTGGCCTCACCCTTTAAACCAAAGGTTCATCTGCTGTGGCCTTGCAAGCATGGACGTAGCAGCGAGGTCCTCGGGTTGTAGGTTTGATTAGAGTTTCCTTCTCTTAGATGGTTGACCTTACAGGGTTAGACGAGCACCATCTGCTCGGGTTTGGAATTAGAGTTTTCCTTCTCCTAGGATAGTTGCCATAAGGCTAGCGAGCCCATCCTACCCTTTGACGCTCTTTGTCAGACCCTTCGGTTTTGACCTGTCTGGCATGGGAGACCCTACCGGTGGTTATTATGCCACCGCCAGCATAGCTCAAAACATCATTAGGGTACGCAAGCCTCTCTACCATGACAAGGGGGCATCAATGGACAGGGTTCCAGTATAAACAAACAAGTATATACACAGCAAACTTCTTGAACAAAACTCAATAGCAACACACCTCTTTCTCCACCACACCAACCCACACACAAAGCATCATGTGTTTTAGCTATAGAGGAGTGTTTGCTAGTCATCCCTCTGCCTAGCCACAGCTGTGAACAAATCCACTTCAGCTCTGCTAGTCTGTGGTCTGTTGCACCAACATTTTTCCTTTTGCACTTAAAGCAATATTACCCTGACAGAAGGAGGGGGAAAGGGTTCGTGTTTTTGGGTGCAGAAGTGGTAGAGAGCAGAGGAAGGGGAAAACCTACCCTGCAAGGTAGGACAGGAGGAAAAAGAAGAAAGATGGTGGGGGACACATAGAAAGCAGCATTATCTTTCCTCGTGCATCCATATTACGACAGCAAGGGGAGCTGGCTGAGTAGTTACTGCAGCTCAACAGGCAAAGATGTGGCTGTAGGCCAAGGAGGTGGTGTTGGAAAACACCCTAAAGCTGCTGATTGGCCATCTGATAGGAGCACTACAATTGGTTGGGTATGTTTCCTAAGTGGCCAATCAGCCACTTGGGAACAGCAAAATACCCAAGAGAATGATAGATAGATAGATAGATAGATAGAAAGATAGATCTTTGTTTATGTTTCAGTCTTCCATAGGAGAAAGGCGGAGCATAAACAAGTAAACAAAATAAATGGTATCCACTTGATTGGCTATTAGCAACAGCCACGAAATACTACTGCATGTTTATGATATGAAGTCTCATTAACAGTCACAATGTTCAAAGATATATTCAGAAAACAATAAAGGAACTATATGTCTAAATGCCAGTAAGAAAAAGAAATTATATGCAGTTCAAGTTACATACATAACTGTTGTCTACAGTTGAATACCAGGTGCTGTAGGATATATTTCAGAGGAGAGAACTGGCAAAAACACTTCTGAGTATTCCTTACCTATGAAAACCTTATGAAATTCATGGGGTCACCATAAGTTGACAGGCCACTTGAGGGCACATACACCCAAAGAGAGAGTTAATTCCACTGAATATGAGGGCGGGGTCTCTCTTGACTGTGTCATGAGTTGCCATTTTGTGAGCTTTTGTTAGTTTAGGAACATTGAGAGCTCAAGTTACAGCTGCCTTCCATTTATTTTATAATCACCATGTCTAGAAATGTTAAGGCTGATATCTCCTTTAAATTTACTTTAATATGATTGGGGTATGGCTTTGTCATAAGGTGTAGAGTGGAACAAAAGAACACATAGTTTCCTAATATCAACCTGTAGTAATGAAGAAGGGTCAATTTTTTTAACATGTCTTGGTCACAATAAGTCTCCCTTGCAATTCCTTGGAACACTATGTGTGCCATAATGGTGCTTTGCTGAGTCATAAAAGAAAGTGTAAAGTTTGAAATCCATGTAATAGGTAAGATAAGTTTGTCCTTTTCATTCCTGCTTTTAAAGTAATTGCGGCCAAGGTTGCAATAGGAAAATAAAGGCCTCAACCAGTAGAATCCATGATCACTTGCTTATCTTCTAAATTCTGTGAAAGGTGAAAGCCATTGATAAAGTCTTTGACAAACAGTTTAAATTGTGTTCCTTTGCCTGCTAAACAGCTGTATGGCAGTGCACAGAGAGCTCAGTTTCCATGGAGAGGAGAGTGTATTCCCATGTGTTTCCTTTCCATTGCAGTCCTGTTCCACTGAGCTGCTGAGTAGGGAGCTTGCAGGAGAGAATTCTGAGGCATAGGCACCCATGACAAGCCATACTTAATGTCTTTAAGGACTATATGGAGGGCTCAGGCCAATAGTAGCCCACCTATTCTACAGATAATACTAAGCTGGAGATGTCCAGTGTCCTGATTTGGTTTACTGCCGCTTTGTATGCATGCTGTTTGAGGTCCTGCTAGCTGGACAGAGGTTCATCTATAGTTCATGCACTGGTAACCTCCCTATTAGACTACTTCAATGCACTCTACATGGAACTGCCCTTGAAGATGCATGTTGGACTAGGACTTTGGAGATCAGGGTTTGAGTCTCCGCTTGGCCATCAAGATCTGCTGGGTGACCTTGGGCAAGCCACACCCTCTCAGCCTCAGGGGAAGACAATGGCAAACCTTCTCTGAAGAAACCCTGCCATAAAGGGTTGTCAAAAGTGAGAAACAACTTGAAGGCACACAGCAACAAGGAAAAAACATGACCTAAATTCAGTTGTTGATCCCAACTATAGTAAACCTACTGAGTCAATTCTCACTAGAAGCCAAATGAAGGTTGGTTTACTTACAAATGAAGGATGGGGGGGGGACCTGGCTGAATGAGACTACGTGCAAAAGGGATCTAGGAGTCCTAGTAGACCACAAGTTGAACATGAGTCAACAGTGTGATGCGGCAGCTAAAACGGCCAATGCGATTTTGGGCTGCATCAATAGAAGTGTAGTGTCCAGATCAAGGGAAGTAATAGTGCCGCTCTATTCTGCCTTGGTCAGACCTCACCTAGAATACTGTGTCCAGTTCTGGGCACCACAATTCAAAAAGGATATGGACAAATTGGAGCGTGTCCAGCGGAGGGCGACAAAAATGGTGAAAGGTCTGGAAACCATGCCTTATGAGGAGAGACTTAGGGAGCTGGGTATGTTTAGCCTGGAAAAAAAGACGGTTAAGAGGCGATATGATAGCCCTGTTTAAGTATTTGAAGGGGTGTCACGTTGAGGATGGAGCAAGCTTGTTTTCTGCTGCTCCAGAGACTGGAACACGGAGCAATGGATGCAAGCTCCAGGAACAGAGATTCCACCTCAACATTAGGAGGAACATTTTGACAGTAAGAGCTGTTCGGCAGTGGAACGCATTCCCTCGGAGCATGGTGGGGTCTCCTTCCTTGGAGGTCTTTAAACAGAGGCTGGATTGCCATCTGTCGGGGATGCTTTGATCGTGATTTCCTGCATGGCAGGGGGTTGGACTGGATGGCCCTCGTGGTCTCTTCCAACTCTGCAATTCTGTGATTCTGTGATTCTGTGATATTAAAAGTGCAATTCAACAGGGTACTCGAACCTAAGATGCACAATTAATTGAACCTAACTGCACAATTAATTGTTTACAGTCAGCAATTTGTAAGCACCTTTTATTTGGTTTCAAAGCTTTATGAACTCTATGACCCACCTACCCCACATGAATGGAAGGATTCAGAATTTGGCAGTTATACTACCAATGAAAAATGTTGCACAAGCTTCCAATGTGAATGATTAGATTTAAATGTAACTATATAACACTGTATACTGCTTCAAGAGAACTGGAGTTCTCTCAAAAGCTGTGGTTTATATAACTTGCTTCATTTTCGCTAACCCTGGGAGCCCAGCAAGCTGTCTTGTTCCAGGTCAGGCCACGGATCCATTTATCTCAGTATCAGCTGAATAGCAGTGTCTCTCCAAGGGGCTCAGACATGAGTCTTTCCCAGCTCTACCTGAAGATGCCAGAAATCAAACCTGAGACCTTTAAAAAAAAAAAAATCCAAAGTGCAGGTCTCACCACTGAGTTATGGTCCTTTTTTCCTAAACTGCCTTTCCTTTAAAAAAGCCGGAGCATCACCTAGGTAAGACAAGTCATATTTTTTAAAGCAGCATTTTTATAAAAATAAGGAACACAGAGAGAAAATCCTATAGCTGAAACAATTTTATTCTGGAAACTATTTTATGTAAACTGAGCAGAGGAAATCATAGTGTCAATCGTGGACAGAATCTCTAGCTATAGAGCCCTCACACTAAGTGAAGAAAGGTTGCATTGAACCTGAAATCTGAAACATCCAAAGGCTGTTTGGATAGGCCCATGATAAATCTAGTCTGACCCAATAAATCTCAAGTGATGTGATTTCTTTGATACCCATTAGCTGCACATTCTAATATCATTGTCCTTCCAATGCTATAGCTCTACTGACTCCGCTCCACTACAATAGTACAGAAGAGAATGCTATTTACATGTCAATGACTAGATAAATGTTAACAACATTTAGCTTATGTAAATGCTCATTTGCAAGCCCACAAAATACATAATAGCCAAATTACTGTTTCTGGGGGACTGTCATATGCATATATAATTGTACCCACATCTAATTAATGTTAATTTTAATAATTAGATGCATGAGTGAATGAAGGCCTTATCCTATAATGTAACTTCGAATTGCAAATTATATCAGTTTTAGGAATCTCCATTGGCTTCTCTGCCCTGGAGGCAAATTATTACTTTGCCTTTCAGTTCAGAGTAATAAAAGGCTGCTTTTGTTAGCACCAAGACCCTGGTCTGTAAGCTATGTACTTGAGACATATTTCCATGGACTGAGACCTCAGTACAAACATTCAAACTTAGTTCTATATTCTCCTCCTTTCTGTGGTCACACTTGATTACAATATGTTTCACTTGTATGACAGCAATATTTATGCAGTCATATGCAAGTGGTCCTTAAAAGCAATCTTATGTGAAGGCACTTAGTACCTTTCTAGAAATTCTGAAATACTAGAGAATTACTGATGACATGATTTTAAAAAATAATAGTACAGGAAAATGTAGGAGAAAAGAGGTTACGATGAGCAAGGTGCCCTCTACTCCCCAATTCCTTTTTCCTTTTTTCCTTTCCTTTCCTTTCTTTCCTTTCTTTTTTTGTACAAGCTTCCAATCCATAGTGCCACCTTTCCTGGGGAATAGCTGCCCTAAAACATGGGATTCCAGCAAATATTGATTGCAGAAAAGATACTCAGAGATTGGCCTTTGAAATATTCAGTATCTTATTATTAAATAGCACCCCTGCATAATCCTTTTATCCTTTAACTGTATCTATTAATGTCTATTCCAATGAATATTTTGAAAGTGTGATGTTTTGTCACATATTTATTACCACTTTATATTGAACCTTCTTATCTGCTGCAGCCACCAAGGCACGTACTGAATGTTACCTGACATCCATTCAGCAATTGCAGTTATTTTCATGTCTATCATACACAGTGTCTCAGGGCACTTGCTCCAGTCATTTTACAAAAGCAAATTCAATTGGTCACAAGGTTTAATTGTTGTGAAACTGTAAAATGTTTCCTGGCCTTGGGCCATGACTTGAGCAGCCCTGTAAACACACTGTAAGAGAGAGATAACTTAATGCTTTAAGTACTCGTAATAACAAATATGCTTAGCAGTTCATTTGTACTGTTGTTATACATATTTATCAATGCTTTCTGCAATAACTGTGCACAGCTGTATGGTATAAATATAGATGAGATGATTAACAAAGAAATCTAACTAATGTGTTTTCGTTAACTCCTTTGAAGACAAAGCACTCTGTGGATTCAATGCAACAGAAGAATGTCCCCAATGATGGGAAGCACAGATCCCTGGTCAAAAGCTTACCTCTACAACTAGATGATTTTGCTAAATGACTAAGAAAACTAATTCAGAACCTTTTTAAAAATGTTTCAAACAATTTTGTGAAGAATCTGATTCAGGATTACTCTAACTTGCACAAGCAGCTAACCCTAAATACCCCTATTTGGAAGTTTCAGAGAGTTCAACACAATTGACAAGCGGGAGAGTGGGGTCAGACAAGACCAGGTTTTATCACCTTATCTGTGTAACTTGGAGAACCCTCTACATTGACGCCCCCTTGTCGTGGGAGAGAGGCTTGCGTACCCTAATGATGTTTTGAGCTATGCTGGCCGTGGCATAATAGGCACCGGTAGGGTCTCCCATGCCAGACAAGTCAAAACCGAAGGATCTGACAAAGAGCGTCAAAGGGCAGGATGGGCTCTCTAGCCTTGTGGCAACCGTCCTAGGAGAAGGAAAACTCTAATCCCAAACCCAGGTAACCATGAGAGACTCTGCAGCTAGTGGACAGCCTAAGTGTCATTCTGCCCTAATAGCCCATGAACTATCACAACTTAATACTGACATCGCTGCTCTTAGTGAAGTTCGTCTCCATGAGGAAGGTAGCCTTAAAGAACACAGTACCGGCTACACACTTTACTGGTCTGACAACCCCAAAACCGAAAAACGTCTTTCAGGAGTAGGCTTTATGATTAAAAGCTCCATTGCCTCCAAACTCAAAACCTTGCCAACAGGACACTCCGATCGCATTATTTCCTTACTCCTCCCACATGTTGTTTTCTTTAGTATATATGCCCCAACTATGCAAGCTGGCCCTGTAGAGAAAGACAAATTCTACACAGACCTACGCCAACTCATACAAAAAGTGCCTGTAGAAGATAAAATTATTATCCTTGGTGACTTCAATGCCAGAGTAGGAAAGAACTCCGAAGCCTGGAAAGGTGTCTTAGGCAAACATGGTGTTGGCAATTGCAATGATAACGGATGCCTCCTGCTAGAGTTCTGTGCAGAACAACAGCTGACTATTATAAACACTATCTTTCAGCAGAAAGATAGCTTGAAGACAACCTGGATGCATCCCGAATCCAAACACTGGCACCTCATTGACTATGTTCTACTCTGCCAGAGAAACATCTGCGATGTCCGTCATACCCGAGTGACGCCCAGTGCAGAATGCCAGACAGATCATCACCTTGTAAAATGTAAACTAAACCTTCATCTTAAGTTCAAACCTAAGAGGAGTGGCATCTTAAAGAAGAGACTCCAAATCAACAATCTTCAACAAGCTACCACGAGAGACAAAGTCCAGGCAAACCTGCAAACAAAACTTGAAAACCATCCTACAGATCCTTCTCCTACAGTGCTTTGGCAGCATATCAAAAACAGTATCCTGCAGTCTGCAGAGGAATCTCTCGTGTTCTCCCACAAGAAAAATCAAGACTGGTTTGATGAAAACAACCATGAGATCCAGGAGCTGTTGGCAAAGAAGAGAACTGCTCACCAGGCATACCTAGCCCAGCTAAGTTGCCATGTAAGAAAAGCAGCTTTCCGTCTCACATGTACTAAACTTCAACAAAAACTCCGAGATATACAGAACAAGTGGTGGATCAATATAGCAGAAAAGACACAATGCTGTGCAGATCTGGGTGATTCTAGAGGATTTTATGAAGCTCTTAAAACAGTGTTTAGACCTACTTATCAGGTCCAGAGCTCCTTATACAGTACAGACGGTCAAATATTAATTATTGATAAAAGCCCCCATTCTGAGTTGATGAGCTGAACACGTTCAAAGTCTTTTTAGTGCCAACCGAGTAGTCCAAGGCTCAGCTATCCAACATATGATATAAAAACCGGTGAAAAATGAATTGGACATAGCTCCCACTTTGGAAGAGACCTTTAAGGCCATACAGCAGATGAAAAACGGCAAGGCAAATGGGACTGATGAAATCCCACCTGACATTTGGAAACATGGAGGTCATGTTCTCCATGATAAATTCCACGAACTCCTTGTGAATTGCTGGGGAAAGGGGGAACTACCATGAGATCTCCGAGATGCAGTCATCATCACCCTGTACAAGAAAAAAGGATCAAAATCCGATTGCTCAAACTATTGAGGCATAACACTGCTCTCTATTGCTGGAAAAATCTTTGCAAGGATACTCCTGAACAGATTAGTTCTTGCTATTGCAGAAGAACTTCTTCCTGAAAGCCAATGTGGCTTCAGAGCCAACAGGAGTACTAAAGATATGGCATTTGCCCTTACACAACTGCAAGAGAAACGTAGAGAGCAGAACAAGGGTCTGTATGTAACATTTGTTGACCTCACCAAAACCTTCGACACCATGAGTAGAAAAGATCTGTGCCAGATCCTGGAAAGACTAGGATGTCCCCCACAAATTCCTTAAAATGATTATCATGCTACACGAGGGCCAGCGTGGTCAAGTCAGATACGGCGATGCTCTTTCAGAGCTCTTTCTAATACCTAATAGAGTGAAGCAAGGTTGTGTTCTTGCACCAACCTTATTTACAATCTCCTTCAGCATGATGCTCCAAAGGGCTACGGCAGAGCTTGAAGAAGATGACAGCATCTATATACGTTACCGTACTGATGATAGCTTGTTTAACTTAAGCCGTCTGAGGGCTCACACTAAGACTCTAAACTATCTAGTCTGTGAGCTGCTCTTAGCTGATGATGCTGCCCTTGTTGCCCACACAGAAGCAGCTCTGCAGCGCCTAACATCCTGCTTCGCAAGAGCTGCAGAGCCGTTTGGGCTGGAAGTCAACCTGAAGAAAATGGAAGTTCTCTACCAGCCTGCACCACAGGATGAACACCACCATTCCCACATTGCCGTAGGCAAATCTGTGCTTAAGTCCGTTCAGAAGTTCATCTATCTGGGAAGCATCATCTCCTCAGATGCCAAGATTGACAAAGAGATCGATCACAGATTAGCAAAGGCATATAGCGCATTTGGAAGACTTCACAAAAGAGTCTGGAGTAATAAACACCTGAGGTGAAGCACAAAAATCAGTGTTTATAGAGCCATTGTACTGTCTATCCTCCTTTATGGATCTGAAACATGGGTCAACTATCGCCACCACCTACGACTCCTCGACCGCTTTCATCAGCGCTGTCTACGCACAATCCTAAATATACACTGGACTGACTATGTGACGAATGTCGCTGTCCTTGAGCAAGCAGGGATCACCAGCATTGAGGGGAAAAAATGATACAAGTACTCCCTGAAACAACATCTCAGGCTCGGCCAAATTGATCACCAAGAATGGTCTGCCCTGGCCTCACATTGGGAGGCATGGAGACGCACTATCCACAATGCTGCAGCCTTATTTGAGAACTCACGCCAAACAAGTCTTGAAGAGAAACGGCCACGCAGAAAGAATCACAACCCGGAAACATCACCTAAGGAGACCTTCTGCTGTGCTTTCTGCAACCGGACTTGTTTATCTCGAATTGGCCTTTTCAGTCATCAGCACGCTTTCAGTAAGCGTGGGATGAGTCCTTCCTGAATCTTTGTTTGCAAAGAAAAGTCAGAGAGAGAGAGATGGAGAACATATTATATGGGAAGCTGGATTAGACTTCCACAAAGGAGGTGTGAAAATTGGAGAAAAGAACATCAACAAAGTAAGACATGAAGATGACTCCATTCTTCTTGTTGTTGTTCTGTGCCTTCAAGTCATTTGCAACTTACGGCAACCCTAATACAAACCCAAACCCAGGTTTTCCTGGCATGATTTGTTCATAAGTAAGTTTGACTTTGCCTTCCTCTGAGGCTGAGAGAATGTGACTTGCCCAAGGCCATCCCGTGGGTTTCCATGGCCGAGTGGAGATTTGAACCCTGGTCTCCAGAATCATAGCTTGATGCCTCAAACCACTATACAGCACTGCCTCTCAGACCCGATAGTACTAGGAGAAAATAGTAAAAACTTGGAACATCTGTTGAAGGTAGTCAAGGAAAAAAATCCAAATGCTAGTTTTAACTGAACATTAAGAATACAAAAGTAATAACCACCGATGATTTACATAATTTTAAATTGGGTGATGATGAAGACATCAAAATAGTCAAAAACCTTTTATACCTTGGCTCAGTCATAAATCAAAATGGGGACTGTAGTCAAGAAATTGAAAAAGGCTATGAGTTTTTATTGCCAACTCTAAAAAAATGGGATAAGATCCTCAAGCATAAAGATATATCATTGAATACCAAAGCCAGGGTCATCCATATCATTGCTATTTCAGATTCCTGTTTATAGTTGTGAAAGCTGGGCAGCCAAGGAAGCTGACACAAAGAAAATCAACTAATTAGGAACATGATGCTGAAGGAGAATTCTAGAGACATCATGGCCTGCCAAAAAGACAAATAAATGGGTCCTAAAGCAAATCAAGCCTGAACAAGTTTGTTACTAAACTAGGTTTTTCACACTTTGGACACATCACCAGATGATGTAACTCACTAGAAAAGTCAATTATGTTTAATAGAGCAGAAGATATCATGAAAAGAGGAAGACCACTTTAAAGATGGATTGATTGAATCAATAAGCCATGATCCTGAGTTTGCAAGACCTGAGCAGGGCCAGTGATGACTGGGTCTTTTAGGAGACCTTTCATTCATAGGGTTGCCATACATTGAAGCCAACCTAATGGCAATTAAGAAAAAAAATACAGTACTAGAATAACATTTATTATGTTACTGTTCATACTATATACCAGGTGTACGCAAAATGTGGCCCTCCAGATATTGTTGTACTGCAACTCCCAATGTTCCATTGGAGTTGTAGTCCAACAGTATCTGGAGGGCTGCTCTTCGTCCACTCTGGTACACACACTATTTCTTACAGTGAAAAACTCTTAAAAGTATGTTGGACTTCCCTTTCCCAGTGGCTGATGCATTCAGCAGTCCATAGACAATTCTCTGTCCCACACTGCCTTGGGTATCACTTCCTCTCCTAACAGAAAATAGGCCTCTTCTCTCCTGCATCCACCCACCAGATCTAGTGGATCAGTTATGCTTTTTCTCTCCCCCCACAGATATCTCCTTCTGGTGTCGCTACTCCAGAGTGTGGCTCCTCTTCACTTCTACTGGGTATGAAGGTATTTATGCACCCTTACATAATCTGGGAGTGAGGAACATACAAGTCATTGAGGAAAACTGTCCTCATTGAGCAAATGCAAAGGAAGTGGTTGCACACTTCTAAGAAAGGAGGGAACTTTATGGGGAGGGGCAAAGGCCACACTGAACTTTGGGGGGGGGGCTGCCTCTCCCTGATATATTCCTTTAGTTGCACAAAGAGAAAAGAAGAGAGGCAGGGCAGGTGATTAACACAGGAGAAAGCTAATGAAACTCAAAGCATGCCTGTGTTTGGGTGCCATATAAAACACACAAAAAACTCAAAGGCTTTTTCTGCCAACCATTGCTGCTACCAGGAAGGTGTGATATCCTAAACTGCTGGGCCCAACACACTATACAGTCTTGGCAAAGTGAAAAGGGGCAAATTGACTAGTAGAGCAAAACCATATAGCCAGGCACTGGATTAGCATCGCCACCACTATGTGGAGCCCTCTCAGACCCTCCGTCCACAAGGGCAATACAAAAAGGGAAGAGAATGGATCACTAGACAGTGCTCTTTCCCCACTTCCTTGGAGTCCCCCTTTGTAACCCTTTTCAGATCCCAAATCTGAATGTGCAGGGGGATGGATGGACGGCCAACTAGGATGTGCAGGGGGATGGATGGACGGCCAACAGGGAGGGAAAATAAAATATGGTTTCTTCAGAGACATTGATTCACCAATAACCCTTTTCATATTTAGCTGAAAGGAAGCCTCATTGCAGTTTACTGCGATATTTTAGGGGAAGGAATTGGCAAAACCACCACTGAGTATTTCTTGCCTAAGAAAAGCCTATAAAATTCATGGGGTCACCGTAAGTTGACAGGTGACTTGAAGGCACATACACACATACATGCAAGTGTGCATGGGAGAGCACCCTTTAAATGCACACAAAAAAGCAAACCAGCCCAAGCTGAGTTTTTGTGCATTTTTCAATGGTTTATCACATCACAGGTCTTTGCTGTGGGCCTTAGATTCAAGTAGACTTGCAGCTGTATGAATATTCCTATTCATTCATACTTTCTCAGAAGTACATCTTACTGATATGACTGGTACTACCAAGTTCCTAAGTATAACATTTTGGAATAGTTGGATGTTTTGTCTTTTGCTGTAGGAAGCAGTATTATAACTATGATAAAAATGTTTGTCTTCCATAAATGGTAGTTTCTTTTGAGGAAAATTGATAGGGTTGGAGTATAACACTGCAATTCTAAGCTTATTTATTTACTAGAAGGTCTCAATGAACGCTCCCAGCAGCCAATGTTTAGGACCAAGGTGTAAATTAGTTTTTTAGTCTAACAATTTAAGCCAACAATTTCACGCACATTTTACTTGTGAAAGTTTCCCACTGAAAGCTGCAGGAATTAATTCCAAGTAAACATACACAAGTTAAGGGTATGAATTTCATGGTTTTACCTGAATGCAATTTAAATAGATAGCAATTTTATCTAGAAAAATAATATGTTAAATTAGAATGGCAACAATAAGACATAGAAAGAAGCAGAGGGAAACAGGATGCATACAATAACAAGTAGACATTGTAGCCAGATAATTACAGCTAAGCCCTGTTATAGCCATTTACACTGCAAGCCTCTAACTACTCAGAAGTAAATCCCACTGAGATCAATCATGATTACTCCCAGGAAAGTGGCTCTAGGATTGCAGCCCGAGAGAGACAGGTACTGATTTGGTTTGGGGCAGGCTCAGGGTGAGAAAATAATTGTGGGGAAATTAGTTCAAAGGAGGAAACAAAAAGCAAGAAAAAAACACAGCAAAATGCATCTAGGGAGTGGTGAAATAAAAAATTAAAAGGGACAAAAGAAGGAAGAAATAGAGAGGTAACACATTATTCTATTTGAATTACACAATCAAGAAGGAAGTGAGGGGGACACAGATCCTCTTGCAAGCGAACTGAATGGGGCCAGCACAAGAGCATTCAGCAAGAAAAGCAAGGAAGTAAAGCAGCCTTTAGGAGGGAGGGGGCCTCAGCTAGGGGCAAGTGGTTAGGGGACATGCATGTGGCACAGAAAATTTCTCATATGTTCTCACAGACCTACCCTTACACCACTGTAGACCTGTGCCCCAAATCTTTAAACTGCCTACCAAAAGCCCAGCTACAACGAACATGGCAATTTCTGTTCAGATCTATTTTAAACATGTAAGTTCTAGGATACTATATATTATCTGAATAGTTTACAGCAGTAGTTCTTGACCTTTTCATTACCAGGGCCCCCCTTTACATATATTTTGTTGCCGCAGACCCCAAGACTAAACTCAAGATTTAAGATGATGACGATGATGATGATACAATTACACCATCCATTAAACCTTCCCTCGGAGGCACAGGAGGGGGAGGGAAAACTTTTCTCTTGGAGTGGATTGAATGGCAATGTTCACCAAAAACTCTTTATATTAGTTTACCAGGTTATTTCATCAAACCTCATTTGCCTTCGCAGACCCCCTGTGAGGATATCATGCCCCCCTGGGGATCCACAGACCACAGGTTAAGAACTTACAGGGTATTTAGTGCCTCATACTCTACCCTGTCCATCTTCTTGTCAAATTTCAGTTTGATATTTGGAAAACCTTTGCCTATTTTTGCTCAAATTGGTCAAAAATAGGTTTTAACATGGGGCAAATTATTTATTTCAAACTGTTAACATTTGAAACATTTATTGCTTATGCTCAAGATACTGATTCCTGTCTCCAACCCCATTGTTTTGGTGCCAGCTATGAATTGCGCCAGCTACAGATTGTTACCAAGATTGTCTTCCAAATACAAATTCTCTGTTTTTGCCAAATTAATCAGAACATCTCTTGGTTTATCTGAACTCACAAAAATGAGATACCTTTATCACTATTATTACAAAATGCTCTTGGATAACTGTGGCAAAGGAATGAAATGCAACTTCCAAACAAGATACTCAAAATGGGCACAACCCCTACGTTTTGTCCTGAGGCAGCTGCTCAAAGACAGTGTTTTCTCTTAAAACTGAGTGATTAGTAATGCATGTAGAGTCAACATCTGTTGAATCCCTTGGCCAAAGACAGGCCTTTCCTACATTTAGCCACTGGGCCCTGGCAGCATTAAGCAGTGTTAGACCTAATACTCTGTTAAGAAACTAAGGAATACTAAACTCAGAATTATACAATGTAACAAAGCCCTAAGCGACAGAGACTGAAGCTGACTAGAATTCCTCAGAAACATTGCCTATGTGCAGTTGCAATTTCCACATAGAGTGATCCAGTAAGGCATGAAAACTAGGAAGAAATGTTCCCACATTTTCCATCTCCATCATCACCTCCACCTGAGGGAAGAAAACAGTGGAAAGTGTCTCTGCAATTAAAGATTGCAAAGCAAAAGGCTGGACCAAGAATTGCCTAGCAGATCCCTCACCCTGGCAGGCTGCCAACAGAAAAACCTGCAGGTGGTAAGACTGACAGTAGCCTGTGTCCAGAAACCAAGACGTTGCTGTATTGAAACCCCATCACCCAGTTATCAAACTTTATTTAATGGTGTCTAAGAAGTGTAACTGACATGTAATAATGAGAAAATGGAAAATAAACCATTTGCAATTAATTGCTCTACATCACTTAAGCAGTTAACTTTACTATGTAAAAAAAATAGTCTCAAATAATCTTTCGAAACTGGAAGCTTAAGCATATTTAAATAGTTTTATATGAGGGGGAGACATACAGAGAGACAAACTACACTGTAGTGGAAAAGGGTGGACAATTAGAACATCTGTTTGCCTTGATCTTGCAGAAGGCAGGGGGATCAACTGTTGTGTCTCAAACTCCTTTTGAACACTTGTAAATTGCCTTTCCTCCCTTCCCTAATCTTTTCTAGGCTAAACAATGATGCATGGAGATGCACTATTCACAATGCTGCAGCCTTATTTGAAAACTCACACCTAACAAGTCTTGAAGAGAAACGACAATGCAGAAAGAATCACAACCCAGAAATATCACCCAAGGAGACCTTCTGCTGTGCTTTCTGCAACTGGACTTGTTTATCTCGGATTGGCCTTTTCAGTCATCAGTGTGCTTTCAGTAAGCGCGGGATGAGTCCTTCCTGAATCTTCGTTTGCGAAGAAAAGCCAGTGAGACGGTTTCAAGTTGGCAGCTGTTTATACCTTATGACACTTAATTCATTATACCTTAGGATACTACATTCCACAGTTTCACAATGTCTTAAGAAGTACAGGTATTTCCTTTTATCTATTCTGAATCTCCCACCATTCAGTTTCACTTGATAAGCCCTGGCTCCAGTACTGTAAGAGCCCTGGTGGCGCAGTGGTTAAATGCCAGTACTGCAAGTCACCACGTTGCAAGTTCGATTCCAGCGGGCTCCAAGGTTCACTCAGCCTTCCATCCTTTCGTAGGTCGGTAAAATGAGTACCCAGCTTGTGGGGGCAATTAGCTAACACACAATGAAAACTGTTTAATGCAGTTAGATGTGTAAATAGCTATTGCTTAAAACAATTTGTAAGCCACTCTGATAGCCTTGTGGCTGAAGAGCGGGGTATAAATAAATAAATAAATAAATATTTTTTTTAAAAAAAAGAAAAGAAGAAAATGTTCCCCACTCACCTTCTATTTTCTACACCTATGTCATGTTCTCCTTAGTTGCCTGCTTCCTAAGCTAAAAAGCTGACAAACCAATTGGCTTCCACGATATAACCATAAATTAACCATAACAAGTCATAGGATTTTCAGATTTTCACTGATCAAAACCATGTTTTTGCAATGTTTCTTAACAAATGCATGTAGTCTTCTTAATATTCCAAAAGAACCTACTTCAAAGTTCCAGAACCTCCTGAACCCACTTTGAGGCCTCACCATTTTATATCTTCTCCTTACCTATCCTTGTTGAGCAATCTTTCTTTGTAGTGTTCGCCACAGAGCATTTCTTAGTACTTGCTTGAGCCAGTGTACCATACACAATTTAAAAAAAAAAAACTCCCCCCAAAATGGTCTGTAGACCTCATGCCCGCTTGCCTTGGGCATGTTGTAGCAGCAGCTGTGGCTTCTTGCCGCTGACAGTTGACTATCTGGGGCATGTTGCAGTCGTGGCTTGCTGCCGCCAGTTAACTGCCTGGGTCCCATCGTACTGGCAGCAGTGGCATCCCACCACTGCTGCCATCGCTAGTTGACTGGCTGGGTCCCATCACAGTGGCAGCAGTGGCTTCCCACTGCCGCTGCCAGTTGACTGCTTGGGTCCCATCACAGCAGGAATAGAAATGATACTACTGTGTAAACTTAAATCATAAGCGGGAATTGTGCAGCCCTGAGGCACTGGTGAACTAGAAAGGCCTGCAGCCTTAGCAACTATAGCCAACACTGTAGCACATTGTTTGGTCGCTTCCAGTATGCAGATATGGCCCTGAGTGGCAGGAGTCGATTGTGAGTTTAAGAGGGAATTTGCATGCGGGTGGTGTTTTCCATGTGCATGGTGATTGGCTCAGGGAGTAACAGCAGCGGCCAATCAGCACACTGAAAGAGGCAAAATACCTAATCCCATTATACATACCCAGGAGGCAACATACTTATATATCTAAGGCCATTGTGCATACCTAAGAGTTTTATATATATAGACTACCTGGACCCGCCACCTCTGCGACAGGACCCAGTCAGTCAACTGCCAGCAGAATTCATTCAGGGCTGTAGCTGGAAGACTCACATAATTCGTAAAGGTTGTAAATGACAGAAATCACAAACATACATAACAGGAGTAGGGCAGGGAAAACTATTTTAACCAGATTACAAAAGATAATGTATCAAAGCTAAACATAAAGATACAAATTTTCTAAAGTATGGTCTTAATTGGCCATAACTAAATAGTTTATCCTCTTTTATTTTTCTCCCCCATACTATCATTGCTTTAAACAAGCACTCATTACCCAAAATGCTATATCAAAAGCATTGTTAAGAAAATTATTACCCAGGACAAGCCAACAGACCAGTTTTATTACTAGAGAAAATGTATCAGTAAAATATGGTCCCTAGGCTTAGGGAGCCTGTGTCTCGCATTGCTTTTTAATAAAAGGTACAGTTACCTAATGTAAATTTATATTAGATTATGTAAAATACAAAGGGATCAGAAATGAGATTTTCCTGCTAATTTAACCCATGATTAATAAAAACATGTATTTTAACATGAACTCAGAATTAGGTATGATAATAGTACTTCTTCCATCGGTAGCATATTCAAATTGCTACTGACCTAGGCCTAATCCAAGGCCAGATTAGGGCAGCTGGGACCCTGAAACAGCTCCAAAAATCTCTCCCAGTTTGTGCTTATGTGTATAAAATACACAAGACAGCAGCACATAAATCTTCATGTATGAACCCATTTTGAGCCTTGCACCTTCAATGAGACTAACAGCCTGCTCCCATTCATTCATTTTTACTCACTTACTCAAGTAGCACACAAAATGTTGATGGTAACAGAAACATCAGGAGATTCAGGAAGTGACTCAGGGTAGAAGAGGAAGCAAACTACATTTTTTTCCTTCAGCACTATGCCCCTAGCCAGTGACGGGCCCGGAGGAATTACATCATTGATAATTTGACCCTGGCTAAATACAACTGTTTGTCACAACTGTAGTAAACCCACTGAATCAAGGGGAACTCAACAAAGCTGTGCTTCTGTAAGTTCCACTGATTTTGTGGGTCTATTCTACTTATACCTAACAATAACTGAGGCATTACTAAGGCCGGTGTCACCCCTTCCTCCAATGGTGTCACCTGGTGCAGTCCACATACCCCTAGTGCCACTGATAATAGCACTAAGTCTCTAATGTTTTGTTAGGCTGAATCAAAGATTTCTAGAGGGGTAACAGTATTGGTATGTTGCTACAAAAACAGAGAGAGTTGAGACATCTTAAAAGAAAAGTTGTGCAATAATAATTTATTTAGGCTTTAAGAAAACAAAAGAGTTGTTTTTGTTTGTTTTTTCAAAAATGTTGATGAAATTGCATATTGTATTTAGTTCAGGAAAACAACATAGGGGGAAAGATAATTATTATTGAATTATATAAGCTGAAATAGAAATCTCTTAACATGCTTATTAACATTTAAACATTTTAAATGAGAAAAAGACTCCAAAACTATTTCTTTCAAAAGGACAAATTTTCAATCTAACCTGCTAGCCACTAACCTGGAAATAAGACACACTAAACTAAATGGTCTTGCTTGTAAGTAGGCACATATAGTATTGCAATGTTAGAATAATATAAATAATAAATATGTAACTAATTTTAAAGTTTCTATTCAATAAAGTCACACAGGGCACAGTCCAGTTTTTCTTAGGGATTTAAAACACATGCTGAAGTCTCCCACTGAAATCAGTCTTTTTTTAAAAAAATTGCTTCATTAGGCTGGATCATGTTATAAAAGTTATAACGAGCAACCATGAAAAATCTACATCAGAGTTTCAGAAGAAAACTCTCATTTATTATATATAAAAACTGCAGAGCTTCTTAAATATTAACATATAATGGAAATATTCCTTCAGCTTTTTAAACCTTAAATCCACATTATCAAGGTGGCACAAATCCATGTATTCATCCATTTTAAATATTTTTATGAACAGTTAAGGCAGTGTACCATTTTAGCAAGCCCCATATCTTTAAAAAAAAACTTCATATATGCATACACACTGAGGAAAAGATGGGTGTTGGGAAGAAGAAAGATAAGTGGTACTGGCATGTATCACCAAAATCTCATACTTCAGAATATTTTTTTTCAATTTCTGAATTCAAAGTAACTGTATTTTCAGGTATTTCTTTAGATTCACAAGGGTTCTGAAGTCCTTGGTGTACATGTAGAATACATGACAGTGTGTCAATACTCAGAAAGTGCCTCTTCTTAGATTGTCCCTATACAATTGATAATCTGCTCCAAGTTCCAACCACACATGCAGTGAGACCATTTATATCAATTGCTCAGAGGGTCTGGAATGAAGTCATTCTGCTCCACCATCCAACAATTTTACTGGCCTCTCAGGGAAAGTTCAAAAACTTTCGATTTCACTGTTAGTTGAACTGGACAGTTTGCTTCTGCTGCTGTTCCTTTCCCCATTTCACTAGTCTTATTTTGTTCATTTGTGTACCATACATGCATTGCTGAGCATTGGAACTATGACTAAGAGCCTTATTGCATGAGGGAAGGGAAGCGCCGGTAAAGCCCAATAATAACGTGTTCCCCTTGCCTTATTGCATGGCATCTGCGTGCTTCAGCTGTTCTTCCGTTTCAGTCCCATGGGAGACAGTGGTAAATGCGAGTCTTCTTTCTAACTGGAAAAATCCATTAGAAAAAAGACTTGCCTTTACCAGCATCTCCCATGGGACTGGAATGGGAGAACAGCTGAAGCCCCACGCCAATGTCATGTGATAAGGCAAGGCAGGATGTGCTACTCTCAGGCTTTACTTCCACTTCCCTTCCCTCGTGCGATAACTGTCTAACAAATGGCATGCATGTATAAATAAATTATGTGTGCATATTCCTGAACTCATACTTGCCAGGTCCACAGAACATGGGCCATGTATACAGCTCTTATATTTCACAGTTTTCATCTACACCAGGGATGAGCAACCTCAATAACTCCAGGGACAACTGCACCCACCGGGGCCAATGACAGCTCTCCTCCACCACACAGGCAAGCCAAAAGAATCTTTTAACACAAGCAGGAAATATTTTTCTTAAAGGGAGTTGCTGGTTTGCACTGGCTTTGGGTGGACCCATGGACCACAGAAATACCTTGAGGGTCAAACATGTTGTGGCTCATGGGTTATGTGTTGCCCACCCTTCCTCTACACCCAGTAGCACCTCATGGATGAGTGGGGAGGGAACCTCACCCCAAAATGAGACTGTGGAAATGATTCCAGGAGTTGCTGATGTCTGCTCACCCATCTTCCCAGGTTACTTTTGATTACAAAGCTTAGCAGCTCTATAGATACTCATAATGAAATCCTTTAAAAGAAAAGCTCACATGTGTTAACATCCTTTAGTTCTATAACAGAATACACAATTAAACAGTTGCACTAAATTAAAAGGGGAAGACACAAAACATGCAAATTTAACTTGTACCTGGCTGCTGGTATTGCTTCTTGGAATGTGATAATAAAGTAACAGTAGCAACAGTGGCAAAGTCCCTTAATCCAGTTAAATGAACAAGAAAATAATTATTAAAAAGTTAATTACCGGTAGTGTTCTACGAAAGTACTGGAGATTTTTATCCCTGAAAGACTGGCCAACTTTTTAAAAAGTTGACAAGCCTATCCATATTATTTTAAACTGTTAATTTTAAATTGTGTGTTGATTGTTTTAAAATGTCCTGGTTTAAATTGTTCTTTTAAATTGATATATATTTTTAATAGATATGTGTGTTAATTTGTTGTTTCCTACTTCGATCCATAGGGAGAGGTGGATTAATAATAATAATAATAATAATAATAATGTTAAAACGCTTTAGTAACATCCAGAACACATTTCTAGTCTTCTCTGACAACACCTCAAACAAAGCCATGAAAAGCCATGAAATTTAAATCAACATTGATTTCTCCTTTTATACTGAGTAATCCTATATGCCCCAAATATTTATTTTATTTTACTACCTGAAGAAGCATACGCCTATAAAATTTCTCCACACAAACATATTATGTTACAGATTGTTTCCATTCTTTTTTATGCTGGTGCAGAGAGAAACTACAGTACAATATACTGAATTTTCCTTCCTTCCTAAACTAAATGTTACTTGTCACTTTACAAACACATATGGTTAGGCTACAGATTCTAAGTCAACGATTTCATACAAAGAACCAATAACATGTCTAACTCAAGGATTAGTTCATTTGGAAGTGCAAACAGGATTAAAGGGTGATTTTTAAAAAAAATGTACAGTATTAGAAACTACAAAAACAACCTGGACAGTGCAATTGTCTTTCTAAATTAACTGTTGCAGTAAATTCCAGCTGAAAGGCCACATTGCAATATAGAGTTCTGTTTGTTCTTTTTCAGGCAAGCCTGGGTGCATAGATAACCATCCACTTACGTTAGTGAACAAAGATTACTACTCTCCATGGAATTATCCTTATTTGGATGTTCTTCTGCCATACATGCCTTTAAAGTTTTGTTGTTTTTTAAGACAAATGTCATTGCATGCCCTATGTTATCATCATCTTACTTTAGGCCATTATTTTATTTTATTTTAGACTGATGGGCAAAGAAAGTCCCAAAGCTGCTGGGTATGGCCTATTCACCCTTCTGGTAGAACTGTAAAGCTTTGAAGGTGATTCCCAAAATATGTATTCCTCAGGGTCCTATATGTAATTCCTAATATACAGGTTGCCCCCATTTAAGTAAGATCAGTACCTGCAGATTCAATTACCCGTAGTTGAAAATCCCCCTCATCTCCTCCCCATGTGTGAGCATGCTGGCAGGTGGCCCATGTCCTGATGGGCCCCAGAGGAGCCACACTGGCAGGGACCATGAGGGAGGCAGCAGCTGCACTGAAGTAGAGCAACCGCAGCGAGGGCAAAAGTGGGAGGCCTATACTCCTGGTGTCTAGGAACACCTCTCTAGCTAGACGAAAGAGTTTGCTTCCTTCCCCTGTATCCTTCCTGGATTTATTGCGGAAACATGAAACTGCAGATAATGGCAAACCCTATTATTTTTGATGGAAATTAATAAGAGAGGCTGGTAGGCCTTACTGGGTGCTGGGCAGCATGGTTTCTTCATGGGCCAGCGGTGGCAGGGGTGAGCAGGTAGCAAGGAGGGCCGGAGCTCATCCGGAGGGCAAGAAGGGAGAAGGAGCAAGAAGCCCTTGCTCCCTTGCCCAGGCCCAAGCTCACCTGCCCAAGCCCAGCTGGGGACGAGGAACCATGCCCAGAGGCTGCCTTGCTTTCCCTCCCTCTGGCTTTCCCTCCTCCCCAACAGCAGGAAGTATGGCCAGGCACACCTGATCTTCCCTTCCACTGCCTGGCTCTCTGCCTCATCTCCCTGCTGGTGGGTCTGCCTAGAGAAACATGGCTGGGCTTGCTGCGACTTAATGGGCAGAGGAAGGGATGAACTCTTTTGTCTGCTCAGAGAGGCACAGTTGGCCTTGCCTTGCCTCTCTGAGCAGAGGAAGGGGTGAACTGCTTTGTATTACCAGAGAGGATGAATGAGCTGGACTTTTAAAATACTTAAATCATTTTTATTGAGAAATCTGAAACTGTTTTTATTTGTGTTTCAACATCATTTTGAGTTTAGTCTGTTTTTTATTTACTGGTAGAGATTTTTAAAAATTATTATTATTATGTTGGAAGCTGCTTCACATTGGAGCCATGGGAGAAAGTAAGGATATAAATCTGATATTTAAATCAATTGATTAAATTAAATAACCAACATTAGATTTGTCTTTTACAACCACACTCACTCTCCCTTTATGCCCCTATACATTGTGTTTTGAGAAAGCTTCCTATCTACTATAGTTTCTGCCCACATCAAATGTGTAGAATGTATCCATTGACGTATAAAACAGAATAAGTATTAGGTATTTCAACTGAAGTCTAGTTTTCAATGAACTACACCAGTTCATTTATTTGCATTCATTTCATAAATAACACATTCCATACGACTGTAGTTTCTTTAAGGAATAATCCTTCAGAAAATTATGCTGTTTGTCCCTCCATTATCTTCTTCACAAAAATTAAACTATGGAATTGATCAGTATTTCATTTCACTTTGTTATTTTTCCATGTTAAAACAACAACAGCCCTGACAGTTTTCATCTGGTTTGGCATTGAGAAAACTTGTAGAAGCATTGTTAATATGGATTATTGCTGTCTTCTCATTATCCTTGGCCACTTTTCATTAAAAACTAATTACGTGAATTCTAATGTTCTCATCACCATCCTATAGCCATAAGCACAACACAATATTTCTTAGTATTAACACAACTTAAATCATCTTACAAATAAAGTATTTGCTCAGCCAGAGTGGGAATCACTTACTGGATTTTGGAAAGTAAATGCCAAGTACTAGATATACATGAGTCGCTCAGACATTATTACTTTAAGAAGCTTGTGATCATAACCCATTTACTCAGACGTAATCTTATTATAAAACGCCATATTGCTGTTTATTGAGAAGGTTGTGGCTGTCTGTATGACTTTTGTTCCCTATTGACTACCATTTGGCTTCAGTGAGCCTTCTAGCCAGCCCCCCCCCCCCGCATCCAAATGTTTCCCTGCCACTAACTTTAAATAAATATACAGGTTGAGTCAGGGCCGGTTTAACCTGTCTGCCAAATCAGCATTGGCAGGGGGCCCCGAGGTCAAGAGGGGGCCCCGAAGTCAAGAGAGGGCCCCGTGTTGGCCTCCTTAATATGAAAATAATGGGATTTCTGGTTTAAAATACCATAGAGTTGCCTTGGAAGGCCTAGAAAAGGGCTAGGGAAGACACATTTTCTAGGAAGACTCTATGGTAGGTGTGCTGTTTTGTGTCCCATGGATAATGAATCCAGGGATACGGGGGTCCTACTATAATCTGAACATCCTGTACGGTGAATAGGTTAGGTTACATTGATCTGAGATAAACATATGGGGGCCCCAAAGTAAAGCATTGCAGGGGGCCCCAAAATTCCTTAAACCGGTCCTGGGTTGAGTATTCCTTACCTGGAAATCCCTAATCCCAAATACTCCAAAATATTTTTTTTAAAGAAATTGAAATAAAATGTATTTAAAATATTGTATAAAATTTCCTTTAGGCTATGTGTAAAGGTATACATGAAACATAAATCAATTTTGTGTTTAGATGTGGGGCCCATCTCCAAGATATCTCATTATGTATATGTAAATATTCCAAAATCCAAAAATGTCCAAAATACTTCTGGTTCCAAGCATTTCAGATAAGGGATACTCAACCTGTATTCTTAACTCCTGTTTGTTAATTAAAAGCCACAAAGAATGCTATGGCTTGGTACTGTAGTTCTGAATTTGAAATGAAACATTTTATTTTATTTTTGCTTTGTTGCCTTGCATTCTTGATGCTAAATGACAGCTAGCTGCAAGGGTGTTCAAACCAGTGAGCACCAGTGTTAACTTCAGCAACAGCCTCTGTAAAGTAAATGAGGCCAAGGTAAGTACCAATCCTGTTTAGGGGATTTGTTACCAACTGTTACATAAGCAGTTTTGTTGTTCATGTTGCTTTCCTCTGCAACTGCCAAAATGCCTGCAAGATTTTGCACACATAATTCATTCTCTGTAGTATCATGGTTCCAGGCTAGCATCAACCCAGTTTAGGCCCTCTGCCAATACATAAACTTTTCACTATGTGATGTGTGCCTCATTTCTTCCCTCAGGTCACAATGATTAAAGCCCTACCCTAGGACAGCTGCAGAAGCAATTCCTTTAAAAATCATTACCATTGGTATGAAAGAGGCAGGTGCTCATTTTGGAGTTTTCATTCCATCTTAATGTTACTGAATGAGTACATTTTTTATTTGTTTACTGGGTCAGAGTGCACATAGGCAGTGGAAGAGCATCTCCCTCTAGTCTACTTTATCTGAGCAATGGGTCCTCAAACTATCCCTTTATGTCCTTGACTCAGTGCTAAGCTGTCTAATTTCTAGAAATCTTCTGCATAGCAGCATGGTTAGCAAAAGAACAGAATTCCATCCTCTGCAGCCACCTAGTCCTGCCAGTTAGTCCCTACCCCAATGTGAAAAATTTACTTTTCAGAGTATAGCTCCCAGAATCTCCTAGCAATATCTTCACAATTATGCAGAGTAGGAGACTCTGGGAGTTATAACCCTTATATCCATGCTCTCTGAAACTCTTTCCACACCACAACCATTCCCCATCTTGATAGGCTTTCTCAAAAGTGCCTTGCTGCTGAATCAGGGAAGTGGCTACCAGGAAATGCAGCTACAAATAGTGAAAGTCATACGTTATGCTCTTCAAGGAAAATTGTACCCCCAGGGATAGCTGGGTCTCATCACTCAATCATTTTTGAGGATACTGTCTACCTGTAGCACTCTTAAGAGTTCTAGCTCTGTAGCTTTGCTACTGTTCTTGGGTATATTCACTACACCATGGTAATTCAACATGGCAGTAGGCTGGTTACTCTAGCCATTCACCTTAAGTACTTGCACTTTCACCTTAAGTACTTAACTGCTAACATGCTGGGCACAAGAATATTTACAGTCCAGTTGTGTTTTGGTCCTTAGCACAGTCCAGCATTCAAGAAATAAATGAAAGACCATTATAACCATTTTTACCTTAATTTTTTAAGAGTGTACCTTTCAACTCTTAGTAGCACCAAGACATGTAGAACACAAAGCAGGAGCTTATGTTTTACCCAGTGCTGAACTGTAGCTACTGCACCAGAAAGTGCACAGCCAAAAGCGTATTAGCATTTGTTTAAATAGTAAGTGGCCACCCACAGCTCCAATTCTTGTTATAAATCTATGAATTGGAAAAGGAAACACTCCATTAAAGTGTTCTTATATACATATTAAATGCATATCATTTTTAAGTTCAACACATGACAAGTGCAATACAGTTGAAGGGTTATGTTAGTCATGACTAAAACTAATGGATGAAATGAATGTAACAGTAGTCTCATGTTGATATACTTATTTTAGAACAGACAATGATGAAAGCAATTTTCAATACCTATTTTAAAGCTCAGTCAACACATCTAAAGTTAATGGAATTTAATATCAACAATGAGATAGTACAGTTGGAATCAGATCAGTACACAGTCTAAATATATTACACAAAAAAATGCAAATCTAACCAAGTATTTTTAGGTACTCATGTACTGCTTTCAAAAATTGACAAAACTACTTATCATATTTACTCTGCACAAAAGAAAATCACCCATGCTGCTTACCATTTTCTCTGTGGAGACATAATGTGTTATTTTCATTTTCTGTGTTGCAACTTAAAGACAGTATACAACAGAAATTTTTATTTTTATAATTTATTTATTTTATTTAGTTATTTATACCACGCTCTTCAGCCACAAGGCTATCAGAGCAGCTTACAAATTGTTTTAAGCAATAGCTATTTACACATCTACACTGCATTAAGCAGTTTCCAATGTGTGTTCGCTAATTGCCCCCACAAGCTGGGTATCATTTTACCGACCTACGAAAGGATGGAAGGCTGAGTCAACCTTGGAGCCCGCTGGAATCAAACTTGCAACGTGGTGACTTGCAGTACTGGCATTTAACCACTGCACCACCAGGGCTCCATATTTTAACAAGCAGTTTACATTATAATCAGTAATTGAAATAAAAACTCTCACAAATGCTAAGTAAAAGTATTCTTACCTCCACTTTTGAAGAATTTTCATTAAAGCATGAGCAAGTTTAGATAAATTTCATTGTTTCTATTATTGTAAAATGACTTATTAGCAAGAAAGCTTAAATCTAAAGCATTTGAAAACCAAAACTCTTCAATAAAAAAGTAGGATAAGGCATTTAAATGTTTATATTCTAATCAATATGCTTTTTAAATTTTATTAAAGGAAAGTAAAATTCATAAATTTTATTCTAATCATGATACTTAGGTTGCCTAATTTGGGTTGTTAATCCAAAAGTCTATAATATAGTTATTAACCAATTTAGTTTCCTGAAATTTGAATATTTTTAAATTCATTATCCACCACTTAATGTGAAGTCGAAGGCTTTCACAGCCAGCATCCATAGGTTTTTCGTGGTTTTTTTTCAGGCTGTGAGGCCATGTTCTGGAAGAGTTTATTCCTGACATTTTGCCTGCATCTGTGGCTGGCATCTTGCCATTCTTGGATGTCCTAGGGCTGGTTTACACAGCAGATTTATTGCGGCAACTTGCCCTTTAATTCTTTTCCGCATCTGTGCCAGTCAGGTTTTTTTTCTAATTATGCCACTTTTTCGTTCAGACTTGGAAAAGTGGGGGGGGGGCCTCCCAAGCAGACAAAGGCTGTATAGGGAAGGGCATAGACCCTCCTTTGAAGCCTTGCATTTCCAAGCTAAAGACTCACAGACTGCCAAAATAGCAGGGGGGAAGATCAAAGAAGTGGCTCTGTCTCTTCTCTAAATCTGCCTGTAAATGAACTCACTCCCTGAAGCAGAGGGAAAGACCTTGCTGCCATGCCGTGGATCCTAAGGTGAACCTATCACAAGTTTTTCCAGCATGGTTTGTTTAGTCAGGGTTCACAGACTTGCAAAATAGCAGAGGATTTTTGACTCCCCCCCTCTCTCTCTCCCTCCCCCAAGCAGAGCTGACAGATGGGAACTTTATGACTGAAAGATCGTGGGAATCCTTTTTCTTGGCAGACCTTCTGCAAAATAGCAGAGAGGATTTTTCAAAGTTTCCTGATGCTACTGAACGCAGTCCCTCTCTTTTAAGCCCACCCCTTACATCATAGCAACCAATCACAGTAAAGATCTGTGGAAGCTCTTAACGGAATGGTAGTTTACACTGCCAATAAAGCGCTACATTGCAAATATAGCGGCAGAAGTAGCGACATCCCCTGGCACACTATATTTGGGTGTTTTACCTTCCCCCCTTCTGAATGAGGTGATGCTGTGCTGCGATCCGTGGGAACTATGAGCTATCTTAGCGGTATATTTAGAGGAATATTTGCCCGTGTAAACGACCCCCTAGTCATCCGCAAACCAAACCAACGATTGGGCCACAAGGTATAAAGAAACCCCCACACACACACGGACAGATACCTACAGAAGAACTCCAATCATCACCCAGGATGAAAAAGAAGCACAATAAAAACACTAGTAGACCATGCAAAAAGGATCTGTGAACCCCACTACGTGGAGGACAAGTTGAAGCACCTAAACTGGACTCTACAGGCTAATTGTTACTCCAGCTCAGACATCAGAACAGCGTCCAGATCCTGAATAAACCACAGGAATGAAGAAGAAAAACAGCCACCCAAAGGGAAGGTATTTTTACCATACTTCAAAGGAGTCACAGACAGAATAGGGAAACTGGTGAGGAAACACAACCTCCAAATAATCTACAGACCAACTAAAAAAATCCAAGAAATGCTACACTCAGTGAAGGATAAAAGAGACCCTCTCACAGCCGCAGGGCTTTACCACATACCATGCAGCTGCGGACAAGTGTACATAGGGACCACTAAACACAGTGTGCAAACAAGAATCAAGGGACATGAGAGACACCAAAATCAAAACTCAGCACTTGCAAATGAACTCCACCCAGGGACAGGGGGATTCTCAGCAGACAATAGGCCATTAGCTAAATAGACATTAATCCTCCTTGCATATCTCCACCCAGAAACTAGCCATCCAAATACAGAAAGGTACATATCTTCTCCAACAGGGACTCACAGTATATAAACGCCACATACCCCCTACACCACCATTCTCTGAAGATGCCAGCCACAGATGCAGGTGAAATATCAAGAATAAACTCTTCCAGAACACGGCCTCAAAGCCTGGAAAAACAAAAAACCTATCCACCACTTGGTTTGTACTGATCATCTCAACTAAGGCCTACCCATGTTGAAAGTTCCCACCTGGACTAAAGAGATTCTATTATCATATTCTGGAGAGTTTATAAACCTTCACAGTTGCCTCCCATTAGCAAAGAAAGCAATATCTAGGGGGCAACAAATCTCTATCAACTGGAAATTATTCATTGGTAACATAGTACTATTGTCCCAAAGATACCGGTTCTACAGGTTTGCCTCTCTCAAAGCACCTGGATCATTATTAAGGCACTTAAAGTCGATTTTTTTCTTCACATGGGTTTGAGGACCCATTTGAAAGCAAGAGAGATGCAATCATAGAAACAAAGTAGAAGGCCCTTCCCTGAGAGAGCAGGAGAGCTTTGGATAGCTGAGGTTCATACTACTGGGGAAATGAAGGTCACATACAGGGAGATGACAGGAATGAAAGTAGTGAGATAAGCATGGTGGGGGGCAAGGCCACAGAGAGTTTTAAAGGTAAGTATGAGACACTGATGTGGGATCTGGTAGCAAATAGGGACCTAGTGAAAGGTTTTAAAGAGGGATCTAATGTGGTCAGAGAGACGTGAATGGTTTTGGCAGCACAGAAACAAGGAAATTAAGGTGAGGCGTACGAAGGGTACACAGAAAATTTCCAACCATGAAAGTGAGAACTGCAGTCAGGGTGTGGATTAGAGTTTTTGCCAAAGGGGACCTAAAGGGAGGACTGAATAGAGGGAGGGAAATAATGTTATAAATGGAAAGCCAACATCATTCGAGAATCAACTGAACATGGGTCAGGTATGTGAAGAGAGGAATCAAAGAGAAAGCCATGGCAGCCTGGTTGTTGAAACAAGTAGGTACAGACGGTGCATGTGGATTTCTTGTGGGATGGGGGGGGGGTCCAGTGCATGCCAGGTGGTATGGCTTTCTGGGCTCTGGAATGTGTCCAACCCTGAAGTAGACAGAGGGCTTAGTAGGAAGGCAGTTCCATGACAACATGAAGCATCTAAGCAGAAACATCTGACAGGCACTGGAGATGTAGGTCTGGACAGAGTGTGAAAGTTCTGAAATTAAAAGACAGAGCAATGTGTCATCCATGTACAGGTCATATTGAAAACAATGGGATGGGCTGAGGTTAACCAAGGACTAGTGACTTGCTGCAATCTTACAAGAAGCTTCATGCATCAAGTACCAAAACATTCCAAGCTAATACCTATAGCAAGCTGAACTGTGTCAGAGGAGAATGAACTGGAAAACAGAGTACATTTTATTTCCTAAAGCTAGAATGTATGAAAAATCAAACAAATGAAGTGTCAAATACATACTTAAGCTTTTAAAATACTTTTGCTCAAAGAAAAGCCTCAAAATCCTCATCTGCCTGCTAAAGGAAACACAGTAAATTTTCAAATTTGTGGGTTAAAGCAAAAGTAAAATGTACCTGGTTAATTGTTACTATGTTTCAAAAACTGTAATACAATAATTATTGATTTAATAAGGACATGAAATCATATTTATTTACTACAACCCAGAAGTCTTGGGAGAAGAAAGCACAGAAATTACAATTCACAATAAGGCACAACACACAACATTTAAGAGTTTAAAACATACTATTAAAACACAGAAAGCAAAATATGTAATTGTATCATCTTAAAACCATCATGTTTTCTGCTTCTTCAGTTACCTTTAATAATGTCAGAGTAAATTTAGCTTTAAGATAATGTACGGATAATATTCAATTACCACCCAACCTGTTAGATAAAAATGTGAGGCCTGTCTTCTACCCTTTCAATTAATTCCATTTTAAATGACAGAGATATGGCTCTTTTATTTCATTCTCAACCACAAATGGAATGACGTCTACCAGAGTCCTATCTGGTTGATGTTCTTCCAACACTGCAGCGGGTATGATCTGAAACCTTTAAGCTGTCAAGGCCCTCTGCAATATACCAACAGTTAACTCCATAATATAATTTTCCAACAAATAAAATTGCTTCCAGTATTATTGCCCTGGGGAAAGATTTTGATGAATGGAGTAGTGACAGAACCTGTTACTTGTCAATGTCCACTGGTTTACATTTGGCAGCTTTACATTTGGCAGCTTAAGCCCATGTCTCACAAAACATACAAGATGATTGAGGGACAAACCACAACTCTGCCAACCACCTCACACCAGTCTAAATCAAGGCCCTTTCAGCCTAGCTGGCATCTGTGCCTATTCCTCAGAACAGCCTAGGAAACTATCCTGGGTCCGACTGAATCATTTTGAACAATTTACAAGCCTGAAGAGCTTCCTGATTATCATGATTCAGCCAGATTGTATTAATTTACTGAACGGAGACTTCAAAGTTCTTTGAGTCAATACTTCCAAAATTTCTGGTTTAAAAAATAAATAATACTGAGCTGAAAGCAATACTGTACACATATCAATCACATATAAAAGTCATTTTAAAAACGCAGGTAGATAATTATGCTTTTGTTTGTAGTTCCTTTCAAACAGTCCAAAAGCAGAACCAGAACAGAATTATATTAGGGCCACAATAAGAGACCATACAAGCAACTGGACAGAAAACAAAAGAAAGCTCCCCATACCAGCCAGCTGAGTAGAATTTTGCCCTACTGTTGTTCTAAATTGCAACAAAAAAAAGGGAGAAACGTACTCTGTCATTATTAACTGGAGATGTGTTTGCATTCAGAAGTAGCGGAGCCAAGTCATGCAGCTAGGTAGTTTTAGACTCTGAACGTAATCATCTTAACCAGAAGAGAAGGTGCTCTTTAGAGAGCAACGTACCGTGTCAATTATTTCAAAACATGCTAAGCCAACCTTGCTGCATCTGGGGGATTTTTATTCTCCTGAGGGGATTTCTGGGACTCTGCACCCAAATCTTCCCCTGATAACACTAGTGGAACATCTACTTGTCTTAAGGTTTCCCTTTTCTGAACTCCATGATGGGTTCCTATTAGTTGTGGGCACCAGATCCCATCCAAGTACTAACCAGGGCAGCAGGGTCAGCCCTGGTTAGTACTTGGATGGGAGACTGCCAATGAAAACCAAGTGCGTTAGGCTATATTTCAGAGGAAGAAACTGGCAAAACTACCTCTGAGTATTCCTTTCCTAAGAAAACCTTATGAATTCATGGGGTTGCCATAAGTTGACAGGAGACCTGAAGGCAAACACACACTCACAATTGCCATTAATAGATTTCCCTTGGGTTTTTTTCCCCATGGGCTGTGAGGCTGTGTTCTGGAATAGTTTCTTTCTGACGTTTTGCCTGCATCTGAAACTGGCATCTTCAGAGAATGGTTGGGTAGGAGTGTGTCTGGGGTTTATATGTTGTGAACCTTAGGGGAGTATATGTAAATTTGTGTAATTGAATGGTTAGTTACTGGATATAGAAATGCAAGGCTCGTTAGTGTCTATCTGGCTAACGGTTGGTTGGTGGGCCATTATTTGCTGGGAATCCCCCTGTCCCTGGGTGGAATTCCTTTGTAAGTGATGAGTTTTGATTCTATTGTATTTCAAAACTGGGAGCCAGATTTTGTTTACTTTTAAGGTTTCTTCTTTCCTGTTGAAGTTGTCCGTGTGTTTGTGGATTTCAATAGCTTCTCTGTGCATTCTGACATGATAGTTGTTGGCCTGGTCTAGAATTTCTGTGTTTTCAAATAGCATTTTGTGTCCAGGTTGGTTTATCACATGTTCTGCTACTGCTGATTTTTCTGGCTGGCCCAGTCTGCAGTGTCTCTCATGTTCCTTGATTCATGTTTGCACACTGCATTTAGTGGTCCCTATGTAAACTTGTCCGTAGCTGCATGATATGTGGTAAACTCCTGCAGCTGTGAGAGGGTCTCTTTTGTCCTTCGCTTAGCGTAGCATTTCTTGGATTTTTTTTGGTTGGTTTATAGATTGTTTGGAGGTTGTGTTTCCTTACCAGTTTCCCTATTCTGTCTGTGACTCCTTTGATGTATGGTAAAAATATCTTCCCTTTGGGTGGCTGTTTTTCTTCTTCATTCCTGTGTTTTTTTCTGGGTCTGGCTGCTCTTGTGACGTCTGATCTGGAAGATGCCAGCCACAGATGCAGGCGAAACGTCAGAAAGAAACTATTCCAGAACGTGGCCTCACAGCCCGGGAAAAAAACCAAGGAAAATCTATGGATGCTAGCTGTGAAAGCCTTCAACTTCAAATTGCGATTAAGTTGGCTTCAACTTCTGGTGACCCTATGAGTGAGATACCTCCAAGACACTCTTATCATCAACAGCCCTGTTCAGGTCCTGCAAACTCAGGGCTGCGGCTTTCTTGATTGAGACAATCCACCTGTAATGTGGTCTTCCTCTTATCCTACTGCCTTCACTTTGCCAGGCATTATCCTCTTTTCCAAAGATTTATGACATCCTTTCATGGTATGTCCAAAGTACAGTTTTCCTTGGTATCCACTGGGGTTTGGTTCCAGGACCGGTGGACAGCAAAGTCTGTGGATGCTTGAGTCCCATTATATCCAATAGCACAGTAAAATGGTGTCCCTTATATAAAATGGTGAACAGCAAGATTTGCTTTTTGGAATCCCTCCCCCCCAAATATTTTTGAGCCTTGGTTGGTGGAAGCCATGGATACAGAACCCAATTTGGCTTCCAGGGAGATTTCAGGCTTGATTTGCTCTCAGACCAATTTATTGTCTTTTTGGCAACCTGTAGTATCCATTGTATCCTCCTCCAACACCACATTTCAAATGAGTCTCTTCCTGACAGCTGTCTTCACTGTCCAGCTTTCATAATCATACACAGAAACCAGAAATACTATGGCCTAGATAAGTCTGACTGAAAGATATCTCTTTATACTTAAGAACCTTATCTAGTTTCTTCAGGCGTGCCTTTCAAGGTCTTAGGGGCCATTTACACAGCTAAAAATAACCAGGAAGAACTTGGGTCCAACCGTATTGGTTCACACACTCATTGGGGCAGACATATACTATTTGGAAGGAGGAGTAGCAAAAAAACAAGTAAACCTGTGACTTTCCATCCCTCTATTTTCCAGGAACTTTTTTGGAAAGTCCAGGAAATCCCGCACTATTGGTTGTCTGAACAATCAGCAACCATCCCAGGAAAGGGGCAGAATTTTGATTGCTTGGACTTTGGAGGGAGCGGGCTTGCAAGTGAAACCTTGCAATTCTGGATCCACCATTTTTAATGGCCTTGCGCAGGGTCCTCCACTGCCTCCAAAGCCTGGCTGGCAGAAGCTGCAGCTAGCTGAGACCCAGGCAAGGGTAAAGCTTCTCCCCTCTCCCCTAGCCAGCCCTTTCTCCCAGCTTACCACCAACTGCGGGAGCTTCTTCCACCGAGGGACCATGCCCTCGGTGACAGAACCTGTCGTAGTCAGCAGTGATGTGGGCAGGGGCCAAGCGATCCAGACGTCTCCCCTCACCTACCCTGTTTTGCCTGGTGCCCCCGCTGCACCTGCTGCTCCCACTGCCAAGGATGACAGTCACAGAGGAAGCACCCAAGGCCGTGGGAGCAGTAGCTGTGGCAGCGCCGGGCACAACGAGCTCCCAAGTCCTAGGGCGCTTCTGAGTGTCAGAAGCACCCTGGGCCTCAGGAGCTCATTCCGCCTGGCGCCCCTGCTGCTCCCAGTGCCGAGGATGATTCCTCATCATGGAGGAAGTGCCCAAGGCCTCAGGAGCTCATTCTGGCCGAGGGCACTTCCTCCATGCCTCTTAGTCACGGACGAATTGTCCTCTGCTGTGGTAGCTGCAGCAGCGCCGGGCGGAACGAGCTCCTGAGTCCTAGGGCACTTCTGAGTGTCAGAAGCGCCCTAGGCCTCAGGAATTCATTCCACCCGGTGCTCCTGCTGCTCCCACTGCTGAGGATGATTCCTCCATGACTGTCAGTCCTGGAGGAAGCATCCTCGGAAGTGGGAGCAGTGGGGGCGCTGGGCAAAACGGGTTAGGTGAGGGGGGCTGTCTGGCCCGCTCGGCCCTTGCCTGCCTCACTGCTAACTACAACAGCTTCTGCCACCGAGGGAACGGTCCCTCAGTGGAAGAAGCCTCCACAGCCAACAGGGATATGGGAGAAAGGGCGGGCTAGGGGAGGGGGGGACGTCTGGCCTGCTCAGCTTTCACCCGCCTCACTGCTGACTATGACAGGTTCTGTCACCGAGGGAATGGTCCCTCGGAGGAAAAAGCCTCCGCAGCCGGCAGGGAGATGAGAGAAGTGGCGGGCTGGGGGAGGGGAAAGAAGCTCAGCCCTCACCTGGTTCTCAGCTGGCTGCAGCTTCTGCCAGCCAGGCTTTAGAGGCAGTGGAGGACCCTGCACAGGGTCATACAAAAATGGTGGATCAAGAATTGCAAGGATTCCCTTGCAAGCCTGACCCCTGCAAAGTCCAACCAATTAAAATTCAGCTCTGCTGTGTGTCCCTTTCCCAGGATGGAGGAACGTGTGAACAACAAATCCAAAAACTGAGGCTTTTGCTACCCGCGCCAAATCATGGATACAGTGGGTGACAGATTCAAGTTCTCTATTTATCCCTTCTTCCCAGAATAAAAAATGCCATGTAGCTGGGCCCCTAGTCATCTTCTGATTTCTTGACTATGGTTTTCATTTTGGTTAATGACTGAGCCAAGATATAAAAAGTTTTTTTAACTATTGTCTTCATCATCTACTTTAAAGTTATGTAAATCATCCATGGTTATTATCTTTGTTTCCTTAATGTTCAACTGTAACACTGCTTTTATACTTTCTTCCTTAATTTTCATCAATAGATGTCCCAACTCTTTGCTATTTTCCGCTAGCAGTATGGTGTCATTTGCATACCTTAAATTCTATGTGGTCCTTCTTCCAATTTTCATGCCTTCTTCCTCCAACTCTAATCCAGCTTTCGATATGACATGTACTTTATATAAAATAAACAGGCAGAGCAATAAAATGCAGCTTTGTCTGACCCCTCACCAACTGAAAATCATTCTGTTTCTCCATATTCTGTCTTGACATAGGTTATGTCCTGAGTATAGGTTATGAATCAGGACAATCAAATATTGTGGCACATTTCTTTTAAAGTAATCCACAGTTTTTCATAATCTACACCAGTGATTCCCAAAGTGGGTGGTACGGCCCCCCTGGGGGTAGTTGAAAGTTCCAGGGTGGTGGTGAGAGAAAAGGTTGCAGTAGGGGAACAGTGAGGACTAAGGGGGTGGCAGGGGGTGGTGGGGATGAGGTTTCCATGAAACTTCTCTTTTTGGGGTCCCTTTAAACTGCAACACAGCCTTGCTGATTGCTTCATGTGGTGGTGTCTCCTGCTTTTCGCACCAGGCATTTCATATGCTTGCCTGTGCACGCTCACTCCCTTAAGCCACATCGTGCTAGCAGTAGTGGCAGCAGTTAGGAAATTCTCATGTGGCTTTGGTGCACAGCATCACTTCTGCAGCTCAGAGTGGCGCCACTTTGGGACAGAATGACTGACTGGAGCAGAAGTTAGTGCACGTGGCAGCAGTGGGAAGTGGTGGAAGGGAAAAGGAATCTTGAGACCTTGTTTAAGATTTGTGAGTTTTGCCAGGACTTGGTTGGCAGGCTGGAGCTGCACTGATGCTCCTGCTTTCCCACATTGAACAGGCCAAGAGATGAGGTACTAGAAGAAGAAAAATACTTGTGTGTGTGGGGAGGAGACTTGAAAGTTGATGTTGCTACTTCTGCAATCTTTTCCTTCTTCCTGCCTGCCTGCCTGCTGGAGTGAGCAAACACACACATGCGCCCTCTCTCCTCACGATCCCCTCATCCCATCCCCTGCATGCCTCACCCTCCTCATGATCCCCTCATCCCATTCACTTCCTGCCTGCCCCACACCACTAAGCAAACACACACACACACACACACACACTCCTCAAAAATCCCCTAATCCCATCCCCTTCCTGTAAGTGAACAAATACCCTCCAGCGTTATGGTCCCCCTGTCCCATCCCACCCACCCACCCCGCTCAGCAAGTGCACTAGCAAGGGAATGCTTACACAGCCATGCAGCCAGCCAGCCAGTTTGATTTCCTTCCAGCGACACAGTGTTGTTGAAGTGGTAAAAATGACATAGGGCAGAGCAAATAATCTGTGAATAACCAAATCCACAAAAGCTAAACCTGCAAATGTGGAGGAAGAATTGTATGTAATGTTATGTACTCTCTTAATATAATTTTGCCTTTTAGTTTACAAATTCTGTTCTTTTCAACACCAACATCCAAGGCAAAATATTATGGATTATTCAGTGTAATACAAGTATGCTGGCTTGGGCATAGCAACCTGAGAACGGAGTATCTCTTATTCTCCATTCTATCTCAGAATGGTCAACTTGGATGAAGTAATACGCAACATTTCTGTTATCCCTACACACACCTGCAGTGGAATGCTAACTGTGTCCATGGTGGTCCTCCTATGCCAGAAGTATCACCCTGTTGTGAGCTACAGTAAAGACACCAATCCTCGTGATTTAGTTTTGATTACAGCCCACTAATCTACAGATCGTAATACAATACTGGAAGGGCAGGCAAATATAGACCCCACTAATGCTACAGAAAAACATCCCCCCTCCTCCAGTCCAATCATGTCACAAAATTTTGTTGTCCAACTTGTACAAATGGCCAGCCATGTAGAAATTTATCTATATCCACACATTTTAATTGGTGTTGTAGCAAGACAATATTTTGGTCATCACAATATGTCCCTCTTCCTCATGGGAGTGCAGATATCATTTTGAGCTTTGGAGGCATCCAGACCATTTATAATAAGCACCACAACTATGGAAACAATTCCCCGGCTCTTTGTCTACTCTGGCTAGCATCATCATAAAGAAGAGGGATGGGACTCAGCTGGGCAGGGAAGGCACACCATGACAAATTTGTGGAAGACTGCTTCCACATAATGATTTGGGAAGACCAAGTCTAACATTTTTTCTAAATGTCTGATTTCTCTAAGGACACTAGCACCAATATTACCTATTTATAACACAGAAAACTTTTATAGTCACCTCTATACAGTCAGACCCCCCTATCCACTGAACCAATATCTGTGGTTTCAGTTATCTCTGGGTCACAAAGTAGGGGACACATACCATAGAGTTGTACTGGAAAAAGTCTAGAGAGGCATCCTCTCTAGGCATCTTCCAAGTCCTCCAATGCGATTCTATGGCATGTTTTTACCAAAAGTCCTTTATTTTAATAGGGTTTGCTGTTGTCCACAGTTTCTGATATCCGTGGTAAGTCTGGGAACCAAACCCTCACAGATACGGGGGTCCAACTGTTTATGAACACTGTCCACGTAAGTCCACTGTCCACATTAAACATGTTCTTCAGTGCTGCAAGGAGGAATTTTCCATGGGTAATTTCCAATAATAAAAAGTTTTATATTAAGCTGAGGCCTCTAGCTGGCCTTGGCTTACTATAATCATTTTCGACTTGATAAAAACATTACATATTTTTTTAAGTTAAGTTTTATTTGTGGAATACCTACACTTTTAAAACTCTACAGTGCTTGATTGGTTGTTTTCAATTTGCAGTAGAACAGTAGAACTATTATCAAGAAACAGGTGTTGTGGGGCACTAGGGTTGTTGCCAAAGAGGAAAAGAGGCAATAGTCTGAGAAAGTTTGGGGAGCACTGATCTAGACAATCAAAGGCTTTGCTATACAGTTGTCCCTCTGTATCCAGAGATTTAAGTATTCACAGCCTTAAAATATTCTTTAAAAAATAATAAACCAAACAGTAAACCTTGATTTTGCCATTTTGTATAAGGGACACCATTTTACTATGCCATTGCATATAATGGGCCTTGAGTATTCATGAATTTTGGTATCCACGGGGGGTCCTGGAACCAAATCCCAGCGAATATGAAGGGACAACTGGTGATCTATAAAGCACAGGCTAATTTCTTCTGAAGTTATTTGGTGTGCTCAATTATCCAACACACGTTTGCAATATGATCCCTAGTGCCTCTTCCTTTTATCAACCCAGCCTAGACATCTGGAATTTCTCACTCCACAGCCTTAGAGGGTGCTAGAAATAATAAATTAATTCAATGTATATAATAACAGATCAGTTACACTAACACAATTCCCACAATAATGGTGGTGATAGTAGTTAGTTAAGCAGACTACAAACCATGCAGTTTTGCCATTTTGTTACAAGTACATGAGAACAAAAGAAAACCATGTTTGCATATATGTATTTTATTAGTGGAAATGTATCTTCATCAGCTCAACCCAATGGAGCCACCTGTACATAAAAGCTTTCTTAGTGATTTTAATGGTGAAGGAAGCTCTGGCACATATATCCAAGGTGAATGAGAAAGTGTGGAGGACCTCTGATGTGTACCCCCAGTGTGAATGAGGAACTGTTCCTGATGTGACTGATAATTGAGACCTTGCTTGCAGGAGAGCTTAGTGTAACACACCTTCAGAAACCACACACACATACAAAAACTGAGCAGACTCCCTTTAGATATTTTTGATGAAAACATAGAAAACAGCATGTGTGCAATGATTCAGGAAAACTTAAGAATAATCCAACCTTTATCATTCAAGGCAATACATAAATATATACATAATTTAAATGGACAGGGGGTGGGTGGGAAGAGACCAGAAGCATCAAGGCAGTGTATGGAGGTTACTAGTAAACAAAAAGTAAAGTTGGCCAGAGCTCCCAATGACCTACGAGGAACACTTCCACTCTTGGTATCTCCTCAGCAGGGTTATTCTTCCTCATCCCATTGCCTCCCTTCTATTCTTGTGTGTCTTGTTACTCTATTTGCAAATGCAAGTTAGACTCTTAGAAGCAATACAGGGAAAATACATTATATTTTCTGTTCCTGCATCTAAATACACATATAACTGCCCTCCTAAGTATATGCTTGAAGATGACATACTCTACAAAAAGTCTGAATGTTAACCTAAGTTTTTGTCACACACCCCTGAGGAATTCATTGCAAGGCAAAGCAAAGAGCCAAGTTTTACTTGCACTATGTTCCTTCAACTTCTTCTTGTCCTTTTTGTGGTTTGTAGTCCAACAGAACTGAATGTTGGACAAAGGACTTGGATAAGCAGAAAGAAGAGGGCAATGTTAGTGCAAACTCTTTAACCAGTACAGCAGTCTACTTATGGCAATTTGAATCAAAGCAGCTCACTGATGATGCCCACCATCGCTTAATATTGAACATTTCTGAACAATAGAAAAGTCTATTCCATCAGATGTCTCCAATGATCCTCCTATTAGCAAGACTTAAGGAGGCCTTTGTCATATCAAATATGCTCAGCTGCTTACCCCATGGTGAAACAGTGTTAGAACCATTTAAAGATGTGCCTGACATCATTAATCTATTTGACCTTTGACCCAGCGATCTAAATTGTAGCTATGGTGACCAAAGTTTGACCTTACAATGCTGAGAAACTTTCAAGCTCTGCAGTACTTTAAGTCACATTGTTCAACTGGACAAAGGAGCAAAGGAGAAATGTGACAGTTTCTTAGGAGTTAAGGTCAGCAGGTCAATTGCACAAATTGCTTATTGTTATATGATAAGCATGATTGCAAAAGTTAGTTTTTGTTCATTTCCTTTGACATATATTTTAAAAAACCTTATGCTATTCCTGGAGTGAAACTGAATGTACAAAATAAAATTAATCAAAAACTTCCAAGCACCTCATTTATCAGTACTCATTAGAAAAGTAAATATTGTATGCAGGGCTTTATTCACCACCTAACAGTTAACTGCAAAGCCATATATTTTACATAGCAATGAACACCAGTTATGAATCTGAAGGACAGAGAAACTGAATATTACTTAAAAAAGGAGGAGGAGGAGGAGGAGGAGCATCACCAGCAGTAGCAGCTTTAAAAAATGTAACATGCAGTCTTACTGAATTGTGCAGCTCCCAGTATATCAGTTAAAATGAAGATAAAGGAAGATAATGGAGAATATCCAGAGTTGCTTGGGTGTAGTGAAGAGCTTAAACATCACACTCACTGAGAATTTCGACTTTTCCCTCAGGGAACAACAGATACCACCCCACCCACCTTTTGCATCACAAACTGCTTTTGAAAATTCAGTGTGTTTCAAAATGGGTATGTTTTATTTATATGACATGACAAGTTGCTTTTTGAGAAAATCAAGCCTCAAAGCCCTTAGGATGCATGAAATGAGTTGGGTGTGGGGTGAGGTTGGCTCCTGGCCCAGGCTGTAAGCCCTTGCAAACTTCTTTTGGTTTCAGCTGGAAAAAAAAAATCTTAACAGATGATATTATCTAATTCCATTTACCAAGGAAAGAACTAGATACTACTCAAAACGCACTTGTCATGAAATGTTGCTTTTATGAGACCATTACAAACTCTAATGACTGCATTAAACACTGCTCTGAAGAGTCCCCCAACATTTTTGAAGCGACTTCAGGAGGAAATCAAGGAACTACAGTGAGAAGGGACCCACATATAGAACCCATTATGTTGTGTAGGCATTTTGGGTCACATGATCTTATACAGAACCAGTTCTTCATTGCGGTCTCTGTGAATCACACAAATGGGTACTGCACCTGCGCAGAATAGCATTCAGAACATTCTAAAGCAGTTAGACAAAGCTTTTTGGCGGTAGCTCCACCCACCTCCCTTTGCTATATAAATACCAAGCCCACCAAAACTGCCTGAGTTCTTTTCTGTCTGCCGTGCTAGCAGCTATGGAACATTCTTCTGAAGCTGTTCTTAGTTTGAATCTTCTTTGTTCAAACAATGTGCTATCTGCAACACAGAAGATTCTGGGTTGAGATGGAGACTCAAAGTGCCTACTTTGCCTCGCAGAGGCTCACATTGTGGCTTCATGCCCACATTGCAAGGCCTTCACACATACCCCAGGCCTGGCGGAATAGAGAATCAAGACTGAAAGCTCTGCTCTATGAGCAGTCCTTGAAACCAAAAGAGAAACCTACATCGACCTAGACACTGAGGGACCTCAATCAACATCAACAAGTTCAGGGTTGTGCTCTTTTGGTACCTACCACGTCGAAATAAGATTCCAGATCAGACCCGTCTACGAAACCTCTATCTTCCTCGAAGCATGCACAGAAGGAGGCAGCTGTTCACCCACATGAAACACTCTGATGGTGATACTGTTTCCAAGGAGGCTACTGTCGATCCTCCGCATTCTAAGGATCAGGAATCGCCCACCGTTCATCCACCGACTCCAGGAAAGTCTCTTGAAGCCGAGCTCATTTGGTCTGAGGAGAAAAAGAAGCATAAGAAATGGAAGAGAAATCCGTCAGCCATCTTTCATCTCATCTTTCATTGATTCCTGTGGAGAAGCCATCACCACTGGCAATTACACCAATTTGAACTCGAGTTTGAGTGTCTCCTTCTCCTACTAAGGTGGCTGTCGAATCCCTTAAGATCATACACAGTGATCTTCCACCAAAAACTACTTCCCAGATGATAAAGGACTTTCCAGCTCAACCTTCAGACGAACCATCACAGCAGCTTACTGTACTCATCAGTTATGAGGCACTCCCAGATGTGGAGCAACCTCAACCTTGACACTCTCCTGCACTCCAACCTCCTCCAATGGAGTGTCATTCCCACTCAACCAGTGCCGAGTCCAAGCATTCTAAGCATTCTGCATCTTCACGGTCAAATTCTTCTCCTCGCTTGAGGAACCATTCCAGGGATGGGTGCCACGGGCATAGACATGTATTTGGCCACCCCAATGATCTATGTGATCGTTCACGTTCAAGGCACCATTGACATCGACGTTCATACTCGTATGACTCTTACTATGATAGTCCGGAGAATCCATATGTGTGTGACCCATATAATGGTAATGAATACCGCCTACCTCGCAATCACCCGTCTTCAAGGAAAAGGCATCACACCCCAACTCCTTCTTCTTCTGTTGGCTGTTATCCAAGACGTAAAGGTTGTCAGACACAGTCTCATCCTGTTTCTGTTGACTGATCTTTGGCTAAGAGGAAGCATAGATCTCAGTCCCGTTCTGTTATAATTCATCCTCCTTGGAAAGACTTCTGGCTTCCTACTAAACTCGACACTCCTCTTCATATTTTGGCCAACTGACAGCTTGACGCCAACGCTCTATGAAAGAAAACCTTGCCACTCATTCACCTCATTAAACTCACCGGTCTCACTGAGATTATGATCAGCGTATCCAGCAATCTTCATCTGAGTACTCAGACACTTCTACTTGGGACTCTGAAACACTGCAGCAATTCCTCCCCTCTCCACAAACCTTAGGGGAACATGAATCCTCCTCACCAATGAATGTCATCACTACATTTGAGGAGCAGATAGTTTGGATGGCAAACTCTCTGACTCTTAAGATGGATCATTCTGATGATGAACCAATCAAGTCCGTCTATGGTTGAATCCAAACCAAAGTTCCAACTCCACCTTCAATTAATTCCCTTGCTTCCTTCTGCTTTGAGAATTGCTCGCTGTTCTTGGTCTACACCATCTTCGATTCCAAGTGGATGGTATCTGCCATCCACCTCGCTTACGATCTGGCTTGTGTTGATCCACCTCCTTAGGTTCAAGGACACTCAACCAGAGCTGTTGCTGCTGCTTCTTTTTGGCAGGTGTTCCTTTATCTGACGTTTGCTGGGCTGAGGTTTGGTCCCAGCCCATGATTTTTGTTTCACATTAGTGAATTGATACTCAGTGTGACACCAATGATGGTTTTAGCAGAGCTGTGTTGATGCCATGTATTCCTGCCACTGATAAGTGAATCTTCTTTTTATTTATATTTATACGATACATATTTTCACAATGTCTCATATTTATTTGGTTTGTGTTCTATTCAGCTTCTGTATTACTTGACAGTAGCCAATTTTCTTCTGTTTTGCTTACCACATATATTTTGATGTTCACATTGACCATGCTATTTATGTTATTCATAAATCTAAGTGCTTTTACCCCGCTGCAACCACCGGTTTGTTTGTTTTTTATTTACTGATATGCCAGATGGTTCAGGCCTGAGTTATTGTTTTTTCTGTCGTATGCAACTAAGTTTCCAATACACACTCTTTTGTCTGCACCTTACTATGTGTCTTGTGTGTTATTTCCTTATGAGGTGCTGACCCACTATGTTGGCTGGTTGTAGCTTGCCTGTCAGGTGTAGCTTGTTAATCGCCCATATGTGTGATTCACAGAGACCATGATGAAGAAGGACAAGTTACTTCGAGTGGTCATCTGTGAAATCACACAAATCTGCCTATGCTCCCCTTATGTGTTTTCCCGTTCCTTAGTTTCATTGATGCTGCTATGTGACAGACATGGAAATGAGGTACTTTTGGTGGGCTCAGTATTTATATACCACAGGGAGGTGGGTGGAACTACTGCCAAAACCTTTGCCTAATTGTTTTAGAATGTTCCGAATGCTGTTCTGCGCAGGCACAGTACCCATTTGTATGATTCCACAGATGACCATTCAAAGAACTACAGTTACAGGAAAGTAATCTGTCCTTCTCCACCTCTACCTCCTCAACATTCATGCATTTCCAGAAGCTGAAATCTCTTCAGCATTACTAAACTGGATGCCCATCATGTCAAAATGTAGTCACATTGATGAAACCACTAATCTGGCCCATCTGATTAGCACTCTTTCAAATAATTTAGTCTTCTATGTCACAAGCAGTTTAATTCAAAGTTGCATCCTTGAAGATCTTGGCACTGGGGAAATCAATTACTTTCTTGGCATCTGAGCTCCTCACTTAATTTATATGCCAATTTTATATACATAATTTTGTTTTCTATATACATGATCTTGCCATTTCATAAAACAATACCTATTTTATGATCATAACTAAATTTTGTAAGTACTGTATACTTCAGAACTAAATATGTACAAACAAATGTAGTGATGCTTTGGCAGGAGAATGACTAGCAACTTCTCCTCAAGACTACACCAAAGGAAGCACAATACAGACAACTGCTTAAACCAGGGGCAGGCAGCTGTAAAAGGGCAGGGGCCACATTAACAACCCAGGAGATTTTAGAGGGCTACACCCCTGCCATACCTGCTCCTACAAAAAAATCAATTCCCCCCAATAATCCCCTTGGAATCATTTGGGGGCATTTTGGAACAAAACAGTTTTTTTGGGGGGAGCCCCCCCAAAAATATACAGGTCGATCCCCGTATCCACGGATTTGGTATCCACAGTTTCACTTATCCACATCTGAAAATATATTTTCTGTCTGGTCATTTGTAGATTCTCCAATGTGATTCTATGGTCAACTTCCAGCATTCTTCTCATTCAATACAATAGGGTTCCCTATTATCCACAGTTTCAGATATCCACAGCTGGGCCTTGGAACATACCCCCTGCAGATACGGGGGCCAACCTGTACCTCACTTTGCCACAACAGGAAAATCCTAAACAAGAGGGAAATATGGACTGGGATTAAACTTTCCAAGGTTTCTACTGCCAACCCAGGTAAAACTTCTCTTTCGGACTGCAATTGGCTAAGTTTTACCTATACGGCACCTAAAAGTTGTTTCCAGATGCAGCAGTACAGAGACTTCTTGACAAATCCTATGATCTCTGCCTAACAAAAGAGCCCTGGCTTAACAAAGTGTCAGAGTCACGCTGGATACCAAAGAAGTTGCCTTGCTGCTGCAGTTGCCTTGCTGCTGCAGTTAAATTTTACTGTCCTTTGTCTTAGCACACCACATGGCCAGGAAGTAGGAGTGGCCTCTGCCCACATGAGATCCCTCACCTGAACAACAACACAAGAAATATCTGAAACAGCATGTAGGCCTGTGACTTCTTCCTTTATTTTTGACATATTTTGCCTGATGAAGAAGCCACCAGAGCTTTGAAGGTTTGCATCATGTATTTTGCAGTTTGGTTGCCCAATAAAAGTATTGCTTTTTTGTGGATTCTGGATTTTGTTTTGCTACATGGCCAACACGGCTACCCCTGAATGTGTTTCACAGTTTCCCACAGTTCATGGTGTGAAACAGATATTAGTTCAAAAATGAGAGCATGTCTGAAATCATATTGTAATAACAATTAATAAAATAAAATCTTCTTGAGTTTCTTGTTGAGAGGTTAAAGAATACAGACTAAATCTCCCTTATCCGGAATCCCAGAATCCGACATATTCCAAAATCCAAAATTGTCCACGAGTGGCTGAGATAGTGATACATTTGCTTTCTGATGGTTCAATATGCACAAACTTTGTTTCATGCACAAAATTATTTAAAATATTGTGTATAAAATTACCTTCAGGCTATGTGTATGAGGTGTATAGAAAACATAAATGAATTTCATGTTTAGACTTGGTCCCATCTCCAAAATATCTCATTATGTATAGGTGGCCCCAATATCCTCAGTTTCAGTTATCCAAGGGACACAAAATAGGGGACACATACCATCGAGTTGCACTTGGATATGTCTAGAGAAGCATCCTCTCTAGGCATTTTCTAGGTCTTCCAACACAACTCTATGGTATGTTTGTACAGGAAGTCCTTTATTTTAATAGGGTTTGCTATTACCCACGTTTTCACTTATACATGGTAAATTCAGGAACATATCTCCTGTGGATATGGAGAGTGACCTTTATATGCAAATATTCCACAATCCCAAGTACCTCTGGTCCCAAGCATTTTGGATAAGGGAGACTTAACCTGTAAAAGAACCTGGAAGATTGTTCCACCTTAGTTATCTGGGACACTGCATTAAAGATCCCTTTGAAGCTTTAGTTTTGCCCCATGAAGGACTAGTATTGATAGCGAAAGCCAGCTGAGAGGTTCAAGAAAGTCAAGCAAGTGCCTTGCTTCACTCACATACATGGGACAAGACTCAGCAGTACAATCTAATCAGCCACAATAACCTCATAATAGGAACTGAGGCTCATCAACCAGGAGTTAAGAAAGCATCTATCCAATCCAAGAGTTGCATGCTTCAAATGTGTTATCCAAATACTCTTAGGTATGATTGATAAGATGGCAGAGGTTGCCATCCTAGGGCCAACAGCATGATTAGATTTCAGCAGATTTTTTTTGGGGGGGGGGTGCTATTTAAAAATTGTCTCTATTCTAACCAAGCTATGTCATCGCTATTTATTTCAACAAGCTGTTTTTCTCTTGTGTGCCTTACTTTAAAATGCTCCCTCTCCTTCCCCCTTCTCTCTGTCTCTCTCTGTCTCTCTCTCTCTCTCTATCTCTCTCTCTCTCTCTCTACACACACACACACACACACACACACACACACACACACAATGAGTCAGTGCTTATCATCCCATGCTGTTGTTGGAGAGGCCCTTGTTTCAGTCCACAGTTTCAGGTCCTCCTGGCTCTTACTGAAATCAGTCTAACTCAAATCTTTGCTATGAAATCACTCCACTTTGCCAGAGTGTCTCGTGAACCTTTTCATTTCCCTGGAACTTAGTTCCAGTAGTCAAAATTTCACTTCCAGTAAAGCAGAGCACATAGACATAGAGGTTTCTCTGCATCTAAGCACCACCTTCCCAACAACCCCCTGGAATCCCCAGGACGTGGTCTTTCAAACTCGCTAGCCTATTTTCTCAAGGGGCTTGACTACTCACGGAGGCTAAAAATCCAGATGAGATTCAGATTACTTTAACCTGGACCTGCAGTACATGAAATTCAGACTACTCTGGCCCGGATTTCAGTGCCACACCTGCCAAAGCCTGAATCTGCATTGAGTTTTTATTTGGCTTCCTGTTACTCATGCTTGCCTCCAACCTCTGGGAAAATCAAAGCCCCAGTGGTAGTCTCCTTCTCTGAAGTGACAACAGGTGGCTAGACTCACAATGGTGGGACTCACGAGGGGTACTGACCTCAGAGAGAGTGACTACCTCTGGAGCTCTGCCTTTGAAATGAGAAGTGGTGCCAAGCGGGGGGAGGGATGGCAGTGCCTCAGGCTGTCCTTGTCCTTCCTCTCCTCCCCGCCCCTACCCTGAATCTAGTGCAGATGGATTGTTCACATGGCAGTTTTCTCAAAGTTTCTAGCAAACTCTGGAGAAAACTGCGAGTTTTCTAAAACCTGGATTAAGGGGGTATTGCCCGAGTCTGGTGCTAATAGGGCCATACAGCATGTGTCACTATCGCACCAGATCGGGAAAAAGGCTGCACATCATGTGGCATTATCGGGCCAGATTCCGGGGGGATTCAAGGTTTGTCATTGGTATAGATGTTAGTATGCCCTACTAACCCCTCCTCATGGTATCTCATAACTGGAAATATTGGGCACTTTTCAGGGTCAGGTTGGCTTAGGCAGACCAGAGTTGGAGGTCACGATGACCTGAGATGTGTCTAGAAATAAAAAGGTAAAAAAGCCCAAATTAGGATTGAGTGGGAAGCCCCCATATGCTAACAAACCAGTCATTAGAGAGGTATGTGCTATTCCTTTCTTCCAGCCTTGGGCATCACAAGCAATGATTCAATAAAGCAATTAAGTGACCATTCCTTAATCTACACCCTACAGAAATCTCTCCTCATACTCTCCTCCTGTCCAACCTTACAAGGTTGCTGCAAATCCATCAATTTCTATCTCTCTGCAATTAAAACAATCAGTTGAGTTTTGGTTTCCTTTGTCTATTCCATGGGAGAGTCATCCAAGCTTTGTTATTACCAAATTTGTCCCTCCAAGGCATGGAATAGTGTATAAATATTAGTCCCCTAACAATAGTAAAGTGTGCCACAGATGGACCCTGTCATTCTGCCAAATTCTCTGTGCCACCCTCAGCAACCAGTCTGAGTATCATTGCTGCATGGATCTCTCCACCTTGAGATTGGTAACTATCAACCTATCTCCCCAGATCTCCTCCTATGCAACCTTCCCACCTTTCTTTTCAATATCCTTGTATGGTTCTTACAGATGTAGGTTTTTTATGTTAGCACACCCCCTGTGTTATTTCCAGTAAAATACTTTGTTTTATATTAACTGGAATGCTCTCTACAGTTAGTACTGGTATACACAGGTGAAAAGATCCCCGAAGCTAACCTCCTCTTGCAGGCCTCCTGTTTGAGCCAATAATTTCCCAAAATATTAAAAGAGATTTTGGCATCATGGGTGGGGCTCTAACGTACCCCCACCTCTTAGGGTAACACAGGCAAGCTCAAGGTATTCTCCCTATAAACAATAGCCTCCGTCTCTTCTATCTATTCTCTCAGAGTGTGTGAGAGAGAGAGACAGAGGGGGGAGAGAGATGGGTGGTGTGAAGAAGCTATTGGTTTGGGTCAGAGACTTAAGTGCAGCACCTCCTTGAGTGCCAGTGGAAAGGTCTCCCTTTTAGTCCTCTCCTCCATTTCCTCCCAATCTAAAGCTTCCTTCTATCCACTGAAAGCCAACAGAAGTTGGCAGATTACAGCCGTCTGTTTATTGTTGGATAGCACCTCCCAGAAGTCAGCACTGAAAATAATGAAGAATGCTGGGACTTCCAGTCTAGCAACACTTTTGCCCACCCCTGCTCTAGAGGATTATGTAAGTGAGACACAAATAGGCTGCAATAGAGATCTGGAAGAAAAACCAGGAAATCTTAAATACCAGAAGGCCTTGTACGTAAGAAAAAAAGAGCAACATTGAGAGAGAAAACAAATAGATTCAATGTGTAATTGCTTCCAGGGAGGCTTCTTGGGGGGCAGGTTGCTCTATTTTTAACTTTTGTATGTTTTTAAATGATTTTATAGAATCATAGAATCATAGAGTTGGTCCATATCCTATTGTTTTAATGTGATGATTTTTAATTACAGTATGTTTAAAAATGTATTGTTAGGATTTAACTGATTCTTTTTATGAGCTGCCTTGGGTCCCACTTTGGGAGAAAGATGGGATATAAATAAAATAAAAAATTAAATAAATAAAACAAGAGATGGGGGATGAACTGATAGTTCCCACTCATTCCTTTTGTCAAAACCACAAAGACTATTCTGTATATTGCACATGTGTCAAGAAACAAACCATGGTAGAGCTCCTTTTTCTTCTCAGTCTCAAAGTTTAATTCACCTTTCTAAAGTGGCAAAGGCAGTTTCCCAGACAGAGGAGGAGGAGCTGAGTGGGAGCAAGCAAGTAGGAGTGGGAGTTAAGTGACCATTTGAACCAGTCCATAAAACTAGAACATGTTAGGTCCCATTCAAAGAACCAATGTGCATTTTTAAGGTGTTGTGGAGAAGGCAAGCACACAGACGGGAACAGGCCAGGGCAGAATGTGATAAAAACATCAATGGAGGTTTGACATTCACCTAGCCCAAGGTGCAATGAAATGGCAAACAATTTGGGTTCTGTTTTTCTGGAAAGTTGCTGGCATTCCATCAACAAACTGCACATTACTGTCACTACATAACATGAGCAAAACTTAGAGAAAGCATCCAGGTATATATCTTGTGACAATCTGAACTTCTACTCTTTAAACATGTTGCTTGCTAAATCTTGCTTCACTGGGGGTAAGTCATCACATCACATGGGCCATCACATGCTCACTGTCTTACTGGCTCCCCCAACTAACCCCCTTGTTTTTTGCTATTTTCAAGGGGTGGAGGAATAATTATCCAAAAGGCTGCAGTTTGCTAGTGGTGAAGGAATTAATTACTCAAAAGGTTGCAATTAGGTTGTGACAATAGCTTCTAGCCCTTCAATCCAAAGTATGTTTACTTAGAAGGCCTTGCTTAGAATTAAGCCAAGGTCCCATTCCATTCAACTGCAGTGAAACTTACTTCAAAAGTAAGAGCAATGGAAAGAATAACATTAAGTAAGTTAAGACAAGAAAGTAATGTTTTTTTAAAATCACACCAGCACAAGAGTTAGGTGCAGGCAAAGGGATAATGCTAATCCCTTGTTAAGATTTTTTTAAATGTTTTCTTTGGAAGCATTCAGAACATACCAGAATCTCACGCGCTGTACTTAACAAAAATAGTATTCTGAAAACTGACGGCACAAAATGTTGATTATATATTTAACAACAGCCATGCCCTTATGGACTGTAAAAGAATTAAATTTATTAAGTAGCTAAAAGGGCATTCTTTGAAAAGTTTGGGGAGGAAAGAGCACTGTTATTAACCTTCAGGAGGAGGAAATTACATCTTAAAATCCTGTGTTTAAGTTACACTGACATAGTGACAGAGGGGGATAAAAGTCAGGAAATTCAAAGTTTAAAGCTGAGTCTCCTTTCTTAGTCCACATTATTGTCCTTTATCCCTTAACATTTAATTAAAACCTGGTCCTGACCAATTGGTAATAAGCCGTACAGAAAACTGATTATGGGAATTGCTCAGCTTCACAGTCTATTGTACTAGACTTCCTCTCCCTTGGATTCCAAGTCTGTCTGCACATCCTCTCTCCTAATGTGAAAAGGGAAAGGCAAAGATCCTAGAAGAGATTTTTGTTACCAAATGTCTGGGTTACTGGCGGTGGGGAGGGGGAATATTATAAAATGTAAAGCATCTTTGTACAAAGCAGAATACTCAAGTGTTTCATTCAAAATTATCAAAGAACGTGGCTACTACTATTATATCTATAACATTTTTCTAAATCTTATTATTTGGAAAAACAGGTTTAAGTCTGCTTTGTTTCTGAAGCTGGGGAGGTGCAGAGAATATCCCGAGTAGCATTACCGCAGCTGCATACTAATTACCACCCAGATATCTTTCTTATAAAGTAAATGCTAGCACACATATTTGAACTTCAGATTTTCATTAAGCCTTCATGAACTGAGGGACCAGGACTCACTAGAGTTGAACTGTCTGATGCATTAAAAGAGGCGTAGGGTGGAACCTAGAATTTAACAACAATCTGGCTCTAAACCAAATACGGTTCTCTGAACATTCCCCACTGCAAAAGGTTTGGGACACACTCAGGTATTGTCTGACCTGTAAAAGGTGCACAACACACACCAATTTTGTTGTTAACTGCCATCATGTTGACTTCAACTTATGGTGATCCTATGAATGAGAGACCTCCAAGTCACTCTATCCTCAACAGCCCTGCTCAGGTCTTACAGATTCAGTGCCATAGCTTCCTTGATTGTATTACAGATGGATAGTCTCAATCTTCTTCTTTTCCTACTTTTTCCTATCTTACCAAGCATTATTGTAGTTTTCAGGACCCAAAGGGCTTGACACTGCTTACACTACACAGTTCTGTCTTACCACTCCCTAACTTATGAGTATTGTGCATACCAGGCTGTTACAAAGAATTCAAAACATATATAGATTTCCTATATCTCTGTCCAGCCTTCACCTCACAAGAAACAAGAGTAGTTTGAAGTTTGTATTCCATGATCAAGTGGAAGGCTGGATGGAAATAGGAAAGGCACACACAGGTCTCCCATTACTTATAAATTTATACATCCATGCTGTCCATTATCTGTAACCCTCCATTGCCTGTAGACTGAACTGAGCATAGTACTTTATTTGCACTACACAGTAAGCCAACACTGAAAGAATTCACTCCAACAAGTATTCTTTCTTCTTAGAATCTCACCTCATGCCCCCTAAGCATTTCCCTCCACAGTTAGGGTTTCTCCCTTTATTTCAGTACTCTTGCCACTTGCAGCACATTCAGTTACACAGTGCAATAGCACATTTCCTCAATGGGCTAAATGTCCAGTACCACGTGACACCTCCATTACTCTGGTTGATTTATTGGGCTTATTCTGCTGACATACCAAACTTAGAATTCAAAGGGTTCCCATTTCTAAAAGATCATCAGCATTTACTTTCTTCCTAGTCCCCCAAATAATGGACTATTTAATCAAGTCTTTAAAACCTTTTACATACTCTACATTGATCGTATACATCCAGGTTTTAGAGTTATCTTTAAATAATATTCCAGTTTCTTTCTTTTCTTTTTAAAAAAGCATCAAACAGCCAATGATTACTACCTACCAGAACAAGCAGGGATCACCAGCATTGAGGCCATGATACTGAGAACACAGCTGCACTGAGTCCTTCCTAAATCTTCATTTCCGAAGAAAAGCCAGAGAGAGAGAGAGACTGCCTACCAAAACAATTGTTTGGGAATGCCAGATATTCCAACACTGCTGGTTAATATTTCCTGGGGCTGGGGTAGCAGAGTCACAATGTCCTCTTGCCATTAGAATCCAAAATGGCCTGGGTACGAGAACTATATGGGGAATGGCAAGGAACCCTGAATAGATTCCATGGGATGGATCCTTTGAGACTATACCACCTCCTCTACCCTACATTAGTTAAGAATGATGACATAAAAGCTATAATAGACCATCATCACCCTTATAATGTGAACATGCTTTCAGATGTGCAACTGACTGCAAGTAAGGGTTATACTGTGCCTCTCTGGAGGACAACAAACCTAGCTCAGGTCTCTGACTCCCTCAAACAACACTGAAGTGGTGAAGTTGTACCTCGCTAGTAGTAAATTGATTTGTGGACAGATACCAGAGCCTATGGTGGCTTCTTACTTGATGACATAAAGCACTAGAAACCTGAATCATGAGTCATTTTCTCACAATTCTCACACAACTGAAATGGGATTTAGTTCACATAGTCCTTCCTTTGTTCTTAAAGTACCACTGTAATTTTTTAAAAAGCAATACACAATTATATGAAATCATACGATACATTCTTATTTAACCCAGGATCAAATAATTATTTAGCAACACTATTTATTTTTTATTGGGGATGGCTTTCACAATAAATAAAAATATTTAAGATCATGTTGTTTCCAGATAGCAAATGGCAGGGCAGGAACAAACTAATCTCCTCAGGAGCAGTTATACGCCATACAGAAATTGGTGTATGTGTGTTTGTGCCTTCAAGTCACCTGTTGACTTACGGCGACCCTATGAATTTCATATGGTTTTCTTAGGCAAGGAATAGTCAGAGGTGGTTTTGCCAGTTCCTTCCTCTAAAATATAGCCTACAGCATCTGGTATTGCCATCTGAAAAATAAAGGTTTCCCAGTTAAAGAGCACCTGCACTAGTAATCTCAAATCTAGATATGAAGGTAGCTAAAGACTACACCACACATCTCAGAGAACTCCATTCTAGTCTGACCCCCAGGTACCCAGGTTTCTAACCCCACCGGTCAGATTTTGGTTCGCTTTTTATTATAGGAAGACGGTTATAAGCTATTCACCTTCCCATGTAAGCCACTAGAAAGAATAAATACAGTCCACTAGCTCTGACTTTTATCAACTTTAAGTTAGGTCTTCAATAATGTTAATTATAAAATAGCCTCCTATTTCCTGTCAAAATCATAACTCTCGATTAGCATAGAACAGGACTGTTAAAACTGAATAGACTGAATAATCAACACAAGCTTCAGTTGATAATCAACAGAGGTAAATTTTAGTGCAACTGGAAATGTAGAGAAGAATCAGAGATCCCCTCTGTTAGCCAGATATGCCTACAAAAGCTTAGTTATGGATTTTCTATAAGAGTGGAAGATCCTCTCTCCTTATCCATGAAATATCTATGAATTCCAGACTAGAGGCATTTCCCCACCTCACTTCCCCACCTCACTTCCATTCAAGACATGCCTAGCACTGATAGGGCTGATCTTGCCCTAAATCCAAGCAGTAGAGCATCTCATAAAATACACACAGACATGTAACTTAGTCCTGTTGCAGCTACAAACAGAGCCAGGACATGGGTGAAAAGAAGCTATTAAAAAGGAGGACATAACAGCAAGCACAGTCTGCAGTCATCAGCACAGCAGGGTGATGGATTATACAATGCTGATTTTTTTTTCCCTCTGCTTATTGCTTGTGAAAGTTTGAAGAGAGCTGATTGATCCATGAAACAGAATAAAATACAGTACACAGATTAGGGATCCTGATAATGGGCACCAACATGACATGAACAAAAAAAAGAGAAACTTTCTAAGCTGAGTAGGTAAGGAAAGACCTTATGGTGGTAAGTTGCAAAAAGAAGAAAAACACAAATGGAAGGATCTTGCTTTTAAACGGTAAAGTAAAACTGTTTGGCATGTTTTTTTTTTAAAGGATGAAGACCTAAAAGGGAAAATGACTAGTTGATGGAAGCCATTACAAAAAGGTAGTGAAGGTGCTGCAGGACTAGCAGTTCAATAGAGTGGGAATATTTAACAACTGCAACATTTTTGCTGTACAGTGGCTGAACAACAGACCACAGGGAAATCTATAGCAAGACAATTGTTTGACTGCATTAGCACAAAATAAGTGGCAGGCAAGCATGGATAGAGATGTTGTCACTTGGTACAAGAAATTATCAAAGCAGCATACTTGAAAAATGCACCGCTGGCAAAGTAAGTTTCTCAGACAGCTGTACACAAAGGGCAACATCACATATTTCAATAGATAATATATATGTGCAAAACACAATATGCATGAAGCAGCTTTCAGCTGAGCTAATCAAGAAAGGACAAGACTAGTGGGCACCTCAGATCTGGAAGATTATTATCACACTTTATGGAAGGTTACCACCAAACAAGCAATCTTATAGAGGGCACAAAATGTGGGGGGGGGACAGTTTTTAAGACCACCAGAAATGTTTGCAGGGCAATCCTATAAATGAATTGGATGACATGATAAAATAATGGGCTCATCTACATTGGTGCCTTAATCTGGGGCCAGTCTGGAACATTACGCTCTGGACTGGCCCTAGATTCAATATGATGGTGGCCACATATAACCAGGGCAAATCCTTGTCCAAGTCCAGCTGGGCTGACACCACATCAGCTCCACTGCCCAGTCCCCTTGTCCTCGGTGCTGTTGCCGCCGATGCCTCACTAGCCCAGCAGTTCTCCGCAAGAGCTTGGCTGGTGCTGGCGCTTCTGCTGAGGTCAGAACAGGGTGCCCAGACATGTGATAAACAAGGAGGGGGGTCCCTCTATCCCCTCCTCGTTGTTTGCATGGGCACCTTGTTCTGACCTCTGCGGAAGGGATGACACCAGCCAGGCTCTCATAGGAAGCTGCTTGGCTGGTGAGGCAGCAGCGGTGGCAGCTCCAAAGAGGATCCATCCCCTTTCTTGCACTGTTGAGTGCAGGCTAAGGGAGATAGTGCTGTGTGTGTACAAATGGATCAGGCTGAATCAAACCTGATCCAGCTGTCCCAACAGCAAAAGAACTAGAGATACTCTGGAGTTTCCTGGAAACCCCTAAGTTTCCTGCAGTTTCTCTTAAACCTGAGTTTATTCTCTCTCTCTGGCTTCTCTTCGCAAACGAATATTCAGGAAGGACTCATCCCGCACTTTCTGCAAGCGCGCTGATGACTAAAAAGGCCAATCCGAGATAGACAAGTCCGGTTGCAGAAAGCACAGCAGAAGGTTTCCTTGGGTGATGTTTCCGGGTTGTGATTCTTTCTGCGTTGTCATTTCTCTTCAAGACTTGTTCAGCGTGAGTTCTCAAATAAGGCTGCAGCATTGTGGATAGTGTGTCTCCATGCTTCCCGATGTGAGGCCAGACCGGACCATCGTTGGTGATCAATTTGGCCGAGCCTGAGATGTTGTTTCAGGGAATCCTTGTATCACTTTTTTGGAGCGCCATTCTTACGCTGACCCGTGGCGAGTTCACCATAGAATACTATTTTTGGGAGGCGATGGTCCTCCATCCTAGAAACATGCCCTGCCCAGCGCAGCCGTGTTCTCAATATCATGGCCTCAATGCTGGTGATCCCTGCTTGCTCAAGGACAGCAACATTTGTCACACAGTCAGTCCAGTGTATATTTAGGATTGTGCGTAAACAGCGCTGATGGAAGCGTTCGAGGAGTCGTAAGTGGTGGCGATAGGTGACCCATGGTTTCAGACCCATAAAAGAGAATAGACAGTACAATGGCTCTATACACACTGATTTTTGTGTTTCACCTCAGGTGTTTATTACTCCAGACTCTTTTGTAAAGTCTTCCAAATGCGCTATGTGCCTTTGCTAATCTGTGATCAATCTCTTTGTCAATCTTGGCATCTGAGGAGATGATGCTTACCAGGTAGGTGAACTGCTGAACGGACTTAAGCACAGAGTTGCCGACGGCAATGTAGGGATGATGGTGTTCGTCCTGTGGTGCAGGCTGGTAAAGAACTTCCTTTTTCTTCAGGTTGACTTCCAGCCCAAACAGCTCTGCAGCTGTTGCAAAGCAGGATCTTAGGCGCTGCAGAGCTGCTTCTGTGTGGGCAACAAGGGCAGCAGCAGAAGCGAAGAGCAGCTCGCGGACTAGATAGTTTAGAGCCTTAGTGCGAGCCCTCAGACGGCTTAAGTTAAACAAGCTACCATCAGTACGGTAACGTATATAGATGCCGTCTTCTTCTTCAAGCTCTGCCGTAGCCCTTTGGAGCATCGTGCTGAAGAAGATTGTAAATAAAGTTGGCACAAGAACACAACCTTGCTTCACTCCATTAGTTATTAGAAAGGGCTCTGAAAGAGCATTGCCATATCTGACTTGACCGCGCTGGCCCTCGTGTAGCAAGATAATCATTTTAAGGGATTTGGGGGGACATCCTAGTCTTTCCAGGATCTGCCACAGACCTTTCCTACTCATGGTGTCGAAGGCTTTGGTGAGGTCAACAAATGTTACATAGAGACCCTTGTTCTGCTCTCTACATTTCTCTTGCAGTTGTCTAAGGGCAAATAGCATATCTGTAGTACTCCTATTGGCTCTGAAGCCACATTGGCTTTCAGGAAGAAGTTCTTCAGCAATAGCAAGAACTAATCTGTGCAGGAGTATTCTTGCAAGGATTTTTCCAGCAATAGAGAGCAGTGTTATGCCTCGATAGTTTGAGCAATCATGTTTTGCTCCTTTTTTCTTGTACAGGGTGATGATGACTGCATCTCAGAGATCTGATGGCAGTTCCCCCTTTTCCCAGCAATTCACAAGGAGTTCGTGGGATTTATCATGGAGTACATGACCTCTGTGTTTCCAAACTTCAGGTGGGATTCCATCAATCCCAGCTGCCTTGCCATTTTTCATCTGCTGTATGGCCTTAAGGGTCTTTTCCAAAGTGGGAGCTATGTCCAATTCATTTTTCATTGGTTTTTGTATCATATGTTGGATAGCTGAGGCTTGGACTACTCGGTTGGCACTAAAGAGACTTTGAAAGTGTCAGCCCATCGATTCAGGATGGAGGCTTTATCAGTAATTAATGTTTGACCATCTGTACTGTATAAGGAGCTTTGGACCTAATAAGTAGGTCCAAACACTGCCTTAAGAGCTTCATAAAATCCTCTAGAATCACCCAGATCTGCACAGCGTTGTGTCTTTTCTGCTATATTGATCCACCACTTGTTCTGCATGTCTCGGAGCTTTTGTTGAAGTTTACTACATGTGAGACGGAAAGCTGCTTTTCTTACATGGCAAGTTGGCTTGGCAAGGTATGCCTGGTGAGCAGTTCTCTTCTTTGCCAACAGCTCCTGGATCTCATGGTTGTTTTCATCAAACCAGTCTTGATTTTTCTTGTGGGAGAACCCAAGGGATTCTTCCACAGACTGGAGGATACTGTTTTTGATATGTTGCCAAAGCACGGCAGAGTCTCGCATGGTTCTGATGTTCCAGCATGCAAGGGTCAGTTTATTTACACCTTTGGAGGCTGGTGTGTGCCTTTGTTTCTTTGCCTTGGCTTGACCGCATCAGAAGATGCCCGTTGGCCGCGGCTAGCTAACCAGGTAGTTGGGGGTGTGGTATTTAGGCCACCTTTTCTAGGCCCCTCTCCATATGGAGCAAGCAGTGCTCTCCTTAAAAAAGCTGCTTGCTCATTCAGGATGCTGCCAAACAAGACTGTCATCTCCCGGGTCAGCCTCGACCAACCAAAGTCCTGAACCGCCTGCATGCAGGGTTGGGTCTGCGGCTTCCAGTGCATCTTTACACCTGCCGTTTCGTCCCTTGCCTATCGCTACAGGGCATTTTTGGAACTGGATTTGTCCTTCGAGCCTGTGCAATGGATTTGTCTGGTGGAGCGCAGTGTGCACAGAACTGGCCTCACCCTTTAAACCAAAGGTTCATCTGCTGGCCTTGCAAGCATGGACAGTAGCAGTGAGGTCCTCGGGCCATAGGTTTGATTAGAGTTTCCTTCTCTTAGATGGTTGACCTTACAGGGTTGGATGAACACCATCTGCCCGGGTTTGGGATTAGACTTTTCCTTCTCCTAGGACGGTTGCCATAAGGCTAGAGAGCCCATCCTGCCCTTTGACGCTCTTTGTCAAACCCTTCAGTTTTGGCCTGTCTGGCATGGGAAACCCTACCGGTGGCTATTGTGCCACCGCCAGCATAGCTCAAAACATCATTAGGGTACGCAAGCCTCTCTCCCACGACAAGGGGGCGTCAATGGAGAGCCTCTCCATTGAGTTTATTAAACCTGAATTTAATAAAGCTGATTTGCTGTATGTGACAACTGAACACATTGCACCAGGTCCAGGTAAGTTTGGCTTATTTCCTTAGTGCAGACAAGCCCAATGTACACCATCATTTTGTCTGATTATCCAGAGAGAGGTAGAGAAATGGACAGTGTTCTAAATAAATTATGGAGAGCAATCCTTTTGATTTCTAAGGCACTTTTACTGAGGGACAGCAATAGGAAGGCCTTAGCTGTATCAGCAGTCAGAGCTGCTCTCACAGTTGTTTTCTGAGGTGCCAGGCATATCCCAAGCAAAAATAAACACAGCCTTCAAGGCAGCAGGAATCTCTGGCATGGACTGTCACTGTCTGTTACTCACAGCTACAACTTTGCCTTTGCCAGGTGATCTATCTGTTAATTCTCTCCACACAAAAACAGCTTCATGCCAGAGCTGAGTTGCGAAGAAACTCCTTGGGGCTTACAAGTGTAGTTTTCTGTGTTTCTAAAAATGCACACAGTAATAAGCAGAACACAAGTTGTCAGCTCCAGGTTAGTCAGATAGCAGAGAACAGGTTTACTACAAGCTCGACTTTGCCATGATATGGTACTTGACTTTGCCACAAGACAGAGTCATAATAATGCAACAGTGACAAGATATTTCAATATCTGTACATGATTTTCTCAAACTCTGGTTTACAGTGTAAAGTATGTCATACTATATTTAATAGTACAAGCACTTGCCCCCACACAATGCAGACAATGGCAAAACAAAACAAAAACTTCACCACCAAACTACACTCTGTGAATCTCATTTTAGATATGGACATGCTTAAAGGTTAACACTTCTTATAGCCAATATACGGTAACATAACTTTCAAGTATTCAGTTCTTAAGCCGCTACATCCATGCCAATGCCCAACACACTTGGCAAGATATAAGATGCCAATGCCCAACACACTTGATATTTTAGTAAATAGCATCAGTTACCACTTTTCCATACCATTTATAATAGTTTGAATGTACTATTGTATAGTCAAATTTTAAGTCGCTCCTGGTTTGCTGTACCGAATCCAAAGAAACATTTTGAATTTAATTAGATTCGGGGGGGGGGGTCAGATAGTAATACAGCTGAGAAAGAAAAGCATTTAACAATCTGAAAACAAAATCGCTGGCATTCTGAAAGCAGCATTATTATTTCTTGGCTGCACTTGCACGTCACACTCAACCATGCTTTATGCACCATGCTTTATCTCAGCAATGAATTGCACTGCAGATGACTATACAAACCACAGTTTCCTCCATTGATGTTTCTCTTCCATCACTTCTATCAGCTCCTGTTTCACAGCTAGGGAAACAAACCAGTGATATGTCATGGTTCTAGGGTTCATCATGACAAGTTGTAGCTTAAATACACAAGAGTTTTAAGTCTACAGCATATTTGTTTGTTTACTTATTAAAATGCTTATATCCTGCTCTCAATCATACAAACTTAGGGCAGCATACAATAAATTCCCTTAGACTGTTTTTTTAATATATGAAATGGTTAGAAGGAATTTTAACTAAGCATTTAACAACCTGACAAAGTAAAACACCAGTATTAAAATCCACAGAAACAATTAAAAACAATTTAAAACCACACTGCATATGCAGGTAAGGATAAAATCAATTAGGCTCACAGACTTTAATAAATTGGAGATGATTAACAAACTGTGGTTTAAAAAGACAAATGGGAGTGAGTCTCCTTCCCGGTTGCCTTTTTTATGGTGCAATAGACTAACATGGCTACTTCTTTGCAAACCACAGTTTATTTCTGACACGTCAGAATTAAACAAAGCATTTAGCATTTATATTTCTATACTGCTCATCAGTGCAAAGTACTCCCTAATCAGTTTAGAATGTGTTAGCTAATTGCCTCCAGCAAGCCAGGTACACATTTTACCAACCTACGACCTATGGAAGGATGGAAGGCTGAGTCAACCTTGGAGCCCTGTAGGATTGAACTCAAAACCCATTGTGACATCTTTATATGTAAACATGGTCATTGTTCAGAAGCCAATTATAAAATGCTGATTTAATTAGGTACAATATGCAAAAGCCTGGCTGGCTAACTCAGATTAACTATTGTTGTGTTGTTGTAATTAGGGACAGAAGCACTGCAATCTTCAATCAGAACAATCATCTACTCTGTCAATGAAAGAATCTCTGACCATGCCTGGAAGATAAGATTCCTTCAACATCTATCTAACATGCTCACTTCAGGCCCTCAAACATAGTAGGAGTTCTATAAATTTGTTTGGCTTGCTCTGCTAGCAAAGCCAAAAAACGGAATTGCCAGCTGCCCTACCCCCAACTAATTATGGCAAGCACCTCCTCCTAGCAGCAAAGGAAGGTCAGCCTAGCCTCTCAGACTTTTCTGTGAGGAAAGCAGGCAAGGAGTATTCCAACTTCAGCAAGTTTTTGGTAACGCAGACTAGTGTCTGTGCTGGAACAGCTGAAGTAGCATCCTCTACCTTCTCTTTCAGTTAGTAAAAAAAAAACACCAGAATTATCAGGTTTATATTACTTGTTGGTGATGGGCCTCTGAGCCTCTCTGGTAAGCAATGGCTGCCGAAACCTTTCCCACAAACATGCATGCTACCAACGGCTCCTTTCCTCTACTTCTACATCTTTTAGGCATGGAAGGAAAGAAAATGGAAGAGGAGCACTCAAGCCCAAAGACTGTTGCAACTCATTCACAATAGTCTAAACTAGCAGTTATCAAGCTTCGGTCCTCCAAGAGTTTTGGAACTCCAACAGCTCCAACTAGCTTGGCCAATGACAGGGATTCTGGCAGCCAAAACACCTTGACGACCAAGTTTGAGAACCACCGATCTAAACTATGGTTGTCAGAACCAGGTCAACATCTAAATCTATCCATTGGCTGTTTTCCACTGTTAAAGTGATTCCAAGAAACATTAAAATCAGCAGGTATATTGTATGGCACCTTGGCTGTCTAAAGCTTGGGTTGTATTTTCAAAAAAATGTATTTTCATTCTGTGTAATGCCATACATAAATATCTACACTTTCCTCAACAGTGCTGAAGCTTGTCACCCTTAACTAATGCTGCATTCAGATGTGAATGATCTGAGACACAGCACATAATTCTAAGATGGAATTAAAATCCTTGCTGTATGCCTCTATCATGGATGGTCACAGCAGGTAGGGATCAGCAAGAGTGTACATATCAACTAAGCATATATACCAAAAAAAGATGAAGAAGCTGTTCCAGAAAAGCAGAATTTCCACTAGGAGATGCAAACAGTTTTGATGTTTCTAGCACTACATGTTCAGGCATACTGAGACACAGGCATGTGTAATGAAGTTTTAAGAAAAAAAATTCAAAAGCATCCCTCAGTTTAGAAAATGTTTGTATACTAAAAAGAATCATAGAATCATAGAATTGCAGAGTTGGAAGAGACCATGAGGGCCATCCAGTCCAACCCCCTGCCATGCAGGAAATCATGATCAAAGCATCCCCGACAGATGGCCATCCAGCCTCTGTTTAAAGACCTCCAAGGAAGGAGACCCCACCACGCTCCAAGGGAGTGTGTTCCACTGCCAAACAGCTCTTACTGTCAAAAAGTTCCTCCTAATGTTATGGTGGAATCTCTGTTCCTGGAGCTTGCATCCATTGCTCTGTGTTCCAATCTCTGGAGCAGCAGAAAACAAGCTTGCTCCATCCTCAACATGACACCCCTTCAAATACTTAAACAGGGCTATCAAATACTTAAACAGGGCTATCTTAACCGTCTTTTTTCCAGGCTAAACATACCCAGCTCCCTAAGTCTTTCCTCATAAGACATCGTTTCCAGACCTTTCACCATTTTAGTTGCCCTTCTCTGGACACGCTCCAATTTGTTAATATCGTTTTTGAATTGTGGTGCCCAGAACTGGACACAGTATTCTAGGTGAGGTCTGACCAAGGCAGAATAGAGTGGCACTATTACTTCCCTTGATCTGGAAACTATACTTCTATTGATGCAGCCCAAAATTGCATTGGCCATTTTAGCTGCCCGCATCACACTGTTGACTCATGTTCAAGTTGTGGTCTACTAGGATTCCTAGATCCCTTTCGCACGTAGTCTCATTCAGCCAGGTCTCCCCCATCCTATATGCATTTCATTTTTTCGCCCTAAGTGCAGTACCTTACATTTCTCCATATTGAATTTCATTTTGTTAGTTTTGGCCCAGCTCTCCAGTTTATCCAGGTAATTTTGAATTTTGATCCTGTCCTCCAGGATATTAGCTACTCCTCCTAATTTGGTGTAATTTGCAAATTTGGTAAGTATGCCCCTAATTCCCTCATCCAAGTCATTGATAAAGATGTTGAATAGCACTGGGCCCAGGACAGAACCCTGTGGCACCCCCACTGGTCACATCTTTCCAACATGAAGAGCTAGATCCCCTTGATTTTCATATGCTAGTGCCTCAAGGGTGAATTAACACTTAGCAGCTGATAAAAGGCCCTCCTCCTATTCAATAATTTTTCTAATGCAAACTTTTTCAAAATTCCTTAGCATCATACCTAACTGAAAATAAGACTCATATTACTGTGAAACTCTTGAGACACTATTAGACAGTGAGATCTGAGGAATTCTTCTTACTGTTTTCCCATCTAAATCTATCCTTTACATCAGTCAGCTCTAGCACTGTAAGGTGTAACAATTACAGACAAGTTTTTTTGTTTGTTTGTTTTTTAGAAGCAATAGCCCCTACAGTCTTTTGACTTGATGGAGTCAACATTTCAGATTTAATTGAAGAGCAAATAACTGTCCACCTATGGCAAAGGGAAAATACTGAAAAGCATGAGTCCCCAAAGCCCAGAAATAAAAACAGGAAACTTTTGTTTTTCAAAACATAGTTTGATTGAAAAGCTGGCCTACTGGGTTTTGCATGCTTGTAAACTACCTGTTGACTAAATTAGGGAGTGAGGAAAATGTAATTGAGATCAAAAGAATAATTCTGAAAGAAAAACAATGGGGAGACAAATTTAGGTGATCAAAGAAGCGCTGCAATGGACACTGGAACTGATATGGATCCATCAGCTCATATTAATTGACTTTATAGGCCTGTGTATTATTTTCAAGCTATAAGTAAAGGTGTGACCAACAACTGACACAAAACTTCACTCTTCCAAAGGACCCAATGAGAATACTGAACAGATCTGAAAAGGTTATTTTCTTACTTAAAAATACAGCAGCTGGTTTCAAGCAAAGTCATTTTTGTCTTGTTTTGGCCAATGGTTAAAAATAAATAAAAATCAGCACATCAACATGCACAGGCGATAATTTTTCACTTCTTCAAATGCGTGAAGATATCTAAGCATACATGTATCTTCAGCTCTTTTCCTACATGTAATTAGGTATATTACTTATGTTTATATGCATGAATATGTTTGAAGATATATGACTCAATGTAGATTCAACTGGAAGCAATGCAATGTAAATAAGAGAATCCATGGTCTGAGGATGTGCATTCCAATGCACATTTCACATAACGCTGAATGTTTACCAGACACACTTCCTGATCCAACAAGTGACATATGCAAAAGAGCCTGCAATTTCATTACACCTATGCTAAAGGATGGAAATCAAATTCTCATGGATTGCCTGGCCAAGAAGAAATGAATTCTGAAGAATCTCTTGCTCCCTGCCTTACTGCCATGCTCTTTATCCAGGCTCTCCTTTCTGTGATATTTCACCCTCATACTGTTCACAAAACAGCTGAAAGTCAAGGAAAACAGGAGTGTGCACTGTCCCACTCTCTTTTTCTTGTCTCTTCATTACTTTTCCAAGATGTGAAGCCCAGTTTTTGTGAAGTCCAACATGGAGGGATGATGCTAATAACAATGTGGGATCACAGTAGGCAGGGAGGACTGAGGCATGAGTGTGATGGTAGAGTACAGGTCATGGATGGGCAGAGTACAGCCCTTGGGCCACATGGCAGCCCTTGGACACCACTGTGGCAGCCCTCAAAGCCTCCAACCTTTCCCCACTTTTTTTTTTAATGGCATAGTTCTCAGGCAATTTTTACCTGAATACTTCACCAAAAAAATCCCAAACACATGAAAACATGGCAAAACAGCTTCTCCCACACAACCAACCAACCACTACCCTCAAATAGCTCAATTGTCATGCCCTGTGAGTTGGATGAAGGTATGGAATCAGAGGAGGAGGAGAACATGGCAGGGAATGGTCCTATGGACCCTGGCACAGGTTCATCTATACCTGTGACAGCGGGGAACCCTGCCAACCTAGAGGCTTGAGCAGAAGATGAGCTGGGTCCAAGTGGGTTGGCATCAGTTCCAGCAGAGAGTCCTGCCAATTCAGATAAGGACAAAGAAGAAGAGATGGACTTACCTCCACCATCATATACCCAGCAGCAAGCTCAAAAGGAAGCTTGAAGGACATCTGAGACTTTATGAGAAAAACCTCCTCGTTAAGAAACACCTGACAAAGCCTCTCTCTCTATACACACACACACACACACACACACATACACATGCATGCTTGGGAAGCAATGGAGGCTTTGTCAGAGATCAACTGATTTTCCTGGAGAAAGCTTCCTGCTGTCTTCACTGCCTTGATCCTTGCTGCTTTGACTCATGCCTTGACCCCGGACTGTTCCTGATCACTCTGCTGCTTTGAACTCGTGCCTCACCCTCAGACTGTTCCTGATTACTCTGCTGCCTGTTTCCTACTGACTCATGGACTGGTTTAGACCCACATTGCCTGTTGTAAGCCTTTGACTTTCTTGACTGTGTTTGCATCCCAGTGTGCTCATTAAAAACTGGCCACTTCTGAGATATTTGCTGTTTGTATATACTTTGCTGGCTGTTATCAAGCTTTTCTGGATATCAATTTTCATCTGTAACTCTTTTCAAAATAGTGACAGGAAGTAGTGAAACATCACTCCCATTCACCATTTTGAGAGGGACCGCAAAGAAAAATTGAGGTATTTGGGCTTGCTGGGGGAGGGCTGCAGGAAGTCTGGGGTGGAAATTGGTGGTCCCTCCCACGCACAAAGTTGCCCACCACTAGTATCGGTGGATGCATGAGTCTGAATGAATACATGGATAGATACATATCCATCCATGCACACATCCATCCATCCATTGTACATATTTCTGTATATAACGTATTAGGGAAGTGAATGGCAGCATGCATGGGTGGATGGCTGAATGTGAATGTGTGTGTGTGTGTGTGTGTGTGTATAAATGGAAAAAAATGTGTAGACATGAATGGTATATGCCAATGGCGTGAGCAAGGCCACAAGTGTCTTTGGCAATGTCCACCACTCCCATGTGACCTCCAATGATAGCCCTTGACACAAAAATGGGTAAATCAAATGTTTAAGGAAATACAGGAAACTTTTAATTCAACCTGTTCTTAAACTATAGTTTCTCAGCATATCACATTTTGGCCTTCATGGGCTGCAAGACAGTAAAACATTATCAAACATGGGCCTTTGCTAGAAAGAATCTTGCTCTAGATTTGTGGAAAGGTTAAAACAATTGTTTCTATGAAAGAAGTTCTTAATAGTTCTTAGATAGAAACTACTAACCAATAAACATTCATCTATCTGCAAGTCTTTAATCTCAAACCGAGACATTTTTTTTTACTTTTCTAACACAAACTAGCTTGTGATACATTAACTTTTGTTTCAGTAAAAGCCACATCTGCAATCTTCACCTCATTGTAATAAATATCCTAACTTAAAACATACATACAAACACTTTACAAACATGTACTTTAAAGTGTCTAAATAATAAAGCACCTAACAAAAGAGGAATCGGATGTAGCATTTTTAAAAAGCCTTTTAGTATTCTGTGGCAGCTGTGACCTGGTAAAATCTAATTATTTCTCTGGGACCCTTTGGAATTGTTCAGGAAGATTTGTTACAGTTTCTAACTGATGCATTAAGCACTTGGCTAGGCTTCATGGACTAAGATAGCTGAATGTGCATTCCACATATCTTTTATGAACTTTCCACTGATACATGTAGAGGTATTCTATAACATGCAGTACAGCCTGTTGAATTATTAAAATAAACTAAACTTGAGCTCTTTTTAAAAAGTCTTTGCAAAATGCAAACTGCCCTAAAATAAATGACTGAGTAATATTCTACAATGACCTTTATTAGTCCAAACAGATGATCTCTCTGTTTCATTGATGAAAATATATTACGACATTCTAGAAATGAATAGGGTTAAATGTTTCCACTTGTTTTATCCCCCAATGTTTTTGATTCCTAATGATTTCCATAGCCACAGTGTTTTAATTTACCAAATCTCCTGTGAACTTAATTAAGCTTGGCCTTTCTGTCTTCTGATGCCAACAGAAAAGTGCAATCACTGAACAACAGAGATCAGCACACATCTCCCCAAGTATTACACTTTGATAGTACCACGTCTTGTTCTTGAAAAAACAGCACTATACTGGAGAAGTATTTAGAAGAGGTGGTGGTTTGTTTTTTTTTTTAAGTGAAGCTAAAGAATGCAACCAAACACTTATGATAGTCTGCAATTGACTAAATACAGAGACAACCAATCTATGAGAAATTTAGACTTTGGGAAATGTCAACTATATGAACTCCAGTTAATAAACAACTGTTGAAAGAAATCTAAATCACAGTAGAAGATACCAAGTACATTTGAATAGTCTTATCAGTGAGATAAGCAACAACATGAGTATCTACAATCCTTTATCTATTCTAATCAGAATTTCCAAACACACAGCCTGTAATTCATCGTCTGCTCACTCCAACAAACAGCAGTGACTTCTTTGGATACATGCAAGGTAGAGTATTGGTGACAGCCATCTCTATGAAGAAGACATGCACAGTTGAAAGCAGACTTAATACATTTTTAGTTCAAATGGCACCATTAAAATGACTGTTTCGGGATTTTTAATTTAACACTTTCCCAAATATCTATGGTTGTCTGTTGCTCAAAATAACACTTTTTTTTTAAAGTAAGAATAAAACAAAATTCACTAACAAAAAAGTGTTCATAGGAATGACCTGCTTTGCAAGAGATTCGTCTCCTTTGCTCCAACTACAGGTCAGCATTGGGCTTTAAAGGTATGCCTAAAATATCCAGCATCTCCTTTATAAACACTTACAAAAAGCATTGTTTTATTATTAGAAATGTATCACCAAAAGATGTATAAATAAGTTTTTGCTGATAAACTTTCTATCACTTTAATTATTTCTGCTCCCCAAACGCTAACCTTACAGTATCAGGTGGATTCACAACTAGGTAGTGAAATGTATACAAGTAGTAGATGCCATTGTGACCATTCCAAAATACCCCCAATTCAATTTTGCAAAGCCGCGTTAAAGCCTCCATATCGGTATGCCTAAATGTTGCCAAGAGGCACTTGATTTGAACATGAGTGAAATGTTTTAGGCAGGTCTGCAAATCTAGTGGAAACACTTCTGGTTTTGACATGCAAACCTGGATTTTACTTCTCCAACGCCCTCTACTGCCTGCAATATACACTCTTGACAGCCTGCTTATCCAGTTGCTTGACTGAAGCACAGCCAAAGACCTGCCCATTTAATGACATCACCTCTTTATTCAACCACTGTTAGGTGAAGCTTTAACTTCAGACTTCGGAGGTGGGTTGTGCGCACGCAACTGGAATGCCTTCCCCCTCACTCCTTCCCACCGAGGGAGAAGTGGTCTCACATAGGGAGAGCTCCTACAATAGCTGCTGCTGCTTTTTGTCTGTGGGATCTGAGACGAAGGAATTTTATAGTCCGTAGTGGAATTACTGCTTTTCTGCATTTAGCAATGGAATTTCTTTCGATATATCTCTTTGCTACTTCAGCTTGCTGGTAAGTATTTCCTTTGCTTTCTTCTAATCTGCACTCAAGTTTGATGCTTTCTGATCCAATTCAGCGCAGCCGAATGAGGAAATGGGGGAAGAGAGATCCAGAGAGACAATATTTAACCCTGCACTGCTATGCAAAAGTAGCATTTGTGGTTGTCCCTATGGATTTAAAAACAAAGATTTTAAAAATGCCTTCATGGTTAATTGCAAAAGGGTTTTGTTTCCAGCTCTTTGCAAGCCTGCCTGCTCGATAATCAAAGGGCAGACTCTGCTGTGTCCAGGTTTAGCAAAGCGCTTAGGGAAGGTACGAAATATTCAAACTGCACGTTTTCTAGCGTGGCCAGTGCTGCATATGTGGCATCCGTGTGCTCCCTTCATACTCATTTTTACAGCTAGAAAAGGAAATCAATAATCCCTCCGAAAATGAGTCTTCTGTCTAAGAGCAAACATCTTCGTCTACTTCGAAGAACTTTTATATTTCTTTGGGAAGGATAAACGAACAGCTACACCTAGGTTTTAAAGCTTGCATTACTGTTCTTCCATGTCTAGAATAAGGCTGAAGCCATAGATTGCTGGATGCGATCTAACATCTAACCTACACACACACACACACACACACTATATTCTTTCCTCAATGTAATGCCAAACCTCATTGGTTGGCCAAATACAGAATGTGACCTGCATAACAAGCCAATAAATCTAGTGAGACAAACTAACAAATACAATATAAGCTTTAGATGAGAGGAGCACGCAAGCATCAGGACAGATTGTTCATACTGAATTTTTAAAATCAAGCATTTGTGGCTATATTGTAAATAAAGCATTTTTTTAAAAAAAATATTTCGGTCCTGGAAACACTTTGTTTTTATGTATGAACATGGATTTTAAAATTATAAACAAAACATCACAACTAATATCTAAAAGACAACTCTAGTGTATGCATGTAAAACAAAATGGTTTCAAACAGTGCAACAGGCCTGCTGTTTCTGGGGATTTATAGCAGCTTTTTAAAAGAAGCAAAATGTAATGCAGTTGCATAATCCTGATTCCTTGTGAAAACGATCTGTAACTATCTAGTTTTAACTGCTTTTTCCATGAAAGTTGTATGTCTCCTTTCATAATATATCAAGCTGTATCTTACTTAGTTTATTATTACTCATGAAAAATGTTAGTTCGGAGTATGTATAGTCTAGTAAGTATTACACTTATGCTACAATCTGCTTCATATGCATGAAAATTACAATATTTAGCTGCTCTGCAGTGCTTATTAGCTTTCTTTTGCCCAAGCTTACAGAAACAAGTAATATGGCAAATGTATAAAAGGCAATTAGAAAGCATTGCTTCTTAATACTATTTTAAACCTTACATGCAATTCATATTTTTTCTGTTCCAGATCCTAAAAATCAATAAGCAATTTAAAATTGGAATTAAATAAAATATGCTTAAACTGTAACTTTGTTACAGTAGGCATCACTAAAACCACAAAGTTGGTGTGAGTACAGCAAATGATGTTGAGTGCCATGCACTGAACTATATGAACACTATTATCTATGGGTAATTGCTTAATTGATTTTTAGAAAAATATTATGGATAGGTTGTTTTATTGATTAAGTATTGATTTAAGACCCTGCCTTTATGTCACAATTATATTAAATGTGAAATTGCTGCAAAATTAACATTGTTTCCCCAGTCAGATTATGTGATGAGGTAAATTTATTTTCAAGTAGTCAAAAATATCCTTTTGTTTTTGGTGAAAGTTGGTAAAAGTTGAAATGAAATTTGGGATGTGTCAGACTTTGGCATAATTTATTATCTTTAGTTCTGTTCCTATGGAAAACTATCCTCTCCATGAAAGAAGCAGCTTATGTTGTATTCAAATGTTACTTTTTATGTATAGAAATCTTTATCAAAATGAAAAACTGAATCTGTTTAGGACAGGTATTTTGTGTGACACTGAAGCCAGACTACTATATATTTTTCTTATCACTGATTGTGCTTATTTATCTGACTATTTTAAAATTACCTTTCCAACACTTCAGAAAGCAGATTTGAGAACACAGGATTTACAGGATTAGTACTTTATGTTGAAAGATAATTTCCTCCTTCTTTATAAATTTCTGTAATTATCTACCATTAAAAAATCCTTTCCACTCAAAGCTTTCGTCCACCCCCACCCACCAGTTCTGTGTCCTTATATTTTCCCTTAAGGAATTAGTGGCCATTTTCTGACACCAACCCCTATTTATATTATTGAAGAGTGAAATTACAGTTAATTTTATAGCTCACTCACCCTGGAAAATGAATTTAACAGAATTAAAAAAAAAACAGAAGCAAATGCTTCTTGCACTATGAATTCCCTCCCCTTGGAATCCTCTGCTGTTCTCTCACCAGAAGCCTTTGTGATTAGAGCAGAAAAACTGGACAGCAGCTTTAAAAAAAAATCAGACTTGCAATGGGCTGTAAAGACACTTCTTGCAGTATGTGCTACCCCCCAGTGGGCAGAATTTCTTTGCTGAAGCCATAGTCATGTTAGCCTTCAGTAATGTACGGTACTGTTTTAATTCAAGAATAAATCATTCTCTACATTTGGCTTCATACTATATTTTGGCATCTTTTTCTTTTCCTGTCACTGAAATGGATAAGACAAGTAATCTGTAACTTCAGGATTTATAAACGAGGGAATGAGAGCCCTAAATCTTTTGCAATTGTATCAGGATTTGATTTAGCATGTTTGAAACCACAGGGAAATATTTTCAACAGATTTCAATAGACTCTAGTTCCAAGTAATTGAGCTCTGGAATATAATCTAAATGTATATATTTTAAAATACACTGTAGCATTAATAATCGACAATAAATCATGGCTGTAATCAAAACTTACTTTCAAAACCAGCAACAAAACATGTAATATGCATAAGATAGCATTAAAGTCAAAGTTATCATTTGGTAAATTAAGCATATCAGACAGCAACATACTGAAGACTAGAAACAGTTGTTGACTCAACTAACAGAAAATAGGAAAGACGTGTTATATTTAGATCAGGACTATATTATCTGTTTATTTAGGGCTCAAGCATCAAAATTTATTAAGTCCTATTGTAGATACCAATCTGGTAAAATATATCAAAGCACAGTTTAGCTAGAACTTGTAACAGTGAGAGCAATTTTATGGCTAAGTTATCAATAGGCCATATCTGACAAATGCTGCAAAACCAAGTACTGTAGTTATCTTGATCTAAATCCTAATGAACATGCATCAGAAAAGTCTTACTTCTGAGTAAACAGGACTGCACTGTAAGATAACAGCCTTAAAACTCCGTCCAAGTTAGGCTCACTGAAATTAATGGACCTAGCTACCAAATAAAGATAAATGCTTCAGAGCAGGGTGCAAGTTTCGCAAGGAAACTACTCCAAGGTGTATATAAACAATGTTTTAGCATTTAACTAAGTGTTAGTGCTTTCCATTAATGGAGGCAAGAACATTTGGTTTCTTTATAGTGGTTTAAAAGTTGGATCATCAGTATCTTCAACTAGTTGTTTTTTTAAAGGGGCTAAATTTTTATTATAAAAGCAAAGGTATCTATTGTTTACCAGGATGTCTTTGTTGTTCATATATGTTGCAAAAGGTTTTTTTTTTAAGAAAAAAAATCAAGCTTTACTTTCCTTTTCAGCATGACTATGGTTAAGACAGGTGATAGGCCAACTTTTACTGGCTTTGTTTTCTATAACCTTAAAGTAAGGCCTGGGGGGGGGAGGGAGAGGAATGTTTACTAGACTGTACATGGTTAATATAAATAATATACCAAGGGAACATTTAAAACATGCATAAGTATTTTGATGTGATACAATTGCTAAATGTGCTTATTTCCATGAGCCAAAGAACATGTATGGTCCTGAATGAAGAAAGTGGGGGGGGGGGAATAAGATTCAGAGGACCATTTTCCAACAAAGCTTTACATTCTTTAGTCCTCCGGAAGACATTTTAAGTTTCTTCTGTGTCTCTAACATTAAACAAAAGAATGGGGCACCTTCCTGAATTACTACACTCATGAAAACTGTAGCTACTAGGCAGGGTGCTTAGAAAGCATTTTGCTGTTAGTATTAACCAAGTCTCAGTATTACACTTAAAGAAAACAATGTTACCCACTTTTGTTTTCAATTCAGCTGAATCAGGTTTAACCAAAATAACTTTGCAAACTTTTAAAATAGCAAGCAAAGCCTACTTGTGATTCTTGAAAATAAAAAAACCATACAATAATCTCAACACACTTGAACACACTATATGAGCAGACACTTGCTTCAGTCCACAGAGGGCACTATGAAATAAATCAAATGGCTATGCAAAACCAAAACTGCTGAACAATCAGTTTTGTACAGCAAAGCAGAATTAATTCTACTTGTCATTCTGATGACATCTATAGCCTAGAGAGATATATTTGAATCTGTAAAACACCGAGGATGAAACCATAGTATTTCACATCAGCATTTCATCAGTTATTACACAAAATCACTCATGGTAAGATATACAATTTTTAGAGGTTTAGGATAAGAACGGGTGTATCCAACCCACCTTGTATGTAGCATACAGCACTAAAATGGGAGTTTGAGTTGCTAAATATAATTCTTTATCTGTTATGTCGTTAAAGTTAAAGTAAATTTGAATATTTAGAGCAAGAATATTCCTTTTGTTCAGTGCTATTTTAAATTTTATTTATACAATTGCAGTTAATCCTTTCAAACACCATTAATAGTTTATCTCATGTTAGTAGAGCTAACCAATATAACTAAACAAGGAAATTGGGCACCAGATTTACAGGAACCTTTCCCCAAATCTGTCAGGCACAATGCTTTTATATTGTGAAGGGCTATATTTTGTTTCTGTTTAAAATAAATACTTGTGAACCAGGATTTCTTCCATATTCTTCTTGTATTGTTCAAAATTAGTGTTCTCTTTCAAACCCATGAGACCATGCAGCTCACAACTTGATGTTGTGAAAACCTGACCACAGTGTCTCCTAACAGTGGGGGACATTTCTCTTTTCATCCTGCAAACTCAGCTATAATGACTTGATGTTGGGGAATATGTAAGGACAGCTCCAGAAAAAAGCAAGGTTGAGCAGGGCAGCAGGATTCCCTTCTGTGTAGACAGATCACTGCTGCCTTTATTATGCAAACTCAGATGTTTTCAGCTCTAGCTTGGAATATAAAAGGGAAGTGCAAGATATCAAACTAAAGAAAAACCAAAGAAAACTTCTTCCTTCTAATGGAAAGAAAGGAGAAGGGGGAGAGAAACTTAATCCACATTTTTGAAACAGTCTTTTCCCCCTCTCCAGTGAGACCCGCTTTATTTTATCCTTTTGTTTTGATGTAATTTTGAGAGAAGGGATTTATAAAACCCAAGAACTTAATGAGCTTTAGTGCTTTCATTTTAATCCAACATTGCTGCTAATACAATAAGGGCAATAAGCAAAGGTTTGAATATCAAATGGTGCAAAAGGGAAGGGTTTTGAGCATTTGGAAAATGTTAAAAAAAAATCTCAGGAAAAAGACAAGGTACACAAATGTTCCATCCCCTTCAATTTCAGTGTAATATCTGGTGTTCTCGGGAACAGTGTCACTTCACTCTCTTCAATTAATAACTTAAATAGTTTAACTTTTCATTTCTACAGATTTCAGATGCCTTCTACTAAATAAATCACCATCCCACAATTACTTGATTTCCTAATCTTACTTGAAAGCCCTTTTGTTAACCCAACTTACTAAAATATCCATAGTAACATTTCTCCCCTTGTGTTGGTTAACCAAAGTGGATTAGAAGCTCAAACCCAGATTATAAATTTTGGAAGCACACCATACTCCCCAGCCTGTAAGGCAGCTGAACAAATAAGGCAGCCTGTTAATTACATGAGTAGGACCTGCTAGTTATTTGGTAGATTCTGGCATTTATCTTTTATTTTATTTCAAAGTAATTATGTTCCGCAAGTCTAATATCACTAATTTTTCAACAGTTTTCAAGAAATACAATCTTTTTGTCTCAATACCACATTTTAAATTTTAATTTTAATTAATTAAATTTTAATTAATTTAAAAAATCTATTTCTCTCAATGATTTGCAGACGTTGAAAACTCTAGATAAACAGACACCTCAAATTAGCATCAAGGAGTAAAGTAATCATAATCTATACAGGTTACATTCATTTTGCACAAACCCTATATTCTCTCCACTATCATTACACTTGTCCATTATAATTATGGTGAAGCACAGGTGGGCCACATCAATGACAAAGTGGAGTTGGAAAAGACCATGAAAAAAACTGGTTAATAGATATTGGAACTGTGCATGAGGCAGTGATAGTTTAAAAGATCATCTTGGGCTGCAGACTCTGAATACTTTGCATAATCATTTCTGATTAGAAATGAAACAATACAGAAGGAAAATTGAATTTCAGAATGGAAACTGATCTTAAGTATGTGTCCTAAAAATGAGGCCCACTGCATGCAGGGGGCTCATTCCATATCTGGAGTATGCAGGAAAGCAGCCTTAATTATATTTGTGGGGTCAAGATTCTATATGAGAAAGAAAAGTTACCTGCATGTAACAAAATAACATTTCACAGTAGTGCACCATCCCTGCCATCCAGCACAGAGTAGCCTAATAATCACTGGTATTAAATAATAATAATAATAATAATAATAATAGCAACAACAACAATAATATCATGAATTATTAGAAGTTGCAAAGTACAGTTGTCCCTTCATATTCGCTGGGGTTTGGTTCCAGGACCCCCCGTGGATACCAAAATCCATGAATACTCAAGTCCCATTATTTGCAATGGCATAGCAAAATGGTGTCCCTTATATAAGATGGTAAAATCAAGGTTTGCTTTTTTTTAAAGAATATTTTCAAGCTGTGAATACTTAAATCCATGGATACGGAGGGACAACTGTAAAAGGTTTTTCACCTAAAGCCAAATTTCAAAACAGAAACACATCTCGTGCATGATATTGCAATGAAAGAGAGATGACATGTGCCCAAAGCTCTCCTGATGTTACAAAGAAGCAGCAAATGCAATGTTAGGTCTTCCTTTTTCAATCAAATTCTACATTATTCGATTTTAAGCATCATTAGGTGCATAACATCATCTGTCTTCTCCTCCAGGGTAGCAGCTTTCCAAGGAATTCATAACTAGAATTATTAAGATGGAACATTTGTCTGTTAGGCCTAATCATTATACTGTGCAAAGTGGAGGTACTGAATAAAAACTGCTCTTTTGCAGTTTTGCTCTTTTGGCTGTCTTGTTTCTTGAAAGCAAAAACCCATAAACACTAGTATGCATCCCATCCAAAGAGGCTTGGCCTTGATCTGTAATCCAAAGAGTCATGTGTCACCTTTGCAACACAGTATCTCTTTGGTCGGTTGATCAAAGCTGACTTTCATTGCTATTTTGTTTGGACTGATTTCATGCAATAGTAAGAGAGAAGCATGTCTGATTAAAAAAACTTTTCTGTTCAGCTCTCATTCCCATAAATGAGGCTTTGTGATTATATAAATAGTGAGTCGAGGAAAGTGTGCATAAGGCTGTTGCTCATCATCGCTTCTTGATAATAGTTTACACTTCTTCTTGCTCCTACAGGCAATGACTGAGTGAAATTTCAGAAAGGACCCAATCATGCCCAAGGGTATTAGAATGTTTTGGTTTCTTCAAGAAGAAAAGGCTCTGAGTTAAAATTAAAACCAGCAAAGAACAAGTGAGCACCTGCATTTACAGAGAGAATGAGGAAATATCACGAGTTGGAGATTCTGACCAAGGACTAAATTACGGGGCAGCCCAGCAGGCATGGATTTACCAGGACACATCCACTGTTCAAGGCTTATCACTGGATGATTCTGCACAGGAAGTCTCTCTCCTCAGTCTCATGAAGAAGCCATCATAATTCTAGCCTTTGCATCATGAACGGTTTTGAACACATTGAGCTGAAGTTACCATCTCTAGCCACACTATATAAAGGAGCTTTTAAGAATTACAAAGAGCAATTTTTGTAAAGGGTATTAAAACAAAACAAAGGAGGTTCTTCACACAGAGACTTGAAGGGAAAAAGAAAGACCCCCCCCTCCTCTTCCTTCTCAAACTCATTGCTGCAAAGCAAAAGGAGTCTGAAGCTTTTATCCTCGCCAACTTGGTGTGCTTTTGTACCATGGTAAAACTCTATGGGAATGTTAAATAAATATAGTAGCACTCATAAGGAAAGACATTCTACCCATCAGGATCATTTAAGCTGCTACTGTGAATGAAGCAGAGTTACGTGTACTAAACTATAAACTTCTTCCAAATCAATTTGTTTCTGGAAAACTGCAGGCCCACTGGATTTTAGGAAGCACAAGGGGTTCCTTCACATCTTCAAATAAGGTAAACGTATGCATGCAATACAATAATCTGATGTATTATTACTTTGTCATTAGAACAATAAATGGAGCCATTTTTCCAAGAAATTCATCACAATTGATCACACTCTTAATAAAAGAATCAAATGTGAAAATTAGAGCACTTCGCTCTACAGATCACACAACCAAGCACTATCTGTATAGTCCAGTTTCAATAGAGGTAATGAAAGGGCTTAACAAACCTACCATATCTCAAAGTATCATAAAATATTAGGTTATCAACAGTAACAGTATCTGCCCTTCCCCGTTTACCTCAACAACTATCCTTCCAAAAGTAACAACATTTTTCATTGTATTACCCTTCCTTAGGTTGGGAGCTGTGGGAAAGCCATACAGATTCAATTAATTTGTTCTATTTATTCCTTCTTAATCTTACAGGAGAATAGAAGAAATAAATTAATCCTTATTATAATAAATGTTATAATTATTATTATTTATTTTGTTTTGATGGGATCTAGTGGGGTACCAATCTGCTGATTAATCCCTCAATGGAATCTGGAGGGGAGAAATCTCGCCCCCCTACTGCAATACCCATGTACCTCAGACACTTGCTCTGGTGGTGCACTGATAAACTCTCCAGACTCAGTTTCTAAATGGCACCAAGTGCTACAGGGGAAAGGAAAGGAGAAGAAAGTCCCATCAAGTTGGTGCTGCTGTATCAGTGTTATCCTGAATTTAGGCCTCTGGCTAAGGAAAAACCCTGGTACTCTGACCCTTGACTTCCATGGTGGCAATACTGCATTAACTGGTTTTATTTAATGTTTCAGGATTGGTTCAAAAGACTGGTTGGGATCTAGTACATAGTTTTTCATCTCCACTATCAGCAAATTTACTCTTCTCTTTGAACCAAAAGTGCTGTACCACAATCACCAAAATAGAACCATTAGTCATTTGTGTGTTGGTGTATGACATATTTAGTGGCAAAGAAAGGGGAAATCAAACCTTCATTTAAGCTGGGCTGAATTCTTTAATTGTACCTCCAACTCCACAAGTTATGGTTGTCGCACACAACATTTTACCATTATGAGTTACAATGCAACCACTAAGAACTCATCCAATATTTGCTTAAGAAAAATCAAGAATTTGTGGCTATTTACTTAACCAACAACCCATGAGTCAAATTGGGAAGAATCTGAACACTTAACAGTGAGTTTTAATAGCATCATGTGCTTATGTTCAAAAATATTTCAGTCCCACTCTGTTCATCTTATAAGCAGTAAAGATTCAATCCAAAGAACTGTGTAGTTAACTACACATATCTAGTTGAAGCTGGGTTTTTTTCTGATAAAGATGAAGATTGTGCTTGTTCTGTCAAAATGAAATTGTTATTTCAGAAAGAGCCTCTGGTGTAGTTACAACAAAAGCAGGGGAAAACAAAACAGGGGAAACCCCTTAGGCTTGCCTACAGGAATTCCTTAGATTGTGGCTTTAAACTTCGCTTATGTCAGGCCAAGCATGAAATCTGTGAACAAAATCATTCACAAAAACGAAGTATTTCTTTCTCCTCACCCAAATAAACCTGTCACCCTTATCTATGTGGGTTTGGGGGTTAGATGAACACAGAGCAATCTACCTATGCAAATTTTTGGCAGTCAAAACATTTTAGAAGACAATTCCCTGCATACACACTAGCAAGTTAAATTGATACTTTTTCCAAGTAAACATTTGCAAAACTGTGTTGCTAAATATAGTTTAATCAATTCAAAGTGGTACTTTCACTGTTCTCCCTATTGTACTCTCTACCATTAATCTAATTAATTTTTTTTTTCCTAGACTGCTACTGCGTGTGTAAACCTCACTGCAACCTGACCATGATCAGTGTAATCTGGAACTTCATCCTAATTTGGACAAAGATAGGGCTGTTGCTCAAAATGGCACCTCACTTTGCCAGTGCCAAATCATGCCCTTCAGTGTGCCGCTGTGATGCAGGATTCATTTACTGCAATGATCGTGACTTGACATCAATCCCTGCTGGGATTCCACAGGATGCTACAACCCTTTACCTTCAGAACAATCAAATTAATAATGCTGGAATTCCATCTGAACTTAAAACCTTGATCAAAGTGGAGAGGATTTATTTATACCACAACAGTTTAGATGAATTCCCTATCAACCTCCCAAAGTTTGTCAAGGAATTGCATTTGCAAGAAAATAATATCAGGACAATTACTTATGATTCCCTTTCACAAATTCCTTATCTGGAAGAATTACATTTGGATGATAATTCTGTTTCTGCAGTTAGTATTGAAGATGGAGCCTTCCGGGATAATACGTATCTCAGACTTCTTTTTCTTTCTCGAAATCACCTTAGCACCATTCCCTGGGGCTTGCCTAAAACAATAGAAGAGCTGCGCTTGGATGATAATCGCATTTCCACAATTTCGGAGCTGTCCCTTCAAGACCTTACAAATCTAAAACGTCTAGTTTTAGATGGGAATCTCTTAAGCAATCATGGATTAGGAGAAAAAGTCTTCATGAACTTAGTCAATTTAACAGAACTCTCACTGGTCCGTAATTCCCTTACAGCAGCTCCAATAAATTTGCCAGGCACAAATCTGAGAAAGCTTTATCTGCAAGAAAACCATATAAATTATGTACCACCTAATGCTTTTGCATACCTGCGGCAGTTATATCGATTAGATATGTCAAACAACAATCTCAGTAATTTACCTCAGGGTGTCTTTGATGACTTGGACAATATAACCCAATTGTTCCTTCGCAACAACCCTTGGCGCTGTGGGTGCAAAATGAAATGGGTCCGTGACTGGTTGCAAACATTGCCTGTGAGAGTTAATGTGCGTGGATTGATGTGTCAAGCACCAGAAAAAGTGCGTGGCATGGCAATCAAAGACCTCAACACAGAGCTATTTGACTGCAAAGATGATGATATGGTGAGCACTATCCAAAATACTGCTTCAGTACCAAACACTTTATACCCTGTACAAGGACACTGGCCAGTTTCTGTCACCAAATCACCTGAAATAAAGACTCCAAATCCACACAAAAACTACAGGACAACAGCTACCCCAGTACAGGAAATCATTACCATTGTTGTAAAATCTGTAAGCACTGAGACTATTCATATTTCTTGGAAAGTTGCACTACCCATGACTGCTTTAAGACTTAGCTGGCTCAAAATGGGTCATAGCCCTGCCTTTGGATCTATAACTGAAACTATTGTTACAGGAGACCGGAATGACTATCTGCTCACAGCTCTTGAGCCAGACTCACCCTATCGTGTATGCATGGTTCCCATGGAAACCAGTAACATCTATATGTCTGATGAAACGCCTGTTTGTATAGAGACTGAAACTGCACCCCTTAAAATGTACAACCCTACCACAACCCTAAACCACGAACAAGAGAAAGAGCCGTACAAAAATTCCAATTTGCCCTTAGCTGCCATCATAGGAGGTGCAGTGGCATTAGTAGCTATAGCATTGCTCGCTTTAGTCTGCTGGTATGTCCATAGGAATGGATCCTTGTTCTCGAGAAACTGTACATACAGCAAAGGTCGGAGGAGAAAAGATGATTATGCTGAAGCTGGAACTAAGAAGGACAACTCCATCTTAGAAATCAGAGAGACTTCTTTTCAGATGATATCTCTGAACAACGAACAAGTGTCCAAGGAGGAGTTTGTAATACATACCATATTCCCACCAAATGGAATGAATCTGTACAAGAACAACCACAGTGAAAGCAGCAGCAACAGAAGCTATAGAGACAGTGGTATACCTGATTCAGATCACTCACACTCATGATACTAAGGGATATGATAGACTCGGGGTGGTTGGAGGTTTCTTCTCACAAAGAAAGGCAACTTTAATGGTTGCTGGCTTACTGCAGAACACTGGATTAAAAGACTGAATAAGCAATGTATTGTACATTTGCCATATAATTTATATTTAAGAACTTTTTATTAAAAGTTTCAAATTTCAGGTGACTGCTGCTATTCATGTAGCAAGGATGTCTGAAAACAATTCTATATTTTAGTATTTTTTAGTAATTTGTACTGTATTTTCCTTGCTAATATTGAAATTACAGACCATTTAACTTTTGTGTTCTACTGAGTAAGATGACTTGTTGACTGTGAAAGTGAATTTTCTTGCTGTGTTGAACAATCAGGACTTTGCATACATTTGAGATCCTTTGTGAGTATAAGCACAGGCCATTTTCACTTTGGTGTTTGAAAAAGGTTAAACCTGGCAAATTGAAGAAATTCAAAAGTTGTTGCAAAATGGAACAAACTACAACTGAAGTTCAGTAGCTAGTAAAATGTGCAAAGTAGTGGGCAATACCTGTTACTTAGTAGCTACAACCAGTACATTGACTGTTGGAGACTGCAGCAAATGGCTGAAATCTAAATAAGGCAGTTGAAATAGGAATTCAAGCACATGCTACAGCCCCAGAACAGATTTGCCCCAAAACAAAGAAGAAAAAGCAAAGGCTGTGTTTCTAAATGGTTAAACCAGTCTCACTGTTTAGCTAAACATATAAGTATCAAAAACTAAAAAAAAACTTTGGTGTACTCTATAGGAGACCTTATATGATTGATAAAAACTGTTCTGTCATTATTGATAAAGCATACATTGAATATGCAGGAAAATATTATACACACTATACATATTTCAACTGCCATCAAGAATATTGCCCATTACTGTCACAGTTATATGGAGATTATTTAATAAACATTCAAGTGAAGATACTTTGATTGGGCTTTCTACTTAGTTGTGATCTGTTTAATGTTTAATACCCAAGACACTTTGTTGCCATAACTATTTTTCCCCAAATGAAAACCAAAGTGCATTGTACGCCCTTTGGCCAGACTTGTATGTGCCTTTATAAAAAGTGACATGTGTTCCACTTTTAACTGGGAACAAACTTTTCACCCACATACACTTAATTATGGAAAGATATTGGTCTTAATGCTGAATAAAATATAAAATGAAATACAGAAAAATAAGTGCACTTTTTATCCTCTGTATACACATTAAAAAGTATTACATTGAGCAGTATGCTCAAGTTATTTGTTTCTGCTCTGCACCCAACTCCGAGAAAATTAGGCTGACAAAGCACAAACTTGAATTAATTCCTGGAATGGTATTTAACAGATATTTTTCTCCAGTCATATTGAGAATGTGACAAAAGAGAAGGAGACAGGGTAAATACTGTAGATGTATCATGTTGTGATGTCCAACTTACAGTAGCCTTATCCAAAGGGTTTCTTGGCAAGACTTATCCAGAAGTTTAACATGACTCAGCAGTGTGATGCAGCAGTTAAAAAAAACCAATGCAATTCTAGACTGCATTAATAGGAGTATAGTGTCTAGATCAAGGGAAGTAATAGTGCTACTCTATTCTGCTTTGGTCAGACCTCACCTGGAAAGGCAACATAATTCAGGAAGGCTACTGAGAAGCTGGAACGTGTCCAGAGGAGGGTGACCCAAATGGTGGGAGGTCTGGAAGTCATGCCCTATGAGAAGCAACTTAGGGAGCTGGGCATGTTTAGCCAGAGGAAGAGAAGGTTAAGAGGTGACATGATAACCATGTTTAAATATTTGAAGGAATGTCATACTGAGGATGAAGCAAGCTTGTTTTCTGCTGCTCCAGAGACTAGGACATGGAGCAATGGGTTCAAACTACAGGAAAAGAGATTCCACCTAAACATTAGGAAGAACTTCCTGACAGTAAGAGCTGTTTGGAAGTGGAATACACAGCCTCATAGTGTGGTGGAGTCTTTCTTTGGAGGTTTTTAAACAGAGGCTGAATGGCCATCTGTCGGGAATGCTTTGATTGTTTATTCCTGCATGGCAGGAGGTTGGACTGGATGGTCCTTGTGGTCTCTTCCAACTCTATGATTCTATGACTGTCTCTTAGGCTGAGAGAATGTGACTAGCTCAATGCCACCTAGGGAGTTTCCATGGCTGAGTAGGGCTCTGAACTCTCATCACGCAGAGTCCTAGTCCAATACTCAAACCACAATACAACCATGGCTCTCTAAAAATAGATGTATATTGGTAAATAAATGTGAATATACAGTTTTCTTCAGACGTTTTACATTAGTTGAGTGAAGGATGGCTATATATATGGGGTCAATATAGGATGACAATTCCTTTTAAAACTATAAATGTTGTCTTCTTCAATTATATAATTTGTTAACAAAGTTTTAAAATCCATGTCATAGGAGAAGAAAGACAATATCAAGCATTTCTACGTCTGTAGCAAGGCCAACTCAATTGTAAAGGGAAAGTGGATATCGTGAGGGAGGCCAAGGGGCAGCACAATTATAAGAAGGCTGCGACAAAATTGCAAACTGAACTTGAGATTACATGACATTCCCAGTAATTCTGGATTCCTATGTGAACCAAAAGTACATTATAAAATACTCAGAAGCACAAGAATCGGGGGAGCACACTCTACTCATGAGGGAACGGCCCTCATCCTGCTTTACTAAGGACAGGAAAACAAAAAGACAGGTGGTGTGACTACACAATTTAGTTTTAGAACTACATTGGACCAATAACCCACCTTTGTTTATTTCTGAAGTCAGATATTTTTTGTTAAAACGTGTTAATAAACAGGTCCATTTCTAAAAGAAGTCCAGACAAATTCCATTGGTTGTTAATGTACAGGATACAACCATTTTTACTGTTTCTTTTTCAGTTATATATATCCCTTCTACTCCGCCCTGCCCGGATATGTGCAGGACCAGTACCCATAGTTTCAATTATCCATCATCTGAAAAACATAGGTATTTAGGTCCTCCAGTACAACTCTATGGTAACTTCAGCCAGAAGTTACCATAATCAAGCTGGAGAAGCCTAGAGAGGTGGCTTCTAAGCATTTCCTAGGTCCTCCAGTGTCATTCTGTGGGGTTTCAAGTGGTTTCAAGTATTCACAGAAAATCTGGGAACGTATTCCCCCACACATACATGGGGTGGCCTGTGTATGTCTGCATACATACACACACACAAAATCTCATAGCAGACATTTATACTGAAGCATATTTCTATCACTTAGAATGTGTCAAACAGGTAAAAGCTGATTTCAACTTCTGTTCCTGGTCAGTGAACTGTAAAAGGAGAGCAGGTTGAAGCAGTGTACACCTTTGAGTATGAATAACGTGGTAACTTTACAAGCTATTTTTTTAATGGAAGAAGGAATTGACAGTATCTGTAGTGACTGGCCATGATCAGAAGCATAGATAATACCTCCCTCCCCACCCCAAATTTTCCTTAAATGGATGAAGTGGGGAGAGGATAAAAAGAGTAATTACTAGAACTACTTCTGTGGGAATTCTGTTATGTGTTTGTCTTTGTAATGTGCTCCTGTGACTGCAGAAACCAGCCATGGATGGTCCAGGGTACATTCTCTTTGTATATGTTTCCCTAGGGGGGAAATGTAATTCTAGTCCTAGATGACTTCCAAAGCTCATCATGCATCCTTTAAAGCATTTATTGGACCCAAATACTGTAATTGGCATAAACTATTTTTGATTCATTAACATATGAATGGCACGGTAATTCCATGCTCCATTCATCCACCTAAACCATCCATATCCTTCCAGTGGATTATTTACTACCATCTTTAGGTGCATAGAAATGAACCAGTATTTAACAGAAGAGACCATCTGTACTTATAGAAAGGTCCCTGAAACAGTCCTCTCTTCCATTTAGGAAGAGGTTATAATTTCTTTCCATAAATTCATACTGACCTAAGGGAGAACATAATGATTAAAATTACTTACAAATTTCTAAATATTTATTAAATGATTATAACTGAATGATGCTTGATTGGAATTTAATTTGTTATAATTTCAGTACTTGAAAGCTATGGTTTAAAGTGTGTGGGGGGGCTTTTTTATTTTAAGCAGAAATGTTTAGAAAGAAGGGGGAAGTTTTCCTCCAAAGAACAAGTAAATTTCTTACCATGTATAAAATGCAAGATTGCAAAGACAAACAGGTAGCAGAATTCCCACCAATAGAAACAGTTCTAAAATACTGAGCAGGCAACAGTAAAAAGCATGGATTTTAGGCTACTACTTTTGAAAATTACCTGAAGAATTAGCTGCTATATCTATTCCCCATCTATCAATGCCAGCCACATAGCTGATTTGCCTCCTACATTTTTGTTCCCACACAGAACTTCTATTTACTTCTCAGCCTAGTAAAATCACTTTGAGTACATTTTTACATGGTGAATATGCTGCACAATGATACCCTCAGGCCTTTAAGGAATTATATTTTCCATGCCTCGTCAACCAACCAAGTGTTCATTCTAGCATAGCAATCTACTGTATGAAGTTGCTTTCACGCAATCTATTTACCATGCAAACCTGTCATGATAATCTCATTCCTGTATCAAGTCCAAATGTAAAATGAAGTCCATGCATAGCCCCTGATAAAGCATTCTCCCTCATATTTTGAAGGAACTAAATAAAAGTTCTTTTCAAAAAAAAAAAAAGAGTCTACATGTTAAACAAGATTGCAATTCTGGAGGTGTATTTTATAGCTTTGATTTTCTGCTAACTTGAGTAAAACCAGGGTAGATTCTCTCAAGTAATCCTGGATACATGCCAAAAACTTTTAACACCTCATGAGTGCACAATATGAAAATGTTTTTCTGCTGAACCTTCATGCAGCTGAAACATGGGTTGACAAACCTTATTTTCTCAAACTTTATCCATTTTTCTTGATAATGGCAATGAGACATCTTGTTCTATATTAGAAATATGGCAGCTCAAGACAAACGCTGCTTGAATGAGATGCTTTCACATAAATACTAACTTCTGAGTGCATCCACACTGCCAACCAAAAGGCTGTTGAAAAACATGATTTGCCAGTTCAGATGTATCAATAAACTATGGCTACTAGAAAAACAGCACTCTCTACCTTGTGCAAGTAGCCCTTGGAAAGCTACTTGCACCCTAACAATTCTTATGATGCTATGTTCTTGGCTGGGCCAGTCAAGGGTGGTGGTAGCTGGGTTGAAGTCTTGGTATGGTAAAGGGAAAAATGTTTAAAATGCAGGTGACAAAGACTTGGCCACTACTCACCTTTAGGAATAGTGTATCCCAAGCAGATACCTTGAATTTCCATTTCCCTGAAAAATTCCAAGAAATGATGCTCCAGGTTCACTCCCTACGGGCAGAGTCTCTCATTTATATCATGGGCTCTCAATACTACTTCAAATATGTCTTTAGATAAATGTGTAGATGACAAATGAAAAATTTGCTCCTGTAACTACAGAAACCAGCCTGGACAGTCCAGGTTACATACGCTTTGCATATGTTTCCCTAGAAAAAAAATGAAATGCCGTGAGTGTGTGTGCAATTTAGTACTTTAATCTGAACACCACAGAATGTAATCTATTATTGTAGGTTGCAGCAATGGAAAAGCTCAGTTTGTATAAGGAATACAATGATAATTATAACATAAATAACTATTTTAATAAATCATACCTAATAACGTGGACAACATTTCAACCAGTTTTTCCTCTTTTGAAAGGCTTAGCAGAAAACATTGCTGTAATATTCACTCTCATATCAGGATCAACCAGAAAAGTATTAAATAACGATAAAAATGTAAGCCTTCCCTCAGCTGCTACTCACATATAAAGTGTCCATCCCCCACAGTGGGTCACTGATGTCTGATAGGCAGACTCTTTCCCTCACTCTGTGCCTGCAGTCTGAATGCAGCGACATACAATCAAGAACTGACATCTGTAGCTACAGGAAGTCCAATTCTACTGAGAGTAGCGTATCTTGTGCATTCACTTTAGGGTTAACGGTCACCTGGTAAGATAAATCTGAGTTTTTCAGTGCACATTCATATCAGAGCAAAAATCTCTTTATCAAAATGCTTTAAAATAAGTCCATCACTAAGACGGCTGCATGACCAGTGATAACATTTGACATGCTTGTACTGTAAGTGTCTGTTCCTTCCATCTGTCTAGGGGTAATACTACCAAACTAGCTGCCCATCTCCCCTTATGCCAATGGTATTCCTTATCATGACAGACCTTTTGCATTGTTTTCTATACAACCTCTAGTCTATATAATTGCCAGCTTTACGTTCTATCACTTAAGCACACAACAGAAGAGAACATGTGAACGCAGTCAGGAGGTAAAGCACTATCTCATTATCCACAATCTCATTTTGCACCCAGCTTTCCCACAACAGGCAGGGGGGAAACAAGAAAACAAAGTTATTTCAGAAAATCGCAAATCAGATTGACTTCTACTAGAGTTGAGAGGATATTTTAAATGTTTTGAGAAGATGGTGACATGCAGATATAAATCTGCAAAGGTTTCCCCCTCCAATAATATAGTTTATTTCATTGTTATTGATATGCTTATCAGGAAGCGTATACAACATCCTGAAATAAGATTTTAGGAATGAAAACATACTAAGGGGTATCTACTTGGTTAACAGTATTTAAAATGATCTCTGCAACAGAGGTTGTAGTAGTTTACAGAGTAGCAAAATCATTCAGGTAAAACTTACTATAAATTAAAAGAAAATTTTACATTATTATATTTTTTTTTTACTGTGTGCAGCTATGTGGTCTATGAATCTTGCAGAGTAAATGATGCATCCTATTGGGGGGTAGGAAGAGGAGACATATGCACAGTCAGTGAATTTCTTATCAAAAAATAAGCCAATTCTGGCAGCTTGCCCAAAGCTAAATTCATTGTAATAAAAAACTCCTGGACTGGAACATGGTGCCATTTATGTTATTCGCCACCGGAATTGTTTTTGTAGTATATAAACCCAAAGCAAACAGCTGTCAGTTTGCAAGCCTCAGAAGGGCTCTGTCGCTAGGCACTGCTGGGCTTTCTTGCTTCGATGCTTTGAAGAATTTGTCAGCCAGGTCCTGGCAACTTGCTGTGGAGGCTGGATCTTAAGCAGCTAAAAGCATTGGATTAGAACAGCTTACATCTTTTGACTTTGTACCAGATCATTGGATTGAAATCACTTTGATAGATGCTTAGGGGGGATTTTGTGTTTTTCTCAAGTCCACAGAATTATATGTTACACTTCTTGTCCTTTAGTTTCTAGCTTATTCCAGCAACCTATGTAAAATCAGAAAACCCAGACTTTCCACACAAGCAAAATATTCACCCTTCTCTCTCCATCCCTTCCCCATGAAAAATGACTCAGGATGCAGCTGCCAAGTAAGTCTTGCAAAAACAGTCTACTACTATAGAACAAATTATTTCAGGAATGAGGTCCATAGGTGTTTTTTTCAATCCATTGAAGAGCAGAACGGGATTTCATCCACTACAAAAAAATCGCAGTATTTGGAGGACAGATCCAAATTATTTCTTATATTAAAGGCTTCTATGTCCTACCGGCTTGTATGGCCTGGGTCTGACCTAAAAGATACTGTAAACCTAAAAAAACAAAAAACAAAAACCTTATGCTGAAAATAAAGAGTTTTTAATCAAAGTAAGATTTAGGTATTTCATTTGTAGCCTGTCTCTCCTTCAAGAAACTCGAGATTCTCTTACATACACACCACAAACATTTTATCACTGCAATCGGTTAGGATGAAAGAGGGAATTCGTCCAGTAAATTCATGGCTAAGCAGAGCTGTGAAAGAACTCTCCCTAGTTCTAGTGCAAAACCAGCACAATGACTTTTAAAGTTTCAAATATAGCTTTTTTAAAAACTGGGTATACTATTTGCTAAAGAATGGTTTCAGTAGTTCTTGCACAAAATGAAGAAACTGAAAGTCACTTCTTAGTCAAGCACCAAAGAGAAACTGGAGAGAAACAACAAGAAACTGAACTATAAAGTTACTTTTATAACTACTTATAAAACTACTTAGGGTCTTTAAGGACACCAGATCCTATCTGATCTTGGAAGTGAAACATGGTCAGCCCTGGTCAGTGCTTGGATGGGAGACCACCAATGAATACCAGATACTCTAGTCTATATTTCAGGGGAAGGAACTGTCAAAACCACCTATGAATATTCCTTGCCTAAGAAAACTCTATGAAATCCCATGGACAACTTGAAGGCACACATACAAAGAACTGAAGGTTCTTCAGCTACATCCTTGGATGAATATGTAAAGATGATGAGCACTACAAAGTATTGCCCACAATTGTCAAAAATAAGCTTCTTGTTCTTTGCTAATTATTGTCCTCTTGAGTTGATTGTTCCTTTTAATGGAATTTGAATATGCAACCTGAAAGCAGACTTGTGCAGTTTAAGCTAGTATATTAACACATGCTCGAAAAATCTGCAGCAATCTAAACACAAGCAACCAAGTTTCACTTGAAACACTAAGTATATAGAAACACATGTAGAATGGGAGAATTCCTGATAGTTAGAAAGAGGCTAATATAGCATTAATACCTAAAGAGAATCAATATTTGACATCAACAAAAAATTATAGACCAATACAATTATTGAACAAATGACTATATGTTCTTTACAATTATTTTAGTTAAAAGACTGAAAATAATTATGCAAGATTTTATGCATGGGGACCAATGTGGGTTTTACCTACAGTAAAAGACAATTAGAAGATAATATTAGAAATATGTTGGAATATTTAGAACAACATGAGAAGCAAGATGTATTGATTTTCTTAGATGCAAAAAAAGGCCTTTTACAACGTGAACTGGACTTTCCTGTTTAGAGTTCTAGAAGGTATGAACGTTGGAGATACTTTTATTAAGTCAGTTAAATCAATCTATACCTCACAGAAAATACAAGTAATTGTTAATGGAGAACTGACAAAACTTTGTGAGAGTCGAAAAGGAACAAGACAAGAACAAAGAACAAGAACAAGACCCACCGTCTCCACTGTTGATTATCTTGGTTCTTGAGATTATGAACAGAGACATAAAACAAGATGAGAGAATCCCAGGAGTAAAGATTTTTAAAGAAATTTGTACATTAAGGGCATTTGCTGATGATCTGTTGATAATTCTGGAAAATCTTCTGGAAGGTATATAAATGTTAATGGAAAATTTAAAATATATTGGTGTGCTAGCAAGCTTTAAGATTAATAATCAAAAGACAAAGATATTAATGAAAAAATCAATACAGAAGATTTTATGAACAAAACTGGTTTTAAAATTGAAAAGAAAGTTCAATACTTAGGTCTTACTAAGACAGATATGAACTACATGCTGTTTCAAAATAATTATGTTAAGACATGGAATGAAATTAAGAAGGATGTGTTAAGATGGGAGAAATTACATTTCTGGGGGAGAATTTGTGATAAAAATGAATAGTTTTGCTTAGAATGATGTTCCTACTTCAGACAATATGTGTTTTGACAACTGATGTACCATTTAAGCAATGGCAAAAATATATAATATCGAAGTTTGTATGGCAAGCGGAAAAAAACATGAGTTAAATATAAAGTATTATCAGATGCAAAGGAAAGAGTAGGACTAGGTTTATCTGATTTGAAATTGTACTTTACAGTCTGATGTTTAGTTTGGATGAAAGAATGGGAGATGTTGAGAAATAAAAGATTATTAGAGTTGGAAGGTTATGACCTGAGTTTTGGATGGCATGGATATTTATGGTATGAGAAAGAAAAAGTTAATGTAGATTTTAAAAATCTTTTTTTTTTTTTTGAGACTTGCCTTATTGAGACTATGGAACAGATATAAACCTAGGCTGTGCCTGAAAATGCCTCTATGAATTTCAGCACAGGAGGCTTTTTATAGAAGAGAAAAAGCAGGTAAAGAAAGGTGGCTAGTGTATTAAGGCCTTGTGGAGATTTGTAGAGGGGAATACAAAATTAAATCAAGAGAACAACTAGTGGCAGAGGGATATAGTTTTTAATGGTATTCTTACTTACTTACTTACAGTTATAGGAAAGATTTAAAATGGATAAAAAGACCTATGGTTTTGAACAAAATAAGTCAGAATTTGAAAAGCAATTGTGTACAGATGATGAACATGTCCTTGCTAAAATGTATAAACTTTTGTTGAAATTTGAAATGGAAGAAGAACAAATTAAAATGATAAAATGGGCTAAGAATTTTGGTTAAAAAATAAAAAATGGATCAATGGGAAAATATGTGGTCAAGGAGGTTGAAATTTACATTATACAATGATCTTAAAGAAAAAATTTATAAAATGATGTATCATTGGTGTATTATGGCAGATAAATTGTTCAGAATGTATAAAGCTGTATCTAATATACAGATTTGGCATCCATGGATTCCATCATCCACAGATTGAAAGTATTCAACAAAAAATAAATTCAAAGAAGCAAACCTTGATTTTGCCATTTTTACATAAGGGACACCATTTTACTATTCCATTGTATATAATAGGACTTGAGCAACCACAGGCTCAGGTTTCTTGGAACTTGCAGCTTTTGCCTTTCTCTCCTCCTTTGACTTAAGAATGTGTGAAGTCATGGCATTCTGCGTATCTTCAATGACACACTGTCTTTTTTTCTTCCTTCACACAGTTCCATCACTACAGAGAGGACACAAATGAAAACTGAGCTTCAAAACCTCTCCTGACAGAGAAACCCTTATCTCTAAACTTGGCTGTCCAAAAATGTTGGGGTGAAAATTAAATGATAAAGTAGAGATAGTTGGAACATATTCTGGGGCATTCTCCTTGAGCAACACCAACTAATTCTTCTGTGAAGATTTATTATTGTTGTTGTTGTTCATTTATATAGCACCATCTATGTACATGGCACTTTATATTAAAATAAGCTTTACATTAAAACAAGCAAACAAAGCAAAACAAAACATTGGGTCCTGCAAATCTAAAATAAGTGTATACATAAGCACACAAAGCCGGAGGAAGGAATAATAAACATAAGACTATAAAATACAATTGCAAAATATATAACTATAATATATATATAACTCTTGGGTATGTACAATAGGCCTGGATATGAGTATGTTTCCTCTCCCAGTGTGCTGATTGGCTGCTCAGGAAACATACCCAACCAATCACCACACACATGCAAATTCCCTCTCCACAATCCACTCCTGCCACTCAGTCTCTCTGCTCTCACTCCCCCAGCCACTCACCAGTCATAGGCTGTGATGGGACCCAGGTAGTGGTACACAATTGCTGCCACTGCAATAGGACCCAGGCACTCAACTGGTGACAGCAATAGTGGCTGCTGCCATCGCTGTGACAAAACCCAGGCAGTCAACAGGCGGCAGCAGCAGGATGCAACTGCTGTTGCTGCGACAGGACCCAGGCATTCAATGGGCAGCAGCAGTGACCCAGGCAGTCAACTGGCCCACTGCTGCAATGGGACCCAGGCAGTCAACTGGCAGCAGCGGGATGCCAATGCTACTGCTGTGATGGGACCCAAGCAGTCAACTGGAGGTGGTGGTGGCCAAAGTGGCGGCAGGGCAACAGATTGAATCACCTTCAACAATTCCAGGAGGCCAGTGTATGGTACACTGGGTCCAGCTAGTACAGTATGAAACAGCAAGAAAATATAAAAATAAAACAAACTGACAATACATGAGAATCAAATATAAAACGGCAATATATATGTATATATAATATAAAACAAACTGACCAATATATGTACTCAAAATATACAAGATTACAAACAGTATCAAACTAAAATTACAAAAGCTTTGGAAAACAGAAAAGTTTTCAATTGAGATCTAAAAACACTAGGAGAAGGAGCAGTTCGGGGAGGGAAGTTGCTAGCATGCTGATCTTGAACAAGCCGGCAAAAAGCAATGATGGCTGAAATATAGGGGGAGCTAGGTTGTGTAGGGCTTTGAAAGTTAAAACAAGAAGCTCATACTGAATCCTAGAAGGAATGGGTAATCAATGAAGGGATATTGAAATTGAGTAACATGATCAAAACAACAGGCCAAAAAGATAATCTTAGCAGCAGAATGTTTACATTCTGGTTTACACACATTTAGGTTTACACACTAACCATTCTATTCTGGTGTAAGTTTCCATTAGTTTTCTTCTTGTGTCACTCTTTGCTATTCTTTTTGCAGATGTGACACAACTAGTGTGTTTGGAAAGCTGCTCTTTCTACCCCAGTCCTGGATTCAATGCATGACACTTGGGTTTGGAGACAATATTTACCATTTGAAAGAATGCTGGATTTGAGATAAAGCCAATGTTGTGTGAAGGAACCTAGACTTTTTGAGGATAAGTACTAAACTCACAACATTAGGGTAAAAATGTTAGCAGACATCCACACACAGCTCTCTTGCTCCTCCTTCTCATTTAAAAAGCTGTTTCCCATACAACTGATGGAACCGTTCCCTAAGAGATTATCACACTACATTGTTATAGTGCTATTATTCCACTTTAACTGCTCTGGCTGCCTCCTGTGGAATTCTGGGATTTTCAGTTTAGGGAGGGACATTTAACATTCTCAGCCAGAGAGATCTTAGGCATTCCTAAACTGCAAACCCCAGAATTCCACAGGAGGCAGCCATAGTAGTTAAAGTGGAATCATAGCACTGTAACAGTGAGGTGTGATATTAGTGTACACACACAGTTACACTATCTGTGTGCACATGGGAATGAAGAAAGAGATAAGTAATGCTTAATAATTACAAATTGGAAACTTTTGAGGGCTCAGTTGGGTGTGACAGGATAAAAATAAATATATACAGTTGTCCCTTCATATTTGCTGGGGTTTGGTTCCAGGACACACACACACACCCCGTGGATACCAAAATCCGTGAATACTCAAGTCCCATTATACACAATGGCATAGCAAAATTGTGCCCCTTATATAAGATGGCAAAATCAAGGTTTGCTTTTTTGGATTATTTTTTTTAAAAGAATATTTTCAAACCGTGAATACTTACATCCATGAATACCAAATTTGTGGATATGGAGTGACAACTGTATGTGCTTTTCATCTATGAGTGGTGTCATGATACTCCTGTCTGCGTTTCAACTTAAGGGCTGATGTTGTGAAATGGTTAATGGTGGCAATAGTCAAGTTCACAGCTCTCAGCCATGAACTCAGGGGCCATCTACATAGTAAAAAAAAGTATGTACAGCGTTTGGAAGATCGCTCTTCCATACACACAGCCGTTCAGATGCATATGTGTCTTTCGGAAGGGAGGGTAGCAAATCCCCCGTAAACTACATGGACTTGGTGTTCGGGAGGATTAGCGAATCTTGAGCTAAAATCCTTATAGCCGTTCGTATTATTGATGGTCTGTACATCCCGTTCACACACATATGAACAGGCAGTGTAATCTGATTGGCTGGCCAAGCACAGGGGGCGGGGCTAGCATAGAGGGGAATTGGGAGCGACCGCCATGTTGGATTCCCAGCTAAGCGAGAGTCTGGTAAGTCCATGAGATGGAGATTTTTACATATATACATTTTTATTTTATACTGTAAATATGGAAAACCAACTGTCCGGAAAACAGGCACCTTTTAAAATAAAATTTAAAAAAAGCAGCAAGAGATTTAAAACTGCCGTTTGGATTGCTCACTCCAGCCAGCTGTGCAAGGGAGGGTCATATGGAGTTTAGGGGGGGTAAAAATCGTGTAGGCAGATCATACGCATACAAACGGCTGCCTTTTCGGATTTTTTAACCCCCCAAACGGATTTTTTTTTCCATCGTGTAGACGGGTCCTTAGTGACTACATGAGCCTTGGACAAGTGCCATCTCTCTGCAATAATCTCCTATGTACTAAAATACAAGCTTGTGATTAAACTGGTTTACAGTACATTCCTCTGTAATGTGGTCTTCCTCTTTTCCTACAGCCTTCTACTTTCCCCAGTGTTACTGCCATGGGAAAAGACAACACTGGGAAAACTTGACACCAGCAAGAAGATGAAGATTGCATTACTTATGAATTGATTCACTACAGGAAGCTACAATTCTCAGTTTGCAAGTCTTGAACAAGGCTGTTAATAACAGGAGGTCTCTTGTTCACAGCGTCACCATAGGTTGAAGCCAAATTGATGGCACAAATAACAAAAACCTTACAAGGGCTGCTTTACAGTTTAAAATGCAATAAGAATATGATAGTGCTAGCTTATAAACATGCAGCATAGCCTGAAATTTAAATTTTATTATAGACTCTTGGATTCTCAACTGAGAGTTAATAATACATGTGTGTGTGCATACATAAATACATCTACTAGAGCTGGGTGACTCACCAATGTGAACAAATAGTAAAAAGTTTGGGTCTTGGTATATAACACCCTTTACTTAAACAACTGAAAACTCCTTTTTGTGTACTAAACTTTTTCAAAGGTAGTGAACCTTCCAAACACTTGGAAAGACCTAATTCAAAGCAATGACATATTTTAAAGCCGTGGGCTAGCCTTGATTCATAGGGCTCCTGCGTTCTTTATGAGAATACTTCTGTCCTCAGTGTGCCTCTGCATATGCTTAAAAGAATGCATCAATCATTTGTTAGTTTTCCTTGTTTAATTATATGCCTGCCTGGAGGCAATGTTCATTGGAATAGATAAGGCTTCATAGACCAAATAGCTTTTATTGTTTCCCCTATTTCTCCTAGCTGGAAGGAAGACACTGCTGCTAGGTGTCCTTCGCTGCGGATGAGTGAAGCTCTCACTTTGTTAAATCGTGAACTGCTAAGCCAGTGAGACTTGCTCTAAACAGGTAAAGAATACTAGTAATCAATACTGCCAAGTACAACTGATCAGTTCTGTTCAAATTATAATTTTAGAATAAACCATTTGTAACATCAACCTTGGAGTTGACCGTTGGTTAAGATTAACTTAAAAGAATGTTATTGTTTCACTCATCAGCACAGAATAATGTATATAAACTGGTATCTGCTAACTTCACTCCTCCTAGCCTCCAAATCAAATTATCTATAAACAATAAAAAATACAGTCCTGCATTCTTTTTAAGACCATACAGCAATATGATGCACAGAGGCCTTGTACTCTGGTTATTAAGAAAAATGTGTTTTGAACTATCATTGGTAATAGTCAAGGCCACACTAAACGCGTGATGAATAATATCCTGTCAGGTGCTAAACAATGACAGGGTGTGGAACACTTGCACCATCACAATTGTTGAATGCAGAGTTTGAACTATCTCCCCTTTGGTCTATAATAGACAAGCACAAGATGAAATGAAAAGCAAAGATATAGGATGGGGGACACCTGGCTTGATAGCAGTACATGCAAAAGGGATCTAGGAGTCTTAGTGGCCCACAAACTGAACATGAGACAGCAGTGTGACGCAGCAGCTAAAAAAAGCCAATGTGATTCTAGGCTGCATCAATGGGAATATAGTGTGTAGATCAAGCGAAGTAATAGCGCCACTCTATTCTGCTTTGGTCACACCTCACCTGGAATACTATGTCCAGTTCTGGGCACCACAATTCAAGAAGGATATGGATAAGCTGGAACGTGTCCAGAGGAGGGTGACCAAAATGGTAGAAGGTGTGGAAGCCATGTCCTATGAGGAGCAGCTTAGGGAGCTGGGTATGTTTAGCTTGAGGAAAAGGAGGTTAAGAGGGGATGTAATAGCCATGTTTCAATAGTTGAAGGGATGTCATACTAAGGATGGAGCAAGCTTGTTTTCTGTGGCTCCAGAGACTAGGACACAGAGCAATGGACTCAAACTACAGGAAAAGAGATTCCATCTAGACATTAGGAAAAACTTCCTGACTGTAAGAGCTATTCAGCAGTGGAATACACTGCCTCAGAGTGTAGTGTGGTGGAATCTCCTTTTTTGGAGGTTTTTAAGCAGAGACTGAATGGCCATCTGTCGGGAACACTTTGAATGTTTATTCCTGCATGGCAGGGAGTTGCACCGGATGGCCCTTGTGGTCTCTTCCAACTCTATGCTTCTATGATACTGAGGAGAGCAGGCTCTGGAGCCTGGATGGCCACATGACTCTTCTGGAGCTTCAGAGAGCTATAGAAGAACATCACAGTTGGCATTTTGGGTGACCAGAAGTAACACTGTCTCATTCCCAGTTGTCCTTCAGGGTGCTATTTTAAGAGACACCTGAAACAGCATTTTTTTGTGTGTGTCTTTTCTAGTGGGTTTAAGTGGTTTTCTGGCAGAAAAAAAATAGGGAGTGGTGGAAGCTCAGGTGATCTTGGATCTGTATTGAGCACCTCCTCCAAGCTGCAGACTGTAGCCCAAGAGCTGCATGATTCAAATCCCTGCTGTGTACAGAGATCCCTGGCCAAATAGTACTGTTGTTGTTATCATACTTATGGGAATCCCACTTTTCTCCCAAAATTGGGTCTGAAAGATATCCACATAGAGAATGTGTATATGAACTCCCAAGTAGGCCTGGGAAATAGCCAGTACTTAGTATTTTTATCACACCTTGAGAAAGAGACCATGCCTCAGTGTTAGAACAAGGGGGGCAACTGAGGGGCAGGGATCCATTTCTGTCCATGCCCACCCCTCCAGGCAGTCTGCATTGGTTCTGGTATACTATATTGTTTGTCATTTCTCTTATTCTATTTAGCTTTACTTTTGTTGTTGTTGTTTTCCACCCAGGGAGTGGTTGGGAATTGTGGGGGCAAAGAAAGCCAAAGTGCCACATTTTGTAGCAGTTTTATGATTTGGGGGGATTTTTTCTTTTTCTTTTTGTGAAATATTTAGGGTGCTAGTATGTGGGTTGTGTCCTCAAAGTTAGGGGGCACAAAAAGAGGGCTGGGGCATAAACAGACCATTAGCCACACCTTGTCTATCCCTGATGCAGAAAGTATCAGATTCAGTCCCTGGATAGCTGGTTATGTGGCCAATGTCTACCCTGGGGACCCACTGCAGGTCCAAATACACAATGCTAGGACAGATGGACAAATATTTTGATCTTGTATAATGCAGTTTCCTATATTTCTACCACATTTTAAAGTGCCAGCAATAGTACAAATATAAGGAGTAAAACAGTCAACTTCTTTTTATTAGAGAGTATTTAACATAAGAACAGTAAATAGTACATATCAAATCCAAAGAGTAAAATTGCAAATGCACACACACACACACACACACACACACATATATATGAATAATGTATAAGTAATACAGTAGGATCCCCGTATCAACTGATTCATTATCCACTGATTCAATTATCCATGGGACATAAAACAACATACCTACAATAGAGTCTTCCTAGAAAATATGTCCTCTCTAGCCATTTTCTAGGTCCTCCAAGGCAACTCTATGGTATTTTAAACCGGAAGTCCCATTATTTTCAATGATGTTCACTATTATCACTGTTTCAGTATCCATGCCCACCCCCCAAACCAATACCCAGCGGGTAAGGGGGTCCTACTATATATATAAAGCAAATCTCATTCCTAGGATAGATTAAATTTTTAAAACATATTTTAAAAGAAAAAAAGCATACTAAAGGAGACATACATACATACATGTACAGATGTGTGTATGTATCTTATTTGTGATCTAATGATATACACACACACACATATATAATCTTTAGATTACAAATAAGTGATCACTAAAATATCCAACAGATGCATATCATACATAGGATACTGTACAGATAATTTCTAGTGTAAAGAAACTATTCCCAAACTTATCATTCCCTCTCTACAGGAATAGCAACTGATTTCTCATACTGGCAGTGACCCAACATATGCTCAATGTAAATCTCCCAGGACCATTTAATGGTATGAGATACTATTAGCTTGTGCATAAGTTTGGTATAGTGCTTTCCCACCCTACAGACTCTTAGCACAGACTCATTTGCTGGATCCCAGCCACCCAGGGCTCCAAAAAGTAATGCATGGACATAGCCCTTGAACCCCCTTTGTCTCAATACATCAGCCAGAGGGGATTATTTCTGGTGTTCATGTTCTCTAGCCTCCCTCGTGTCTGGTTTCCTGTTTCCAAGGGGGATCATGATGTCCACAATGATTATCTTTTTCTGGTCTTTGTCTGTAATGACTATATCCAGTCTCAACTGGCTACCTGTCTCAATTTAAAGGTGGTGCCCATTGAGGCTGGGATGGCTTTAGGCAGCCGATTCTCCAAATATGAGTAAAATAGCGAAGTTCCTACTAAAATGGCAAACAATCCAACAGGTACAACTCAGATGTGAAAGGAAATTAGCAACATCCAGTTATCTATTCTTACACATTGGCGGCATAATGACCATGTGGCAGATGATTCTGAGAGCAAAGGAGCCAAATGGGAGTTGGTCCCAGGTGAGGCAAATAGAGATAGGGATGGGGCCACTGTCACTTCTTCTCCTCAAACAGCAAGTGGAATGGCTTATTGCAGGAGACTCTGAAAAGATGGACAGAGGCAAACGCCTGCTTGACAGTGAGGGCATGAACAAAGCCTTGTATGTCAGGAAGAGGGAGAAAGATTTCTTTTGGATGAAGAGAATTCCAAACACTGTCCTGGAACAAGAGAACTTGAAAGCCTGTGAATGAGTTGTTGACCCTTACATCCTGCTTTGAAATAGCCTCTTTTTAGCTCTGCAGGCACAAGGGCAAGCACCATTGATAAACTTTTTATGACAATTCAGATATGTGAAGATCTTTACTGGAAGGGCTCTACAGTGCCAGAAGCAGCTGATGGCAGTCTTGAACATCAACTGTACAACAGACAATTGTACAACAACAAATTGTAAAAAACATCACCATGCAAGCATGTCAAAAGTCACAAACTAGTTAAAAGAAATTCAGGTTCAGGGCAGAAGTTGGGGAGAAAGTTTTTTAAACTGGCACTGAAGACAAAATCCAGGCCATGAGTCTCAGAATTAATCTAAAAGATACAGTATGCTAAGTCAATAGCAACTAAGATTTGTCTGAAGAACAAGAATTTCAAAATTGCTGAAGACTCACAAAGAGAATAGGGTGGACTGTACCCTTCTGAGAAAAAAACAGAGTTTACATTCATGAAATGGGGATTTTCTGACTCTCCCTATAGAACCTCCTGAAAACCTGCTTGTAGGCAACACTTGAGAATGGTATGGAATATAGCAGAGGAAGCAATACATGGAAGAGGTTTCTCCTTTCTGTGAATGAAAGAATAAATCAGGACCCAAGCCAATATATATAATTTTAATATTTATTATACTTTAAAATGCAATTTCCATTTTAAAATCAATGTTTAAAGCAGAGGTATGAAGATCAGGCTGCTAATTATGGAGAAAGAATAAAACATTTTAATTGTCTAGGCTGGCTGTTTCTCATAATTTCTGCATATATAAAAAAGCTAGCACAGTGCATGAAAATGATGTGCATTATGAAAAGAAACACTTGCATTCAGCAGAGCAAAGCTTGCATTTCTAGAAGCACCCAGAATATTACAATTACACATGTTCTTCTGGCTTTCACAGAGCCAGGAGATGAGGGAAACCTGAAGCAGGCAAGAAAGATTTGAATTTTAAAATCCTAATAAAAACTTAAACATTCCAAGTAATTGCAAAGGAGAACAGTGCTTAAATTTAAAATAGGATCCATTTTTATATAGTCTCTTAATCAAATAGATAGTGGGCTGTCCAGATAAAGCAGGGCTGATGCATTGGCAATGAGGCAATGAGCAGCATTCCATTCTTGTTTCTTTCTTCCTCCCACTGTATGCCACCAAAGTTTCCTGTTATGTCTTAACTAAGGAACTCTAGCTTAATGCCAGTCAATAAACCAATCTGCGCCCAAAATTTTCAGTATCCATTTTAACATTACAAATTCAGTAAGGCATTAAATCATGATATGTGAATTCCAATATTATTTTTTTGTTCATCTTTTGATTTCACATAGTAGGAATTCCCTTGAAGAAATCATTCTTGGAATTCTCTAAATATGATTAAGTTGGGATCCAACCTATTATCAGCAAATTTAAAACCAACTGCACGCCAAATTGTGGAGAAGTTTTCAAAATTTTTACATCTCTTCATCAGGCAAGATTTTAGAAAAATCAGCAGGGAGCAGAGGCAGAGTTGATGCTGAAATCATGAGTCTGGTTGATCAGTCTTAAGGTAAAAGGGAGGGAAATTGGAAGATGTAAATGTTGGAACATATCGTTCGCAATCCTAAGTGGAAATGTTTTTGCTATTGAAGGGTTAACTGACAGAAGCCAACAGGATGTTTGATGTAACTTCCTACTATATTGTGATTGGGCTTCTAGGGAAAGGGGAGTGTCTATGTCTTCTCCTTTATCTAGAAGCCATCCATGAGGCTTTGCTCCTCCCCACATGCCATGATGATTTCTTTGAGAGTGAACCTCCCAGGGGTCCTGCATATCTTCTTTTGTAACCATGTAGTTTTTAGTCATTTTTAAGTAGTTTTTAGTCTACTTTGAAGCTGTGCTGATATTATTCCATGTGATATGCTCTGAAACTGTGAGTAATCAAGTTTTTATACCTTTTAACTACTTTTGTGTGTTTTGAGTACTTATTTGGCTAAACAAGTAACTTGAGGTACAAATAGGGTTTTGGTTATCAATAAGTTCTCTTTGTGCATGCTGGAATTGTTTCGCTAATACTGCTGCGTGTGTGAATAACTCTGCTAATTTCATGTAATTCCAAGGAGTGAAGTGCAGTGGGGGGAGCATTTGCTAAATGCCCTCATATTCCCAATAGTAAATAGGTTAATTTTTACTGATGTCATATAGACTTCAGGTTGCACCATCAGTTTAGGGACATACAGTGGCTGATTCCATTTCTGAAAATATAAAATCTACTTGCTATTTGAATTTGCCTCTTAAAGTTTATTTAACCCTTCAGAAGTGGATCATGTAACTAAGGAAAGACTAAAGTCTACCACCTAAAGATGAGACGTTACTCTAAAGGCCTCTTTTCCTCCAACTACTAAGCAACACCAGCCAACTTGATTTGTAGTAAATTCTTTTTTAATCCAGTGCACCACTCAAAAATTAAGCTTTGCTAATGATATATGATTTCTGTCATGTTCCTACGAAAGCAGCTGTGTGTTTCAGATAATGCTGGAGACAAATCTTAGTAGCCACAGTCTAACTTTTCTCTAGAATCAGTCAAGATTCCCCCACTACGTTCTAAAGATAAACTCTTACACATGATTTTGGACAAGAAAGAAGCAAGTGGCCTGAACATAGAATCATAGAATTGCAGAGTTGGAAGAGACCACGAGGGCCGTCCAGTCCAACCCCCCTGCCACGCAGGAAATCACAATCAAAGCATCCCCGACAGATGGCCATCCAGCCTCTGTTTAAAGACCTCCAAGGAAGGAGACCCCACCACGCTCCGAGGGAGTGTGTTCCACTGCCGAACAGCTCTTACTGTCAAAAAGTTCCTCCTCATGTTGAGGTGGAATCTCTGTTCCTGGAGCTTGCACCCATTGCTCCGTGTTCCAGTCTCTGGAGCAGCAGAAAACAAGCCTGCTCCATCCTCAGCGTGACATCCCTTCAAATACTTAAACAGGGCTATCATATCGCCTCTAAACCGTCTTTTTTCCAGGCTAAACATACCCAGCTCCCTAAGTCTCTCCTCATAAGGCATTGTTTCCAGACCTTTCACCATTTTAGTTGCCCTTCTCTGGACCTTCTCTGGACATAAAGTTCCTGTACTTCCCAAGATGTGATCCTAGTTTGTATTAGTGACATAGAAAGCTCACTGAAACCACAGTCTGCTGGTTCAGCTATAACAGCATATTATATCTCAATGAGGCCCAGAAGAAATCTGTTAACCCACACACACTAAGGGATAAAGAAAAGAAGACGCACTCATGTCAGGGCTTGCTTCCCATCCTCCAAACCATACACAGCTTCTAGAGGTTTTTTGATGTGGGGTTTTTTGTGTGTTTTTGGTACAGTATGTCTCTAGATCCATGCTCACTCCTCTTTTACTGCTCTCTCAATCCTTGCACCCACAATAACAATACCTTTACTTCTGTTTTGCAGATTAAAAGCACATTTCTCCTCGTTGTTACAAATGCATAGAATCTCAGTGTACTGACATAGTGGACCCTTTCATCATTTGATTATTTTCCAGAGTTCAGAGATGAATGGAAAAGACTCTGGCTCAGTTAGATGGGAGAATTAATTGCAGAAAATAGCACATTAACTCACCATAGCAGCAGCATTCATTTGTCTCCACGATGCATTCGCAGGATTGCAAGTGAATGATGCATTATTATTCCCCAAAAGCTCCCTCCATTTCCCTTTTCTCCTTTGTTAAATCAGAGATGCAGAAGAACAATCTGCTTTTAAAAATTATTTATTTATTTTTTGCCACTTGAAAATAGTGCATGATCACTTCTGTGAAAATCAAAAATGGCAGCTCCAGCCACTTTGTTGCTGGCAAGCCAGCCCCCAAACACATCAGCCAATCTCATTTTGACCTCTGGGATGTGCCCCAGTTTGAATCAGTTGTTCAAACAGGCTGGAATGTGCATTTCCATGTATTGTTTTTTAAAACTGCATGATAAAACAGTGTTATCATGAAGTACTTGGATTTTTGGGGGGGCCCTCCTTTCAAATATGGTGAATTGCTGTGGGAGCTCATCTGGACAAAAGGCATTTTCCTTGTATTCTGAGAGGATTTTTTTTCATCGTCTAGATAACACCACTGATTACAACATGAATGCCACCATTAAGTTGCTTCCTCAGTCCAAATTTCTTCCTTTCATTCTGGTCTGTGCCAAAGACAAGTTGTGCCATGTATTTCATTATCGTATCTAATTGCCGATGGTCACTGAATACACAAGCGTATTTTTAACAGAAACATGGAAATTGTACTCAGAGCCTCAACGTTAGAATGTCATTACTGAAATCAACAGAAGAAGTTTGGACTCTCCCAACATGGTAACTGCACACACATTTTTAATGCAAAAACAATCATGCAATACTTGAAATGAACAAACTGGTTGACAGGCAGGATGAGAGCATGTCACATTTAACAAGGAATATAGTATTTTAATTTTCTTTGTGCATCAAATTTAAATTTATGCGCAGGCACATCCTGACATTTTCATTAGTGAATTGTGAATTGTTTATACTTCAATCAATTTTGATTTATTACAAATGCTCAAAAATAATTACTGTGATTCATTTCAGCAAAATCAGCTAAATTTTAGGTTAGTTCCAGGTGGATAACTCTGAGTAATAACAACTGAAGAAGACAGTGCAGCTTTTCTATCCTTAATGTGTTGGGGCGTAGAAAGGCGCGCTGTGTCCACCACAACCACCTGCAGAATTGTTCCACATCAACAGGACACCAAGGAAAAGGTTTCTGGAGAGACTTCTGCAAAAGACTTCAGGCTGCGAAGGAAAAAATTCCTTCTCCCCAGCACACTGCCTTGAGTTCTGGCTTGCCAAATAAAGACAGCAACAAGGCCAGCCTTCACTCAACTTGAGGGCTTTAATCTTTGTTAGCAGTATATTTACAATATACAGTATAGACAAAGTATAGGACAATCTCTCTTAAACCAACAAACTGCTTCACCAACCACAACAAACCCACACTGGAGATAATTCCCATCTCCTTTTTATAGGCAGTTAAACAATGCCTGTTATATCAGGCATCTCAGGTGTGCACACTCTCTCAAATGCTAACTCACACACACACCTGCCACTGGAGCTTAACTAGTTTCATTTCTTAGCTTACAGCTCCATCTTGTGGTCACATCCATGTCATTTCCTGACATAATGGATATTATCAAGGGGAGAAAAATAGATATAATGATTAGAAAACATGGAAGAGTTACAAAACAGTCTCATCTGGACCCTTCTAAAATTTCATGAATGAGGCTGGGCAGCTACATGATAAAAGCCTTGTCTGAAAACACCCTTAATTCCTTTGTCTAAACTAATTAAGACTGTTCCATTTCCTAACTAACACCCTCTCCATCTGTCAGACTTTTATATGCAATTGTAATGTAAATGTAAGGTTTATGTTTGTTAAATGTTATATTCTCAAAATCAAAAAGAGAATTTGATATAAAAGAAAAGCCGAAAGTTAAAACTAACTTCCATGAATGCAAACTTATTCTTTCTCCCTAATTCATTCCTTTATTTCCCCCACCCACCCCTCCATCTAGCATCTTCTAAAAAAAGCATCTAGTTCAATATTAATACAGCCAGACTCTTGGAAGAATCTGGAGACTTATCAATAACTTTCAACCCTGATATTGCAACAACAAATTATTACTAACACATCAATTGACAGAATGGGTCCATAGTGCTCACAGGTAATTTCTTTGCAACTAGTAACATTAGGTCTTTATCTTGCAGCTAGTAAATTATATCCTAGAGAAATTATCTAGGAAGAGAGGCTCTATGTCAAATTACAAGGCTTCCACATCAGTGGGGCTAAGAATCCATTCTGGACTTCAGTCCTAACTTTAAAAGCACTAGCTACAGTTCTTAACCTATTTGAAGTATGGGGTTGAGCATTTTGGATATCTCCTTTCAAATTCAAACTAAACATCCAGAGCAGATTCACTGACCCACTGAGATGGAAGCCACTGGCCACCTCTGCCTATAAATCTCCATTAGAACACCTGTAGAAAAGTCAACAGTGTGTACTGGTATCTACTGTGGTGTTTCTCTCCAGTTTGATCTGGGATCTTTGAAGAAGAGGTTTTCAAACTGCACAGAAGAGCATTCCCCAAGTAGTAAGAGGAGGACTTAATACAAGTATAAATTAGAAGAGTGGAGAAACAGTGGTATCTCAAAACCCAGGAACAATATGGGGAAGGAGACCACCAGCTAGAGCAGTGTTTATGTTCTTTGCTATGTGCTTTTCAGGGTAATTGAATTTCTCTGTGCCTATGCTGTCCTTTATGGCCTAAATACCCTAAAGGCATCTGATTTTGGAAGCTAAGCGGGGTCTGTTTACCCTAAATGTTTTAGGATCTTAAGGCCCCTCCAAATATCAACATTAATAATAATAATAATAATAATAATAAAATTTATTTATACCCTGCCCCTCTGCTAAAAACAATCGGGGTGGCTGGTATATTAATTTGAGGAATTAATATACCAGCTTGGCTATGCAAGAGGAGGCAACAGATAGTAGGACGTTTTGAAGAGATTTTAAGCTAGATAATACAATTATTTGGTCTTTATTTGAAAAAGCAATAATAACAGTGTTCACATGCACACTCAGGCTTCAAGTATTCATGCAAGGCTAGTGAATAAAATAGGAAGTATTAGGATAGAGGAATACAGAAGAGAGGTTGTTTTCGGGTAATACTATATTGATCACTTCTCCATTGACGCCCCCTTGTCGTGGGGGAGAGGCTCTCTATTGCTGGAAAAATTCTTGCAAGGATACTCCTGAACAAATTAGTTCCTGCTATTGCAGAAGAACTTCTTCCTGAAAGCCAATGTGGCTTCAGAGCCAATAGGAGTACTACAGACATGGTATTTGCCCTTAGACAACTGCAAGAGAAATGTAGAGAGCAGAACAAGGGACTCTATGTAACATTTGTCAACCTCACCAAAGCTTTTGACACTGTGAGTAGAAAAGGTCTGTGGCAGATCCTGGAAAGACTAGGATGCCCCCCCCCCAATTCCTTAAAATTATTATCTTGCTACATGAGGGCCAGCATGGTCAAGTCAGATATGGCGATGCTCTTTCAGAGCCCTTTCTAATAACTAATGGAGTGAAGCGAGGTTGTGTTCTTGCTCCAACTTTATTTACAATCTTCTTCAGCATGATGCTCCAAAGGGCTACGGCAGAGCTCAAAGAAGAAGACAGCATCTATATATGTTACCATATTGATGATAGCTTGTTTAACTTAAGCCGCCTGAGGGCTCGCACTAAGATTCTAAACTATCTAGTCTGTGAGCTGCTCTTCACTGATGCTGCTGCCCTTGTTGCCCACACAGAAGCAGCTCTGCAGCACCTAACATCCTCTGCTTCGCAACAGCTGCAGAGTTGTTTGGGATCCAAGTCAACCTGAAGAAAACAGAAGTTCTTTACCAGCCTGCACCACAGGACGAACACCACCATCCCCACATTGCCATAGGCAAATCTGTGCTTAAGTCCATTCACCAGTTCACTTACCTGGGAAGCATCATCTCCTCAAATGCCAAGATTGACAAAGAGATCGATCACAGATTAGCAAAGGCATATAGCGCATTTGGAAGACTTTACAAAAGAGTCTGGAGTAAAAAACACCTGAGGCGAAGCACAAAAATCAGTGTGTACAGAGCCATTGTACTGTCTATTCTCCTTTACAGGTCTGAAACATGGGTCACCTATCGCCAACACTTACGACTCCTCGAACGCTTTCATCAGCACTGTATACGCACAATCCTAAATATACACTGGACTGACTATGTGACGAATGTTGCTGTCCTTGAGCAAGCAGGGATCACCTGCATTGAGGCCATACTATTGAGAACACAGCTGCGCTGGGCAGGGCACTTTTCTAGGATGGAGGACCATCGCCTCCCAAAAATAGTACTCTACAGTGAACTTGCCATGGGTCAGTGTAAGAGGGGCACTCCAAAAATGCGATACAAGGATTCCCTGAAACAACATCTCAGGCTCGGCCAAATTGATCACCAACAATGGTCTGCCCTGGCCTCACAGCGGGAGGCATGGAGACACACTATCCACAATGCTGCAGCCTTATTTGAGAACTCACGCTGAACAAGTCTTGAAGAGAAACGACAACGCAGAAAGAATCACAACCCGGAAACATCACCCAAGGAGACCTTCTGCTGTGCTTTCTGCAACCGGACTTGTTTATCTTGGATTGGCCTTTTCAGTCATCAGCAAGCTTGCAGAAAGCGTGCAATGAGTCCTTCCTGAATCTTCGTTTGCGAAGAAAAGCCAGAGATACCGATCAGCAGAGATGAGCTCACGGAAGAAATCAGAAGAGTGGGGGTCCTGAAGCCAGAACAGTGACACAGCCTGACATGGAGTCCAGAAGGAGGGAAACTGTGCACATTTGTGTGGGTTTTTCCAGGGGATGGAATTTAGAGTGAAAGACAATGCTTCTTGGAGTTTCTCAAAATAAGACAATGGACACTCTGGATATGCTAACATGCTAACCCTTAATGTGTGGATACTTTATAATTGAATAGAGGAAGTACTCTTCTTTGTTTGGGGGAAGGTAGAGGTATGAGAGGGCTTTACAAACTTGAGTATTGCAGCTTAGGCTGATGGGATTAGCCAAGTGTTCAGGCAAGAAGGTGCCTTTCCCATTACCTTTTCTGGAATTTCGGATGGCCCCTCCTTAGTGCATACCTGACTGAGTCTCAGCACTAGTCATTTTGGATTCCTGGTTCTTGGGAGTCCCCCAGTTTACTGGCCACACTTCATGGAAGGCCACATTTGGCCAGATTAATAAATATTGCCAATTATTACAGATATGTGGCATGGGGTATCAGGGTAGGTAACAAGTCAGCCCTGATTAGTACCTGGATGGGAGACTGTCAACAAATACCAGGAGTTGTAGGCTATCTTTCAAGGGAAGTAACTGGCAAAACTACCTCCGAATATTCCTTGCCTGAGGAAACCCTATGAAATTCATGGAATCACCATAAGTTGACAGGCAATTTGAAGTCACACATACATACTGTCTTGTATGATTACAGGATTTGAAATAACAGACACTGCAGTGGTACATGCAGCCTTGCCAGTCTAATAAGGTAATAGGACTGCTTTATCCTCTTTATTGTTTCATCATTATTAACTGACAGGTTTTTGCAACTGGCAGAACTTACACCCCAGTGAAGAGGTACTGAATTATTAATACACTGAATACTCATCCAGTATTTAAACTGATGTGCTGTGAAAGAAAAAAGAAAAAAGGAGGAGCTCAAGCCTAAAGGAACATCAGTCAGCCTTGAGAACTTTATGGTTCTTTATTTTTGATAGAACACTTTGAAACTTTAGACTGTCTTGGATGCCTTTGTTGGGCTTCCTGAGATGATTCTAACTCTGTCTTGGGACAGAGTTACAAATTGTTCAGCAGAAGGACACCCTACCCACTGGAACTTCTGTTCAAGCCATCTTCACTATTCAAGCCACAACTAGACACTTCCACACATGAACAAGTACTGAAAACTGAATCAAAGAGCTGGAGATAACTGAGAATCCAGGATTTCCAAGATTCCACATTCCGGCACTCAAGGTAGCTAAAAACAATAAAATACAAAATCACATCACACATTCACTGCTCAATATACTGTAATCTCATGTGCTACTGCCCTATCAATTCTAAAATAATCCCAGCCAAGACAAGGTCATCATCAGAGGGAGGTATACTATAAGGAATCTGGACTAATTGCTACAGTTATTCTTCCAACGTCATCCAATCCAAGCCTTCAGAACCATTGCCTGATTTATTTAATGAATGCTTTTAAGAGAAACTGGCATCCCCAAATCAGCTCTGAAAGTCTCTGAATAAGTCTCTGAAGGTGAAAGAGGCAAACGAAAGTTATTCTGATCAGCTAAAACCAGCACTGTAGCGAGACTTGCTTTATCAGGCATTAAATCATAATAATAATAGGAATATGAAAAGGCCAATTGGCCCCATAGAGTTATTAAACTGATAGAATATATAAATGCTATTATCTCTCAAGTGACTATCACTAGCTTTTGTCATTACTGTGTAATGTACATGTATAAAAATCTAATCTTGTATGTAAAATGGAAATTAAACTATTTCAGTAGCTACTATATACTGAAGAAGAATTTGCATGTAACGAAAATTTGCAAGAATAACCTTAAAGAGGTTATCAGCATTAAGATAAATATTCTCAACTATGTGTACTGTGCATACTGAGTGCCTCCAATATTCTAGTGGGGCCTAACCATACCATATTAACCTATTCTCCGAAACTGAAGTATTTTACAAGGCAACTTGTTAACACCTTCACTGTAAAATGAGAGTACAGTACTTCTTCCATTCATCTAATATGTGAGCCACACAAAAGCAGTAACATGGGGTTCAAATGAGGTGTGTGTGAAAAAAGAAGAGAAATAATGAAAAAGCAAACAGTCGAGATGAGCTTCACTTGTAAAATATTTTATCTAACAACAGATATTTTTTCACAAACAGAATGTATAGGTTTGGAGGAGACCTAGTTTTACTTTTTACTTTTTTCTGATTGTTAGAACTTTCTGGAATAAACACTGCCATAAATGCCCCCACCCCAGATTCCAACTACCGGTATTTGTTATTTTCCAATGGCTAAACTGTTAATTTTCCAACAAATTCAATATGACTATAAAATGCTATAGCAAGTTACACATAGCAGCAGGCTTGATGTTTTATGTCTAATGGTGGCTTTAAATGATTATAAAACCTTATTCACCATCTAGAGGTGGCATGACCACACAACAAACCCAAACTATTACTTTGGTTGATTTTCTTACTCATATAGTAGAACAGTGTTGATAGTGGCGTGGTATAGTTTTATCCTGTATTTTTAAATTATGTTTTAAATGTATTTAAACTTTTAAACTATATTCTTTCAACAGTACTGTTGCTCAATTTTTTAACTTTTGTAGTATAACATTTTAGCCAACTATTTTAAATTTTGTAAGCCACTTTGGGTGTCTTGGTTGCAGATAAGCGGGTTACAAACTGAACAAACAAACAAACATGATAGTGACAATGAAGTAACACCCAATATGAAGTCAACTGTGTGATCTTTGCTAAGGATGCTGTGGACAGCTATACATACAAAATGGCACCCCAGCATCCTTTGCTGGGGATTAGAAGTGTATAATGAAAATCTGAATAATTTTAAAACTTATGTTCCAGCATCCTCTGCAAACTGGAACACTAAGAAGGATATGAGAATATAGCTCTTGGAACTTGTGATGGAGCTGCTTGGAGCACCTAAAAGCACTGTTCTTACTGCCATTATTACTCTATTCCTACTGATTGCTTGTATGCTTAATAAGAAGCTTGGGCTTCATAGCATTTGCTGCATTTAGTCCATGCATCCACTAGCCTCATCTAATGTCATTACCAGGATAAACCAGCCACCAAGCAATTAAGAGCTTCCAAACAACCCAAAGTGTAAGCAGTCGGAATTTCCAAGGATATCTGGGGCAATTCATTTGAGAACTGAATTCTTGAGAGTATGACCTTTAATTGTAGATGCCCATCACAAATAAACATGCATTTAAAAATGGTTAAAATTACTCCAGAATTAATTCAATTTCCAGTTAAAACAACTTTCAATAGAAGATAACTACAGCTAAAACTACAGGTTTCTGCAGAGGAGAAATACAGTACTTGGAAGTTTATTCACCTTCTCTCCAACAGGAAAACAAAAATCTGCATATATTAACAGAAATGATTATAGGAAGACAAAAACAACAAAATATTCGCTAAACTCCAGATATTAGATTCAAATGAGACACAGCAACTGCGTATCAACTCACTTGGGGTGGGGGGGAATACCATCAGCCCTTATTGTTGTGTCTTATAAGATGGTTTCTACACAAGCAATTGTATCTAAGGTACAAAGCTGACATAAAATCCTACACTGTTGTATACTTTCAACTTTCCAAACTTAAATGGAATTCATTTTTTATTTGACTCATGCACTGGGTGACCTTGGACAAGTCACATTCTCTCAGCCTCAGAGAAATAATAATAATAATAATAATAATTATTATTATTATTATTTATACCCCACCCCTCTGCTAAAAACAATCAGGGCGGCTTCCAACAATTAAAACCTACAATGCCGACTAAAAGCACCACCCACCCCCATAAAAAGATATTAAACAGTATAAAATTAAAACCACCTAACTAAAATCACATTAAAAAAACAAATATAAACAAGACTAAAAAAAAAAAAAAGGCAACAGCAAGCTCCTCTGAACAAATCTTGCCAAGAAAACCCTGTGATAGGTTCGCCTGAGGGTCTCCATAAGTCACAAATGACTTGAATGCACACAAGAACAAGAGAGAGAGAGAGAGAGAGAGAGAGAAACTAACCTGTGTCTGCTTATGTGAAATGAGTTCTGCGCGCCACAGCTTTGTACACACTGACACTTGATGGTTTGGAAGGGGAGTTTTCACTAGGAGCCTTAATGTCTGGTGGCTAGTCCAACTCAATGGAACATGTGCCAGATGCCCCCAATCTCAATGTGGACTTCTGGCCTATCCTCTCTAGAGTATGTGGAGTTGCAGCTCAACATCTGCAGGACCACACAATTTCCACCCTTGAACTGCAGTGGCAAGTACGTGTGTGATCAAGCCATGTAATGTGCCCCAAACAAAACTTCTACCACAGATCAGACAGAGACAGCTCACACATCCAAAGGCAACTGGCTAAAATGATCACTAACCAGGAGAAGAGAAATCAAATGGTGCTAAATATATCTGTTAACTGGCTCTTCATCTATGGCTGTCCCTGAAATTTCATCATCAAATTTGGAACAAAAGTAGCACTGGTGTGTGTGGCTGTGTGCGCACACATGCATGCATGTGTGTGCACTCTGATGTCCTCTTTGTATTCATCCCATTCTATCTTCAAATAAATGACTCAGTATTAATAAGAATAATAATACACACAGGGATTGTGTGTATTTATTGTGTGTGAGGAAGTAGACTAAGTCTACGAAAGCTTATGCTACAATTTTCTCTCAGTTTCAAAGGTGCTACAAGATCCCTTTACTTACTGATATTTCAGACTAACATGGATATGTCACTGAATAATACACACACACTTAAACCAAGTGCACTTGGCAGAATAATTTTACCAAGAGAAAATACTCCCCCCCCCACTTAAATTGGTCCAATGACTAAATATATGTGTGTGCATGTGTCTATCCCTTTAAAAAATCTGCCTGTCTGTCTATCTATTGGTGGCAATTCCATGTTGCGTGTATCCAGTGTCCTCTTGTTAGTTTATGGACTCAGCAAAGTCTTAGAAATGGTGCTTTTGCTATGCTTTTGCCACAATGCAGAACCTCTTTCCCCTTTTCTTTTCCCCTATTATTTTAAAAATCCCTCAAGTATAACATCTCCTTGACCATAAAATCCATGGCTAGAATCCAATGGAGTTGTTTCCCTCCTGGAAGGCAAACCAGAACAGGGCAAGGAAACCCTCTAGAGCAGGTTTGGGGATGGCACCAAATAATGTAGGATGAGGGGAAAGTCCTGATGTGCTAGTGGGCAATTGTTAGTACAGCTCAGGATTTAGATCCATCTTCCCATTGTTGGAAACAACATTGAGATAATACTGCAAATGCATTTCTTTATATACACAGACCCTAAATAACCACTGTGAAATTAAGAGTTTATTTTAATTTCCTTTTCTTCCCCAAGTATCTACATCCAGTTGTCCTTGATGAGTGTATGACATTTTGCAGTCCTAGAGCTATTCAGTCAGACAAAATGAATCAGCAGCTACAGCTACATCAGAAATCTGATTCAAAAATACAACTGCAAATATAGTACCTGATATTACCTTAGATCATCTTTTAACTTCCAATTGTTTTTGTATCTTCTCTTATTTCAACTATTTCTACTGAAGATAAACTAGATGCAAAATAATATGATTTCAAAACCATTTTCAGAACACTTACAACTATTCATTTTCTTTAAATTTCTAATAGAATATCAACTGGCAAATAGAGAAACAGGATATATATTTATAGATGCACCAAAAAATTGATGCAGTAAGAGAAAACCACATTTCAAGAGAAAATCTTTAAATTCCTTTATCTCATTCATGGCTGTTTTTCACATTGGGGAGACAATAAAATTTCTCTCCTGTTTTTCTCTAAGGATAAAATGATATATTTCATTTTCAATTGAAATATAATGTACTTAGCAGTCATTCTGTTTTGTTGGTTTGCAATTTGCATTTTCTCAGCATCACATATACACCAAACTATGCATCATTTAATGCTCTACAAATAACACTTTTAGTTTTGTTACCTATACCAGCCCACCATTCCATGGTGGTGTGATAGCACATTCCTGTGAGGCAAGAGGCTATGCTGAAGTCAGCAGTGCTGCTGGTAGTATCTCCCATGTCAGACAGGCTTCGCTGAGGAACCAGACTACATGTGCCAAACAGCTTCTGGGCAGCAGCAGTAGTGGAGGGTGACACTGACAGAGAATCTCCCAGAGACAATGGCAGTGAGCCCACACCCTAGCTAACACTTGTTAGTACTGCATAGAGGGAGGTACAGTAAACCTCCTTTTGAAGATCTTTTACCATGAAAACCCTATGACAAGACTATACAAAATGGAACAAGAGATAGTATCAGAAGGTTAAACTCCAAGGGCAGGTGGCACTCAACAAGCTACTGGGATACAGCACAGGACAACTACAAGCAGCAGTGTAGCTAATGATGCAATTGGACTCAAGCAGAAAGGATGTTCATCTGTTGACATGCTCAGAGGCAAAAGTAAAAAGTCCGAAGCTGCACAACATATATTATAAGAACATGTAACACACATGAATCAGGACGTGCTAGACAAAGTAAAACAAGAAATTGAACATATAAATACTGCAATCCGTTAGCAACCTAAAGTGGAATGGAACATTTTGAGCTAGTGGTTTACTCAGGAAATGAAAATCTAAGAAGAAATGGGATGGCATTTATAGTGAGGACAGATGTAGCAAAAGCAAGCAAAGGATATACAGTCGGCCCTCCATATCCATGGGTTCTGTATCCACAGATTCAACTAACCACAGCTAGAAAATATTTGGGGATTCCAAAAAAACAAAACAAAAAACAACTTGCTGTTCGCCATTTTATATAAAGACACCAATATACTAAGCCATTGTATATAATGGGACTTGAGCACCCATGGATTTTGATATCCACAGGAGGTCATGGAAACAAATCCCAGCAGATAGCAAGGGCTCACTGTAATGCAAAATCTGACCAAATCATATAAACAGACTTCAGGAAAAACCCATCAATTTAACCTTAATCCAAGTTTAAGTTAAAGTTAGGTTTCTCCATGCCATCATATTTCCCATTTCTATGTATGGTCGTGAAAGCTGGACAGTGAAGAAAGCTGATAAGAAAAAACTAAATTCATTTGAAACGTGATGCTAGCAAAGAGTTCTATGAATACTGTGGACTGCTAAAAGGACCAATAAATGGGTCCTAGAGCAAATCAGAAACCCAGCAAGGCATAGTGGTCTGAACATTGGGCTATGACTCTAGAGATCAGGGCTTGAATCCCCATTAGGCCATGGAAACCTACTGGGTGATCTTGGGCAAGTCTCAGCCTCAGAGGAAGGCAAACAAATTCTGCCAGGAAAACCCCATGATAGGGTTGCCACAAGTCAGAAATTACTTGAAGGCACAACACCAACAAGCAAATAAAGCCTGAACTCTACCTAGAAGCCAATAGCAATAGCATTGATATTTATATACTGCTAATTAATGCCAAAGTACTCCCTAAGTGGTCTACAATGTTTTTTTAGCTAATTGCCACCAACAAGCTGGGTACTCATTTTACTGACCTATAGAAGAATGAAAGGCTAAGTCAACCTTGGAGCCCTGCAGAATACAACTCACAACATTGTGGCTGCAGTACTGGCAATTAACTACTGCACCACCAGGATTAAACTGAGACTGTCGTACTTTGGCTATATCATGAGAAGGTATGACTCACTAGAAAAAACAATAATGCTTGGTAAAGTAGAAGGCAGTAGGAAAAGAGGGAGACTTAATTCCAGATGGACAGACTCAATCAAGGATGCCCCAGCCCTGAGTCTGCAAGAGCCGAAGAGGGCTGCTGCTGCTGGGGTGACTTGGAAGTCTCTCATTCATAGGGTCGCCATAAATCAAAATCGACTTGACAGCAGTTAACAACAACAACGACATCATATTTCAGGGGAAGGAACTGGCAAAACCACCTCTGATTACTCCTTGCCTAAGAAAATGCTATGAAATCCATGAGGTTGCCATAAATCAACAGGCAACTTGGAAGCACACACACTTATAGATACATATTTAATACAGACTTTGCACTGTTGCTTAAGGTAACATTTCAGTTGGTTGCCATTTTGTAATTTTTCAACAGGCATCAAAACACTTAGGAGTGAGGAAGTTTAAAAAACATAAGAAATATGCAAGCAAAAAAATTCCACATACAAATAACCACAAAACTTGGAAAATCTCTGTGACTACACTTACTGAGTTCTGGCAGCAGATCTCCAAATTCATTTAGACACAGGACTTTTCTGTTCATACTTCTAGTGGACCACAGTTAAGCCTAGAACATCCAACATGGAAAGCACAACATCTTCCAAACAGTTATGGGTTGTTTATTTTTAACTCAATGTCAAATAATTTTTTAAAGGATAAATAACACTATGGTTGGAAGTCTGTTTAGGCACTAGGCTAATGTAGAAATAGTTGTACAGACAGTTGTACTTTCTCAAAGGTTGTGTACATGTGGTCCCTAGTGCAGAAAATGATTTTGCAAATGCACAAAGTCCTTTCTTTTACTTTTGGTTGGTACCTGGAGAGCTAATTGACCAATGTGCAACCTGTGAGCTCAAGGCTGTGATGCTTGTTGCATAATCAACTGCACAACTGTGAAATCCAACACAACTATACTAGTGTATATTTGTTAGTAATTGCCATCCAGTTGTCTTCACCCTATAGCAATCCTATGAATGAGAGACCTCCAAAAGACCTGCTGAAATCTTGCAAACCCAGGGTTGTAATTTCCTTTATTGAATATATCCACCTGTAATTACTCTTCTTTTCCTCCTGTCTTCAGCTTTACCAAGCATTATAATCTTTCCTAATGAGTCATGTCATCCCATGATTTGTCCAAAGTACAATAGCCTCCATTTAATCATTTTGGCTATTAAAGAGAGTTCAATCTTCATTTGCTCTAAGACCCATTTATTTGTCCTTTTGACAGCCCATGGATCCACAGATATCTCCTCCAAAGTGTATAGGATCTTGGCTCACAGATTCCTTCTACAAGATTTATCATGATCCCTGATACTACATACTTGCAAACTTTAGGATATCTATAGAATAGTTTTCACAGCTTTCTCTGCACAGTTCACAGCAAAATACAGTTTTGCCTCAAATTTCAGACATGAGTTCTAAGCCCATTTCTACGCTTCTTCCCAACAATTCTTCCACCATTCTCCTTTTTTCTTGGCTCCAATATTAAACTATCCAAAGCCTCTGAACTAGATCAATATGTTTCTTAACATAAAATGGCAAGTCAGGTACATCTAATACAATTTGATACTATCGGTTACAAGCTATGTTCTTCATGTTTCAGTGGTTTCGACAGATTTTTAAATGTACTTCTGTTGCCCTTTAAAGTAAAGAAGATATTTCACAGGAGGTTATACTGAGTCCTTACATCGTTGTGCGAATACAGAGTATGTTAGAATACTTTGATGAAGAACAGCATCAAATACCAAGTCAAACTTTTGTTTCAAGGTATCCTCAGCCACAATACACCCAAAATAACCCTACTTTCTCCTCCAATATTTTTTCTTTGCTATACTATTTAATAACTCTGTCCTATAGAGGAAGAGGTTTGAACCAGTGTAATTTAGTAGAATAATCTTTGCATTATACTTCATAAAGCAAATATATACAGCAGAATTAGCTATGCTGTCAAAGAGCACGTGTCATGCTCAATTAGCAAGTTATCACAAATCAATCATCTAAAATGAGAGAATGGCACAAAGAGCGGGGGGGGGGAATCAAAAATAAATAATCACATCAGATTATTAGGATTATTTTGCTAAAGAATCAATGGTACCTTTTTCCTTTAGAGCAAGATACTTAATGTTTTACCTATGACCTTTGTAATCCTTGGTGAGTATATTGCGTATATGTTTTTGTCAAGTTAGCTTTGACTTGTGGTGACCCTATGATTACTAACAGCCTTGTTCAAGTCTTGAAAACTCAGAGCTGTGTCTTCTTTGATTGAGTCAATCCATTTAGAATTTTCCTCTTTTCTTTCTGTCTTCCACTTTACCAAGGATTATTGCCTTTTCCAATGAGTCATGTCATCTCTTGATGTGCTCAAAGTATAAGAGCATCACTTTAGTCATTGTGTTTCCTAGTGAGAGTTCAGGCTTAATTTGTCATCAGACCCATTTATTTGTCTTTTTGGCAATCCATATAGGTAGAGTTCTCCTCTAGTACCACATTTCAATGAGTTGGTTTTTTATCAACTTTTTTCACTGTTCACCTTTCACATCCATACATAGAAATTGAAAATCCTGTGGATGATCTGAACTTTGGTATTCAATTATATATCATTACCCTTCAGGATCTTTTATAGTTCCTTTACAGCTGCCCTTCCAAGTCTTAGTCATCTTCTGATTTCTTGACTACAGTCTCTATTTAGATTTATTGCTAAGCCAAGGTATTAATAAACCAGCCTTCATCATCCACTTTTAAGTTATGTAAATATTCTGTGGTCATTACCTTTGTCTTCTAATATTCACCTGTAATTCTGCTTTTACACTTTCTTCCTTAACGTTCATCAGAAGTCATTCCAAGTCTTTGCTATTTTCTGCAAGTAGTATGGTGTCATCTGCATATCTTAAATTGCTGGTGTTCCTTCCTCCAGTTTTTCATACTTCCTTTCTCTGGGTCTAACTGTCATGTACTTCAGACTCAGTAACCAGCATCTTCAGAGTTAAACAGGAAACTTTATCGCTGCAGTAATCTAAAGAGATAACTATACAAAACTGTTGCTTCAAATAAAAGCTATAAACAAAGCAATTAACTAAAAAGTATTTACAATCACAAAATCTGGCGGGCTACACCGTCATTGGACATCCATCATCCCCACTCTCCTTTCTCATCCAGAGTGGGCTCCACCTTCCATTCTCACAGGCCTCTGCAGGTGCAAGGCCACGCAACTAGTTTCCAGATAAAAACCATCCTCGCTGGTCTGTCCCAGTACACCAACTTGTTACAAATTCAGAAAAAAATGCAAACATCAAACGACACACCAAAAAGAAAGCACACAGTTACTTTTCACAGGCAAAGGTCACTTTTAGGGACTGATCCTGACACAAATCTAGCTTTCCTTATAGTATGTTCTGCATATATATTAAACAGATAGGGTGATAAAATGCACTATTGTCTTACTCTCTTGCCAACTGGAAACCATTCTGTTTCTCCATATATACACATACATGACATGTGAACTAACTTAATCTACTCCCTCCTCTCCAATCATGACTCTACTGCTGGAGTTATTGCTACCCTGAATATGCTTATGGCTTTACACTAGGGATGGGAATTTTGCGGCCTTCCAGGTGTTTTAGAACTGCAACCCCCAGCATTCCTCTCAAATGATTAAGCAGGCTAGGACTGCTGGATTCTGTAATCCAACAACTTCTTGCAGGCCTCAAAAGTCCACTCCTTGCTGTCTTCACATAGATGCCAAAGGCCTATTTTAAACAATGGAACAGTATGTTTCTTCCTACCAGTATCGGCTACTAAAACAAGCCCGCTTTAAATAAAATTCTTTAAAGTTTCTTTTAAGAAAACCAACCCTGATTGCCAATAGAAGTTCTAGTTCAGTGGAAGATTTTGACCTGAAGGCATGTTTGTTCTGTCATGAACCCTTAACAGCAATCCCACTGCCCGATTTGTCAGGTCCATGTACTTGGGAAGCTTTAAGCATAAGATGTTCTACGGAGATAATGGCTAGGATCCAAAATAGATACATAGCCACACAGAAACAAAGGGAGCACAAATGCAAACATTTCTTATGACAAAATCACTTACAGTTTAAAAGATGAGCTACAGTACTCTTCATGTTAACAGAAGGCTAAAAAGCTTCTTTTGATTTGGCAAGGGAAATTGTAATAATGCTGTCTTATAACTAATTATTAATTATTGTTAATTTCTATATTATATTAATTTTCCAAGGACAAGGAATATATCCAACTTAATCCACTCATTCAAGGGAACTTCCATGCATTTTGTTGCTGTTGTTTGCTGTCAAGTCAGCTTCAGCTAATGGCAATCCTATGAATGAGAGGCCAAAAAAGTGGACAGGAAGATGACGAACCATTTGAAATGTAGTTCTGGAGGAAAGTTCTATGGATACCAAGGACTACCAAAAAAATGATTAAATGGGTGCTAGAGCAAATAGAAGCCAAAATAACTAAACTGAGGCTATTATACAAACATAGAAATCTGTCTCCAGTCCTCCCAAGCAGGCAGGAGCATGGGGGTTACAGGTGAGAGGAGAGAAAGAGTAGTCCCATTCTGGTGATAGAGCAACATCACTGGACACTGCTCTGAAGTGCTTACAATTCTTACCTTATTTATCTTCACAGCAACCCTGGGAGACCCCAGCCATCCAGCTACTTCATAGTTGTCCGGAGATTTTTAAGTGGAAGTCTTTTAATAAGACTAATTAATACATTTTAAAAGTCTAGTAATTATGTACAGTCTAAGATGCATTGAGATGTATGTATCAATTATGTATTGAGAGCCAGCAAGGTGCAGTGGTTGGAGTGTTGGACTATGGCTCTGAAGAACAGGGTTAAAATCCCCACTTGGACATGTAAACCCACTGGATGACCTTCGGCAAGTCACACACTCTCAGACTCAGCAGAAGGCAAAGGCAAACTTCGGAACAAATCTTACCAAGAAAACCCTGTGATAGGTTCACCTTAGGGTCACCAAAAGTTGGAAATGACTTGAAAGCACACAACAACAACAACAACAATTATGCAATGCCCAATGGGATGGACCCAAAGAAAAATGCCCAGGAGGTGACTGGCACATTCTGACTCCCCCCTCCTCCTCCCCCTTGCAGTTCACACACACACACACACACACACACACACACAAACTATTTTCCAAGAGTCAGAGAACTTCCCTGACTGGGACAGGTTGTATTATAGGATTCCATTAACACTACCTAATTATAGAATTATTATTCCACGTTAACTGCCATGGTTCTGTCTTATGGAAACCTGAGGTGGGAAGTTGAAGGAGGAGCATTTAGAATTCTCAGCCAGAGAGCACCTCAACCGCACTACAAACCCCAGGATGCTACAAGGTGGAATCATGGCAGGTAAAGTGGAATAGTGTGTAGGTGTTATAACTGTGTAGTATGAATGGGCTGCAGAAGACAGCATCCCAAAGGCAAGGCAACTCTGGGAATTCTGCAACCCCACAGAGCCCATAGCACCAGCACCTCATCCACCAAGAGGTGTCCCTTGAGCCTCAGGAGAGGTGTTAGAGCAGGGGAGCCCATTTCTGCCACCATTCTTCCACATTTGGTCATTTAGGTCCAACCCCATGGATTTATAGTCATTCTGAAATCAAGGGATGTTTTAAGCATAACTGCTTGTCCTGGTTATATCTTAGAATTCAGTTGAAACATGTATGTATAGTATGTGGTATGTATGGTATGAGGATGAATGAATTCTAAATTAGGCAAATGATATATGACAAAACCTCAAGTGGAAACCAACAATGTAAAGTCCTACAACTGACAAAACATATAAACTAGTTATGTAGTAATAACACTGCAAAGAGTGTAGAAAAGGCAGAGAGGTTTTAAAATTTCTTGCTGAGCTGTGACATTATGCAATTACATGAGCACATTAAGTTTCAGAACTCTAAGCACAGCAACTCTTGTAAAATGGGAAAGATATATGTTTTCTGATTACTTGGTTAGGTATGACACGATGTAATTAGCTTATCCCATTAAAGCTCAAATATATAAGCATAAGATTTAGGACATCTGTCTTGCATCTGATCTCAAATAAGCATCTGAAATCATCAGCCTTTTTTCAATAAAAAATGAAAATCATATGCAAAACAATAATGTACAGTACTCGGAAAACCCCAAATCTTTGCAAACTGAGTATAAAAAACAAGGACCCATCCACCACCACCCCTGGGATTTTTTTTTAACACAGATGTGCTCAATAAGAAGCTCTTGCTAAACCTACCAGCTTTATGGACAACATAGGTCCGTGACACATTATGCTAAATGACATTTTGATGGCTTTTTAAAATTGGCATTGTGTAACCTATTTCAGCTAAAATCAGAGGATCTGTCCCTGGAATAAATTCAAATGGTAAGAGCACTTGATAGAGGAGGATTTCATAGAAATGGCAGAAAACAAACTGTAAGTCTCCAGCAGATAAGCAAATTTTCCACATGCTTAATCCTTTGTTCTCTGATACTAAGAAACAGCTAAATAATTTATAGAAAGTCCTAATTCCATGATTTTAATTGAAATTCAAAACACTCAAAAGGAGATATATAGTAGTAATGGGAGACCTCAGCTACCCTGGTATTTATTGGAAGTCAAACTCTTCCAAGAATGTAGGGTTCTACAAATTCTGTTGCTGACAATTTTCCAGATGCTAGAAGAAGTGACAAGAGGATTGAATATCTTGGACTTGACTCTCAGCAACAGGGAAGAAGTGGTTGATGAAGTGGAACCAGTGGGAACCTCCGGTGAAAGAGACTAAATCATCTTCTGGGATTTGTTTATACAGAGGAAAGGGAAAGCTAAAAGGAGTTGGACATGCACTCTGGACTTTAAGAAGGCAGATTTCAATAAGAAAATACAGGGAGAGAGATCCCATGGCTATAAACACTCAAAGAGAATGGAGTTCATGATGGGTGAAAGTCTCTTAAAGGTAAGATATTCAAGGCACAACTACAAACAATTTCAAAAAGAAAGAAAAGTATGAAGCATCTGAAGAAACCAAGGTGGCTATATGAAGAGCTTTCAGATGAGGTAAGATTTAAAAGGGGCATCTCCAAGAAATACTACAGATGAGTAGCAAATATTTTTAGGGAGAAGGTCAGGAGGGTTAAACTCAGAATGAGCTCAGGCTTGCCAGATAAGTTACAAATAAAGAGAATGTGGTTCTGGCTATGTTTAGAGCAAGAGGAAAAAGAAGAAAGTGGTAGTGGTAACCCATCTTTATTTATATGTATTACAATTCTAATGCTTGTCCTCTTCAATATACTCCCCGTTCACACTCATGCACCAATGTAGTCTTGTTTTCCACTGATCAAAGGCATGGAGCAGAATAGTTTCTGTCAGCTGCTTCAACACATCTGCCGTTTTCTTTGTACTGCATCAATTGATTCAAAACATGTTCCCTTAAGCGCCGATTTCACTTTAGGGAAAAGACAAAAGTCACATGGTGCCAAATCTGGTGAATATGGAGGATGTTCAAATGTAGTAATGTGTTTATCAGCCAAAAATTTCTGCTTCACAGAAAATGCTATGTGAGCAGGCGCATTGTCTTGATGAAGAATGAAACTATTTTTCCACAGTTCTGGCTTTTTTCCCTGACTCTTTCTCTCAGCTTTGTCAAAACTTCCTTATAATAATGCTGGTTCACTGTTCTGCCTTCTGGAAACCATTCTGCCAAAATTACTCCCTTGAAGTTAAAAACAACACACACACAATGAGCAGGCTTTGAATGTGGACTTGCTTTGACGGGCTTTTTTAATTCTTGGTGATGATGGTGTTTTCCAGTGTGTTGACTGTTTTGTCTCAGGATCATACTGGAAGACCCAGGTTTCATCACAAGTGATGATTTTTTGAAAAAGGTTTGGGTCCGCCTCAAGTTGCTGCAGAATGTCACTTTGCTTGACTTTTAAACTTAGCATTTTTCCAGCACACAACAGACAGACAACACAGCTGCTTTAAACGATGACTGACAATTAACTAAATGGCTGAGTGTTGATGTTTGTCATGCAGGTTCAGATGTGTTCACAGTCACGACTCAAGCATTCACAATCAGTTCTCCCTGATTTGTCTGAAAGGTAGAAACACAGTCTTGTTATTTAATAGACAGACACAGAGGGAAAGAAATGGCATGGAAACATTTGGGCCTCGTTTACACGCCAAAAAAAAAAAGCCCAAGAAGAATTTGTGCCAATCCCTGGTAGTTCACATGCATCACGGGCTATTCAGAATGAGGGATGGCAAAAACCCTGGTTAACCCATGACTTTCCACCCCTGTATTTTTCAGGGTTTTTTTTAGGAAAGTCCGAGACAACCCATGCTATTGGTTGTCTGAACAACCAGGAACCATCCCGGGACATGGGATGGTTTCTGATTGGTTGGACATTGGAGGGGGCAGGCTTGCAAGGGAAGCCTTGAAATAGACATTTTGGTAGGGCCCCCCAGGGTCTTCCACTGGCTCTAAAGCAGCCAGCTGAGTGCCAGGCAAGGTTTCTCCCCTTCCCTCCCCACGCCCAAGCATCTACAGAGAAGCCCCCCTGCCCCGCACAGCTTGCCCCCCCTTGCCCCCATGCAGGGCGGGAGAGGCTTTTCCATGACTGCCAGTCATGGAGAAGCCCCCTCGCACGGCTATTCCCCCCGCCCTTGCTGCTGCACAAGGTGGGGGGTGACTTCTCCATGACTGACTGTCACAGAGAAGCCCCCCGCCTGGCTTTCCCCCCGCCCTTGCCACCGCGCAGGGTGGGAGAGGCTTCTCTGTGACTGGCAGTCACGGAGAAGCCCCCCCAGCCCTTGCTGCCATGGAGGGCAGGAGAGGCTTCCCTGTGACTGCCAGTCAAGGAGAAGCCCCCACCCCACCCCACATAGCTATTCACCCCCTTGCAGGAGTGCAGTGCAGGGGGATTCTCCGTGACTGGCAGTCACGGAGAGCCAGCAGCGAGGGTGGGGGGAAAGCCACGTGGGGTGGGGGGCTTCTCCGTGATTGGCAGTCATGGAGAAGGCTCTCCCGCCCTGCGCGGCTGCAAGGGGGTGAGAAAGCGGCACAGGGCATGGGGGGATTCACCGTGACTGCCAGTCATGGAGAAAATCCCCCGCAGCTGCAAGGGAGGGAATAGCCACGTGGGGTGCAGGGCTTCTCCATGACTGGCAGTCACAGAGAAGGCTCTCCCGGCCCACGCAGCAGCAAGGGCAGGTGGAAAGCCGCGCAGGGCCCATGGGGCTTCTCCATGACTGCTAGTCGCGGAGAAGACACCCCCCTGCCCCACACGCCTGAAAGGGGGAATAGCCATGCGGGGCAGGGGGTCTTCTCTGTCACTGGCACTCACGGAGAAGACACCTCCCGCACAAAGGCAGAAGGCAGTAACCCCGTGGGTCAGGGGAGGGGGGTTCTCTTTACAGGTCAGTGTAGCTGTCCTGGAAGGTGTGGGGGTGGTTCTCCCAGACTGACCATTCAAAAAATGGCAGATCCAGACTTGCCAGGCTTCCCTTGTAAGTACATTCCCCTCCAAAGTCCAACCAATCAAAATACTGTTCTGCTCTGTGCCCCTATCCTGGGATGGAGGCACTCAGAACAAGAAATAAAAAAAAAAACGAGACTTATGCTACCATGACAAATCGTGTAAACAACAAGGGACGAACTTGGGATGAGGAAATCCTGTTTCTCCCCATGATAAAAACTGTTGTGTAACTGAGCCCTAAATGACTCCAAATCTGCAGACCAGAAAACTTACAACCAAGGATATTAGCAGTACTCTCCAGTGTAATCTTATAGCATTCTTCTATAGCCTTTGAGAATTCTTAGAGAACAGATAAGGCTCCTGAAGCCAAATGTCTCCATTTTGAAAAAAGATAAAAGAGCAGACCAAAGCAACTACCAACCAGTCAGGCTTAACATGAATACCACAAAAGGTTCTAGGATACATTAGTAAATAGTTTGCTTGCATGCACCTAGAAAAGAATGCTGTGATTCTTAAGTGCCAGCATGGGTTTCTAAAAAAATCATGCCAGACTAATCTTATATCTCTTTTTACTATAAAGTTACAAGCTAGACAGATCATGAAAATGCTCTGCATACTTTATCTTGATTTCTTCTACAAGATCCCCAATGGTAGTCTTCCATACAAATGTGAGTTAATGGTGATTCATGGAGCACTGCAGTTCTATGAGCCAAAAACTGCCAGTCCATACCATGTTTCCAAGAAATTATATGAATATTATAATAATATGACACAAATATGGTAGCAGTCCCATCAAATCAGGGGGAAATGCTAGTCTGCCACATCCAACAATTTGAGAAGAACTAACCTAGATAATGCTACTGTCAGATAGATTTGTAGCTGGCTGATGAACTGGACCTGAAGATTGTTCCCCCACAGTTCATTGTCATCATTGTCAGAACTAGTGGGGTGTTGCAAGATTCTGTCCTGGGCCCAATTGTTACCTGGCCTTATACCCCATCCCGCTAATATTTCAAAATTCAGCAATACAGTCATCCCTTCACATTCATGGGGGTTAGGTTCCACACACCCCCATGAATGTGAAAATTCTGTGAATAAAGACTGCCCTCCCCCGCCCTCCCGAAGCGACCACGGGGCCTCCAGAGGCCCCGTAGTCACTTCCCCCCACCCTCCCCAGGCAACCACAGGGGCTCCAGAGGCCCTCCAGAGGCCCCATAGTCACTTCTCCCGCCTCCCCCTCCCTCCCCAGGTGACATCGGGGGCTCTGGAGGACCTCCGGGGGCCCCACAGTCACCTCCCCATGCCTCCCCACGCCCTCCCCAGGTGACCACAGGGCCTCTGGAGGCCCTCCAGAAGCCCCTTAGTTGCCTCCCCACGCCCTCCCCCAGGCGACCACGGGGCCTCCAAAGGCCCCGTAGTCACCTCCCCACGCCCTCCTGAAAGTGGCAACGGTGCCTCAGAGGCCCCGTCGCCACTTTCCTCGGCCTCCCCTCACAGCAAACCTCAAATATGTGGAACCGTGAGTGTGGAGGCTACGAATGTTGGAGGACTGTATTAAGATGCTCCATGAGGTCTAGTAGATTGGGGAGGGCCATAAGTGAGGTCAAGCGGAGGTCACCAAGACCTAAGGGAGGCATCGTAGAAAAGTACTGGCATCCACACCCAAGTTAGGATTATGAAAAGCCTCCCTTATAAACAAAGCCATCAGCGAGGTATGGCTAATCCCCTCTTGGACACATTGGCAATGAATCATCTATCACAAACAAGCAGTGACCAGAACCCCTACTATCCCCAGGAATGTCTTTTGTTACACCTTTCCTACCCCACAATAAGGAGGTTGTCATAAACCCATCAACTCTTATTTCTCAGCCATTAACGGCAATTAGCCGTTTCCTTTGTAGTTTCCTTTGTTTAACTGTCGGAAACCCATCTAAGCATTGTTTTACACTCAAATACCCCTTCAGGATACAATATTGGGCATAAATATTAGCCCCAAATAATAGACCAGTGTGCACAGTTGTACTGACACCGTTACTGTGCCCGACTGCTGTGTCACCTCAGATTCACATCTAAATCTTCTTTGGTGCCCCGAACCTCTGCTCTTCAGGACTGGTAAATATTGCCTATACTTCCCCAAATCTATACCTCTATCCAACCTTTCTGCTGTAACTCTTCATTAGCCTCGTGTAGTTCTTGTGAGTGCATATGTGAATGCTTCCATGATTATTTTCCAGTAAAAAAACATTTTATTTCACTTCAACTAAGAGTCTCTGCAGTGAGTACTGGTATACACAGGTGCAAAGGTCCCACGAGTTACTCAACCTCTTGCAGCCATACTTCTAAGCTAAGATTAATTCCCCCAATTAATATTGTAATTTTTAGTGTCACAAGTGGGTTCCCCACAGACCCCAAGCATTCAGGTAACACAATAAGGTTCAACGCCTTTATACAGGATTTGAATGAAGGAACAGAGTGTATGTGCATAACATTTGCAGATGAAAACTAATTGGGAGGAGTAGATAATATAGTGGACCCTCTCAATCCATGAGCTCCTGGTCTGTGGTTTCAGCCACCCACAGATTGTGGTGTCCCATACCTAAAATGACAGTGACATACACACAGACACGCTGACGCATCCGCATGCACATTGGCATTTAATAATATGGGGCGCAACCATCTGCATGTTTTGCCATCTACAAGGGTCCCCTAACTGAACCCCCATGGACCTAGAGGGCCTGCTGTATTCAAAAGACAAAATCACATACTGGATTCAAGATCACATACTGGAAAATTGGGCCAAAGCTAACAAAATTGTTTTTATTAAGAAGAAATCTAAGATTTGGGCTAGAAAAATTAAAGTGGGTCTTGCTTCAAGGTAAATATACACAGAAATCCACTGTCGGCCAATTATGCCGTACACAGAAACAAAGTAGAACATGTCTAATTAAACAGAGTTTCCCAATGTACAAGAAGCAGGAAAGTCCAGTCATCTGTTTCAAAACAAACCACGCTTGGTCAAAAAGCTGGCACGCCATCATTTCCCCAGTCAGACAAAATGGGAAATCAGAAATTTGCTGGTTTAATCATAGCTTGTGGAACAGGAGGAGCAAGACAGCTGTATGTGTGAGGAAAAGAAACAAACACCCCAAATGGTCCAGGGTTATTTAATAGGAAGGAAGGAAGAAAAACAAATAATACAGTAACATTAATTGAGTAATACATAGTTTAAATTGCTGGACAGAAAACACAGACTAGAATGGAAAAAAAATTAATTGCAGTTCATCAAGCAAGACAGAAAAGAAAAAATACTGTAATTAAGTAAAACAAACTCATTATATGAAAAATGCACTCCAATTTCCCTCAACATACAAATAGAGAATTAAACTGAAATAAACCATTTTCTGCCTGTCATTATCTCATTAGTAGTTTCACTGATATTATACACATATATTTTTTCATCTGGCATCCAGAGCATTTCCACATTTGTTCTCAATGTTTCATTTTTAAAAAGAAACACACAATATCTTCTGATGATATTTTAATTGGTTAATGACCACACCGTTGTTTGAATGCTAAACAGAACTTGGTATAACGCACTTCTAACAACTACAAATAATGACTGCTGAAATGTCTGCTTTGACCATTAAATAATTAAAACTATTCATTAAACCCTAAACAAGATGGTACTGTAAATATTGTTTCCAATTAAGATAGAAATGCTGTAATGAATGAATAGGTTATGACAAGCAGGACCTGCAATAAAATGTTGTAATATACACTCTTCTAATACATGTGTCTTGTTCAGGATTCTAGCCAGCCAGCTGTGCCTACAGGATAGCCTACAGGATATTCCATTCCATTCTCCACCACCACCACTTTCCAGCACATCTGGTTCAGTCTTCACTAGATTTATTGACAGATGTCTCCTTATTGTTTCAAATAAATATTCTGCATACTTGGGAAAGCCATAGGGTTTCCCCAAGCTGAAATGTCCCTCCCATTGTTAAGTTCCATTTCTGTCACCACTCCACACTTGAGTTTGCTGTTAGAGAGAATAATGTAGTACTTCACCTAAGGAATTACTCATCATGGAATTAGTCAGTATCATCCCTTGGATAAGAAGGGCAAATTGAATGCCTCCAAAAACATACTTTGGTTTAATGTTCCATACAAAAACTTGGAATAATTACTGAAGAAAGTCAAGGAGGAAAGTACAAAGGCAGGTTTACAGCTGAACATTAAGAAAACAAAAACAATGACCACAGAAGGTTTACATAACTTTAAAGCAGACGATGAAGACATTGAAATAGTTCAAGATTTTCCATACCTTAGTTCAATCATTACCCAGAATAGAGACTGAAGTCAAGAAATCAGAAGACGACAAGGACTTGGAAGGGTAGCTAAGAGGGAACTACACAACATCCTGAGGTGTAAAGATATACCATTGAATATTAAAGTTAGGATTGTCCATGCCACTGTATTTCCCATTTCTATGTATGGTTCTGAAAACTAGACAGTGAAGAAAGCTGACAGGAAGAAACTCAATTCATTTGAAATGTGGTGCTGGAGAAGAGATCTACACATACTGTGGACTGCTAAAAAGACAAAGAAATGGGTCCTAGAGCAAATCAAGATTGAGCTCTCCCTGGAAGCCAAGGTGACTAAACTGAGACAGTTGTACTTTGGCCATATCATGAGAAGACGTGGCTCACTAGAAAAAACAGCAATGTTTCGTAAAGTAATAGGAAAAGAGGAGGACCACATTACAGATGGATAGACTCAATCTAGGAAGCTACAGCTCTGCTTCTGCAAGACCTGAGCAGGGCTGTTGATGATAGGATGGCTTGAAGGTTTCCCATTCTTGGGATCACCATAAATTGAAGTCAACTTGACAGAAGTTAACAACAAAAATGGAAAGAATCAACCCCACTAAGCACTGGACAGTATTTAATCACTATGAAGATTCTTATTTAATACTATGATAATAGCAACCTTTAAAAAATAGAGGAGGTTTCACCTTTTGGGTATCGATGTAGTACATGATTGGAGCCATGGAATTTCTGGATATACAGGTAGGGATAGAAGCTGTTTGCAAAACATGATAATTACTACAGTTCTTAGTTCCCTGCCCCACTATTCCTGTAACCTCTCCTGCAGCATGGATAAATGCTAAGTTTTGATCTCTCATGGATAAACCAGGCTGTCATGAACCACCCTTGGGACTGTGACAAAGTTTGACCCAAAATCTTTCTGAAGCCTACGTTATAGCAACCTAATTCTATAAGTACAAGCTTACTCATTACTCCATTCTTCAAATGACCTTGCCACAGTGAATAAAAATGGAGCCTATATCAAAAGGCAGTATGTTAACTACCAAACAAGTGCCCTATTCTGACTTTTCTCAATACTGCCATTTATCTATTTGTGAAGTCCACATTTTGCCAGAGGATGTTTATCCTGCCCTTCCTTCCTATGAGATGGTCAGGGTAGCAAAATGTCCTCCTCTCTTTTTCACCTTACACATGTCCTGTAAGGCAAATTAATCTGAAATAAAGTGACTAGACCAGCACTGAGCAAACTGGAATCTAGGTTACCCAAGACTAGTATGCTGAACATTGCAAAATACCAAATCTGAATTGTGGAGCTGGCCCTTGCTAAGCACTTTAGAAACAAACATAGCTGAAGAACTTCAGTTTGTCCCAACTATATCATGCACCAGGCAGTCAGGGGGCAAGCCAACCCCAGATAATCATCACTGTCACAACAATCAAGAAGACCATGGTCCCTCTCTGCTGGCTTTTTGTAGGTATGCAGCTTGTGTTACTTATCTATATACTGATTGGACAAATTGATGGAACTTTATGGTAAATATCAAGCTAAGACAAAACAGTACTTATTTTAAAATTATTTCCATGCTAGGACAAACACACACCCACACCACACACAAACATTCATACAGTGGGCCCTTGGTATCCACTGGGGTTTGGTTCCAGGATCCAACCCAACCCATCAATACCAAAATCCATGGATGCTCAAGTCCCATTATATACAATGGCACAGTATTATGGTGTCCCTTATATAAAATGGCAAAATCAAGGTTTCTTCTTGATTTTTTGTTTTTGAGGGGGGATATTTCCAAGCTGTGGATGGTGAAATCTGTGGATGTCAAATCTATGGATACAGAGGGCCAACTGTATATGATACTTGGCTTTTTAGTAATACATTGAATGTGTACATGGATTTTCTTACCTTTCATTGATTGATCATGCTCTCTTACTTCTATCTGACCTTTTAAAAATTAGCCACACCTCATTCTCCTGTCTACAAATTTGCTACAGGTAATCAGACCTCACCTGGAATACTGTGTCCAGGTCTGGGCACCACAATTCAAAAAGGATATTGACAAATTGGAGCATGTCCAGAGAAGGGCAACTAAAATGGTGAAAGGTCTGGAAACCATGCCTTATGAGGAGAGACATAGGGAGCTGTGTATGTTTAGCCTGGGAAAAAGACGGTTAAGAGGCGATATGATAGCCCTGTTTAAGTATTTGAAGGGATGTCATGCTGAGGATGGAGCAGGCTTGTTTTCTGCTGCTCCAGAGACTGGAACATGGAGCAATGGATGCAAGCTCCAGGAACAGAGATTCCACCTCAACATTAGGAGGAACTTTTTGACAGTAAGAGCTATTCGGCAGTGGAACGCACTCCCTTGGAGCGTGGTGGGGTCTCCTTCCTTGGAGGTCTTTAAACAGAGGCTGGATGGCCATCTGTCGGGGATGCTTTGATCAAGATTTCCTGCGTGGCAGGAGGTTGGACTGGATGGCCCTCGTGGTCTCTTCCAACTCTACAATTCTATGATTCTATGATTCTATATGGTAACATTGATCCTTCAAAGCTCTGAAAACAACTAAGAATATACCAGCCAAAAACCTGCAGTCTGTTATGAAACTCACGATGCACAGGGCTACCTGACAGAAGCTATGCACTTCACTGTTAAGTTTTAACTTTTCTGTCTACATAAATCAACTCAAACATAAAAATGGCATACCTCTCAGATCTTTCAACAGAAAAACATTCAATTCAGTAGAAAGAGACTTTCCTTAGTTACTGAAATTTTAATGCCGTGTAAGTGTTTACTCTTTCCCAGTTCAAAAAAAGACTGCAATTCAAAGGACTGCAGAGCAGATGGGGAAAGGATCCATTTCCTCTTCTCAGCATATATATGTCTCAGTTGTTAACTGGATGTTTTTCAGGACAAATGAAGCATCCAAAATACTTACTCAATGTTTTATGATAGTCAGAAGTTGAACCCAAGTGTTAAAGGAAGTCCATATAACTTTAATTCCTTTCACACTGTGGAGTTACATTTTTCAAATTAGGAACTATGCATGCTTAAACTTCATTAATCCTCTGAAGCTGCATTCACATTGTATTTATAATTTAATCCTGACAGGCAGGAACAAGTAAAGTTATTTACTGGGTTAGAGTTTTAACATACCGTATATGACTTTCTGTATTAGCTGCTAAGAGACAACTAGGCTTTGGTGTTTTTTTAAAGTGAAGTTTTAAAAACAAATTCTTCCATTCCAGTTGAAGAATTCAACTTCACAGTGATTATTAAATGCAATGCAAAATCTGAGTTCTACGTTAATCAGTAAAAATGCATTGAAAAAGATTCCTCACATGCTGCATTATATTAAATTATACAACAGGCATTGCTGCCACTGGGGTGGACTGCTGGTGCCATCTGAATGTTGTTTACTGCAACTCCCATCATCCCTCACCATTAGCTGTGCTGGGCAGGCCTGGTAAAACATACCATCCAAGAAGATCCAGAAAGCACCAGTTTCCCATTCCTGTCCAAAAGAGCAGGAGAAGATTTACAGAATTTTAGCCTGTGGTTTTTGGAGGCACCTTCTGAATGCAAAACTGAGCATATGACTGCCTCCCTTCTCTCCCTCCAGCTGGTTCCCAGATATCTAGTGAGCCCCTAAATTTAAGGGAAATTATCCTTCTATTTTGAATGACAATTTGTAAAGAAAAAACAATGCTTTGCATTACTTTTAGATGGATCCCAGCAATATCCTTGCAATTCAGGAGAATACGAAGGAATCTGTACTAATCCAGTTACTGAGTCGAATAAATAGTTGGTCTAAATAGTAAATAAAATAAATAAATAAATAAAATTTATTTATACCCCGCCCCTCTGCTAAAAACAATCGGGGCGGCTTCCAACAATTAAAACATTATAATAATGACTAAAAACACCACCCACCCCCACCCTCCCACATAAAAAGACATTAAACACAATAAGATTAAAACCTTCTAGCTAAAAAAATACATTAAAAACAAATATATACATAATTTTTAAAAAGCCAGGAGACTGAGTTCCTGAGGCCGGGATCTAATCAGGAAAGGCCTGCCGAAAGAGATCCGTCTTTAGTGCTTTTTTAAAGCTACTCAAGCTCGTCAGCTGACGGATCTCATTCGGCAGGCCATTCCACAATTTGGGGGCGATTACTGAAAAGGCCCTCTGGGAGGTTGCAGACAGCCTAGATTTTTGTGGCTGAAGCAGATTCCTCCCAGAGGACCGGAGTATGCGGGGAGGATTGTATGGGAGGAGGCGGTTCCGGAGATAAGTTGGACCCAAGCCATTTAGGGCTTTAAAGGTAATAACCAACACCTTATACTGGGCCCGGAAACTGATAGGCAGCCAGTGGAGAGATTTTAGTATTGGAGTTATATGATCTCTCCGAGATGTTCCTGAGACCACTCTGGCTGCCATATTTTGTACCAACTGAAGTTTCCGGACCAAGCACGAGGGTAGCCCCATGTAGAGCGCATTGCAGAAATCTAGACGAGAGGTTACCAGCGCGTGCACCACAGTCTCAAGGTCCCTTACTTCCAGGAAAGGGCACAGCTGGCGTATCAGCCGAAGCTGATAACAAGCGCTCCTGACCGTCGCATTCACTTGACTCGTCATCTGAAGCGATGAATCAAGGAGCACCCCCAGACTGCGAACACATTCCTTAACGGGGAGTGTGACCCCATCCAGGACTGGAGGTTGCAACTCAACTCCTGGTTTCGGGGCCGCTACCTTGAGCACCTCCGTTTTGTCTGGATTTAATCTCAATCTGTTTTTCCTCATCCAGCCCATTACAGCTTTAAGACAGTCATTAAGAGGAGAGATGCCATTAGGATTCGAGGCCGATGATCGGGACAAGGAGAAATAGATCTGGGTGTCATCAGCGTACTGATAACACCCAGCCCCATAACCCCGAATAATCTCACCCAGCGGCTTCATATAGATGTTAAACAGCATCGGGGACAGGATGGCGCCCTGTGGAACACCACAAGTAAGCTCCTTTCTGCTAGAGCAGCTGTCCCCAAGCCGCACCCTCTGGGACCTGCCCGAGAGGAAGGACCGGAACCACTGGAGCGCAGTGCCTCCAATTCCTAACCCTCTCAGGCGATCCAGGAGAATGCCATGATCTATCGTATCGAAAGCCGCTGAGAGGTCCAGAAGCACCAACAGGGACACATTACCCCTGTCGATGCTTAGATGCAGATCATCGGTCAAGGCAACCATGGCAGTCTCAACTCCAAATCCCGTCCTGAAGCCAGTTTGAAATGGGTCTAGATAATCAGTTTCATCCAAGACCACTTGGAGTTGAAGAGCAACTGCCCTCTCGAGCACTTTGCTCAAGAATGGTAACATAGAAACCGGCCTATAGTTATTCCTGTCCAGGGGGTCTAGGGAAGGTTTTTTCAGGAGCGGCCTAACCGCCGCTTCCTTTAAACAAGATGGAACACACCCTTCCCTAAGGGATGCATTGATGATGTCCTTAAGGAACACCATCAAGGTAGTCCCCCCCTGGATGGCCAGCCATGAAGGCAAGGATCAAGAGGGCAGGTCGTCTTCCTCACTCTACCAAGTAGCTTGTCCACGTCCTCGGTACTCACAGATTGAAATTGATTCAGTAAACTTACATCAACGGAGTTGCTGGACACCTCGTCAATTGTTTCTGTCAAAATGCTGGCATCTAACTCGGCTCTTATCCGAGAGATTTTATCTGCAAAGTAGTTGTTAAATGCATCACAGCAGGCCGTTGTTGGGTTAAGCAATGGGTTCTGTGCAGGTATAACCTGCGTCATCTCCCTTACCACCCTAAACAGCTCTGCTGGACGGGACTCTGCAGACGCAATACGTGCAGAGGAGAAGGATCTCTGCGCTGCACGTATTGCCTCTCGATAGGACCGAAGAAAATTCCTATGTCGAGTCCTGTCGGATAAGAGTCGAGTTTTCCGCCAGTTGCGCTCTAGTCGTTGTCCAACCCGCTTCATTTTCCTAAGCTCTGAAGTATACCATGGCTTACGGTTAGAGGCGGGTTGGAAAGGACGCTTGGGAGCGATCGTGTCAATAGCCTTGGTAAGATCGGTGTTCCAGGTATTAACCAAAGCTTCGACAGGGTCACTGGCGTTACCAACCATTAAACCCTCCAAGGCTTTCTGGAATCCTATTGGTTCCATTAGCCTTTGGGGGCGGACCATTCTAATGGGTCCACCACCCCCGGTGGGGCGGGAAGAGACTCTTAGTTCAGTCTTGACCAGGAAATGATCCGTCCATGACAATGCGGCGGTTTTAATAACCGTCGCCCACGGATATTCCTGTTCCGTACTAAAGACCGCGTCGAGAGTATGACCCGCACAATGTGTGGGCCCAATGACCAATTGGGATAGGCCCATGTTTGTCATGGTTTCCATGAACTCCCGAGCTGCACCAGTCAGATTTGTCAAGCTGGTCTCGAGTGGGATGTTAAAGTCGCCCAGAACTAAAAGTCTGGGCGACTCCAACAGCAACTCTGAGACCAGCTGTGTCAGCTCGGTTAGGGAGTCTGCTAGACAACGGGGTGGTCGGTATACTAGCAGAATCCCCAAACTATCCCTGGTCCTTAGGCTATGGTACATACACTCAAAGTGGACTGTGTTTCGGACAGGTATCCTGGTCAAGGTCAGATTGTTCTTATAAACCAGAGCCACTCCGCCCCCCCGCCCACTTCCCCTCACCTGCTCACTGACAGAATACCCGGCTGGGAGGGCCTGCGCCCATGTGACAGCGCTATCCTCTCCCAGCCAGGTTTCTGTGAAGCAAGCCAGGTCGGCATCCTCATCCAAGAGTAGATCGTAAATAATATGAGTTTTATTCTTAACCGACCTGGCATTGCAGAGGAGCAAAGTAAGGTTCTGTGGAATGGTTGGTACACTCTCCAATCCATTCCGGGAAACAGGGTGAACTGAAGGTGGGATAGCTGACAAACAGCGATCCCGCCTTCTTTTGTAACATCTGTTCACTCTGTTCCGACCATACCTCCCTTTCCCCAGCACAACTCCAATTTTCGCCCCCACTCCATTCCCGGCCTCAGCTGACTCCAATTGCTGGCTTCGAGTCCTTCTGGCTTGCTGGCTGGTGTTCCTGAGGGGGTGGAAGTGGCTTAAGACACCAGCCACTCCTGGCCACGCCCCCTCCCGCTGCTGCCTCACTGCCAAGAAGTCCTCAGGGCCCCACTACAGCCTCCTGGCCCGGTGGAATGGGGTAAAAGGCTGCTGCAGGCTGGAGAACCTCTGGCTTGCTGGCTGGTTTTCCTGAGGGGGTGGGAGTGGCTTAAGACGCCAGCCACTCCTGGCCACGCCCCCTCCCGCTGCTGCCTCGCTGCCAAGAAGTCCTCAGGGCCCCACTACAGCCTCCTGGCCCGGTGGAATGGGGTAAAAGGCTGCTGCAGGCTGGAGAACCTCTGGCTTGCTGGCTGGTGTTCCTGAGGGGGTGGGAGTGGCTTAAGACGCCAGCCACTCCTGGCCACGCCCCCTCCCGTTGCTGCCTCGCTGCCAAGAAGTCCTCAGGGCCCCACTACAGCCTCCTGGCCCGGTGGAATGGGGTAAAAGGCTGCTGCAGGCTGGAGAACCTCTGGCTTGCTGGCTGGCTTGCTGGCTGGTACACCTACCAACCAGCCATATGCTTCTGCACTGTCCACATCCTTTCTCCAGCCTTAGTAAAATGGTTAGGTTGTGGCCAAATATCAGCAATGGAATGTTGAGGGAGATGAAGGCGAGCTGAGCAAATCAGTGAACAGTCAAACGGTTACTTTTCTAGGATTTTACTACTTTTGGTTTCCTAGTCCCCACTTGGCAGGAGTGGCCTCTGCCTGCACTGATCTCTATCTAGACCATTTTAAGGTACAATCGAAGTAACATCTTAAGACAAAATGTAGGCCTGTGACTCTAACATCATTTCTTCTTCTTCTCCTGTACAATTTTAACACTTTTGCCTGATGAAGAAGCCAGTGGCTTACAAAGCTTACATGATGTGTTTTGTGCTTTTTTATTAGCTGGCCCAATATAGGGTATCACTATTTTGTGGGGTTTTGTATACGGTTGTATTTTGCAGTCAAATAGAAAAAAGTCATTTTCAGTTCCATCTAAGGCAGCCTAATATTTAGCAAGACAGCCCTGCATAACTTACATTGCTTCCCTCTGAGAAATGGAAGTGCTCAGATCTCTCTCTCTGGCTTTTCTTCGCAAACGAAGATTCAGGAAGGACTCATCCCGTGCTTTCTGCAAACATGCTGATGACTGAAAAGGTCAATCCAAAATAAACAAGTCCGGTTGCAGAAAGCACAGCAGAAGGTCTCCTTGGGTGATGTTTCCGGGATGTGATTCTTTCTGCGTTGTTGTTTCTCTTCAAGACTTATTCAGCATGAGTTCTCAAATAAGGCTGCAGCACTGTGGATAGTGCGTCTCCATGCCTCCCGATGTGAAGCCAGGGCAGACCATTGTTGGTGATCAATTTGGCCAAGCCTGAGATGTTGTTTCAGGGAGTCTTTGTATTGCTTTTTTGGAGCACCCCTCTTACACTGACCCATGGCAAGTTTACCATAGAATACTATTTTGGGGAGGCGATGGTCTGCCATTCTAGAAACATGCCCTGCCCAGCACAACTATGTTCTCAGTATCATGGCCTCAATGCTGGTGATCCCTGCTGGCATTTGCTATATAAGCCCTAAAGATTTCAGTAGCTTTATGATGCTGCTATGTAAAGCCTCATGTAATTATTTTACTATAAAAAGTATACAAGTATACTTTACGCACTCAGCTAGTGTAATATTAAAGACTATGAAGAAATATACTGTAGGTGACGAAAGTATTTTTCGCAAATGCAGTATCTTTTCCCCATCCAACACAAAATCCCACCTCAGCAAAGAAAAACAGCTTGAAATTAAGGAAAGTATAATGAATATGGTCTCCAGATATTAATCACAATAAAATATGGTATAGTGCAGAGCCTTTGATGTTGTGCAAAATAGTCAAATATGAACTAAAGATAATATAGAACACTAAACAAGAACAGAATGCTAATCCTAGTCAAAATAAAAATAAATTATCATTGCATTTAGTCTAGATATATTATCTAGAGATTTCACAACTAAAATTAAAAATTATTTATTTTTCTATCTTAAAAACCCATGTGCAACATTGCTTGGGTGCCATCTGCCAATCAAATATCCAATTCATTCTTGGCTCAATGGTCGATGATTGTTGCAGCACCCAGGCTGAAGGCAATATGGGAAATATTCAGAACCAAAGACGAACCAAAAATGCTTCTCAGTTTTCAGAGCCCAATTCTCATGCTGCAAAGAGGGCTTGCCAGATTTTCTCGGGGGGGGGGGGAGGGAAGAAGCAATTCTCAAAATGTTCTGGGTTGTCGGAGGCTTACCCCAAACGCAGCTGCAGACTTTTTTTTCCACTGCTTGAAAACATCATATATGACCCCCTTATCTACCACAGGGAATAAGAGCTGCGGGACTTACCCCACGGCTGTGTTGCGGCCAGGGGAGCCCGCCGCAGCGCCGACCTCGTGGGGCAGCATGGGCGCCGCCATCTTCTTTTGCAAGCCTTCTCCCAGCCAGCTTCAGCTGATGGGAGAAGGATCGTGCAGCAGCCAATCAGAAAGGGGCTGCCCCTTCCTGATTGGCTGTTTCTGAAGCGCCTCGGCCAATCAGAGGACAGGACTTTCCAGCTCTCTGATTGGCCAAGGGGGCGGAGACTGCACCCTGCAGTCTTCCTTCTGGTCCGGCAGCCGGGGATTTTTTCCCCAGCACGAGCCGGGCCAGAGCAGTTGGCTCCGTGGAGCCGAAGACCCAACCCACCCATCCTAGGTAGCTTCATTTTGTATTAGCTAGATCCTTGCATGTTTTGTGTGTGTGTGTGTGTATTGCTCGTCACAACTTGTGTGGGGCGGCGGTGAGCATGGGGGGGACTGTTTGGTTGGAGGGGGCACAGGGGGAGCTGGTCCCCCCCACCTTTCCGGTGGGAGGGAGGGCTGGCTCCCCCTTTTCCCCTCATAGGGTCGTCCAGTGACCTGGTCACGTGCTTCCAGTCACGTGTTTCCGATCACGTGTTTTCCGGTCACATGTTTCCAGTCACGTGCTTTCCGGTCACTGGTTTTCCGGTCACGTGTTTCCGGTTACGTGTTTCCGGTCACATGACCCCCGTTTGCTGGCCAGCTGGCTGGGCACTTGGGCCCAGCCCCTAGCCTGGTTTTTCTTGCTGGTCCACCTCCATGCTCATGCACCAACCAGGCAACTACCATCCAAAAGTTGTGGCCTTTTCTGCCACTTACTTCTAACTTGTACCAATACACTTTGTGAATCCTATGTTGTTGTATTGTCGTTATTTCTGGGACAGTGGGAAGGGCTGCAGGGGGGGATCCGTCTCACTCCGGCATGCAATATGTTCCTGGACTTACCATGGAAGCGTGAAACTGCAGATAACAGTGAACCCTATTGAAATGAATGACTCCTGGCCCAAACATACCATAGAATTGCGCTGGAGGACCTAGAAAATGCCTAGAGATAACATATTTTTTTCAGATGCGGGTAAGTGAAAGCGTGGGTACCAATCCCAGAGATATGGGGATTGTACTGTATTTTTAAGACAACCTGCTTTCCAAATCCCATAGGCAGCATGGCCACTGGTCATAATGACTGAGGGATTTTGGAAGCCGTAGTCCAGAAAAGTAATTTTTCTAAGCTCTGTTTTTTCCCCTCTAACAAACTTATTTCCTAAACTGCTCTCTTGTCGCAACAGTGATGAAACTATAGCTATCAGAAGCCAGAAGAGCTGGGCAGTGGAGACTTATATTTTCTCCCCATACACTGTCTCTATTGTGATATTACATGCTGACATGGGCATCTTCCCAATTAGGCATTATGGGAAGAAATGAAAAGTTTAAAGCTGCTGGCTGTTGTAGACCAATCACTACATTAGGTACTCATCTTTTCCCCCAGTTCCCCATGTCACCATCTCACACTCTTCAGGAAGTGCCCTCAAACTTCTGGGGAGGCTTTGGGGGAGGGCTGTGGGGCATTGCCAGGAAAAAGAAGTGGCAAGGAAGTCAGTGTTGATATTTCCCTCTGTCTCCATTCAAATGATGAAGAATAATAGAGATAATTTCTCTTATGCAAATGATGTTTAATATGAAACAAATTTCGTGGAGGGAAAAGATGTACAGTATAGCCAGTGGTTATCTCATCATCTCAAGTACTACCTCAAATTACTATCTTCCTCTTATATTCTGAGTTTGCTGCCCCTTAATAGAACAGCCCACAAATTTTAGATGCAAGACATCAACAAACTGTGGGACAAGAAAATAGGGATGATGAGATGTCTTGCTTTCAGATTAGAATTTAATTATACAGAATAGAATTTAGCCAAATCACTTAGGACAATTATCAGACAACTTTATATGAAAAGTCATTACGTAAGTTATTTAATGTTGGTCAAGTCCTTTGCTGTATTATGTATCATTCAAGTGAAAATCAGTCAATGTAGGTAACTTCCTATGGTTTTAAGAAGTAATACATACAATTCAGTCCACAACAGAAAGTTCATTATAATATTTTATGCTTCAGAGGGAAAATGTAATCATTGTCTATAAAACTAAAAAAGGGCAAAAGCAAGTTCATGAAAATGTGATAAAGTGCAATCCATGCAGTTAGACAAGTAGTTCAGCACAGAAATACATAGACATTTCTTTGTAGGAAATACACCAAGTCATCAGGGGATGGGAAATTGTACAGCCCTCCAGACGTTGTTGAACTACAACTCCCAAGACAGCTAACCAGCAAGTGCTGAAAGTTGCAGTTCTACAACATCTAGAGGACTGCACATTTGCTAGCTCTGCACTAATCAAAATGTATTTAAAAAAACAAAACAAAACAGGTGTTCTTGCCTGCTCTCTCACTGTGCCTCTGTAGGTACAGCTGCTTATGTGAAATATCTTCAGAAACAAGACATTCAGCTTCCTACAGGTTTTTGGTGGGGGGGTGTTTGTTTTTTAGCACATAACTTCACCTAAGATCACTCAATCGGTCTCTCTATTTTTTATGCATGTGTTTCTATTAACTTCCAGTGTGGCCACTGGAATAGCTTGGACGTCCTCTGATAAAGGAGTCCTTTTAGACACCACATACATTGTGCTTCTCTAGAATGAATCCATACCTGTGAGAGATCCCATTTCACATTATTGGGCAGTCATCCACACTATGAGTGCCTCTCTATTCTGGTTAGTAAGAGGATTTTAGAGGTAGGGATGGCTATCTCAGAAACGTGGATTTGAACTCCTTTTGTGCCTCACAGAATCATATTGCAGATGCAGCAGTAAACGGGAGGGAGGACATAAAACAAGGCAATAGATGTACTGCTGGCATTAAAATGGCCAAAACGTTTATTGGTAACAGCTGAGCTGTTAAGAGTCCTGATGCAATACAGGGAACATCCCCAGGAATCAGGCAGCCCATCTGCCTGCTGATCAGTGGAGTCTCTCTCTCAAGCCATCCTGCTGGAGGAAAGTGTAGGATGGCTGAATATGGGATGTCACCTGAGTGAGAGCCATTGTGTGCTCCCCTTATTTCCAGCCTAGGCTACCTGAGAACAAAGGGTCAGCAGTCTCCAAGCTCGGTGTGCTGCTCCGAGCCTTTGCCACAAGTTCTTTTCACCAGGATCCCCAAAGGTAGGGGATATGGGCAAGGAAGTCAGTACAGTAGGACCCCCATATCCGCTGGAGATTGGTTCTGGGGGCGAGGATACTGAAAACCGTGGATAATAGCGAATACCATCGAAAATAATGGGGCTTCCAGTTTAAAATACCATAGAGTTGTCTTGGAGGACCTAGAAAATTGCTAGAGAGGACATATTTTCTAGGAAGACTCTATGGCAGGTGTGCTGTTTTTGTGTCCCATGGATAACCTAATCAGTGGATAATGAATCAGTGGATACGGGTGCCCTACTGTAAAGTCACAGGCTGACTCAAGTATCATATGTGTGATGGAGGCCCCACTTTTAAGTCTCCCATCTGAACAATCAAGGGAACTCCCTTTTCTAGGTCTGCCCAGAAGTCTCTGCCTCTAGGCAAGGCCAGCTGTTTGCTAATTGGCTGACTAGAGCAGCAATGACAACAGATCTGGCTGCAGAGCCCTCACATGAAGCAGCCTCAACCCTGGGAGGGAAGATGGCAGCCTCCCCATACACCATGTCGCTTCTTCGCACCACAATAGGAAACCCAGGTAACAGAACCCGTATTTCTTTGGTCATGTATTGTACTTCTGTGGTGGTGGTCAAAGATAGTGATGTTTTCCCCCAAAGGAAGGCTTTGCCTACCTGTTACCAAAAACAGCCAGTCCCAAGCTTCCCTGCCAGAGCTTAAAGGGAAAAGATGGAATTGGCTATTAATCTGGAGTTGGAAAGCAGTGTATATGTATCCCCAATGCTGCACTGGCCCTTCAAAGCCCAACAAAACCATAGTAGTGACTATCTCTACTCAATTTCCAGGTCAAACAAGAAAATATTTTCAACACAGAGTAAACCATTAACTTAAAAAAGGGATGATAAACTATTGACTATAATGAGATAATACCAATTTATTAGCATATTCATCTATGGGGAACTCGCAATACATTTCCAAATTTTCCTCTGGCTTTTGTCCATTTATTACAGATTGGTCTTTGTTAGAATTGAAGGGTTGCCATTTTTTAATTTTAACCTCTCCAAGCATGTTTTGCTCTATACAGTTTTCACAATTCCAGTTCAGAAACTACCTGAAGGCAGCAAAATTATCAGAATCCATTCAACTGTGCTGATCTATAAGATTGTCACACACTATGCATAATGAAGCGACAATAGTCAATATGCCCAATTAAACCTTATCCAAAATATCTGCTCATATTGACAGTGGTCTGCCACAAAAACAACTGGAATGCAAGTCACAGATTAGGAGCTATTTCTGTTTTCAAACTACACAGTGTTATAACCTTGGCTATAAAAACTAGCTCACTTAAAAATTCTTCTGGTCACTGATTTTGCCATTTGATCAAAACCACGTGTAATCGCCGTGTTAATTATAACTAAACGGCAGTTAGAACCACCATACTGTTGCTAGGTAACTTTATCAGGGAACAGAATGCTCCCAATCAGCTACAGGGAAAACCCTTCCTGCAAACTTCAATTCAGACACAGAGGAGAAAGACCCAACTCATTATCTGTGGGGGTAGTATGGGGGTCATAAATACATATCATGTTAAAACTCAACACACCATCACTATAATGACCCTCGATTATCCAAAAAACAAAAAACAAACTCAGGCACCAAGGTCTTACCATTCAATCTACGGAAAAACTGACCCCACATGCAGACAGACTAGTGTAGCTAATTCAGAACCAGGTGCCCATGTGCAGATGACCTATTTGTACCCCCCTCTGGGAACTGCCATGCTATCAAGTACAGGGGTGGGGGATGTGAGATTCTTCAAATGTTCTCTCACCTTTGACTGTAGTGTTGTTATGGTTTCCTCTGAGCAAGCACAGCCAAGCCATGAGCATGAATGTTTGGGGAGTGACCCAACACAGAAGCACAGTTGACGTGGCTGCAGCCATTTCTACTTCACAGTTAGCCTCTGCAATAAAGGTGAGCTGATGCATAGATTGATTGCTGAAAGCAACACTGGAGATAGCTCGTTAAAGGCATCCCTCCTAGTTGGAGGCCCTGGATCCTGATGACTTCTGGCAACTGTATCTTCTGTCCTTCTATGAGTCTCTCCATCTTGTTTTTTCTACATGGCTCCAGACAGACTTGCTTGGCTTCTTGACCCCTGGACTGTTTTGACTCAAGCTGATTGCATTCCATGAAGAGTTATTCAGGACAACTATCTAGGGTTGGGAGGAGCTGTAGTCCAACAACATCTGTGGGGCTACATGTTCCCCACCCTGGTGTAGCCAAAACTCCATGATTCCCCCATGCCCTGTTTTACCAAAAATGTCACTGGATGAACAGGACATAGAACAGTGATGTGATTGTGCTTTGGTGCCAGGCACTGCCACTAAATGTCTCCCTGATTATCAGGTGGGCTGGCTGAAAATGCACTCACTTGATCCCTTCTAGTCACCTCAGCTCAACTTGATTTTCACACAAATACCCTAGCAGGTTCTGACCTGCTGGGACTCAGCAGCTACTCTGTTCTTGACTAGCCACTACAATGATTATCCCAAATGTAGTGTTTCCAATCACATTTTCTAGAAATTTCTCTACAGTTTAAATCAAATTAGGAATTTCACTGGAAAAACAAAAATAATGACAATAATACCACATATAAGTGACTAATGGAAAATGCCCTGTTTCACCCATTAAAAGTGCATTAGTTTCACCCTCATCCCAATTGTTCTTTCGCCTCACCCCCACCTGCCAACTCTTTTTCTATTGTTCTGCTCTTTTTCTACCTCCAGCTCTTGCTATTCATTCCTCCTGTACCAGCTTTGCTTGAGTTAAAAACATCTTTGTCCCCATCCCCCCAATCTGTTTCTCTTCTCACCTCTCCATTCTGTTTCTTTCCTGCTGGTCTTTCCTTCCCCTCCAGTACTCGTTTAGCCTTCCTTTTTTAATTTTCCGCCCCACCCTTACCGTGCACCAACAGTCTTTCTCTTTCTCTCTCTGGGTCCCCATATTCTTGTTCCTAAACTCCAGGCAGCCATATGCCTATATTGTGCATATTATTATGCAAATTTATGTTGGGTCATAAAAGGCACATGGCCCTGCTAAGTCCTACTTGGAAGCACCTCTTTCAAAGTGGCATTATGTATCAAAATCAGAAGGCTGGGTTTTCTTAATTTTTCTGCATAGAATACAGGAGCATACAACCTGCAATCCAGGATGTTTTGTGCCTACATCATTATCTCTCTTCTTTACCACTTTTTTTCCTTGAGAATGCCTACATTTTTAAAAGCTGCAAGATATGCAGACATGTATGCATATATTCCCTTGCCAGGAATGGAGATTCCACAAAGTTTGGGCTCCTGCTTGAAGCATCTAAAATTACCCAACTGTGCCTATGCTCAGTGTCAACAGCATAAGATTAATGTTTATCTGTATGCCACTTGTCCATGTTAAAACCATGTTCCAATTGGTTTAAAATGTCATCAGGAAAAAAGTTATACAATACAAAACAACAACATTTCCAGATAATTCAACAATTGTAACTCAAGGTTTAAATACCTCAGTTAACTAAATAGATGTATTCTTGGGCATTACTTGTTTAATAGAAAATTTGACATCAGAGGCAGAAATAACATGGCAAGAATAGGGATAGGTTCCTACACCATAAAAAAGAAGGGCAGCTCAACACTGTTTCAACATATGTTTTATTCAAAATTAACAATGTGTATATGTGAAAGGAAAGATTAGGCTTGCATAAATAAACAAAAACGTTCTGAACCTTAGTGTGAGTAAGGTTATGCTGGACTAGCCAACTACAGTAGGGCCCTTGTATCCATTGATTCATTATCCTCTGATTCCAGTTATCCACGGGACACAGAACAGCACACCTACCATAGCGACTTCCTAGAAAATGTGTGCTCTCTAGCCATTTTCTAGGTCCTCCAAGGCAACTCTATGGTATTTTAAACCAGAAGTCCCATTGTTTTCAATGGCACTCACTATTATCCATGGTTTTCAGTATCCACGCCCCCCCAGAACCAATCCCCAGTGGATACAGGGGTTGTACTGTACTCAGTTTTATAAACTCAATATGTACAAATTGGGAATCATTATCTAGTGGTTTTTAGAATTGTGTCAATGTATTGTTAATTGTAATAGTTAATTGTGTAACCTGTATTTATTGTTATTTGATTATTCTTGATATGAGCATAATATGTAAAGAAAATAGGGCAGCAATATGAGTTGTCCAGGGCAGAGGGAGTTGCTGTAATAGCAGGGTGACATGTTGATACAGAGGAAGGAGAGAAAGATGCTTAATACCTGTCTTACCTTGCAATCAATCTGCCATCTTTAGGAACTTGGAAAGTGAACCAAGCCACCCACAAAAACCTCACCTTACTCCTGTGTAATGCCAGGTCAGTTAAAAATAAAGTGCATACAATGTATGATCTCCTTACAGATGAAGAGGCTGATCTGGCATGCTTACAGAAACTTGGCTGGGAGATAATAGCAGCCCAACAAGGGCTCTCCCAGCAGGGTACTGCACTAGTGAGCAAGTGAGGGAAAGTGTGCAGAGGGCAGAGTAGCTGTGGTCTACAAAGAACACCTTGACCTGACCAGATTACCTACTCGGGAGCTGAATCACATTGAGTAAGTATACCTGAGCCTGAAGACCAGTGATAACCCGGAGATTCTGTTAGCGTACTGTCTAGCCTGCTGCCTAACAGATATCCTGGCTGAGCTCACAGAACTGATCTAGCAGTTGGTGTTGGAGTAACCCAAGCTTTTGATTTTGGGTGATTTCAACATCCCATTTGAGATCAGTCTGTCAGGCGCAGCTTGGCAGTTCATGGCATCTATGACAAACATGGGCCTATCCCAACAGGTTTCAGGGCTCACACATTCAGCGGGCCATACCCATGATGCTGTTTTAAGCTCAGAGCATAGGGATCTGTGGACAGAGGTGATTAACAACTCCGAGTTGTCATGGACAGGTCGGTTTTTTTGTCAGAGTTAGTATCACAGCTACTATTTGTCCCAGCAGGAGTAGTGAACCTATTAAGATGGTCTGTCCTCAAAGGTTAGTGAATCCTTTGAGATTCTGGAAAGCCTTAAGAGGGTCTTATGGCTGATATCATCAACGATCCCGCTGAAGCCCTCGTTAGTAGATGGAACCAAGATTTGACTAGGGCTATTGACACAATTGTTCCCATCCTCTGTGACCCATTCCTAATTGGGTTCCTTGGTTTACAGAGTATCTCAGGAGCTGACACAGGAAGGATGATGACTGCAGAGCACATGGCAGAAAACTTTACTAGAAAACACCTCTGTTCCTATAAGGTGGCAATATGTACAGTGCAGGCCTTCTTCTCTTCACACATTATGTCTGTGAATTCATGTCCAGCCGAACTATTCAGGATGGTGAAAGGTCTAACTCAGGCGCCCTCCCCACTGAATCCAATTCTAGAGCCTTCAGCAGTTTGCTGTGATGCTTTCAATGAGCACTTCATAGGTCTCCAATGCTGTTTAACATCTACATGAAATCAATGAGAGAGAACATCTGGAGGTATGAGGCACGGTGCTATCAGTATGCTGATGACACCCAAATATACCTTTCTATGCCTTCAATAGTAGCATCAGCTAAAGATGCTGTGTCTCCTCTGAATAAATTCTTAGAGGTAATGGGTTGGATGAGGAAAAACAAGCTGAAACTGAATCCAGACAAGACAGAAGTGCTTACTGTCAAGGGTCCTAACCTGAGTTCTGGGGGGTGTCAATCAGTTCTGGGTGGGGTTACACTCCACCTGAAACACTTGGGGGTGCTTATGGATCTGTCCCTCCAAATGACAGCCCAGATAGATGTGAGAGTCAGGCTGTTACATCAGTTGTGTCCCTTCCTAGAGCTGGAGGACCTAAAGATGGTAGTGCACACACTGGTAACCTCAAGGCTGGACTTCTGCAATATGCGGTATATTGGGCTGTTAGCATGCCCTACCACCTCCTCACAATGATATCTCATAATTGGAAATATTGGATACTTTGGGGGATCAGGTTGGCTGGGGTGAACCAAAAAGCTCGACTGGAGGTCACAACGACCTAGGATGTGTCTTAGAAATATTTTGGCAAGCAAGCCCATATTAGGATTGTGCAGAAGCCTCTTAGTAAACACAGACATTAAAGAGGCATGTGCTAATCCTATCTTCCAGCCTTGGTGCCTCAGCAATGATTCATTCATACAAACAATTAAGTGACCATTCCCAAAATCTAGTCCTACTGAAGTCTCTCCTATACCCCCTCCTGTCCAACCTTGTGAGGCTGTAGTAAACCTATCAATTTCTATCTCCCAGCCACATTCAATTGAGTTTCGGTTTCCTTTGTCTATTATGTGGGAAAGCCATCCAGGCTTTGTCCTAACCAGAGTACGCCTTTAGGATATGAAATAGGGTATAAATATTAGTCACCTGACAATAGAGAGGTGTATCACAGTCTCTTCCTTGGCGAGACCTTGAATCGGAACCTCCTGTGCTACCCTTAGACACCTATCTGCCTATCTTAACTGCACAAAACTCTACTCTTCAAGAAAGGCAACTATCACTCTATATTCCTGAATCTTTCCCTCTTTCTAATCCTTATGCTTTGCACTGCTTTAGCCTTGTATGGTTCTTATGAAAATTTGTTGTGTGTTTGAGTTCACTTTGTGTTATTTCCAATAAAAATACTTAATTTCACATTAAACTGGAGTGTCCTCTACAGTTAGTACTGATATACATAGGTGAAAAGATCCCAAAGTTACCTGCCTCTCGCAGGCTTCCATTTGAGCTAATAATTCCCCCAGATAATAATAGAGATTCTGGCATCATGGGTGGGGCTCTGAAGCACCCCCACCTCTTAGAATAACAGGGCTACCTTTGTACTAAGTTAAAAAAAAACTTCAATTAGTTCAAAACATGGCAGCCAGAAGGGTTACTGGTACAACTAGGAGTGACCATATTGCATCAATATTAAAATCACTCCACTGGCTTCCAATTAGTTTCCAGGCAAAGAACAAAGTGTTGGTTATTACCTTTAAAGCCCTACATGGTTTGTTCCAGGTTATCTACAGGATCACCGCCTCCCGTATAATCCACCCCATATACTCAGGTCCTCTGAGAGACATCTATGTCTGTCAGCCAAAACTAGACTGACTGTTACCCAGAGGACATTTTCTTCAGCTGCCCCCAGACTGTGCAGTGACTCACCAGAAGAGATTTTTTTCAGCTCAAGACACTATCTGAGTTTAAATCAGCAGTAAAAACGAGTCTCTTCTGGCAGGCCTGTCCAGATTATGTTTTAATTATAGTTTTTAAAGTATTTGTTGATGAATTTTAATACGTATTGGTTTTATATATTTTTATATTTGTTTTATACTCAAAAATCCATGTATATGGTTTTATATAATATCTGTTATTTGTTGTTCTTCCTTGCCTTGATCCACAGGAGGAGGAGGAAGATGGATGATAATCATTATTACAGTAGGATTGGCTACAGGAGAATCCTGCTCTTTCTCATCTCAAGCTTTGTTTATTATATTGTTTACTGCTGACACACTGATGCAACTCAGCACCAAAAGCATGCATTTTTCCAGCAATCGATCATCCTCCCAATGCCAATACTTATTAAGAACTTCCATCTAAACAGTGAATGAGAAGGAAAAGAGGAGGACTTGGTGGTTATAGAAAGACTTTAGAAAAAGAAGCTTCATCATCAGAAGCTTTGTAAACTAAGGTATGCCTGCAGTCTTAAATAATACTGTAAACATCTCACATAAATATTTATTTATTTATTTATTTTTATTTATTTATACCCCGCTCTTCAGCCACAAGGCTATCAGAGCGGCTTACAAATTGTTTTAAGCAATAGCTATTTACACATCTAACCGCATTAAACAGTTTCCAATGTGTGTTAGCTAATTGCCCCCCACAAGCTGGGTACTCAATTTACCGACCTACGAAACGATGGAAGGCTGAGTGAACCTTGGAGCACGCTGGAATCGAACTTGCGACGTGGTGGCTTGCAGTACTGGCATTTAACCACTGCGCCACCAGGGCTCCTATATTTAAATTAAACAATCCACTAACATTTTACACTACAGTATGTTCTTTTTAAAAAGAATGCCAACATAGTGATTTTTTTTTAAAATCCAAAACTATATGTTCACACAACTGCTGAAGAAATCCCTAACCTTGAGGTCTCCAAGTAGCTGCAGCAACTATTTTTTAAACATGAATTCAGTAAGGGTCTTTTCAACATGGATTCACTCCCAGGCCAGGTGCAAATGAGACAAAACAGAAACTAGGAGCTTGTCTAAATGGTGAAAATATTCCTCATAGCATTTGAGGAGAATATCTTTCTGTCTCAATGGGATCCTGTGGTGATTTGACATATTCAGAAGAAGGGAGATCCAAAACTCCAATATTCCACGGGGATAGCCTTTGCGGTTTTTCTGAAGTTTAAAAAAACCAACTGTGAGAGAAATGCGCAGTTCTGCTCATTGGGACAACCAGTTCGATTTGTTGTGCAATCTGGAGAGAGCAGAACTGGAGTTCTGATTGGTTGGACGTGTGCAGGGGTGGGCTTGCTGTCAAGTACCCAGAAGTACTTTTCATACTAGCAATTGTGCACTTTTTTGAACTGTCAATTCTTCATGGCGACCACTGTGAAGAAGAGGAGAGACCAAGCCACCAGCCCCTCACCCATCACAGTGGTAGCAGCAGCTGAATCTGGCTGCAGTTAAAGGCTCAGGAGGAGCCACCTGGCCAGCTGCTGGTTGTAGAGAAGGAAGAGGAGGGAGGCTCTTCGTCTCTCCGGCTTCATCTTGCCTTCCCAGGCTGGGCTGCTCCTTTCCTCATGCCTGTCCCATGCCCGCCAAGCTCAACGTCAGTGGGCTATGGAGGGCATGCGACAGGGATGAGAGAAGGAGCAGCCCAGCCCGGGAAGGCGAGATGAAGCCGACCCTCCTCTTCCTTCTCCGCAACTAGCGCTGGCCAGGCCGCTCCACCCATCCCTTTAATTGCAGCTGGATTCAGACACCAAAGCCACCAGGATGGGTAAAGGGCTGGCAGCTCAGCCTCTCCTCCTGTTCCTTGCAGTGGCCACCCTCCTCATCGCCTCCTGGCTCTGTCAGGTTCCCTTTACTCCCCTGATCACCCCAACCACACACACACACACACACACAGAGCTGCCATCTTGATTTGCAGCCATGTGAACATCAGATGCAGAGAGCTTTGCAGCCTATCGTTTTTGTGAAAGACACAATGGAAACAAAATGATGGTGATGCAAATTTGCTATAATCTGCATGTATGAGCATTATTTCTTCTCATCTAGATAAACCCTAGGGTTCAGGGATATCTGTTTCCTACACTTACTAGGCATTAACTCTCTGTCTCTCTCAAAGGGTTGCCATAGTCTAGTTTTCCAAATCCAGGCACCTACAACATGTCACGTTAAATGTCCGCTTTTACTATATCCCACAATATTCAAGCCAGTATGGCCACTGGCCATGTTAGTTAGGGGATTCTGGGAGCTGTAATCCAAAAAACAGCTTTTCCAGGCTCTTACACACACATATTCTCTCCCTCCCTCCATCCCTCCCCCTCACACACAGTGAAGAACAGACAATATTTACCAGGCAGCTAGGTTACACAGCAATATGACCGGTGTGTTCCAGCAGTGAAAGCACCAGAAATGGAGAGGCTAAGTTTTAGTAACTTGTGTTAGCATGCCCTACTACTCCTTCTCTATGATATCTCATAATTGTAAATACTGGACACTTCTAGGGGTCAGGTTGACTGGGGTGATCCAAAAAGAAGTCAGGTAGAGGTCACAGGACCTGGGATGTGTCTTGGAATTATTTTGGCAAAGCATGCCCATATTAGGATTGTGCAGATGCCCCATGGTAAAAAAAAAAGCCATTAAGGAGCTATGTGCTAATTCTTTCTTGGACATCTCAGCAATGAGTCATTCAACCAAACAATCAAGTGACCTTTCCCAACCGCAATCCCAAAGAAATCTCACTTCAGAACCCCCTCCTGTCCTGCATTATGATTATGTTAGCATGAGTAGGCCTCTCTTGGCATCTGCACCAATGACCTGACAGGAATGGAGTCTGATGGGAGGAGGGATGGTATGCACTCGTGGAAAGCTACCCAAGGTCGTTCCTCTGTGAAACTTTAGGGAGGATTGCTTTGCAGTGATAATAGCATTAGCCAGGTGCTAGTGAGAAATGAAACTTGTGTTCTGTATTAACAAGGAGGTTTTGGCGCCAAGCCTCTCAGAGTCGTCTTTGCTATGTTACTGGTCACAACTAAGTCCTGATAATAAAGCTGCTATCCTTTGAAGCTTGTGTCCTGTGAGTATCTGTTGCCAGAGTTCCTCACAGTGGTTGTCGTAAACCCGTCAATTCCTATCACCCAGCCATTAACACAATAAGTTGAGTTTCAGTTTTCTTTGTCTATCCCATGGAAAAGCCATCCAGGCTTTGTCCTAACCAGAGTACCCCGTCAGGATATGAAGGTATAAATATTAGTCCCCCAACAATAGAAAGGTGTATCACTGTGGACAAACCTAGCCACTCTTTTTCTTGGAGTGCCTCTTGATCGGAACCTCCAGTGCCACCCACAGACTTCTGTCTGAGTACTTCGCTACTCAAAATTCTGCTCTTTAAGACTGATAAATATTGCCCTATTTTTCCAAATCTCTCCCTCTATCCACTCTTTCTGCCTTACTCCTCAATAGCCTTCTGTGGTTCTTAGGAATGTATGTTGCGTGTGTGAATGCAATTTGTGTTGTTTCCAATAAAAATACTTTGTTTCACTTTAAAATGGAGTTCTCTGCAGTTAGTACTGATACACATATGTGAAAAGATCCCTGCAGTTACCCTCCTCTCGCAGGCATACTAATTGAGCTAATAATTCCCCCAGCTAATAATAACAACTCACAGGTGGGTATCTGAAGCACCCCCACCTCTTAGGTAAAACTTGGTTCTAGACCCATCTGAAAACAGATGCAAGTATTTGGGCCATACCCCAAGGATTCCTGCTCCTGAGCAGACCCTACTGTTGAAGAGATTCCTTACTTTTGACAAGTCTGGTATCTGCCACCTAGTGCCAAAGATTATATGGTACAGAAGGCCACAAACAGTTTTTAATACATAACAATAATTTGTTTTTACCAAGTAGTAACCCCAATATGCAAATCCTTGATGTCCCCTTAGTACCCATGCTTAGATTCAGGCATTAGGCTTCAATGTTTTAGAGCTATGGCATACCCACATGCTCACTCTTATTGTTATAGATGTGCAAGCATTTCAATTACATTTATCAGCTGTGTACCTTTATTTTAATCTTATTTTTAAAGAAAGATTTTACCTGCAAAAGCAGGGGAAGAGACCAGGATTACAATTATTCAGAAAAAATTAAGCTTGGGTTATTTGCTTAGTGTTTTGTATTTTTAGTAGTCAAGGTTATACTTAAGGTTACAACCTTTTGATTTCAAAACTTACCCACACACATACATACACTCTGTAGCTGGAAGAAGTAATACAGTAAGAGAGGGTAGAGCCTGATAAACATACTGCAACAATCAGTTTACTCCCCCACCGGCAAGATCAAATACAAATTACAAGATGGAACAAGGTTTTACTAGTGAAATCAGTTTTTTTAAAAAAAGTCTGTTTGCCAAACTTTACAACTCTACTGCCACACTTAAAAAAAATACTCCTCACTCTATGACATCTGGGGAGAAGGCACATTTAATTAAAAACTATTGATATCTAATTTTTAAAACCATCAGTTTGACAGCCGCTCTTGTTTGGAGAAATAAAGGAGGTGATCACTGCATTACAGCATGGTTGTCTTCTGAGGCTTTTGGATATTCTGCTAACAAGCCACAGATTTCCATTCATTCAAACAAGTACATGAAAGAGCAGGGAAGCATGCTGTAACACACAAAGAAAATAACATGGGAACTCAGTTAGTTGCCCAGGTGACAATGAAGTAACGCACTGAAATATTCATGGTCACTATGCAGCACCAAAAGGCAGAGAAGAGATTCATTTGCAGCAAGTCTGGTAGAGGCAGCACACTAATTCATGGAATCACAGCACACCCTAGTGACAAAAATGTGACATTTGCCACAACCAGGATGCTGGAATAAGACAGGGAGCAAGTTAAAATTTCTGACCAATCATGTATTTATACCCCTAATTAGCCAAAGTGTTAGCACTGTTGAAAATAAGGCACAAGGGCTCACTTTGCATGCTGTATAATGCATATTCAAACACATTTCATTCCATCCAGTATATTGCTAATGTGATTTCCACATAAAGTGAAAGCAGAATCAAATGCCACAGTGCCTAAACATTCTCCCAAGCCTTGCATGGAAAGAACGAAGGGTAGGTGAAAAGGTACCTTAATTTTGAAAAGCCCTATTTTCCCTTACAAATACAGTGGGCCCTTGTTATCCGCTAGGGTTTGGTTCCAAGACCCCCATGGATAACAAAATCCATGGGTGCTCAAGTCTAGTTATATACAATGACTCAATAAATGGTGTCCCTTATATAAAATGGGAAAATCAAGGCTTGCTGTTTGGAATTTTTTTCCCCTGGAATATTTTCAAGCCACGGATGGTTGAATCCATGGATATGGAGGGCCGACTATATCCTCCTCCCTTCCAAAGTTTAAATTTGGTTTGAGGACCCATCTGGGAGAAAAATTGGAACAGCCTAGGGATCCTTTGTAAGGAAGACTCAATGGGAAGTGTTAAGCACCCTGTCCTCCCCTCCAGCCATTCTTCCCTTTAAGTGTCTGCTTAAGTATACATTAGAATGATGACACATGCATTCACATTGACACACAGAAAGTGAGGAAATACACCTTTCCTTTGCAACATAGACCTGTCCTAGCTTGGGATGGTGATTGGACCATCACCTCAGTTAACCTGCCCAAGTGCTAGGCAGGTACACCCACCATGAGCTGACAGGCATTGATACATAAATATATGAAGGAAAGAAAATGCTGAAATATGATAATCACAGTATAGTGCATAGGCAAAGCACATGTTTTGCAAAAGGTTCCCAGGTTCATTTTCCAGAAACTTCAGGTTAAAGGGATCTCAGGGAACAGAGGTGAGAAAAAGTGATGCTTAAGACCTGAGAAAGCCATTTCCATTTCCATTCAGAATAGCCAGTACTAGGCTAGATACACCAATGATGAAATTCTGTAGATTACATCTTTATATATCCAGCCTAAAACTCTAAAAATCTGCGTGATGGCTCCTGAGCTTTCCTCTTCCTCACTGATTTCTCCCTGTACCTGTACAAAGCCAACTCCAGGGTTTAGATGCGTGGATAAACTTCTAATTATTTTTCTTTCATCACAAGAGGAAATTATGTGAGTGGCGAAGGGAGGGAGGCAGAATGCCCTTAATTCTTCACCTGCCTATTTCCCCCTTTCCTCTATAGTCAATTCATTGGTCAGAGAATCAAAGGATCCAAAATGTACCACACTCTGCCAAATCAGGTTCCAGTTTAGCTTCCCCACCATATTCTGGTTTTTGAAAAGCTGAAAGTGTGGAAGAGAGACAAACAGAAGTTATAATTAGAGAAAGAGAAGTGGGAATTATGAGGTTAATATGTCAGTTTTCTTGCTTGGGAAGCCATGGTTTAGCAGGCTCGGAACAAACAACATGACTGCGCACAGCCCTTTCACACTCCGTTGTGTAGTAGCTTCAGCATGCCATACTCATTAACATAAACTATAATTCGCCAGTACAGTCAAAACTGGGAACAGTAATTTTAATGTCAGTTTAATAAGCAGGATCTTAAGCCATCTTCAGATGCTATGAACAGCCTGTGTTTAGAGTGGTGCAAGACAATACAGTAAGTTATTACTGTACTTCTGAATTTAAAAAAACTAAGAAGGCAACAAAGTCCCACACATCTTCCTGAATGTGCTGCATCTTTGGAAACAGGCAATAAATTGACTCAAATTCAATTAGAGCAAAGCAATAAGTTACATTATTTGGATGATTGGCTTTATGTTTCACTTCATTTTAGTCTCCATTATCTTAATTGATATAATTAACACAGCATTTTTCTTGTTTTAGCTGATCACCCATGAATCCTGAAATAAGCTCAAAACAGAAAGCGAGTAATCAGAACAGCTGTCATAAAACTGTCTCCAAAAAGCAAACCTTGATTTTGCCATCTTATATAAGGGACACCATTTTGCTATGCCATTGCATATAATGGAACTTGAGTATTCACAGATTTTGGTATCCATGGGGGGTCCTGGAACCAAACCCCAGTTAATATGAGGGAACAACTGTACTTTTAAGCCACTATGTTTGCAGAAGCAATATATAAACACAGTATTTTATCATATGCAGACTTTATTGCCATGTTAATTTTTTTTTTATTTGCAGGTATGATTGCAAAACAGCACTAAAAAATGCCCAGCTGTCCATTGGTAGTCAAAGGTGTCCTATTGATAATTTATATTATCTGATTAACTTTAATATAAACTGCACCATATATGATGCTTTTAACACCTGTGGTTCGGCTAAAATACCGTCCACATTCTGATAACTTACAATTAAAATTCAAAAGATGCTGGATATCTGCTACAAATTCTCCTTCAACTGTGGTAACTCTTGAAAAAAGAATTACTCCTGAACACCTTCAGAATGCTAAAAACATAACCCCCAGAAATATAGCCACTAAACACCTATTACTGTATGCATAAATGGTTAATATCATAAACAGTAATAAAAGCAATTACTGTGCACTCACCATGTTGTCATCAATTAAAAGTGAGATCCTAGGCTTGTTTACTGGGAAGTTCAATGAGACTCACTCCCAAATGAGTATATGTAGTATTGCAGCCTATGGCACCTATTTTGGGCTGCTTCCCTTCTTTTGGATAGCAATATATTTTGTGGGGGAAGAGCATAGTTTAGCACATAAATGTTAAAAAGCCCAACATGTGAAGCTATCTTATGATTGTGTGTGTGTTGTGTTGTGTGCCTTCAAGTCATTTCTGACTTATGCTGTCCTCAAGGCAAACCTATCATAGGGTTTTCTGAGGGTCAAGAGTGTATGACTTGCCCAAGGTCACCCGGTGGATTTTTATGGCTGAGCGGGGATTCAAACTCTGGTCTCCAGAGTTGGAGCCCACAACTCAATCCACTACACCACACTGGTGTATTACTGACTTCTGAATAAGCTTAATTTAAAAGTCTGTTTTATAATGATAGTCATAAGCATAAAATTAGAAAGCATTTGGGATTGCAGACTCATTTCTTTAGAACTTTCCTCCAACTTTAACTAGGGGAACATGCTATCAATGAAATACATAACTGATACATGCTAAGACTAGGGTGGGAGAAGGGAGGAAAATCATGAAGCACCTAGATGCTCTTGTTCCTGGTACTCAGGTCATTTATATACATCCTCAGTTCCAACCTGAGCTAGTTCCTAAGTGTTTGCTGCCAATTCTGATGAACGTTTTTTCCAAATGCGAACAGCATACAGCTTTGTATTCATATTCACATTATACATAATCCTTGTTAGAATTGTACGTCTTAGTTTCAGAACCATGAATCAGCTTCACGTTGGAACTACTATTCCAAAATTATCCCCTGGTTCACATTCCAATGGTCTACAAGAGAGTAAAACAATGGTCACAACTGCCCACATGGTCAAAAGTATGACCTCTACTTTGTTTACGGAATCATGAGCTTTCAGGCTTTTTTATTAAAACATTTGGAATTTAATGTAAATGAAAAGAAAACTTAATTTTAAAAAATCAAATAAATCAATTTGATCTAGAACCATTAAGACTTAGTTTCCATTGTTATAAACTCACACTGGAAGAAGTTACTAAAAGAAACAGGGTTCTATCTGGACACCCATTGCATCTCCTGTTCTGAATTGAAGGGCTAGTGGTTTCACAACATCAATGTAATTTCAGTTGCTTGGGTTTTGCCATGTATGTGTTATAATATATGAATATATAAAAATTATGAATATACTTGGCAGTACAGTGGGTTTCAGTTCTGGGACCCCCCGCAGATGCCAAAAAAAAATGTGGTTGGTCAAGCCCCATATTATTCAATGGTGGCAACGTGAATGTGCACACTTCAGTGTATCCACATTCATGTTGCTGCCATTGAATAATATGAGGCATGGCAATCCATGGAAAGTCCAATCCGTGGATAGTGAGCCCGCCAATATGGAGGGCCCACTGTATATTACAGCAGTTTTGTGCTCACAGCATTATGTTCTGTGTTTCCAATGCCTGTCCCTGTTAGAGTGTGTATGACCAACATTGATTTTATTCATTTCTCATGAATGTTAATAATACATGAGACGTGAAATCAACAAACCATGTTCCTAGTCCATACTACTCAGTGCTTCTTTGGGATGAATTTCTACGTCCACACTACTGGTAGCTTTACATTGCACTCACTTTTCTCTTTCCCATTTGACAGCTGCCCAGAAGTCAGAGAAGAAACCCTACAAGTTAAATATTAATAGAATGAAAAGAAACAGAGCAGTTTGTTCGCTGACCTTAGGTCTTGTCTATACAGTCAAATTAATATGAACGGAATGCGAACATACAGTGATCCATTCATAAGGACATGCACATAAATATATGTAATTCTGAAGGGGGGCAGCCAAATCCACCACAAAGTCTGTGTGTGTCGCATCCAGGGCTTCGTCCAGATTTTTAAAAAAGCTCCATATGACATGCGAATGTGCAATCATTTGAACACTCGCATTCGCACAGATATGAACAGGCAGCGTAATCTGATTGGCTGGATGAGCATTGGCTGGCTAGCAAATGGGGAAAGCGCCAGCGCCTGCCATGTTGGATTTTCGGCTAAGCAACGGTCCAGTAACTCAATCAAACAGTGATCTTATACTCTTTTTCTTTCTTTCTTTTTGTACATACGAACTATCGCTTGTGTACATCCTGGGAAACTGATTTTTTTTTTTTTAATTTGGCAGCGGCAGATTTAAAATCATGAGTAAATCACTCATGGACAATATCCTGGCTAGGGGTCATGCAGAGTTTAGGGGGGTCCTTTTGGCCATTGCATCATTGTGAATGCCTGCTTTTTTTTATGTGTTCATATTTTCCCCCCTCGTATAGACAAGACCTTAGTGAGAAATTGGTTGTAGGTCACTTACGGTACTCTCATCTTAAAACAAGAGCCAAAAGGAACTGACTTCATGGAAAGAGAAGAATAAAATCATTCTATCACAACCCAGTATTCCTTCCTATAAGCATGATGATGCAACCGGACTTGTTTATCTCAGATTGGCCTTTTTAGTCATCAGCGTGCTTGCAGAAAGCGCGGGATGAGTCCTTCCTGAATCTTCGTTTGTGAAGAAAAGCCAGAGAGAGAGAGAGAGTCTCTAAATACTCTTGAAGCCATTACTGTTTCACTTGCATTTAGAGTGGGCAACAGAATCTGAGAGCAATAAATATCTAAAGTCAAATGATACATCTGCAGTTGTTAGAGGCCGAGGCAGTGGTTCTCAACTGTTGTTGGACTACAGTTCCCAGAAGCCCTCTGAGGGCTCACCTTGACAGCCAGGTAATCCTCCCAGTCATTAGTGAGGCTGTGAGTTCAATCCTACAGCCTCACTAATAACTGGGAGGACCACCTGGCTATCAAGGTGAGACCTCAGAGGGCTCCTGGGAACTGTAGTCCAACAACATCTATGGACCCACAGGTTGAGAACCACTGCTGTAAGGGAACCCTTGCACCTTCAACAGTCATGCAGCAGATGGGTAAGTATGCTTTCTTAATGTATTTCAGTATAGCGAGAAACTGCAACTATTGGAATTCCTTCCAACACAAAGTATGGTGCATGGTGTGCACACATACCCCTCTGTTTTCTTTTTCATTCCCTGAATAAGACTCTCATTTTCACAGCAAATATTCTTTACTCCATGTCACACCAAGGCAAAAATTAAGCAGATTATTTCTTGTGCAATTCTTACAGTGCACAGTAAAAAGGAAAAAAAGGGGTGACAGAGGGAAGAAATCTATTAGTACCATTGACTAACTGATTTATTTTAGCATGAACAACGAATGAACGAACAAATCTTTATTATAATCATAGACCAGCACAAGAGGGTGAGGTACATTCAATTAAAACCCCAAAAATAAAATATACATGTTTAGAATCTATCTATCTATCTATCTAAAATTCTCTTGGGTATGTTGCCATTCCCAGTGTGCTGACTGGCTGCTTAAGAAACATACCCAACCAATTGTAGCGCTCCATTGGCCAGCCAATCAGCAGCTTGAGGGTGTTTTTCAGCACCAACTTCTTGGCCTACAGCCACATCTTTGCCCATTGAGCTGTAGTAACTAAATACTCGGCCAGCTCCCCTTGCTGTCTTAATATGCATGCATGGGGAAAATAATGTTGCTTTCTATGCATCCCCCACTCTCTTCTTTCTTCTTTTTCCTCCTGTCCTACCTTGCAGGGTAGGTTCCCCCCCTTCCTCTGCTCTTCACCCCTTTTGCACCCAAAAACATGAGCCCTTTCCCCCCTCCTTCTATCAGGGTAATATTGCTTTAAGTGCAAAAGGAAAAATGTTGGAGCAACAGACCACAGACTAGCACAGCTGAAGTGGGTTTGTTCACAGCTGTGGCTAGGCAAAGGGATGACTAGCAAACACTCCTATATAGCCAAAGCACACAATGCATTGTGTCTGTGTTGATGGGCATTGGCAAGATTGATGTTGAGTTAGTTAATGAGGTTTGCTGTGTATATACTGTGTTTGTTTATACTGAAACTGAAGATAAAGACCTCCAGATATTTTTGGGTGGACCTTGCTGTCTGTAAGTCTTTTTGTGTGTGCAAGTGGGTCAGAGCTGTGGAACAGGTTTTTGTGCCCTTTCTGCTGTGCAGTTCTGCTGTTTTGGCTACTCCTGGGTTAGTTTGTCCCCAGGCTGTACCAGGTGCCTCTCAGGGAGCCTATACTAAGTGCACACCTTCTGCCCTGAGGAACTTATAGGCTGCAAAAACAACAACAACAACCTGGAAAGGGGTGGGAAGGAGCTGGGAAGCCGTCCTGGGGTTCCAGGCCCTCTTCCTCCTTAGGGCACCCCTTGGGGTCTTCTGGCTGCCTGTGGCTCTGATTTCCATGGGGAAAAAGGCTTTCTTTGAAAATGCTGCACCAGATGGGCTGTCACCTGCTAAAAAAACCCACCTCTGGCCAGTGGGAGGAACCAAAGCTGGCGAGGGAGGGGGAACAGAGCAAAGTGGGCTCTCATTGGCCACCAGTTTCCCCCGTAGGAATCCAGCATGCTGCCCTCAAAGGGCAGCTGGCGTCAGAGCAGAAGGCTGAGGCTCTGCAGCCTATGCAAGGGGCAAAGACAAGTCCAAAGACTCACGAAAAAGTTAGAAATGACCATTCCGCCCCTTGCTAAAGAGACTCCATTGCTCCCTTTTCTATTCATTTCTATTTTAACAAGCGGTAGACCAGGGTCCCTGGACCCCCTCTTCTCTAAACAAGGCAGAGCTTTTGCATGCTACTTTCACCAAGTATCTAGACCAGTGGTTCTTAATACTGGGGTCCAGGGACCCCCAGGGGTCCTCAATGTCCTCACAGGGGGTCCACGAAGGCTTGAAGGCTGCTCAGACCACCTCCTGCCTGCAGTGGAGTGGCCATGTGACAGGAGCCAAGGCAAAGGCTGGCTGGCTTGGCCTGCACATTGCCATTCAATCCACTCCAGCCACAAACTTGCAGGAAGAAGTAGGAGAAAAGTCATCTTTCCCACTCCAGTGCCTCTGAGGGAAGATTTCATGGATGGTGTAATTGTATTTTTATTGTTATTTTTATTGTTATTCTTATGTTTTGATTATTAGGGTTTTAAATCTAAAGTCTTGGGGGACCATGGCAACAAAAGATATTTAAAGGGACCACTGGTAAAGAAAAGGTTAAGAGGCATTGTTGTAATTGTATTGTTATTGTTATCAGTTATTATTGTTATAATAATACTGTTATTGTTGTTAGGGTTTTAAATCTTGATTTAAATCTTGGGGGCCCATGGCAACAAAAGATATTTAAAGTGGGCTCCTGGTACAGAAAAGTTTAAGAGCCACTGGCCAACGGAGTGCTACAATCAGTTGGGTATATTTCCTAAGCAGCCAGTCAGCACACTGGGAACAGCAATATACCCAAGATAGATAGATAGATAGATAGATAGATTATTTTGTAAGAAGTGAGTCAGTGAAGATGGATCTCCCAACTAATTAATTGGATTTTTGGAACAGTAGACGTTATTAACTCTGTTATAGAACGAGACCAACTTTTGATATGGGTTTTAATATCACCCGGGCACCCAGGGGGTCACATCATCAGCTCACTGCCAGCAGGGCAACAGAGCAACTCACTCTTAAAACACCACCAATGTATGTTACATTAAGTACAGCTAGTATAAGATAAATTCAGTTTAAAAAATTAAAAACATTCAGTTAAAAGCACAGAAAACAAAAGACATGTGTTTAGAATATAAGATGGATATAGAAAAACATCAAAGAAATAGTATATGGAGCACCCTATCCATCAATTTACAAAGCAATATTTTTTGAGTCTAGTCTGTGGCACTCAACACCATTTTAAGAGCTGCTGCACAAAATCTAGCAACATTATATATTGTATTAGGATTAATATCTGAAAGTAGCATGAAAGTATAAAATTGCCCTGTGCATCCTAGATATTTATACAATAAAAGTGAGATAAGGCTAATACAGATATCTCTGTAGTATAAACACCGGAGTTAACACATGCGCTATTGTTTCTATATGACCAGACTCACAGGGACATTGTCTCTCCAAATAAGGGATCTTCCTGTATCAGCCAGCCTTCAAGGACAGCTGAGGGGAGGGTGTGGCATGGCTTTTATTTTAGTATGAGCTTATTTTAGCATGGGATTTCAGTGCACTTCTTCAGGTTTCAGGTTTCAGTCCACTTCCTCAGATGCACTGATGGAATAAATAATAAACTGCAGGTATATTAGCAGTTACATAGTTGGGGAGGTACAGAACAGGATACACAAAGATGTTATTTTTGACACTGACCATAAATCTTCAAACTCTTACAGAGTAAAGTATCAGCACAGCCATTTTTCAACTTGCAACTAATTACATTCAAATAATTACCCTAAAGACACCAAATCTGTCTGATCTTGGAAGCTAAGCAGGGACAGCCCTGGTTAGTATTGGATGGGAGACTGCCAATGAATACCAGGTGCTGTAGACTACTGCATACACTCATGTATAAGTCAACCTCATGTATAAGTTGAAGGCAGGTTTGTGGGCCAAAATCATGAATTTTGATATGATCCATGGATAAGTTGAGTGTAAAATTTTGGGGGTCAGCACGGGGCTCCTTAGATCCATTCCACAGAGAAGTAAAGGCACCATTGCCACTCCGGGGGGTCAACTGTTCCTGGCAGCTGCTGCCACCACTATTTTCCCACCCAGGCATTCAAAAAGGCCTTTTGCCACTCAAAAGGGCATGGTTCCCTTTTTTCTTTTCTTTTCTTTTCTTTCTTTTTTTTTTTTATAAAAGCTAAGTTGTACTATTAACTCTTATCAAAAAAAGGAACCATCCCGTTCTTTGAATAGTGTGGTGAAAGGCAAGAGCATTGTCCATCCCAGGAGAACCTAAAAGAAGCACTGACACCCCTCTGCTCTCTCTATCAGCCTTTTGGAATGCCTGGGCAGGAAAATGGCAGCGGTAGCAGCTCTTTGGTGCTTCCCTGCCACAGTGGAGAAGCAACTGCTCCTACACTTTCCGCCACGATGGGGAAGCACCAAAGAGCTGTCACTGCCCCATCACCATTTTCCTGCCCAGGCATTCCAAAAGCCCACTGGAGAGAGTAGATGGCGTCAGTGCTTCCTTTAGGTTCTCTAGCGACAGGCTACCGGTAAGCTCTTGCCTTTCACCACTCAGAGAAGAGGATTGTTCCTAGGTAGTTTGTTCCCACGCCTGATATATACCCTCTATCTCCTTTCCCCATTTGCGTCCTTTTCATTATGTCTTCTGAAACTTGTTCTGTATTTGTATTTCCTGATTTGTGTCGGTGGTGTTATGCTCATGCTTGATGTGTTTGCATTGATTACTATTTAGTAAACTCTGATTTGTTTGCAATGATATCCCCGCCTCCTGCTTGTGTAGCTTGCTAGTCTCCCATTTGTGTTATTCACAGAGACCATGAAGAAGAACAGTTTGCATACCTATAACTGTGGTTCTTTGAGTGGTCAGCTGTGAACCCTGCCCATTCTCCCTTCATCGTGTCTTGCCTTTCCTTTAGGTTGCTGCATTGGCATCCATGGAACTGGCAATTTTGGTGGGAAGGCCCCTATGTAGTGGCACTGGAGGTAGGCAAGGCTACCACCAAAAAGCTTATGTAACATTCTAGAAGGTTCCAAAGATGCACTGCACAGGCACAGAATAACCCATTTGCGTGCATCAGAGACCACGAAGAAGAAACGTTTGCTCTTTCTATCTTCGCTTTCAGAAATAGATCTCTTCTGCTCCGAAAGCAGGGGTCAGAGGGAAGGAGCATGATATGGAAGTGGGTGTGGGTGGTAAAGCTGAGGGCTATGCATGGTGCAATACACAAGCAGCAAAAAGAAAAGGAGGTAGATGGGGAAAGGAGACAGAGGGTGTATATCAGGCATGGGAACAAACTACCTAGGAACCATCCCCCTCTCACCTTGAAAGTTTAGTCCTTCCCAGGTGAACCTAAAAGCAGCACTGACCTCCTCTACTTTCTCCACCACAGTGGCAAAGGGCCACCCCATTTTTCTGCTCAGGCATTCCCAAAGGCCAGAAGTCCAAAGGAGATGGAGAGAGGTACTTACATTGACCCGTGTATAAGTTGACCCAGGTTTTTAGGGGGTTTTTTTTTTTTGGTCAATTTTTCTGGACTTATGAACAAGTATATACAGTATACTTCAGAGAAAGGAACTGGCAAAACTACACCTGAGTCTTCCTTGCCTAAGAAAGCCCTATGAAATTCATGGGGTTGCCATAAGTCCACAGGCAACATGAAGGCACACACACACACCTTAAAGAATTCTCTCCCCTTTGTCCCCTGAAGCCCCTCTACAAAAAACATACTTTATACCTCTTTTATAATAAGAAACCAGGGTACAGAGGATGAGCAGTATGATACCTATAGGATATCTGAAAGTATGAGGAAAGCACTAGAGGATCTAAAAGAAAAACTCACAAACACAGTTTTCCTTGTCCCAGTCATATATAGGCTACATATGGTGCTAATAATGTCTGGAGTGCACTTTAAAATCGAAGACAGGAAGAAAATGCTTTGTAGTTTTTATGGAGTGCCTTTCTCTCATTACAGAGAGATCACCTCCATTACTCAGTCTCTGACACTAGAGGGGGAGTCTTCCGTGGAAAACGGAAGGTGCACAAGGCCTCATTTTAGATGTGGCATCCAGTCCACCAGATATAGCAATAGTACTCTGTTTACCTTGCCACTGAAATGAGACTATATAAGAGAAAATACTGCTGCAGCATCAAGACAGAAGCCCCGAGGACACTCATGACCTCATTTTCCCATTTCCTGACACTACCTGCTGTCGACAGCCAAGAGAGGAAGAGGGCAGGAGAACAGAAAAACTCAGCATGCTGGGCAGCACAGTACTGAAGCACTTTCCTCTACCGAGCTCTTTGGCAAATCATTTGGAAAAATAAAACTAGGAATCATTTCACCAATCCGTTCCTTTAGCCAGTGGCATAGTTGACTATTTATTTCTTTTATACTCTCAGGAAAATAAACTTTTATTCTTGAGTTATGGTCACTAATATTTTTTTTTAATTACCACAGAGACTGGTTTTGTTTTTTTTAAGTGATTCTAAGATGGTGTGCTGAAGCAGAATTGCTCAACATGATTGTTACATAATCTCTTACGGTGAACAACATTTTCCAAGCCTTTCTCTGTGTATTCAGGTTGACAGTTACACTAAAAAAAAATACACAAAAGAGGTTATAACTATAAAGTGAAGCATGGCACAGATATCCTAACATTGCATTAAAACACAAACAGCACAAGACTCAGGCATGTAAAGGACTCTGGAAGCCTTGCTCTTTCCCTGTCACTATGACTTACACCTGAGCGTTGCTCATAGCTACATGGAAAAGGGATAAGTAAACAGAGGGAACAGGCTGGCTCATCCAGATGCACAGCACCCATGACACCTTGTTACCACTATGCAGATAATATCGGGGACAGACCAGTTCTGCTTTGTCCAGCCTATAGCCTGGGCTCACCTTGGGTACAGATCCCCTTGCCCTCTCCATGGGCTGAAAATACTGCTGCTTAATGTCAGGTCAGTAAATGGAAAAACACACTTGATCCAGGACTTGATCCTGGACGAGCATGCTCACCTGGACTTTATTACAGAGACCTGGCTGGATGAAGGGGGGGGGGGTTAATCTCTCCCAGCTTTGTCCGCCTGGGTTTTCTGTGGTGCAGCGGGTAACGCCTGGAGGGAGGGGAAGTGGAGTTGCAGTTGCAGTGGTCTATTGGGATTCCATCTCGCTCACCCCAGGTAACCTGTCCGGCAGGCTGCTGGATTTGAGTGTGTCTATTTAAAGGTGGGTGGCAGGGGCAGATTAGGGATTCTGTTGGCATACCACCCACCCCACTGCTCAACAGTCTCCCTTCCTGAGCTGGCTGAATTGGTCTCGGCGGTGGTGTTGGAGTCTCCTCGGCTTGTTGTGCTGGGGGACTTCAACATCCATGCAGAGACCCTTCTGTCAGGAGCAGCTCAGGATTTCATGTCCTCCATGACAACCATGGGTCTGTCCCAAGTAGTATCTGGGGCACCCATGCTGCAGAACACACTCTGGACTAGTTTTCTGTGTTGGGCAGGAGGATGGTGATCTTAGTGTGGAAGAACTTTCAACAGTTCCATTGTCATGGACAGATCACTACCTGGTGGGTTTTAGACTCACTGGAACTCAGAACCTCTGCAAGGGTCGGGGGCCAATTAAAATAGTCCACCCAGGAGGCTTATGGATCCGGATGGATTCTTGACAGCTCTTGGGGAGTTTCCTGTTGCCTTGGCAAGTGATCCTCTCAAAGCTTTGGCTGATTTCTGGAATAGGGATATGGTCAGGGTGGTGGACACAATTGCTCCTAAGCGTCACCTCCCACAGAGTGGAGCCAAACACGCACCCTGGTTCACCAGGGAGCTGGTGGTAATGCAGCGATTGGGATGGAGACTAGAGCAATGATGGCGGAAGACTCGGAATGAGTCCGATCGAACATGGGATAGGGCTGATTAGAAATCTTTCTTCACTGTCACCACTGCACCTGCACAGTGTCGCCCAGTGGAGCTGTTTCAAGTGGTTAGAGGGCTTTTGCATTCTACCCCACAAGATCAGTATATAAACTGTTCAGCAGCCCACTGTGAAGAGTTTGCACAGCATTTTGCAAATAAAATCACTCGGATCTGCTCTGACTTGGATGCTGTAGTTGATACAGGTCCAGTGGATGCAACTTTGGTTCCTGCTTGTCCGGTGTTATTGGATATGTTTCAGTTTGTGCAACCTGAGGATATGGACAGGATCCTTGGAGAGGTGAGAGTCACCATGTGCATACTGGACCCATTCCCATCCTGGCTGTTGAAAGCAGCCCAAGGAGGACTGGTAGATTAGGTAAGGGGAGTAGTGAATGCCTCATTCCAGCAAGGCAGGCTTCCAGCTTGCCTCAAAGAAGCTGTGGTGAGGCCACTATTGAAAAAAACCTTCCCTAGATCCCACTAGACTGGAGAACTATTGGCCAGTCTGTAATGTCCCCTTTTTGGGCAAGGTGTTGGAGCATGTGGTGCCTCCCAGCTCCAGGTGTTCCTGGATGAAACAGATTATCTAGATCCATTTGAATCTGGCTTCAGGCCCGGCTATGGTCGCCTTGGTGGATGATTTACACAGAAAACTAGACAGTGGGATTGTGTCCCTGTTGGTTCTGCTGGACCTCTCAGCGGCTTTCAATACCATTGACCATGGTATCCTCCTGGGTTGCCTCACTGGGATGGGGCTTGGGGTCACTGTTTCACAATGGCTCCAGAAGGTGGTGCCAGGGGACACCTGTTCAACACCCTGGCCACTGCACTGCAGTGTCCCTCAGGGCTGTGTCGTCAGCCATGCTATTTAACATCTACATGAAACTGCTGAGAGAGGTCATCTGGAGTTTTGGGGTTCTGTGTCATCAGTATGCTGATGACACACAACTTTCAACTCCAAGGAACCTGTTTCTGTGCTAAACCAGTGTCTGCTGTCAGTAATGGACTAGATGAAGGTGAACAAACTGACACTTAATCCAGACAAGACAGAGATGCTCTGAGTAAGTAGAAAGGCAGATCAGGGAATAGTGCTAGATGGGGTCACACTCCCCCTGAAATCTCAGGTTCATAGCTTGGGTGTGCTCCTGGACTCAAATCTGAGCTTGGATGCTCAGGTTTCGGCTGTGGCTAGGAGTGCATCTGCAGTTAAAACTTGTGCGCCAGCTGCACCTCTTCCTTGACAAGTCAGATCTGGCTACAGTGACACATGCCTTGATTATATCCCATTTGGACTACTGTAACACATTCTACGTGGGGCTGCCTTTGGAAACTGTTTGGAAACTTCAGCAGGTCCAAAATGCTGTGGCCATGCTGTTGACAGGGGCTGGCTACAGGGATCATGTGACCCCTCTGTTGAAACAGCTGCATTGGCTACCAGTCCATTTCCGGGCAGAATTCAAAGTCCTGGTTTTGACCTTTAAAGCCCAAATGGCTTAGGTCCAGACTATCTGAAAGACCTTATCTCCCTATACAAGCTGGCCCAAGTGTTAAGATCAGCAGGAGAGGGCTTTGTCTCAGTCCCACCACCTTCACAGGTGTGGTTGGTGAGGACTCAGGGGAGAGCCTTCTCTGTTGCTGCTCCTAGACTGTGGAACTCCCTTCCACAGAAGGTCGGTATGGCCCCTGCCTGCTTTCTTTTCATCAGCAGTTGAAGACGTTTTAATTTAGGCAAACATTTGAGAAGTGAATTTTAATTGGTGTGCTGCCTTTTAATGTCTTAATGTTGTATTTTTATTGATTTTATGTTTTTAGTTCATGCTGTGTTTTTAATTATGTGGTAATTAATTTAATGCTTTTTTAATTTTTGTAAATTCTGATATTTTGGCTGTATTTTTTATTATTGTAAGCCACCTTGAGTCCCATCTTGGGAGAAAGCTGGGGTATAAATATAATAAATAAATAAAAATAAATAAATAGTATTTATAGTCTCCCCACAATATCCTCTCTGCCCTTGGTTTTCAGAGATATTCCAGCATGCACAGCATTAATCTCAGGTGCATATATGAATGAGTGAAGCAGGAGCAGTGATTAGAGTAGGAAAAATTGGCATTTGTTTTTCCAAGTGAGGAAGCAGAGGGAAGGACATGTATCTGTGAAAGGATATATAATTGAGGGGAGAGGAGAATCTGGAGGGGAAATTAATTAACTGGGGCAGTGTATGGCTGGAACAGAAATGAATTTCTTTCAAAAAAAAAACCTTTCTGTATATGCAGATACAGTAATTGGGGTTGAATGCTATGTAAGGAATTTGCAGTCAATGCACATGTGTACACAAACACATACAATTGTATACTTAACACTTTCAGGAGTCACAACTCAAACATTTACCCAGGCCTCATACGCCTCCATGTAAGAAGGCCCAGAAAAACAGCAGCCTTTCAACAAAACATGCATTTTGGTGGTGCACTTCATATGTGAATTAATTGACTCAAGAAAAAAAAATTAATAAGATCACATGCAATTGAAGATGTTTATTAATAGCAAGTTTCTCCATTCCTCCTACACTGCCATTCACTCCTCCAACATTGCTGAAAAAATTGAATAATCTGGCTCAACCCAATATTATTGGGCATGCTTCTGAATTAATTTCCTCCCAGAAAGCTACAAGATGAAAAGTTTAACTATGTGATAAATTAAGTTGCCAAATGAAATGGATTGGCAATCAGTGATAGGCTGTCAGATCAATTTCAGATTTAATTCCTCCTTTCCTCTCACCTGTTCATTAAGCTCCAGATTCATGGCAACTTCAGTGACTGATTATGCATTAACAAGATGTTCATGTGGGGAGGTGAAGCTCCGTTAGTCAACAGACTATACTAACACATTCATTTAAACATAATTCATGGCTAATATATTCAGTTCACAATTCCAATATATAAACACCCTACCTCTACCTTGAAGTTTAATTTTTGGCTTGACAGGGATGTGATGCTTCATAACATTAAGATGCTGCAAAGCAAACCATAAAGTCTCTGAAGGTCAACAGAAGCCATGGGAAAAGTCAACCAGTAAAACTTTCTGTTCTTTTTGGCTTAAAATAATATTAAGACACCTTACTTTTCAAAGGGATGTGTTTTTATCTTTATTCTGATTCTTTTCTTTTACATATATGAATTTTACAAAGAAGTTTAAAAGTCTGTTTCCCAGGAAAACTTTAAGCTGCAATCCTATGTACACATAACTGAAGTAAATTGTACTTAATACAGTGGAACGTATTTCCAAGTATAGATATGTAAGATTATATTGTTAGAATACCAATGGAAAACACATCACTTGCTACATGTAACAGAAGTTCCAACAACATTAAAATCTGATACCATTACTACTATATTTTTATTTTAACATGAGAACTGAATCACCATCAGAAAAAATAAATTAAAATTGCGCCTTTCAAGTGATTTACAGCCACAAAGCCTCATTTCTTGCAAATGTTGTTGTCCAATCAGTGATTTATCTTCATTATCTCAGTGCACTGACACTAACACAAGAGCCAGTAGGGAAGGAAGATTCAAACTGCTGCATTCCCCTTAGACTCAAAAATGAGAAAGTTTATATTGGTACAATCAAGCAGAAGGTATGAAATGTTACTGCTCTGTTTTTAAGCATTACCTCCCATTAAAGAGGAATAGTCCAAGGAAAACATATTGATTCTAGAATGAGATTTATATACCTTTCAGCTGCTTGAAATGTCTCTGCTATGCTACCTAGAGCAGCTTCTGGAGCAAGGAACAAGGATAATTCTAAGACAGCAACTCTTACCTGTCTGACATTTAGTTCCTATGGGTAGGTAAGAAAAATGCAGGGAAAAGTAGCAGACAGCAGGCCTTACTCAACTGCTCTGAGGGACATCAAGTCTGTGAGCTCTGTGTCTGTGAGAGTTTGCTACGGACAGCTGAACAAAAGAGTTTAATATGCTGGCCAGGATCTAAAGAAAACCATGAGTGGATAGAAATCACTTGAGTACCATCAGTTCTCCAACACTTCCCACCCTAGCTGAATCCCCTTGCTCTGTTCTGCAAAGCCCCCCACCAACACCCAGGACAAGGCCAGCAAGAAGAAAGGAGACCCCAGTCCATGTGTGGCACACAGTACACAGCCCTTTAGATCCTGGCCTACAGCTAGTGATAGGAGGCAATGCAGTGGGGAAGGGGGTTCTCAGACAAGACAAGGCTATGTGTGGCCCTAACAGGAGTCAGAATGTCAAAGTACAATCTTAGGAGATGGTGCAGAAGATAGTGATATAAAAGGAGAATGGACTGTGAAATATTTGTTTTTGCTTTGCTTTCACCCACTGATAAAACACAATGAACTACAAATTTTAAGAATGAAGTAAGAATCAGATTTTAAGAATGAACAATGAATTATCATTCCATGACCTTCACCCCATCCCTGATAGGAAAATTAACTTCCATAGCAAACTGTGAGATATGCATCAATCCTAGAAGTACAATTTATACCAGATGCCCACAGCCTCAATTACACAGTTTTCTAGATATCATAGAACTGATACCATAATTTGTGTTTGCACTCACGAGAGTGTATTCTGTGATGTCTCACAAAGGCATAAAATCCACCAAATTTGTATTAGCCACAGAATGCAGCATCCTGAAAACCACATTAAAGAGCAAAATAGTAGATTTTTCTTTTGGAGCTACAAGAAATAAAGGCTTACAGCTTGCACAGATAATTCCCAGAAGTGTCATTGGTAGAAGGAATAACCCTTTTCCTCACATTCCAAAGAGCATGTAACTTTTCTTTAAGAAAACTTTGGCTTTGATTATTCTCAAGTACATATTAAAAATAAAAAGGAACTGAAGGTTTTTTTTAACTGTAAGAACATTTGAGATCCAAACGCAAGTCTTTTTTTTAAGAGTATCTCAAGAGAAAGAGAGAAAAGAACTTTTACTGAAATTATTGCAAGAGACATACATTTTTGTCAAGATTTACATACATTTGTAACAACATTTATTGGAAGAGACATGCATATATTTGAAAAGAGAAAATAAAAAAGGTAATGTCAACTCACTACTTGGTATGTCACTTTAAAAATCCTTCCTCCTGGATGGAGGAAGAGTTCACCTCAAAATAACATGACAGAACTTAGCTCCACTGAAATATCTTTGCCTCCTTTTCACAAAACAGCACCCTGAAAATGCCTAATATACCTCAAGCAGTAGACAGTACAGTAGGGTTTCCAGGGGCAGGAGAAGGTCAGCACTTCGGCACCAAGCACTGTTCACTGCACATTCCCAACACCAGCAGAAGCCAAACAAATTAAGCTTGCTAACAAAACTATACATACATTGAATTCATTCACATTGGGTTTCTTTCATTCCATTCAGCCCCTCCTGCCAGGAAAGTAGCTTCCTTCAAGGGAATAGGGAAGGGAGCAATTCCCCCTCATGACTGAAGTGCCCTGTACATCCTAAGGTCTGGTAAGAGGGTCTCCAGAACAGAATTTGGGAGAACTGCAAAGGTGAGGAGAAGAGGGGGGTGTTCTTTTGCACTATGCAGGAATTCATTTATAATTCATGTAATAATCACAAAGTCTGGATGTTCGTGGGACTTTATTTGTAGTTTTAGTAACACCCAGTGCATGGAGTTCGGCGTATCCCTCTTCCTCTATCCTGGAGATTATCCAAGTATGTTTTGCTGAACATTCAAATGTTTAAACACTGACATGAATAAAAACACACCAAGTATTTTTAAACCTTACCAGCATTAACTATGGCATCGATCTCAAGTACCGTGATATCACCTCTGTAGAGGGAGACTTTCTCACTGAGACATTTCTGTACCGGCAAGGCTTCCTTAGTGTTTTCTTCTGTAGAAAGAAAGAAAGAAAGAAGGAAAGAGCTTTAAACCATGGATATAAACACACACACACACACACCACTACGTATTGGAAAATGGCAAACCACTGCTAACAGTACTGGATTCTTATATTCCTACTGTTAGTTTAATACTATAAATATTAAAACCCTGTAACAGCCAGACATTAATAATTAAAGAACATGAATGTAGCCATATGTCAATGCTAAGCAATTATCAATTGCAACTATGAATCATTGCTATGCAACTGTCTTATTTTAAACTGTGACATGCATACAAATCAGGCTTACACCAAGTCACCTAGCCTAGCGGCAAGAAACTGTCAGAGGCTGGGGGGCTGAATTGTCTCCTAGGGGACCTTGAAATGCCACAGACCCTTCTTGCAGCCCTTCAGCCCTAAAAATACTTTTTGTAAAAAAAAAAATGCCCACAAATGCTTCAGAACACATGCTAGGGGTTCTGAAAGCAATTTCACCATTATTTTCCGCTGGACCATTTTAGGCCCAGCAAAGACCTTTTTTCCCCCAACTGTCAACTTCCAGGTCACTCCCTGTTGAGAAAAAGGCCATCCTGGGGTCTGAAACAGCCTGAGGAAATCAGCAGCGGCTCCTCTTCATCTTGGAAAGATGTGACCAGTAGGGTGCCACAGGGTTCTGTCCTGGGCCCAGTGTTATTCAACATCTTTATCAATGACTTGGATGATGGAATTAGGGGCATACTTATCAAATTTGCAGATGACACCAAATTAGGAGTAGCAGCTAATACCCTAGAGGACAGGATCAAAATTCAAAATGACCTGGATAGACTGGAGAGCTAGGCCAAAGCTAACAAAATGAAATTCAATACGGAGAAATGTAAGGTACTGCACTTAGGATGGAAAAATGAAATGCATAGATACAGGATGAGGGAGACCTGGCTGAACGAGACTACGTGTGAAAGGGATCTAGGAGTCCTAGTAGACCACAACTTGAACATGAGTCAACAGTTTGATGCGGACAGCTAAAAAGGTCAATGCGATTTTGGGCTGCATCAATAGAAGTATAGTGTCTAAATCAAGGGAAGAAATAGTGCCACTCTATTCTGCCTTGGTCAGGCCTCACCTAGAATACTGTGTCCAGTTCTGGGCACCACAATTCAAAAAGGATATTGACAAATTGGAGCTTGTCCAGAGGAGGGCGACTAAAATGGTGAAAGGTCTGGAAACCATGCCTTATGAGGAGAGACTTAGGGAGCTGGGTATGTTTAGCCTGGAAAAAAGATGGTTAAGGGGTGATATGATAGTCACATTGAGGATGGAGCAAGTTTGTTTTCTGCTGCTCCAGAGACTAGAACAAAGAGCAATGGATGCAATCTCCAGGAACAGAGATTCCACTTCAACATTAGGAAGAACTTTCTGACAGTAAGAGCTGTTCAGCAGTGGAACACAACCCTTGGAGCGTGGTGGGGTCTCCTTCCTTGGAAGTCTTTAAACAGAGGCTGGATGGCCATCTGTCAGGCTTACACCAAGTCACTTTGATCACGCTTTGATCGTGATTTCCTGCATGGCAGGGGGTTGGACTGGATGGCCCTTGTGGTCTCTTCCAACTCTACAATTCTATGATTCTATGATTCTATATGAAAATTTACCTCATATTCCTAGGGGCCATTTGGGAGCATTTTGCTGATATTTTTTTTTTTTAAGAGAAATCTTTGGAGCAGCATGCAGCTCACAGGATGCACTTTCCCCATTGCTGACTTACTCCAATATTGTCTCCTCCACTCTTCCCCTGCCAAGGGACCTCCAGATCACTTGAACAAATTCCCATCAGTCCTATATGTCTTTACAAGCAGTAACATGATGGTGTGATTTATAATCCAAAACACGTGGAAGCCACCAGACTGGAGAAAGCCAGTATACTGGATCGCTAGAAACTCAGAGCCACATTAGACATAGCATTAAGATATTCATGGTCAGATTCCCTAAGCCTCCCTGATCCCTGACCCCACAAACAGTAAAAAGAAGCTAATGGAGGGGGAGCAAAGGAGATTTGGCTCAATTTGGGGAAAGGCAGCTTTGTTTTTAACATTTATTTGGGGCCATAATGTACCTACTCCTATCAGGTGTACATGTCTGTGTTACCAAATGATCTTGCTGTTACCGGTTACCATTTTGGCTCTCTAGCCTTGCATTAAGACATTATATAGGGGCTGTCTACACGGTAAAAAAAAAAAAATACGTACGGCGTTCGGAAGATCAATCATGGGTAAACACAGCCATTTGGATGCATACGTGTCTTTTGGAAGGGGGGCTAGTGAATCCCCCATAAACTACGTGGTTTCAGTGTTCGGGAGGATTAGTGGATCTCGAGCTAAAATCTGTACAGCCATTCGTATTGTCGACGGTCTGTACACCCTGTTCGCACACATACCAACGGGCAGTGTAATCTGATTGGCTGGCCAAGCACATGGGGCAGGGCTAGCAAAGAGGGGAATTGGGAGCAGCTGCCATGTTGGATTCCCGGCTAAGCGTGAGTCCGGTAAGTCCATGAAATGGAGATCTTTACCTATATTCATTTTTATTTTACATTGTAAATAGGGAAAACTGACTGTCCGCAAAGCAAGCACCTTTTAAAAAAAAAATTAAAAGCGGCAGGAGATTTAAAACTGCCACTTGGATCACTCACTCCAGCCAGCTGGGCAAGGGGGGTCATACGGAGTTTAGCAGGGGGTAAAAAATCATGTAGGCAGATCGTACGCACATGAACGGCTATCTTTTCAGATTTTTTACCCCCCAAACGGATTTTTTTTCCATCGTGTAGACGAGGCCATAGTTCATCTTCCTCTTGTTTCCAGAGCACACACAGCTGCGTTGTCTTCCTCCTATATCATCTCTCCACCTCAGTTTAAAAAAACAAATACATATGCACACCTCTATAATTTCAATGGGTTTTCTTATGTACTTTGTGTAATTCTACAAAACATAACTGGGAGATGGGGGAGTCATCTTCAAATACTACAACAGCACTCTTTTATTTTTTAAATACCTTGTGATGGTGACTACATTTATTTAACTTATATCCTATCCGTTAAACAAAATTCTTGAGAATGTATATGATATACTAAAAATAATAAATTGCCATATTGTGAAATACAATACATATTATATTTACCAAATACTGTAAAATAAGTAAAAATACAATAAAATAGTAGGGCATTTACAAGTAAGAGAATATGCTACACTTTATTTATTTGCGTATTTATTTATTAAATAAATAAATAATAACCTTGTATCTGCAGCACAGCCAATCAGGTCAAAGAACAGCCAAAGAAAACAACTTTAAAAAAATTATAGAACTGAAATATAATTAAAATATAAAAAACAAAACAGAAGATGAAATCTACACACTAACAGGCCACAGAACTAAATCATAGTTGCTGGACCACCAGAGCTTGACAAATAGCAAAATGTTAAAATGTGAGACCAACCAGGCCCACAAAAGCAAGGACATTCCACAACTAGGATGCCAGAATAGGAAGGGTACTACAGAGGTATGGGATGCCTATATAACAGATTTATGGAGATTAAGAGAGACAAAACAGAAGAACAGTTGGTATGCTCATCCCCACTCTCCTTCACCTGATCCTGAAGGTATGAGAGATTAGAATACCTGAATAGGGCTACTGTGACTTCTCAAGCACTGCAATGCTGCAAGCTGCCAAGTTCCATATAATTATCAAAACAAAAAACCCAAACCGGGAGTACTGTGTTACCAACTATCTTATATTTAAGTAACACACTCATACAACTTGTATAAATACACTGATCTAATACACTGTGATTATGATTACTGCATTAATATACTGCCATATAATTAATATATAGGAATAATCCAAATACAAACAGTCCCAAAACACTATCCAAGTCACTGATTAATGTATCATAAATCCATGAAAAATATGCATGGACTAGGACTTAATATTGAATTTTCTTATATCAGAACCACTATTGAAGGGTCTTGTGGAGAATCCGCATGATTCAAGACTACCCTCCCCCGGAAATTTTACGGGTGTTTCAACATAAATCTTCATCAGCTGTTGATTTCTTTAAAATTTGGTAACATCCACACCAATTTAACTGTTTGAGTATATTAATGATACAAACATATAAACAACCTGTTATTTTAAACATCTCCCATCAAGTAAGCCATAAATGAAACTGCCACTCTAATGTAACAGATAGCCCCATTCCTAATGAGGTGGTTTAGCAGAGCTGCTGTAACCTACTCCAATAAGAAATAGCTGTAATACCATTAATTCACTAAGATTTTACAAGTAAGTATTCATATAAATTACAGATTTTAAATGGTTTTTGAACAGTTTTAAAAAACAGGTTCCAAACAGTATCTCTTCCTACCAAGAGATATACTGATTTCCAGAAATATATATTTGTGGCTATAGTAAGCAAACTTTGAGAGCAATTCTTTATCTTCTTTCTCAAGTGAACTATTTATCCGCTAGCCTCTCTGTCATCATACAACCTAGCTCCTAATAAAGTGTTTCACAGAGCTGTAATTTACATATAATTGGCAATACCACAGATTTCTTGTTAAAGATGTTTCATATAATGTCAGTACTGTATATAAAAAGGAATCCAGGGAACAGGTGTGTCTCAGAAGGAAAGGGCATTCTCTGCAGCTACCAATATGAATCAGACTATCATTTCATGGACAGCTTTGGGAAAACCAGTCACAGTCCTGCCACAAGTACTAAAAAGAGATTACATCAAATGCATCTAGTCAGTCAAAATACTGTTTTTAAGAGACATGGTTTTACATCAATAGCTGTCCCCCTAATACATGGACTTTCCACAATTCAAAAGCAAATCTGCCTGTTCTTCAATGAAGAATTTTTATGTTCATAATTGTACAAAACATGCTGCTGACAGGAACCTTTTTTTCTTTACAGGTGTTTGTTATACCTGTGTGTGTATGTGCCTTCAGGTCACCTGTTGACTTATGATGACCCCATTAATTTCATAGGGTTCTCTTAGGCAAGGAATACTCATTAGAGGTGGTTTTACCAGTTTCTTCCTCTGAAATATAGCAGCACCTGATATTCATTGGGGATCTTCCACCCAAGTACTAACCAATACTTACCCTGCCTAGCTTATTCTGAAAACATTAGAAGGTGGATAATGCTAACTTCCACAGCATGGAAACCTCCAACTGCATCAAGGTTCTACCAAATGAACCAGAAGGGGAGCATGCATTTTTTCTAGTTAGCTGGCAACTTTAGTGCAGACTATGCATGACCAGGGCAGCACAGGTAGCCAAAGCCTTACAAAGAGGGTACAAAGAGGGCAGGAGTATTTCCTCTCTTGAAGCTAGGATCATAACCACCAGAGCCAATAAGGATCAAGTATTAGATCCTTACGCTGTACTCTAACACAAGAGCCTCTACTACACTGTGAAACACGGCCAAGGGTCCTGAAGTGCTGGGGCCTACAGAAAAGAAAGCCATGGTAAATGATGATTAGGAAGGACAAGATCTATTGCCATGGCTATGCTGGGCAAATGCCACTACAGGCACCACGTTACAGATTCGCTCTTTGAAGCAGGAAGATGGGTGTTCCAATCCTCATGCCTTTACTGAACATTGATAACCATAAATGTGTTTTGACTACAGCATAGTTGCAGAATGAACATAGATGTGAGGACAATCGGTTTTGCAGGACTGGGACATGAACCACTGTCTCCTACTTCCTGAAGTGCTACACTTGTATAGCAGAATAACATAGAGCAAATATTGGCCACATTTCCTTAGTCTTATTTTTTGTGTTACGTATCCCTAAACCAAAGGGCATTTTTCTGATACAAAACAGGAATCTTCACTCCAAACATCCATGGACTCGGGAAATTTGGTTTCCAACCTTATAAAGCACTATGGCTCAAAGCACTACAATCCAATGTCAGGGCTAAGAAAGTCCCCCATAGCAAAGCTCCTTCTCCCTTTACCCACAATTTAAGTACCTCAGTTTAGATGTTCAGGCATGACAGAGTGGACTGAGTTTTATCAACAGTTCTAACTCTTTCCATTTATTATTGCTTTCTCTGGACAGTTGCCAGGGAAGTACTTCGGTACAACTTCCTGAATGGTGCATTTCCTTCACAGTTCTCAAAGGAATTGTGAGAAGGAAGTAACACATGACAGAGGGAGGACTGCCAAGGGAGGACTGCCAAGTAGTTGGCAGTGGAGTATATGAGTAGTTGCCATAGCTGCCGTATCACTTGCTTTCTCCCAGCACTGCAGAGTGACTAGTGATCAAGTAAATTCAATTTGACCTAGCTTCACTTACAACACAGACAGGGAAACTTTCAATACCAGCTTCCCGAAGCACCACCAAGCATGGTTCATCATAAAGGACTGTAGTCTAAAACATCTGAAGGCAGACAGATTCCATCCTTGGCCTAAAAGGAGCTGGGGTCCCTATGCCAGGCTTGAGGACTTGACTAACAATGATGGTACAGTGGCATGGTTAACAGTATGGTTTAGATAGTGATGTCCCCTGTTTGGGCCCCTTTTCCCATTCCAGTTTCCCATACACTCACAAACTTCACATCTTGACTTCAGTTCAATATCACTTTTACCATCACTGCAGTCCCTAGCCAGACATTTGGCAAGACCAGGGGGCTGAGAAAACAATCTAGCATTTATAGAACTGCCAAGTGGAAACAATTTCACCCCACATAATTGTGTGCCAGTTAACATAGCCAAGACTATAAGTGCTTCCTCTTAAAAAAAAAATACTCCAAAAGGAGCCAGTTTTAATTGCTAGGGGAAACATGATACCAGTCTTTAAATATGCTTCACTAGGCTTCTCTGGTTTTAAGACTATACAAATATAAAGCTCCCTACCTTCTTAACCTTGGTTAAAAGATCATGAGTAGAATACACACTCCCTTCCCACAACACTTCTGTCATGCACAAATCCTCCCCAAATACCTTAGTTTGGTTAAAGGCAATGTTTAAATTATAGTTAGCTATTTGCCCTTTTCTAGCATTATCTATGTGAATTAAGCAAACACCTGAAGGAGGACATCTGTGGAAGCTCAGCACACAATTTGAAATTTTGGAGAATCAGGGTTCCAAATTGCCTTAGACGCCTCCAGGAAAAAGTACTAGTGACAGAAGGCTAGCACACTCTTCCTTCTTGCATATTTACTTGATATACTACAGATAGCACCAGATCAGGGTTATTACTTATGCTACCCAGTAGTGGCATAGATCTGATCTTTAACCTCTGTATAATAACAATGCCTATGTTACTGTTAGCCACATTTAGGGCCAGTGGAACATGCATGCCAAAGGCATGGAGAAGTGCCCAGTCATCAAACAATGGCTTGATGTTACAATTTACACAGATTCCAAGTGCAAATGAGTGGGCAATGTCTCACTCTACGTACTAAATGGCCTGGCCAGGTAAATCAGAATAATCTGGACAGTACCTATACACAAGTCCCCCTACAATTCCTCATTGAATTTCCAAGATTTATCAATGCTTTTTTAAAAAAAAGAATCATTCATGCCATTCTCACAACCCACATGCAACGTATACATTCATGTCTAAAACCACTGTTGATACAAGCAATATAAAGTAGTGATGGTCAAAACAGATGAACTGCAGCTGGGTTTAATGTATGAAAAGCTACACCTCACTCTACTGTAACACTTTCAGTTTGAATTCCTAGACTTTTGCCAAAAATTGGGCAAGAGCTACAAGTATGCATCCTACTGCATACAAGTGTGTTGGATGCGTGTGTGTTCTTCTTTAATTAAATACCCAATCATACAAAGCAGTTAAAAAGATTGGTGAGAACACCCATTTAGCCGTCTTCTAATGTACTCTTCCCCAGCCTGATGCACTCTGGACATTCTGGGCTTCTCTTCTTGGCATATTTAATGATAGTACATGCTGACTGGGCCATTAGGAACTGAAGTCCAAAAGAGTGAGAGGGGGCAACGTTAGAAAAGGCAGCTCTAGTTTTTGAAGTTAGCTGAAAGACAATCTGTTAGAAAGTCATTTCTGCTCCAGCAGATATGGATTATAATGCCTTCCAAATCAATTGTTTTAGGTAAACCTCAGAATTTTTCCATTTATGTTTCCAGTGTAGAAAACACCTTTAATGTTCACAGTTCATTGCTGAGGAATTCCTATTAAAATGATTTTTTAAAAGAACAAAAAGCTTTACCATTCTTATCAACATAACAAATCCTTCAATAAAGATATAAGTGGGATATGTATGTATACACAGCAGTAGCTTCATCCACTGCATCAGAGCTGCCTAATCTAATCTAATCTAATCTACTCTAATCTAATACCCCCCTTTAAAATTACAAACCCAAAAACTCAATCAGGGGTAAAAGGAGCTTTTTCCACCTTCCATACTTGTCAGTTAATTCCTCTAGGGACTATGTGACACATACTCACATTTACTTACTTCTTAAAATTATGCATCTACTCATCACAACCACTTTGGAGAAAATAGAACATAAAACTACTTCACAGCCTTATACTTACTTGAAAAATGAAGGCCATACTAAGATATGGGTATAAAATATTTGACTAGCTTTTGAAGCTTAAGATGTTCCTGGTAGGTGTATTAGATTTTTTCAAAAAATTGTATATCACAGGTGTGGGAGGTGCTATTCATAAGCAATACAATGGCAAAGTGGGAGCAATTTTAATACTTCCCTCCTTCAGTGGGGGTCTTGGCAATCACCCCAAGGATAATGACTATGGGGTAATGGGAGCAGTTGTGAGCCAGTGTGGTTTGCGTGGACTAGGGCTCCAGGAGACCAAGATTAAAATCACTGCATGGCCATGGAAACCCACTGGCTTACCTTTGGAAAATCACACTCTCTCAGCCTCAGATGAAGTTAATGGCAAACCCCTTTGGAAGAAATCTTACCATGAATTTTTTAAAAAATAAAAATAAAAAATAAAATACCTTTGGAAAGTCTCACTCTCTCAGCCTCAGATGAAGTTAATGGCAAACCCCTTTGGAACAAATCTTACCATGAAAACACCATGATAGGGGAGCCATAAGTTGGAAACAACTTGAAGGTACACAACTACAGCAACAACGAAAGTGGGGCAATTAAGTGCTACTCCAACTGTGCTACAATCCTGACTATCAAACTACCAGCAACACATCACATGTACATTTATCCCAAACTTGGCTGCACTGATAATCGCTTTGAACACAAAAAGATACAAATGCGGAGGAGGATAAAGAGGATGGGAGTTAGCTCCTTCAAAGCTGTGTGCACAGATAGAAATATAGCAGCACCTTTAAGATTAATGGGGTTTTATTTTTTCATGAGGTTTCAGGGATATAAACTCACTTCTTTGGATGCAGTTCCAAGTCTGGGGTTTAATATTTCCTTTCGCTAAGCATATTTTTACTGTTGATATAGCACTGTGTTGGAGGATAGACTGTAATAGTGCGTTCTTGTATTTTAGACGTCATTAGTCTGACAGACGAAATCTAAAGTCAAAGACACTTCATTTTATTGTGATACATCAGGAAAACAGAGAGTGTAAATTTTCATCCAAGAAGAAAAGGAAATCATCAGGGGCCCATTCATACTACACAGTTAAAAGTCCCATGATTCTACTTTCACAGCCTTAATTCCCTCCTGTGGAATCCTGAGATTGGCACTAGAATCCTCAGCCAGGGAGCTTCTTTGGTGTCTCTTAACAAACCACAGACCCCAGCTTTCCACAGAATATTGCTATGGGAGTTAAAGTGGAATCATAGCATTACAATTGCATAGTGGGGGGAAAAACCCTGGCCTTAGCTAATAATATCTTTAATTGATCTGTGGTTTTATGGGAAGGGTGAAGTGACATGCAGTAAGTTGATCTTATGAGAGGTTTGCTACCATGGAATTCAGTATGATCTCCACATCCACGGGACTCATATAGGCAGTTTCACTTAGACGCATCCAACAAAATAGGTCCTTCTCTAGGCATTTTCTAGGTCTTCCAACACTATCCTATGCCATACGTCCTCCAGAAGTTAGGCCAGAAGTCATTCATTTCAATAGGGTTCACTATTATCTGCAGTGTCACCTATCCATGGTAAGTCTGGGAATGTATCCCCCATGGATACAGGGGTTGTACTGTAGTCTTGAAGGAACTGCTACTTGCTCATTGGGATATTTCATTGCCTTCTATGCTGTGAAGCCCCAGGTGCTAACAAAAGTCTTGGTGCCTGTCAGTATTTAAAGTATGAAGGAAACATACCCAGAGCTTGAAAATAGTCATACTGGCTGGGGTTGTTGTCTGATAATGTCATCTGTTTCTGTTATTATCTTGTTCTTCTAATGCAGTCTTTACCACGTCTGATAATCTCCAGAGTTGTGGATATAAAGTGTGGCAGAAGAGATCCATTGAACTGATTAGGTAAAATGGGCAGGGATGCAAGTAAAAAATCCTTGAGTTTTAATGCTATTACCAATTGACTGTTTTCTTCAAAGAAAACTCAAGGATTATTTCTATTTACCTCCTTCTCCATTTTTTTGCTAAATTTTATGTAATACAACGCTTCTCTTCTGACACACTTTATACACACAAACAAGTCTGTGGGGTAGAAAGAACGATGGCCCAAGTGAAGTAAGTTTCATGGCTCAGTGCTGATTTGAACTTGGTTCTCATAAGTCATTGTGCGGTGTAGTGGTCACTAACAGCTGACACTTGGGAGTTCCACATTCTCATACCTAATGAGCCAAGAAAGTCATCAGAGACCTTAGGACGGCTGTTGTGTTGTACTGGGAGCTTCACTAGAAAAGTCTGTTAAAACGCAGCAGCACAGATAAACAATCTCTTGAGGAAAACAAAACAGTGACTCAAAGATTGATTGATACTTTATTTTGGCCATATGTCAGCACAGACAAATTACAAAATGTCATCATGGATTTAAAAATAAAAATAAAAGTAAAGATAAAATACTGCATAATATAAATAATAGTTCTTAAAAAGTATAAAATACTCTACAGCATAAGTTACAAATGACATAGGAAATAAACTGCATTAGATTATTATGAGAAACTCTATGAGATATTAAAATATTTTTCTCAGTGACCTGCAACAAACAGTGGCAACTGCACAAAAGTCAGCTATTTTAGCTGTAATTCTGCAGTTCTGCTCAGAAGATAAGGTGTACGTATAGAAATATCAGATCTACCAGGATTTTTTTTATTATTATTATTTTTGTGAGACTGGTATAGTAAGCATTAATTGAATATAATGAAAAAAGAAATTCAGAGACATAGCTATGTCTGGAATATCAGTAAGCAAGGGGATCTTGTAGCACCTCTGAGACTAACTGAGAGAAAGAAGTTGGTATGCTCTCTCAGATGCATGGGCCAAGTTTACAGAAACAGGTTTCCCAAATCAAACTCTCCCCAACTACAACATGAATAAATTGCAGAAAGCACACTATACACTGGCTTTGTTCAATTAAGTAGCAAAAATTACTGAGTAAACATGTACTATGCACACAGGAGTGCCCCACTGACCACAACCTACAAAGCTAACTCCCACCATACACTGGTGAAGGTTTTGTTTCACTGGTCACATAGTATGCAGAAACATTGTTTGCCTGGGTAACTTTACAGCCACTGTGAAATGTAGTGATTCCAAAGTCCTGCAATACTTGTAAAACAGCTGTTTTTCACTTATCAGCAGCTCATCAGTAATGCTTTATATATAATGTGCAATGACAAGACAAATCCATGTGAACACAACTACTGGGAATCTCCACTTCTTTAGTTCAGAACTGCAATACACAATATTTGAAGGGACAACGGTTTTTAACCCCTCGTGTATATAACAAAAGCACCGAGATGTACTATGTGATTGGTGGATAGCAGCAGAGTTTCCAAATGTGTCAAGGGAACAGCTGCTCACATTGCTATGTTTGCATTTATTTCTACTGTTGCTTTTGCACTCTTTCAAATTGGCTCAAGGTTATGCTGTCATTTGGAGAATCAGAAGATTGTCTTGGCTATGCCTTAAAGAGAAAATCTGTGACTTGGGATGCAAGAAATACACTGTAATTAAAAGGAGATGCATGATGTGTTTCTGGTTCCTGAAATACTATTTTTCTACACATAAAACTATACCCCTTCATTACTTTGGCCTTTGGTATTGATCGGGCTGCTCCTTTCACCAGACTTCTTGATAAAACTCAGGTCTCTCTGTTTCAAACAAGCACAAACAAGCAATAAATAAATAAATAAAAAGTATTTTACAAGTATTATAAGCTTGCACAAGTCCGAACTGTTCTGCTTTAAGGTGCTCCACTAGAGGGAGCCTTTAGCCAGAAAATGATAAAGCCTTTGGGAACAAGACTGCTTTTTAGTTTTATAAGTATAAATGTATAAATATTCATTTCTACAACATAGAAAGCAATACAGATTCTATAAATGCACATTCCTAGATTAACTAAAGTACAGGTATAGCTTTTAATCAAAGGAAAACTGCTGTTCATTAGGAGAGCAAGACACACCTTGCTACTGGGGTACTCTAGCCTAGAACCTAACTTTACAATGGAACCAAAGAACAAAACAATGGTGCCTAAAGAACAAAGCAACTGTGTCCCATTTGCAAGCACAGGTATAATGGATTCCCTCTTACAACCTGCAGTGCTCTGGAGAGCCAGGGATCCACCTAGAGCTGGCATGGAGAGGTCCAGGTCTGCAGGGGGAGAAGAACAGCCCAGCTTAAAGCTTGGAATGTAAAGCAGCTCATTAACATTGTTGTTGTGTGCCTTCAAGTTGTTTCTTACTTATGGGAACCCTCAGGCGAACCTATCACTGGATTTTCTTGACAAGATTTGTTCAGAGGGGGTTTGCCTTTGCCTTCCTCTGAGACTGAGAGTGGAATGCAAACCCTAGTGATAGTCCAACGCTCAAACCATTACATCATGCTGGCTCCTGCTTGTTGCTAAAAGCCCTGTTCAGGTGTGACTTACCATGATGTCTTGATGAGAACAGCATGCCTAGGCCTGCTATCCTTCCATCACTGTTGTCCTCATGTGAAGAGTGACATGTCTGAAGAAAAGAAGTTTCTGTTCACATGGAAGCTTTCAATACAAGCAAGACCCCTGATTTCCCATGCAAACAGGTGCCTTCCTCAGTGTAGAAATTGTACCCCTGCTTGGCAAATGGAGACTAGTACCCAGCGGGATCTATAGCCACTGCCCTCTTATTTACAGGTTGTTTACAGTGGAAGGTTCTCCCTCTACTGCTGTCTTTGTGGGACATTTACACTCTCTCATCTACAGCCCAAAGGACTGCTTGCCACTATCCCAAGCAGCCATGTTTCCTTCACTGACAGCAGCTGCTGAGGAAAAGGAGATAGCTGCAACTTACTCTGCATAGAACACCTGCTGCAACGCCCAAAGCATTGGTTGGTGGCCCCTGAAAGTTGGAGAGTGGCCATCATGACAGAGTGAGGTATTCAGCCTGTCAGCAGCTCAGGGCAGCCACACTGGACACTTTCTTGCATTGGTGGTTACAACAAGAAAGTGGCCAGTGGGCTCTGCAAATCCCAGGATAGGACCAGTACAGTGACTGAATGCCTTCTCTGAGGAATTCCTAAAAGTGAAGCTTTATGGATGAGAAGATAGCTATGGAGATCACCTATACATGGCAGTATAGGTGTTCTCTGTGCTTACCTCAATGAAAAACACTCTGAGCAAAGGCTTTCTGAGCTGCCACCTCTAACACAACTGCAAAATATATAGCAGTGCTATGGGGAGGTGGCACTGGCTGTCCTTATCCTGCCCCAGGCAATGCAGCACCTTTTACCTCTCCTGATTTGAACACAATTAGACAGACTGAACGTTAGCTAGATTGGTACCCTCCCTATTTTCTTTTTGCAGAGAAGTAAGGACTTTTATGTTTTAACAGGCATTTGATAATTCATTATATAAGGCATGTCTGACCTAAACAAAGTGCTGGATCTTGCTAATTGTTGTGTTGCTGTGTGTTTGTGTGCGTGCGTGTACGTAATTAATATGGTTTTAATTGGGGAGGTCATTTAATCTCTTTAACATTTGTATTGTATAAATGTTTAACTATGTGTTTTTAATTTGTTGTAAGCCCTTTTAATTTGTTGTAAACCTCTTTGAGCCCAAACTGAAAAAAGGGAAGGATAGAAATAAATATAATAAATAAATAAATAGCAAAATATTTATTGCTAATAAGTTTTCTTTTATTTAAAAAAAATACTTAGAACATACAATAATTCCCAAAAATCCCCCTAGAAGCAACTTTTCAGGAGTGAAGAATAAAATCACATAACTAATAATGTCAATAGGTGTTTAGGTTTTCATAGAAAATTCTATTAGTATCACTGCTTGTTACATTATTGTACTTTGAAAACAATACAACTTTGTTAATGGAGCCATTCAGATGGGTATCTTTTAAGTACTTTCTGCATTGGTCTGATAAACATTTGCTTCTCATACTGCTTCAACTGCATTTCATCCTGCATTTCCTCATCAAACTACCATGCCTCCATCTTCAGGCATTCCCATAGTCTATGGGATGTTTTGTTAATAGTATCAATTGCTTTCCAGGCCCTTCTCTTTAAAAATAAACATGCAAGGGTGATCATAAAGTGATAGGGTTTGGAGGTACATGCAAAGACAACCATCAGACACAAAATTATACTCCAGCTAAACCATCTCTATCCCAGGATAGGGCCAATGAACACCAACACCCTTGCAAAACAGATGTTAAGATGAAAGACCTTGCCTGAGGCAGGCCAATTAAGTTTGGTCTTTTAAGTGGGTTTCAGTGGTTCTTGAGGATCCATCCTACGTTTCTACATGCTGTGAGAAACTTTGGGGATTGTGCTAGAAACAAAGGAAACAGGGCCCTGTTTACATGGCAAAATATTGCCTTGAACAAATCATTAAGATTCCTAATTGTTCACACACATCACGCCACAGTATCGCCTCATTCAGAAGGGGGGAGCTCAAAAACTCAAAAGTAGTGTGATAGGAGATTTCGCTACTTCTCCCGACTTTTTTGAAAAGTAGCGCGACTTAGCGCACTTTTGATTGTGTGAGCTACCATTTCACTAAGGGCTATGTAAATTACCAGCAATCTTTCCGATACAGTTACAGCAGAGCTTTGCCGTGATTGGTTGAACTCACCAGGGAGATGTTTGGACTGACCAGGAAGGGGTGGAGGAGCCGCAGATGAAAAGATCCATCCACTGTTGTTTCCAGCCACGGAAAATACTGAGCGAGTGCTATACCCATCCCAATCGCCCAGCTGTCTCTTACTTGGCTGCTCCGTGTGTGTGTGTGTGTTCGTTCTCTCGCCCTGCTGAGATCCCGTTTCCGTGTGTCAGAAGAGAGAGGGGGGAGTGGGTGAGGGGAAGGGGGGCTTGACCAGCTGACACTCCCCGCTAAAGGAATACAGATTAGCAGGCATTCCTCTGGTAATCAGAGGGAAAGGTGCCAGCTCTCTCTCTCTCTCTCTCTCTCTCCCCAGATGTGCTTGGGAGGCCACGCACCCTGCCTCAGTCTGTGTGTGAATTACAAAGCAGAAAAAAGTGGGAAACTAAACTGACAGACCAATTTAGCAGTAAATCATATGAACTATGCAGCACTCGTGTGAAACTGCGATAAAGCGCAAATTACCACAATAAAAACTGCCATGTAACTGAGCCCCAGGTCTCCCAAATGAAATTCTTCCCTATTTATAATATGAATACATTGCATAAAACACATTATATATCAGCGTTGCTTAATAAGAGGCAACAATTTACCCCACCCACAATAAATTATGTCCACAGGAGTACCTCACTGGCCACAACCAAACTAGGCAAATCCCCATCATATACTCGTGAAGGCAGAATATAATCTTTCATTTCACTAGCACACACTGCAAAGGGACCTTGTTCACTTGGGTAATTTTACAGTCAATGTTCAAATGTAGCCATTCCAAAGTTCTGTAAAGAACTGGTTTTCACCTATTGGCAGATCATCAATAATACTTTATCATGTGCTATGACAAATCCATGTGAACACAACTATAGGGTTTGGCTTTGTAGTTTGGAGGGCCAAAGTTTTTCCAACCTTCCCATATGTAATAGAAGTATCAACACATACCAGACTCTTTTTAAAAATATGTGGGGGGTCGACTTATCCTGGCTTATCCCATCCCATCCCTGTGCTGATCCCCTTGGGACAATTTTATCACCCTACACAAGAGGCTATTGATGTCTGCATTAAAAAATATGCTAAGATTGTACCAAAATGGAACCATTTCATGGAGGGAAATGTTGGTACATGCTTGTGAGTGAGTGGAGTGTGTGTGTGTGTGAGACAGACAGACAGAGAGTAAAATTATATATCTGTAAAGTTTGATGCTGTCATGCCACCATATAAGGAATGGTAGATGTAAAGTTTTGTGCCCTGTCTTTTAGCACAGGCTTCACACTTTGCTCAAATTTCATGAGGATTTGTATTTTCAGAAAAGGTAAAGTGATTGTTTTTAGAGGTTAGGCACAAAGTACTTCTAAAGTCCAACTCTCTTGCTCGCTTTCACACACACACACACGCACACACATACAGAGAGAGAGAGAGAGAGAGTGAGAGAGAGAAGGTGGACATATGCCTGAACTCATACAAAACTAACATGGGCCGATAATAGCCTGATCCATACCATTGCTAATCTGGTAGTGATCCTTACTATTAGGGTTACCAGAAATCAATCTGAAAAAAGGCCAAAAAAAGGGGGGGCAAAGTGAAGGAGGGACTAGTTGGGAACGGTGGGTACAACCACATTTCTGTTGTCACTGTCAAAACAGAAACACACTTTGTGTGTTTCCCCAGTCCACAGAGAAAAGGAACCACATCCAACTATTCTTATTTTATTTTCAGACTTATTATAGAATGACAGCAATCCTAACAATACCAGGAACGTAGCTTGCATTGATTGGAACAAGGTTGTTTTGTGTGAGATCTAAATAAAAAAAGTGCAAAGACCCATATATATACAGCCTCTTAAAATGCAACAATTCACCCATCTGATTTCCCCAGTCAGTAGCCAAAAACAAATGTATTACAGGTAGCATTGTTATTTGTAATGCATGGTATCTGTACTCTGGTCCCATTGCACAACCAGCAGTCTGCTTTCACAATGTTGGATGAAACCCAGTGGATTGTAAGTGTGAAGTCAGGGGTGTTTTTTTTTTTCAATTATAAAAATGTATTATGGGGTTCTGCACATCAGTTCTCTTTTCTGTCAAGTATTTTTTAAAATACCTGATGAGGTTCCTCTAAATAAGCAAAGTAGGTCAAGATGCCTTTCTGGGCAATGCAAGGCTGCTGAAATAGTACCCAATCTTTATTTTTATTTAAGTTATGTTCATGTCATTGTAAGCTACTCTGAAGGTTCTTTGAACTGAAGAGCTGATACCGTATAGCTGTAGCAAACAATATTATCTTCAATCAATTACCATATAGGAATGAAGATATTTATTTTTGGAACTAGGAACATCAGAATTTTTTTTCACATTGTCAAAATGCAACTCAGGACTATTGACCTGAAATGGTAAAGCTGCTGAGCTATTCAAAGAGCAGACTGATAATCAACAGCCATGCACAAGGCACACTAGAGCAAAGGTGAGCAACTTCCAGGGGACAGGAATACAGTCATGCCTCCACATTTGTAGGTTAAGCATTCACAGATTTGATTATTTGCAGATTACTAAGTATGTTCTCTCTAGGCATTTTCAAGATCCTCCAGCGAGATTCTATGATCTGCTTCCACCGGATGTTGACCATAGAATCATGCTGGATGACCTATAAATGCCTAAAGAAGGGTTCTGTGAGGTAAAAATAATAATATTCACCGTTTTTCCACTTTCACGGCGATCCTCTGTCCCTAATCCCCACAAAAGTAGAGGGACAACTGTAAACACACATGAACCATCTCCTTCTAGTAGCTAGAGGGATTCCATATTCAGTTCAATTCAAATTTTCCCAGTTCTAGTCATTAGCAGTTTAATTTACATTACTTTAAAGTTTTGGATGTGAAGCATGAAAATCAAGCTTAACAACTACCCTGCATCAAGCACGCTGTAGTATTAAGCTTGCATAAAAACAGGTAAGAACAAATTCTCTGTTTTCCTCAGTGGAACAAATCTTCTGAAGAGACACTGGAATGACTATGGTAAAAGAGATAATAGTAAAGTACTATCACAGGTTGATATGTCTTAAGCAAGAATACTGTCAATAGTACAAAAGTGTTTTGGCCTCGAACATCAGAAGGGCATACTGTGTGGAGGGGGGAGGTAGGGTCCTTTACTTCTTAAATTAAGACACTTGGTAAAATGTTTTGAAAAACAGGTCCTTTATTCTTTAAATTATGACCTTCCATAAAATGCTTTGAGAAAGTTTTAAGCGAAGCCATTAAGATGCTGCTTTCCCCAACCGAGAGAAACCCATATTAAAATACAGTAGCCCTCATTATCTGCTGGGGTATGTTTCCAGAACCACCCATGGATATCAAAATCTGTGGATGCTCAAGTCCCATTCTATACAATGGTATAGTAAAATGGGGTCCTTTATATAAAACTGCAAAAAACAAGGTTTGCTTTCTGGCATTTCCCCCCAAATATTTTTGATTAAAATAATTTTTATTCACATATTTTTAAAAAAAACATATACACACATATGAGAAAAGAAAAAAAGAAAAAAAAACGATACATATAATAAAATAAACATAACTATCAACAATTAACACCCTATCCCCTCCCCCCAATAATGACAAAACTTCCCATATATCTTCCCACTTTTTTTTAACTAATAATATTAGTTTCTCTTCTCCTATCTACTGTCTTTTTGTTTAACGTATATAAATGCCATTAACAATATTCCACATTCCTTTCATTAGTACAGTACCGCTCATAGGGAGATCTTAAATCCTATCTATTAAACCTCACTAACACTAGTATTGCCCTCTTATTTGCTTAACATATTCAATAAATGGTTTTTCCGTTTTTTCCACAAATACCTCTATCATGAAAGTTAGAAGTTAGTTAATTGGAGTCTATATTAACAGATACCAGACTTTATAGCCTAATTAAGGTGCTATATAATAATAGTCAACTTCATATAAGGTATGGTAACCAAGGCCAGCTCTCTAGAGTTATACCCATGGTAAAAGGTGTAAGACAGGGATGTATTCTCGCACCAACCTTATTTAACATCTATCTGAACAATCTAGTAGATACCATGATAGATGAGAATGGCCACTTACCCAAATTAGGTAATAAGAAAATCCCTGTTATGCTTTATGCTGATGACACTGCAATTCTTTCAACATCTAGAAAGGGACTTAAACTCCTATTAGGGAAATTTTCAGATTATTGCTCTGAGAATGAGCTGAAGATAAATACTGCAAAATCTAAAATTCCTGTTTTTGAAAGGAAATTTACAATATCTAGACTAGATGGAGTTTAAATGGCTATCCCCTGGAACAGGTCAGAAGCTTTCAATACCTTGGGCTTGTTTTTCATCATAAAACCTTATGGTCCTTTCAAAGATCAGCAGCAATCAGCAAGGCCCAAGGTTGCAACTCAGCCATCTTAAAAAAAATCACATCAAGGGGAATAATTATGTACCTGCTGCTATTAAGGTCTACAATGCGAAGATTATGGCTAAATTGCTATTTGCAGCTGCAATTTGGATTGAGGAGTTTAATTCTGAGCTAGATAATTTTTATGCCAGATTTTAAGGGCCCTCCTTCAGATGCCAAGATGTGTTGCTAAGTCAGTTTTAATGCTCGAAGCAGGGGAAAGCCTTTCCTTTATGAGGGTGTGGCAGACAGCCATGAAACTTTGGCTTAGAGCCATACTCTTTGAGCATGGTAAGGGTCTACTTAGCCATCTTGCAACCAACACTTATGAAAGCAGATGGTCCAAGTATATTGCCTAAAAAGCAACCACAATTGGGCTTTCACCATCCTTCCTTCTAAACCTGGGTTATGACACAGCCTTGAAAACGGTTAAACAAAGACTCAGGACATTACCTTTTGCAATTTGTGGGCTAAATACGTCCTGTCATGCTCACCTAGTGCATAGCATATTCAGGTTCATTTGCTCTGGCTGAGTACATAAAGAACTTGACTGTGCTAATCTACCACATATTATTTACAAAGGCCAGATGCAATGTTTTTCCTGTCAGGAGTTAGAGACTGAACTCCATTATAAAATGGCCGAATAACTGCAGAACCATGCTGAGTCTAATGGCCAGTCATGACACTAGGGGGAAATGTCATTGATATGTATATATAAGAGAGCTCACTTCCTCCTCTCTTCTATTCCTGTGAATGCTGAGGCCTGGTGAAGCAGTTTCTCCTTCAATTGTAAATATTTGTACATATTGCAACTATTTGAGTTTGAAGATAAAAGTGCCCCCTGCTTATTTGGATGTCAAACACTCTGTGTGTGAGTATTCTTGGGAAAGGGTTGCTACTGAGTCTGCTGAGATAATTTTTTGGCTTCTGCTGGGGACTGAGTGGCATATCGTCCCCTGACATTTCCTTCAGCAATGTTGTATGGTAGATACATGGGGATACCATCTGCATCAAGGATCTGTCCATATGGGTCACAGAAGGTGGAAATTGTGTCTCATATCCTACTATCCTGTGTCCTTCATTCTCAGAGTCGTAAACAACTGATTTCTCCTTTGCTATGCCATCTACCTGGCCATTCAGAGAGGTTCTATGTCAAATTCTTACTAGAGGATAAATGTCCTAATATTACCTTATCAGTTGCTAAGTTCTTATCTGTGGTCATTAAGACCAGTGAGAGGGAAGTTAATAGGGGAATAAGTTGGATGAGCTCCAAAAAAGTCTATCAATAAGTATCCTAATTTTATTGGTTTTGTATTATGGTTTTATCTATTAATGTACATCATGTCTGTTGTTTGATGGGTCTGTGGACTGTATGAATAAATTGATTGAATTTAGCTGGTTTTCCACTTTCACGTCAAGACTATTCTTGCTGCTGTTACTAAATAGCTTATTACATTTCTATTATCTCTCTCTTTTGTCTTCTAGATTTATCATATTCAATAAGTATAATTCAGGTCTCAATCCAATTTCGAATCCCAATTTTTTTTTCTATCTGTTTATTAATTTTAAGCCTGGTTTCTCTTGAGATCATATAAATCTTTCGCCTTTTCCAAATATTTTTGAGCTGTGGTTCGTTGAATCCATTGATGTAAAATCGGTGGATACAGAAGGCCAACTCTATATAACTATTACAGCATGGTAGGAGAACTGTTTTTGAGGGCTGTTGCTGGCCTTATCTCCTTGACCAGCATGAGCTTATCCTTCTCCTGGATTATGCTGTTGATTGCTTATTTAAACTATATTTTCATTATCAGTATGAAGAAAGTATACCATAAACTGCAACACAAAAAACCTCAAGATGATAGCAAGTAACTTTAAAAACACACTAACAGTTAAATGTGTAATGTATGGTAGTGTATTAAAATGCCTGGTTGAATTGCTTTTACCTGGCACCTAAAGTGTATCATTGCTACCAGCTGCCATCCTCTTAAAAGTATCATAGAGAAATGCCCTAACTGGGGAAAGAGAACATTCACAGCAGAGGTACAGTGGGTCCTTGGTATCCGCTGGGGTTTGGTTCCAGGACCCCCTGTGGATACCAAAATCCGTGAATACTCAAGTCCCATTATACAGTATAGCAAATTGGTGTCCCTTATATAAGATGGCAAAATCAAGGTTTGCTTTTTGTGTTATTATTTTTTAAAGAATATTTTCAAGCCGTGAATACTTAAATCTGTCGATAACAAATCCGTGGAGATGGAGGAACAACTGTATACTGTATTATTTTTTTCCTTCTAGAATGTAGCTTGGATTTTGCTCCCCTCTCATAGCAACTCCAACTGCTAAGGGCCACCTACTAGACCATAATCTTGGAGCACAGAAAAATTCAGCAACCCAACCACAGCAACAGCAGTGGTAACATCAGCAACAGATGAACAGAGAGATCATTGGGTGTGCTGACATTAGAAAATAAGCAGTTACAGTGGGAGGGGAAAAGTTAGCACCACCTGAGAGTGCAGAGTGCAAATGGACTGGGCATTGTTACCACTTGATGTAAATAATATACTATACTGCGAAAGTGCAAAATATTTTTGGTGAGGCACAGAAATCAAGCAAGCAAAAACAAGAGTTTGTTTTTGAGTTAGGTAATCACTCCCTCAGTCAATAGTTGGTAAAAGCACTTTCGGAAACTATTACAACTGTGAGTCTATTTAGGTAAACTTCTATCAGCTTTGTACATCTGGATTATGCAATTTTTGCTTACTCTCCTCGGCAAAATCAATCCATCTCTTTCAGGTTGGATGGGGACCACTGGTGAACTGCCACTTTCAAGTGTTAGCATGGATTTTTTTCCCCATCAGACTAATGTCTGGGACATTCCAAAACATTCACGTACTTTGTGAAGTCGAAGGCTTTCACAGCCAGCATCCATAGAATTTCCTTGTTTTTTTCCCGGGCTGTGAGGTTGTGTTCTGGAACAATTTTGAAACATTAGAAAGAAACTATTCCAGAACACAGCCTCACAGCCCGGAAAAAACCCCAAGGAAAATCTATTCATGTACTTCTTTTTAAATCATTCCAGGTTTAGTTTGGCTGTGTATTCACAAACCTCTGCCACAGTCCCAGGTCCCTTGCACACTGAAAGCACATTGTCCTCTAGAATTGCCTCTGTGTGTGGTTCCATCTATCTCGCCCTCAAACCCAACCAATTTCCCAATCCTTGCAAAGAAAAGCACGATCCTCACAGCGCAGTGCTGACACCATCATGCTTCACAAAGTTCAGTTTTGGTCTCATCAACCCAGAAAATCTGGAGAATCACAGACGTTTGCTGTATCTCCTATATGCCTTCTTGCAAACTCCAAATGGGCTTTGATACAGATTGGTTTCAGCAATGGCTTTCTTCTCACCACTCTTCCGCATCCGGGTAACAGTTGTCCTATGGACAGTTTGTTCCATCTCAGCAGGAGATCTCTCCAGCAACTTCAGAGTGACTATTGGCCTCTTGGTTGCTTTTCTGACTAACACCCTCCTTACCTAGTCAGTGTTTTGGAGGGTGGCTTACTCCAGGCAGAATCACAGTTGAACCATATTCTTTCCATTTAGTAATCATGTATTTAATAGCAATCCAAAAATGTTCATACTTTGGGATTTTATATATTTACACACACACCCTAGCCCAGATTGGTGTTCCTGCACAACTTTATCCCAGACTTCATTGACAGCTGCTTGGTCTTCATGATGCTGTTTGCTTAGATATGCTAACAAACTCTGGGGCCTTCTAGAAACATGTATCCTTAAATTGGAATTTCGTATAGGAGAACTCCATGCAACTATTTCTGTGACTTCAGAAGAAGTAGTTTGCACCAGAGTATGTTTAGGTATGCACAGCAAACAGGGTGAATATTTATACAACCAACAAGTACCAATTGGTTAAAATAACATTTGTGCTACTGTATATTATCTATTCTTTAAGAAACAATTACACCATTTTATTATTAACAGTCACAGCAATTTACAATAGTAAAAATCACTGAAATACAATAAAATCAAATGATAAAATAATGATAAAGGATAAAATGATAGAACAAAACAAGATTTCATTAAAATCACAAGGAGTGATTGGTAAGGGGAATGATCAGGAAGCTACATCAAACCAGAGGTGGGCAAGTGTGGGGACAATTTCTACCCCCAATCTCCCCCAAACCTGTGTGTCCTTGTGTATTGGAAATATCATCACATCACTTGCCATTTCCCCTCAAAATCCAGCCCCCCAAAAAGGCTTGAGGGAGTCTGAGAAGAGAGAAAAGGCAAACAACTGTGTTGTCATGGCTTTTGTCAATTGTCCCAAAACTGTCATTAAAAAGGCGGAGGGGCTCAGGCAACTTTAAAGGACAACAGTGGGATTTGGGGCTCCACTGCCCTAAGCTATCGTCAGTTAACATTGGAAACACTTCACATGGAGAGACCACCTAATAACAATGGAAAGATGACAGCCCTCCTCTACACTATAAAGTAGTACAATTGTCCCTGCATATCCCCTGGGGTTTGGTTCCAGGACCTCCATGGATACCAAAATCTGTGAATACTCAAGTCCAATTATTTGCAATGGCATAGTAAAATGGTGTCCCTTATATAAGATTGCAAAATCAAGGTTTGCTTTTTGGATTATTATTTTTTAAACAATATTTTCAAGCCGTGAAAACTTAAATCCATGGATACCAAATCCATGGATACGGAGGGACAACTGTACTATCAAGGCTCTACCAAACTTTGTGATATACAGACGCTTCTTAGCAGTATACAGGACGCTACTCAAATGGACCAGAAGAGGGGGCTAGGACTGTTCCTCATGGCCACTTCAGCGCCTATCAGATCTGACGATTCAATGCCGCCCTTTCAGCGTGGCAATTTAAACAAGCAGCTCTTTCAGAGAGGTGGGGAGGATGAGATTAGAGTTCCCACACACAACACACACACACGGGCTCTTGCCTACTCCTGCCCAGCCAACTACATCTGCCACCTGTCCAGGCTTGAATGTCTGCAAGTCTGACCTTTGGCTGCTTTACTTTCAAGTAAGTCCGAATAAGCCTACTCACCCTTCGCCCTCCTCAAGGCTGCAATCCCAGCTAAACCTCCACAATTGCCTTGGGAAGAGGAAGAGTGCAAAGTCCCTGTTGAAGTCTATGGGGGCTTACTCCTACAGTGGCACCACTCTGGGAATGAAAGAAGGGCCCAGATCCCAGAGGTCTGAGAGCGTGAGGAAAGCAATGATGTCCTAGACCTCTATGAACAGTCTGCCTTCCTCTCTGCAAGCAATTCCTACCTGGGGGGTTGAGCAAGGGGAAGGGAAAGCAACATCTCTCTTTGTGTGTATGTGCACTTGTGCAAAGGGAGCAGTCTTCCCCAATTTTGAGGGTGGGCAACCTTTTTCCAAAAGCTAAGATGGAAAGGAAAGGCAGGAGAAACAAAGTAGAAGAGCATAAAGAGGGGGAAGTTTGATGGGGTGGGAAGAAAACACAATGCTGTCAAGAACATGGCCCCTGACATCATCTTCCCCTCCCTACTGATTCTTTGCCCCATCCCATCTCTTTTCACTGCTCTGAAAGAGTGGTGTTGAATCGTCTGCTCTGACTGGCACCAAAACAGTTCTGATCAACCAACAGTACTTAAAGCTCGTACTCAAACAGTGGTGCTGAATTGTCCCATTCCATCAGAAGAGGGAAGTGAAGATGGCTGCCACACCTATGACTGGTAAATGCCAGTATAATACATTTCTGACTCATTACCATCTAAGACACAAACAAAAGAATACACTGATAGCGCATTCTCCACCAGATTTTCTCCACCTTCAGACTGACAGCTTGTGTTTTCAGAATCCTGCCAGGCTCTGGTCTGGACACATGAACCTCTACAGCCTCCCAAACGCATACTATTTGTACAAGGCCTTTGGAGAACATATTATGAGTAAAAGCAGAAAAGACTTTGCACGATAAAAGCAAAAAGCCACAGCAGGCCCCTTAGAAAAAGGTTAGTGAGCATTTGAACTTGTCAGAGCAACTAAGCAAGAAGCCTGCAGCTCAAGCTGCCTTTACACTTTTATCACTTGAACTAGCACAATACAGTTTGAGACAACAAAGTTCTCTCTTGTCTGCCCTGACAAGTTAAGAGAGCCTGGAGACATAATCTCCCCTGCTCTGCCACGTGCTTGAAGTGAGAGAAAGACAGCACAGGATTCATTTGGTGGCCAAGACAAGAAGAAGAAGTGAGCAGTTCCCACACATTGTACATGTCACCAGTTCCATTCCATGCTCCGTTCTGAAAACACTCACATGCAGGCATTAGAATTTTTCCCTCCAAACAACATATATACACCAAGAAATTTTAAAAATTTAGAAATTTTAAATTTTAAACTTTAAAATAGTCCAATCCACTTTAAAAAAAAATGGGGGGGGGATTTCAGAACTGTTAATATTTCCCCCCCTCACATTAGGGCACAATTAGATGTACTGGTATCACTGATGTCCCTGACATTTGATATACTCTTGGGGGAAAAAGAAAACATGCAAAGGCCATCTTAATGCACTTACAAAGCAGTCATGTTCAGTTTCCACATCTGAAAAGCAAAGTTCACAGGTGTACACAAAAACACAATTAAGTGGGAGAAGGGATAGCCATGTTCACTTGTCTCACCCAAAGTGGAGAGAAACAGGAAGATTTGAAAGGTATAGACTGAGGGCTTAAGTGTCAGTTGTGAGGACAGAGGGACACAGGATGCTATCTTGTGCTTAGTCAGACCTCTGTTCCCACTAGCTCAATACTTTCTACACTTTCTACACCAGAGGTGTGCAAAGTTTGGCCCTGAAGTTGTGACTGGACCACAAAACCCATCATCCAGTATCACTGCCTAGGCTGGCTAAGGCTGATGAGAACTGTTAACATCTGGAGGCCCACAAGTCCCCCCTCCCCCAGTCTATGTCTATACTCACAAGCAACAGTCTTCCCGAATTCCAGACAGATCTTTCCCATCATATCTGGAAATGCTTGGAACTGAATATGGACCCTTCTGCATGCAAAGTATGTACTTTACCACCAAATACTGTACAATAAAAGGAAGCTAGATGGAAAAAAACACAGTTTTACTTGTTCAGCACTTAACAGCCTACATGATTCCGCCCCCCCCCCAAAAAAAATACAAGGATTGGCTATTGATCCCATCCAATAACAAAGATGGGGAACCCATGTTAACACTGGCATAACCTTCCTCCTCAATTAGTCTGGACTACAACAGTAGCAGCAGATATATTCTTTGCTTCCAACAAAGCTGTGTTTGGGTGAAGAATGGTATTGCAAGACAGTTCTACAGTAGTTAGCTGAGAAAACAGCAGACAATGAAAAACAAAGATAAGTATAGAAAAGACTGGATTCTGAGCAGCTTGTGTCCAGGGGGAAATAATGTTTTAAGGAGCAATCCCCTCTGTAAGGGACTGGCTGACATATGACATTGTCAGAAAGCATGTGACTCATTAATCATGCTGAAACTAAGATGACCTGGAACTCCTCAGTGCCTGGATGGGAGACTGTCTTGGAACACCTTGCTATAATGAAGAAAATTAAGATACAAGTGATACCAAGAATTATTTTATGGGGGAGAAAAGTTTAGAGACATAAGAGGGGTTACATCCAGCTGGCAGGAAAGAGTATGGCGATGCAAGAAGCTTTCCACCTGTTTCAGTGCTCAGTTACTAGATTTTGAGCAGATCTACTGCTCAAACATTGGAAGGCTAAGCATTACACAGACTTGATTAAGCACTTAGATAAAGTTGCTCATACAATGTAGATGAGCCAGCATGGTTGGTGGTTTGAGTCTCAGCCTCAGAAAACCCTGTGATAGGTTTGCCTTAGGGCCGCCATAAGTTGGAAAAGACTTGAAGGCACACAACAACAAAGAAGAGCACTTATACAACAACATTTTTGTAACTATTTCTGCACTTTGAACAATTCTTGTCCCATCTTTGCCTAATATTCAAATGAGCATGAACACATTCAAAGAAAGCCTGTTTGCACATTTCCAGATGAAAGGGATGAGTAAAAACCTGGCCACAGGGAGAGAAGCTGAGAAGCTGGTGCCATGTCAGGACCCAGTTGTTTAAAAGTTTGAGTCCTAGAGTGAGACAGTGAGTGCCCACACAGGCACAACACACACGCAAAAGCCTTCAGAAGGAAAAATGCTACACATTATATAGCATGAGACACACTGCAGTGTAACACAAAATTAGAAAGGCAGAACTTCAACCTAAAAGTTGCCACAGAAGACACACATAACAAGGCACGTCCAGGGCTCATGTAGATAGTTATTCCACATGTGTACTCTGTTAACACACAGTCCACGAGTGATTATCTTTTGCCACACAAAAACCCCAGTATAACAAACACCCTTAGGTACTGGTTTTATAGAATTACAAGAGTATCAGTTTTGAAAAGTAAAATTAAGTGCACTTTTAGTCTTTTCCTGGCTACTTCTGTCTGCAACTCCTATTAGACTCTTAATAGGGAGCACTAATAGGAATAGCTCAGAGTTCAGTTGCTAGGTTACTGCCAGATCAACATTTAGAACATCTTGAAAAGCAAGAAAAAGAGTTCGTCGCTATTTTTCAGCCAGAGATAGCTATAGCTGAACCATTAAAACAGAATGCATCAGGCCCTCTGTATCCACGGATTCAGCCAATCATGGGTCAAAAATATTAAATATTTCAAAAAGTGAACCTTGCTGTTTGCCATTTTATAGAAAGGATGGCATTTTACTACACCATTGTATACAATGGGACTTGGGCATCCACTGATTATTATACATGCTTCCAAAGGTGATGGGACCCAAAAGAAGGGACCTCTCCGAAGTCCTCAGAGACCAGGAGAACACAATCCCCTCAGATAGCCTGGACTAAAGTAGTATAGGGTTTCATAATCAGCATTCTAAATTATTCTTGGAAACAGACCAGTAACCAATGAACCTGTCATAACAAAGAAGTCATGTGCTCTGTGTAACTGGCTCCGGTCAACAGTCTGGCTGCATTTTGGACCAAGCAAAGCTTCCAAACACTTTCAAAAGGCAGCTTCATGCAGAGTATTACTGTCATCTAAACAGGAGTTAATCAAGGTTTAAATCTATTTACAATATAGTGATCACTGAAGTCTAGCATGGAAAGTGCAGTTACCATTGTAATGTTAATAAGATGCGCCCTTAAACACAGAAAGACTCGGGTTCAAAAGCAAGCAATTATAAGTTTTAAGAAGCTTACATACCATCACTTTGGGTCTTGCTTTTCATTTCCTCCATCCATGTTGGGATATCTTTCAGAGGAACATAATCCCGCAAGTATTCTTTACGCCTCTCCTCCAATGTCATCTTCAACAAACGTTCTATTTTTAAAAAAACACAGTATTAGTACACATTATTAATAATAATGTCAATAGTTTCACTTGAGGCAAGAGTCACAATTACAGGGCTGTACTACAAACATCTTATTCATTCATCTGCTTCTTTTCTACAAATTTGATATATAAAAGATTACCTGGGGCATGACCGTATTTCAAGTGTTTTTTTTACTGTATTTTCTGTATTCTTTATATTAAATTCAGATTGTTTGAGGCCAACACCACAGGGAAGACAACAAGAGGTCTTCCCTTTGCTGCTATTTAGGGGCCATCACCACAAACAACATTTAGTCTTGGATACGATGTTACTCTTTGCTGCTATTTAGATTATGATATATTTTTCTATCATTCAATCGATCAATTGATTGTTTACAGTTAGTGTACATTTTATTAATGCTTATTTGATTATTAAATTTTTCCTGTCTTGATGTTAAAATGTTATATTTTATTATGTAAAACTATGATGAGCTGCTTCCAGCATGATTTAACACTAACAGATTGTCAATCTGGGCAAACCTGCACAAAGAGCAACCATAAACCATTGTACTTAAAAAGAATTATGAATTGACACCTTCCTTCCTCACCAGCTGGATGTCCTGCTGCTTTCTAAAAGCACACGCATACCACAAATTGATGCTTGCCAAAACTTTCACAACTTAAAGAACCATTTATAGCTTGCTTTGGTTTTCATGGCTATTTATTATTTAGCAGTGGAATAATCAGCATTAATCACTTTAGTCTGAGAATTGGAACACTTGTATCAAACCACCACCATCTCATTAAGGAGATGCAATTGGAGTTAACATTTGGGGCCTAAAGGTGAAAGCTTATATGAGGCACCTGAACCATTCATCTGATGTACTTCAGCAATAACTGTGAGAGAATGTTGCACAGCTCTAAAGATACTCCTGTTTTCAGATACTCTGGAAACAGCCCTAAAAGCTACCAAATAAATTCCAGAACACAGCCTCACAGCCCGGGAAAAAAACCAAGGAAAATCTATGGATGCCGGCTGTGAAAGTCTTTGACTTCACTACCAAATAAACTTTTCACACTGCACTTTATACAGAAAACAAAATTGGCTGTAGCCTGAAAAGAGAGTTATCATTCTTGTTGATGCAAATAAGAACTCTCAAAAACAGTAATCATACACAAAGAATGTTACAGACCTCAAACATGATTCCAAGTATGTTTTCGTCAACAGTATTCAAAAAGTAGAGTTTCCACTGTCTTTTAGACAGCATGTGTTACAAAAATGAATAAAGCCCTCTTGAATGGAATAAGACTAGTTCTACAATGCAACATTGGGAAACATTATGTTTAGAAACTAACTTTTGAGCACTGAACCAATGCTCACAATGTAAGTAGTACAGAGTATAATTAATGAAGTACATACACCACCAGAGAGATACTAATGCAGTCTAGGTAGGACACAGGTGTTTCAGTCATTGCAATAAAAATTATTCCCAATAATGCTTCCACAATTTTTAATTTATATTCTGTTTTACAGTTATCAGAGCAGTAAAATTATGTTCTTCAGTATTATTACAATTATTTGCAGAACCAATATCCATGGTTTCAGTTATCCAAGGGACACAAAATAGGGGACACATACCATAGAGTTGCACTGGAAAATGCCTAGAGAGGTGTCCTCACTAGGAATCGCTAGGTGCTCCAAAGCAACTCTATGGTATGTCTGTACAGGAAGTCCTTATTTTAATAGGGTTTCCTATAACCAGCGGTTTCACTTATACGTGGCAAGTCCAGAAACATATGCCCCCGTGGATACAGGAATTACCTATTTTAATCTGGTAACTGAATTGTTTCTTCTTTCAAGGTTCACTCAGCCTTCCATCCTTTCTTAGGTCAGTAAAATGAGTACCCGGGGGCAATTAGCTAACACACATTGGAAACTGCTTAATGCAGTGTAGATGTGTAAATTTGCTATTGCTTAAAACAATTTGTAAGCTGCTCTGATAGCCTTGTGGCTGAAGACCAGAGCAGAAATAACTAATAATAAAAAAATACTGTAATTTTTATACCCTTAAAACCCAGCATACGTGATAAATATAACACAATACCTATAAACATATAAATCTCAATAGCGGCTTTCCTTTTGCATAGGAAATTTGTATCTTTAGGCCAGTACATTCTAGTACTGAATCAGACCTGCTTGATCCTATACATGTTTACAGAGAAGCATGATAACTGTTTTGGAGGAGTGAATCACTATCCAAAGAAAAGGAAAAAAAATTACAAACCAGGACTGGCTCAGGAATTTGAAAGACAAACTAAAGTTATCACTGTAAACATAGGAGGCATTTTATACATCTATAGATGAATTCAACAAGTGCAAGTTTGACTTAAGTAGCGTTCATACACTATGTGCTGTATGCTATATTTCAGAGGAAAGAACTGGCAAAACCACCCCCCCGAGCATTCTTTGCCTAAGAAAAACCCTATGAAATTCATAAGGTCAACGTAAGTTGACAGGTGGCTTAAAGGCACTTATATACATACACAATACAGTATATTGAAGCTATTTATTCACGGACAGTAGCCCTAAATGTTTAATGACAATTCCTGCTGAACAGTTAACGTGAACCTTAATTGCCGTATCTAAAGTACAAGTCCAGTAGTTAATAACACACCATTAGAACACTATCTTAATACATACCGAGTAACATAATTGTTTCTCCTGCTCAGTTTAATATCATGAGCAGCTACTTTAGTCAGCAAGAGTTATCCACAAACTAGTATGAGGCTTGCCCTGTTTTATTTGCCTCTTCGTAGCTTGTAACTCAGTGGGCTCACTTTTTTATAACCCCCATGCTTGAACCTAGGCTATTGCCATCACTCAGCTCAGCAGAAAGACTGCTTTCTATGTTGGTTCAGTGGAAGCCTGGCTTAGTGGACAAGTTCAGTTAACTCTTTTTTGTACTCAGATGCAGTTGATCCAACAACAGAAGCGACCTGACAGGTTTTCATACTGCAGACATAAAAAACAAGGGACATGTTCTTCAAAGTAGAACACATATTTTGTTTTACATTTCTCCCCCCTGCCCACCGCAAGTATATGAGTTAGGAGCACCCTGTTTTCATTAACGCGTATATCCTGATAATGGTTTCAGCTCCACAGTGGATTGCATATTTGGTCAAACCACCAATGGCAGCTTCAAGTTTCAAGAGTATAGAAACTGAAGTTGCAAGCTAACAATAAGGAGACACTCCACACTTTCATTTTCTAACTATTACAAGTGAAGAAAAAGTTGAGGGAACACAAAAGTATTTCTTATGAATGTGGAATATATCGGTGACTGTTAATGTTATAAGGAGTGTATATAATGGAATTATATTTATTACATTTCTTTGTATGAACAAGATGTCAGTTAATTATGACAAAAAATAAAAAAATTTAAAAAGTGTGTGCCCTGACATATGTCCTGCAAAGGGAAAAGGTGTGTGGCAGAAACTGGATAACACATGCACCTTGTCATCCCATATACCAGAATACCCGAGACAGAGAACGACAGCCCAGCAAGAATAAAGAAGAGGAGAAAATATACCATAAAGAGAGAATCATTACAAGCCAGAAACAAAAGGCATATGTAAAATAAATAAAATAAAAATAGTAGAAGAAAGAGTGCACACAGCCTGGGTAAAAGGCAAAAAGTGTATCAACTCTGGAACAGAGGGCACCAAAACAAATTAAAGAAAGAGATAAAAATGAAAGAAAACTAGAACTGCTAGGAAACCCAAGGAGGCCATTCCTAAAAGGCATTACAATGCAAACTCTACGTTTCTGCCTAGAGTTAGGAAACCCTGACAAGGTCGTCACAACAGAGTTGACAGGAGGTTTCCGGACCCCTCATTTCTTCACCCACAATTTGGCAATTTGGCGGGAAGGGGGGGCGTGCAACAGAGGCCACCATGCCCACTCCATGTCCCCCCCCCACTCCAGACTCCTGAGGGGAAAGAAAGGGAGCCTGGCCTCAGTGGGAGAGAAAGTAAACTGTGAAGGAAGGAATAACACAGGAGGAGGAGCCTCGCCAAGGTAAGACAGGAGGAGGAGGAGGTAACAGGAAGGAGACCTTGTCCAGGAAAAAGAAAGCCAGGGACATATTTTCTCCTCTTCTTTCTTCTTGCTGGGCTGTCATTCCCTGTCTCAGGTATTCTGGTATACGGGATAACAAGGTTATCTATCCAGTTTCTGCCACACACCTTTTCCCTTTGCAGGACATATGCAGGAACACACTTCCTGCCTCCTCCGGTGTGGGGAGGTGGCTGAGCAGCCACCGCATCTTTCGCACTCGCCTCTGACCCATCCTGAAGGAAGGAAAGGAGGGAGGGAGGGAGGAAGGTGGTGACCCTAAATAATGGTAGAGAAAGGGTGCAAAACACACACACACACATATACACTGAAGGGAGGAAGGAAAGAGGGAGGGAGGTGGTGACCCTAAATAATGGTAGAGAAAGGGTGCAAAACACACACACATATACACTGAAGGGAGGAAGGAAAGAGGGAAGGAGGTGGTGATCCTAAATAATGGTAGAGAAAGGGTGCAAAACACACACACACATTGAAGGGAGGGAGATGGTGACCCTAAATAATGGCAGAGAAAGGGTGCAAAACACACACACACAAGCACACACTGAAGGGAGGGAGGGAGGGAGGGAGGTGGTGACCCTAAATAACGGTAGAGAAAGGGTGCAAAACACACAAACACACAGTGAAGGGAGGGAGGGAGGTGGGGACCCTAAATAATGACAGAGAAAGGGTGCAAAACACACACACACACACACACAGAGGGCAGAGAGTTGGGAACACCCCCCAAAAAAAAGGGGGGGCTGCGGAGGTGGGTACCTTTCTCTTCCCTCCAGATCTTTTTCCGCTTATTCCCGGGGTACATGGTGCTGTGGCTGGCGGCGGCTTTGAGCTGCAGGTTCCCCAGGCTCACGGGCTGTGGAGGGAAGGGAGCACGCGGGACTCGGGCGGCCACTACACCGCGCTGGGGTGAGGATGATGGGGATGGCGAGAGGAGAGGACTGACGATGAGGAGGAGGGTGACAGCGGCGCTATTGCTGCTGCTGCTGCTGCTGCTGCTGGTAGTGGCACCTCTTCCTCTTCTTCTTCCTCCTCCTCACTCCCCTCAGCTCCCCCGCGCGCGTCAACTGGGTCACGCCTCGCTCTGAACCCGACAGACACCCCCGCAGAGCCCGCCTCCTTCCCCGCTTCCTGTTGGCTCCGCTACACGCCCATCAGCCAGGCGTCCCGGCCTTCTGAGCCCGCCCACCTGGCCGGCTGTAGCAATGGCTGGGAAGGGGGGAGGCGTTGAAAGCCACAGGCAAGCAGAGAAGGGAGGAAGAGGAGGAGGAGGGATAGATAGAATCATAGAATGGTAGAGTTGGAAGAGACCACGAGGGCCATCCAGTCCAACCCCCTGCCATGCAGGAAAACAGATAGATAGATAGATAGATAGATAGGGGGCATCCACACTAGAGGAATAATCCAGGTTCAAACTGTACTGCATTCATACATTACATGATGCACACATTTCTATCCCCAAAATACAGGATTTAAATATATTTAAATATATTATATTTAATATAATATTAAACATTATTTAATATTATATTTAATATTAAATCCAGGTTGAAACTGTACGAGTTTCAACCTGTACTGTACGAGTTTCAATATAATAAATATATATTAAATTTAATATAATATTAAATATTATTTAATATTAAATTTAATATAATATTAAATATAATATAACTAAATATAATATAAATATAATTTATATTTATCAATATAAATATAATATATAATATTAAATATTTCTGCAAGCTATAAAAGGCAATGCTTTATACTCAAGACACCAAGGTCAGACAGAGAAAGTGGTCACAACTACAACTTCACAGTCAAAGGAATGCCCCTTATTGGAGAGCCAGAAAATGTTTCCCTTATAGGGCAGAACTCACGCCGAACAATTCTTGAAGAGAAACGAAAATGCAGAAAGAATCACAACCCAAAAACATCACCCAAGGAGACCTTCTGCTGTGCTTTCTGCAACCGGACTTGTTTATCTCGGATTGGCCTTTTTAGTCATCAGTGCGCTTGCAGAAAGCGCGGGATGAGTCCTTCCTGAATCTTCGTTTGCGAAGAAAAGCCAGAGAGAGAGAGAGAGGGATACCATTCTGAAAGTTTAGAGTTGTTAATAGCCTGTCAGTCCAGTTGGGCACCATGGTTAAAAATGTATTCACGAAGCTCCTCTTTTGAATTCAAGATAGAAAAATTACCGCATGAAACAGGATATGATGCCATTGCTCCTTCCTATGGAACCCTGGGATTTGTACAGTAGGACCCCATTATCCACCGGGGATTGGTTCGGGTTGGGGGCATGATACCAAAAACCGTGCATAATAGCGATCACCATTGAAAATAATGGAACTTCCTGTTTAAAATACCATAGAGTTGCCTTGGAGAACCTAGAAAATGGCTAGAGAGGACATGTTTTCTAGGAAGACTCTATGCTAGGTGTACTGTTTTGTGTCCCATGGATAATTGAATCAGTGAATATGGGGGTCCTACTGTAGTTTGGTGAGGGACCAGTGTGCTTTGACAGAGAAAGGTAAAGACTTTGTAAAACTACAAATCCCAGGATTCCATTGGAAGGGGTCATGGCATATAATCCAGTTTCAAACTGGATTATTTGTGTAGTGTAGATTCACCCTGAAGAGAGAAAGAAAGGGAGGAAAACATGTGGTGTTAATGAAAAGTTGAGCATGCGCTCCTTAGTGCTTCAGTTGTGAGAGTAACAGTCGAGTTTCGCATGCTCTCCTCCCTCTAGAGTGTGTCTTGCAAACTTATAAGTAGACCTAGGTTAAGGTTTACATTATTTAACTACCAGAGAACTGTAAAAGATTCAGTTAGGTTTTTCCCCCCAAATTATGCTTCCAACAGCAATCAAACTGCAAAGTTTGGAGTTCAAGATAATCACAAGCTGCTTGAATCGTATCCTGTTTCACTTGATAATTTTTCTATCTTGAATTCAAAATAGAAGCTTTGTTAATACATTTTAAACCATGGTGTCCAACTGGACTGACCGACTATTAACAATTCTAAACTTTCAGAATGGTATAAACTTTATAAATTGGACCATCAAAGGGTTAAGGTTGTCAGATGTCCCTTATTGTAAGGGATGCCCCTTATTGGAGAGCCAGAAAATGTGTCCCTTATAGGGCAGGCTGGTGTCCCTTTGCTTGTAAGGGATGACCCCTATTTTGAGAACTAAAAAGCTTTTCCTTTTGTATAGACTGAACAAGATGCAACACACACACACAATCCTGTATTTTGGGAATGTGGGCCCTTCATAAAGATAGAAATGTGTGCATCATGTCATTTATGAATGCAAACACTCATACAGTTAATTTTACACAGAAATACATGGCTAAGTCAACAGAAACCAATGCTTCCATTTGGCATTTAGGCAGAACACAATCTTACTAATAACTACTTCCTGAGTGTCATCCCTGCACTTCATGATAATTGACTATCCTTCATTGCTATTTTAAAAACTGGCAACATTAACCTATTAATTATAATGGGACATGCTTCTAAGGAAATATGCTCAAAGTTGCACTGTGGAGCAAAAGTCCTATGCCCACCTGCTTGGCTGGGAGTAAGCCTTGCTGAGCTCAAATGGGGCTTTCTTCTGAGTACAGATGTCTACAGGCTTTCCCTACAAATTCCAAAAAGCTTTGGTTGTTTGCCACAACAGCCCTTTAGAGATGATCCCCAATGTTTACTTTCTATTCAAACAGATAGATGGGATAGTCTGCTTTATCATAAAAGAACATAAAGTAATCCTGTAGCAACTTTGACATGAAGTGTAAAGAACACACTTCAATTATAAGCTTTCATAGATATGTGAAGTCGAAGGCTTTCACAGCCGGCATCCATAGATTTTCCTTGATTTTTTTCCGGGCTGTGAGGCCATGATCTGGAATAGTTTCTTTCTGACGTTTCGTCTGCATCTGTGGCTGGCATCTTCAGATAATTTCTCTGAAGATTTATCTGAAATTTCTCTGAAGATGCCAGCCACAGATGCATGCGAAACTTCAGAAAGAAACTATTCCAGAACACAGCCTCACAGCCTGGAAAAAAACCAAGGAAAATCTTTCATGGATATCTTCATAAGACGCAATCAGATTTTCTATAAAATGTATAGTACACCTTTGGGCACTTAACTGGTGCAGAGCATACATTCTGCACATGCTCAAATATATCAGGTTTATTTGTTCAGAAGGTATTTGCCTTCCTCTGAGGCTGAGAGAGTGTGACTTACCCAATGTCACCCAGTAGGTTTCCATGGCTGAAAGGGATTCAAACCCTGGTCTTGCATTGTCCTAGTCCAACACTCAAATCACTATCATGTTGTCTGTTAGATTTATTGCATCACTTGTTTTCTAATAAACAAAATCAGCAGCTTGCTGATTCAGAAGTCATGTCAGCCAAAATTCTGGGAGTTGAGGACAGCTATTTCTAGGAGACAATTCCTGAACTGTTTGGACTTTATACATACAGTAGACCCTCAGTATCTTCAGGGGTTGGGTTCCAGCACTCCCTGTGGATACCAAAATCTGTGGATGCTGAAGTCCTATTATATACAATGGCATAGTAAAATGTGTCCCTTATATATAAAATGGTGAACAGCAAGGTTTGCTTTTTGGAATTCCCCCCCACACAAATATTTTCAAGCCATGGTTGGTTGAATCTATGGATGCAAAACCCTTGGATACCAAGAGCCGGCTGTACAGTAGTTTGTAACTGTCCAAATAGTATGTAACTATCCCACGTCTCAATTTTCTTGCTTTGCTCCTATCTAGTGGCAGCAGGGATGGGGAATCTTTTCCACTTAGTCCAAATTCCCATTTAGGAAAGGTGGAGCCAAAGCAAAGTAAGCAGGGCAATGTACCAATTTTACCAATTTACTAATTTGGACATTTTTCTGCCAAGGCTAGAAAGCACAGCCAAATTAGCAACAGTGCCAAAAATGGTGAATTGGTATCAAATGTGATTATTTTGCAAAATATATATGCCAGCAGACACTAATTCATTATGTTAACTACATTCTTAGCAACTGTATAAAAACCCACCATTTTACATGTTAAACAGTCTGTTCATTTAGCTTCTCTTGGGCATATCTGGTCTAACTTGTTCATTTTTCAATTAGTCATCATAACAATTACCCAGCTCTTCCTCAAAAACATGTTCACCATTCTCTGAACCTAAATCATTGCTTCTACAAAAAAGGAGTTTGCCCACAAGCATGCTGACACGGATAAAGAAAAGAGGTGGAAGTATTTGTATTTCTACATCAATTCTGATTGTTCAGTTTAACCACAATCAGTCTGGGCCTATACATGCACTACCATGATGAATGAGAGGTTAAATTATTATTTCTCATTGTGGTGATATGATAGACTGCACTGTACCACTAAAAACTATTAAAACAATAAAACAACGTATTAAAAACTTCTAAACTCTACTAAAAACCTATAATTTTTTGAAAATTCATCTACGTAAAACCGCAATTAATCTATATGAAGAGAATCATAGCATTTTATTTATTTATTTATACCCTGCTCTTCAGCCACAAGGCTATCAGAGCAGCTTACAAATTGTTTTAAGCAATAGCTATTTACACATCTACACTGCATTAAACAGTTTCCAATGTGTGTTAGCTAATTGCCCCCACAAGCTGGGTACTCATTTTACCAACCTACGAAAGGATGGAAGGCTGAGTGAACCCTGGAGCCCTCTGGAATCGAACTTGCAACGTGGTGACTTGCAGCACAGGCATTTAACCACTGCGCCACCAGGGCTCCATAAATAAATAAATAAAATAAAGATTTGGGAAATTTCAAACAGCTTCCCCTTCAGATTAATGCAAAACATTTTGAGTTTTCCTTTTCAAACACAATTTAAAATATTTTATTTGAAAGGGAATTTTATTCAGTTATAACTAGCTTATAATTTATCTCCGTATCACCCTGGAATCTGTCAGTAGAAAAGCAGAGTTCATCTTAAAGAAGTAATGATGACCATCCTGCTCAGACTCACAGTGATTCCACATGGATGGATGTCTTTTAGCCAAAGACCTTTCATAGCTCTGCTGTCTTTTCCTCCTTTATGGTTTTTTTAATGGAAGAAAAAAACCATGGAATAAGCAGTGAGAAAATGCAAGAGTTTTAAGGGAAAGATGATGATATTTGGTCACTTTGTAAAATTCAGTAAAGGAGGAGCCGATTCCCATACACAAAGAGTCTGCCGTGTTAGTCTGTGTCAGTATCTAAAGGTATCTTGTAGCACCTGTGAGAGTAACTTCCCTGTTATTATTCACAGCCTGTTCTTCTTCTGCTAAATGTACTGTTACCAGAGGAATAGTCGCGTTTTCATCTGTTCTAGCAAATAGCTTTATAGCACTTTGCAAAACAATCCTACGCATTCCTACACAGAAGTAAACCCCAATGAATTCAGGCAGTCTTACACACAGATAGATGGATATATTGCATTTGAACTTTAAAAGCGATGTGCTCCTGGTAAATCATTAAATCCATACAGAGAATACAGTATTATATTGTTTTTATTTAAACTGCTATTATATCACAGTATTTACACTTATTATTCTTCAACAGGTGTCTTTCTTGACTACAGTGAGAAGAGGCGCTGCCTGTCTGCCTTTTCTGCTGTAGTAAGCTCGCTGTTTCTCACTGGGGCACAGAGCACTGAGCACTTTCACTTTCTTCCCACTCTTTAAATGTTTGCGGTGGAGAATTTGCATAATTTATTAGTAAGTGTTTTATTGTTCCAGCACTCATCAAGAAAAATATCCTTTAGCATGTACAGAACCGGTAGGCAGACTTCAAGTTTGCAATAAATACCTTTTTTTAAAACTAGAATCTTGAGATCCGTAAATGAGAGTCGGATACAAAGGACAAAAACTTACAATGAAACAATTCCAAATTTGTTTTGAGTATCAAAATAATATCCCTCCTACACAAAATTGAACTCCAAACTAGATATCCAGTTTTATTTTTTTAGCAAGAGAAGAAAAGTGTAGAGCAGTTTTCACTACTATTGTTAGACAACTGTGGATCAAAAATTACTCCCGATGATATATTGCATATCTCCCAGAAATGCTACCGGTTGATCCAGGTTCTGCCTCTCTCTGCTCTGTGTATGAGGTCAGGCTTGAATGCCTGAAACTGAAATTGCTTCTTTCCTTCCTCGAGCTGCTTGATCCATTTACCCACCAGAACCCTCCAAGGAGCTGCTGTTTTCCATGGAGGAGGAAGAGAATACTATATGCCAGTGGTTCTTAACCTGTGGTCCGTGAACCCCCAGGGGTCCGCAATGTCCTCACAGGGCGTCCGCGAAGGCTTGAAGGCTGCTTGGCTCACCTCCTCCCTGTGGTGGAGTGGCCACGTGACAGGAGGCAAGGCAAAGGCTGGCTGGCTTGGCCTGCGCATTGCCATTCAATCAAATCCAGCCACAAACTTGCAGGAAGAAGCAGGGAGAAAGTCTTCCTTCCCCCTCCAGTGCCTCTGAGGGAAGGTTTAATTGATGGTGTAATTGTATTATTATTATTATTAGTGTTGTTGTTATTTTAAATCTTGAGTTAAGTCTTGGGGGTCCACGGCAACAAAAGATACTTCAAGGGGGGCCCTGATAAAGAAAAGGTTCAAGAACCATTGCTTTAAACCAGTCGTTCTTAACCTGGGGTCTGTGAACCCCCAGGGGTCTGCAATATCCTCAGTGTCCTCACAGGAGGTCCATGAAGACTTGAAGGCTGCTTAGCCCACCTCCTCCCTGCAGCAGAGTGGCCATGTGACCAGAGTCAAGGCAAAGGTTGACTGGTTGGCTTGGCCTGTGCATTGCCATTCAATCTGCTCCAGCCACAAACTTGCAGTGAGCAGCAGGAGAAAAGTCTGCCCTCCCCCTCCATTGCCTCTGGGGAAAGGTTTAATGAATGGTGTAATTGTATTATTATTATCAGGTGGTATTATTAGGGTTTTAAATCTTGAGTTAAATCTTCTGAGGGAAGGTTTAATGAATGGTACAATTGTAACATTATTATTATCATCATCATCAGGTATTGGTATTATTATTACAGTATTATTGTTACAGTATGTATTATTATTAGGGTTTTAAATTGTTGGATTGGCCTTTTTAGTCATCAGCGCGCTTGCAGAAAGTGCGGGATGAGTCCTTCTTGAATCTTCGTTTGCGAAGAAAAGCCAGAGCGACATCAGGTATTGGTATTATTATACAGTATTATTGTTACACTATTATTATTATTATTATTATTATTATCTCTCTCTTTCTGGCTTTTCTTCGCAAACAAAGATTCAGGAAGGACTCATCCCGTGCTTTCTGTAAGCGCGCTTATGACTAAAAAGGCCAATCTGAGATAAACAAGTCCGGTTGTAATAAAAGCAATATTATTATTATTATAATGGTTTCAAATCTTGAATTAAAGTCTTGGGGGCCCACAGCAAAAAAAATACATATATTTAAAAGGGGAACCCAGGTAAAGAAAAGGTTAAGAGCCACTGCCTTACTCCACTCCCAGCAGACTATCTTACTAGAGACACTGCTGCTTGGGCTGCCCTGCAGCTCATTCCTTCCAGGCAGCTTGGCACGCCTGACATCATCACCCCAAAGCAGCAGCAGCAGCAGCGGTGGGGAGGGGGCTGTATTTTTCCGGGTAGTAGGTCAGTAGGAGCCGGATAGAACGTGATTGGCTGGCCGTGAAAGCGAGCGGTTGCTAGGTAACCGCGTCAGGACCGAGCCTGGGCAGAATGAGACAGGGAGGGGGAGGAGGAGGAGGAGGCGGGTGGCTCGCGGGGTGGGGCGTTGGGGGGGGGCTCTGGTGGGGAGGGCGGAGGCGTGGCTTCGCCAGGCGTCGGTTGAAGCTCGTTGGCCGCGGAATAGAAACGGCGGAGGGCGGGCTGGGCTGAGGGAATCCCCACAGCAGAGGAACTGCTGGAGTTGCTCTGAGATGAAGACTCCGCTGGGAGTCGTGTTAGTATGCATCCCCCTCTGGGTCGTAGCGCAGAGTAGGTACCTGCTGTTCTGCTTATTTTTATTTCCCCCTCCTTATTTATTTATTTATTTATTTATTTAAAATAATAATAACAACAACAATAATAATAATAGTCCACACACGCTTTTAAGAAACAGTATTTTTTTTAAATTCAACTTTAGAGTTTTAAAAGTTTTATTTAATGTTAGAGTTTTATTCTTTAGAGTTTTATTTAATGTTATGGACACAGTTCATTGTTTACTTTTACAGTTGTCCCTCCCTATCCACAAATATTCTATCCATGGATTTAAGTATTCACGACTTGAAAATATTATTATAATATATATATATATATAATCCAAAAAGCAAGCCTTGGTTTTGCCATTTTATATAAGGGACGCCATTTGGCTATGACATTGCATATACAGTTGCCCCTCCATATCCATGGATTTGCTATCCTTGGATTTAAGTATTCACAACTTGAAAATATTATTCAAATATATATATATATATATATATATAATCAAAAAGCAAGCCTTGGTTTTGCCATTTTATATAAGGGACGCCATTTGGCCACGACACTGCATATACTGTACAGTTGTCCCTCCATATCCACGGATTTGGTATTCACGGATTTACATATTCATGGCTTGAAAATATTATTTTAAAAAAATATAATAATCCAAAAAGCAAACCTTGATTTGGCCATCTTATATAAGGGACTCCATTTGGCTATGACATTGCATATACAGTTGTCCCTCCATATCCATGGATTTGCTACCCATGGATTTAAATATTCACAACTTGAAAATATTACTCAAATACTATATATATATATATATATATATATATATTATAATCCAAAAAGCAAACCTTGATTTGGTCATCTTATATAAGGGACTCCATTTGGCTATGACATTGCATATGCAGTTGTCCCTCCATATCCACAGATTTGGTATCCACGGATTTATGTATTCATGGCTTGAAAATATTCTTTAAAAAATAATAATCTAAAAAGCAAACCTTGATTTTGCCATTTTAGATATGGGACACCATTTTGCTATGCTATTGCATATAATGAGACTTGAATATTCATAGATTTTGGTATCCACGGGGGTCCTGGAACCAAACCTCAGCAAATATGAAGGGACAACTCACGGTATTAGTAACAAGTTGGGACACCCACACTAGAGAAATAATCCAGGTTGAATCTGGATTATATTTGCCACGGCTCCTTCCTATGGAATCCTGGAATTTGTAGTTTGGTGAGGCACCAGCACTTTTTTTCTCAGAAAAGGCTGAAGACCTCTTAAAACTACAAATCCCAGGATTCCATAGGAAGGAGCTATGCAAATATAATCCGTTTCAAACTGGATTATTTGTGTCGTGTGGTTTCCCCCATAGATGTGGAGACTCTCAAAGAAGACAGTCTACGCCTCTTGGCTATTTTCCTTTGTCTCCTTCATTCTCTTGGCTAGAAGCTTGGCATACTTTGCATACTTCCTTGTTCTTTTGAGTAAGCTGCTTTTTTTAGAGCAATACACCTGCACTTATGTTGCAGGACCCTGGGAGTTACCTATCGCTGGATCTTGGGTGTTTTGGGCATGGACTTCTTGCCTTCTTTGTTCAATGGGTTCCTCATAATGTATTGACGAAGGTTTTTTTTTTTATGGGCCAGACATAAGTTTCCTTTAATAGAAATGGCCTTCAATCTTTTATACAGTCGAGTGTGAACAAGTGAGATGACCCCCTCTGGTGTTAGTTTCTGCCTCCAGAAGCCCCAACTTCTGCCCCCAACTTCATTCTTTGGTCCCTTTGTGAAGATGCATCTTTTGAACACAAAGCAGAAGTTATTACCCACCACAACTGATCCTTCTGCTGAAGCTCTGCAGTACTGTACTTGGCCCTGCCTCACAGCATGGGAACAGGATAAAACCTAAATAGGTCAACATGCTAGGGTAAAAATTGACTCATTACATTTGATGCTTTTCAAAAGCATCAGGTTGATTTGTGTGATACACAAAGGACTGTTACGCCTTCCCATGTACTCCCTAGAATGAGATATACTAGTTAACACATGGAAGAAGCCATAACACCTCTCACCACAGCATGTCCACCCAGTCTTGCAAAGCAGAAACTACTATTTTAAGTTCCCTGCACCATCAAAGGTAAGGGCAAACCTCAGGAAGGGAAAAGGAGTTCTGCTTTTTGGAAACCCATTTATGGACAGCCACTAGAAACAAACTTTAAGTGAAAAAGTGGCTACTTTTTTTTTTTTTTTTAGAAGAAGGGTCAATAGTATCTTTCCCCATTTCAAGGGGCTATAATTCCTACAAATTAGCCTTCTTAGGATGCATGTGCTAGTTCCCATCTACTTGACATGAATCAATAATTTGATGGTATTTGGGAAGGGAGTTAAGACAAACAAACACACCAATAAAAAAAGAAAGTTCTTTTGTCTCATAGAGACATTGTGTTGAACAAACATATTTTTTTCAAGGGGTGGTGAATTTCTCACTTTGTATTTGGTGGGATAAGGTGAGACCAAGATTATTCAGGTTCAGCTCTGATTATCAGGTGCTGTATCGTGTTTTCCAGTATAAACCCACACAACAAAAGGGCTGCTAGCCTAGGGAATTTCCTACCACAGACAAAGCAGCAAAACCCCCTGCCCCATCCCTTCCAGATGCATAGTGTCCTCAGCCAGTCAAGTTATTTTGACACCTGTGGCAAAATAAAGAAAATCTCACAATTGTCTTTCCGTTTTTCTCTGGCAGTAACAATACAGTAATAATAAATTAAATAAGTAACAGCTTTGCTGTCTGTTTATGCTATGTCAAATTTGTTGCCTGAAGCAGCTGTCTCACTCCACCAAATGGCAGGGACATCCCTTTGCATGTGATTATCCTGCACTCAGAAACATCATAGAGTTGGAAGTGGCCTCAAGGGCCATAGAGTCCAACTCCTTGCTCGATGCAGGATCTCCAGATAAAGCTTCTCCAATGGGTAGCTGTCCAACCTCTTTTTGAAGGCATCCAGAGAAGGAGATCCCGCCACCTCTCTAGGTAATTGGTTCCATTGCCAAATCATTTGTATTGTCAAGACGTTCCTTCCCATTTTCAATCAGAATTTAATTTTTAATTTAATTTAATTAGGTATTTATACCCACTCTTCAGCCACAAAGGCTATCAGAGTGGCTTACAATTTGTTTTAAGCAATAGCAATTTATACATCTACACTGCATTAAGCAGTTTCCAATGTGTATTAGCTAATTGCCCCCACAAGCCGGGTACTCATTTTACCAACCTACGAAAGGATGGAAGGCTGAGTGAACCTTGGAGCCCTCTGGAATCAAACTTGCAATATGGTGACTTGCAGTATTGGCATTTAATCACTGCGCCACCAGGGCTCCCTTTTCTACCTTCCTATAGCTGAAAACCATTAGACCTGGTTCTTCCCTCTGGGGCAGCAGAGAACAGGCCTGTCCCCTCCTCTCTGTGACAGCCCTTGAGGTATTTAAAGAGTACAATCATGTTACATTTCAGACTTTTTTTCACCAGACTGAACATGCCCAGCTCCTTCAACCTTTCCTCATATGTTTGTTCTCCATACCTTTTATCATCCTTGTTGCACTTCTCTGAAGCTGTTCCAACTTGTCTGTGTCCTTGCGCCTAGAACTGAACTCCCACAAACAAACATGTGTTCCCTATAAGAAAACCATAACATCTGAAGTAAAGGTACTGATGCTGAACTGTGAAATTACTTGGTAAAAATAAAGTACTGTACATTCAGCTATCTTAAGATTAGTACCAAAGACATCAGCCTAAATACCCTAAAGGCACTGGAACCTATCTGATCTTCAAAGCTAAGCAGGGTCAGCTCTGGTTAGAACAGTACGAGCCGCATATCCTCGGGGGATTGATTCCGGGCCCCACAATGGATAATGAAATCTGTGAATAATATCAAACACCATTGAAAATAATGGGACTTCTGGTTTAAAATACCATAAGTTGCCTTGGACTATCTAGAAAATGGCTAGAGAGGACACATTTTCTAGGAAGACTTTATGGTAGTTGTATTGAAACTGAAACTGTGGATAATGAATCAGTGGATACGGGGGTCCTGCTGTACTTCGGTGGGAGACTGCCAATGAATACCGGGTGCTGTGGGCTCTGATCAAACAGGTTTTTACAGGTTAATGTCATGGGCTAGTTCATTGGACATGAGCATTTGTCTTTAAGCCTGTTACACAGAGTTACAACCATAGCATCATCAGGGAGCCACTGCTGCAATTAATTTACTATAGTCAGTCACTCTCTCAGCCTGTCTTATGAAAGCTGAAATTGCAGCTTCATAGTATATCCTGAGAAATCCCTAACAAACTTTCAGAAGTAAGGCCAATATTGCTGCATCACAGTGCAACCCCAATATATGACTTCTCAGAAGTAAGTCCTATTGAAATTGGTGGGACTTGCTTTCTAGGGAAGTAAGCCTTAGAAAATAAGCCAATGTGTTTGTTCATTTGAGATTGTTCTTCGTTGTTTTGTTCCTATCTGATCACATAGCTTATTAGCATATAACCTTGCAAAGATTAGTCAATAGTAAAGCATCAACAAAACAATTAACAATTTTATACTTAATTTAATTCCATAATCAAATCAATACAATTCCAGCTTAAAGTCATGTGTGACAACATAGCAGCTGATAAAACGCCTCCCTATCCAGTTAAAAGAACAGCAATCTGCATCACCCTCTAAATGCCCAGTAAAATGTAAAAATGTTAATACATTTCTGGAAAAGCAATAACAGAACTGGTCTGCCAGGCTTTCCTAGAAAGAATTTCTAAAGAATTGATGCCACTGTTGAAAATGTGCTGCTCTCCCCCATCCCCATCTCAGGTAAAAATGGTGGGGCTGGAGCCAGACGTTCACTGCAGATCAGTGATGGTAATTATAAATTACTCCCTCCATTCTTCATGAGCAAGTATCTTTTTATATTTTTAGTTCTAAAAAACATTTTATTTTTTAAATTGTTATCTATGACAATAAACAATAACAAATCAATACAATCAAAAAAGAAAAGAGAAAAACAAAAAAGAACAACACAGTCAACGAAGCATCACAAACATTGGTTTTGTGTTTACCTCTGTACAAAAATGATAACATGATATCCCTTTAATAGTGTAATCATCTTAGATAGATGTGACACAAAGTGTTCATTGATGTGGTGGTGGACCATGCAACGATCCTTGCTCACTTACTGAGCAATAAGTGATCAATAAATCATTTTATTTTGTCCTCACCTATTTAAGACTGGGATGATAGTGACTTAAAATCAAAAGCTGCTTTGCAATCCACTGTAGTGATTGTTACCATTCCATTTACTTCTGAGTAATTGTAGTTTCCATGAGGTATTTCCAGAATGGAGCAAACAGGTTCTGCCCCCAACGCTGGAGTAAGGCTTACTTCTTGTATGAGGAGGAACAACATGGTGCTGTCTTGATGTGTCTTATCATTCCTGTAACTCATTACTTTCAGCCATTCTGGCTGGGGCTTATGGGACCTGTATTGAAAAACAATTGTAAAAGTACCCAGCTGCCTACTCATCTTGCTCATTATTATATCTGTAGAGCTATCAGTTGACTGATCGGGGTAATGCCACAATGGGGAAACTGTTCTTGCTGCTCAACAAAATAAATCAGATTGTATGCGACTACATCTCAGCCAATTTGTTTTAGGTCCAACCACTCAAATCAATTCCCAATTGCAGCTTACAAAGCTGTACAACATTTATGTAAGATTTTTATCTATCCAACATAATGGCTGTTAATTGTGCTATGAGTAGTAAGTCCCTGGTCGAAGTCACAGTCTCAATAGAAAACAGTAATTAATTTTAAAAGCTATTTAGAAATTGTAGGATACCAAAATACCCATACATCAGATACAAGGATAAGAAATCTGGTTAGTATCATTTCATGTTTGTGCTCATTGTGGAGCTGTGTGTGAGAAGAGCAGGGGGAGAGAGCCACAAGGAACAAACAAACAAAAAATGACAAAGAAGGACTCACATTTATGCTCTATTTGACAGGTGGAGGCTAGGGGATACCCAGAGTTTTTTGTTTGTTTTTTTTTACAAAAGAGGTCAGGACTTTTAAACCTTTGCTAGTTTTGTAAAATATATGGAATATCAAAATTGCATCTTATACACCAGTGGTTCTCAATCATCAGTGGCCTCCTGATGATTTAGACTTAATCTCCCAGAATCCCCAGCCACTTTGGCCAGTGATCAGGAGTTTTAGAAGGTGAAGCCCACAACACCTAGAGGACCAAAGCTTGAGAACCACTGTTCAATACAACCATTACACTAGGATCAGGAGCCCTGCCTTTTTTTCACCTGCCCATGCTGCTGGTGGCAAACAGTTGGGTAATAGTATACATTTAAATGCATGGTTCTAGACTAGAGCAAGGGTAGGAACTTGGAGTCTTCCACAGGTGGTGGACCTACAACTTCCGTCAGCTGTAGCTAGCACTGTCAATGGTGAACAGTGATGGGAGTTACACTCTACCATCTGGAGGGTAGCCTACCCCTGTTCTAACAAATAAATTTGTTTTTGTATTTGAATATATATTCTTCCTAAACTACCAAAGGCTGCACAACCTGTTTATAAGTAAATTATAGGCAACAGGGAAAAACAAACCTTTAAAATTATGAGTTGCCAGAAGAAAATCTGCAATTTTTACAAAGTAAACAAGCAGAGGAAGTACATGAAGTTCTGTTACTAGATCTTTAGAAATTAACACATGTTAAAAGCAATTAAGAGCATAAATATTCTATTTTTATAGCCTCAAAATCATTACAAAGCTTAACAAGAAATACTTCAGTCAAAGAAAAATGGGGGAGGCAGGATGAACTAATAAGTATTCCGTGTAAGTTGAAACATAATGGTCAGGAAGAGGTTTTATGTTATCAATAGTTGCCTAATTTGCAAAAAATTAATCAGGTACATTTTTTTAATATGTAGGGGTGCATATTTTCTCAGCCTCAACAAGAAAGGGTATCTCAACACATCAAAGCACCCATCAAGAAAATGGTCAACTACATGACATGTTTTACATTTCAGACTTTTCTGTGTGAAAAATCAATCGACACACAAAACATTTTCCCACAAAACCATCATTTTGTGCAAGAAACTGTGTTTGGCACAAAATGCACTGTTTTCTCTGCAAAAAGTTTTCTGCAAAAAAAAAAATAGGTTTCTGAATGGAAAAACAAGTTTTTCTACAAATCAATTTTCTACACACACACAAAGTCCTGAAGTATGAGAAATTATCAGAAAATGCATCAAAGTTCTTCATTATATTGCCAAGAGGAAGAAAACTTTTGAAATTACTTGTCCTTACATGTGAGAGCAAAGTGAAGATTTACATCACTGTTGTTACGTGATGCTGCATCTGTTAAATTTTTGCGTATCGTGTATCTATTAACGGCATGAAGGATTGCTGTGTTAATTTAATGCAGGGGTGGATAACTATAGTTCTTCAAATATTTAGATGTACATTTCTTATCAATCCTAGCCAATATAGCAGTTGTGGGGGATAATGCAAACTGCTATTCAAACTATGTTATTGTTGCCCAGCCACCATCTTAAAATATTTAATTAATAATTTTTGAAGGCGTAAGCTTGTTCATAGCAGCTAAAACACTACAGCAGCAACTTACTGGTAGAAAGAACCAGCTGTTCCATCAATTTCTTGAATAGTATGGCAGGATATAGAATACTGAATCAAAATTTACAATATAGAAGATAGTATAATAGGCAGGTTTTTTAAAAATTTGTCAATAGGTTTATTGGCAGATGAACTTTATTTGCAGTGTTTTGGAACGATAAACAGCTTTTATTCTCCTAACTGTAGAATATTTCTTCTCTTTTGTAACTATCTTTCATTGATATCTTCCAAATGATAAATGCTCAGCTGAAAAATGTGGAAATCGTAATATTGGATATCATAAGGCGTTTTAACAGTAATTGTTAACTGAATCCTTAACTAAATCACAAGCTTTGACCACAGTTGTGAGGATTAATGTATTTGTTACAAATTAAGCCTGCTTTGCTATTTCTACATGGGAGTAAGCCCCATTGAACTTGCATTTGAGTAAACATATAGGATTACACTGAACATTTTTATATGCCATACAAATGTGATGTATTTAATTTTTTAAAAAATATTTTATTAACACATCAATTTAATAATATAAAACAACATTCCAGGTTAAACTACAAATGTCAAACAAACTTAACTGAACTACAACTACTAACTACATTACTACAAACTACAACAAACCAACAAAGACAAGGAGAATATATATAACTTCCAACTTGCCAGCTTATAGTTATCAAATATGTCTACTACAATATAAAATCCTTTAAAATTGTTATTAAAATAACTACTGATAAACACCACTGCTACTTGTTACAGTTGTCCCTCTGTTGCAGGAACCAGACTCAGGACCACAGAGAAATTGAGAAAGTGAGCTTTATTCTTAATTCGCGCAGGCCCTTGGTGGAATAATTTCCAAAAGACCAAGGCGCCCCGAGCCACATTGAATGTAACTTTTTATAGAACATACAGTGTGTTATGAAATACAAACAAGAGCACTTCCCTCCTCCCATCTTGTGGTTTCCATGTCCATATTTGGCACTTCTCTTGAGACAGTTTGTTGATAGTTCAAGGCAAGATAGCTTAGGAACATTTAGGTACAGTTCGACCATTATTAGAGAAAGAATTTGTTTACATCAGCAGATCATATGTTTATGGAACATAGGGTTGATTAGTAAAGAACATTGACTAGGCCTGAGAGTTAAAGGAAAAAGACTTTGCAGACTTCCAGAGTCTCATGGGCAATCTAGTCTGACCCCGAATAGTAATTGTAAGATTACAGCATCCAGCAAATAGACATTAGAGTCTACATGGCCATTACACCTCCATATCTACGGATTTGGTATCCAAGGATTTAAGTATTCACAGCTTGAAAATATTCTTTAAAAAATAATAATCCAAAAAGGAAACCTTGATTTTGCCATCTTATATAAGAGACACCAATTTGCTATGCCATTGCATATAATGGGACTTGAGTATTCACGGATTTTGGTATCCACGCGGGGTCCTGGAACCAAACCCCAGTGAATATGAAGGGACAACTGTATTTCATTCTACTATTCTTAAAATCCTTGAATTACTATTTTCCCCAAATTCATTCTCGTATACTTAATAACTAAATTCCATTCCACTTTAAAATATCTACTGTACTGTCTTTTCTCTAATTAAATTTGTCAATTTAAGTGAGATCATACCATTACAACAACCAGTCCATCTGTGAAGGCATGACTGTATCCTTCCATCTTTGAGCATACAATAGTTTAGCTGCTGTTATCATATGCAGCATAATTCTTCCATTTTTCTTCTCCACCTGTTTTTCCATCAGTCCAAGGAGAAAAGGTTCTGGTTTCAGTTGAAATGTAGATTTCAAAGTATCTTCCATTATAAAATGTATCTGAATCCAATATTTTTTCACCGTATCACAAGTCCAGCACATATGATAAAAAATCCCTTCTTTTTTATTACATTTCCAACATATATTGGTAGAGCCTTTATACATCTTTGAGATTCTTTCTGGAGTTAAGTACCAACAGTACCTCATTGTATAAAATTTTCCTTATGGTCATAACAGAGAGTAAACTTTAGCCCCTTCTTCCAAATCTTTTCCCATTATACCAGCAGAATATTATGGCCTATGTTCTGAGCCCACTTTACCATACATTCTTTAACCTGTTCATCATCCTTTTCCATTCTCAATAATAATGTGTACATTTTAGCAATTAAATTTTCATCATTTACACACAATTACAATTCAAATTCTGATTTTGATACTTCTAGACCATATAATTTCTTATCCATTTTAAATCTTTCAAATAATTGTCAATAAAAATACTATTGGAAGTTAAATTCCTCTCACTCCAATTCTTCAAATACTTGCATTTTCATTCTGAGTTGACCTTGTAATTTCGAAAGATACTGTATATGTCACCCATTTTTCTTTATCTGCTACAATACTGCTATAATGGATAAGCCAGGCCAAGTCTCTGGATGTTGTGGTGATGGAGCATTCAGCTGATGCAGCTGGTGCATAGATGTGTTGGCTGACCGGAGTGCAGGTGCATGGAAGCCACTAGTGTCGCAGCCACGGATTGATGGTGACTGGCAGTATTTCCATGTACAGTAGAGAGATAGCTCTGTTTTTGCACTTGAGGATTTTCTGGCTTTATGAGTCCTTTCCCTCTTCTTCTGAACTGAACCTAAATAGGATGCATCAGCTTTTGGAGACATAACAGCAGTGCATCTCTGTGCCCCGCACCCCGGCATATTTCTGTCTGAATCCTGTTGTCAGTCCTAACTAGAGTGGACCCATTGCATTAATAGAAATAATAAGTATTGACATACCAAGTTGCCATTGATTCAATGGCTTCATTCTAGATGGGACTAAAAATAAGTGGAATTACTAAGTCCATTAAACATTATATATACCCTGTACATTTGTGGGAAAGTAAAAATTAGGCCACCTGGTACTCTTTTTTTTTTTTTTAAGGCAAAGCAGTCAAGTATTTTATAACATTACACTGCTTTAATGTTAAAACTGAATTCTTCATTATTATGCCAGTGGTGGGTGATGGTTCCTATATCAGTGGAGCAGTGAATCAACTCAAAATTGTAGTCTGAACTTTAAAGGAGCTATGCAAAGGGCAGAGCCTATTTTATAGCAATAGTATTGATATTTGTATACCGCTTATCTGTGTCAAAGCACTCCCTAAGTGGTATACAATGTTTTTAGCTAATTGCCCCCAACAAGCTGATTACTCATTTTACTGACCTATGGAAGGATGGAAAGCTGAGTCAATCTTGGAGCCCTCTGGGATCGAACTCACAATGTTGTGGCTTGCAGTACTGGCATTTAACCACTGTCCCACCAGGGCTCCTTTAGAGATACGATTCAGCATCATGGCTATCTCATTTAAAGTTCAAATTAAATCTCAGTGTAGACTTATTGCCCCAGTATGTGGAAGCCACTAGGTTTCACTGTCCCCAAGCCAACCAGTCCCAGCTCCAGGTTTGAAGGGGGCAGCGTATTACAGTTACAGTAAAACATCCTGTTGTGGGGTCTCATCATATGTAAATGGGTTTACCTGGCAATATCAGATAGGACAATGCTATCAATTTAAATTTTCTGTAATGTCCCAGTGTAGGATGAGATATTTTCTAAAATGCTAGCTTTGAGTGTAGGCTTTAGAACAGTGATGGGTCTCACCAGAATAGTGGGAGTCCAGCAGCAGCCCAAAGATGCAATATATTCACTATAAACCTGTTTTTTGCACTGGCATGCTGCCTGTAAGGGCTTCCCATTTCATTCAAAAGGATGTGACATTTCTGTTTGTGTGCCTACGCAAATTTACCTGGGGAGTGGAATCAGCACCTCTAGGAGGTTGGAAAGAGAGGATCAAGGTCCAGTGCTGTGAAAAAAATATATGTTTTATTAATTCAACAAGTGGTGTGTTGAATACTATTAAAACAAATAAAAACAATGTTTTTTTCACAGCACTGGACTTTGAGCCTCCTTTCCTACTTGATATTTTTAAATGTATGGGGAAGGAAGTCTACACACCCAAAAGTTATCAGGTTATTAGAGTAAATAATACAGGCAATGAGGATATGACAGGTGAGTCTTCAGTAACAGGTATTTTGGTACTTATATTGTAGATGCATTTGTGAGCTTATGTAAACTTGAATTTCTAGAAAAAATATTTTACAATTTCTGTCACTGGAATTATGACTTCTTTGCACTAAATTGTGCCCACGTAGAAGCCTTATGCTTTACATGTAATAAGACACACCTGATTATTGTTATACAGACTCTGATTATTATTAGATCATAAAGTTAATATTTCCAGCCTTCTACAATTAGTGTTCTTGATCTGTTGTTTTTTTAAATTGAGGAATCTACATTTCAGTGAAAGAACTGGATTGTCAATATCAGCATTGTAAGAACTACTAACATGTTTAAAATAAGAGGCATTTCCTTTTAATCTTGCTTATAAAATAACACCATTACTTCCTGAAATTTGAGATCAGTTAAGATAACTGTACAAATATTTGCTTGATTAAATATTGTTAACAGAAGACATGGGATAGTTTTAATCTGTTCATTCATAAAATTTTCGCATATTGCCTTGCCTTGGGCAATTTCAAGTTCACTTTGTCTCTGTTGGTAAGTGCAAGAAAAATGTGGAGAAACATTTATGTGTTCCCTACAGCTTTATTATTCTAATTAATCTTGTCAGAGAAATTATTTTAGGTCCATCAGATAGCCTGAAAACAAAGCATCCAGACAAAAGTGTGTGTTAATCTCTAGCTGGTATATTTATTCATGTGGATGTCATTTTGTATTATGCTATGTATGAAAGAATTCACTACCATCAAATTGTATTTCCTGTAGAATTACATTTCACTGAAGAGGTTAAAGGAAGAAAAAGAAGCTAAGAGATTACATTAAATTATTTAGTTAGAGAAGCTATTTTTCTGACCAAAGTTGAATGCTATAATTCACAAACCATTTAGACTGCAATCCTATGGTCCATGTGGTAGTGTTCCAGGGACAATAGGATAGATGAAACTCCCTTTCCAAGATCACAGATAAAATTTCCACTTTGGAGGGAAACTGATCTCAGATTCTAACTGCCAATCCAGCAAAAAGTTCAAGCTTTCTGCTCCCTGATTTGGAGCTCCTCCAAATTTGATTTCTTCAGGTGAGGTCCACATATACAGTTGTCTCTTTGGTTCCTGAGGAATGTGTTTGCAATGAGCAAACTGCTGGCCTCACAAAATTTGATAAATCACTCTCCTGCTCCATGTCTTAATTCTAGGCCAAATTATGCAACAATGGTTCATTGTGTTGTTTCCTGCTTTTGCATTCCAAATTCCTGTTATTACCAACATATCCTGCTTTGATTCCTGCACTCCAACATACCATCTTTCAATTTCTTCCTCATCTGCCTCTATGATGGGAGCATAAACTTGGATTATGGTTGGATTGGTGGGTTTTTCCTGGAGTCTTATTAATATTTATATTATTCAGTCAAATTTTCCAATATATCCCAGACTGCTTTTGCCGCATCTCTCCTCACTATTAATGCAACCATTTCTTCTTAGGTTTTTTTTTCCTGAGTAAAACACTGTAATTATCTGGCTCAAAATGCCCTATTCCTGTCAATTTTAGCTAGCTCATTCCAAATATTGCAAGGTTTATATATTCCATCTTTTGTTTTACAATGATGTTGTCTAAACAGTCACAATAACCCTCATGGAATTCACTGGGAATCCTACCTGTCTAAATGGGATCCCACATCAACCCACAGTATTCAGAAAGAGGGGCCAAAGTGGCAAAAACAATGCTGGAAAAGCCTTTCTGGCTTTTTCCGTAGTTTTTTAAAAACAGCAAGAGGATTTTTTTTCTTAGAGGCTTCCTCAGCTTCCAAAGCATCTTCTCGGCTGCTGCCACTGACTCATTGTTGGGGGCTGGGGTCTGCTGGCAGAGACGGGCCAAGGCCAAGCTGGAGCCTCCGCCATCACCGTCACCCAGGGCCGGCTTAACCAGTCTGCCAAATCAGCATTTGCGGGGGGGCCACCCAGCCAGGGGCCCCACCTGTCCTAACTCTCCTCCTGCAAAAATCTCCTGCTGGCTTAAAAAAAACAGCATCTCCCAAACAGAAAGCGAAACTGATTCTGGAGGGAGTTTGCTGTTCACTCGCCCCCTCCTGCCAGAATCATTGTCAAAAGGCCACCCAGCCAGGAGAAAGTGAGTGTGTGTGTGTGTTGTGTGAGAGGCGGGGGAGGCATCACTTTCCTCTCTCTTCAGAAAGGGCTTCTTTCTTTCTTTCTTTCTCTCTCCCCTCTTTCTCACTTTTTACCCCCACCCCGTCTCTCCCTCCCTCCCTTCCTTCTTTCTTTCTTTCTTTCTGACTTTCTTTCTCTCTCTCTCCTTCCTTCCTTAAACACACCAGTATCCCATTAGTGTTATGTGAGAGCCTTTGGGTAGAGCAGTGGTTCTTAACCTTTTCTTTACCAGGGACCCCCTTTAAATATATTTTGTTGTCCCAAGACTTAATTCAAGATTTAAAACCCTAATAATATTAACAACAACAACAATAATAATAGCTAACAACAACAACAATACAATCACACCATCCATTAAACTTTCCCTCAGAGGCACTCTTGCTTCTTCCTGCAAGTTTGTGGCTGGAATGGATTGAATGGCAATGTGCAGGCTAAGCCAGCCAGCCAGCCTTTGCCTTGGTTCCTGTCATGTGGCTGCTCCATTGCAGGGAGGAGGTGGGCCAAGCAGCCTTCAAGCTTTTGTGGACCCCCTGTGAGGACATTGTGGACCCCAGGGAATGCTGGAAAAGGAACAATGCAACCAGACCTTGAGAAGGGTGCTGGCAGGGGAATTCTGGGAAGTGTAATCCAAGAGTAACTTTCCCAGGCTCTGAATGCAGACTAGAATCATAGGGCTGGAAGGGACCCCAACAGCCATCCCATCCAATCGGCTTCTGTCCTGCAGGAACACACCATCAAAGCCCTCACAACAGACGGCCATCCAGCCTCTGCTTTAAAACCTCCAAAGAAGAAGACTCCACAACACACCAAGGCAGTGTATTCCACTTCCAAACAGCTCTTCCTGTCAGGAGGTTCTTCCTAATATTCAGGTGGAATTTCTTTTCCTGTAGTTTGAACCCATTGCTCCATGTCCTAGTCTCTGGAGAAGCAGAAAAAAGGCTGCTCCATCCTCAGTATGACATCCCTTTAAATATTTAACCATGGCTATCACGTCACCTCTCAACCTTCTCTTCTCCAGGCTAAGCATACCCAGCTCCCTAAGCTGCTCCTCATAGGGCGTAATGGCTTCCAGACCTCCCACCATCCTTCTCGGTATTTTTCTTGAATTGTTGTGCCCAGAACTGGAAACAGTATTCCAGGTGAGGTCTGACCAAAGCAGCATACAGTGGCAATATTACTTCCCTTGATCTAGGCGCTATACTCCTATTAATGCAGCCTAGAATCGCATTGGCATGTTTTGCTGCTGCATCATATTGCTAACTCATGTTTAGCTTGCAGTCCACGCTTTCTTTCTTTCTTTTTTTGAGGAAGTCTACACCATTATGTTAATTGCTAATTAACAAAAAATATTATGTTAGTGCCTATAATATAGTTTTTAAACTAAATTATTTGTGGCAAATTATGTAATACAGTAGCCCACCCCCCTTATCCACTGAGGATTGGGTCTGTGCAGGAAAGGATTCTGAAAGCTGTGGATAATAGTGAACGTCATTGAAAATAATGGGACTTCTGGTTTAAAATACCATAGAGTTGCCTTGGAGGGCCTAGAAAATGGCTAGGGAGGACACATTTTCTAGGAAGACTCTATGGTAGGTGTGCTGTTTTGTATCCCCTGGCTAATGAATCCGTGGATACGGGGGTCCTACTGTAATCTGAACATCCTGTACTGTGAATAGGTTAGGTTACATTGACCTGAGATAAACATATGGCCCCCCCCCAAAATAAAGCATTGCAGGGCCCCCCAAAATTCCTTAAACCGGCCCTGCCGTCACCAGCCCCACAAGCCAAGCCCTCCCCGGTGCCAGCGAAGGAGAAGGCTGGCAGAGCGAAGGTGGCATAGTGGTCGCTGAGGAAGCTTGTCCACCAGCCCTACCATCCTCCCCGCCTCCCCCTCTGGCTCCCGGGGAAGATGATGGCTCATCAGCCAGCTCCGGCTCTTCCCATGGCCGAGAGCAAGGAAGGCTCCCTGGGGGCAGCCTCGGAGCTGAAGTGCCCACTGTGCCTGGTCCGGCAGCCGGCAGGTAATGCACTACAGCTCCTCTCATGCCTGCACCGCTCATGCCATGCCTACCTCTGGCAGTACCTCCACATCAAGATCCCGTGAGTCACCTCCTCATGAGGATGAGGATGGGGAGAGGACAGCACTCCCCTGCCCTCAACTCTCAGCAGCAGAGGCCTGGAGGAGGAGGAGGAGAAAAGCTCCCCTTGCAGGACCCCCCCTGTTTTTTGCATACATTTTTTATTCACAGTTTTTTTTACTTTTGCAGGGGTCCTGCACCCCTAACCCCTGTGAATGGGAAGGGGTGGCTGTATAACAAAAGTTATAGATGGAAAACATATTTATACAGAATAGGCAAAAATAAAGAAGACATTCCAGGGATACTTTGTGTCTTTATATAAAGATCAAAAATTGGCAAAGAAAAGTTACAAACATTTAAAAATAAACAGCAGCTACCTGAATTTTCTGAGTAACAAAGGACAGTACTAAATCAACTGATCACAATGGCAGAGATAACAGAAGCAATTAGAAAGATAAAAATTGCAAAGGCACCTGGTCCAGATGGACTCACTGCCAAGTATTACAAGACTTTTGAAGAACAGCTACAATTACCATTAAAACAAACATTAAATTCAATAACTTTGGTTTCTCTTCAGATCATATAAATTTGATCAGATAAATTCAAATAAAGCTGGTTTCATTTTATATTTCCTCTACAGTTTTTCCTTCATATGTCAGGTTCCACATCTGGCAACTCTCAATCAGTTCCTCCTTCTTTAGAGCCCAAATTTCTGTCATTTTCCTCACACACTCTGCTTCAGAGTGTGAAGTAGAGTGTGACTCACACTCTGTGATAAAAGATGCCTAAACCATGAACATGATGCTCAGGTTGATCACACCAAATTGCTAAGATATAATTTTGGATGTAAGCAGTTAGAACTCATTTTACAGATGAATATGAAGCAAATTATTATAGAAAATTTTAATACTACTGTGTCTAAATTCAAGTTTTCTATTACGTAACATTCTTGGAATCTTAAGTGTACTGCATAATACAAAAATAATTATTTATTAAACAGCAATTGAACATAAAATCACAGATTACTTACTTAATACATATACTGTAATTCCTGATTCACACTAACTCTAACACACATCTTTCTCACACTCATATCCTAACACTAACTCTGGCTCTAATTCTCCTCTGTCTCTGACCTTGACTAACTCTCATAACCTCTCAAACTCCTAAATGTCACTCACTAATTAGTAATTTTGACTCCACTCCCTGACCAGCTCTCATACACCAGCCTTTTCAAAATTCACTCAGACATTCCACTCAATCACCATTCCCCTCCCAAGATTCTATATCTCATCCCCCACAACAGACCTTCTTACTTGTACTATTACACTTACTATATACCAGCATTGAGGCCATGATATTGAGAACAAAGCTGTGCTGGGCAGGGCATGTTTCTAGGATGGAGGACCATCGCCTCCCAAAAATAGTACTCTACGGTGAACTCACCACGGGTCAGTGTAAGAGGGGCGCTCCAAAAAAAGCGATACAAGGACTCCCTGAAACAATATCTCAGGCTTGGCCAAATTGATCACCAACAATGGTCCACCCTGGCCTCACATTGGGAGGCATTGAGACACACTATCCACAATGCTGCAGCCTTATTTGAGAACTCACGCCGAACAAGTCTTGAAGAGAAACAACAACGCAGAAAGCATTACAACCCGGAAATATCACCCAAGGAGTCCTTCTGCTGTGCTTTCTGCAACTGGACTTGTTTATCTCGGATTGGCCTTTTTAGTCATCAGCACGCTTGCAGAAAGCGCGGGATGAGTTCTTCCTGAATCTTCGTTTGCGAAGAAAATCCAGAGAGAGAGAGAGTTCTACTATATAATACGTACATTACCATATGTATTACACATATTACGATCATTTATCTAACATTTCCCCCCAAAAGTCCATAACATCAGAGTCTCCCTTCCCTATTCTGACCAGTGAGCAGAGAAGCCGAACTTTTCCTTTAGCTAAGGATGAGGACAAGTTTGTATTTCAACATCCCTGTTAATGGAGTAATTTCAGCCATATCCATACTAAGATTCCATATTGATTTTGCACAGAACACCTTGTGATGTACCGAGAACACACGCTCACATTCACTCAATAGGAATTCTTTATTGGTAAGGAGACATGTGTCAGGAACATGAAACAAAGCCGAGACTGGACACAGCCAGCACAAACCTCCAGATAAAGCCCCACCGCATGAGAATGGTGTGTAGGGGGGGAGAGAGAAACGGCCCTCCTTGCACCTGGAGAACTGACCTTGAGCCACTGTAAAGAGGAGCGTTCCCAGGCCAACAAGGCGGGCTGGCCACCTCCAAAATTCCAGGTGTCTAAGCAAGAGACCAGAGGCAGCCTCTTGTCAGGGTCTTCCATGAATTCCACTCTCAAGCCCAGAATCTAGGAATGAGCCTGACATACCCCCCGAAGGAAACCCCCCCTTCAGCCCGGCTTATTAGGAAAGCGGGCATGGAACTTTCGTAACAAGCGAGGAGCGTTCACATGTTCAATATTGACCCATTCAGCATGGCCCAAGGGCAAGTGTTTCCACTTCACCAAATACTGTAATCCCCCCCCCTGTGCACCCAAGAGTCCAATATATCAGATATTTCAAAATGTTGATCTTTGTCGACCAGGATAGGCTAGGGTGTAGGTCCTGGGTCTGGATGGTGGCGATCCTGCAGGCATGCCGGCTTGAGCAAGCTAGAATGAAACAGAGGGTGGACATTACGGTACAGCTTAGGCAACGAGAGTTCAAAAGCCACAGGGTTTATCACCCTAACAATGGGAAAAGGACCAATATACTTGGGTCCCAACCTCTTCGTTGGGTGAGGGCTTTTAAGAAACTTAGTGGACAAAAACACCAAGTCCCCAACCGAGTACTCTGCGTTAGGGTCCCGGTTTTGGTCAGCATGGTGTTTGTAGTGCCCTTTGGCAAAGTTCAAAGCTGAGACAACGTTTGGCCAAGTGTCTTTAATCTTTTGACTCTATTGAGTCACCGAGACCGGGTCCTTTGAAGCCCCTTCCCCCAAAGGTAAGGGATTAAAGTCTTGCCCGGAAACCACCTTAAAAGGGGAGAGCCCCGTACTCTGGTGAGTGGCGTTGTTATATGCGACCTCTGCAAAAGGCAAGAGGTCTACCCAGTCAGATTGTTGGAAGTTGACATAGCATCTCAAATATTGTTCCAGGATCCAATTCGTACATTTGCTCTGCCCATCACTCTGTGGATGATGGGAACTGCTAAGCCCCAACTGCCCCCCAGCTGGCCAGGTTGTTCCTACAACACATTTACAGACTGCATGGAGTTCCTGCTAAAATAGTGTCTGACTGGGGGGTTCAGTTCACTTCCCAGTTTTGGAAGGCGTTCACAAAACATCTGGGGGTCGAGTTGGGGCTTAGTAGTTCCCATCATCCACAGAGTACTATGAGGAATATGGAATCACTGTTCATAAAGACAATCCTAAACCCTTTCTGAACTCACAGACCTAGTTCAAACCGGTACAATACAGTACCTTGATTGGGAGAGGAAAAGAGCATGTAAGTGTTCCAAAATCCACCACAGACAATATTAGGACCAACCAAAATTTCACAAAGTGGTGTTAAATTTGGGTTGCTTCCTGATGGAACTTCTGCCTGATTGTGGATTTTTTCTTATGGTCCTCTTCTTTTTGTGAAGCTTGTAATAGGTTGTTTGGGGCGGGGGGTTGTACTATGATGATCTTGTTTTCAGAAACAGAAGGAAGTCATGACAATCAAGGAGAAAATAGCAATTCAAAGGAGATACATTATTGTACTTCCTTTTAAAAACAATATTGATATTATATCAATTGTATTTAATTTACCCATTTAAAGGAACTTAAATAATCAACAAATTCAAGATTGTAAACCATGGTTATTTTCTATATGCAAACAATAAATATGCATTTACATTCATTCTAGTATTCAGGAAATCACTGTATAAGGCTGGGTGAAAACAAATGACTGAAAAGAAAGACTTGTAGTCTGAATCTCTATATTTTCAAAGAGAAAATCACTAAAGTCAAGGGTTTATCTGAAGGATTCAATGAATTGCATACAGTGCCTCATACAGTGTACCTGTAGAAATATGGAACTGTACTTTAACTATACTAAAATACTGCCTAGCACCAACAGGATTTAATAATCAGACTTACTTATAGAAAACCCTTTTTCTTGATTGCATTCTTATTCCACCCTTCAAAAGAGATAATTGCAGCAAAAATGTTCTTCTTTATTTTCACAACAGCCATGCGCAGTCTGAGACAACTCAAGATTGGTGACTGGAACAGTTTTTATCCTGGTCCAACAACTTATCTACTATGCCATTGTCTGTTTTAAAGTGCTTCCGTTAATGGTAAAAAGATTGAACTGTATCTTGGTACTGCCCTTGCACAAACATAAGGGCTCCTTACATTTGTGGATGGGTGTTGACCTGGTGGAGGCCTCCACTAATGGAAGAAAAAGTGGGGCAATTTTAGCCAATTCCTCTCTCTACTTGTAGACCCTGGGCTCCTGTACCACCTTCCCACTTTGTTCTGGAGAGTCCCCGCTGACAGATTACAAAAGGTCAAGTGTGGGCTGCTAGAGGAAGGAGCAACCAGTGGCATTAGCACAGGCATCTGCTAGATTAATAGCCCTTTTGCACATAGAAAGCTATAGTCGGATTCCACCCATTTGCAGTAGGGAAGAGTAGTGCCTCAGTTTTTTCATGGACATGAACCTAGAGATAGGTGCTCCTCGCAGTTAAGGGAATCCAGTGCCTCCCCGATTGTTCCACAGTGTCACAGTAACTTCTTTCTATGGAATATTGCTTTACTGCCTGCAGCAAAGTTGTTCTTGATTTATGCAGTCTAAGTGACAAATCATATGGTTGATGATGAATAGTTGTTTTGTATTGTAAATGCAAAATCTTTCCTAGGGAAAATAAGAAATGCTTCTGTAAAATGAATAATTTCATGCAAATAAATACCTTGACTGGTGATAAAAGATGCCTAAGCCATGAACATGATGCTCAGGTTGATCACATCAAATTGCTAAGATATAATTTTGGATGTAAACAGTTAGAACTCATTTTACAGATGAATATGAAGCAAATTATTATAGAAAATTTTAATTTGTCTAAAAGTGGAAGAAAAACACTCAAGATAAACATATTGTACTGATGAAACTCCAAGTGACATCACATAAAAAATTTGACAGAGATGTGAGTTGTATGTGCTAGGGCCAGAATTCAAACCACTTAAGGTACTACTTAGTCATTCATGTAGAAAACATAATTCTGCAGCAGCAGCCATTTAAAAATCAATTTAAATCTTTGCTTTTTGTTGTTTTGTTATTTGCAGCAGTTAAGTGTGTTTCAAATTCAATGCATTAATTAACCACTGAAACATTTTGCTGTGCAAATTAAGCCAAGAGATTAATCATGTAGCTTTGTTAGAAAACATACGCACATAATATAGTGATGTCCCCATTTACTTTGTGTACATCTAAATGAATACAAGTAACTAGCAATCACCATATACAATAAATATATACTACTAGGCAATTTCTAGAACAGAACTGATTAAAAGTTATTTTAATTTTTGAAGAGGACTTGCTGAATTGTTTTGCAGGGGAACACTGAATATGTGTACAAAGTTAAAAACAAACTATTAAAAAAAAGGTAGTAACTAAAACTCAAAAGTATGTTTTCTACTTTCTCAGATTATTTGTATCTTCTCTTGGCAGCATAAGGCAAAATTAGAGCTATGCAAGCTTTCCAGATGGGCGAAATCTGACATTTTGAATAAATATCCCTAAATTTCCCAGCAGATTTCTTGCTACCATGCCTAACAATGTGCATTTATTACTTAATTCAGTCTTGGCAAGAGGATAACATAATGAGTCAATGTTCTCTGTCACAGTAATGCTTTCCTCTATCTAGCAATTTCTTATAGTACAAGCTTGGCCTAAATTCCTTAAAGGCACCAGATCATGTCTGATCTTGGAAGTTAAGCAGGATCATCCTGGGTTAGTACTTGAATGGGAGACCACCAACGAATACCAGGTGCTGTAGGTTAAATTTCAGAGGAAGGAACTGGCAAAACCACCTTTGAGTATTCTTGCCAAAGAAAACCCTATGAAATTCATGGGGGTTGCCATACGTCAACAGGCAACCTGAAGTCACAGGCTCGTGGAGAAGATCATCAGTGTTGTTTCTTCCACTGTGATGACACTGAGGGTTTGTCTATAGATGGGCTATTTACCCCGGCTTGGCTCTGTGGGCCCCCAGGAGGCCATACTGCCACACTGACCCATCTTTGCAGCTGCCTCCACTTCCGTCCACATCTCTCGCTCTGAAGCCAGGAAGCAAGCCCACAGCATGTGACCAAGGCTGGTACATGCAGGGGGCCTTGATCACGTGCTGTGGGACCCCTTCCTGGCTTCGGAGAGTGTGACATGGACATAAGCAGCAGCGGCTGTGGAGACAGGCTAGCTTGTCCATGTGGACTCCTGCCTGTTTCAAGCAGATGAGAGAGCAACAGGCCTGGTCCAGGGCCAGAATACCCTAAGTTAATGTAGAAATTAGTGCTGGGTGTTGAATTAACATTTCATGGTAAAAGATGAATGCTTACCAAAATGTGTCAGCAATGCCAGGGCTTGTCTCAGAAGGGAGTAGGGTTTCTGAACAGGACTTCCAAAGGACAGGGAGCATAGTGAGTAGTTGGCACCGAGCTTTGTCAGTGGCTGTTGTGAAGCTGTGTACCTCTGTTCCAAGAAAGGCTAGGTTGAACTTCTCTCTTTTGTCCTTCCATTGATTGGTAAGTACATATGTTTTTATTCAGATGGGCTTTCGGAAATTGGCTGTTGACGAGGCAGCTTTTAATGACTAGGTGCTGTGCTTTTAATTTGTTTTTAATTAAACTGAATGTTAATGTTGTAATATGTTTAGTTATAATGTGTTTTATAATGTGTTATAACTTTTTCTGATTTTATTTGTCCCTGCTTTTTATTCTCATTATGACACACCTTGAGTCTCAGTTTGGGGAAAAGAGCAGGCTATAAATCAAATAAATAAACCAATAAATCATCAGTGCCACATTATTCTCTGTAATTAGCATAGTAAATTATGCATAAAAGCAGATAGATACAAATCTATCCAATCTATATAATTTTGGCAGATCCCAAAATGAAGCCTTCATTAGTGCAAAACTTGGGTTACCAATGCATAGACTGTTGTTGTGCAAGAGCATAGGCAGCTTGTAGGAAAAGTGAAATGAGATGTTTGTGCTCTGCACTCAAAGCATCAAGATTCTGCAGCAAGTGAACTCCCTGCACCTGTTTGCTAGGTGACATTCTTTGTGCTGCTTCTTAAATCCAGCTTTTGGATTAACTGAAGTTGGTGGTCACAATCTGGAAGAGAAAGCAGAAGACTGGAACACATACATAGATCTGGGCCAAACCATTTTTCAGGCAGGCATCAGATGGGGTCCATCTACCCAAGTCAGGCTATGCACTGCACAGCTACCATATCTGGTCAAACTATTGTGGCAAATGGAATAGAAAATCTTACCATCACTTCTCTTGTCAAGTCGAAGGCTTTCACGGCCGCCATCCATAGATTTTCCTTTGTTTTCTTCTGGGCTGTGAGGCTATGTTCTGGAATAGTTTCTTTCTCACGTTTCGCTTGCATCTGTGGCTGGCATCCTCAGAGACTGGTTGTGTAGGGGTGTGTGTGTGGAGTTTATGTGCTGTGAACCCCTGTTGGGGAGGATATGTAAATTTGTGTAATTGAATGGTTGGTTTCTGGGTATAGAAATGCAAGGCTCATTAGTGTCTGTTTGGCTAATGGTTGGTTGATGGGCCATTTATCTGCTGGGAAACCCCCTGTCCCTGGGTGGAATTCTTTTGTAAGTGTTGAGTTTTGATTCTATTGTATTTCAAAACTGGGGGCCAGATTTTGTTTACTTTTAAGGTTTCTTCTTTCCTGTTGAAGTAGTCCAGGTGTTTGTGGATTTCAATACAATACAATGCAATTCTCTGTGCATTCTGACATGATAATTGTTGGTCTGGTCTAGAATTTCTGTGTTTTCAAATATCATTTTGTGTCCAGGTTGGTTTATCACATGTTCTGCTACTGCTGATTTTTCTGGCTGGCCCAATCTGCAGTGTCTCTCATGTTCCTTGATTCGTGTTTGCACACTGCGTTTGATGGTCCCTATGAAAACTTGTCCACAGCTGCATGGTGCGGTAAACTCCGCAAAAAGAGACCCTCTCAAATATTATATATACCTGTAAAAGCACCCACAAATATACATAGACATCAGATGTAACACAGACACCAATGATTGTACAATAGGCAGTATTATAAAGTAAACTTTACTACTGTATACTATTCTCTATTATAATAAAAGCACAGTAACAGAAGTGCCATATGTCTGACTGCAAACCACAGAATAATAAAATTCTCCAGTTATCCTGGAGGCATTGTCCATTGAAAGTAATTGAAATGACAGAAAACAGAACCAGTCTAATACCTAACCAATAACTTTGACTAATAATATCAACTCGAAGTTGGACAATGTATTTTTTTCATTAGAGTATTTGCCTCTGACATATGCCATCAGTATCATTAAATGTTGGCACATAGTCCAATCACAGGAGGCAAAGAATGTTGTAGAATGGTTTCACAATATTTTGCATCCTTACAAATATTAGGGATGTGTTGATTTATTCTAGGTGCATTCACGATACTATTAAGGGGCATTTTAAATGTGGTGGGATGTTCACTCTGACTATGGAGATTAAGTCCTTTCAGCACACTCGGGCCTCATCTACATGATGGGGAAAAAAAACGTTTGGGAGGTAAAAAATTCAAAAAGGCAGCCGTTTGAACACATACGATCTGCCTACATGATTTTTACCACCCCTAAACTCCGTATGACCACCCTTGCCCAGCTGGCTGGAGCGAGCAATCCAAGCGGTGGTTTTAAATCTCCCATCATTGTTATTTATTTATTTATTTATTTACTAAGGTGCCTGCTATCCAGACATCTATGATTACATTTTAATAATTAAATATAAACACAAAAAAGTAGCACGGACTTACCAGACCTTTGCCAAGCTGGAAATCCAACATGGTGGTCACAACTCCTTTCCCTCTTTCCTAGTCCCGCCCCCTCTACCCAGCCAGCCAATCAGATTGCACTCCTGTTCGTATCTGTGTGAATAGGAGTGTACAAATGGCCAATCATTTGGAAGCCACACAGATTAATCCCTGAGATCCGGAAATTTTTCTGAACGCCAGACTGCCAGACTTTACGGGGGAATTCGTGCCCCCCCCTTCCGAATGATACGTTTGGATTGAATGATATGTACGGATGTTTTTGGTCATGTAGACGGGACTTCAGAATAGTAAAATATTTCAACTGAAACAGTCGTAACTGCTACTAAGAAAGTAGTGTATGTTGCATTTGTCGAACATGTGTGAATATTGTATTTGGGGAAAACATGATTATTGTTAGAAGCTGTACATCTGAGGACTGGTCCAGGATTAAACACATGATTATAGATGCTCCTCTCATGATTCTTTCTGATGAATAAAAACATAAGACACATGGATTTAAAATTATTTGTTATGAACAAGATAATTCCTCATAGATAAAACTGGGATGATTATGCATTATCATTCCCTTGGGGAGAGGTAGAGTAGTGTTTTGTTAGGGGCTAAATAACTTGGATTCAGCTGTTTTCTTTAAAATGTAGCATATGTATAATTCAAGTACTGTATATTATTAATGGCCACTCACAGCTATCCTGAATAATGACGCTGAATTTAGTAGTTTGGGCAAGGAAAGATACTGTATGTTCATTAAGGAATTATGTATTGAGTTACATATAAATCTGTCATCTGAGAAAGACAACAGCAACTGACCAGAGCCTTGTGTCAGTGGTAAGAGTATTGTTCCCAATAAGCCAGAAATCAGGCATGCTTCCTTGGAGATTGACTAGAAAACCTATCATATGTGGCAAATAGATTAGATTTAAGGATGAATTTGATTATATGTTATAATTAAAGAAGCTGGATACCCTGTCTGTAGCACTATGAAGGAGAATTAATAGCTAACAGTAATTGAAAGGACTTAATTGCAGGTAACAATTGTTTTGATAAAAACAACAATAGTGGCGTGATTCTTGTCTCCTAGTCTTGTCTGAACTTGTTCTCTAGTTCGACAATGTTTTTGTGGTTTTGAGCTTGCATATAGGAATGTGTTTTGCTTAATACACATTGGCACCTTATTTCTTAAGAAAAAGGATGCCACCTGAATGTCTATTGTGCTTCTATTATTGTATGGAACTATTATATTTACTGTGTAACATTGTTGTATAAACATTGGTCTGTGTATTTGTTTATTACATGGCCTTTCTACAGCTATGTATAACATTTGAGATATTTTATATTCATAGTCAAATGACTCAAGTGTAGATAATAGTATTGACTAAATATCCTAGTAGATGAATTTAAAATAATAGTTGTATTAGTTAACATTTTTGGTGTGGTTAGTACTGTTAATGCTCGTCTTATCATATGGATTAAAACCCCTGATAATACATTAACCCAGAATTTGTCGCACTTTCGTGACATCCATAACTACTGCCTGAGATGGCTACTTTACTTTGCTTAATGGTATGGCTTGACCTGACTGTATAGATTGCTGAATATCAAAGGAGAAAGGAGAAACAAAAACATTTAGTGAACTTGGAACCATTCCATCCATGTTATGCAACAGAGGCCATCTCTGGGCTGGGTACAGTTATTAAATGACATGGTACAAGGCCTGTAGTTTTTGTTAACTTGTTAGTAACAGGCTAGAAAAATGGAATTCATAACAATCATCCTTCTCTTTGATAGCAGACAGAACAAACATGAAGGCTTTTGTGTGAATAACAGTATCTTATGTAAAACTTAGTGCAGATCTGGGCTTTCCCCACTGTTTTCATGCTGAGAAACTGCATTCATACTGAGATGTACACCTGGCATTGGCATTTATATAACATCCTTAACATCTGGTAACTGAAGTTCTACTAGAAATCAATCTTCATTCAGAATGGTGGCTGCCAAACACTGAGGAGAGGGAGGGGAAAAAACAGTACCTGACAAGGTTGTTCTGACAAAAACATTAGCAAGAAAAATCCTAGCAATAAAAAAATATTTAAGACAAACCTGTGACCTCATTTGCTCTTAGATCCCTTAAGTGTAAATGTGTGGTAGCTACATTGATAGTACATAGATAGTAACTCAGTTAAAAATAAAATCTGGTTCTAAAATTATACATAAAGAAATTACTTTCTGAAGCATTTTTCAAAGTTTGCATTGTAAGTTGGAAGCCTTGCTAAGTGTCCATATTTCTAAGTTTTAACACATGATATTACAACTTGCATGTTAAATAATATCCTAGATATATCTGCACAGATGTATTTATGTTCTAAATATGAGGAATACGTTGAGATTTAACTAAGACAAGGTCACAGTGTGGTAGCCAAAGATACTCATCAGAGTGTCTATATTAAAATATGTCTACAGCGTGCAATCCTAGATGTGACTATTTAAAAGTAAGTCCTATTAGCTACCTGATCAATCACCCCCTGTTGTCTCTGAGGAGACAAGTGGACTGGCTGAGGTTTCTCATCTTTTGCCTGCTTCTCTGGCTCCTTTTCACCACTCAGCTACCCTCCCTTGATTGTCCACAGCTGCCCCAATTGTCTCTTCAGAGAAGGTGGAGAGAGAGAGAGGAGGAGGAGACAAGCAGGCCAACTGTGGACAACTGAGGGTGGGCGGTTAGTGAAGAGTCTGTCCAGGGAGAGCCTACTGTAAAAGATGCAGCAACCCCCTCTGCTCTTTCCACCAAGGCAGGGAAGCACCAGAAAGCTACCGCTACCACCACCATTTTTTTTTTTTAGCAAGCATTACAAAAGGCCAGAAGCAACTCCGCAGTGGAGAGAGTAGAGGGGGTCAGTGCTTCTTTTAGGTTTACCTGGGACAGACTAAACTATTACCTTTCATCACTCTATTCAGAGAAGGGGTGGTTCATTTTTTGATAAGAGTTAATACTGTTCCTTAACTTTTATCAAAAAAGGAGCCATCCCCTTCTCTGAGTAGAATGGTGAAAGGCCTTTTTGAATGCCTGGGTGGGATGGGCCTGTTTAAGGCACCAGTGGTGTCAACATCCGCAGGGGGGCCCATCATTGTGGGGCCCCCCATAATAACCCTCCTTCTGCAAAAGCATTATTAGTAATCATCTGAATATCCTGTACTGTGAATAGCTTAGGTTGAGTTAGGTTACACTGATCTGAGATAAATATACGGGCCCCCCAAAATTCCTTAAACTGGTCCTGGGAAAATTGTAGCAGCGGTGGCTAGGTGTAGTTGGTCCCCTGAGGCAGTGCTGGCACTTTGCCCTCTGCAGAATGGATCTGAGGAGCCCCATGCTGAGTCCCAAAGTTTTACCCTCAACTTATCCATGGGTAATATCATAATCCATAATTATAGCTCCAAAATCTGCCCTCAATTTTTATATCAAGTTGACTTATACACTAGTATATATGGCACACATTTTCTTAATGTTACTTAAAATAGATACTATCCCATTTTTCACATAACATGAAGCGCCAAAATAACTATTTTTATCTTAATATGAAGAATGAAATCCTACAGCCAATTAGCTTGAAAGAAGTCCAGAGGGTTTTATTTCTTAACAGAGATGATTGCTTAGAAAGTTACTGCTTAAAAACAATTCTTTGCAATTACTGCTGGAAAGCCACAGTAGGTAGTTATCATTATGGCTGCAATTTTTAAAAACCTGTTTACTTTCCCATTCCTCAGAAACAACTGAATAGTTTCTTTCCATTACCTTTAAAAATATCTGAATGCTACTAGTTGCTGGCTCATGGTACAACATACAATTTCCTCCTCTATACTTCTCTGGCTTTTCTGTACTCACAACACAACTTGAAACAGTGTAAGCCAGTATGTAAACCATGTCATATTTCTCCTCCTGCCATTTAGTGAGGCTACATACCTGCAACTATGCAACTGACAAAAAATAAATTACACTGCAAAAGGAGTGAAGTTATCTTTTGCTACATCACAAATGTAAAGTAACTTAGTTATTGGAAATGAAATTAATTACAAATGACATTGTTTGTAACTAGTTACTTTCCTTCTTTATTATTGCAAAATGGTATCAGAAGTGTGTGAATTGAAATGAGAAGACAGAGCAGGAAAGCTAATTTTCTTTCCTTTTCTTTACTTTTTACCCAGCCTTTTTCATGCCAAGGGACCCAAAGGACAAACATTTGCTTGCCCCTAGAATCTTTGTTTCAATTGTTACTAGTCTGCTTATCTCCCGTGTAATTCCTAAATGCAGATAGTCACTCATAAATAGAAACAATTACTTAAGCCTCTAAATATTTTTTTTAAAAAACAGCACTTGTCATTTGTACCATATCTTCCTTCACTTTACTCCCTGTTTTCACTCTTTCGAGCTGAGCACTGCACACAGTGCAAGTATTGATGTAAAGTGTGTCCCTTTGGCCTTCTAATTACTTTCAAAGAAAATGAACTCAGTAGAAACAGAAGAGGGACTTACAGCAGTACCCAAATAAATTAACCAAGTTCTGACAATCAAGGAATTAGTGAAATATATGTTTGAAAATGATTATATTTATTAGATTCAATTACAGCTGTGGCCAAAAAAAATCCCTGCTGTTGTTACCCTAAGAGGTGGGGGTGCTTTAGATACCCCACCCATGATGTGAAAATCACTGTTATTATCTGGGGGAAATCATTAGCTCAAACAGCGTAGAGTAACCACCTCCTTGTTGATCACAGGTCTGGGCACCCCACTCTGACCTCAGCAGAAGCAACGATGCCAGCCAGGCTCTCACAGGGAGCTGCTTGGTTGGTGAGATGGGAGCAGTGGCTCCGAAAACAGGGCATGGGTCAGCAGGGCCGATGTGGTATTGGCCTGGCTGGCCCATGTGGACAATGGTGTGCCATTGCACCTGATTTGGTCCTGTTGCAGGAACCAGACTCAGGACCACAGAGAAGTTGAGAAAGTGAGCTTTATTCCCAATTACGCGCAGGCCCTTGGTGGAATAATTTCCGAAAGACCAAGGCCCCTGAGCCACATTGAATGTTATCTTTTATAGAACATACAGTGTGTGTTACGAGATACAAACAAGAGCACTTCCCTCCTCCCATATTGTGGTTTCCATGTCCATATTTGGCACTTCCCTTCTTGCAATACTGTTTACACTTCAGGAACTCAGTTACAGACTAAGCAAGCTAAACATTGTGATAATTTTACTGAGGTCTCTGTGACCATAATGTTTACAAAACCTTGGCAGTGTTTGGCAGCTAAGCTTCACCTCAGACACAGTTCTTTCTAGCATTGCAATTTCAGCACATCTTGTTAGCATTATTTGTTAGCAATTAGCAATATAGCATATGAAAAGGCATATTAAAATATACTTTTTGCAAATTCCTTAATATGGCTACCACAGTCTAGTGTGTGTGGCCGCCATTGTGATCAATTTAGGCCCCGGATTAAGTGGCCAGTGTAGATGCATCCTCTGCCTCATGCCAAGTCAACAATTTGGCTGTAACAAAGTTGTGACCTCATTACCTTCAGTCATATGTTACATGTATATTTAGGAATGCTCCCTCCTCCTGCGCTAGCCTCCTGATGATAAACCTGCAGCTAGGCAGCAGACACTTGCATTTTAAAGTGTTCTTCCAAATCAGCACTCATCAAGTTTCATTTGCCTAATATTATATGAAGTAATGAATTTCTCTAAACTGTATAAATATATTTAATTTGCAATTCTGATATAGAACAGAGGATCAACTGTTGAACTGCAAAGGTTTTACTACCTGGTAAGAATAACAACTTATTTCAGTTGTAATTCCTGAAATAGCAAAATTGTCCAAAAGGAACATGCAAGGAATAAAACATTTCTAGTGCTTTTGTGGGTAACTTGTTCTTGGAAGAGTGCTCTTAAATCTACTGAAAGCTAAAGAAAAATTCCTACTGTGCTTCACAGTGATGTTCCCAAGAAACCAATGTGAAATCATCTTAGAGAGATTCTGGCTCTACAGAATTATACAGTGCTGGGGGAAAAAGTTGAAAATTATACAGTGTTGGGGAAAAGTACTTTAGTCTTCCTCTGTAGAAGAAAACAGAGTACAGTAGAAGGTACATAATTTGGTATTGCATTTGCTTCTTCACCTTGTCAGTTTGCCTGGAGAGATGTTTTTAAAGATTAACAGAGGAGGCCTGGTAGAAATAATTTTTGCTTTTGAGACTTGTACATGGGAAAGATTAATACATCAGACAGTGCTAGATAAAGCCATGGGTACTGGAATATTTGAAAGCAGCCTGGTAGTAACTACGCAATACCAATTTATTCATCCTTTTGAAACTGCAATTGCAATGCATTAAAGTGGCATTCCTGTGTTGGAAAGGAAGCGGCAGCCCCAGAGCACAATCTTTTCAGATGACATCTGAATAGCATATGAATAAAATGGCGTATCCAAAGTTCCGCTGCCTAGTGCCACAGGCATTCTGCACAATGGCCATTCATAAAGCATGCCTCATTTCAAGAGGGAGTAAAGGGGCAGAAGAACAGTAATGATATGTGCCAAAGGAGGAAAAGTGCATTAGTTGAAATATGATGTCACTTGAAGTGTTTTGCTTCTTCAGCACGATCATTTAGAACAATATTTGATGCCAACAAAAGTATTACCTTACTTTCTCATTTTTCATATGACTTACCATTTAATTATGTTTGTATTTTGTGTCTTTCTGCCACATTGAAGCAGTGTCCAATTTCAAAAAAATCCTACTTATTCTGTTTAGTGTCTTCATGTTGTCAATCATTTGTCTGCTAATCTTGATCTTATCACTCTCTTTCCATAAACACACTTCTAAAGCAGCAACAGGCTCATAGGTTATGAGTGCTGCACAGAATTGGCACTTGTAAATTTTAATTTTTGTAGTGTAACATTAAGGGGCCGGTTTTTGTAAGCCATTTAAATGTCCTTAATATTTATTCTTGTCACCAGAATGAAGAGGTGCTCTTCACTCCAATAGCCCTGGGGGTGAGGCCCCTCCCTGTCTTTCTATATGTGGAGTTGTTCATTAAACTCAAATCAGGGATCTCCAGCATAAATGATCATACTAGAATAAAGGTTATTTCAAACGGTCATCTCTAGCCTATCTGTCAAACAGTTTACATCTATTCTGTAGCAAGATATTTGTGGAGAGAGATTAGACAGAACCCTCCATGACACTACCTTTTCATGCTAGTGGGATGACATGCTTCTGTGAAGCAAGATGTTGTGTTGATGCTGGTAGGATCTCCCACATCAGATATGTTCTTGCTGAGGAGCCAGATTTAGGTCTTGTTTACAAGGAGGCGAAAATACAAACAGGTCCAAAAAAGCAGGCATTTACAATGATGCAACCTGTTTTCATGGTCAGTAGAGCCCCCTAAACTCCACATGACCCTCTAACTAAGATGGCAGCTGTGAATGATTTACTTGTGATTTTCAATCTGCCACTGCCATTAAAAATTAAAAAAAAGTTTCCCATGGTGTGCATAAGCAATATTTTATATTTATTAAAAAAGAAAGAAAAAAAAGAAAAAAGAGTATAAGATTGCTGTGTTATCGACTTAACAGACCGTCGCTTAGCCGAAAATTCAACATGGCGGCTGCAGACGCTTTTCCTATTTGCTAGCCCCACCCCCATGCTTGTCCAGCCAATCGGATTACGCTGCCTGTTCGTATCTGTGTGAATGTGAGTGCTCAAACGATCGCACATTCACGTCATACGGAGCTTTTTAAAAAATCCAACAAAGACCCGGATGTGACGCACACAGACTTTGCGGTGGATTTGGCTGCTCTCCTTCTGAATGACATGTATTTATGTGCATGTCTGTATGAATGGCTTGCCGTATGTTCACATCCCGTTCATATTATTTTGACTATATAGACAAGACCTAAGTGTACCAAACAGCTACTGGGCAGCAGCAGTAACAGTGGGGAGGGGTGACACTGGCAGAGGTTGTCTCTGAAACAATAGCAGTGGCGCTTAGTCTTCCTAGAAGACCAGGAAGGAAGCACCGGTAAACCATATCTGAATGTCTTTTACCATGAAAAGCCTATGAGACAATCCAACATGAAGCAAGAGATAGAGCTGGAAGATGAGGCTTCCAGATCGGAAGGCACTGAAGCAGTTATGTGAAGAGAGCAGAGGACAAATACAGTTGTCCCTCCACATTCGCGAACTCTGCATTCGTGGTTTTGATTATTTGCGGTTTTGGGAGGGCCCCCGGGCCCCCCCAATACTGCGACACGGGGCCTCCAGAGGCCCCGTGAAAGCCCTGGGAGGGAGCGGGGAGGGCTGGGGAGGCCTCCACAGGGCCTCCGGAGACCGTCCGGAGGCCCCACGAAGTTGGGAGGGAGGGGGAGGGCCGGGGAGGCCTCCGCGGGGCCTCTGGAGACCCTCCGGAGGCCCCACGAAGGCCTTGGGGGGAGGGGGAGGGCTTGGAAGGCCTCCGCGGGGCCTTCGGAGACCTTCTGGAGGCCCCGCAAAGGCCTTGGGGAGGGCCAGGGAGGCCCCGTTGAGGGCTTGGGCAGGAGGGGGGAGGGCTTGGAAGTCCTCCACGGGGCCTTCGGAGACCCTCCGGAGGCCCCGCGAAGGCCTTGGGGAGGGCCGGGGAGGCCTCCGCGGGGCCTCCGGAGACTCTCCGGAGGCCCTGTTGAGGGCTTGGGCGGGAGGAGGGAGGGCTGGGGAGGCATCCATGGGGCCTCTGGAGGGTCTCCGGAGGCCCCGGGAAGGCCTAGGAAGGGAGTGGGGAGGTGGGGGAAAGCGACTATGGGGCCTCCGGAGGCCCCATGGTCGCTTTGGCGGGGGAGGGGGGGAAACAATATTCGTGGATTTTTCACATTAGCGGGGGTCCGTGGAACGTAACACCCGCGAATGTGAAGGGACGACTGTATAAGTAGTTTTGTGGCTAATGACACAACTGGATTCAAGCCAAAAGGACATTCAGCTGCAGAATGGAGAAGATGGAGAGGTTCCATTCTCTGCAGAAACATGGATAAGAGGCCACTGTCAGGACAGAATATGGAGAAACAAAATGGTTTCCAATTGGCAGGGGGTCAAACAAGGATACATTTTATCACCCTGTTCAGTTTATAGGCTGAATATATCATACAGTTGAAAACACTCATATCCACGGGGGTCCGGTTCCTGGACGTAATCATGGATACCAGAAACTGCAGATATTACCAAATCTTATTAAAATTAAGGACTTCTGGTACAAACATACCATAGAGTTGCATTGGAAGAGCTAGAAGATGCCTAGAAAGGATACCTCTAGGCATTTTCCAGTGTGACTCTATGGTATGTGTACCTATTTTTTCAGCCGCAAATAAATGAAACTATGGATATATTTTTCTGCAGATACAGGGGTCCGACTATAGTTAAAGATTTTCTACACCTGGGCTCAGTCAAAAATCAAAATGGAGGCAGTAGTGAAAGAATAAGGAGGAGACTAGGAAGGGCAACTATGAAGGAACTAAATTCGATCCTCACATGTAAAAATAAATCATTGCATCCCAAAGTCAGGATCATCCATTCCACAGTACTTCTGATTTCTGTGTGGTTGTGAAAATTGGACAGTGAAGGAAGGTAATAGGAAGAGATTCAACATATTTAAAATGTGGTGCTGAGAAGAGTTCTACAGATATCATGGACCATCAAAAATACAAACAATTCCAAGAGCAAATCAAGCCTGAACTCTCCCAGGAAGCCAAAATGACTAAACGGAGACTTTAGACACATCATTAGACAACATGACTCATTAAAAAATATGATAATGTATGGTAAGGTGCAAGGAAGAGAATGTACTGGAGATTTCTTATTCACAGGATGGCTGGACAGCAACTGCCAACAGTAAGACAGAAGTGCTGGGAAAACATGGGAGTGTTACAAGTGGTACACTACTTTATTTGAACTCCCCATAAAATTCTATGAGTGTTAGTGCAAGTGCACAATAAAAGTTCTGGAAGTAGACCAGGGCTCCTCTCTTACCTCTTGGGCACCTGCTATTTATGATTGGTTGCTAAAACTAGTGGAACATGTTGCTGAAGACTAGCTGTTGAAGCTAGCTGAGTATAAATTGGAGTTGGTTGTCATTTTGCAGGCATAGCAATGGTCTACAGTATGACCCCTGTATCCACTGATTCATTATCCACGGGACACAAAACAGCACACCTACCATAGAGTCTTCCTAGAAAATGTGCCCTGTCTAGCCATTTTCTAGGTCCTCCAAGCAACTCTATGGTATTTTGAACCAGAAGTCCCACTATTTTCAATGGCGTTCGCTATTATGCATGGTTTTTGCTTCCCCCCCCCGAACCAATCCACAGTGGGTGCAGGGGTCCTACTGTATTGCCAAACTCCATTTAGTGTAAGTATAGGATTGCTTGGTAAACCAACCATTAAATTATTCTGTCAGCTGGAATTCCAAGATCAAACTCTAATAGGATTACAAAAAAGTTACATTGCACTGTCAAAATGTAGAATCAAGTGGTATATAAAATCTATTAAACATTTATTAGTACATCTTCATAAAAGTCATTTCACTGGATTATATTTTAATAGACCTTTTAAAAGGCTTTTTAAATATCTGTCAAACAACACAGTAGTCATAGATACAACAGGACTTTAATATAGTATTGCCTTAAATTTCTAGGTTCTTTTTTAAAGGTGTATTACTCTTTGGCTAAACTGTTTTAAAAACGAAGATTTTTGAGTATGCTATTAAATGCATTTTATGATTGTATGCTGGCCAGTAAAAGCTGCTGTGCTGAATGCAAAGTAGCAACACTTCACAGTAATGGCATAAGAGGGAATATAGAAATTGAACAACCAAAGCAGACATGTTTCACAGTATTATAGTTAGCTAGAGCTTAGAAGGTTATTTGTAAAAAGTAATTTGTTATATAAGTCAATGCGCTCACACATTAAAATAATTTGTTATCATAAATGCTGGGAGGTTGGGGGCGGGGAGTAAATTGGTATGTCATTCATTATGTGGGAAAGCTTTTGAAGGCCTGGGAAGGACATTGATTTACTCTGCTCAAAATGCCTCCAAAATGCCTTGAAATCTAAATTTGAAAGAATAATAAATGTTATTCATTATGCACACCACCCAAGAGACAGTATCGTTCAAATTCAAAATGCAGTCTTATTATATCTTCATTGCCCCCAAAAGGAACTTTGCATTACTTTTAAGTTCTTTTTATTAGCCTGTACAAAAGCTCTTGTTTTGCAATTCAGGTCTCTTTCACACTACACAATCATATGCACTTTGATACCACTTTAACTATCTTGGCTGAACCCTGTGATTTATAGTCTGGTGAGGCATTACAGCTCTCCCACAAAGCAGTCAAAATACCTGATGAAACAAGGGAATTCAGATCAGATAATTATTTCTCAGTCAAAAAGCTGCCTTGTCTTCTCTCTCTCTCTCTCTCTCTCTCTCTCTTTCTCCTCTCATCCTGCCTTGGAGGATCTTATATCCTCCAAGGGTGGGCTGGGGCCGGCTAAGTCCTAATTTCCAAGATACTTCTGCTTTCAGTGTCCATCCTTAAGGAAATTATGATGATTGACCACTCTGACACAGCCATAGAGATAATTTCCAGCAGGCCTACTGTTTCAATTTCTGTATAACACAGCTGCGCTGGGCAGGGCACGCTTCCAGGATGGAGGACCATTGCCTCCCCAAAATAGTACTCTACGGTGAACTCGCCACGGGTCAGCGTAAGAGGGGCGCTCCAAAAAAGCGATACAAGTACTCCCTGAAACAACATCTCAGGCTCGGCCAAATTGATCACCAACAGTGGTCCACCCTGGCCTCACATCGGGAGACATGGAGACGCACTATCCACAATGCTGCAGCCTTATTTGAGAACTCACGCTGAACAAGTCTAGAAGAGAAACGACAACACAGAAAGAATCACAACCCAGAAACATCACCCAAGGAGACCTTCTGTTGTGCTTTCGGCAACTGGACTTGTTTATCTCTGATTGGCCTTTTTAGTCATCAGCGTGCTTGCAGAAAGCATGGGATGAGTCCTTCCTGAATCTCCGTTTGCAAAGAAAAGCCAGAGAGAGAGAGAGGGAGAGAGATGCCTGGTCCACAGTTCTCCAGTATTATTTCATGTAGAAACTGAATCAGGTCAAAGATTGCCTTGAAACATCTTACTTCTCAGAAGAGTGTGGAGTACAATATTCCTGGAGAAAGTAAAATTATATTGGGCTGGGGAATGTGTGGCCTTCCAGACCTTGTTGAACTTCAACTTCCATAAGCACTGGCCAACATGACCAGTGGAAAAGGGATGATGGGAGTAATATTCCAGCAACATCTAGACGGCCACACTGACTCACCCTTCTTAATTTACCATATACATTATCACAGCACATTGGGAGCCACTGTTCTAAGGCTTCACCATGTAGAGTAGGAGTGGGCAACTTTGGAGGGCTAGGGGTCATTTTCCATTCCGCAGACCCTCCAAGATCTATACCAACCCCTCCTGGTTAAAAAAAAAATTGGCCTGGGACTAACACAATATAGAGTGTTGCATTGTTTCAGAGAAGAATTGTAGCACCTGGAGGTTTCTAGAGAGGATGATTCTCCTGATTTGTGCAACACCTGCCCCTCAACCTTTTGGATGGAGAGATTCGGAAGGATTCTTGAGTCACATGATGGCCACGGGATATATCTAGCCTTGATCGAGAAGCCTGGCTTAACCTGGGTAGGGACAATTTTATGGGTTCTTCCCAAGCAATCGTTACGTGGGTAGGATTAGGAACTGATCAGATGGCAAGGTTTTCTGTAATTAGCTCTATGTAATCCCATGGTATTGGGCACGAAAGCAACTATGGTGTGTTTTTGTGTGTTTTGGACTTGGACTCAGGGAGACCAGGGATTCAAACCATGAAAAAACTTGTGGGGTCTTGCACAAGTCACAGTCTCAGTCTAAGAAAGCAATCTAGACAGTTTATCAATTATCAGGAACAAGCCATTGCCAGCTTGGAAGCTACCTTTTCTTCATATGGTGAAGCAAGCGGTCTAATTGCTACCTCCTCTTGGATCCTTTTATTTCCCCCCAGCCTCCACACAGCTATCAACTATCCTATCAAAACAAAGATATCGACAGTGCCTTGTTTATGCTATCCAGTCAAAACTGAGATCTTAGATATATAAGTCACTCTGGGTTTAGTTGGAGTCTTTGGCTGCCTGCTATCCTGATTGCATCAGCAGTGCAACTGCTAGTTACCTGTCAATGTATGATGACCCTCATGAACCTTGTAGGGTTTTCTTTAATGGGGATTTATTGTTATTACCCCTGTGCAATAGTGGGGAGATCTTTAAAATTGGCACCAAAAAACAGTTGGCTTTAATCCCCTTTGTAAGCACACTTAGCAGAGTTTCTATTTAAAGATACATGCACAGGAAAAACATACTGATTCCAAACACGCAGGTTTTAAATAGCCCCCAGTTCACCCCCGCCCCCTTTTCCACACTCTAGCTTAAAATAATCAAAGTCATCAACTGTAGCTTATAAAACATAGAAAAAATACGGTAATCATGACTTTCATATGCATCTCAAAGTTCATAGCAGTAATAACCTGAAAGTAGACAGGAATAACAAAATATATCTTGAAAGCTACATTTCTAAAAACAAAAACATGCAGGAGCTGTGTCCTTAGACATGTTGTCTCTAGTCTAGGACATCTTCATGGTGTCTTCTCCTTGTAGTGTCTTCCAGAACAGATACCTAAGACACACTGCTTTCTCCAGAAGGCACTCACATTACAACAGGAAGTTATCTCATCCATTCTGTTTACATTTACCATTTAAACTCTTTTCAGCAGTTAAACAAGTCAGCATATTTGATTGCAACTATATATCCCAACATTCTTAAGCAAGGAATGCTCAAAAGTAGTTTTGCCAGTTCCTTCCTCTCTGCTCATATCTCAATGCATTCTGCCTGGCATTAGGCTGTTGCTAGGTCAGTAGCAACGTTCTTTACTACACAAAGTCTTCTGCTTTTTATTTTAAACATTATATTTTCTCTGTCTTCTGAACTCATTATTTACATTTGCAATTTAAATTTAGCAAATTGTAACCCAAATTAGTCTGCAGCCTGTATCACCTGAAGTTTTCACCCTGATCCTGCACTGTGTATAGATTATATTAGAGCACTCCTTTTTTCTAGTGCTATTGCTTTCATAAATTGGAACTCTTATAACTGCTTTAAAGTAAACAAATACATAAATAAAAGCTTGGCGATTTTCATAATGGAACTGTTATGTGTTGCCATGATAATGGCTAATAATCAGATAAGCAAATGTCTATGGAGACGAAGAGAGAGAGGAGGTCCCAGAGAATAAAGAGAGTCACAGGACCAAATATAGGCCATTGCTAGCTGGGGAAAGAATCCAAAATGTATGCTTCTATGTGACAAACATCAGGAGTGTTATATACAGCAGAGAGATCTAATGAGTTTTGTGGGTGGATAGTAGAGGGAGAGAGAACTGTGGAACCAAACTAACAATTTGCGGTCCTTTCTTCTTAACACCAAAAATCTGGTGTCTGAGGCAGCCACCTCCCTCTGCCTAATGGTAGGGCCAACCATTGCCATAGCTGAAGAGACTATCTGGTTCGATATTGTAATGGGTAGATGGGTTATGGATCCAGAGTTTTTAGTACATGGAATTCATAAATGTTTAATGGGACTCTGCAGTACAAGCTATCTTTAGTAAGCACATAGTGCACTACAGAGAATGCACTGTGCTTGAAGAGGTTCTTAATTCATGTGGAAATCTTGTTTGAATTGTATATTTTAATTCTATTGTACACACACACACATGGACATAGACACAGAAATTTGGTTATGACAAGTATCTGATGGAAATGTGATTTGCACTAGATCTAAGAGGCAGCTAGTTAATAAGTTGAGAGCCAAGTAACATTACAGCTTTTCTGGTCACATTTCTAGGTGAAAAGGAGGCTTCAAAAAAAGAGGGCCAAGGGCATCATTTTTACCAGATAGCACTTGAAATACTGAAATATTTGAAAAATGCAAAAGAAAAGGAAGAGTAAGTGACCATTCATCTGTTTTGCTCACACTACTCTGCATGTAATAATAACACACTGATGACTATAAAAGTACCTCTCACCTTTGTCATAGAAGAGAGGACCATGAGCATTCAGGAGAAAAAGGAGGGGGCAAGGTCACATGCACCCATGCTTGTCCTTTAAAATCATCATGTGAGACTGCTGGGCAATACGACAGGGCCGGCAACTCCAGGAGTGGCGGCCCGGAAGATTCGGCAGCCCAGCAGCTGGGGACAGACCCAGCTGGGAGGGGCCAGGGCGGGACCCTCAGTGGAGGCAGCGGGCTCTCTGGGCCGTACCAGGGCAGCACGAAAAGGGGGCAGACGAGGCAGCTTGCAGCCCACAAAGGCAGGAGGCCAGTGAGGCGGCTCGGGGCGGTGCCTCCAGGGCAGGGGGGACTGTGGAGCCAGCGGGATGGCCCGCTCGGCTACAGTTCCACTAAGCAGAGGACCCGGATGGGGGAGTGGAAGCCAGCCCACTGGGAAGCGGACGGGTCCACTGCGGCAGGAGGGAAGGCTGGCGAGGCAGCTCGCGGCAACCATACCCGCTAGGGCAGGGGCTGGGGGCCAATGGCGGCCTCCAGCAGGCAGGAGGCCATCAGGGGTCTCCTGGGGAGAAGGGTAGCCTGCAGCTGGGCAGGTGTCCAGGGGGTAACAACCCAGACAGACGGGTCAGGTTGTGGGAGTCCTCCCCTCCTTTCTTAACGGAGGGCGGACAAGCCAGGCCTGATCAAAGCCAGTGGTAAGGGCAGACAAGCCAGGTTGTGGCGGTCCTTGCGGACAAGCCAGAGTAGGCCTGCACAAGACTATGTGAAGATGTTCAGGCTCACTTGCAAAACATTTTACTTCTTGTGGTTGGCAGCAAGTGACAATCCACCAAAATCAAAGTACATAGTGCTCAAGGCAATCGTGTTGTTTTGGCACCTCAGCCAGAAAATGCCATGAATGCCCTGTCCTGACATTAAAAATATAATAGCAATACATTTTAAAACCATTTGCTATCCTTTCTGAGCTGCTTGTGGTGCTCCTCCCTGTTTGCCCAATAGTAATGCCAGTCCTGCTTTCCTTTGCTAAAATCACCTATTGCTGAAGGTGTGGGGTGGGATACACTGTTAACATTACAGTGTTTCTCATAAAGATGCATTTACATATACATGTATCCATGAAAGTAGTTCATGTTCTACTGATTAAATTTCAACTTTGTATCTCTGCATTAGAGCATACCAGGTCCTTGCAAAAGCAGCAGAAATGGGACACCAGAAAGCTCTAGAGAATCTGGCAGCTGACATGCTCTTTGGATATAATAGGCCTCCTGATGTAAAAGTGGCTTTATCATTGTATGAGATTTTAGCCAAGGAGGGATCTCATAGAAGCCAGACGGTATGTGTTCTTTAATTAGCTCAAACTTTAAACAGACTCTAGACTACTTTAAACATGGATAGGTATTTGAAGAGCTGTAAAATACTGTTTATTCTGAGCCAAGAAATGTCAAGAAGGTGAGGACACCAAAGTTAATTATTCATTAAACTACCTGATTTGAGGAAGATAGTTTAGTATATTCAGTAAATATCTTCAAAAATGTCATGACCAGTGAAACATCAGGTTACGATTTCGTTCCTGATTCCTCTGAAGATGTTGCAAAGGTTTTCCTGAAACCCAAATGTTCTTTTAAGGTTATTATAACTGCAGACATTAGAACTAAAAATATTTTCACACCTACCTAGCATGGATAAATCATTTTTATTGGGGAAAATATTTAATTGAAATAGACTTATAGATGACACCAGATAAAGGGCTAATTGCGCATAAGGAAATGACTGAAAATGGAGATGTACTAATGGACTGAAATTTCACACTTTAATCCTATGAAAAGCAATGGGATTTAATGCTAATTGTAACTAATGTATCCCATTAAATGGCATAAATGTGGCAAAAACATGACTAATTCTAGAGTGTAATCCTAACTGATCAAAGTGGCCAAGGGCCAGGTGAGTCAGTAGTAGGTCAGCTGAAGCTGTGCTAAATCCAAATCTCTTCCAGTTTGGAGTTGTTGGAAATTACTTGGAATTAGCCTTTCTTTGCCCTAATATTGGGCTAGAATACCAGCTGCACCCCTGGGATGGAAGAGGCTTAGGTCTGACATAACCTGACTCTTCCTTGCTCTGCCCCCTTTCCACACATACCCTTTGGCTCTTCTGCCACTTGATCTTAGCTGACAGACATCAGGCAACAGAAGGTAATCAAGCCACGATAAGAGTAATTCAGCTGCAAGAAAGCCTGTTCAGCCAACACAGAGTCTTTTGCCTATTCCTAACCTCCTACAGCTGACACATGTTTAAACTACAGAGATTATCAGACGAGCCTAATAAACCGGGACAGGGACATCACAGTATCGTGAAAGGATTTTCCTTTCAGACGTTGCTGTCCCTGTCCCATTCTTCTCCTGTGCTGCTCCTGTTCTGTCCCCATTTTTTTTCACTGACAGCTTAAGCCGCTAATAGATCCACTGTTCCATTTCTGCAACGGAACTATGGCCGTGTAAAAAGGTGCCCATTATGCTAGCACGATGCCAGTGTTAGTGGGAGGTCCATGTGTCAAAAACACTTCCGGGTGCCTCCTTTATGCTTCATAGGCCTCTGCTGCTGCCGGGATCACCCCCATCTCTGCCCAGTTGCCCCCTTCCATTGCTACCCGGTCACCCCCTCCCATCGCCCCCCCCATTTCTGGCCTGACCACCCCCTCCCATCGCTGCCCGATCACCCCTTCCCATCACTGCCCAATCGCCCCCTCCCATCGCTGCCCAATCACCCCCCAAATTGCTGCCTGATTGCCCTTCCCATCGCTGTCCAATCATCCCCCTGATCACTCCCAGCCTGTACCTTTAAATTCCCGGCTCTCCTCTTCTTGCGAGAGCAGTCGGGATTACAAACTAGGAAGTGAAAGGAGCTCTAGAGCTCCTTTCAGTTCCTGGGCTGCCCAGCACAAGTGCAGTTAAGGTAAGTGTGAAACTTTTTGTTCTTGTGCTGGGACGGGGCAGGAGAGGGGTGGGAAAGGAGATTGCAGGACGGGAATGCTTTTTTTGTTCCTGTCTGATAATCTCCTACAGTTGCACTGTTAATCTGGATCCAAGCCAGTGCTTCCAATGTAAAACAGTTCAATGTATGCGAAATTCTGAATCTTTGCCTGGAATTTTTAGAATGTTATACAGATAAATACAGGCTGACATCTGTGGGGATACATTCCAAGACACCCCCCTTGTGAATACCTGAAATGGTGGATAATAGGGAAACCCTGTTATTTTAAATGAGATGAGCACTGGAAGTTGACTATAGAATCTCATTGGAGGATGTATAAATGCCTAGAGAAAACATAGTTTTTTGGACATGGATAAGTAAAACTGTGGATTATGAATCCGTGGTCATAGGGGTCGACCTATGATGTCCTATGCCTGCATAAATGCATTGAAAATACATTAATTATATAGATAGACTAATGTGTACGTGAACTAGGAATACCAAAATTTGCTTGATATTCCATAATTATGTATGCAACTAAGGCTGATATATTATCAGTTCAGGTATATTGATATGTTAATGGTGCATCACTAATGGGACAAAATAAAACTGCTGGACACATTTTATAAACATTTTAAATGCTATGCAGAAGAAATTCCTGCGAATCTGCTCACTATGCTAAGATTTTAAGCATAGACTCTTCTCATATTTGGAGCTTCTTAAACAGCAACATTTATTGAGGCATAAACTTTCAAGGGCTAATAGTAAATGCATTTGATAATACAATCTGTAGCACAGTTTGGAAACTTACCAATAAAAGCCATTAGCTGCAGTAGCAGTCCAAAGGGGGAAAGGGCAATTATTTACTATAACCCTCTTTCTCATTTTTCAAAACAAACAAAAACAGTTGCTTTCAGTTACTTTTTTAAAAATTAGAGTTCCCCGAGCTGTTGGCCTGTACCTCAAAAAGCACCAAAATAGAGAAGCCACATACACCTTGCAACTAGAAAAGTAACATTTAAAACATTTAGATTTACTGTTCAAAAGTAATGAAATTTCATTGTTATATTACAATGAAAATGTAACTGAGTTACGGCTATAATATTGAAAAAAGGAATTAATTTAAAGTAAGTCATTATAAGTCACTACTTTCATGATGTAGTATATTATTAATGAAAGATCATGCAATCTTTTCATGTTGCAGTTTAACTGTAATATTTATTGCATTGTCCTAAAATAATTACTTGGACATGAGATGGAATGTAGAACAGCTCATTACAATACATGTTACAAGATACACAAGGTAGTAGTTGAGAACTGAAACATTAATGAGAAAAAACAAAATGTTTTAAAGTTATTTACTCTGACATTAATAGTTATACATAACAGGATAAGTAGTATGTAGGAATAAATCCAGTTGTTAGAATTTAGTCATGGAGGTTGAGCACTGGTGGCTTCGCAGGGGGTTGGACTGGATGACCCTTGTGGTCTCTTCCAATTCTATGATTCTATGATTCTATGTCAGTTGATGTCGCAAAGCAAAATGAAACTTGTAAAAAAAATATTTTCTACAGTTTGTAAGTTCTTTACTTTGTTTCTGCTTATGCCATTACTTCACTCTGTCAATTTGAATAATTTATTAATTATACTAATTTATAAATACTCTTCAGGTTTGGGGATGAAAAAAGTCTGGGAAAGAGACATAATCTAGACATTTTAGAGGCAGATTAGGGAAATGTATCAACTCAGTTAATATGGTTTCAGCTAAAATTAACCAGCTGCAAGGACTTACCTTGCGGCCACGATTTGCGGCTAGGGGCCCCCTGGATCATCCCACCTCGTGGTGGGCTGTGGGCGCCGCCATCTTGCTGGCTATCCTCTCTCTGGCCGGCTTGCGCTGGCTGGAGAGAGGTTCGTAATCTGACCAATGGAGAAGAGGGTAGCCCGGCCAATCAGGGGCTCAGGGCTGCCTGGGCCCCTGATTGGTTGAGGGGGGAGGAATCTGCTGCCTGCAGGCCGGCAGCCGAGTATAAATTCCCGGCCCTCGCCAGACCTCGGCAGTTGGCTCTTGCGAGCCAAAGAGGAAGGAGCTCTTGGGGACCTCCGAAGAGCAGCGGAGGCCGGTAACAAAGCCGGCGGCAGAGCCAGGCCGGCGGCGACGGGAGCAGTGAGGGAAGGCCGGCAGCGACGGGGACAGCGGGACCAGTGAGACTGGTGGTGAAACGGCAGGAGCGGGCAGAGCAATGACAGGGCCGGCAACTCCAGGAGTGGCAGCCCGGAAGATTCGGCAGCCCGGCAGCTGGGGACAGGCCCAGCTGGGAGGGGATAGGGCGGGACCCTCAGCGGAGGCAGCGGGCTCTCTGGGCCGTACCAGGGCGGCACGAAAAGGGGGCAGGCAAGGCGACTTGCAACCCACAAGGGCAGGAGGCCAGTGAGGCGGCTTGGGGCAGTGCCTCCAGGGCAGGGGGGACTGTGGAGCCAGCGGGGGGCCCCGCTCGGCTACAGTTCCACTAAGCAGAGGACCCAGATGGGGGAATGGAAGCCACCCCACTGGGAAGCAGACGGGTCCACTGCGGAGACAGGGAAGGCCAGTGAGGCAGCTCGCGGCAACCATACCCGCTAGGGCAGGGGCTGGGGGCCAATGGCGGCCTCCAGCAGGCAGGAGGCCATCAGGGGTCTCCTGGGGAGAAGGGCAGCCTGCAGCTGGGCAGGTGTCCAGGGGTAACAACCCAGACAGACAGGTCAGGTTGTGGGAGTCCTTCCCCCCCTTTCTTAACAGAGGGCGGACAAGCCAAGGTAGGCCTGATCAAGGCCAGTGGTAAGGGCAGACAAGCCAGGTTGTGGCGGTCCTTGCAGACAAGCCAGGGTAGGCCTGCACAAGGCCAGCGTGTGAGGGCGGACAAGCCAGGCAAAGAGCTGAAATCACTCACCAGGCACTACGTGCCAAGCTGATCACTAGTACCAGTACATCATTCCCCCAAGAAGAAGTCCCAGCCCAACAGGCCGGTGACCAGGGCACAATCCTGCAGGGCGATCAGCTCATGGGCTGCGCTGGCGCCTAGAGGGCGTAGGGCCACAGCAGCTAGCAGCACCAACACCCCCAGCACAGCCAACCATTCGGAGGCAGCCCAGGAGGCCCTGACGGGTACGGAAGCTCTCAACTTGTAGGAATTAACCCAAGCAGATGGCAGAGCTGACGTCCGGATGGGACGCCACAGCAGGCACAAAGCAGACAGCTGGGCAGGGCATGGGTGATAGGACTCAACCCCCAACCAGGACAGAGGAGCCATCACAATCAGCAAGGACAGCGGGGCGGCAACACAGGCGCCACTCCTCATCTGAGAGTGATATCAGCGTAGTGTCTTCACCAGATTCATCGCCAGAAACAAGGGGGGAAGACAGGATCGAAAAAGGATGAAGCGTGAGGGCAAGAAATGCCACTCCAAACATAAGAGGAAGAGGAACTCAGACAGCAAGGGAACTTCCGGTGAGTCCTCCGACAATTATTTGAACCGGGTTGGATATTGGAAGGCGGCAGCCCGGTACTAGTGCTACCTGCCTGGGCCATGAAGGCACGGACCCAAGTGGTTCCCTCTGCCTCTAGGCCCGCCAGGGCCTGGTGGGATGCGGCCATTTCCCCGGGCACTGCCAACTTATTTCAGGACCATGAGGATCCACCTGGGATCCACCTGGACAAAAAGACTCGGGATAATATCCTTAAGGGATATTATGTTGATGTCTCACCCTGCTAAAACCCGAGGGGGAAATAGGTTGCACTTCTAAAGCGGAGAAAAGCACGGACAAGGCAAAACCTGACCCAGTTGAATGCACATTCTTTAACTGGTTGGCCAGGTACACTGTCTTCATGGGGGTGGTCGAACTGGCCTACCCCGAGAGGGGGTGGCACCTGGCTAACCATTTGGGGAATGTGCTGAAAGCCAGGGCACTGGCTGGGGAGGCGGCAGCTATCGAGTATGATGCCGCCTTCCAAAAAAGGGCATCCCGCAACGCCAGGGCCAGATGGGACCTCATTAATGACAGGCTATGGCTGGTTATTGTGGGCTCTCATATAAAAGGGAAAGGAGAGGTGGCCAAGCAGCTTCAGAAGAAGGACCCCCAGTGCCTCGTCTGCTGGGAGTTTTAACGCTGGGAAGTGCTCCCGCTCTTGCTGTAAGTTTGAGCATTATTGCGAAAACTGCTACGGGAGCCACCCCAGAACCAGCTGCCTCCAGGCAGAGTCATCTTCCCAGTCCTTTCGCTCAGGACGCCCTGCTTCCTCCGGCATCAAAAAAGAGGCAGCATCCAGAAGCTGCGCCGGCCAGGGGAACTGCAGAAATTAGGACACCTCCCCACCCCTACCACCCGCATGCCTTCACTCCCGTCAGGCTGCAGGCCATGCTCCCTCTTCTGGCCCTCTACCCAGACAAACAGGCGGCTGCCTATTTGCGGGAAGGCTTTTCGGTGGGCTTTAGGATCCCTGCCTTGGGCCCCAAGGTGGCCTCAGTAGCGGGTAACCTGAAATCGGTCATGGCCCTGCCTAAAATCCTGGTGGCCAAGATCGCCAAAGCCCCCCCCCCGACAACCTTAGGGTGTCACCTCTAGGGGTCGTGCCCAAAAAGGCACCAGGAGAATTCAGGCTTATCCACCATCTTTCCTACCCCAGGGGGTCATCAGTCAATGATACCATACTTCCAGAGCTTTGCTCTGTCAAGTATGCTTCATTCGGTCATGCAGTTAGGTTGGTCAGGGCATGCGGTCTGGACTCTCTCATGGCTAAGTGTGATATTCAGTCGGCTTTCCGGCTCCTCCCGGTCCACCCAGAAGACCACTGCCTGCTGGGCTTTAAGTTTGCAGGGCAGTGGTACTACGACATTGCCCTCCCCATGGGATGTTCCATCAGCTGTTTTGCATTCAAGGCATTTAGCACCTTCCTAGAATGGGCTCTGCATCACAGAACGGGTTCCTCCTCTGTCACCCACTACCTGGATGACTTCCTTATGATAGGGGTAGCTGGGGGGGAGGAGTGCAGGTGGCTTCTTTATGCCTTCCAGGAGTTGGCGCAAGAACTGGGTGTCCCTCTGGCACCTGACAAGATGGTGGGGCTGTCCAGCACGGATTGAGCTGGACTCTGTTGCTCAGGTCTCATGCCTCCCGGAGGACAAGCTCTCAGGCATTGTGGAGAAGCTTCATCTGCTGGCGAAAGAGAAGGCCACACTGAAGGAGGCGCAGTCACTGCTTGAACACCTCAACTTCACATGCTGGGTTGTCTCACCGGGCAGGGCCTTCTGCAGCAGGCTGGCCAGGATTATGGCAGGCAACCGTCGGCCTCATCACCGTATACAGCTCTCCCAGGCGGTTAAGGATGATCTCAGGGTGTGGTTGCGCTTCTTAGGCAGATACAATGGGGTCACCTTCTGGCGGAAGGAGACTGCTTTGGGGGCAGGCTTACAGGTTCAGTCTGATGCGGTGGGGGGTATTGGTTTTGGGGTGTTTTTTGACGGCTACTGGTATGCCCAACGCTGGCCTGCTAATTGGAGGGACTCCGAGGTTATCAGGGATCTAACATTTCTCGAGTTTTTTCCTATAATGGTGGTGGTTTGCCTATGGAAGGACAAGTTTAAGAACAAAAGGATCTGCTTCTGGTGTGATAATCAGGCTGTTGTCCGGATTATCAACAAGCAGTCCTCAAAATCTGACAAGAGTCATGTGACTCATCAGAGAATTTGTGCTCATAAATCTGTCTGTCAGAAAACATCTCCTTCTCAGCGAAGCACATCCCGGGCGTGGATAATGAAATCATGGATGCGTTGTCTCGATTCCAGGACAACAGGTTTTGAGAATTGGCGCCTGGAGCAGACAGCACACCAGTGACCTTCCCGGCCGAGCTCTGGCTCCTTGGGAAGGAACGGTGATCCAGGGGGTCCTTGACTCTCTAGCACCTTCCCCCCAAGCCAGTTACTTGTGGGCTGTTCAGCAGTTCCACAGCTTCAGGCGTAGGCACAACTATGGAAGATGCTGGCCAGCTTCAGAACAAGACGTTCTGCACTACATGGCATCTCTGAAGGAGAAAGGCATGGCGCCAAAGTCCATCTCGCTGCATTTGGCAGCCATTTCCTTCTTCAGCAAGATGACGGGGCAAGGCGACCCCTGCAGCACTTTCTTGGTCCGGAAAGTGGTCGAAGGATGGCGTCGGGGGAAAACCCAGGAAAAAGACAACCACAGACCCATCTCCTACAGATTACTACGTGACTTGATGGGAGCCCTCACAGCACCTGCAGATCCAAGTACAAGACTTTACTTTTCTGCACTGCATTTTCCACTGCCTTGTTCGCAGCGTTACATGTCGGTGAACTGGTCTGCGGCTCCAAGAGAGACAGGTCTGGGCGGGCCCTCCAGCTGGAAGACGTGACAGTGGGCGAGGCCGATCTGTAAATTTGGATACGGTGATCCAAGACCGATCAACATGGAAAGGGGGCCCGCCTGCACCTACATCAGCTGGACGGAGCAGTGGCTTGCCCGGTACACCTCATGAAGCAGTATCTATGCCAGCGCCCAGATGTGCCAGAGACTCTCTTCATCCACAAAAACACCTCCGTCCTGTCTCGTTTCCAGTTCACAAGCACCCTGCAAGCAGCGCGGTGACATTTGGGTTGCCCGGCAGGCGAGTACGGAGGACACTCCTTCCACATCGGGACGGCCACCACGGTGGCAGGGGAAGGACTGTTGTCGGCATTGGAGATTCAGCGACTAGGCAGATGGTGCTCCAGGGCTTTCACCACTTACATTCGGCTGGATCTCAACATTTTCCCTGACAAGCCTACCAGGAGTCCCTCCACTCAGTAGGCTGGTCTCTTGGGCGATAGCTACTGGGTTGGCGGAAGCCAAGCAGTAGGGTCGACTGTTTGACTTAGTGGCGGTGAGCATGGGAGGGGGTACTGGGTCCAAACTCCGGGTTTGGGAGGTCTCCGGTGCTGGCCTAGGTCAGCAACAGGTCAAGTGCAAGTTCATGGCTACGGAGACCCAAAAGTGGGGAGAGGCAGGTTTCCCCCCAATTCCGGGTTTGGATCACGTGGCCCTGTCATGTGACCATCACGTGATCGGTTAGTGGCTGGGCCAACCGATATGTCATCAACCAACAGGGGTTGGTTGATAACTGGTCCCTGCCCATGCTCAGGCACCAACCAGGCAAATATCACCAGGACGAGTTGTGGCCAATTTTTGCCAATACTATTCTTGTTTATTCTTTCATTCTGTATCAATATAACTTTCCACATACAATGATCTTTTGTCTTTATTTGGGTCTCGGAGATGGGGCAGGGAGGGGAGCCATTTCACCATTTCACGCTCGCAAAAGAACATTCAGTTACAATATGTCATAGGTGATATTTCACATCAGTATGTTTAACGTGTTAAAAACAGGTCTAACTCTTCCCGGCATAATTGTGGTGGCATTGGATCATGTTGTCGCTTATGGTGGGATTGTCCTTTGGTGAGCAGTTTCTGGTTAAAAGTTTTTTCCCCAATATTAGTCTAATCACAGGACAGAACTGGATTCCAGAAGTGGGTTTACCGTTTTTTTCAGGGAGGGGGTTGTTTGTTTGTCCTGGGTTTTATTTTTTTGGCAAAAACAGATACTTGTCATGCAAAAAACCAAATCACTTCCCTATGCCTAGCTGCATTCCTAGAGATAGCACAAAACTGTAAAGCAGCAAACACTTTATCATTGTTGAAATGGAAAAAGGAGGGAAAGGTTATAGTCCTTGGTTTTGATGGGAAAATGTACCTGCCAAATGCAGGAATTAAGAAAAAACACAGTCAACTCTGAATTTTATACGACATGGTATCCTTTCATTTCCTTTGTAAACATAAATAGACAAACATATTCACCCCCACAATCTCATTTAGATCTATGGAAGGATTTATTAAAATAAAATATAATCTATCTCTCTCTCTCTCCCCTACCTCTCTGATGAATATTTTAAGGCTTACTTCTGTTCATTTAAATCTAGGTGTATGGTATATTGTACCAGTTATCACTTTTCCTTTATTTAAGTTTGTATTATCTCTCTCTCTCTGGCTTTTCTTCGCAAACGAAGATTCAGGAAGGACTCATCCTGTGCTTTCTGCAAGCGTGCTGATAACTAAAAAGGCCAATCCGAGATAAACAAGTCCGGTTGCAGAAAGCACAGCAGAAGGTCTCCTTGAGTGATGTTTCCGGGTTGTGATTCTTTTTGCGTTGTTGTTTCTCCTCAAGACTTGTTCGATGTGAGTTCTCAAATAAGGCTGCAGTATTGTGGATAATGCGTCTCCGTGTCTCCCGATGTGAGGCCAGGGCGGACCATTGTTGGTGATCAGTTTGGCCAAGCCTGAGATGTTATTTCAGGGAGTCCTTGTATTGCTTTTTTGGAGCACCCCTCTTACGCTGACCTGTGGCGAGTTCACCATAGAGTACTATTTTTGGGAGGCGATGATCCTCCATCCTAAAAACATGCCCTGCCCAGCACAGCTGTATTCTCAATATCATGGCCTCAATGCTGGTGATCCCTGCTTGCTCAAGGACAGCAACATTCGTCACATAGTCAGTCCAGTGTATATTTAGGATTGTGCGTAGACAACGCTGATGAAAGTGTTTGAGGAGTCGTAAGTGGTGGCGATAGGTGACCCATGTTTCAGACCCGTAAAGGAGAATAGACAGTACAATGGCTCTATACACACTGATTTTTGATTGGTTTGACCGCATCAGAAGATGCCCGTTGGCTGCGGCTAGCCAACCAGGTAGTTGGGGATGAGCTTTCATTAGGCCACCTTTTCTAGGCCCCTCTCCATATGGAGCAAGCAGAGCTCTCCTTAAAAAAGGCTGCTTGGTCGTTCAGGATGCTGCCGAACAAGATTGTCATCTCCTGGGTCAGCCTCAAGCAACCAAAGTCCTGAACTGCCTGTATGCAGGGTTGGGTCTGGGGCTTCCAGTGCATCTTTACACCTGTCGTTTTGTCCCTCGCTATTGCTACAAGGCTTTTTCAGACAAAGTTGTTTAAAATGAATAAAAATGTATTAAAGAAAAAAATATTCTGCTACTATTCTACTGTCTGGAAAACAGATGATATAAAAGTTAATTGCTCCCTGACTTAAATTACAGCACAAAGAATACCCTATTTTAACTTGTTCTTTGGCAACCCCATGAATGACATATCTCCAAGACACCCTATCCTCAATAGCCCTGTTCAGATCTTGCAGACTCAGGGCCATGGTTTTCTTGATTGAGTCTATCCAGCTGTAATGCGCTCTTCCTCTTTTCCTACTGCCTTCTATCTTACTTAGCATTTCTGTGTTTTCTAGTGAGTCAGGCCTTCTCATGATATGACCAAAGTACGACGGCCTCAGGGGTTGTCTAAATGGTGAAAATAACTCTCATGCAATTTGCTGGGAATATGACCTGTCTATATGGGATCCCACATAAATCCACTGTATTTAGAAGGAAGCGGCCCCAAACACCACAGGAAAAGTCTTTGTGGCTTTGCCTAGTTTTTAAAAAATAGTGAGGGGTCTGCATTCCTGCTAGTTGGGACAAGCGATTTGATATAAATCGCATTCCCATAGGAGAGGAAGTGCAAAGCGGATTGGCCAGGCAAGTGTGAGGGCGGGGCTTGCTAGCAGGGCAAGCACCCACTGTCACCATGTTGGATTTTTGCTTAGCAAGTGATCGCTAAGGTGATAAAACAGGGTATGTGTTTTTGTTTTGCTGTAAATTGAAAAATCACTCCATCACTGTAGCGTACCTTAGACATCTTTTTTTTTTTTTTAAGTTCGGCAGTGGTTAGGTACAAATGCGAGTAAATCACCCATGGTTGCCATCTTGCCTGAGAAGCTTATGGGGGCAAAAACACCATTAAGACAAGTTGTTGCTGCTGTGAAATGCCATTACTACAAGGTACTTCATTCCCCTCCCCCCAATAGATGGGGCCTGTTTAGTCAATTTGGCTTCTAGGGAGAGTTCAAGCTTGATTTGTTCTAGGACCTATTTATATTTGTCTTTTTAGAAGTCCATGGTATCTGCAGAACTCTTCTTCAATACCACATCTCAGATGAGTTGATTTTCTTCCTATCAGCTTTCTTCACCGTCCAGCTCTCATATGTGTACATAGTGATGGGAAACAACAATGGCATGGGCAATCCTAATTTTAATAATCAGTGAAATAGCTTTGCACTTCAAAAGCGTGTTTAGTTCTTTCATAGTCACCCTTCCAATTCCTAGTTTTCTCTTGATTTCTTGACTGCAGTCTCCATTCTAATTAATGACTGATCCAAGGTATTGAAAATCTTTTAACTATTTCAATTTCCTCATCGTCTACTCATTATTATGTAAATCGTTCATGGTCATTATTTTTGTTTTCTTAATGTTCAGCATTAAACCTGCCTTAGCATTTCCCCCTTGACTTTTTTCAGTAATTGTTCCAGGTCATTGCTATTTTCTGCTAGTAGTATGGTCATCTGCATGTCTTAAATTGTTGATATTCCTTCCTCCAGTTTTCACACCTTCTTGTTCCAAGACTAATCTTGTTTTGCATATGATATTTATGACATATAAGTTGAAGTGATATGGTGATAGAATGCAGCTTTGCCTGACCCTCTTTCTGATTGGAAACCATTCTGTTTTTCCGTATTCTGTTGTAACCATAGTCCCTTGTCCTGACTACAGGCTTCACATCAAATATTGTGGCATACCCATTTCTTTAAGAGCAGTCCATAGCTTTTCATGATCTATACAATCAAAGACTTTGCTGTAATCTGTAAAGCACAGGCTGATTTTCTTTTGGAATTCTTTGGTGTGCTCCATTATCAAGCGTATGTTTGCAGTGTGATCCCTAGTACATCTTCCCTTCCTGAAACCAGCTTGAACATGTGGCATTTCACACTCCATATATGGTTGAGGTCTTTGCTTTAGAATTTTGAGCATAATGTTACTTGCATGAGAGATTAATGCAGTGGTTCTGTGGTTACTGCAATCTTTTGTGTTCCCTTTCGGGGGGGTTGGAATGTATATTGAGCTTTTCCATTCTGTGGGCCATTGTTTTGTTTTCCATAATTGCTGGCAGACTTCAGTTAGACCTAGAGTGGATTCTGTCTCTGTATATTGAAGCAGTTCTATTGGTTTGCCATCTGTTCCTGGTATTTTTTCCCCTCCCCAGTGCTCTGAGTGAAGTTTTCCCTTCACTTTCTAAATTTGGAGTTTTCCAGCAGCGTGGGGAGGGATTCCTTCCATGAGTATTGGCTCCGCCTCCATCCAATCACAGACAGGGCAACCTGTAAACAATAAGCAAAGACCATCCCATCTGGAAGTGGAGCCAGCCCCAACCTCCCCAGTTCTGTTCTGTCTCTAGTAGGAGCAGGCAGGTTTTCTTCTTGCTCCAGAGTAGCCTTAGGAAACAAAGGATCTCAGATGGTGGCCCCCATGCACAAACACGTGCGAGGGGGTGATCTTTCCTCTGAAGAGGAAGATGCAGCCTCGGATTTGTCTGGGACTAAGTCCCAGCAACTAGATAGGGAGCTTCATGGTCCCTTAGTGGGACACATGTTGAGCTTGGCGGCCATGGAACGAGCACTGCCTGAGCATGATGGGGCCTCCAGCCAGGGGGCAGACCACACTGCCGGGGAGGGCTCTGTGCTGCACGGGACTCCTGAGGGGCCATTTGTGCCTGGCAGAGCTGAGGATGAGGACAGCACCTTCGGCGATGATCTCCCCCCACTCCTCTTGGGTGGTAAGACCCTGCTGCCACAGCTCACCACATGGATCGCGCTGGTCGTGCAGCAGGCCCTGGTGGCGGGTGTGAGTGTCAGCCGGGGCACAGGGGATGGTGTGCAGCTGTTTCGGGGAGTTCCCCTTCCCTGCCATCCCCAAGCTGGACAGCGGGCCACGACAGCAGGCCTCTTAAGTGGGGTGCGGAGCCATCTGAGCTGGGGCACCAGTTGGTGCAGCTGAACCGCAGCGCGGCTGTGGAGCCACAGACCGGGGGGAGCTCTCCCCACCCAGCAAGAAGGCCAGGAAGGCCAAGAACACCCTGGTCCCCAACTGGGAGGGGGTCCCCAGGGAGGAGGAGGATGAGTCTTGTCACAAGGAAGAGCGGGAACTCTCTTCTGAGAGGAAGGGAGACAATGGAGAGGAACAGGGCTCTCCTAGGTTGTTTGAAACTGTGGCCTTTTCTCTGTTACTAAAGAAGGCTCTGAGGGCCTTGGCCATGGAGCTGGCTGATTCTACCATGGGGGGCTCTAGCCAAGGGGCCCTAGAACTCAGGCCTTCAGGGAAGGGGCCTATCAGTGTCCTCCCATTCCCAGAAATTCTGAAGGAGACCATGGTGGGGAAATGGATCCACCCTGGGGCTTCTAGGGCACAACCATCTTATGCCAAGCACTTGTATACCTTTTCTAGTGATATAATGGACCTCATTAAACTCCTGGCCATAGATGCTCTGGTGGCAGGGCTGGTGTCTGGTTAGCTTTTTCCTCGTGATGGAGATGAGAATTTCAAGACGCCAGATGACAAACGAATTGAGGCCTTTTTCTGCAGGTCCCTATAGAGTCATCTATGCTGGCCATATGGGCCATGGCAGCGGCCTCTATATTTGCTAGGGCTACCATCAGGTGGTCTAAAGACCTTTTGACCAATGTGCCTGAGGATGAAGTTAGATTTCACCAAGGCATGAACAAGATAGCCAAGGCGTCTGCATTTGTGGCAGATGCTAGTCTGGACACCTTCTGGTTCTCTTCCAGAGCTGTGGGAGCGAATGTGGCTAAGGAATTGGAATGCAGACAACAAGACCAAGGCCAGTTTGTCGTCTTGCACTTTCAAAGGAGGAAAATTGTTTGGGGAGACCTTGGAAGATGTCTTGGTGGAAACCAAGGATAAAATGAAGGCCCTCACTTCCTTACCAAAGAAGGAGGACCGTAGACCCTTTCGTTCCAATTTTCAGGACTATAGAGGTTTCAGGAACAATAGTCAGAGGGAATTCAGACAGTTCAAGAGCAACTGGAGTTCATCAAAATCCTTCCCAAGAGCCAGATCAAACCAATTCTCCAAGGTGACTACCTCTCAAGCTCCCAAACAGGGGGGCAAGGGCGGTCAGTCGCTTTGACTATGCGGGTCTTCCAGTAGGCGGCAGACTGACCAGCTTTGTGGGGATTTGGGGAGATACCTCCTCAGATGCCTGGGTACTCACGACGGTCAGTCAGGGCTACACAATAGATTTCATAGCAAAGCCACCCCCCACCTTCATTCAGTTGTGCACCACCAATTCCTTGGAAAAGCAACAACAAATGGAGATTGCCATCAAGCACCTACTTCAGATTCATGCAAAAGAACCAGTCCCGGAGGCAGAGAGGTTTACTGGGACTTATTCTCTTTTCTTTTTGGTTCCAAAGAAGAATAAGGACTGGAGGGCCATTCTGAACCTGCGGGGAGTCAACCACTGGATGGTGAAGCACAAGTTCGGATGGAGACTACGTTCAATACTAGAGGGGATTCAGGAGGGGGACTGCCTTGCCTCTTTGGAGCTTCATCATATCTCCACATTATGCTTTTGAAGCATATCTCCACATTATGATTCATCCAGCGCATAGGCAGTTTCTACAGTTTGCATACAAGACGATGTATTTCTAGTACAGAGCCCTACCGTTCGGCCTGTTGTCCTCACCCACAGTGTTCACCAAGGTGCTAGTTGCCCTGGTGGCTCATCTGAGAACACAGAGGGTACACTTGTTTCCATATCTTGATGATCTCTTGATAAGGACACCCTCTTGCTCCAGGGCCATTCAGGACGTGGACAACACCATTTGGTGTTTGGAGTCACACGGGTTTGTGGTGAACAGAGAGAAGAGTCATCTGGAGCCTGTGCAGAGAATTCAGCATCTAGGGAACATCTTGGACACAAAGTCCTATCGGGTGTTCTTACCGGAGGACAGGAGGCAGAAGATACAGGAGTTGGTGCGGATCATTTTAGAGCAAACCAAGGTTCCCTTGATATCCTTGGCAAGGTTGCTGAGGCTGATGATTGCATGCATAGATTTGGTTCCGTGGGCCAGGTTTCATCTCAGGAAGCTCCAGTGGTTCCTGCTTCCCTTTCAGGATTTGATGGCACAGAAGGTGTGCAGGTTTCTGAAGGTACCCTTGGAGGTGAAGACATCGCTATAGTGGTGGCTATCAGATCAACTGCTGAAAGGAGTGCCAATTATGGATCCATGACAGATCATTGTGACCACGGACACATTGCTGATGGCCTGGGCTGCTCACTGAGAGGATCAAATGGCACAGGGGTTGTGGTCACCTCACAAGCAGGAGTGCAGCATAAACCTTCTGGAGTTGCGGGTGGTGATATTGGCCTTGATCGAGTTCCAACAGGTGGTGAAGGACAACATATCGACCAGAGCCCATATAAACAAGCAGCAGGGGACACATTCGCGGGCCCTCATGCAGGAGGCAGAGTTGTTCCTGTGGACGGAGGAACACCTGCTCTCAATCAGGGGAGTGTTTGCAGGGGAAATTGAATTCCCAGGCCGACTGGTTGAGCAGACACACATTTGTACACAGCAAATAGAGCTTCAACAGTCCGGTATTTCAGATGATTGTGTTGTTTGGGGAACCGTGGGTGGACCTGTTTGTGCCGGAAGAGAATCACAAACTGCCTCGATATGTGTCCAGGTTTTGGATTTGAAGTGCCTTAGCTTTTGATGTTCTTACTATAGCCTTGCTTCAGGGCTTGTGCTATGCCTTTCATCTGACAACACTACTGGCACGGGTGTTGCGGAAGGTCAAGCAGGAGAAAGCCAAGGTGATTCTGGTTGCCCTAAGGTGACCGTGAAGGCCTTGGTTTCCAGACCTGATTCAGTTGCAGGTGCAAGAGCCATGGCTTCTGCCCCCATGACCGGGCCTTCTGGTGCAGAAAGGATTTCTTCATCCAGACCCAGGTTGATTACAACTCCACGCTTGGAGGTTGAGCAGAAAAGATTGTTGAAGAAGGGCTACGATACAGAGGTAGTTGATACTATGCTAGTGGCTAGGTGTCCTTCCACTATTTGTCTGTATAAAGTCACTTGGAGCGCTTTTTGTCGGTGGTGCCGGGGTAAGAGGGCCAGACCCTTGCAGGCATCTGTGGGTTCTGTTTTGGCCTTTCTTCAATTGGGATTGAAGAAAGGGCTGGCACCTAGTACAAGAGACATGTGGCAGCATTAGGTTCCATTCTGAAAGGTATACGAGGTAAATCATTGGCCTCACACCTGCATGAACGTAGGTTTCTTAAGGGTGTCACATCTTTACACCCACCTGTGATTCATAGATTCCCTTCATGGAAACTAAATGTGGTGTTGAAGGCTCTGCCTCAGGGTCCTTTTGAGCCAGTTAGGTCAGTTGATCTGGGCTTCCTGTCCTGGAAGGTTGCTTTTCTCATAGCAACTACATCGGCTAGGCATGTTTCAGAGATTAGTGCTCTGTTGGTACACAAGGAGCTGTGTGTGTTTCAGAAGGACTCGGTGATGTTGAGGTTAGATCCCTCGTTTATACCTAAGGTGAATTTGGTCTTTCATAGATCTCAAGAGTTGGTGTTACCATCCTTCTGCCTGAGACCGGTGGCAGAGCTGGAGAAGTTGTGGCACATGTTGGATGTCAGAAAAGCCCTGAAGATATACTTGAGGAGAACTGAGGAATTTCACAAGTCTGATGCTCTTTTTGTGGCTTATACAGATTGTTCCAAAGGGAAAAAGGTGTCATCATCAACAATTGCAAGATGGTTGAAGCGTTGCATTGAACAAGTGTACATTTCTAGTGGGTTGCCTGTGCCAGTGGGCATTCAAGTGCATTCGACTCACAGCGCGTCAACATTGGCGGCTTTGGGAAGTTCACAATCCATATTGGATATCTGCAGAGCAGCAATGTGGGCATTTTCTTTGATGTTCATGAGGCATTACCACATTGATTTGTATGCATCCGCTGACGCAGCCTTTGGTCGGCGGGTTTTGCAGCAGGTGGTTCAGTAAGATAAAAATAAAATTTAAAAAATCCCACCCTGTTTGGATCGCTTGTGTATGTCCCATGGAAGGAATCCCTCCCCATGCTGCTTGAAAACGGAACATTGGTACTTACTGTAAAGGTTCCTTTTCAGCAGCCATGGGGAGGGACTCCTTACCCTACCCCCCCAAAAAAAGATTGTAGTTGCATGTTCTAAGTCCTTTTGTATTGCATGTTTGGTTTTGATTTCATTATGTTTTTTCTTCTGGTGGTTTTTTTTTTTTTTTTTTTTTTTGAGCTGTGAGAACTATCCCTGGGGAGGTTGGGGTTGGCTCTACATCCGGGTGGGATGGTGTTTGCTTATGATTTACAGGTTGCCCTGCCTGTGATTGGACGGAGGCAGAGCCAATACCCATGGAAGGAGTCCCTTCCCACAACCGCTGAAAAGGAACTTTCATGGTAAGTACCAATGTTCTGTTGATCTTCATATGGCTTATTTTCAGATGAATCCTTCATCCTTTCATCTCTATTCTACAGTTCTCATGTGTTGTTTCCATTGTCTTTTTATTTCATCTTGGTCTTATATTGTGTTCCTCTGCTGATCGTAGAGCATCTGTACCCTTGGTTTTAATTTCCCTTTGATTTCTTGTATCTTGTGGAAGAGATCTCTTGTTCTTACTTTTCTGTTGTCATCTTCTATTTCTCTATATTGATTATTGAAGTAGTTCTCTTTATCCTTGTGCACTAGTCTTTGAATAGTTGCATTCAGGGTTCTGGCTATATTTCTGAAACCTTTTGCTTTTGCTTCTTGTCTGTCCTTTACTGTTTGAAGTGTTTTATCTGTCATCCATTGAAGTTTCTCTTTATTTTTGGGAACAATAGTGTCTTTCTGCATTCCTCCTTGACTAGATCCCTCGCTTCAGTCCAGAGTTGTTCTGGTTCCTGGTCTTAATAGTGGAAATCTATTTTTTAAGGCTTGCCTACAGATTGAAGAGAAATGCAGAGAAAAAACTGATAATTGAAATTAAGCATGAAGGAAATATATATTCTGACCAGGTCAATATAAAAGAAAAAATGCACTGAATATTTTGAAAATCTATTTGATGAAAAATAGAAACCTGACAAAGAAGAGGAAGATATCAAAAACTTTTTAGATAAAATAAATATAGATATATTAGAAAAACAAAGAGAAATATTTAATGTACCAATTACATTTGAAGAAATATCGAAGGCAATGAGGAAAATGAAAGCAGGAAAACCTCCAGGTGCAGATGGCTTTATGGGTGCATATTACAAAAAATTTGAGCACAAACTCCTAGCACCATTGCAGAGTACCTTGAATGAGATAGGACTTTATCACACTATACTGTTTTGGTGCTATTACTCCACTTTAACTGCTATGGCTACCTCATGTAGAATTCTGGGTTTGTTTAGTGAGGCCTAAGAGCTCTCTGGCTGAGAGTTCTTAATGCCACTCACTAAACTGAAAATCCCAGGATTCTAAAGGAGGCAGCAAGATCAGTTAAAGTGGAATAATAGCACTATAAGAGTGCAGTGTGATAAAGTCCATAGTTAGAAACGGGAAAACAGTCACATGGAATTCTGCCAACATATCACTAATACCCAAAGAAGGAAAAGACAAAACATAAAAAAATATAGACCAATATGCTTATTGAACATCGATTATAAGATATAAACTACACTATTTAGCAGAAAGATTAAAACAAGTGATAAATCAGTTAATCCATGAAGACCAAAGCAGATTCATCCCAGGAAGACTACTAAGATAATACTAGAACAGTCTTGGATGTAATCAAATACTATATGAAACACAGTGAAAAGAAATTAGCAATGGTCTTTGTGGATGCGGAAAAGGCCTTTAACAATGTCAGATGGAAATTAGTTATATTGACACAGGAAAAAATGAATATGGGCAAGACCTTCAGTAAGGGAATCCAAAGCATCTATAATGATCAAAAGGCATGGTTAATAATCAATGGAGAGAAACCCAAATAATTTAAAAGAAAAAAAAGAAAAAGACATGGATACCTGCTATCTCATCTTCTATTCATATTGACCTTAGCATTACTAAATAAAACATCAAGAGCTAATAATAAAATAAAAGGAGTGAAAATCAAGGGGCATGAATACAAATTGAAAGCATATGCTGATGATCTCATTATATTTCTAGAAGACCCATTAAATAATCTAGAAGAATTGATGTGAATGATGGATGAATTTGGCAAAGAATCTGGATTTGAGGTAAAGAAGGAAAAAACTGTCATTCTGACAAAAAATATGACAAAGAGAGAAGAATTGGATTTAAAGAAAATGTAAAATAGAACAGAAAGTAAGATACCTAGGAATTTGGATCACCAACAAAATGCAGATTTATGTGAAAATAATTATAATTTTTTTTTTTTGAAAGAAATTCAAAGATGTTTGGCGGCATGGTCAAGACTAAATTTATCATTACTTGGAAAGATCTTCACAATAAAGATGATTGTACTTCCGGAGACACTCTTCCTATTCCCAAACCTACCGATTTTTTGTAACAAGAAATTTTTGATGAATGGGGAAAAAAAACATCAAGAAATACAGGAAGGAAACCCGCGATAAAATGGAAGACATTAATGGACATCAAGGAGAGAGTAGGATGCAGACTACCCAATTCAAAACTGTATTTCCATGCATGCTGCTTAACATGGAAAATAGATTGGCTAAAATTACAAAAAGATAGAATGCTTACATTAGAAGGATTCAATCTCCATTATGGGTGGCATACATACATATGGTATGGATGGACACAAATCAATAAAGTATTCGAAAGCCATTACATTAGGAGAGCATTATTGATAGTCTGGACAAGATACAAAAACAAATTTTATACTAGAATCCTGCTCTGGATCTCACCTCAAGAAACCTTTCTGGGGAGATGGAAGACAACAGATAATTGGCTGATTTATAAAAATATTCTACAGAAAGAGAAAAAAGTCAAATTTATGCTAAGACCTAGAGAAGAGAAAGTATCAGAAGGAGTAAAGCTGCACTGGTTCACTTACCTACAACTAAAAAATAGATGAGAAGATGAACAGACAGAGGGAAGGATTCACTGAAGAGAATAATGAATTAGACACTATCTGGAGCAACAAGAACAAAATTGCTAAATTCTACAATCTTTTACAAGATAATTGGAACAAGAAGTTATTAAAGACACAATGATAAAAGTGGGCCAAAGACTTCAAATACGATATCAAATTGGAAAAATGGGAAGGAGCATGGAAAAAAACAAATTTATGGTATGTCAAGATTTGAAGGAAAACCATATTAAAAGATCACATAGATAGTATCTTACACATGCTAAAATAAACAGGAGACAACAAATGTTGGAGGTGTCAAAAAGCTGTGGGATCATTATTTCACATGTGGTGGAACTGTGAACTCATTAAAAATATTGGGCTAACATCCACATGATGATACAAGAGATTGATTCTACATGTGAAATACCTACTGAAGCCTGAACAAATAAAAGAGATGAAATTAAGCATTGGAGGATAATTCTATACATGATAGTAGCTGCATGTATCATCTTAGCACAAAAATGGAAACCAAAAGACACTTCATTGATTTGTGAAGTCGAAGGCTTTCATGGCCAGCATCGATAGATTTTCCTTGGCTTTTTTTCCGGGCTGTGAGGCCGTGTTCTGGAATAGTTTCTTTCTGACGTTTTGCCTGCATCTGTGGCTGGCATCCTCAGAGAATGGTTGTGTAGGTGTGTGTGTGGAGTTTATATGCTGTGAATGGCAGTGTTCCTCCCTTTTCTTTTTCCATTGTGAATTGGATATTTGGGTGGATGCTCTTCAGATGGTTCAGGAATGAGACCAAATCTTCTTCTCTGTGGGTCCAAATTATGAAAGTGTCATTCACATATTGGAACCATGTTGTGGGCTTTTTTGGTGCTGTTTCCAGGGCTTGCTTTTCAAAATGTTCCATGTAAAGTTTGCTATCACTGGGCTCATGGGGTTGCCCATGGCTACCACATCTATCTGTTCGTAGAATTCGGTATCCCACTGGAAGTAGCTTGTGGTGAGGCAGTGTTTGAACAAGGCTGTGATGTCCTCAGGAAATATTTGTTGTATGAGTGTCATGGTGTCCATTATGGGGACTTTGGTGAACAAGGAGACAACATCATAACCGATCAGTCTGTTTCCAGGTTTCAGTTCAATGTTGTTGATTTTTTCTATCAAAACTCAACACTTACAAAAGAATTCCACCAAGGGACAGGGGGATGACCAGTAGATAATGGCCCATCAACCAACCATTAGCCAAACAGACACTAACGAGCCTTGCATTTCTATACCCAGAAACTAACCATTCAATTACACAAATTTACATATCCTTCCCAATGAGGATTCACAGCATATAAACTCCACACACACACCTACACAACCATTCTCTGAGGATGCCAGCCACAGATGCAGGTGAAACGTCAGAAAGAAACTATTCCAGAACACAGCCTCACAGCCCGGAAAAAAAAAACAAGGAAAAACTCCATTGATTGACGACTGGTTGCTGACGTTAAAAGACATGAAAGATATGGATATGCTAACACATTTAAGAAATAAAAACATTCAGATAAAGTGGAAGAAGAATGGCTCCTTTTGGTTGAATGCTGGGCAAAAATTGGGGAAGCAAAAAGAAAATTGTTATTATAGAGTATAAAATAAATTAGCTAAAAAAGAAAGAAAGAGAATTGCTGTAAAACTTAAGGGTAAAAGCTGAGAACATCATTGCGTAAACTGTAATAAATTTTAAATGGATATGTAGAACGAACTTAGAAAAAGGTATCAATGTCTTTTGAAGGAGATAATATATGTAAGCTATCCTACTGAGCTGAGGTAATAAATGGAAGTTAAAAATGAACAGAAGATTCAGTAAAACATCTTTGAATAAGAAATTGTAATTATATAGGAAAGAACGCATACAAGAGGAAAACAGGTTAATGGAATGATGCTTGTTTTATTTTACTGATATTATTATTATTGTTATTATTATTAGTTTTTATGCATTTCATAAGCTTTCATGATTTTCTATATGGACAAACAGATAATTTTATTTTTCCTTTTGTTGCTGTTTTAATAAAAATGTATATATAAAAATGATGGAAATTTATTTTTTACATTATTTTCAAATTCTGCAGGGATGTTCTTGTATTTCAGTTTGATGGTTGGTTTAGTATTCTTCTTCAGCTGTACTCTAACTTTTAAATGTTAATAGTTCATGATCTGTGCCACAATCTGCTGTTTTATCCTAGCAGCGAGAATGGAGCTTCTCAATCTTCTGCTTCCAACTTCATAGTCTATCTGCTTTCTGTATTGGCCATCCGGTGATGTCCATGTATATAGCTTTTCTTCGGTTGCTTGAAGAATGTTGGCCTTGCAGATATCCATCAGTCGCTCTCCTGCTTCATTTCTTGATCCTACGATAATTTTCTTATTATCTTTGAATCTGCTCTGCTCCCTATCTTTGCATTCCAATCGCATATGATTAACACAAAGTCCTGTTTTGGTGTGTTATCAATTTCTTCCTGAACTCCAGCATAGAAACTTACAATTCCTTCTTCTTCTGCTTCTGTGGTTGGTACATAAACTTGAATTATGGTTATATTGATGGGTTTTCCCTGAAGTCTTATTGACATAATTCAGTCAGACTTTGTGTTACATCCCTTGGCTGCTTTTGCTATATCTTTCCTCACTATAAATGCCACCCCATTTCTTTTTATCTTTTCATTTCCAAAGTAGAACACGGTGTCCCATTCCTGTCCATTTTAGCTTGCTTACCCCAAGTACTGCAATGTTTATGTGTTCCATTTCTTGTTTTACTATGTCTAGCTTTTCTTCGCTCGTGCTTCTTACACTCCATGTTCTCATAATTTGTGTTGTGTAACTTTGGACTTTCTTTTTGCATCTGATCATGTCCACAGCTTGACTTCCTTTCAGTTTGAGTCCAGTTGTGTTGTTAGCCACATTGCTGTCCTCTGCTCTATTATCTCGTTGTATACGTCCTGTCACTAACTCTTGTTTAATTTTGGACTGTCTTATCATAGGGTTTCTGTGGTGAAAGAATTTTCAAGATGGGGTTTACCATCACCTCCCCCTGTGCAGTACTAATAAGTGTTGGCTATGGTGCCACTGCATCTATCAAATCTTGTGCTGTACTAAAAAGAAATAGGTATTACTAGAATGTCCCCTCCCCAAGTTTATCAAATGTTGTGCACACCAAACACACCAAAACATTTCCCCCCTGAAATCACCCATCTTAACATTCTCCCTCCCCTCAAAGTCTCCTGACTTAATAACAGCTTATCCCAGGGTTCTCAGGGCTCCGTTTCTGGGTTGTTTGGTGCCTTTGACCAAGTACATCCATCAAATGTTGGCCATCTTCAGTAGCTGTTGCTTCTTCCTCTTGCCTCCTCCATAATCCCTTTGCTTCCCCAGCTCCCTAGGAGCCTCTCTGGCCCTGCTTGTCCCTGGCCTCGATGGGGTCAGTCTGGGCCTCTTTGTTGTGATCTACAAAAGCCAACCTCCAATCCTGGCTGGTCTGGATTGACTCTCTTGTGTGAGGCATTAAACTATTGCATATTATTAAATTATTACATTACCTATAAGGTGTAGTTATTTCATTTGTCATAAAAGAACCATCACTTTTTCCTGTTTCCAGTTTTCTGCAGCATGATAATCAACCAGTTAGTGGAGATTTTCAGACGGGGGGAACCCCCCCATGGAGGTCGGAAGAGAAACAGGGCTGTTCAGCTTCCAGCTCTCTGTTTCACACACACCCGTCCTTCTCCTGACCACCATTTCTTCTCCCTCCATCCTGCTTTCATTTTCCTTCCTCTATTTTTTACTTTCCGTTAGTAAAAAATAGCGGAAAATTGCGGAAGGAAAATGAAAGCAGGACGGAGGGAGAACAAATGGAGGTCAGAAGAAGGACGTGTGTGTGTGAAACGGAGCACTGGAAGTGGAATAGCCCCATTTCTCTCCCGATCTCTGCAGGGTTTTTTCCTCCCCGTCTGAAAATCTCCAGTGTCTTAAATGTCTATGACTTCAGATGACTTGAATCAGTGGGGGAAAATCTAGATTTATTTGTAATAACGATGGACGTACATACCTGTGCCTCAAGGAGACTACATGCACATTACATCACAGTCTCTGCCACTTTAATTTTGTCCTCAATACTATTAATATATATTCACTGACTGAGGTGGTGTGTGTGTGTGTGTGTGTGTGAAAGAGAGAGAGATGTGAGTTCACATAATCTTCTAATAGCATAATGTCATCTTAATGTAACCTGAAAATGTCTATACCATATATTTTTGTGTCGTTGTTCAAAGGCATGACCAATGTGACAGATTCATGAAAATTACTTATTTAAGCATACTCTATCCTGATTCTTTCCTGTATCCCCCCCCCCCATTCCCATATTTGGTGTCCTCTGTCTCCTAGTTGTCATGGCCATTTTTAGAAGCTCTACCTCACATTTTAAGATCTGCAATTTAACAAAATTGTTCTCAAATAAGGAAATACAGCCTTGTTCATAATCTAGTTAGCTCAGGACAGTTTTTCAAATTGTAATTTTAAAAACTTTCATATTCACTGATTTTGTCAACTATCATCCCAAATTAGAACAGATTTTCAGGTGTGACAGTTGTGCAGGCATATGCTCCAGTCCCCAGCCTCAAGCTCAGAAATGTAAGAGAAATGGTAAGAGGAGTATTTGTTGTGTACTTCCTTTTAAAGAGGGAGATTGATAAGGGTTCATCCCAAAATAGTCTTGTGAGAGGATGTTTGCAGTAGAAGTCTGTAGTATGAGTGACTCAGCCTGCATATCTTCCTGACAAACCAGAACAATACTCAGTGTAGGTAGTTCAGGAACAAGGGAACATTTTTGTTTACGTACCACTTACTTCTTTTGCTCCAGTCCAAGATTTCCACCCTGCTCTTCTTAAGGAAAAATATTGTAACCTCCAAAGACAACCTATAAAAACACTGATGGAACAAAACAAAAATAAAGAAACCAAAAGGTGACTCCCTTACCTGCGGATAACAGCAGTGCTAAGAACCCATTAAAGCTGAGTTTTCACATTATGCTTACAGTGATAGTGTTGGAAGTGCAACAACGCTTAGTACTGAAGTCAAGAATGCCTCAGAGCAGGCAATAGTAATAGGGTCAGATCATTTGAGTGACCCAAAGTGTCCTTATCTACCTATCCTGACCCCTCTGTCATGTACACTGATGCTCTTAGGGGTGTTTCTACCTTTTCTCCTTCTCATGAGTCCTCTCTCAGCTCTTTCTTAGAATGAAGCTAGTTTAGATTAGCACCCTGAGTAACTTTCCTATCTTAGAATGGCGTTACTGTAGTAGTTTGTTTGTTACTATAGTAGTTTAGTTTGTTTCTCTAAGCCATTGGTGCCTTTGCTCCTTAATCAGGATCTCTAACCACTGTGCACATTCTATAACAGATAGTACTATCACCTTAGTTTTACTGGAGGAATATTTTCCTATGTGAAGAACTGGTACCATACACTGTATTATGTTTTTAAAGTGTACTATGTTTTTAAATGGTTGTAAGCCACCTTGAATCCTGTGCTGGGAGAAAGGCAGGATATAAATGTTTAAAAATAAATAAATAAAATAAAAGCCATGCCAGACTGAACTGTGAAGTAAGCTAGTACCAAAGATATAACAGATTGTTCACAGAACAAATTCACATAAGTGGATTCTCATCTTTCAAAAGAGAAAACTAGCACACCAGTATCCTTTTTCTATGCGAAAGGGTTATTTAAACAAAGGAGCATTCAGTCATGTAAATAGTCTGGATACAAATAGTAATCCAAACAGAAGCTTACCACTTCATTATATTTCCTAAATGTTATCATGAGTCTTGTCTACTTGTGGGGCAAAAACTCCAAATGGAGTTCTGGCCACATGCCCCCGAAGCCCTACACTTTATTATTCTCTGCAGGGACATGAAGTACCTTGTCTTCACTGTCCCTGTGGAGTTTAATCCATCACCACTGCCACCGCTGCCACCTTGACCAGAATTTAAAGCTCCAGGGGCAGATCCTGGCCGAACGGAGAGGTTTTCTTCCTTCCTCTGGCTAGGCTGTGCTGCCTGTGCCCGCTCTCCCGCTGCAGTAAGAGATGCTTGAAGAAAGCAATGGAAGTGCTTAAAGGAAGCGACAGGCGAGCAGAGAGTGGAAGGAGGGAGCACTGTTGAGCCAGGGGAAGGGAGAAAATGTGTCCTTTTGGCTGGAAACTTCTTCCAGAGCTTTAAAATTGGTGGTGGTGGTGGCGGCAGCTGTGGTGGTGGGCAAAAATACAGAGACCACCCCAAATCTCACATACTCCTTATCTAGGTAGCATACCCCCAAATGCTGTGAATCTGGGGCATATGACGTGTGGCTGGATTGCCCCAGGTTTGGGGGGAAGGCCATGCTATGTGTGATCTGATTGCCACAGATTTGGGGGCATTTGCATGGGGATTTGGGGGTTTTGATAGTGTAGACAAGCCCATGGTCTGCTAGTCCCCAGAAGCTGTAGTCTTAACAAGTTAGCAACCAATAAAGAAACTGTACCCATTGTTTCTACTGAAAAATTAATTCAGGTTAACTGCTGTCTGCCTGAAATTGACTTGGTAAAATTGTAAAATTACCACACTAAATGTTTGGTCCAACAGAACTGTTTGCCAAATCAATGGTTAAAAAGCAGAAGAAATGAACTTTTTTTTTTTTTTTTGCTTTTATTTGGTTGTACAGGCTTTAGGATTCATGTATTCATACGGAATAGGAGTGGAACATAATCAAGCAAAGGTAAAAAAAATGCTATGCTAACTTTGCCACACTATCATGGAAATCTCTGGTCTCTTTAAATATGTGTGTGTGTTGTGTATATGTTTGTATTCTTGGCATGAATCTTTAAATTTTAATTTTCTTTAGGCACTTGTATACTACACATTTGCGAGTATTGGAGGAAGTCTGGTATCTCAGATGATCATGGTTTGTAGATCACATATTTAATGTTTCTAATTTTATACTCTTATTTTATTATTCAAATAATATAAGTTAAATTTGTTTTTCAGGGCTATCGTTACTGGTTAGGAATTAATGTTCCTAGTAACTGTGAAACAGCCCTAATTTATTACAGAGAAGTTGCAAATATCAGTAAGTAATCTTGTATTCTATCGTGGCATGTTTTAAAATCTTACTCTATACATATTTCAAGTAGGTAGTCCTCGGTGTGTTAGACAATATACTGCATCATTCCCAACCAGCATATTTAGTGGGAGGCTGTTTTATTTAAACAAGAAAGTAGTGAAAAAAATTGGAAGGATGTTCATTGTACAGTTAATGTACAGAAAAGAGCCATTTAAAAAAAAAAAATCCAAGGGCTCATCTATATGGGAAGAAATAATGCACATACCTGCACATTATAAGCAATTCTCAGCAGCATTCTTTTGTCTCCATGCCGTTTTGGCAAAACCCATAATATAAGAAACTCTCCTCTGCGATGTCCACATGGCCATGAATCAAGATGGTGGCCATCACAGTTTTGTGCAGGAGGATGAGGAAGGTAAAAGGGACCCAGCAGTGCAGTGACAAGGAGGGCGGCCACTGTGAGGAAGAGGAGGAGACCCTTTACCCATCCCGGTAGCAGCAGTCTCTGATTCTGGCTGCAAATGGATGGTAGAAGTCACTTGGCTAGCTGCTCGGAAAAGGAAAAGGGGGGCAGTTCTTTGTTGCTTCATCATATCTTCTCTGAGCGGTTGACCAAGTGGCTCCCACTGTTGCTTTGCAGCCAGAATCAGATAATGCAAAGGGGTGGTAGGAGCCTCCTGGCTAACCACTCAGAGAAGATGAGATGAAGCAGTGAAAAACTGCACCTCTACCTTCTCTGAGCAGCTGGCCAAGAGGCTCCTACCATCCCAATTGGAAGCCACCACCACCAGGATGGGTGAAGTGTGGATGGCATCTCCTCTTCCTCTCAGTGGCTGCCTTCATTGTCATCTTCAGGCGCTGCACTAGTGGTCCCCTTCACCTTCCTCTCCCCCCATCCCAGCAAAATAGCATGGCTGCCATCTGGAATCACAGCCATGCTTGCTTTTGATAGTACAGTTTTTTAAAAAAAAAAAGTTAATGAAACCGGGGACTTCTGGTTCTGGGCGTGGAGATGACGGTCAGCTTGGTAGGGTGCTCTGCTCAGGTCTGACCTCCTAACAAGGCATCTGGAAGGTAGAATATACCAACCATTCTAGTCGGGGAAGATGGAATATTGTCGGGGCCAGCTATTTTCTTAGTAGCCCACAATGGGGATAGTGGAAAAGGAGGAGAGACCCCAAAAGCAGGCAACAAGAGGTTTGGCAGCTGCTGCCTTGTGACAAGAGCTATTTGCTCCGAGTCTCAGTGCCCTCGACGAGAGAGTCAAGAGCCAAAATGATTTTTCTTTAATTATATGCTTAAAAAAGGGCACAGGTGCTTTCAACTGAGAGATTTTTGCCATAGATACTGAGCTACTGGTGTACTGAGCTGTGGAAGGCAGTGTTTATTTCCTGGATGACCTGAAAGTCAGAAGGCTGAGACCAAGACGACAAGTCTGTGGGGAAGTGAAGGAGGGCAACGAAATGGAGTTTTTTGAAATAAACCTCCATTACGAAGACCGCCTAACACTAAGTTAGGTTAGTGTTTCATTTCTCTTAGTTATAACTGCCAGTTTGCTAAAGGGATTGTAGGTGAAGGAAAAGGATTAAGAACTAAGGAACTAAAGAAGGCTTGAACCGAATGTAAAAGGAAGGTGGAGAGGGGATAGAGACAGAGATAGAGAACGGAGAACAAAAAATAAAGAAAAAAGATTAACGTTCAAAGAAACGGGTGGTGAAAGTTTGAAAGTCTGTATTGGGCATTGGTGAGGAGTAACCAGTGACGGAGGCAGATGGAGGCGACAGAGAGAGACAAAGTGGAAGAATGGAGTGGAGAGTAGGGGAGTGAGTAAAGCGGGAAGTGGAAGGGAACACGGTAGATCCGAAAAGGAGTGCTTTGAAGAATATAATAAAAGAAGCTAAGGTGCATGATGACAGAGATACGGAGAGATTGACCAAGACGACAGTTGACTTGCGAATAGGGGAATGAGAAGGTGGTGAATTTAAGAGCCTTTAAAGAGATAGCAAAGACAACTGAAGGGGACTGAAGTGGTGGGAAGCTTTCTGTGAATGGCTCATTGAAAAAAATACAGAAGGAAAGAAGACGAGAGAAAGAGACAGAGAAGTGAAGAGAGGAGAGATGTAGAGGTGATAAAACATAAACTGTAATTTGAAGGACTGTGACAAATCATTATATAATTTAATCTACTGATTTGAGTCTTGACTGCTTCTCTGTGACAGGATATTATATAATTTAATTTGTTGATCTGAATTTTGATTGTTTCTTAGTGATTTTGTCAGGCTTGGTGAAATTAAAATGTTCTATAAGAGAGGAAAGCATATTTATATAAGTGGATACCTATGTTTAAATTTATTGTACGTAGCTTCTGAATATAGGTGATATGAATATTTGAGATCCTTTGTCTGAGGAAACCAAGCAGGATATAATCTTACATAGTTAACTATAGTTTAAAAATTATATAATCTTTGGATGAATTTAGTTTATTTGATAAAAAGAGAAGATTTATAATTTATGAAGGTGGATAAATATCAAACAATTTAATAACATAAAAAGGCACATACTGGGTAGAAGTAAGGGTGACAGAAAGATTTAACAGGTGCTTAATAGTTATTATCCTATCTGGAAAACTGACAGGAATAGAGCATCTAAGGTAGATTAAATTATTTACAGTGGTTCATGAAGAGAACCCCTTGATTATATATATATGTATGTATATTTGGTAGTAATTAAAATTAATACATATACACACACACACACACACATATTTAAATTCAGGAATATCTAAAAATTTTACTACATATATATATATATATATATATATACACACACATACATACACACACACACACACATATATATATATACACATATATACACACACACACACACACACACATATATATATCTGAAAGTTAAGGTTGAAGAAATGGCATCTGGAGTCAGATCTAAGACCTACACCGCCACACAAACTACCCTTTCCCGTAGAGGATCCATAGAAATGCCGGCAGAACAAATAGACATAAATGTCCAAATTTTGCAGGATTAAACAGGAATCCAAAGAAGATTTTCAAAATTTGAAGAAAGAATTAAAAGCTGAAATTGATAAAATAGGGGAAAGGGTGGATAAATTAGCTACAGAGATGAACAGCTTGAAGAAAGATTTAGATGATGTCAAAAAAAGAACACAAACCTAGGAGAAAAATGCTGAATTATTAATGGTGGATCAAGAGAAAGAGAAAAATTTAAAAATATGCTACAGGGAGAAATGTGTCAAAGTTAGAGGCATTCCAGAGAAAATAAAAGAGAATTTATACGATAGAGTAATCCCACCTTTAGCTGCCTTCATGGAAATGTCAGAAGAGGCCTTACTTGCTCAGACAGACAAAATTTTCAGAATAAGTTCAGTCATAGCAAGGGAGAAGAAGTTACCACAAGATGTGGTAATTACTTATACTAAACCAACAACCAGAGATAACATAACTCAAAGAAGCTATGAAGCAAAATTAGAGATAGAAGGCTGCAACATTCAGATATTTAAAGATACTCCCCCAGAGATACTGAGGAAGAGGAATGATTATAAATTCCTAACTCAAAAACTTACGGAAAATGGTATTAATTACAGATGGGAGCGTATTGAACGGGTATCTTTCAATTATCATCAAAAAAGATACAGAATTAATACTATAGATAAAGCCAAGGAGTTTTTAGAAGAATTAATGCTGGACAAGAGGAGATATGATCTGAAGAGATGTAGAAAAAAATACACAAATAAGGAGGCAGATGATGAAAATCAACCAAGTGAAGATTTGGAATCAAAGGAAGAGGAACAACAAGAAGAGGAAAAGAAGGAAGAAGATCATGACTCGGATGAATACAGTCAAGATATTTCAAATGAGGAAGATGTCAGGGAGGATGATGAGGAAGTAGCTAATAAAAAACAACTCGTAAAATAACCTGTTTAAGAAGGCAATATCTATAATTACATGGAATGTGAAGGGATTAAATACACTGGAAAAAAGGAAAAAGGTATTTCATTATCTAGAAAAATTAAATGTGGATATTATAACCATACAGGAAACAAGAATTAGAGAGCAAGACAGAAAATATTTTAATAATAAAAAGTTAGGTCAACTATTCTCTTCATCAGCCATACAAAGGAAAAGGGGAGTCGCAGGTTACGTGAATAATAAGTACGAAGCACGGGAGATTTTGAGAGATAGCGACCGACAATATGTTGGAGTAGAAATAACAACGATAAACTAGAGAATAAATTTGATTGTGGTATATGCCCCTTTGGTGAAGCAGCATAAATTTTTCGAAACACTTAACAGAGGGTTGAGTAATTTAGATCGAGGAGCTCTTATCATAACAGTGGATTTCAATGGGGTTTTGGACAGCTCAAGCGATAGATCATCTCAGAAAATTCAAAATAAGAAGCAGGGTAACTTACCAACGAGTTGTTATGACATATTAGAAGAACATAATATGATAGTTGCATGGCTTTTTTAAAAAGGTAACGAAAAAGGATACACATTCTTTTCTGAAGTGCACAAAACATGGTCAAGAATTGATATGTTTTGGGAAATGAAAGATTTGGGAACTAAGATAAAAGAAATTGATGTCTTGCCAAGAGTTATTTCTGATCATAATCCTTTAAAATTGATGTTGGAAATTAAGACAGAAGAATATACCTGGAGATTTTAAAAGTTATTTTTAAAAGATGAACAGTTTGTTTGCAGAATTAAAAATGAGATAAAAACTTATTTTGAAATAAATACATCAGTGGATGTTTCTACTAAGATAATATGGGATACATTTAAGGCGACGATAAGAGGGATTTTCTTGCAAAGAGGAGCCGAAATACATAAACAAAGAAAAGAAAAGAAAGACAGATTACTGGAAGAGTTAAGAAATAAAGAGAAACAGCTAAGACAAAATCCCAGTAATGATAAAAATTAAGATAATTAAAAATCATTCAAAAAGATTTAAACCAAGAGACAGTAGAGGAAATTGGTTATAAGTTAAAGAGAATTAAGCAGAGATATTTTGCCAACGCTAATTGGGTGGGAAGATGGTTGACATATAGATTGAAGAAAGATACAGCAAGGAAGTGTATAACTGAGATTAAAAATGGGGATAGAAAATTTAATACACAACAGGAAATAAAATTGAAATTTGTACAATACTTTACGAATCTCTATGCAGACACTTCATTTGATGTTACCATAGCATCTGAAATGAAGGATTATATTAAAAATAAATAATATAGCGAAGCTTTCCTTAGAGCAAAGGAAGAAACTAAATGGGCCTACAACACTACAAGAAATATCATTGACGATTAGAAATCTAAAATCAGGAAAATCACCAGGCCCGGATGGCTTCACGGCTGGATTTTATAGGATATTTGAAGAGAACATTATAAAGCATCTGTATGAAGTTTTCAATAAGATAAAAAATGAGGGCATACCCAATAATGGGAATTAGCAGAAATTGTGTTGATCCTGAAGGAGGGGAGAGATAAAAGAGATGTAAAAATTATCAACCGATGAACGTTGATTATAAAATCCTGGCATCAATTTTAGCTGACAGATTGAAATCTATCTTACACAAACTTATACATCAAGACCAGAATGGCTTCATTCTGGGAAGATCCTTAGCAAATAATATTAGAATAGTTTTGAATACATTAGAATACTATGAGAAACATAACAAGAAAAAGGCAGCTTTAGTTTTTGCTGACACTGAAAAAGCTTTCGATAATTTAAGATGGCCACTCATGAAGGGAGTTCTGGAAGAAACAGGGGTGGGCCCTGACTTTTTAGGATACATAGAACATATATATCACTCCCAAAAGGCACATATAGTGGTTAATGGGGAAAGGTCAGAGCTGGTTAATATCCAAAAAGGCTCAAGACAGGGGTGTCCACTGTCACCGCTATTATTTATAATATATATGGAGGCCTTAAGTATGCAAATTAGAGAGAATCAAGCTATATCTGGTCTGAAGTTAAAGGGTCAAGAATATAAATTATTGGCCTACACAGACGATTTACTGTTGATAGTCCAGGATCCTTTGATCACTATGGAAAAAGCATTAGAAATAATGGACACCTTCGGAAGCTTCTCAGGATTCATATTAAATAAAGATAACAGTTATAATGTCTAGAAATTTATCAAAAAAGAAGAGGAATTATTTAAAAATAAAAGTGGATGTGAAGTAGGGAAAAATGGTATTTGGGAACATGGATAGAAATTGAGAATTATGTGAAGCTAACTATAAGCAAGTCTGGAAACAGATAAGAAAAGATCTTAAAAATGCCAAAACTTGAACCTCTCACTGTTGGGTAAGATCGCCACGATAAAAATGAATAGTCTCCCTAGAATTTTTTTCCCCCACAATCTTCCAATTTTAACAAATGAGGCTGCTTTCTCGGAGTGGACTAAGGATTTGAAAGGTTTTATATAGAATAGCCATAAACCTAGAATAAAGTGGTCAATATTGACAGATGTTAGAGGTAGAGGCGGGGTAGCTCTCCCAAACCTGAAACTATATTATATGGCATGTGGTGCAATGTGGTTAGACGAGTGGTTTAAATTAAAGAATCTCACAATTATAAATATAGAATGTGAAGACCTAAGACACGGTATACACGTTTATTTGTGGTATGGAAAGCTAACTATAAACAGAGAATTTGAGAATGATACCATAAGGTGGGCTTTATTCAGAATTTGGAAAACTTTAAGGCAGAAATTCTATCAAAGCATCCTATGGTGGTTATCACCGCTTGAAGCATTTCAAAGGAGGTGGATAAACCAAGACTTATGGATTAATTATAGGGACCTGATAAGATGGCAAGATGATTCGGCCTGTGGTTTGAAAACAAGAGAAGAATTGAAAGATCAATGTTATGATATTCATTGCGTTACATATCACCAATTATCAGCCAGATTTAAAGAGGACAATCTCAGCCATAGCTTTAACAAAGAGCAAAATGAATTAGATAAAATTATATGGGCCTGAAATAAGGGGGAAATTGTTAAAATTTATAAATTATTGTTGGATAGAGATCTAGAATCAGAATTGATTAAAGAACCTATGATTAGATGGCCAAGGGGTATACGTGAGCCTATAACTATAGACCAATGGGAGAATGCCTGGATCAGAACTAACTCTTTTATGGCCAGTCAAGATTTGAAAGATTTTTTTTTAATCGCATACAGATGGTATTTAACACCAACGAGATTAAGAAAGATTTACAAATTAGAAAATAAAAGGTGTTGGAGGTGTGATAAAGGGTCCCTATACCATATGTGGTGGGGGTGTAGTATTATAAAGACGTTTTGGGTAAAAATACATAAAGCAATTCAGAAGATTTTGAACATATCGATTCCTTTAGATCCTAAATTATACCTCCTGAATATGACATCTGTTTTGGAGAAGCAGGATGAAAGGGCTTATTCGAGAGAATGTTATATTGCATTACAGATGCACGATTATTGATTGCAGCAAAATGGAAAAATAAGGAAACCCCAGATATGGAAGAGTGGTTATATAAATTAATGGAAATGAAAAATAATGATAAACTGACTTGGATAGCAAATAAAGGTAATACAGGAAAGATTAATTCAGAATGGAAACCAATAGTGGATTATTTGAATAAACGATGGAATGTTCAAATGTAGTATGTATAATTTTTAAGATGAGAGGAGGTATCAGGAAATGAAGAAAGCACATAAAAGAGAGCTAATATATAAGAAAGTGGCAAGATACAGTTTTTGTTTGATTGATTGGCATTATAGTAAATAAAGATTATTTTCGTATAGTGTAAATATGTAAATAGAACATTGTTTCTACATTTAAGTTAAAATAAGTAAAAGATATTGAAAAGTTTATATTGCTAGAAAACCTTATTTGGGCAAATTTATCTGTGGAAGTCAAGAATTAAGAAGTGATCTCTATCTTATTTATGTTATAAAATAGTTGGTTGTTGTAAGTTTGTTGAAAAAATTAAATAAATAAAGTTTTTTTAAAAAGTTAATGAAAGTGCATGATCACTAGTGCTTCCTGGCACACCTGCGCATGTCCGACCAATTAGATGAAGAGTGCTGCCCCCTTGGTACTGTGCAAGAAATTGCATTGTTGTTCGAATGAGTAGGAATGCGCATTTCCTGTGGAGCTTTTTAAAAAAAATATGGGAAAAGCCACAAAGGCTTTTCCTGCAGTGTATTTGGAGTTTTTAGTCCCCCTCCTGCACATCATATCGCTGCGGGATCCCATTGGGACAAAAAATATTCTTGCATTCTATGAAGAGTTTTTTCACCCCTAGGAATCCATCTACTCAGCATGTTGAGATATAGCTAAATTAAATTACGAGTGTCAAAGTAAGAGTTGATAGAATGTCAGTAACTTTGAGATTTCCCTAAGCAGAATTGTTGTGGTTCTAATCAGACTAATCCCATTACGAAGATCAAGCACTCCCAAGTCAGCACTAGTAAAGCCTCACGCAGCCTCTGATTCTTGGGGGCTCAGAGCAAAATGCCCAGGTTCTAGGTGTTTGGAAGGTTGCAAGAGACTCTGCCTCTGATGCTGAGTATATCCCATCTTGCAGGGTTGGGCCTTCAGCCGCCCCTCATGAGGATCAAATTCAAGTTGACACCATCTTACAATAATCCTATCATAAGATTTTCTTGGCAAGATTTATTCAGAGGAAGTTTGCCATTGCCTTGCACTTAGGTTAGGAGTGTGACATTTCCAAGGACAGCAGGCTTTCATGTCTGAAAGGGTATTTGAATCCCAGAGTCCTAGTTTAGCATTCAGACCACCAGTACACCTTACTCCTGGCTGTAGAAGACACAAGACTTTTTCAGACGAACCTTAAATCCAGAAGAAGCCATCGGGAGAGGAATGCAGCTTGCTTCTCAGCAGGGGGCAAGTTCTTCGTGAATAAAAACTGGTGCCTTTTCCTTCCATGCGACACAGAAGGAACACGGAGGGTAACGCGAGAAGGACGGCATTGTCAGAAACTGCCCCCTGTCATGGAGCAGCTGTATTCCTCTCCCGATGGCTTCTTCTGGATTTAAGGTTTGTCTGAAAAAGTCCACACTGAGTATTTTATTTCCCTGAATGTTAAGAGCACAGGAACCTTCGTATCACAGCAAAGAACCTTTATGCCAGTTCTTTAAATTCAGTCCCAAGACATTGTGCCTCTAGCAAGAGCTTAGGAATGTCTTCGGGCATACATAGTTACATATGCAGCTCAACAGTGGGCCAGAAAGGTAATGAAACGTGGTCTGGTGTCCTATCAAATTTCTCAGGAAGAGCTACGGGACATTTAGATCTCATAGTTATAGAGGAGGAGATGGTGCAGGCTGCTTACCAATTTTTCTATCACAGCCTTTTTTATCCTGCCTACATGGTGTAGTGGTTTGAGTGTTGGACCAGGACACTGGGAGACCAGGGTTTGAATCCCTACTCAGCCATAGAAACCTACTGGGTGACCTTGGACAAGTCACATTCTCTCAGCCTCAGAGGAAGGCAATGGCAAACCTCCTTTGAACAAATTCTGTCAAGAAAACCCTGTGATAGGTTCACCTTAGGGTCGCCATAAGTCATACATGAAGGCATACAACAACAACAACCATTGTGGAAACGAGACTCTGAGAGCCTTATTGCACAAGGAAAGGGAAGCAGAAGTAAAGCCTGAGAACAGCGTGTCCTGCTTTGCTTTATCACATGATGTCAGCATGGTTCAGCTATTCTCCCATTCTGGTCCAGTAGGAGACAGTGGTAAATGCGTCTTTTTGCTAACTGTAAAAATCCATTAGCAAAAAGACTGGCCTTTACCATAATCTCCTACAGGACTGGAATAGGTGAACCACACTGACATTGTGTGATAAGGCAATGTGGGATGCACTATTCTCGAGCTTTACTTTACTTTCCCTTGTGCGATAAGCCCCTCAGTCTACACAAAGATCAGAGAAAACCATTGTTCTGGTTACGCAGTTTGATTTTTTTTAAATTAACAGTTGCTAAGAAATTAGAAAACTATGAAGACATACCAGTTGAAAAGGTGAGACTGATGGAAAGATCTGGAAATTTGAGTTTGAATACTGAATTCTTGGATTGGGATGTACATCAGTACTATAAGTATTTGGCTGAAAGAGGAAACACAAACATACAGGTAGGACATGTTCTTTTCCATTTGCTTAAGAGGTTTATTTATGTCATGATTTTAAATCATAGACACAATTTAATTTGATCCTATACATTTTAGAGATTTTGTATAATACTTTAAATAATGAGTTATATAATAATATAGAGAAGGAGAAACAGAGTTTACTTTAATACCAATTGTTATTAATTGTTTTAATTGGGCTGGATTCAGAGTTTGCATCCAGCAGTGCTAAAAGATACTATCCCGTGAGCAGAGTTTCACACAGAATGCCTTGGCTTGCAGAAATGATGGGGAGGTGATTTTTGTTGAGTTTATTTAAATGCTGAGAGTTTATTTAAATGATAATGGGCTTATCTACATAGGTCAGGATACGCCAGCTCCCTGCCAACATATCCTGCCTGTGCATCAGGCCCATTCCTCACCCGTTCCCTCCACGAAATGGGAGGAAGTCCAGATGGACACGCCAGCCTGTTGCTGCAACCACTGTCCCACAGTCTACTACAGTCTCCTGGAAGCTAGGAAGCTGGCCCACAGCATGTGACCAAGGCCCCCTGCATGTGACCAGCTGTCCAAGAAAGCAGCTAGTTGCCGGTAAAGTATATACAGATGCAGTTTTGCAAAGATTAGTCCAGCGAAACAATCCAAAGAGTTGGGGCTTACAGAATTCAGTGTGGGTCCAAACAAGTCCATGGGTCAGCAGGATCAGGCGGCAGCATAGTCAGGAACAGTCCAAGGTCAAAACACGAGTCAAGGAAACAGGAATCAAGGCAACAGGAACATGGAGTCAGAGATATCAGACACAAAGCTTTCTCCAGGAAGATCAGTTGATCTTTGACAAAGCCTCCACAGCTCCCCAAAGTAATCAAGGCTTTGTCAGGTGCTCCTTGATGAGCCGATGTTTCTGATAAAGCCTCAGTGATCTTCTTCGAGCTTCCTTTTGGGATAGCTGCTGGCTGAATGATGGTGGAGGTAAGTCCATCCCCTCTTCCTCATCCTTATCTAAATTGGCAAGTCTCTTTGCAGGGACTGGTACCAACCCATTAGGACCAGGCTCTTCTACTTGAGCCTACAGGTTGGCAGGGCTCACTGCTGACATAGTTGTAGATAAACCTGTGCCAGGGTCCATAGAGCCATTCCCTGCCATGCCCCCCTCCTCCTCTGATTCCATACCCTCATCATACTCATGGGGCATGACACCAGCCTTGGTTACATGCTGTGGGACTTCTTCCTCCTGTGGAAGAGTGACAGCAGACTGGCAGCTGCAGTAATGAGCTGGTGTGCTGGAAGGGTTTGCTGCGGTCACATAGGGCCCAATCCATTTTTTGCTGGTGGGGATGGATGAAAGTAGGTGTTATTTTAAAATGCTGTAATGGGCCCTACCCTGTCTCCCCCCACCATTGCCCATCTTTGCCTCAGGGGTCATGAGGATTGCCTGGGGGCAGAACAGGGCAAATGCCCTGTATTGTCAGGACCGCAGGGCTCTAAGATGGGGTAAGACAGGGTATATTGCCCATGTAGATAAGCCCAACCTAAAATTTCACTCCATAGCTGTACTCCAGCTGTACTCCAGTTCCCAAAATGACCCACCCACCATGGTCACTGACTTTTCTAAGGGCTGAATCACAGTCAGTTTTTTTCCTTTTCTATTGTGTGTCTGTTTCCTATCAGTGTTGCAGTGTAGTTCACCATTGTGCTCCCAGAAAGTTCAGTGAAGATGAAACCGCCAGTCTTGGTTTTCCACCATGCTTCTGATGGCTGTTTGCCATTTATTCAGCTATGATCTATGAATGAGAGATCTCCAGCTCCCTGCCAATAGCTCCCTGCCAATAGCTTCACCCTATCATCAACAGCTCTGTAGACTCAGGGCTTTGGCTTTCTTGACTGAGTCTGTCCATCTGGGATGTGATCTTCCTTTGTCTTCTGTCTTCTACTTTGCTAAGCATTATTGTCTTTTCTGTTGAGTCATGTCTTCTCATGATGTGGCCAAAGTACAATAGTCTCAGTTTAGTCATCTTGGTTTCAAGGAAGAGTTCAGGTTTTATTTGTTTTAGGACCCTTTTTTTTAGGAGTCCATGGTGTCTGCAGAACTCTTCTTCAGAGCCACGTTTCAAATTAGTTGTTCCTATCAGCTTGTCCAGCTTTCTCACCATACGTAGAAATTGAAAATGGACACAGTTAAGCATGTAAAAATGGACACAGTTAAGCATGTAAAAATGAATTTGTTTCATCCAGATGTACTCAAAGAGAGTACACTCTGGCTTCCGGTCAGTTGCGGAGCTGCGGGCGGCTGTGGTTAGCTCGGCGGAGCGAATACAGTCACTAGTCAAGGGTTCTTTACTGGCTAGATTACCAGCAAAGCCAGATAAATTCTTTTTTCTTATATAAGAGAAAACAGACTGGGCTCGAATTGGGGTTAGTTTCAGTGCAAGTGCTAACCTCCTTACCCTTCCCTTGGGAGGGGAAAGGAGAGGTGCAAGCACTGAGAAGCCACGGAGCCGAACAACGCCCTTGACTGGGATTCCCCTGGTTGCTCAAAGGGAGAGACAGCAGCTTCACCGGTTTTTTTTAACTAAAGCCTAATTTAAGGAACAACAACAGTTTGAAGGACTGAATAGGGAAAGATCTTTTTGCATTAAAACTACACAGTTTGAACGAACCTGGTTGAGAGAAGGACGAAGAGACTTTGGAGTGGAGACCCAGTTGATGGACGGACAAGGCAGAGGAGGAAAGCGAAAGTAATGTTGTGAAGCCATCTGGGAGTAGTAGTTCACGAGTGAGCATTGAACAAAGAGAAAGAAACCTGGAAGAAGCGGTGAGGAACAGAGCGGAGTGGAGTAAAGAGGTTGAAAACACTGGAGGAGAAATAAGAAGAAGGAAAGAGACAGAAAAAGAGACTGAGTTGAAATAATATAAATGTAGTGGAGTTTGAGAGACCATTGCATTGAAACTGTGAAAAGAAAGGGGCTGAGTTGGTGAGACAGAGACAGAGAGAAATTAAACCGGAACGGAGATATTAAAACGGGGAAACTGTGCTACGGAGGAAGAGGAGAAGAGAGACAGAGAGAGACAGAGAGACAGTAAGAACTCTATGTAAATTGGACATTATAAGAGAACAATTAAAAGGAAAACTTGATTTAAAGGGAAGAAAGAGATAGAAAGAATACTGAATATATGGGAGGCATCAGGAAGGAGGACGGAGACAAGACACCATAATTGATTACACTGGAGAGGGGAAAAGATATAGAGACTGCTAGGAGGGGGGATTTCTCAAAGGTTGAAGATTGACAGAGTGTAGAAAGGTGTATTTGATATTAAAGTTAGAAGGAATATAAGAATTTGATATTGTGAGTTGAAATATTTGATAAGATTGTGGGAGAAATCAAGAAGGAAAAAGTATATCCTTACAAATTGTAATTCTTTAATATTAATTTTTTTTCCTATACTAAATAATTATTTTTCTCCGTAAATAATCTGGATGTTAGAGACTTGCTTTATCTAGAACATTTGTGAGTTGAGATTTCTATGATCTTGGAGTAAATGATTACATTAGAAGGTAAACGATATGGATATATAGAAAAATATAATTAAGTGGATAAAGTGTATTGCGGAGTAAAACGACTAGTTTGACTTATAATTCAAGCTAACATAAGTACAAATTTGAAATTGAATTTAAATTTGTATTTAATTACTATTTGTATTTATAACACGCCTTATCCCTCCTAATTGTGGTAGTAGAGGAATATAGCTTTTAAAAATATATAGTATATAATAAAGAGGAAAAATGCCTGTTAAAAGAAATACACAAATTCATACATTAACAACTAGAAGACAATCAACGTAAACATCAGATATACAACAGTTATTGTTAGAGGAATTTAGGAGGTTCAGGGAGGAAATGGCCCAGGAAATGAGGGATATAAGAAAAGACATTTTGAGAAACATTCTGAGAAAAAGCTCGCCTTGATATTCGTAGACGCTGAAAAAGCGTTTGACAGTGTGAAGTGGTTATATATGAAAGAAGTAATGAAGAAAATTGAGTTAGGGGGAAACTTCATACAAGGCGTAGCAGCAATTTATCAAAAACAAACTGCACAAATAATTAATGGGCAAAAGACCTCAAAGATAAAAATAAGCAGGGGAGTGAGGCAGGGATGTCCCTTATCACCTCTATTATTCATAATGATACTAGAAACATTATGTAAGAACATAAGAGAGGATAAAGCAATTCTTGGAGTAAAAATTAATAGACAAGAATATAAGATTTCAGCTTTTGCTGATGATATGGCACTAACCTTAGAAAATCCTCTAACATCAATCGAGAAGGTTAAAGAAAAACGATGGGAATTTGGTGAAATATCTGGAATTAAAATAAATAAAGAAAAAACGGTCATAATACCCAAAAATTTGACTAAAGAAGACCAAGCAGAAATTACGAAGATAGCAAATTACAAAATACAAAAGAAAACAAGATATTTAGGAATACGGATTACAAATAACAACTTAGATTTGATAGAAAATGATTACAATAAAAACTGGAAAGAAATAAAGGGAGACCTTGAAAGATGGGAAAAGTTGAAGTTGTCAATAATGGGTAGAATTTCAGTGGTTAAAATGATGGTGTTGCCAAAGATGCTCTTCTTATTTCAAAACTTACCAGTCTTATACAATGACAAACTATTTAAAACTTGGGATAAAGAGTTATCGAAATTTATATGGGCTAACAAAAGACCAAGAATAAAGTGGAAAGCATTGCAGGAGGATATAGATAAACGTGGTCTAGGAGTTCCAAATTTAAAAATATACTATGACTCTTCAGTTTTGACTTGGTTATGTGACTGGTTTTTGTTAAACAATGATAGAATATTAACATTAGAAGGAGCAGATACAAGATTTGGGTTACATGCATACCTCTGGTATGATAAGGATAAAATTGATAAAAACTTTAAGAATCACATTATTAGGAAGGCAATGCTGAATAGTTGGAAGAGGGTAAGAAAGAGGTTATATATAAGGCTTCCGCTATGGGTTTCACCTCAAGAAGCATTTAGGAGAACAGAGATGTGGAATAGAGAAATATGGTGGACATATTATGATTTGTTAAAATCTCAAGGAACTACAATTAGATTAAAAACGAATGCAGAATTGAAGGAAGAACAAATAGAATGCAATTGGTTTCAGTATAGACAGATAGTAGAAAGATTTAAGATGGACATTAAGCTTTATGGAATAGAACAACAACAAATGGAACTAGATAAGCTGTTAATAGAACAAAAGGAAATAAAAATATCAAAAGCATATAAAATCTTGCTAACTTTGGAATTAGAATCGGAATATATTACAGAATACATTATTAAATGGGCTAGAAATATTGGGTGAAACTTACATTTAGAAGATTGGGAAATATTATGGAAGAAAGACATCAAATATACATCATGCATGGAATTGAGAGAGAATTGCTATAAAATGATAGTTCGCTGATACATGACCACACAAAAACTAGCAAAAATTTACAAAGAAAAAGAGGTAAAATGTTGGAAATGTGGAGAAGCAGAGGGAACTTTTTACCATATGTGGTGGTCATGTAGGAAAGTGAAACAATTTTGAAAAAACATCAATAATTGGACCAAAAAAATATTGAAAACTGATATTGTTCTTAAACCAGAAATATTTCTGTTGAGCATAATAGGAGGAGACGTTCCGAAAGATTTAAGAAAATTGATTTTCTTTATAACTACCACAGCTAGAACAGTTTGGGCTAGATACTGGAAGCAAAAAGAAACTCCAAAGGTTGAGGAATGGATGTCAAAGTTGGAAGAAGTTGCGAAAATGGAACAAATCACTTCATGGAAAAAATATAAAACAATAAATAAATTTAGGAAAGAGTGGAAGAATTTAATAGACTTTTGGAAATCGGAATGGAACGAATACTTAGCAATATGGTTCACGGAGTAAACTGGAAGAAAATAAAGGTCCAATAATAGTGTAACCATAAAGGAAAGGAAAGCCTTGTCTAATTTGTACAGGACAAAGATAATAGAAGATAGTAGAAAAGGTATAAGAGATCCTGTTAACAATTAAACACTGTGTAGATTAAGAAATAGAGACATATGGAATTATGTATAGAAAAAGAAAAGATTAAATAAATTAGAAGTAAGAAATTCATGTTGTTGATAAGAAGGAAGTTATTAAGTTATTATGTATGTAATGTACTGAACTAGTGTTAAATGTGTAAATGTTTGTGTTAGGGTTTTTTTTCCTTTTTTTGGTTTGGTGTTTGTATTTTGTGATTCAATTATATGTGGTCTTTGATGTATTCAATGTATTTTATATCTTATTGTGGAAAAATCTTTTAATAAAGAGTAATCAAAGAGAGTACACTCTGAGGTGGCAAGGATTTTTTTGGTTTTGGCAAGGATTTTTTTTGGTTTTGTGATGGGAACCATTCATGCTTTTGCATGACCAGTTTTTGTGCCATTCTGCAGAGGTTCAGAATTTAAAACTACAGTATCTTATGTCTTCTTGTATGGACTGTGAAGAGCAGAAGCATTGAATAGATGGTTTGCAACTCTGTGAACAATCATCCTGACTTCTTCTGCTTGTGCTGTGTGTGTGTGCACCTAGCTTTACAAAGACTCTAGAGGCATTTTTGCACAAATTGCAGAAAACACAATACCTCTCAGAAATACTGTGTATCACACTTGCGATGGAGAAAAGAACCCTCATGAGAGACAGTATAGTTGAGTAAGATTGCATCATATCAAGATACCTTGTCCTGATCATAAGCAAAACACTGTCCAAATTTCTTGACATCCTCAGATACAGTTTGTTTTGATGATACATTATGGCCATACATTTTGGACTTTAAGCAAGTCTTAGGTCTTGTCTGTACGAGGGGAAAAAATATGAACAGGTCCAAAAAGGCAGGCATTCGCAAGCATGCAAACTGCCTACATGGCTTGTAAGTCCCCCCTAAACTCTGCATGACCCCAGCCCAGCTGGTGAGTGTGCCACCATGCCGGCTGGGGATTCTGCAGGGTGTCCTCCCTGCAAAAGTCCAAAGAGTCCGACCCCACACCGGGCGGCCCCACACCACCCGCCCTCCAACTCTTTCCACCCACCCAGCCTGGTCACTTTCCCCAGCCGCCGCCCCGACAGAGGTGGGTAGGAGGGACTGACCTGAGGGCCCGGAGCTGATCTGCTGGGACCAGCACATGCCCCATGGCAGCCTTGGTTGTTGGAGCTTCCTCCAATGGTGCTTTCTCCTTCCTCCTCCTCCTCCTCTCAGCAGCCGAATCACCAGCCTGGCCAGTGGCCATACTGCTGGAACCTGCAGTCTGGAGGGTGACCCTCGATCCAGCAGATCAGTTCGGCTTGGCTCTCGGGGAAGGAGTGGTTTCCCGAGCCAAGGAGGAAGCCGCCGAAGGGGGAGAAAGGGGAGGAGGCCTGACTTGGCTGCAACATCTGGGGGAGGAAAATTAGGAAAGGCAGCTGCTGCTCTTCTCTGGTAGGACTGGCCTCTGAAGATGAGGAGGGCAAAAACATGCACACATACCTTTAAAAAAATGGTGGCCGCTGCTGATTCCCCTCTCTGCTAGCCCCGCCCTCTGTGCTCGTTTGGCCAATCATAACTCTGCCTGTTCGTATCTGTGCGACCGTGGGTGTACAAACGGCCGCACATTCGGAAGTCGTACGGATCTTTTTACTAAAATCCATATGAAGCCCCAGACGTGCCGCTAATGGACTTTATGGTGAATTTTGCCACACCCTCTCTGAATGACTCGTATTTGTGCAAATAGCCATGTGAATGGATCACCGATCTTCTGCATGCCGTTTGTTTTTTGTTTTTTGTTTTTTGTTTTTGCCGTGTAGACGGTCCCTTATTCTCTGGGCATGAGGTATTTATGCAGTTGATTGATTTCTGACTCAAAGACATAAACCACTCATTTAAAAAATTACTTTAAGGTATATCTTGGACACTTGCATCTTCTGGGAAGAAAAGGACTAGAAAAAGATCACAATGTAAGTATACCCAAAATCAAAGATGAACGTTATGTTTTCAAAATGCTTTTATTTAGAAATTCATTTTGTTGCTTTCAGTGTGGTTATATGTAAGATTACAGATTATTGCCATGTTACAGAGGGGCTTATGTATATGTCCTTTTGAGAATCATTTGCCGACCACCCACCATTCCATTCCTGTTAGTTGAAAAAGCATTTTAACACCCTGACATTGAACCTTTTAAAAGTGAGAAATACTGTATGATAAGGAGATTTGGAACAGAGGAGCTGGTAACAGATTTTAATAAGATCTTCTGATTTCTCACTATCTCATTGCATGCACACAAGAGAATGAATCATTCTGAAGTAGTTCTTGGGATCTTGGCTGAGTGGATTGTTTCTGTAGAAAGAAGACAACTTACTGAAAAGCCAAAGTTCCTTAACAGTGTCCTATGTATGTCTTTTTATAAAATGAATATACAATCAAATCATCATACACTTTAAATATGCTCTACAGAAATAGTGCCATTTGCTGAAAATATATAAATCATAGATTGTAATCTGGAATTGGCATACAAATCATGCTTGAACACCTTGATTATCTTCAGAAAAATGCTTTTCAGAAGCCTCTTTATAACCCCTCACCCTGTTTCCTGTCAGAAGACTCCCACATTAAACAAGAAGTCTGACCAGTTGGTGCATGAATGTTTTACAGGGGAAATCACAAGTTACCATAATTTTCCTCTCCAAAAAATCCCTTGAATTTAAGTTGGGTAGGAAAATATAGTAGCAACACAGGATGAGTTGGAGTTATTGATCAATAAACTCAAGCCCAAAGTACTTTTGGGCAAGCAGAGTTGTTGTTTGTTGGATCCTGGTCATAATTTTAGTATGAGCCACTGATCAGCACTACATAAGCATGGAGTACTCCTCATATTTTGACAACGGCTGCAGTGAACTGCAACAAGCTAGACTGGTATCTGATGTTGCAGGAAAATATACTGTGAATACCAGAATATATGTGTTTATGCCTATGCAAAAGGCTTGTCTACACGAGCCAAAAAAAAAAAAACATCCAAAAAACCTCAGATTGCTCCACAGTAATGCAAAAAGTGCAGAAGCTGCGACTTGTCCTAATGGTTTTTTGGGAGGCATAAGCTTTGCATGCCTGCAAGTCACATTGGAAGCTGCTTAATGTAGTGTAGATGTGTAAATTGCTGTTGCTTAAAACAATTTGTAAGCCGCTCTGATAGCCTTGTGGCTGAAGAGCAGGGTATAAATAACTAATTAAAAAAAAAAAAAGATGGTGGCCACGAGTGATTTCCCCCCTTTTACCTACCTTAATTTGCTACAACCGAACTTTTATTGTTTATTTTTAAAAAACTATTTCCAATGTGCACTGGTATGATATTTTGCCTTTTCTAAAAAAAGAGAAAAAATACACCCTATTTTCTTGCCTTAGTGCTCACTTGCTAAGGCGAAAATCAAACATGGCAGAACTGCGCAGTTGCCCTGTTAACAAGCCCCATCCCCTGCACTCATCTAGCCAATCATCTTTCTGCTTCCTCTCGTATTGGAAAGTGATTCATATCGAATCTCTTGTTCCTGTGAGGGGGAGCATACATTCCCCCCACTCTTTTTTAAAAACTCCGGGGAAAGCCACAAAGTGTAGTTTTTGTTTTTGGGCCCCCCTTCCTTCAAAGTATGGCAGAATGACATGGAATGCCATTAAGACAGGTAGGATTCTACTTGCATTCTGTGAGGAGTGTTTTTGCCATTTAGAGAGCCCCAAAGACTAATGGATTTTTTGCTAAAGGTAAAGGATGCATATTTCAGTTGCATTGCATTAAAGATGCCCTGCATTTTAGAGGAGAGTCTTCTGTTTGAAGGACTATCAGATGACAGGCCTCTATTTAAAGGCATCTTCTCTTTGAAGCGCAGTCCGATCCAAGTTTATTCTTCCAAAGGGAAAGCAAGCAGAGGCCTTGAAGTTGCCTAGCAACAATTGCCTCATGGTCAGCAGGCTGAGCAGACACAAATGTTACCTGGTTATGGTCCATGGTGAAATGTGTTACATCTCTTTTTAAATTATATCAACAGGGTCTAAATTTGCATCTATACACATAAATTAGCATATGTAAAATGTATACAAATCAGTATCTCCTTCTGTCGTTCTTTTTGATGACATAAGTGACCATCCTAGCCAAAGGGTGACTTTCAATAGTAATCCAAAAAACATCCCCAAGATTCACCCATACAACAGTTTGCTGAAAGCAAGATGTAAATATAGTAATTTGAATTGTGCACTAATATATAATAATCTGTCTAATGAAGAACAAATTTCAGGATGTGAGAATATTTGCCTTGATTCGAGGTTAGCACTAGCTTTTAAAATTGGAAAACTATTATTATATTGTGTTATAACTTTCATCTCTTATTTTCTTTTTAGAAAGCTTTCTACTATTTCCTAAAAGCTGCAAATGCAGGAAGTCCAAATGGCATGGCATTCCTTGGAAAGGTGACTAAGTTAGATTCTTGAGATTCATTTAATAGTTTGTGCTTCCTCCTCTGTTCTGTGGCCCTTTGAAGTATCATCACAAACCTGGGAAGCCAACCTGCTATTGAAGCCATTCCCAAACACAAATCGGGCAGGCATTACTAGTGTTGAGGTCATAGCAAGGTGGAGCTGAAAGGAAGGAGAAGGTCAGAATTATGCCCCAGTTCCATATTTAAGAACACATGAATCTGAGCGTCATTATGACTCTTAAGCTGCTGTACTGAAACTTGGGAAAGAGAGGTTAAAATCACAGCTGAGTCTTGATGTTCTCACAGTGAGCTTGGGATAGCCTTTCTCCTAGCTTGACCTTACTCCACTAGGTTGTTGGGATGATAAAGTGGAGGGGGAGAGCTTTGAGCTTATATGGCTAATAAATAAGCTCATACCGCTTTTAAATAAAGTAAGTACACTGTGATCATGAAATTATACCCAGGCAATTTACCTTGCCATAGAGATATTGACTATCTTCCATCTCTGTATGAAAAAACATTAGCATGCCTGACTTTAAAGTAATGTGTTCTGAAAAAGCAAGACCTCTCTCAAGAGTTATAAATATTTTTAAGGGTCAGTCTTGATATATCTTTCCTTGTCTAAATTCATGACATTCCCCGATTGTCCCAAGTATAATAAATTCCCTCTCCCTTACTCCCAGTCATTGGTTTAGAATGATCCTAAGTCCTGTGAATGGAACTCTAGTGTAAGGAGATAGTATATTTTTGCTGACTCTCCCCTAAAAATTTGTTTCCCCAGATCAGCATAGGAAACAAAGCTGAGCTAGCTGCAAATGTAAAGGGGAATAGATGGGAATCATTTCCTATACTCTTCTGCTATTGGGAGCATCTCTTGTGTATGGAATCTTCTGCAAACATAAGGGAAAATCAGAATGCAAACCAATGTATGAGGAGATGCTGAGGTCTGTTCATACTGCTAATGGCCTCTATATAGCCATAAAGGTGGGTGCAGGGGCACAGATAGATCAGGCCAGGGAGGGCCAGGAACCTGGTCTGCCATGTGTCCCCCCCCCCCCTCCGTGCCCTGCCCTCCCCTCTGTCCTTGCCATGGAAGAAGAAAGAATTGACAGCCAGAAACCTAGTGGCAATCTTTGTACACTGGGAAAGAAGGCAAGAGTATCATGGCTATTTATTGAATGCTGGAGCAAATAGAGTATGGGAGGAGTTGGGGAAATGGCCTATACTGTGGCAAAGGTGATTTTCCCAGTCACATCTCCCAGTTGCTTGGCTACAACAGGCATTAAAAAACAAAGTGATTTCCATGTTCTCCTTGCCTTGGTGGAGCTGCTGCCATGGCCACCATCCTCCCCTCCTCCTCCTGTGGCAGGGAGGGTGCAAACAGAGGTGTGTGCATGCATGCGTGCATGCACATTCACAGGGTGGGGGTACTAATACTGTCAAAAATGGCATTAATGGCTACTTTTAAAAACTGAGTGAGACTTCCTGGGGTGGAATGACAATGGGAGGCATTTCTGTTTTTTGCTTCCCAGACACCACCACCCTAGGCTTTGTCACTGAATGGGTACATGGATGCAAACAATAAGTAAATGTGGAACAGGAGTATAAGTACAGCTAGCCAGACTAGTAGCCATTTACATGAACACAGCTGTTGGGGGGAATTGTGCAGTGCTTTTTACATTAACCTTTTTTGGTGTGCCCACCATGGTTTTCATGGAAGACAGTACTGATCTTAATCACTCTTACTGTCCACATTCATAATTGAGTATTGTTAGGAAAAAAATAACAGCCAATCATATTTTCAAGCTTTTTCCATTTTAGATGTTTGCTTGTAATTTCTTTAAGGGGGTTCATTTCCGAGGTGCTCCATCATTTGGATTCAGATCTATAAAATAATGACATTGTGGAGAAAAAACAAGATTCCTTGTTTTAAGTTGGTACTATTGAAACAACAGTGATCCTGAAATTCTAGCACTACTTCCTAGCCCTTTAATATTTTAAAACCATGACCCTGCTCTCCAAATAGGGTTCACTTCTTTTAAAAATAGGTCAATTAAATAATAGGTAAGGGTTTTAGCTGTTTTAGTTTAAGGCACTGGAAACCTACTGGTTGTTCTTTTTCAAACAAATGTGGGTTTTATTCAACTGCCTGTGTTGTATACTGTATATACTTTTAAAGTAACTCTTTGAAACAGAAGAGTCATTGTAGGCTTCAGTTTAATGGAAAACAGGAAGTACAATGGCAAAATAGGGTAGGATTCAGAAGTTGTTAAGCTAATTTTTGGGCTACAACTGGCAGAACTCTCAAGGTGTTGCCAGTTGTAGTCTTAAAAAAACTAGCTTTTCCAAGCTCTGTTAAGATTTAAAGTAGGAGTTAGTGAGAAATGGTGATATTTCTGTGCAGAGGCATTAGTACTTAAGGAAACATCTCCTTTTTATACTATCTAGATGTACTTAGAAGGAAGTGCTGCTGTGACCCAGAGTAATACTGCTGCCTTTAAATATTTCAAAATGGCAGCAGATAAGGTATGATATTTTCTACCGTTTAATAATTTCTTTCTTGTATCTTAAATGTTGCTGAGAAAATTACAGTAATTTTTATGCATTGTATGTAGATAGTCTTGCATTGTACTCACTTACTCATTCACTTGCCAGGCCCCCTCTCAATGCTGATGATAAACATGACTGAAATTTCAGTGTTTAAAAACTATTTGAATTTGTTATAGATTTGCCCTTCTTGGGGCTTCCACAGAAAAATAGCTAAAACAGTAGTGTATATCCATTTATTTCTCATTAGATACTTTCTTATTACTATATACAAAATGAAAGATCCATCACATAATATAACTTGAGTTGAGCATTTCTACACCTTAGCTTAGGTTGACTTTTTTTTTCAATTTTGAGATGATAAGATCATCTAAAAGCACAAAAATACAGTTGTCCCTTCACATTTGTGGGGGTTAGGTTCCACAGACCCTCGCGAATGTGAAAATTCCGTGAATGACTGCCCTCCCCCTCCCTTGCCAAAGTGACCATGGGGCCTCCGGAGGCCCCATAGTCGCTTTCCCCGCCTCCCCCTCCCTCCCAAGGGCTTCACGGGGCCTCCGGAGGGTCTCCGAAGGCCCCACGGAGGCCTCCCTGGCCCTCCCCCCTCCCTCCCAAGGCCTTCACAGGGTCTCCGAAGGCCCCATGGAGGCCTTCCCAGCCCTCGCCCTCCCTCCCAATGCCTTCATGGGGCCTCCGGAGGCCCTCCGGAGGCCCTCCGAAGGCCCCGTGGAGGCCTCCCCAGCCCTCCGCCCTCCCTCCTGGGGCCTGAGGCCTCCCCAGCCCTCCCCCTCCCTCCCAAGGCCTTCACAGGGCCTCCGGCGGCCCCTTGTCGCAGTTTTGGGAGGGTGGGTTTATGCAAAACTGCGAATGCTAAGTTCGCGAATGTGGAGGGGCAACTGTAGTTGTGCCTTCAATATCTTTCCTTTCCCATGCATCATGAACTTTCTTCCCTTTGAGCATTTATCATTTCCTCTTTATCATAAATCCAAAGATGATGCGGTCACTCCTGCCTAATTTCCCCACTACTTCCACTTCATAAATCAATTCTTCCCTGTTGGTTGAGATCAGGTCCAAGTTAATTGATCATCTTGTTGCCTCCTCCATCTTTTGGACAATGAAATCATCAGCAAAGCAAGTGAGGAATTTGTTGGACCTTACATTCTTCACAGAGTTTGACTTCCAATAAATATCCCATTATCATTATATCTCTACTTTTGAATGTTTGATTAACTGTTCTAGGAAGGCATCATCCACATCTTCATTCTGACTGGGGAGTCTATAGCCAATCCACACAATCATGTCACTGTTGTTACCCTCTCTTTTAATCTTTATCCAAATGCTCTCAACGTTCTTTCCTCACTTTAAGTCATGGAACTCCTCACAGGTATATACAACCTTTCGTATAATAGTACTCTCCTGCCTTTCCTTTTTCTTTGTAATAGGCTATATCCCTTTATCGCTACATTCATGAGACTCACCCCACCTGATTTTAGTGACGCCTATTAAATCATGTTTACTTTCCTGTGTTAAGAGTTCAGATTCATCTTGTTTACTTCCCATGTGCTATGAAGTAGTCTATGGGTCATTCTTTTCACCTGCTTCCTCATGTTTGGGGAGGGGGGCCGCTACCCATTCTTGTACTATTGCCCCAATTTCCCCTGTATCATTGATACTGTTATCCCCAACAACCGATGTGCTCCTGCTCCTAGATTACTGTTTCCCTCTCCTGCATAACTAAGTTTAAAGCCTCCTGATTAGATTTTCCTTGGATTTTTTCTGGGCTGTGAGGCCGTGTTCTGGAATAGTTTCTTTCTGACGTTTCGCCTGCATCTGTGGCTGGCATCCTCAGAGAATGGTTGTGTAGGGGTGTGTGTGGAGTGTATATGCTGTGAATCCCTGTTGGGGAGGATATGTACATTTGTGTAATTGAATGGTTAGTTTCTGGATATAGAAATGCAAGGCTCGTTAGTGTCTGTTTGGCTAATGGTTGGTTGATGGGCCACTATCAGATCAACCAACCATTAGCCAAACAGACACTAATGAGCTTTGCATTTCTATATCCAGAAACTAACCAGAAGCTAACACACATTGGAAACTGCTTAATGCAGTGTAGATGTGTAAATTGCTATTGCTTAAAACAATTTGTAAGCCACTCTGATAGCCTTGTGGCTGAAGAGCGGGGTATAAATAAATAAATAATAAAAAAATTCTATACGCAGAAACTAACCATTCAATTACATAAATTTACATATACTCCCCTACAGGGGTTCACAGCATATAAACGCCACACACACACTTAACCCAACCATTCTCTGAGGAAGCCAGCCACAGATGCAGGTGACTGTGCTATCCTCTCACAACCAGGTCTCTGTAAAGCAAGCCAGGTCAGCATCCTCATCCATGATATGATATGATATGATATGGATGATATGGGTCTTGTTCTTGACTGACCTGGCATTGCAGAGGAGCAGAGTGAGGTTCTGTGGAATGGTTGGTCTGATCTCCAAGCCATTCTGGGAAACAGAGGGAACTGAAGGTGGGATAGCTTTCAAACAGCGATCCTGTCTTCTTTTGTAACATTTGTTTGCTCTGTTCCAGCCATACCTCCCATTCCCCTGCACAACTCCTATAGCCTCATTCCCGGCCTCAAGGGAAACAGTAAAGCTTAAAGCCACTGGAAAAAAGGGGTATTTGGGGGATAAACCAACCCCAATCCCATAATCCAATTACTATAAGCAGTCAGGTGATAAGAGACTGAATGGCTTGATAATACAAATCTTATGTCAACCCACATCAGCATCAGGTCCAGTATAACAATTTGTCCCCAATCGCCACCTTAGATGTTTGCCATCAGGAGTCCACAAACAGTGTTGCTGCGGTTGCTGGCGAGCCGGGAAGTGATGGCTCGCGTGTGCTGGAAGGGCATCGTCCACCTTCCTGGCCTCCGTTGCTCCTGCCTCTAGTGCTGGGCTTCAATCTTTAATTAAAAGGGACTTAGTGGAAGAGTCCCAGCCCAGCTCTTGCCACTGGTGAAGAGGGGGTTTCTTGGGCCGGCTAAATACTCTGCCCAAACCTGGCAGTCTCCGCTTGGCTCCCGTGGCGTTTTCAGGTGGCAGGAGAGCTGGGCAGCTAGAGGGAAAAGGTCCCAGCCCAACTCTCTGCTCACCGCTGGTTGGCTGCTGCTGTTGTGAATGGTTGAGCTGGAGCCAGCTTTAAAGGCTCTCTGAAGGCCAGATGTTCCGAGGGAGGAGGAGGGGGGCCAAAGCACTCACTGCCCAGCTCCCAGTTCCAAGCCAAGGCTGCTGCTGTTAAAACTGATAAAACCACACCCTGTCTTCTCCTTTCCTTCCCTGTTTTTATGGAGAGTTTGTGGAAAGTTAAAAATGCAACTTTGCAACTGGGCTTGCAAAGACTACGTTCTGAAGTGCCTGGGTCTGAAGCTTTGGGACAAGGCTGTTCACTTCAAACCATAGTTTGTTGTGAAGAGGCCAAAATATCACTGAAGTGGGCCACTTTCGCTCAAAATTTGGTTTCATACAAAGCAGATGCACACGCTTAGTACCTGTGCCTTACATTCTCCTTGACTTCCTTTGTGAACTCCGTGTTTTAGTAATCCGCTGTTTCTTCAGGTTTCTCCCTTTCAACCCTGTGCCTCTTGAGAACTAATTGGTCATAGTGTACAGACTTTACACCCAGTTTGTTCAACATCCCCATTAACCCTTTCTTTCCTTATTTGCTTGTCTTCTCTGCCACTTTCCTGAAATCTTTCTTCTTCCCTTCCTCTGATTGTTCTTTCTTAGTCTACTGTCCACTTTGTACTTTTCCTTTATTAACTGTATGAGCTTCAGCCAGTTACTATTCTTTGCTGGATGTGCATCACAGATTTTAAGAAAAAGGGGTCATTTTAAGTGTTCAGAGGAGAATTGGGGTAGAAATGCAACAAAGGAATGAATTCCACCATACTACACCAAATGCACCTGATCTTGGAAGCTAAATGGGATTGAGTCTGGTTAATATATGAAAGGCCACAAGATAATACCAGGGCTCTCCAGGTAAGTCTTGGAAAGAATGCTTCCTGAACCCCTGTGGAGTTGCTGCCAGTCAAAGTTGACTATACATAGCTAGATTGAACAGTGGTCTGACTATTGTATAGGGCAACTTTCTATTGTTTCCCAGACTGAGTATTCCCAGTACTCAGTCTGCTTGGCAAAGTACTCTTGTCCATGCAGTTTGTATGCCTTTCTTTCCCCTCATAAAATGTAAACTGCAAATATTCTGATAGTATTTTTCCATGAGACAGTCAGTATGGTATAGTGGTTTGAGTGCTGGACCGGAACTCCAGGAGACCATGGTTCAAATTTCTGCTCAGTCATGGAAACCCACTGGGTGACTTTGGGCAAGTCACACTCTCTTAGTTTCAGACGAAGGCAATGCAAATCCCCTCTGAACAAATCTTGCTGAGAAAACCCCACAATAGATTCAATAGATACTGAGGCCTTGTGTAGATGGGCTGTCTTGGCCCCATCTTTTGGCCCTGCACTCCTAACAATGCAGGGCTTTTGCCTCATTTTCTCCTGGGCAAAGACAGGGCTAAAACAGGGTAAAGCCTGATAAAATGTTGTATTATAACTAGCTATACCTGGTGTAACGTACACCATTTATCTCTATATAAAAAACGCTTAAATATGTTTCCGTTCCTACTCCGCTGATTGGCCACTTAGGAAACATGTCAAGAGTACGATCATTTAACACATTAATATATAACCTTTCAAATCAACTATAATGGCTAGTTTCATGCTGAGAGCCCCCCTGCTGCTGCCATGCAACCACACATATACACAGACATCCACACAACACTAGACATAGACACATCATGCACACCAAGACATGAGGGCCCCTCCACTGCCATGGACCGCATGTACACACACACCATGCTACACACACACACACACAAAATGCTACACAGACACACCCCACACATGTCAGGACACGAGAGCCCCTCTGCCACCGCTATGCAAACTCACAAACACCCAAACACCTTATGCTACACACATACAAACTATGTGTGCCAGGATGTGAGAGCCCCTCTGCCACTACCATGCACAAATACACAGCCCACACTACACACACCCACGCTACACACACACAAAACACATGCTAGGATGCGAGAGCCCCTCCACTGCCATATTTAGAAAGGACTTGAAGCTTTCCACTTGTTTCCACTCCAAGGCCAAAGAGCAAGGAGCAGCTACAGACAGTTCAGAAGGTCCAAGGCCAAGGAGCAGCAACAGATAGCATAGAAGGCCCAAGGAGCAGCAACGGATAGCATAGAAGGTCTAAGGCTAAGGAGCAGCTACAGACAGCACAGAAGGCCATATTGCAGTGGCCAAGACTAAGGGCTGAATGCTGCTCTGAAATGGCAGTTCCCCTGGCTGCTTCAGATATGCTGCATGATTGCAGCCGGCTGCGTCTAATAGCATGGCACTGGTTCTTCCAAGAATCCCACAGCCAGGGCCTGAGTCTGCAAAGAGGCTGTGCCAGCTGCTGCAGCCAGGGGCCAGATTGTGACACCTAAGCAGCCAATCAACACACTGAAAATGGCAACATACCCAAGAGAATTATATATATAGATACCTGGGGGAAACTGTTTCTCTTAAAAAAAAAATGGATTGGGCTCTGCGGGACTGCAGGAGGCCCTACCACCATGCTGGACTGTCACTGAAGTTGCCATCTGCATCACACTTTCCAGATCCAGGAAGCAGGCCTGCAGCATGTGACCAGACTGGTCACATGCAGAGGGCCTTGCTCACATGCTGTGGGCCAGCTTCCTGGATCCAGAGAGTGGGACATGGGCAACTGTGGCTGAAGAGACGGGCTGGTGTGGCAGTCTGGACTCCATCCCAGTTCGTGCTGGTAATGGGGGAGCAACAGGCCAGATCCGTGGCCAGAATACTCTGGCGGGGAGCCGGCATATTCTGGCCTGTGTAGATTATCCCTGAGTCAGCTCAACCAATCACTGCCAGAGGTTTCACTGCTTACAAGTGTAATAAAAAAAATAGTTATATTCAACATGGTAAATATCAGGTCTAACCACAAACTACATTTGAAAGAGAGACTGACACCACAAAGTATGGAGACGTGTTACTCTATTATGAGTTCACCTCATCAAAAATTCACGTGAAAATCAAGTTGTGATGTATTGTGGATGTCATGTGTCAAAGAACATTGTGTCTTTGCTCTGCTCCTGCTGCTATTTGGAAATTATTTTTAGACTGTTGGCATTTAGCATCTGCCTTTTTAAGTTAATATTTTAAACCACCTATCCATTGGTGCTTTTAAATAGTTGAGTAACTTGTTCAGAATGAAAGGCTGCATTAAAATATAGGAAGAATTGAAGGGATCCCATATTACTTGTACAGGTGAGCAATAAATCAAAACAAAACCTTGTATACAACTTCCATGAAATGAGCAAGTGTCAAAAACTGGTTGTACATATCCAAGGGTATAGTTGGGGGTGGATGTGGGCATTGTTCCCTCAAATAAGAAATTCTGCCCTTACCAGTGAAATTTTCCTTCAGGCCCCAGATTCCTAGCATTGCAGTAATTTAACACTTGCGCTGAACATTTAGAAATGCAATGTGGGCACCCAAAGAAAAGGGGCAGGCAAAGTGAACAAGGGAGTGTGAACAGAGCAAATAGAATTGCTATGCCCATGTACACATCCTATTATATTAATACAGTCATTCATTTGTCAATCTTGCATGGTGTTCTTGTCCAATAACACCTTTTGACACCAACCTAAAATGGCAATGGAACTAATTTTAATCAGCATACCATCTAACTTAGAGAACAAAGCTTCATCAGAGTGTTTGCAATCCAAACTCTAAGAGGGAAAGGAAAGTTGTTCATTTATCTAGCATTAAAACTTCACACAGTTCTTAGAGAAGAAGGTAGTCCCGTGGGACAGAATGAGGAGTGGGGAGAGTTTATGAGGAAGGTGGAAAAAGAAAGGGTAAAGTTCAGAGACAAAACAATTGAAGAAAAGGTGTAGAGCAAACCACGAACTGAGAAACAGGAACCTGAAGAAAGAATAAGCAAAATCAGAGGAGACATGAAAAAAAACCCAGACTGGATGAGACAAGGCTGTGAGGTAAGTGGGGCTCATAAGAAGTGTTGTATGTTTGGGGAGAGTTAGAACTTTATCAGACCAGGCAAATATGGTGTCATAATGACGCTAAATTAACATGAAAGGGTGCACATATTAAATGACATCATTTCGCGTTAGTGTCCTGTCCAAAAGCTGTTCCTTTTTATTAATGGGCCAAGCCATCAATAGATAGGCTGTGGTGCTTTTCTGCTGGCATTGCTGGCATTTGGAACCTTGCACCATTGTGTTCTGTTAATAGTGTCAATTGTCAGAACACTTCTGGATGAGATCAGGACAGCCAGGTAAGGGACACACTTTTTTTTAACCTCCCTGGTGTACTTGGGACTTTGTGAGTGTGTTTCTGTGCTTGTGTGTATTTTTTGTGGTTTTTTAAAATGCATTTTTGAATTTGCCACGCTAGCATCTTCTCACGAGAATCAGTGAGATTTGGAATCCAGAAATAAATGGAGTTCAGTTTGTGCTCTGTTACTGCTAGGGCTGCCTTTCTGACATGACTCAAGGTAAGTCTGGTGGTGGTGGGGAGGCTTTTGCCAGCATAAAAACGCTTCAAAATATGCTGACAAAAGAACATTTATGGGGGTGGTATGATAAAGTCCTTAGAGAGCAAGTGGATAAAGGAAATTGTAGAGTGATGGCAGGAGACTGAAAACCAGAAAGACAAAGGCTTGAATGTTTGGGACTGTAGGCCAGAGTGTCCTATGTGCCAGTCAGCAAGTGACCCAGGACCAGGTGGCTGGAATGTACGAGTTGTTGAGGAATTAACTCAGTCCAGGTCAGTCACAGGGTATCCAGCAGAATTAAGGGAGAAGCAACAGAGTGTTTGTCAGCTGGTCCAGACATTATTCATCGTCAGTACCCCGATAAACAAATCCAGCAAAAAATAAAACAGAGGCATAAATCTTAGCCAGTCCAAGGTCAGGAAAACTTGCAAACCAAAAAGTACCACTAGTCACTAAGGGCTTTATCAAACAAATCTCCATAATTGTTCCTTTCCCACTGTATTTTGCTGTGTTTCCCCCCGCAGCAAAAGAAATCTTCCTATCAGAACTACCTAAAGGTACCATGAAAAGGCAGCCCGAGCATTAATGGAGCATGAATAGATCTTCGTTCACTTTCAGGTTTGAGATCTTGGTGATTCTCACGAGAAGATGCAAGTGCAGTAAATTTTAAAAATACAGAAAAATACAGACACAAAACATACACACAAGCACAGAAACACACTTTAAAACTTAAAAGTAAACCAAGGAGGTTCATAAAAAAGAGTGCCCCCTACTTGTCTGTTGCGTTCTTACCTGGAAGTATTCTGGCATTGATGCTGAAATCACGAGAGGACAATAGCACAAGGTTTCAAATGCCGGCAATACTGGCAACAAAGCACCACGGGAGATCTATTGACAGCTTGGCCTGTCAATAAAATAGAATGGCTTTTTGACAAGACAAAATCACAAAAGGATGATGTCATCTGATATGCGTGCCCTTTCGTGTTCATTAGGCGTTATGATGCCATATTTGCTGCCTCTGATAAAGTCCAAAGAAGGAGGGTTAACAGCAACAAAGCTGCCAAGGAGGGGCTAAGAGATTTATGGGCAGCTGTTTAAAGACACCAGGTGTCTAACCAGATCAGCATCTCATATGTAACAGCCACTGGGAATGATGCAATTTCTCTTTGTCTGTTCATCACTTGATGAATGGTGGCAATGGCTCTTCATCTGCAACCTTCTGCAGGGGTGCAGGATTCCTATCTGTCTCAACCCCTGGTACCTATGACTCAGAGAGACCACCAGCTTCAGGAGCTGGATTGTCCTGGCAATCTGCCTCCTCCTTTTTGTCTGAATCTTCCAACTCTAGAGGGTTTCAGGATCAGTCCTGGATATGACCTCCTGCCAAGTTTCAGTGCTGTTCTATTTCTGTTCCATCATTTTGCGGATAATTATGTTTGCATTCTTTGGTGCTTGCTATCAAGCTTGTACTGCACTGAGAGACAAAGGAGGATATGTTATATGTCTGCAACTGTATTATTAAAGTGTGCACCTGGGACCACTGTGAGAATAATGGGATATGTCCACTCTCTGTGAGAAAGGGGAGTGGGGAAGAAGAGCCTGCCTGATTTTTAAATACTAAATAATATTTATTCAAATGCTTTGTACATAGTTTTCATTCTGAGCAATGATTTTGTAGGGTTTGCTCTTTAGATTACTGTACCAATAAAGTTTACTGTTTAACTCTGAAACTGCTGGTTACTGAATCTGAAGACGCCAGTACATGACAGAGGGTGAGTTATGACACACAGAGAAAGAATATAGTTCCCTCTAGAGCCTAGATTCTGACAAGATGTGATGTTGTTGTTGTTAACTGTCATCAAGTTGACTTTGACATGGCAACCCTATGAATGAGATGGTCACCATACCATCAACTGACCCTTTACTTTTGGACTGGTAAAGTGGACTAATCTCTTGCTCTTGTGGACTGAATTTGTCGCCTTGAAATTCTGCCCTGCAATTGTTGTTTTGGAATGCTGTTTGTTCCTTGGCAAACTGCCAGTCAGTTATCACCTTGGCTGAAGTATGGAAAATCTTTAACCATTTCAAAGTCCTCTTTGTGTAATTTAAAGTTATGTAAATTATCTGTGGTCATTATTTTTTTTCTTAATGTTCAGCTGTAAAAATGCCTTTGCATTTTCTTCCTCGACTTTTCCCAGTAATTGTTCCAAGTCTTTGCTTTTCTGGTAGTAGTATGGTGTCATCTGCATATCTTAAATTGTTGGTGTTCTTTCCTCCAATTTTCAGGCCTCCAAGTCTAATACTGCTTTACATATGATATGTTCAGTATACAAGTTAAACATATAGAATGATAAAATGCAGCCTTGTCTGACCCCCTTGCTAATTGGAAACCATTCCATTTCCCTGTATTCTGTTCTGATGATAGCTTCTTGTCTTGAGTACAGGTTACACACCAGGATAATCAAATATTGTGGCACACCCACTTCTTTAAGAATGATCCATCATTTTTCATGATCTATGCAATCAACAGCTTTGTAATGATCTATAAAGCACAAGCTGATTTTCTTCTAAAATTCTTTGGTGCACTCCATTATCCAACATTATCCATGTTTGCAATATGATCCTTAGTACCTCTTTCTTTCCCAAACTGAGTTTGAACATCTGGCCTTTCTTGCTCCATATATGATAAAAGTCTTTGTTGTAGAATTTTGAGCATCACTTTGCATCCATAGAAAACTAATGGAATGGTCATGTGCTTACTGCAATCCCTGGTGTCCCCTTTCTTGGGGACTGGAATGCATGTATATTGAACATTTCTTATCTGTGAGCCATCCTTTTGTTTTCCATTTTTGTTGATAGGTTTTTGTTAGAACTTGAATAGATTCTGCCTCTGTAGCTTGAACCAGTTCTATTAGTATGTCATCTATTCCTGGTGATTTATTTCTTTGAAGTGCTCTGAGTGCAGCTTCTACGCCACTTATTAAAATTGGAGGTTCATCTTCAAAAATGATTCTTCCTTGAATGAATGTCATCTTTTCACCCATTTTTTATAGTTCTTCAGTGTATTATTTCCATCAACTTTTTATTTGTACTGGGTATGCAATGTGTTTCCCTGCTAGTCATAAAACATCCCCACTCTTGGTTTAAATTTCCTTTTGATCTTTTGGCTCTTCTGAAGGAGGTCTCTTGTTCTTCCTTTTTTGTTGTCATCTTCTATCTCTCTCCATTGATTGTTATAGTAGTTCTTGTCCTGTGCACAATTAACTGAACAGTTGCATTCTGTGTTGCATTTCTGTCATCTTTTTCTTTTGCTTCTCATCTGTCCTTAGCTGCTTAAAGAGTTTCATCTGTCATTCATTAAGGCTTCTCTTTCTTTTGGGCTACAGACAGTGTCTTTTTGCAATCCTCCCTGACAATGCCCATGGCTTCAGTCCAGAGTTCTTCTGGCTCCTGGTCAATTATGCTCAATAGTGCAAATATATTTTTTTTCATTATCTTTAAATTCTGTGTGGATGTTCTTTAGGTTATATTTTCATACGATGGCCAGTTTAGCGTTCTTCTTTAGCTTTATTCTAATTTTTGATATTAGCATTTCATGGTCTGTGCCAGTCTGCTGCTGGCCTTGTTTTTGCAAAGAAAATGGATTTTCTCTATCATTATCATCATCATCATCATCATCATTTATTTCTATAGCGCCATCAGTGTACATGGTGCTTTACAAAAAAAAAAGAACAACAAAACTGTTCCCTGCCGTCAAGCTTACAATCTAATGAAGACATGATACAAAAGGAAAGGGGATGGCAGTAGGGGAAGGGATTAAGTCTAGCATTCTCTTATCTCCCTCCTTGGCCAGGGCAGTGGCAGTTGGGATGGAGGGAGGGCTGTTCTGCTGAAGCAAGTTGGAGTTGGTGCCTGCCTTAGCTCCTCTCCCTCTGCAGCCAGGGCAATCTTCTGCTTCCAAGTGTGTAGTCTATATGATATCTAGAGGTGATGTCCATGTATACAGTTGTCTCTTTGATTGCTTGAATAATGTGTTTGCAATACATAGTTTTGTCTGTTAATCATGAATAGTGTGAAGAAATATTCTGTTACTTATTCTGAGCCTCTTATTACAGTTTTGAGGCAGTTTGAACAATCTCAAATGACACAGTGTTTACTGCAGTGCTTGTGGTATGGTGATAGTAGTAAAGTGGCACTATGTCACTGACTCTTTTACAATTTTTAACATAACTTATTGCTGTGCCTAAATGAAATCATGTATTCTATTATAATATTTTATTATTTTATCATATTTACTTATTATTTATACTGATCTATTCTTATTCTGTAGGGCAATTCTATTGGACTGTGGGGGCTGGGTTTTCTTTCTTTTCATGGTAGAGGTGTTCCATTGGTAAGTCCATTGTTTCATCATATATTTTTCACAGTCTAAATATTAGCCAGTACAATTAGAAAAAAGGCATCTTAAGATCCTATTAATATATCCTATCTAATGTAGCTTAATATTAGAAATATAGTAAATAGATATCCTATATAGGTTAATATCTTTTATAATGTATCTTAATATCCTATGAGAATTTAAAAAATAACTAGCATGTGTATCGTAAATTATTGTTACAACTGGTATAACAATTTGACAGGAGTAACATCTGAGGCACAATCCAGTGAGATACTACTAATGTTGTGGTATCTCAACTTATACAGTAATTATTAAAAATTGTTTACCTTTCAGAATTACACTGAAGCTTTTACATACTTTCAGAAAGCAGCTGAGAAAGGATTTGCCAATGCCCAGTTCCAACTAGGAGTCATGTATCATAGTAAGTCTGTTCTTGGACATGTTTATTCTTTCTTCCTTTTTAGATTTTATTCTTTAATTATGTAGTTTGATGGAAATTCAACAACTCTCAATTAAACTTGGTTTGCAGCCGGCTCAGGAGTGACAAAAGATTTTAAACTTGCCTTCCGATATTTTTACTTGGCATCTCAAAATGGACAACCCCTTGCTGTTTATTATATGGCTCAAATGTACGCCACAGGAACCGGAGTGATTAGATCATGCCAAAATGCAGTTGAAGTAAGTAATCTCAGACATAATAGTGCTGATGACTTTTCTCATTGTATCTATTACTGTCCAATATCAACCGTTGCTGTCAGAAAGAAAGAAAAATAAGGGTGCCTCGTTTGTTTGTTTTTCTGTGCAAAAAGCATGCTTAGGATTATAGTTCAGGATGAAATGGGGTCCCATCTAGGTATTCCATCCTTCTCAAAGGCAGAGTGGGTTCTAAATTTGAAAAAATAAACAATAAAAATTTGCAATTAGGGCAAGAGGAACAGCATGCTGCTGGTATTATTTATCCTTGTATAACACCTGTCCTTTTGTTGTTTAGCTTTACAGAACTGTATGTGAGCAAGGAAGATGGTCAGAAAAATTCCTGACAGCATACTTGGCTTACCAGGCTGGTAACATTGATTCATCACTAGTTCAATATGCATTTCTAGCTGAAATGGGCTATGAGGTAGCTCAGAGCAATTCAGCTTACATTATGGAATCTGGTAAGGGATACACTGTAATATGTATGCTGCAATTTCTGTTCCTCAGCATAGTGACTGTGTTAAGACAAATGATGCCAACATCTCGTTACAGAAAAAGTTAAACTTCTCCAAAAGGATCAGATGTATCCTTTGGCTTTTCTTTTATGGAAAAGGGCTGCAAATCAAGGTATGAACAGAGTTTTAAAATATCCTGTACCTAGCTGTCCACTCTTATTAATACTATTTCCTACATTTCTGCTTTTGTTGCACAGCAAGAAAATATGATGGGAAACAATTCCCCAAATAGTAGTATATTATTTTGCTCCATCCACTTAATTTATTATTAATATGCCATCTTAAGATTGCCGCATGCATTTCTTTTTATATATGGCTTAGGTCCAGACTATCTAAAAGGCTGTATTCCCCATACGAACATGCCAGAGTCTTAAGATTCACAGGGGAGGTTTTTTCTGAGTCCCGCCACCATCACAGGCTCATTTGATGAGGCCTTCTCAGTGGCTGCTCCTGCTCTCTGAAATCCTTCTTTGTGGCCTCTGTGACTCAAGCAAATAATCTGTGTCAGTGCAGTGCATCATTTGGAAACTTCTAGAGCTATTATTTAAGTGTTTTGGTGATAGACCCTCCTCCACTGGTACATATGACCAGTGGAATTCCTGCTCAGTCCCTCAGTTCCTTTTCATCTACCACAGCAGCAGCATCGACGGAACTATTGGTGACCTTGTCCATTTGTCTTTTCATTCTTTGGTCTGGATTTTTCCGACTTCTCTTTGGATGGCAGTTTGGCTTGGTTTTCGGCCTCTGATTTACAGCTTGACTTCTCTTGAACTGTGGTTTTGGCTTAGTTTTGGACTCTGATTTATGGCTGGATTGTGGAATTCTTGACTTCAGCATTTGTTTGTGTCTTGGTGGTACAGTTAGCTGTGTAGCCTTACAATGGCCTCATCAGCTTCCATTAAATGTGTACCTCTTGTGGAGCCAAAATCCCTGATAAAGATGGTCACTTATACTGTGTACTATGCCTGGGTGAAGGTCATAATGTGGAGGCCTGCTCTCATTGTCAGGCGTTCTCCCCACAGGTGCCCAGGAACCACTCTTCAAGGCTCAAAGCTCTCCTATGGGAGAAAGCTTTGCAGACCTCCAACAAGGTGTCAGAAAATAGGCTGTTCTGTACAGCCTCTGTTTGGTTTGCATAGGGCCATTAATCGCTATCACATTGATTTTCCTTGGCCCTGAATGGCTCTAGGTCCTCTGTTCAGGTGGTGATGAAGAATCTGCAACTTGCCCTGAGAAGGCCAAGGACACTTCTGGTCAACCTGCCTCAGAATCCACCTCTCAACCTAGGGTGCCCTTGACAATCAATTGACACGGAGGCTTCCATGTTGGTTTCAAAGCACCAAGAGAAGAAGAGGCATCATAAGAAAAAGAAGAGAGCAAAGGATGCTGAGGCCATGTGGCCTTGGGTTCAACCTTCACCATCTCAAAGCCTCAAACAGTCTCCTCAGCCTCTTCTAGAGTTGATTCCAGAATGTGAACTCTCAGTACGGATTGCCAAGTCCGGGCGTTCATCTTACCTATGTGTGAACAAGTGTGAGAGGATCCTCCACAGGCTAGCCATGGTGGTATTGCATCAGAGGGTGAAATTGTCAAATCCCCACCAGGGGTACTGCAGAGGTTATTGCCTTTGGATCACACAATGCAATCTCCTTTACTTCCTCTGCTAGAGAGGGATCCTCCTCATCCTCCTCCTTCAACCCATCTGTTTGCTCAATGTCGTCATTGAATATCCAGATTGGTATCCAACAGCTCCTTGGGACTGAGGTAATCTCCATCACAATCCTATAGTTCTTGGTCAAGATCTCTACCATGTTGTTGGTACTGCTACAAATCTAAGTGCTGTCAGTATGGACATGATTTCAGATGATACGGTCATAGGGCTCTGGAGAGGTACAGAATTTACTAGATGTGCTCTCCATATTATAGATATGAATGCTCTCCATCCTTGGAGTTCACCTATGAGGAGTTTGGAGATGACTGATACCATTACATGAACTTAGATCCTCATTACCATAATCATGGATGGTGTCGTATGCTGGAACGTGTTTTGGTACCATCCACCCCAGGACTGAGGAGACCAAAATCTTCAGTTCTGGACTAGCATGAGATGGAGTTGAGTTTGATGCAGCCCGAGCCTCCTACACATCGTTCAGAGCCTCCTGCATGCCATTCATTTCCAGGTTTGCTTCCTTGGTCCTGACTGTTGGTACCATCTCCAGGGATTAGAATACCAGCTCATCCTTCAATTTCACCAGCCTGTCCAGGTGGAAGGCTCATGGAAGAGTCCTCAGATTCTGAGGATTCAGAACCAGACTTGTCTTCTGCATCTTCGGGTATGCCACCAATGCACGCTACTCCTACGGTCATGGATGAGCATGATTCTACCTTGCTAACTGATGACATCAGGGCTTTTGTGGAGCAAATGTTGCAAAAGGCCAAGGCCTTGGATTTAGAAGTGAAACAATTAGAGTCTGAACCGCCTGACCTGGTCTACATGCAGATGCAGATGAAAGTTCCAATGCTGGTGTCAGTCCCTCTGCTTTCATCCTTTTGAAAGTGGTAAAGAAATCCTGGGCTTCACTGTGGTCCATACAGTCTGCTTGTAAGGAAATAGATGGACTGTATCATGTGGTTGAGGCAGGATTGGCTTGGCTTTTGCCCCAACCCTTTGCCCCAGTCATTGTGGAGGCAGCCTAATCTAAGTCCCTTCTGAAGAGACATGCAACTTCATCTGATAGGGAGGACAAGAAACTTGATGCCATGACAAGAAAATTTTACTCCACTGCTGCCCACTCCTTTGGGATTGCCAATTACAAGACTTGTATGGGGACATGCCTGCAACTCTTACAGGAAAAAATAACCCCAATTTTGTCCAAGCTCCCAGAAGAGGACAGTTGGCTGGTTGGAGCCCTGTACGCTGAGGCACACAGCTTGACAGCCCAACAAATAAATACTGCAAGGCATGAGGCAGACAGTGGGAAAACATTGGTCAGAGTCATTGCATTGAGGAGGCATGTATAGCTGTATTCATCTGGATTGTCCCACCAGGTAAGAACAACAATTGAGAACCTTCCATTTGATGAGGGTAGCCTTTTTAATGCAGAAGCAGATTACAGGCTTGAGCATATGCACAAGACATGTACTACAGCTTACAAATTCGGCTTCCAGCTGCATGCTCAGCTATCATCTCTTAGTCAGGGTTAGCTGGCTGCAGCCAATTTAAGAAACAGCTCTAACCCACATTCTCTGTAGGAAACAACTGGCCGTTCTCCAGCTTTGGTGTGTGTTTCTGCAATTTTGCTTCAAAACCCTGAACCTCTGACCTTAGACTGGCTGATGACTGTTTGAGTCTTGGACTGGCTAGCGACCCTGTTCAGCTCTCAGACTCTTGGGCTCGTTTTGACTTCTCTCCTGCATGTTCCCTGGCAAGCAAACCCTTCAAGGCAAGTTTATCTCCAGTAACTCTGTTTAATTTACTGTACTGCCTCATCTACAAGAGCTTAGAGTGAATTGCTTCCTCCCTAACCACCATATGTGGGAGTACTGAAGCCTGAATCAGAACAGGTGCTCCTCAGGGTCATGGCCTCCATGACATCAGTGATACCATTAATGAGACTAAGAATGAGGTCTCTGCAGGCTTGGTTCCTGTCCTGCTTCAAATTGGTTGTTGGAGTGGTGGATCGATTCCACGAATGTACAAGCCAGCATGCCATTTCTTTCTCCACAAGTCGAAATGGTAGTCACCACAGATGCTTTCATAGAAGGATGGGGAGCTCATTTAGAAGTATTCTCCATGAGAGGGCAATGGATGCCCAAAGTGTACTCCATATCAACACTCTCAAGATGCTGACAGAGGAAAGGGCTTTGGGGGCCTGTGAACCTCTGCATGGCAAGGTTGTTCAGGTAGTCTCCAACAATACCATGGTGGTGTACTACCTGAACAAACAGGGCAGAATGAAATTGAACACCTTGTTACTTGTCAAGCTCTATCTGTGGGACTGGTGCATCAGCAGAGGCATTTGCATCTAGCCAATTGGTCTTCCAGAAGAGGAGAATGTCTTAGGATGGTCTCAGCAGGACATCAGTCACTTGCCACAAGTGGAAGCTGCATTGTGGGTTGCTCCAGAAGGTCTCTTCATAGTATGGGGCACTGCAGTAGTGGACCTCTTTGCCTCAGCCCAAAACAACTGGTGCCAGACTTTCTGCTCCAGGGCTTGATGAGGGAAGGGCTCGTGCAGCAATGTCTTCCTGTTTGGGGGAGGATCCATCGTATACACTTTTCCTCCATTCCCTCTCATCACCAGGGTGATAGCCAAAATCCGGAGGCACAGTGCAAAGCACATCCGGGTCACACACACCAAGGCAATCGTGGTTTGCTCTGTTCCTGCATCTGTCCCAGGGCATTCATCTCAAGCTACTGTTCTGCCCAGACCTCATGAATCACAATGAGCAGGTGAGACACACAGACTTGGACACACTCAAACTAATGGTCTTGTCTGGGAAAGCTGCCAAAAGCTGACCATAAACAAGCCAATTAAGTAGTTGGCAGAAATAACTCCAATGTCTGGGAAAGCTGCCAACTACTATCAGCAACAAAACAATTAAGGAAAAGTCCAGATGCCATATGAAGTAGCAAGCAATGTACAGTCATGGAAAGGCAGCTGGAATCAAGCAAGGAGTAACACAGAGAGTTGTCCAGATCACAGTCCAGTGGTCAAGGCTTATGGCAGGCAGAGTAGTCAAGAGCAGTTCCGAGGTTAAACAGAATTCAAGGTAACAAGGATGAGTAGTCACAGTCAGCAAACACCAGAGCTTTTGCCAGGGTAATCATTTAACCTCTGACAAACTCTGCACAGCTCCCTGAGGCTTCATGAGGCAGCTCCCTGAGGCACGCAAGTCACTGCTGTCCTAGGTGCTCTTTGATTGCTTGGCGTTTCAGATAAAAGCCTCTGGGAGTGGTGTCAAGCTTCCTTTTCCAACTTGTGCTGGCTGAAATACTGAACGGGTAAGTTTGGCTTTTCCTCCTCTTTGTTATCCAAGTTGGCAGGACTCCTTGCTGGCACAGGTGCTGATAAACTTGTGCCAGGCTCTTCATCCAACTCAGCAATAAGTCTGTGTTCTTCTATGTCCTCATCCCCTGAATCCATGCCCTCTTCAGCAATGCAGGGCATGACACGTCTGAAGAGTATCCCTTTATGCTCCCTGCCTGATGCCACCCAACATGTCATTGCTGCTACACATAGGCCAGCCACTCAGTGTTCCTATGCACACAAGTGAAAAAGGCTCCTTATTTTTCTGATTCCTTCAGAGGTCTCCCTAGGTCAGGCACAAGTCTATCATGTGCTGGAATTTCTCTTTTCTCTGTCCAATAGAGGCCCCCCTCTCTCTTCCATTAAGTGTTACTTGGCAACCATCTCATTTAACTTCCAGATTATCAGAAAGCCTTTCTGCTTCCAGAACCCATTGATTAAGAGGTTCCTGAAAGGTTACAAGAACCTTCATCCTCCAGTGTCAGGTCCAACGTCTCAGTGGAGTTTTCAGTTAGTCCTTTCACAACTCTCCAAGAAACCCTTTTGAGTCCTTGGTGTCTTACAATGTCGGTCCTCTTACCTGGAAGGCAGCCTTCTTGGTGGCAGTTACATCAGCCAGACAGGCTGGAGAACTATGTGCCCCATAGGGTGGCTCTGACAAGGAAGTTCTTAGACTAGACATTACCTTTCTGCCAAAAGTGGTGACAACTTTCCATCATCATTAATGCAAAAAATCCAACCATGGACCTTGAATACTCTCTATATTGCCTTGACATTCATTGGGTGTTAGCATTCTATGTGGACAGGACTGCGGCCTATTGCAGGTCCCAGAGATTTTTCTTATGCCATTCTTTAGAGAAAAAAAGGACGGCCAGTTTCTTCCCAGCACTTCTTGAAATGGGTTGTTTCTACCATCCATCCGGCCTACAAGCTTGTGAAGCAAGACCCTCCAGTTTGTGTGCGCAGCCACTCCATCAGAGCTATGGCTACATCATCTGCCTTTCTGAGGGGTGTCCCTTTGAGGACACATGCAGAGTAGCTATGTGGTCATAACCCTTGACCTTCATCTTCTACTACAGATTGGACACTCCCACCTCCTATGGTGAGTAGCTTGCTAGTTGTCCTATCTTAGCAGCCAGCCAGGGAAGACTGTTCAGCAGATTATAATAGCTGTCTTACCAGAGCTTCCAGCCAAATGTTTTACAGTTCTCAATAACACAACCAGTCCCAGGGGTTGTCCAAATGGTGAAAAAACTCCTCACGGAATGTGAGGAGAATCCTACCTGTCCTAATGGCATTCCATGTGATTTTGCTGCATTGTGAAGGATGGGGGCCAAAAGGCCAAAAGCCTTGCTAGAAAAGCCTTTGCGGCTTTTCCTGTTTCTTTTTTTAAAAAAAACAGCGAGGGGGCGCGCAGTCCTGCTTGTTACAATAAGAGAGTCAATTTGATTTGCTTGTCCAAACAAGATCTGATTGGCCGTACGAGTGGAGGGGACAGGGCTTACTAACAAGGCAAGTGCCTGCTGCTGCCATGTTTGATTTTCATCTCAGTGAGTAAGCATTAAGGTGAGAAAATGGGTGGGTTTTTTTTCTTCTTCTGAGCCCAATAGAAAAATCGCTCAATCGTACTTTGGACATCATTTTAGGGGGGAAAAAAAGGTTGGTGGTGCAAAATTAAGTAAGTGTAAACATGAGTGATTTACTTGCACCTGCGATGTTTACTAGCAGGCATGCAAAGCTTAAGGGGGAATTAAAACTATTAGGACAGGTTGCAGCTACTGCGAAATGTCATTAGTGCAAGATGTTCCTTTTTTTATGGGCTCGTATAGACAAGCCCCTAGTCCACAGGAGAAAGCAATTACAAGTCAAGGTGTTAAATCCAAAGGGATGTCGGTAGCAAAGACAGTTCACAAAGCAGAGTTTTGAAGTTCTGTATGAGTCACAGAGACCATGAAGAAGAAGGATAAGTTGCTTACCTTTAACTGTAGTTCTTTGAGGGGTCATCTGTAAACTCACACAATAGCTGCCCTTTCCCCACTCTATATGTCTTGCTCCCCATAGCTTCTTTTCTGCTGCTTCAGCATCCTGGGAACTGAGGGATTGAGTGGGAACCATGCTGGTCATATGTACCAGTGGAAGAGGGGCTACCACCAAAACACATAATAGCGCTAGAAGTTTCCAACAACGTGCTGAGCAGGTGCAGATAGTCCATTTGTGTGAGTTAAAAGATGACCAGGAGCCCTGGTGGCGCAGTGGTTAAATGCCAGTACTGCAAGTCACCATGTTGCAAGTTCAATTCCAGCGGGCTCCAAGATTCACTCAGCCTTCCATTCTTTCGTAGGTCGGTTAAAAAAAAAAAAAATTAAGCCGCTCTGATAGCCTTGTGGCTGAAGAGCGGGGTATAAATAGCTAAATAATTTTTTTTTTTAAAAAAAAAAGACCACCCAAAGAACTACAGTTGCAGGTAAACAACCTGTCCCTCCCTTCCACGGAAGGCTAGGTTACCCCCCCCCAAGCTCTCCTTTTGCCAGCAAGTAAAGACCTTTTTGTTCAAATAGGCTTTAAATGTGTAATTGCATGCAGGAAGTCTTCTTATGGGGGATGCTTTATTTTTAACTTTTGTATGCTTTTTAGAGCCTATTGTTTTAATGTGATGATTTTAAATTGTGTTGAAAATTTTATTGTTAGGTTTTAGTTTATTCTTTTTGTGAGTCACTTTGGGTCTCACTCCAGGAGAAAGGCCACATATTAATGAAATGAAATGAAATAATGAAATGAAATTAAATAATGAAATGAATTTATTTCATTTTAAAAAATTAAAATCAACTTTGTTACATTGTTCTTTTTCACTTATTGTTCTTGTTTCATATACTCAGTTTATATTTATTGCATTTAAACTAACTTCAGAATAAGTCAAGAAGCGTAAAAGAGCTCCATCTATCTGAATTTCCACTTAGTCACACTTATTTTATTGCTCCTACTTATATGTGGTGTTCAAAGGGAAGGGCTGAGTGACATAGATGGTTTTATTTTTTATTGTTTTGTATGACCCACTGGTTTTGTCAATGGAATAGCAAGATGATTTGAAAAGTCCCACCTCATTTTGTTACAGGTAATTTTTTATTCTTTCACATGCCTGCCCAGGTCTTGTGTGTTCAGAACACAGAGAAATTCTCTGAACAGTAAAGAACTAGCTACCATGAACCTCTAATATCCACTCAAGCAAAGCAACTAACTGTGTCTCATCCAGTGTGCCCTCAAGGTGCCTAGATTCTCTAGATGTCAAGCAGAAGAGTGCTCTCAACATGCCACACTTTCTTAGGCTTAATTTGCCCCAACCTAGCTTTTTCTTGAGGCTCACAGGAAAGGAGGAATGTGGGTTTCAGCATTTCTTTTCCTTGCTTTGGCCTTAGCAGATCCTTATTCTTCTGCTCTGTCCTGGACAGATAAGTTCAGTGTTAGATTCAATGTTATTTTGTTCAAGATGGATCAGTGTATCACTGATTAACACTGAGAAACAAGTGAGAAAGGGCAATTGTCTCATTTGTGGGCTTTCCGTGGGCATCTGGTTAGCCACTTTGGGTAAGAGGATGCTATATAAAAAGGTCTTTGGTCTCATCCAGCAGGTTGATTGTTGTGTTTCTAGATTTAGCAAATATAGTTGGCCCTCCGTATCCACAGATTTAAGTATTCATGGCTTGAAAATAGTCTTAAAAAAATAATAATCCAAAAAGCAAACCTTGATTTTGCCATCTTATATAAGGGACACTATTTTGTGATGCCATTGCATATAATGGGACTTGAGTATTCATGGATTTTGGTATCCACGGGGGAGTCTTAGAACCAAACCCCAGCGAATATGGACAACTGGTATGTACATCTGTGTGGACAGACCTATAACCATGACAAACATGGATTGTTAATTTCAAAATCTTTTCAGATGTATGGGGGCTTGACTATGCAGTATGTAAAAATCCAGATGAGTTTCTGACTACAATAGGAACCCCGTATCCAAGAGGGATTGGTTCTGGGTCCCCCTGCAGATACTGAAAACTGCAGATAACAGCGAACACCATTGAAAATAATGGGACTTCTGGTTTAAAATACCATAGAGTTGCCTTGGGGGACCTAGAAAATGACTAGAGAGGATGCCTCTGTAGGCGTTTTCTAGGAAGACTTTATGGCAGGTGTGCTGTTTTGTTTCCCACAGATAACTGAAACCATGGATATCGGTTCTGTGGATATGGGGTTCCGACCGTATTTTATCCCGGAGCTGCAGCACATGCAATTTGGACTACTCTGGCCCAGATTTCAGTGCCCCACCTACCAAAGCCCAAATCTGCAGTGGATTTTTACTTTTACCGCCCATTCAAAGCCGTTTCTCATATTGTTCCTCACGTTTGACTCTGAGCTCCGGGAAAAGCAAAGCCCCAGCAGTAGTTGCTCTCTCTGAGGTTGGAATGGACAGCTAGCCTCATGATGACAGGGCTTACCAGGCATTCTGACATGAGAGAGAGTGACTACTGCTGCGACTCTGCCTTTGGAATGAGGAGTGGTGCCTTCCTCTCCTCCCCACCCCTCCAAATTAAGTGTGGATGAGTTGTTCACACGGCAATTTTCTCTGGAGTTTCCCGCAAACTCCGGAGAAAAATGAGAGTTTTTAAGAACCTGTATTAACGGGGCATTCCATGAGTCTGGTGTGAATAGGGCAGTACAGTATGTGTCACTATTGCACCAGATTCGTAGAAACGGCTGCACGTCTTGTGGCTTTATCAGAGCAGATTTGGGGGGGGATTAGGGTTTGTCACTGGTGTAGACAAGCCCTGGGTGACATCAAATACTACACAAACTTTTGCATGTGCAGTCACTATTGATCTACCAAATCTGCTCTGACAATTCCAACAACCCTCCAAAGCAAATTTTGAGAGCATATAGAAAGCTGCATGGGAGAGGGAATAGTTTCCAACATTGATATCACTTTGCTGGTGGACAGACACCACTGCGTTTCACCCTATTTCATAAGTATACTCGCAATTATTCCCATCTTACTTTATTTAAATAGCCCATCATATCCCAGTGGCATTTGGGCAAGTAACAATTCAAATAACACAAAAGACCTCACAGAAATAAAACATAATAACATTTTCATTTATACCATTGCTACCATTGCACTTATACCAGAGAGTTACTTGAACAAGACAGTCCTGATCTCAGCATTACAGTTTACATGGCAGAAAAGGAAGAAGCACACACATACACAAACATGGCACAAGTTCTTAACAGTGATGTAAAGGTCACCCCCTATATCCATAGGGGATTTGTTCCTGGACTTATAGCAGTTACCTGAAACCACAGATAGTAGCAAACATAGAATCGCACTGGAAGAACTAGGAAATACCTAGAAAGGATGCATCTCTAGGCATCAGGTGCAACTCTGTGGTCAACGCCCAGTGGAAGTTGACCATAGTCATGGTGGAGGACCTCCAGATGCCTATAAAAACCACCTCCAATGAGACCCTATGGTCCTCCAGATGCCTAGAGACCTTTTTTTCCTGACCACAGTTAGGTGAAACAGCAGGTACCAATCCCATGTAAACGAAGGGTGACCTGTAGTTGTTCTTGTAATGATTAGTTGGAACAGAAATTGATGGGAAGGGCCCCAGTCTCCCAACAAAGTCAGCAAAGTATCCCTGCTTCTCATCTCCCCATCTTCTGAAGCATAATATTTGAATATAGGATTGTGCAAATGCTGTGTATAACAAATCAATGTGCTACTGGCTGCAGAGCTGCGATTAGTGGACAGAGCATTCATAGAGCTTGAAGGGACCACAAGAGCCATCTAGTCCAACCCCCTGCCATGCAGGCATGCACAACTAAAGCATTTCCAAAAGACCCCCACAGATGGAGAGTCCACTACAGTCCATTCCACTGTTGAACAGCTCTTACAGTAAAGACATTCTTTAGGTGGATTCTCTGTTCTTGTAGTTTGAATCCATGTTCTAGTCTCTGGAGCAGCAGAAGATAAGCTTGCTCTATCTGACATCCCTTCAGATATTTAAAGATAGCTATTATTTCACCTCTCAATCTTCTCTTCTCCATATCAACTCCCTCAATTGTTCCTCATAAGGCTTGGTTTTCATACCTTTGATCATCATGGTCACCTTTCTCTGGACATGTTCCAGCTTGTCAATATCCTTCTTGAACTGTGGTGCCCAGAACTGGACACAGTATTCCAGGTGAGGTCTGACCAAAACAAAATAGAGTGGAACAACTGTTTCCCTAGACACAGTACATCTATTTATGCTGTCCAGATTCATACTTGCTTTTTTGGCCATTGCATCAAACCCTGTAGACTCATATTTAGCTTATGCTCTCCTAAGAACACATAGCTCTTTTTCACATATACTGCTTTTGAGCCAGGTGTCACTCATCCTATATTTTTCCTGCCTAGATGTAGTACCTTACATTTATCCCTGTTGAAATTCATTTTGTTAAGTTTTGGTCCAGCTCTCCAATCTGTCAAAGTCATTTTGAATTATGACCCTGTCTGCTGGAGTATTAGCTACTCCGCCTAATTTGGTGTCATCTGCAAATTTCAAAAGCATGCCTTCTATTCCATCCTCTAAGTCATTTATAATGATATTAAACAACACTGGGCCTAGGACAGAACCCTGAAGCCCTGATTAGTCACTTCTTCAGGATGAAGAACTACTGTGGATGAGCACTCTCTGGGTGGTCTGTCAGCCAATTGCAGATCCGCCTAACTGTAGAACTGTCTAGTCCACAGTTCACCAGCATTCCCCTGATCTACCTAGCTTGAACTCTATAAAAAAATGGAGAGATGTATGATTAGTTAGGCATGACTTGTTTTTGAGAAACATGCTGACTCCTAGTAATCACAGCATTCCTTTCTAATTGTGCACAGAGTGATCAGTTCTAGAACCTTCCTTGATATCGACATCAAACTAACTGGTCAGTAGTTGTGTTAGACCTCCCTTTTGCCTTTTTTTAGATTTCTCAGAGATTATTGGCAGTGGATCTGAAATTTCATACTTTTGGATGCAGGTCATCTGGCCCTGGAGACTTGAAATTCATTTAAAGTAGCTTGGTATTCCTTTACTATCTCTACATATTCTGGGCTGTAGTTCTCTTACTGCATGACTTATTCTATTTTCACCAATTAGAGCACTGTTTTCCTTTTGGGAGGAGACAAAAGCTCACCACTCCATTTTTTTTTTCCGGCTCAGAACTTAACCTTTGATTATTTAACATGACTGTGAGACTTCAGTTCGTGCAGAACTGCTTGAGTAGAGATGTAACCCAGCACAATGTGCTAATGGGGATTTTCACTAGTATTAAGCCATTACATTTAAACAAACATATATTTAAACATATAGAATCCAACTTTTTCAGGATTTGCCATGGTTAAAACAAGAATCTTATGTTTTCAACCCAGTAAGCCAACATCCATGCTGGAACTCGGGTGTCGCAAGTTGTCAACACAGAACAGACAGTTTTGACAGTTTTGCTGCTTCTGCAGGTTGATGTCCAAGATTTCCATGTTCAAGCAGCAGTGATGGTATGCTTGATTATCTACTACACACAACCATCTCCAGAGGAGGAGAAAGAAGAAGCTGCCACACAGCATGCACCTCCAATCAGAGGCTGGCTTTTTCTAGAACAAGCTATTCCATTCTTGGCTCTTAGGTGTCCTTGGAGATAATACATTATGAGAGTAGTGGCTTGGGAACTTGATAGTCTTTTTGATAAGCAATTTCCCAGACTTCCTCTCCCAGAGTTCCATGGCTCTGAGGACCCCAGGAGGTGGGCACTGAAGAAGTATGCTGCTCTCAAAAGAGCCAGTCATTGGTTGTAGAGGTATGTCAGGTCTGATAGGGGTGCAGGCTTGATGCTCTCTTCATCACACTCTCAGCCCAAGTCTACTACGTTGACATGCTAAGTGCAGGAAACAAATCAAACAGTCAATCAATCAATTCTTTTCCAACCTTTTATGTTTCAGGTAATGCAGCTGCCAGAATTAAAATGGGAGATTATCACTTCTATGGCTTTGGAACAACGAGAGATTATATAACAGCAGTAGTTCATTACAACCTTGCTGCTAATCAACAGAGCGCACAGGCCATGTTCAATCTGGCATATATGTATGAACATGGGTTAGGAATTCCTAAGGTAATGAAATCTACATCTGATGCTATTTTACACATTAAAGTTGTGAACTAGCATTTAAAACTATAAATATTATACTTAGTAATAAGCAAGGAGAAAGAGAACTCTTAGTGGGATAGGGTGTTAATTTTGATCTACCACAAACTGACCAAACAGCTTTGTAAGCCATCAGTATGGTAGGGAAAACAAGACATGGGTTTACTCTTTGGCAGCGATAATAAATGTTAATAGGTTGGTAACAAGCAGAACCCAAGTGTGAACAATTGGAAAATTAGTAGATTGTGAGACTTGCCACAACAATTGGTAGAATATCATTTAGCCTCAGGAGGAAATAAGAGAGCACAAACAGAAAGATGCCACCTAGTGGCTTAACTTTATCCATTACCTACCGGCAAAACCACCTCCTTGCTTAAGAAAATCCTAAGAAATTCATTTGCACATATAGGAAGTGTGTGTGTGTGCACGCGCCTTCAATTTGCCATAAGTCCCCAGGCAAATTGAAGGCACGCACACACACACACTTCCTATACATGCAAATGAAAAATGCTTCTTCACAGCCTTTGGATCCTGTGCAAGGAGAAAGGTAGAATATAAATTATAAACAAACAGATAAATAATTTCCTTCTAGAGATTGACTTTGCCATACACCCCCCCCACACACACACACAAGATTGAGAAACAGCCAGGTATGTGTTTAAAAGATCAGCAGTTAACTCAAGCAATGTCAGGTACCAACACACATTTTAGATATCAAAGCCAGGATCCAAAGAACTCCATGCAGTGTTCTACGTGCATTTTGGAGCAGTCTCTTGTAGAGCTTGAAAAACTACACCAGACTGCCAAAAGGGCCTTCAGTGCAATACAAGGGGCTGCTTCTTGAAGAGAAATTCAGGTTTTTCCCCCTTACATAAAAGTACTTTTTACATATGCAGTAGCAGATGATGATGATGTTGTTTTTCAGATACTAGCCACAACATCACATCTATAGAAGCTGTTGTAGTAACATATAGTACGTACTATGACAATTAGTGGTGGAATCTAATACTCAGTTTTAGAACTGAGCTGCCCATTGGAAGGGCTGAAGAAGTCCCATGAAAAAAGGAACAAGAACTGTGAAGCTATGGATCCTAATCTACAGTATTTCTAAACTACCTTTGCGGGGGCAGGGAGAGCCATTATTTTCATAACTGGGATCCTAGGTGGCTTAATGCTTGTTAACACAAGAGACAGTCTGAAAATCATTGGGTTGTATCCAATGACCCTTCAAAGCAGAAATGTAGTGGGGTGGAGAGGATGTTCTGTTACATGTTCAGATGCTGGATGTAGCCTTCTCTTCTATTATACTATCTATCTATCTATATATCTATATTAATTATAGACTCTGTAGTGACTGTACATGCTGTAAATGTACATTCTAGTACATTCAACAGAATTTTATAACTCTTGTCACTTCCAATATCAGTCAAAATGATTTTCTGAGCTCTGCAGTCACACTGCTTCTGAAAGATGCTGAAAAATCTAAGAAGTCTGATAGCTGAAGTTAAAGCTGCAACTCTGAGCATGTCTAGTTGGAAGTAAGCCCCATTGAATTCAGTGGGACTTGCTTCCATGTAAGAACATATAGGATTTCAGTCTTCATCTCAGATATTGTAACGGAACAACCTGCAAATGTTAGAAATCGCTTCCTATTTTTAGGATATACATTTAGCTAGAAGATGGTATGACCTAGCAGCTGAAACAAACGCAGATGCATTTATACCAGTGCTCCTAGCATGTATAAGACTTGAAGCTATGCGTGTGCTCACAGATCTGCAAGTTGGTGTAAGTCTGATTTATACAGACTCTGTCTGTTGTAATTTTCTTAGGGCCTGCCATTCTGGTTATCGGTCATTTGAAATTGCTGTTTATCTATATTTAAAGTGTTTTATAGCTGCCAAAGCTACAATGCTGTTGAATCCATTTTAAACATTCGCACCATCTAAAATGGCCAAATATGTAAATGTGGTTAGTAACAGAAATTTAACGTTAAACCTATTTCTCTAGCTGCAAAATTCCTACAAAAGGGAAATCTAGATTTAATCCACTAAAAAGTGATTATAAATACAAAATATTCAATATGGGTCTGGGTGTGCCACAATTACTATGCATATGACTCTAGTCTCTGGGATGAATTGGCTTGTCAAGCTTTCCCATCCATCCCACAAAGTTTTTCAAAGCAGTCCTCTAGTTGTGTTGGTGGCGGTGAAGAGATCTCTTTCTTCTTTATGGTCTGTACTTCACACAAAATGTTTTGTGCCTGCACAGAGGCCTAATTTGAAAAATTCTAGAGCTGAGTAGCTTGGCAAAATCCCCATCCTACATACTGTACTTGTCCCAGTCCACCAAGCTTCTGTTCCCTCAGTTTCTCTCTGTCCACTGGCAGAATGACATTGTTTGGTTTCTTCTCCTCAGCTGAGTAGATACTCCCTCCTTTTGTTCTCTCTGCTATCATGCTTCCTATGTTCCCCTTTTCTCCCTTCCTTTGTCTATCTTTCTATTTAAAAAATATATTAAACATTTCACTTTATTTTGAATTTTCCCCTCTCCCCTCCCCCACTTTTCCTGTTTCTATGGCCTCCCTTTGCAAGCTTTGTTCCTCCTGTAATCAGAAGGACTCACCCTCCGACAGATACTCACAACGCTTGTTCTGCCTTGGAGAGGACCATATTGTGGGAAAATGTTCTATTTGTAGGGGTTTTACCTTGCAAGCCCTTAAAAACCACTTACAAGTTTTATTGTTGGGAGGAAGTTGCTTCAAGTAGCCACCCAGGCTCCTTCCAACTAGCCTTCTCATCAGTCTCAAAGCTGCACAAGACTAGAGTGGCATCAGTACTGACAGCATCAGTTTGGACCATCTCACTGGATCAGTCTTCTGCTTTGGTAACAACAGTTCCATCTACTTCAATGGCTACTCCTGCTACTTCAGCATTGGTAACCCCATCAGCTGCTGTGGTTTTGGGGGGGGGGGTAGTGGCTTTGGTACAAAGAGGAAAGGGTGGCAAGTTGGCTCATTCAAAATCCAGCCACAAGAAACCAGTGCTTGGTATCAATGGAGCAGAATGATGCAGGACCTAGGAAGTGGTCTAAAAATTCAAAGCACAGGTCAGTACTTACAACAGCTCTGCAACTATCAACATCTGTAGTTTCCACTGTATCTGGGGTTGCTCTTCCACCTACAGTGCCCTCGGTACCAGTAGATGCTCGGAGGTCCCCTCCAGTCTGATCAGTAGAACTCTCTGCACCGGAACCTCCAGCTTTGGTGTCTCCTTAGCATCAGATCTCATCTGGTTGATGTCCACTGCCCTTGTCACCGAGATGTGAGAGGGGTCCATTTCATAGGAAGCATTTATGCTTCCTCTAGGCCTTTCTACAGAGAGAGAGAGAGAGAGAGAGAGAGAGAGAGAGAAAGGATATTGGGAGGATTTGCCATACACGTGTGTTTTATATTGATCGCTACAGGCATGAACATTTATGGAGAGAGCACCTGGGTTCATATCACTCATATTCCCCTGTGTACCAGTACTGGTACCATTATTGAGAATATCTGCACTACAGACACTCTCCTCCATATCAATATTGTAGTCATTTGAGGTCTCTACTAGCTCATCCTGTTTTTTCTTAACACCATTCACCTCTTTCACCTCAGCATCGGCCTCTTTCTCCCCCATGTATCACCTTTTTTCCTCCACGTACCACGTCTTGATGTCCTCCATCACTAGTTACCACAGTGTCAGCACCTCTTCTGCCTCCACCTCTGATATTGTCCTCTGTCTCCCCTTCCACATTGACCATCTATACAGCCCTGATGCCTAGTATTCTACCATGTGCTCTAGTCTGAGCCATCACCTCATCTTTCCAGTTGAGTGCTACACCGGTAGTGATCACTACTTCTATTGCCACAGCTTCTGCCACTGTTACCTTGTCTCCTCCTTCTCTTGGGTTCTTACCATTGTCTGTCTGGACTGTGCCATAGAGTTCTCAAGTATTCTGCCCACTGGTGTATTTCATCGAACCCCTCCATCCAGGGCTCGGTTGAAAGAGATCACCACCCTGCTGGCATGGACCTGTATCAGTACAAAGTCCTGCCCTTTGGTCTCTCAACAGCAACCAAGGTCTTCATGAAGTGCATGGCAGTGGTGCTCTTGTTCTTCAGAACTCAGGGGGTTCAAATCTTCCTATATTTGGATGTTTTGCTACTGGTGTCATCCTCCCAGAGCAACCTGTTCCAGGACATTCACATGACTTTGTCTTTGCTGAAGGATCTGGGGCTTAATGTCAGTCCCAAGAAGTCTACCCTAGAGCCAATGAGGGTGATAGACTTCATTGGGGCAACATTGGACTCCAAGATGGGGCATGCCTACCTTCCCTTCAGCAGGGCAGAGGTACTCATGGACAAAGTTTTGGAGAAACTTTCTCATCCTCGATATACCTCACATACCATTCAACAGCCATTGGGTCTTATGGCTGCCACAACCATGGTTGCTTAATTGGCACATCTTCAGTTCAGGCCACCTCAGCATTGGTTTCTACAACATTTTGATCATCTCCAAGCGCCTCAGTGTATGAAGTTGACCATTCCTATTGACATCCTGTCGTCTCTGGTGTGGTGGACCAATGTCATCCAATCTTCTCACAGGCATGCCATTTTGTCTTGCAGATCCATCCTGCATGATGACCATGCAAATATATACATTAAGCAATAGCAAATATATACATCTACACTGCATTAAGCAGTTTCCAATGTGTGTTAGCTAATTGCCTCCACAAGCCGGGTACTCATTTTACCGACCTACTGTCACATTCCCAAGGGCATGTTCTCCACCCCAAACTCAAAATGATGAGACTCACAATCTGGAGGTGTTACCCTAATTGCATGGGGTCTGTGGGACCCACTTGTGACACTCAAATTATGATATTAAATTGGGGGGTTTTAATTAGCTCAAAATATGGCAGCGAGAGGCTGGGTAACTTTGTGATCTTTACACCCGTGTATACAAGTATTGACTGACAAGACTCCAAGCCAAAATAAAGTAAAAATGGTTTTTATTGGAAAATAATCACGGGAACACTCACACATGCACTCATGCTTCAAGCAGTCACACAAGGCTAGCAGAGAATTAGGAGGAAGTATTTGGACAGAGGAATAGAAGATCTGGGGGATGAGGGGCTATATCTTACCTGTTTGGAGAGCAGAGATTCATGCAGCAGAGAAGGACTCAGATTTAGATCTGAGGGTCACACAGTAGACAGGCAGAGTGACAAGATGGGAGGAGCTGTGCGCACATGGCTATGATTTGAGAGTAATATTTATACCCAATATCGTACCCTTAAGGAGTGTTTTGAGTGTAAAACAATGTTTGAGTGAGTTTCCCAGAGTTAAACAATGGAAGCTCCAGCTTCGTTAATTGCTGTTAATTGTTGGAACGTTAAGACTGACAGGTTTGAGGCAACCTTGTATTGTTGGGTAGGCAGAGGTGTGAAGGAAGACCTTTGCAGGATAATGGTAGTTTTGGCCACTTGTTTGTTTTGGAGTATGACTCACTGCCAGGTGCATCCAGGGGAAATTAACACATCCCATCTTAACTACTGTCTGAGGGGGCTTCACTTAATCAGTCCTGGGCATATCTGTTTTGGGGGAATTTCTGAGACAACTTTGTTAGGTCTCTGGGTGACCTTTGCTTGAACCCTTCTGTGGGTGGCTTGGTCTACCATGGACTTACTGAACTGTCAATTATTTCCAGTTTATGAATTATTGCCAATCTATGAAATATTGCTAATTTAAAAGGGAGGGGGTATAAGGGCATGTAATAGAGGATAATACCATAACTTGGCCAAGACTCCAGGCAGTCCTTTTGGCTTCAAGAAAGGAGTCTTCTAAGAAGTCTAATAGTTATAAATGGAAAAGATTCTGCTCCTTTGCGGCATCTAGGTCTGAGTCTTCTTCCCGAGCAGCAGTATCAACTGTTTTGCATTTCTTTCTTTAACTGCATGAGCAAGGGCTGGCTTTCTCATTTCTGACAGTCTACCAACCTACAATTTTAGCTCACCAATCACCATCACCAACTTCCATCACTCTCTTCTCCAATCTTGTGATTAAACAATTTCTCAAGGGCTTAGCATATCTGTACCTACCAGTGGCTCTACCTGTTCCTCCATGGCCACTGTCCCTAATTCTTTAACAACTTACGTGTAAGCCTTTTGAGCCACTTGCAACCATCGATTAACGCCAACTTATCTTGAAGATCTTCTTCGTGGTCTCTGTGAATCACACAGTTGGGTTACTCCTGCGCCTGCGCAGAGCTTCGGAACCTTCTAGAATCGCTAGGCAGAATGTGCTTTGATACATTTTTGGTGGTAACTCTGCCCATCCTAACGGTCCCTTATAAGGGTTTCCTGCCTAAATCCCCTCAGTTCCTTTCTTTCCGCCACCTGGGGGTTGTCTAAATAGTCAAAATTACCTTTTATCTGTGACCCACATCTCCTTTGGAAAGGTCTCTCCCTTGTCTCGATGTAGACAGGGCATTTGCCTTCTCATCTGTTCAGTGCACCGTTACTTTTTGTCAGACTAATAAACTCTTCGTCTGTTACGGTAGACCTAGGAAGGGACTACAGATCTCTTCACAACAGTTTTACAAATGGGTTGTTCAGATTATAAAATTGGCTTATGAACTAGCCAGATGACCTGTGCCACACGGCTTGAGGACACATTTTACCAGAGCAGTGGCATTTTCAGCTGCTTTGCTTTGTGGGATTCCTCTACCAGATTTATGCAAAGCTGCTACATGGTTGCAGCTGTCCACGTTCATCAAGCGTTCTGATCTGCAGAGCCCAGGTGGATGCCTGTTTTAGATGCTCTGTCCTGTCTTTTATTCTTCAGTGACCTGAAGAATATGGTAAGCTGCACAGTCATCCATTTGTTTGAGGCACGGAGATGATGATGATGATGAAGAACAAGAAGTTGTTGCTTATCTGTAATAGAGGTTCTTCGAGTGGTCATCTGTGCCCTCACACAAACCCTCCCTCCCTCCCCTCTTTCAAGTCCCTGTTAATTTTATGGCAGACTTTGAAATAATAGCTTGGGGACAATAGCTTGGCAGGCCAGGACATGCATGGTACATGGGAGGGGGTAGGGTTCCTGCCAAGCTACTCAGCTCTAAAAGTTTCTGAATGAGGTCTCTGCACAGGTGCAAAACCCATTTGCATGAGGACACAGATGACCACCAGTTACATGTAAGCAACCTGTTCTTCTCAGGTTATGTTAATGGCGTAGAACAGGGTGGAAAGCATGTGGCACTCCATATGTTGATAGAATATAACTCCCAGCAGTCTTCACCATTGGGCAATGAGGATAGGACTGATGGGGGCTGAAATGCAGAATTTGCAGGAGCACATATTGCCCATCACTGTTGTAGAAGCTGCTGCAAGCACAGCCTGTTTTTATTGCTGAAGAAGAAAGAGAAGTCCTGGGCCACATAGAAGGTGTCATATTACAGGTTCTCCCTATGCCCATGGAAAGGAGCACAACGCCAATGGGAGTGGGAGTAGCTGCAGCATGGACTTCTACCATACAGCTCAGGATATCTACCATGACCATGGCAACACATTTAGGAACAGTGGCATAGTTCCTTGTTCTGCAAAGGTAAAGCCTGAGTGCAGTGTGGTAGGGACTCAGCATAAAGACCCAAAGAACACAGTTTCTAGGAATGAGAGAAATGGAAGCATTCAGAAATGAAAGAAGGATGATATTTAGGAAGGAAGAAGCAATAGCTGACATAAGCAAATGCCAAAATGCAAGTAATGGTTTTAAGGAGAAGTTAATCAGGTTTAGCCCTAGTTAGTATATAGATGGGAGACCACCAACAAATACCAGGTGCTGTAGGGTATATTTCAGAGGAGGGAAGTGGGAAAACCACCTCCAAGTATGCCTTGTGTAAAAAAATTCTATAAAATTTATGGGGTCGCCATGAATTGACAGGTGACTTGAAGGCGTGTGTGCATGCACTCATTCCCCCCCCCCCAAAGGACATAGCTTGCAAAGAGGCAGGTTCTGGCAATTGCATAGATATGGGAAAAGAAGTTGAAGGTAACTCCTCATAAGACATCTGAATCAGAGCAGAAAAGTCTGTCCTACATTGGCAAAATATTTGGGGGAAATAGAAGGGTTGTGAATGACTTAGCTTGAAATATTAGTGAAATTTCCAGCAAGAGATGTTGCATTGACATCCTAGGCATTTCTTGTTGTGTGCCTTCAAGTCATTTCCAACTTAGGTCAGCCTTAAGTCGAACCTATAATGGGGTTTTCTTGGCAAGATTTGTTCAGAGTACGGGTTGCCTTTGCCTTCTTCTGAGGCTGAGAGAGTGTGACTTGCCTAAGGTCACCCAGTCGATCTCCATGGCTGAATGGGGATTCAAACTCTGGTCTCCAGAGTCATAGTCCAATTTTCAAACCACTATATTATGCCCCCCCCCAATATTTGTATTTAATTTTTCAAAAAGCAACATAAAAAGAGAGTAAATAAAATATGATTTCATAAGTCCCTCAGACTAGAGTTAGAGAACAAAGATCAAAATAGATTAACATATTAATTATAGTTAGTCATAATCCCAAATGTTCTCAATTACATCTTTAAATGCATATACCTTCGCTTTAACTTGTCACAAACATAATAATTATCATTAATTTTAGTTTGACTTCCTCCTAACCAGAGTCTGAATCTTACTGTATGAAATCCATTCCTATAAAACGTATTTCTATTACACCAACAGGCTGAAAAATCCATTCATATATATATATATATATATATATATATATTCTATTTAGTTTTAGCAATTGTTTGTTTGTTTGTTTGTTGTAGATAATTTTATTTATTCTGAAATACAGGACCCTACTCCGAGCTATAGCTCAATTGAATTTATTCCCAGGCAAGTAGATATAGAATTGCAAGTCTTGGCCAGTTAGAGATATAGAGCTGTTTAGGAAGAGAGCAGTTTGCAATCCATGTCCTCAATAAAATTCCCTTTTGGAATTCCAAGTAAGGGCATAGCCATCAAGGAAAAAGTAAAATGAAGAATTCAATACGAAGGTTTGTCTGTTAAGCCATATTTTTTATACATACATTTATGGCCTTTCAAGTCACCTGTTGAATTGCGACCCCATGAATGTCATAGGGTTTTCTTAGGCAAGGAATATTCAGAGGTGGTTTTGCCAGTTCCTTTCTCTGAATATATAACCTGCAGCACTGTGAATTCATTGGAGGTCTCCCATCCAAGTACTAACCAGAGCTGACCCTGCTTAGCTTCCAAGATCAGATAGGATTTGGTGCCTTTAGAGTATTTAGGCTCCACACACGTGCAAGCACATGTACACACATGTAGGGGAAGAAAATGGAAGAAATTTTTCCACCTGTAACATTGCTGTTTTTCCTTTTCTACAATAGCTTATTGGAATCTGGAAACTGCCAGCACTAGACAGCATAAGACTATACTGGGATATATTTATTATGATTTTCACTGTTGTTTTACTTTTATTGCTAATAAATAACAGACAAAATTAAACAGTATTAGTATGAAAGCAATGGTCATTTCTGTCTAAAAATGTTGAACACAAATATTACATGTATACATTGGTTAACAAAGTAGATATGTTCCTCGGTGTTACAGTACTTCTTTAAGAGAAAATTGGGTGCTGGAGGCAGAAATAGCATGCAATAAATAGGGAAAAGTTACTTCACCACAAAAAAGAGCAGTTCAGCACATTTCAGCAAATGTTTTACTCAGAATGGCAATATGCACATGTGAAATGAAACAAGGGCTGCTGCAGAAATAATGCAGTTTGGCACTGCTTTAATTGCCATGGCTCAGTGCTATGGAATTCTGGGATTTGTGGTTTTGTCAGATAGTCTTCTCTATTTGAGAGCTCTGGAGCCACAACAAACTACAAATCCCAAGATTCCTAGGCTGGAACCATGATAGTTAAAGCAGTGTCAAACTGCATTATTTCTGCAGTGAGGCAGCGATCAATGTCAGGTAAGCTTTGCATGAGGAAACAAAACCTTTTGAATCCAGTAGAGACAACTTGAAAACTTCCTCCAGAAGGCAGTAAGGCATGACTCTTTCTTTCACTAGCCACCTCTTTTCTTATGAAGTTCAGTTTGGTGGCTAAACTTATAGATCGATGGATTTTTCTAACATGCAGTGGTGAGGCTGGCTCATCTGCTTTCCCTCTTTTTGTTTTGCTGTTCACACATGCTCAGGAAGGGATTCTGGAGGCAGCTACTGTTTACTTTGCCTGTTGTAGGCAGGCACACATGGCTACAATAGGATTGGTTAGAATAGAATCCTGCTCTTTTCCAATTCAAGCTTTATTGCATTGTTTGCTGCAGACACATAGCAGAAACTCAGCATAAAAACCCTGTGTTTCACATCCCTCCATCACCATCCTAATATTGATGCTGCTAAAAAAAAACATCCAGTTAGACAAAAGACAAGGAAGAAAAGGGGTGGCTGGGCAGTCATTAAAAAGATGTTGTAAAAAGAAGCTTCTTTGTCAGAGGCTTTGTAAACTGAAGTATGCCTGTACTTTAAACATTATTCCAAACACATGGACACCCTAGTAATCAGTTCCAACCTCCACTCAAGGAATAATGTCTATATTTAACATACATAAAACTGCTATTTGTGGAAATCAAAACCTGAATGACTCAGTCTCATTAGTTGTGCCTGAATCTAAGTGCAAACAGGTTAGAAATCCTATTTTTTTTAACTGAAATTTCCAGAATCTCCCAGCCAATATGGCCAGTAATATTTCCAAGCTCTGTCTTTGAAAGTTGAATTTTCCTTTCAGGGTTATAAATTCAGCAGTACCTGCCAAGCAAACTGCATGCTAATTTGTTTATTTATTTATAGTATTTCTGTATTGCCTCCCAGCCCACATTGGCTCCTGAGGCAATGAACAAATAAAACCAATTAAAACAATACAAAGATAAAACATTTTAAGAACACGTTAAAATACTATTTGTAAACTCCTAAAAGCTGTCTAAAAACAATCCTAGAATCTGTTTTTTTAACAGTTAAAACAAGTTTCAAACATTGAATGTGGAACAGCACTGTTTTGCCTGCCTGCCAGAAGCTTTAAAAGAGATGGGGCCAGCCTAACTTCCTTGGGTAAGCAGTCCCATAGTTGAGGCACTGCTAGAGTAAGTGCTATTATGTGTACCCACCAACCTAACTTCATGAAGTGTTGGGATTTGCAACAGGCCTTCTCTGAAGATCTCAAATTTCTGGCAGGCTAATATGGGAGGAGGTGGTCTTTCAGAAATCCTGGCTCCAAGTAACTTAGGGCTTTATAGGTCAACACCAGCACCTTGAATTGATCTCCCAGTGTAGGTCATCCACCAAGGCAACCAAGGCTATTTCTGTCCCACAACCAGGCCTGAACCCATATTGGAATCAATCCAGGTAATCCATTTCATCCAAGAAAGTGTGGAGTTGTATTACTACCACTCTCTCTAGGACCTTACTTAGAAAGGGGAGATTAGAGACTGGCTGATAAGTTACCTAGGGTGTGGGGTCCAATGAAGTTTTTTTCAATAAAGGTCTTACAATTGCTTCTTTTAGAGAGGTTGGAACATAGCCTTCTTTCAAAGAAGCATTTACAACCTCTACCACCCACTTGGCCAGTCCTCCTCTGGTAGCTGTAATCAGCCAGGATGGACATGGGTCTAATAGACAAGTGGTTGGCTTCACCTCTCCAAGCACCTCTCCACATCCACATCACCATGGTGAACAAACTGAAACTCATCCACCAAAGCCGGAAGTACATGCCTCAGTTACCTCTCCAGATTCTACCTTCAATGTGGAATCCCAGCCAGAACAAATCTGAGCAATTTTCTCTGCAAAGTATTTAGCAAATTCATCACAGCACTTTTCTCAGAGCTCCTTCTCAGCAGTCTGAGGTCTAGGATGTAATAACCCTTTAACTACCCAGAACAGTGGTGGTGGATGAGATTGAGCTGATATAATAGAGGCAGCAAAGAATTGTATCTTTGCTGCCTTCGCTGCTGCAAAGTAGGTTCTAAAATGGGCCTCAACGCATGTTCAGTTAGATTCATTCTGAGCCATTCTCCACTGTCACTCTAGTTGTCTACACAAGCACTTCATTGCCCTGAGCTCCTTAGAAAACCAAGAAGCCTGTACTCTGCACCCAAGTAAAGGATGCTTAGGAGCAACTGTGTCAAATGCCCAGGTCATTTTCCTATTCCACAGATCAACCAGAGCATCAACAGAATCACCAACTCTAGGAGCTGGAAAATCTACCAGAGCATTCAGGAACCCTTCTGGATCCATTAGTCTCTGGAGTGGACCACGTAATGGGTCCACCGCCCCTCTAGATGGTAGGAGTCCCAGTACATCTAAACCCTAGCAGGTAGTGATCAGTCTATAATGGGGTTCTTTCAACTCCCCCTACCCCCAGGTCACCATCATCCTGACCAGCAAAAACCAGAGCAAGCATGTGAGCTGCTACATGTGTAGGGCAAGATATTGAGACAGGCCCATGGTTGACATGGAAGCCATAAAATCCTGAGCTGGCCCTGATGGGGGTGCCTCAGCATGGATGTTAAAATCCCCCAGCACAATAAGTTTGGGGGAGGTTAATACCACTTCCAAGATCATCTCTAGCAGTTCAGGCAGGGAGACACTTGGGCAGTGGGGTGGACAGTACACCAACGGAAACCCCACCGTGTCTCATTATCCTATTTGGGTGTGTACACTTTTTTATTTTATTTTTATTTAGTTATTTATACCCCATTCTTCAGCCACATGGCTATCAGAGCGGCTTACAAATTGTTTTAAGCAATAGCTATTTACACATCTACACTGTATTAAACAGTTTCCAATGTGTGTTAGCTAATTGCTCCCACAAGCTGGGTACTCAAACCTTGGAGATGGTCAGACGGAACCTCAATAGGGGAATGGACTCAAGATAGATCATTGTGACTCCTTCCCCCTCCCTGCTCATCCTCCATTGGTTTGTTCTACCTCCACTGCCATACCTCCCCCTGCCTATTATGACTGAAATTGCATCCCTTCTATATTCTGAACACGTATTTGCCTAACTGAAATTGCAGTACCCATGTCTATTCTTGAACACATATTTGGCTGACCAGAAATATAGAACAAACTATCATAAAGAAACACAGAGGTCAGGTTAGCCTGAAGCACTCCCAATACTTAGCCAAAGCTGTCCTCATGGAATCCTATGTACTAGGCGCTCCATTTTCTTATTTAGAGGGCTAACATGCTGTGCTAGCAAGCTTCCCAAGGCCAACATATCGCTGCTTGTTTTGCTCTGCTGTTTGCTACATCTCGATTCAGCAGACAAAGCAGGTCTCCGTTGTACCCCAGGCTGCAGCCCCAGACTAAGAGCCCTTGTGCTCTCACCTGTGGCAAGATGCCTGCCTGAACAATACTTGCAGGGGGGAGGAGCCAAACGGTCTAAGCAGCTCAGCTGAATTAAACCTAAAACGAATGGACTGCATTTTTGCATCTTTCTGGAAATGGCAAAGTCAGTAAGCATACTGTATAAGCATACTTTTCTTTCACTGACCATGCTGGCTGAAGAATTTTGGGCACTGTAGTGAAAAAGAAAGTCATTTTCCAAACTTTGCTCAGGACCTTATTAAGAGTGACTTCCCTTGATCTAATCAGGCTAACAAAGGAACAGAAGGTGGACTCAAACCTCTGCTGAGCATCATAGAGGAAGAAAGGGATGTTTTTGAATTTATAACAGACCCTTTCCATATGGATGTTTATTGTATATTCATTCTCTTACTAGAGTTAGAGAAGTCAAGGTAAATGCCTGTGATTTACATGCAGCTGTTTTTTCCAGTTCAGCTCTTTAGCGATCCCCAGATTGTTCAAAAGGCTTAAAATACGTACACCAAAGAGACAGCTCTGTGTAAATCACAGGATAAGGATAAGAAGGCAGCAAGTCTGATCAATGATAATTTGAAGACCAATGGCATTACAAGTTCAAAAATCAACATTTTGAATTAAGTACCTAATTGCTCAGATGATTTTTGCCTCAACCTGTCCCACATCTGAAACTTGATTAGCTTGATCTGTCAGGAGTTAGAGACTCAACTCCATTATAAAATGACCAAACAACTGCAGAATCATGCTGAGTCGTAATGGCTGTCTCCATGAACTACCAAGTTATGCCTAGTCAGGCCACTAGAGGACAATATCCTGTAGATGCATATATGGGAGAGCTCAGAACAGAGCTCACTTCCTCCTCCTTTCTCTTCCTATGAATGCTGAGCCCTGGTGAAGCAGTTTCTCCTTTAATTGAAAATATTTGTATATATTGCAACTGTTTGACTTTGAAGATAAAAGTGCCTCCTGCTTATCTGGACGCCAAACACTGTGTGTGAGTATTCTTGGGAACGGGCTGCTATTAAGTCTGCTGAGATAGTTTTTTTGCTTCTGCTGAGGATTGAGTGTCCTATCATCCCCTGACAGTGGTTATGGGCCCAACTGATTGATCTCAGATTAGATAAGGTGCACCCGGAAAGGTTCCCAGAAACTCTTTTGTTTTGAGTGTTTTTGACTAGTTGGATGAGAAATAGTTAAGTTTCAGCCAGGCTCTGTGTTAGAGCTGTCTTCAAGTAACCTTGAAGTGCTGCCAGCTGCCAGCTGTTTGTGTTTCATAGCTGTAGAATAGTTGATTCAATCAGCAGAATGGCAGATAACAGTCTCATCCGCTTTGAAAAGCTGGCTGATGGAAATTATTCAGCATGGAGTTTATACATGGAGGCTTTATTAATTAAGGACAATTTGTGGCATGTTTTGGAGAATGAAAGTGTGATCCCAGAGGGTTCAGAAGATGAAAAAACAGCATTCAGGCTGGCAGACCAAAAGGCTAGAGTTGCAATTCTCTATCGCTCAGCCCCTCCCAGTTAATACACGCGGCCCCAGCAAAGACAGCTTTTCAGCTTTGGACAGCTTTGAAAACAGTTCATCAAAATTCATCCTGCCTCTCCAAGATGATATGGACTAAGAAACTTTATAACACAAAGCTGTCTACTGGAGGCTGCGTGAAAGCCCATTTGGAGGAAATGAGGCAGCTTTTTCAAGAGGTGGCCAATAGAGGGGTGGACATCCCAGAAGCCCAGAAGTGTTTTATTTTATCGGGCAGTTTGCCAAAGGAATGGGATTTCTTAACATACAGTCTGCAGACCACCAGGTAGCGTGATTTGTCTGTAGACCTGGTAGCTGGGCATATTCTGGAAGAGGTCCAACGCGAGCAATTTGATTCCTGGATGCAGGGGAGTAAACAGCCACAAATTACCAGACACAATCAGGAGAGCACTGAAACAGAGGCACCTGTGGAGGAGGGAGCCTGCAGCTACGTGAAATCCTGTTTCAGATGGGAAAATCCTGGACATTTTCAGAAGGACTGTAAGATGCCTGCACCGGATAGGAGGGGTGCATCCTCTCAGGCTGCAAGCCATGCCTTTGTAGAACAGCACCATCCTGATGGTACTGAGGGAAGAATTTGGTTACTTGATAGTGGGGCCACGCACAATATGGTTAATGATTTACAGTTGTTAAGCAATGTTAAAAATGCTTCAATAATCAATATTACCTTTGCAGATGGTGCTCCCAGCAAGGTGCAGAAAATGGGCACTGCATATATGCCATCTTTTGGTAAAGATTTTGAAAATATGTTATGTGTTAACAAACTAGAGAATTGTATATTAAGTGTCTCCCAAATGACTACTGATGGTTATAAAGTGATATTTGAGGGGGAACGCTGTACAATAACAGAAAGGCACAACATGAATAATGTCTGTGCAAAAGGGATAAAGAAACATGGGTTGAAGGGTTAAATGAGCTAGCAAAAGTGTGCCCTGGTTTAAGTATGAAACACTGCCCAAGGTTCTTAGAATGTGCAGAGTGAAGGAAAGTTAAGGTGAAGGCTTTCCCTATTGCCCCAAAGACCCAATGTGTCACCAACAGACCCTTTGAAGTTGTCCATGCTGATTTAGCAGGCCCCTATAAGCACACTGAAGGGCGTAACTGCTATTTATTTGTGATAGTGGACAGACACACTAGGTACACCTACGTATACTTACTAAAGGAGAAAAGCGAGGGTGCAGACAGGTTCCGTGAATGGGTGAACACAGTGGAACGGGAGTTTGAGAGGCCAGATCTGTACCACTCAGTGGTTGGCAGTCTGTTGTTTATTGCAAACAACACAAGGCCTGACATCACTTTTGAAGTTGGGGTGCTCAGCAGAAGAGTCTCCAAGCCAAGGAGGGTGGATTGGGAAGCCCTGAGGAGGGTAGTTAGATTTCTCAAGGGCACCAGGGACATGAGCTTAAAGCTGACAGGAAGTCAGGTGATCCTGGAGTGCTATGTGGACAGCTCTTTTGCTGCCAAGACTTCAGACAGGAAGTCAGTGGCCGGGTAGGTGGTCAGATATGCAGAGAGCCCCAGTGTGGAGATCAAGGAAACAGAACTGTGTAGCCATTAGTACCACTGAAGCTGAATTCGTAGCCTTGTCTGAGATGGCAAGTGAAGTACAATGGGTAAGGCAGATGCTTGCAGACCTTGGGGAGCCATGCCAAATACCTGTTGAGGTGCACGAGGACTCACAAGCCTGTATAGCTATGGCAGAAGCAGAAAATCTGAAACAGGACAAAGTACATTGCAGTACGCTACCAAAATGTGAGGTAGTTAATACAAGAAGGTGTCTTGTGTGTGTCTCATCCGTCCATCTGACGACAACGTTGCAGACCTGCTCACAAAAGCCCTTCCAACAGGAAGCCATGAGGAGATGGCAAAGAGGCTGGGCCTTGTCACTAGTGTGTAAAGTGAAAGGTGTCAAAAGGGAAGGTCAACCGACAGACGATTTACGTCTAATAACGTATATTAATGGATGCTAATGATGTTATGTTGTGATGATAACGTGTCCTGCGCGGTAGTTTGACCATTTTGGAGGTGATTGTCAGGAGTTAGAAACTGAACTCCATTATAAAATGGCCAAACAACTGCAGAATCATACTGAGTCATAATGGCTGACTCCATGAACTACCAAGTCATGCCTAGACAGGCCACTAGAGGGCAATGTCCTGTATATATATATATATATATATATATATATATATATATATGTATATGTATGTATATGTATGTGTGTGTGTGTGTATATATATATATATATATATACACATACAGTCGCCCCTCCACGTTCACGAACTTGACATTCACGGTTTTGATTATTTGCGGTTTTGGGAGGGCCCCCCTGCCCCCCCAAAACCGCGACACGGGGCCTCCGGAGGCCCCGTGAAAGCCCTGGGAGGGAGCAGGGAGGGCCGGGGAGACCTCCACGGGGCCTTCAGAGACCCTCCGGAGGCACCACGAAGGCCTTGGAAGGGAGGGGGAGGGCTGGGGAGGCCTCTGCGGGGCCTTCGGAGACCCTCTGGAGGCCCCGCGAAGGCCTTGGGAAGGAGGGGGGAGGGCCGGGGAGGCCTCCATGGGGCCTCCGGAGACGCTCCGGAGGCCCCATGAAGGCCTGGGGGAGGGCTGGGGAGGCCTCCATGGGGCCTCCGGAGATGCTCTGGAGGCCCCATGAAGGCCCGGGGAGGGAGGGGGGAGGGCCGGGAGAGGCCTCCGTGGGGCCTTGCTAGGCCCCATGAAGGCCCGGGGAGGGGGTGGGGAGGGCCGGGGAGGCCTCCATGGGGCCTCCGGAGATGCTCCGAAGGCCCCATGAAGGCCTGGGGGAGGGCTGGTGAGGCCTCCATGGGGCCTCCGGAGACGCTCCGGAGGCCCCATGAACGCCCAGGGAGGGAGGGGGGAGGGCCGGGAGAGGCCTCTGCGGGGCCTTGCTAGGCCCCACGAAGGCCCGGGGAGGGAGGGGGGAGGGCCGGGGAGGCCTCCGCCGGGCCCCGCGAAGGCCTTGGGGGGAGTGGGGAGGGCCGGGGAGGCCTCCGCGGGGCCTCTCCAGAGGCCCCGTTGAGGGCTTGGGCGGGAGGGGGGAGGGCTGGGGAGGCATCCACGGGGCCTCAGGAGGGTCTCCGGAGGCCCCGGGAAGGCCTAGGAAGGGAGTGGGGAGGCTGGGGAAAGTGACTATGGGGCCTACGGAGGCCCCATGGTCGCTGTGGTGGAGGAGGGCTGTCGTTATTCGCGGATTTTTCACATTCGTGGGGGTCCGTGGAACGTAACCCTTGCGAATGTGAAGGGACAACTGTATATGTGTGTGTGTGTGTGTGTGTGTGTGTGTGTGAGAGAGAGAGAGAGAGAGAGAGAGAGTAGTCCAAAGCTCACTCTCTTCTTGTGATGTCTGGTGAAGCAGTTTCTCCTTCAATTGTAAATGTTTGTATATATTGCAACTGTTTGACTTTGAGGATAAAAGTGTCAGGGAAATGGATATTGCAGCACCATTATATCCATAGACCCTGGCAATAAATTTTCAAGCTAGGCAAAATCTGGTCTAACTTTTGGCCTGTTGGAGGTCAGACAGAATGTAAACATTCATTAAAGTCTGAGAGAAGTGTTCCAGGCTTTGTTTGTCTTATCTCATTCTCTCACGGCCTCACCTGTGACCGATTCCAATGTTATTGTTTAGCGTATCAATTTTCACTGAAACAAGTGTTTTTCCTGCTTGTCTGTGAGAAATACATAGAACTGTTCTTTGCTTTCTAGCTGGATGGTTTTCTAACTGGATGGCTGCATAATTTCAAGCAGCCAGAATATAGTTTGCTTTGTAGTGTTATTTTAGATATTCAAATAAAAGTCTGAAAAGGATATTTTTCATCTGTCTCCATGTTTTCATGCATCTACACACACCTGGGTATGCAGAGAGGGGCAGAAGTCCTCAGGTTTTTGCTGTTTCTGCTATTTGTTCCCTCTGGACATAATGCTCAGAGGGGCTGCATACCCTGACAAAAAGTGCCTCCTGCTTATTTGGACGTCAAACACTGTGTGTGAATATTCTTGGGAACAGGTTGCTACTAAGTCTGCTGAGATAGGTTTTGGCTTCTGCCAGGGACTGAGTGTCCTATCATCCCCTGACATGATCTACATGGTAAACAAGCCACAAATATGCAGTCAAATACCCTACAAATTGTTTCCCCCATAAATACCCACAGGTACATATACACTTGCATAAAAAAGCTGAAATAGAACAGGTGTAGGATGTATTAATTAGTGTTGGGTAGCCATGAAACTTAGGAGGTGACTTTGGGCCCAGTCACTCTCTCTCTCCATGTAATGTATGTCACAGGACTGTTGTAAGGATAATGTGGAAAAATGGAAACTTGTGTGCCTTTTGACTTCATAAACATAAGCAATAATTAGGGTGTTCAAGATATTATAACGATTCTGGACATGAGCTGCTTTTAATAATCTCCATGGTGCATTCATTTCTCCACTTTGTCATGAAAATGTGTAGGGCTGCAGATAAGTCATAGCTGAGCTGAGTAGGAGTGTGAACAAACCTGTATAAATATTAATAAAATAGCCAACCATAGTATGGTATACTTATTCAAAATAAAGAGGGATGCTTCTTGACAAACTGACTTGATTCTTCTCCAACCCTACATTTAATTCAGCACAGCATTCCTATGTCATCCTGTACAAGCCATTATGGAAATCTTGCATAGCTGATGAACTTGATATTTATGATTATGCTTATAAGCAGTTGCTTATATTTTATCCCAGCAGCCAGTTTATTATGTTTGATGGAAAATTTAACACCATGATTTTAATGAAGGTAAGCTATTTTAAACCATTCCCTAGTGGCCCCTTCTTTCAATCATATCAAACAATGCAGGATTGCATTATTCCATAGGAAGACCCAAGAATATAGTGAGTGATAAGCAATGATATTTTTATATAGTAATTAGGGGTGAGAGCAATCCTGTAAAATCCATTGTTTGCAATTCATTGTTTTCATTTTTTATTAGATAGGTGGTCCTCTTGTGTTAATGGTTCTTAAATATTTAGACAACTAAAACTTATAGAGAAATACCCAGTACCATCATTTTATTGAGTTTTACATAGTAAAAAAAAAAAATCGCAAGTCTAGTCTTATAATATTTACATAAATAAGCAAATCCAGTAAAACAGTAATATATTAAGATTTTTCCAGGCACTGAGATAAGTATGTTGAGAAATACATAGCCACATAGTTTTTTCCCCAATTTAATAGATGCCTGCTGAATATCCACAAGGGAAGTCCAATTTCACAACCACCATTATGCACATATTAAAGTTTTTCACCTCTGGGAACAAATTCCTTTATTTTTCTCAAATCACCAAATGACACTGTTGCAGATCCTCTTTGTGCTGGTCTTGCCTGAAAAGGAAACAGAAACGTTTGATTTTATGTATGCAAAACCATGCTTCAATCATAGAATCATAGAATTGTAGAGTTGGAAGAGACCACAAGGGCCATCCAGTCCAACCCCCTGCCACGCAGGAAATCTTGATCAAAGCATCCCCGACAGATGGCCATCCAGCCTCTGTTTAAAGACCTCCAAGGAAGAAGACCCCACCATGCTCCGAGGGAGTGTGTTCCACTGCCGAAGAGCTCTGACTGTCAGAAAGTTCCTCCTAATGTTGAGGTGGAATCTCTGTTCCTGGAGCTTGCATCAGTTGCTCCGTGTTCTAGTCTCTGGAGCAGCAAAAAACAAGCTTGCTCCATCCTCAATGAGACACCCCTTCAAATACTTAAACAGGGCTATCATATCGCCTCTTAACCGTCTTTTTTCCAGGCTAAACATACCCAGCTCCCTAAGTCTCTCCTCATAAGGCATGGTTTCCAGACCTTTCACCACTTTAGTCACCCTTCTCTGGACACACTCCGATTTGTCAATATCCTTTTTGAATTGTGCTGCCCAGAACTGGACACAGTATTCTAAGTGAGGCCTGACCAAGGCAAATCAATTAAAAATGATAAAAAGGAATTCTCTTGAAAAAACCATGTACAGTGTGTGTGTGTGTGTGTGTATCCTGGATGTGGTGCACATTACCTGAGATTCATGGAATTTCCAACCTATCATGTAGTAGATCTGGAAAGTTGCGGGTACTGTTCCATCTTTGTTTCCATACATTTCTATGGGGGAAAACATGTATTTAAGGCAGTGGTTCTCAACCTTTCCCCCTCCATATATGTTTGATTTCAGTCTCCAGAAACCCCATCCATTAAGGTCAATTATTGGGGATACTGGGAGTTGGTCCAAAACATTTGTAGAACCAAAAGATGAGAGCCACTGATTTAAGAGAACATAAGAAAGAAAGAAAGAAAGAAAGAAGAAGCAGAGTACACATCAATACTTGAATGCTATATCATGATGGGAAAGAAGAGAAAAAGGAGAAAATATCAGGCATAGGCAACCAGCCATGAAAATACTTTTAAAGATTGATGAAACCTAGCTATATACCACAAACATATTCACAATCATCTAGAATTCAAATTTCTACTCTTTAGTGAATGTCTGATGATTTAAGCATTTCTCTATAGAAAATACCATGCTGATCCAGTCAAAATATTCCAGTTTCAATGTAAAACTCACCCCTATATACTGCCGCTGCTGCCAACATGGTTGCTCTATGTAGCATAGGTTTTCTACTCCAAGAGCAATTACTTTCTCCCATACCTAAAAATAGTTTTCAGGCTTTAAAAGAAGATACATCATATACCATGAGTTTGACACTGTATTTCAGAAATCTCACATGCAGCATGATCCTATGTATGTTTACTCAGAGGCAAGCTTTTCTAGAATGCTACAGAGATTTAGTAAACATCTTCAATAAAAATGTTTACCACTTGCTGGAGAACTTTCCAGTAAATATTCGTTCTATAACAGAGTAATCCTTTACATCATGTCTACTTAGAAGTAAGCTCCACTGATTCCTACTTTCATGCACATAGCCTATTTTTTTGTTTTCATGTAAAAATTAATCAAGGATGACCTAAGACTATAGTTCTGTCCTCTGGCAGAAATACCCACCTACAATGCCTTGCAGAAGTGTTTACTCCTTTTGACTTTGCCACATCTTGATATGTTACAACCTGGATTGAAATGAATTTGACATGTTGCCACTTGGGGTAAACTTTTTAGTTGTGTAAGTATACACCCGCTGAGCCGACACTTGGTAGAAGCAGCTTTGACAGCAATTACAGCTGCAAGTCTTCTTGGGTAAATCTCTTTATCAGCTTTGCCCACTCTCCTTGGCAAAATTGTTCCAGCACTTGTCAGTCTGGATGACAACCGCTTGTGAACAGCAATTTTCAAGTCTTGCCAGATTCTCAATTGCTTTGAGTACTGGGTATTGACTGGGTTATTCTAAGACATTCAGGGTCTTATCATTCCAGTGTTACTTGGCTGTGTGTTTAGGGTCTCTGTCCTATTGCACATGGAACCTCCAGCCCCAGCCCCAGGTCCCTTGCAGATTGGCACACCTTTTCTCTAGAATTGCCCCTGGGTTTGGTTCCATCTATCTTGTCCTCAATCCCAATCCCAGTCCTTGCAAAGGAAAACCATGATCCTAACAGCATGATGGTGACACCACCATGCTTCACTATAGGGATGGTGTTCTCAGGGCAATTAGCATCATTGGCTTCACACCATACACAGCGTTTTGTGGTAAGAAGTCCAGTTTTGGTGAGTCAGACCAGAGAACCTTTTGTCACAGGTTTGCACAGTCTTCTACAGTGGGCCCTAGGGATCTGCCGGGGTTCAGTTCCAGGACTCCCCGAGGATGTCAAAAAACGAGGATGATCGTGTCCCATATTATTAAATTGCAGTAACGTGCATGTGGATGCTTCAGTGTGTCCAATTTTGTGTCACCGCCATTTTAAGTATAGGACACGATGATCCACGGCTGCTTGAAATCGCAGGATCAGGAGGGCCCACTATATATGCCTTCTTGCAAATTTCAACCAGGCTTGATATGGTTTTGTTTCAGCAATGGCTTTCTTTTCACCACTCTTCTCTAAAGCCCTGCTTTGTTGAGCATATGGGTGACAGTTGTCCCATGGATGGCTTCTCCCAATTCAGCTGCAGATCTCTCCAGCCAATTCAGTCACCACTGGCCTTTGGGTTGCTTTCCTTACATCCTCCCTATCCAGTCAATACATTTTCGTGAGTGGCTTTCTCTGGGCAGAGTTATGGTTGAACCATATTATTTCTGTTTTGTAATAATGGATTTAATAGTGCTCCAAGGAATGTTCAGTTTGGAAATTTTTAATGACCCAATCCTGATTGATGCTTCTCCACAACTTTATCTCAGACTTGTTTGGATAGCTCTATGGTCTTCATGATGCTGTTCATTTGGAAAGCCTCTCCAACAAACTTGAGCGCCTTCCAGAAACATTATTTAATCTTGGGTCATGTGGCATTGCAATTGCCGATACTGTTCAACTACTTGTGTGATTTCTGGAGGCACTGGGTTGCACCTAGTTAGGCATGTCACAACCAACAAATGCCAGTTTGTTTTTGTTTACTTAAATTTTGGCCAATAGGCACAAGAGGTGAATATTGTTGCAAAGTACGGTACTCCAGCTGCCAAAGAAGTTCCTTGAATTCTTTATGTTAAGGGAGTATCAGTAATGGCTCTTCAGCTTGATCCAAAATTAGAGTGAAGTTCCACAACTGAGCAGAAGTGGCATGTTGCTTTACTCACGATATGTACAGCCAGTCACATGTATTAAATTGACGTTCTTTTTTACTTGAAAAGATAGCACACATTTGGTGGTTCAATATCCAACAGAAGCCTGAATGATAGCACAAAATTCTCCTTTGACAAATCTATAGACTATTCCACAAAGGTACACAGTTCATTGCTATGGGTTAGTCACCTGCAATGCCACTCTGCAAGATCTTCAGGTATTTAATCATGATATACAGAAGAGTAGCCTTCCATCTAAACAGACCATAAAGACTTTGATTTCACATGTCTAGAGATACAATGCTTCCACAGATATTTAAATAAAGATAATGTGTGTACTATGAGCTTGTGGTTTTTTTTTGTTAATGCTTCTCATGCAGAATGTTCTACAACTCTATAGTCACGATTAATGCATGCCACAGTTCTGCACACATCAAACTGCACTCTGCATGTTAATTTGACACTCACTCTTCCAAACTAGCGATGGGGAATATGTGGCCTTCCAGATGGACAGCAACTTCCATCAGCCTTAGCCAGCACCACTGATAAAGGGTGATGAGAATTACAGTCCAACATCATTTAAAGGAGCATATAATTGCCATCCCTGATCCAAACCTTGTTGCTGTTGTTGCTAATTGCTGTTGAGCTGACTTTGACTTATGGCAACCCTAGAAATGAGATGTACAAGTGACCGTATCACCCACAGCCCCACTCAGCAACTGTATACTCAGCACTGTGGCTTCCTTGGTTGAGTCCATCCACCTATAATGCAGTCTTTTTCTTTTCCTACAAACTCCTAATTTACTATGCATTTGCATCTTTTCTAATCAGTCATGTTGCCTCAGTACAACAGCCCCAGGCATTTTGGCTTCTAGGGAGTTTAGGCTTGATTTGCTCTAAGACCCACTCGTTTGTCTTTTAGCCATCCATTGTATCTGTAGAACTCTCCACTGGCACCACACTTCAAATGAGTTCATTCTGTACCTGTCAGCTTCCTTTACTATCTACCTATTTGTTTACTATTTTTTTTTTTTAAAGTAGACTTGCCTTGCAGGTCATCCATTAGTTCAAACATCCCAGGATAGTTAACTTGGATTTCATCAGTATCCTAAAAAAAAAATAATAATAATTTTTAAAGATAATTAAAATAATGTTGTTTAATGTTGCAAGTTGTTTTAATTTTATTTTATTGTATGCTGCCCTGAAAGCCTTGGAAATAGGGTAAGATAATGATGATGTTGGCAGCAGGAGAAGGAACATACCAGAGACAGGTAAACAAGGCTAAGCCTTGGTGTTGCCTATTGCCTAGACTTCACCCCAAACACCACTGTTACAATTGAACTGTGGAACATTTACAGAGGGTAAATGCACTGCCAATGGAGGGGGAGGGGCTTCATCAATTGACTCAGATGAAGTCAGGAAGAAGGGCCCATTTGGATAGTAGAAAAATACTAAACCAAGCAAAAAAGAATGTGTGCTGGAAAAGAAATGAGCAAGTAGGGTAGCTCGTAACTAGAAAACTAACTGGGAAGAAGGCCCAGAGGCAGAGTATCTAAAGGAAGAGGGGACAGAGCAGGCCAAGAGGCAGGCATATTAGAAGAAAATGATTAGAGGAGGAAATAGTTCATGGAAAGAAGAGCCAAGAGACAGTGAGTGATAGGTGTGGGGAAAATACAAACAGCATTCATACATTCCACAGTACCTTCAGATGCTGTGGTTTATAAAGGTCTCTCTCACACCTTCCCTCTGGTTTATAAAGGTCTCTCTCACTCCTTCCCTCTTTCAGCTGTGTGCTGGCATTGGTACAGAAATGTTGGCTTACATTCCAAACAGTGTTCCCCATTATGTCCAAACTAAGGAAAGTGGGCCTATTTCAGGTCAGGAGTTGTATGCTAAAAACCAGCATGTGAGAAGAATAGGGAAAGGGAAATGGAGGAATGATAAACCATGGCTTCACAAAGTGTGGTTTATGAAGCCATGGGTGTCCAAATGTGACCACCTATAAAAACATAATTGTGTATGTGTGTGAAAGAGAGAACCATTTCAGAGGCTGGATAATTGTGAGCTATCATGAGCAGAAGTGAAGTAAATGTCACACAAACTGACCAGATATGTGACTGCAACTCTTACAAAATTATCTTACCGTAGTTCAGCTCCATTAAGCAATCAGTTTACAATAGCATAAGAGCTGAGTATTTTGCCTTGAAATATGCTCCACACCAGAGTGAATTATGATACAAGGGAAAAAAGAACCCTGGATTATTTTGTTTGACTATGAATTATATGGACAAAAACAACGTCTTACTGAAAGTCATCATTCCATACGCCATGTCTTTTGGTACAGTAGCTCATCATTCTTCCTTTCCAAATAATTAATAGCAATAGCACTTACAATGCTATACCACCTTATAGTGCTAAGCGCTCTCTAAGCAATTTACAATGTGTTCGCTAATTAAATAGTTGTCTTATAAGCGTACAGTAAGTAACATATTGATTAATAAGCACTCATGCTCAACATGGATGCCTCTGATCAGGGCAAAATGGAAGCAGGAATTACAATTGGTTGCTGCTCATTCTTTTTTGTGTATCTATGCTTCAATTCAATCTTACTTCATTTATGCAACAAAATTCTCCTTTTCTATATAGATCAGGAGTAGACAAAATGTGCTATGCAAATGTTGGATTCCCAGCATTTCTCAACAATGGCTATGTTGGCTAGGGTTGATAAAAGCTAGCTAATACAACATTTGGAGGGCTGCACTTTGCCCAACACAGATACAATCAAGAGCCACTACTAATCTGGTTTAATTGACAAAATATAATTTTATCATTAACAAACAGCCTGCAGATCTCTACATCAAAATGAAAGCATGTGTGGTAAGTTTCTGAGCTGTTGCTTTCTTGAAAGTGATAATTACCACAGTCAGTGTGTTGAAGCCAGCTCTTCCCAGTAGATGTCCCAAGTCACTGACAGCAGTAAACGGAGATACATGTGGGGCAAATCCACCTTCTCTTTCCAGTTCTGCCAGCTGCAAAGAGCAGCGAAGCTCATATAACGTGTCTCCCCCAAACATAGAGCCAATAAATACTCCATCAGGTTTAAGGACTCGATGTACCTAAAATAAGTCACCATAATTAAGTCACGCGTGAATAAAGGTTTTTTTCTGCAGTAGTGAGGTATAATCCTTGATCCTAAGACAACCTAAGATCCTACCAAGTACATCATACTAATTTGAATGTAATGAAAAGAACTGATATAACAGTAATGTCCCACTGTTATTTGCTAAGTAAAGCTACTTTCTAAGTCAAGTAAGGAGCTTTTTTTCATAGTTTAATTATTTCTTACATTGCCCTTGAATCACACCTAACCTCACTGGGTGGAAAATATAAGGAATGTGAAGTCAAAGGCTTTCACGGCCGGCATCCATAGATTTTTTGGGGGGTTTTTTCTGGGCTGTAAGGCCGTGTTCTGGAAGAGTTTTCTTCTGACGTTTCACCTGCATCTGTGGCTGACATCTTCAGAGAAATTCTCTGAAGATGCCAGCCACAGATGCAGGCGAAACGTCAGAAGAAAACTCTTCCTGAACATGGCCTTACACCCTGGAAAAAAACCAAGGGAAATATAAGGAATATTTAATCACTGCATCTGTATTTCATGATTCTTTGAAGGAGCGCAGAGTGGGCTAACTCTGCTGGGAAGGTTAGGCAGTGAGTTGCACAAACCAGCTTACCCTGCACCAGTGATTCTCAAACTTCAGTTCTCCAGGTGTTTTGGACTTCCAAGTCCCAGAAAACGATAACCAGCATGATCAGTGGTTAGGGACTCTAGGAGTTGGAAGGTGGAGTTAAAAACAACACCTGGAGACCAAAGATTGAAAACCATTGCCCTAGACTAAGCTCTATTATGTCATACTGGCTAAATGTAGCCAGGGTGATATAGTGGTTTGATTGTTGGACTACAACTCTGGAGACTAGGGTTCGAATCCCCACTCAGCCATGGAAACCCACTGGGTGACCTTGGGCAAATCACACTCTCACACCCTCAGAGGAAGGCAAAAGCAAACCCCCTCTGAACAAATCTTGCCAAGAAAACCTCGTTAGGGTTGCCATAAGTCGAAACTGACATGAAGGCACACAACAACAACAAAGTTTGTCTACTACATTAGAAATTTACTTTATGGAGACAAGAGGGAGCTGCAACAAAATGGTACAGTGTATTGTTGTCCCCTAACAGTAGTTCTTCTATCTGAGTTTCCAGCAAGCCTGCCATATGATTTTCCACAGCTCTGCCAGGGACTCATTTCACCAATCCCAACACTTTTCTGTTTTCCTTTGCCAATTGACACTGGGTTCTCATTGGGCAGTTCTTGCCATCTTGCTGTTGCTTTTTACACGTTTGTTTTGTACTTCTACAAACTTGAGAATTCCACTGAATATCCCTTCCCTTATGTGTCCCAAATGGAGAGTTTTGTCAGAACTCTAATTCTGTCAGAACTCTCGATCTTATATTGTTCTTAGAAGGAATTATAGAACAGCATGAACACAATTATATGATCAGGAGAAAGTCATGCACAAGGCCAACATTCTCAACACCTCAGCAATGGACACGTATAGATGGTTTAAAAGTACTTTAAAAATCTCTGTACAAGTGTCCAGACTGACAGACAAGTTGCCAACTTTGACTTCCCAAATGCCCAGAAAAGTATAAGAAGTCACATAATAGTTCCACGAAGTTTCCAACTGGAAAAGATAAAGGAACAGTCACCAACAGACAGCTGCAGATGATATTAGATAATAGGAACAACAGTACACAACATGGAGCAAAACTATAGAATTAAACTTTACCCTTACCTGCACTTTGTCCATTGACTCTAAACTCAACCATTGTAAAACCCATTGTCCCATAAAGATTATTAGCAGTAATAAAAGAGAATTTATATTAGTATCTTTATAGGGACATTAGTACTTGTACTCACCTCATGCAGTGCTTTGGGAAGATCATTTACCCAATGCAAGCTAAAAGAAGAGTTTATGTTGAAAATGCATTAATAAGAAGTGTAAGATTTTTTTCAGCTTTATGAGCTCAGGCTGTTCTATGGGCACAATGCCAGGCCCCATTGTGTTTGATGGTAACTTATTCCCTGTTTAGAACACACAAGACTGCAGCCTTAGAACCCCTTTTAAAAACCACAGTTATTCTAAATGTCAATCAAAACTGGCTGGGCATTTTAAATCCTTCAGAAATGTCATCATGCTAAAGCAGTCTGCTATTCAGAACTTGTTTTTGCAGCTAAATAAAGTCAGGTGCACATATGCAGTTATCTCCCATGATTTGCAGCAAGATTGATGTGTAGTAATGGAAAAATAAATACATAGGAAAAATAAGATTACGGTAACATTTCTAAAACTATCCAAGAATTCTTAATAGTGATTTTGGAGACTTAACATGTCTTCTATATTCCTATACGTGCCTGCTCAGAAACAAGCCAACCAAGTTCCATGCAACCTACTGCCAAGTAAATGTCTAGAGGATAGGCAGCTAACCCAATAAATGCCAGATGAAACATATTTTAAATACAAAGGCCAGGATCTAAAATGCTATATGCTACATCCTGTATGTGCTTTGAAGTTTTTAACCCACCCCTTCCTTTGGTAGTCTCAAAAGTTGTACCAGGCCACCACAACAGATCTCCAAGCCAGCACTCACTATACTGTAGAAGCTGCAGCCTGAAGGGAAAATAAGTTTTCTTCCTACCTCAAACCATGTTGAAAGCACTTTATACACATAGAATTTTTTGGGGGGGATCCCAGCCAGAAACACACACATGCTATTCTAGTAATAAACAAGGAACTATACTGACACATAAGAGGAAGGCCGAGATTTGGTTTTAAGAACTACAGGTCCTGACTACAAAACCCCCACTATTTTCACTATAAATTATTCTGTCTCCTTTAGTTCAGCAATTAGTTACCTCAGTCCGCTGACAACGAGATCAAATGTGTTTTCTTTGAAAGGAAGGAATTCTTCATCAGCTACAACACTGATTCTGGGTATTTCAGATTCTATTGTGTTTTTCTAAATCAAGTTAGAATAGAAATTGTTTAGGACCACAGCTAAGACTGTTTTACCTTTCACTGTCATGAAATAAACACTAAAGAGCTTCTTACCAAAGCGTTTTCGGCAACATCTGCTTGAAAAAGCCTTTCAACAACATCCTGGGGGGAAAAAAGATCATGCCGTTATCTCCAAATATTTAGTTGTTTTATTTTGGAGATGGGATGGGGATGTTTACTTGGATGGGGGACAGAAATATAAGAGAAGTGTGCCACTGGTCCATATTCACAGAATTTAATTTTGTTAAAAGACAATATACCGTATAGTACAATATGCACTATAAATACAATTCCTTGGTTTCATATATATTTTTTGAAATATTACTTTATTTAAAATAAGCAACTGGACTACAAACAATACATCTGTCTAGCAGCAAAGGTACATTTAAACTTACAGTGGGCTCTCAGGATCCGCTGGGATTTGGTTCCAGGACCTGCTGTGGATACCCAAATCCGTGGATACTCAAGTCCGACTATATACAACGGTGTAGTAAAGTGATGTCCCTTATATAAAATGGCGAACAGCAAGGTTTGCTTTTTGGAATCCCTCCCCCCTTGCAAATATTTTCAAGCCATGGTTGGTTGAATCCATGGATGCACAATCATGGATATGGAGGGCTGACTGTATTTATGAAACATCAAATGTTCGTACTGACACTATATTAATTAAGTTTAGACTATAATCTTATATCTGTTTAATGTGAATATGGCTCAATAAAATCAAGAGGACTTACTTCTGTATCAAAATGTACAAGACTGCCCTTTAATACATTAAAGTCATCCCTCCATAGCCATGGATTCTGCATCCACAGATTCCACCATCCATGGCTTGAAAATTCTCCCCCATCCGCAAAAAATAAATAAATCCAAAAAGCCAACCTTGATTTTGCCATTTTATATAAGGTACATTTTTTATTACACCATTGCATATAATGGGACTTGAACATTCATAGATTTTGATGTCCATGGGGGGCCTTGGAACCAAACCCTAGCAGATACCAAGAGCCCACTGTACTTATTTTTACTTTATTGCCAAAACATCAAGCACAGTCCAGCAGCATTAGGTTATAATCATACCCACAGCTACTTCAGTGTAACTTCCATTGAATCTAATGAGTCTGAGTGATCAAGTATACAACTGGCATACTAGTATGGCATTATCTGTCTAAAAGCTCAGACTTTGGATTATAATTTTGTTAGAGAACTTTTAACAAGGGGCAGGGAACAGTACCAAGCCAGCAAGTGGGAAAATTTATATGTTTTGTGATGATTTTTTTTTAAATCAGCTTCTGAAAGAATATTTCACCCCAAAAAACATTTCATTCAGCACAACATTTTTGTCCTCTTCTTTTTCTTCCTTTGGAGGGAGGCAGAATCCCTGTTGTGAATGTCAAGATAAACAAACCACTGACAGAGGATCCAAGGTTTATTTAGCTACTTTCTGCCTGCAACAGGAGCACAACGATCTGGCAGTGTGCACTAGCATGCTGCAGAGTCCCAATAAGCTGGGGTTTCCCATAATCCTGGTTTATTACAACATCTGAACCAAACCAAAAGGATCAACAGAACTGGCACTGCTGCTATAATATACAGTACGTATCTTAAGTTTATTTCTACCATACAGCAAATTCGATCTTGATCTGTGCAGCTCAAATAAATGTGGAGAAATAATACCTTGTTTAAATACTGAGCTATGTAGCTTCGTCCACAGCCAAGGTCCAAGGCAAGGGGGAAGGTCCTTTAAGGGAATAAAGGGGATCAATTTAGAAAGCTGCAGCTCAACAAGCTGTTTAGTATGTAATACTTTGGTGAAATTCTGCATTTTCCAGATATACAGACTCCTCTCTTACATATACAAATTGAGGAGTATCCCATTGAATTTAGCGGTACTGACATCAGAGTGAACATTAGGCTTAATTTGATCATGCATATTTAATACCACAAGCTGTTTGATTCTCTTCCAAAAGAACCATATACTTATGTGGTGCCCTTCTTGACCTGATTTACCATGTAAACCTATGAGTTTTAGTAGTCAGCCCTCTGTACCCATGGTTTCCATAATCTAAGGCCTGAAAATATCCCTCCCCCAAAAAATAAATTAATTCCAAGAAGCAAACCTTGGTTTTGCCATTTTATATAAGGGATACCATTTTATTATGCCACTGTATATAATGGGACTTGAGCATCCACAGATTTTGATATCCACAAGAGGTCCTAGAATCAAACCCCAGTGGATACCAAGGGCCCACTGTACAAAATAAGTTCCATAATGTTAAATGAAGCTTACTTCCTAGTACCATATATACAGTACTCATGTAGAAGTCGACTGCACGTATAAGTCAAGGGCAGGTTTTGGGGCAAAATTATGGATTCTGATATGACCTGTGCATAAGTCGAGGTTCAGTCTGTAGAGAGGGCAAAGTGCCAGCGCTGCCTCGGGAGGCCAGCCCCCCCAGCCTCTGCTGCCACAATTTTCCTGTCCCAGCATTCAAAAAGGCATTTTACCACTCTGCTCAGAGAAGGGGATGATTCCTTTTTTTTGATAAGTTATGGTACAGTATTGATTCTAATAAAAAAAGAACCATCCCCTTCTCTGAGTAGAGTGCCGAAAGGCAAGAGCTAAGTCTGTCCTGAGCCACCACTGCCGACACCATTTCCCCACCCAGGCTTTCAAAAAGGCCAGAACAGGTGTTGCAGTAGAGAGAGCAGCGGGGGTCGGTGCTTCTTTTAGGTTCTCCAGGGATGGACTAAGCTCTTGCCTTTCGCCACTCTACCCACAGAATGGGGGTAGTTACTTTTTTGATAAAAGTTCAGGTACAGTACTTACATTGACCCATGGGTAAGCTAACCCAGGTTTTGGGTGTCGACTTTTTGACTAAAATTTCTTGACTTATACGCAAGTATATTCATGGTAAGTGTGCTTACATTGCCATTTTTAAAGAGAGGATTCTCAATATTTGCCTTACTACCAAATGCAAGAATGTTCACTATTACATGTGTGAATTTGAACTAAGGAGGACACATAAATAGATGAGGATTCTTCAAAGCTATTCAATCCAGAATTCAGCAGCTGAAATGGGCAAAACCAAGGCAACTTCTAGAAACTATGTGACCCTACCTTGGTTGATAGGAATGCTACACAACTGCAAAAATGGCAGTTGATAATGCTTCTTTTACAACAATCCCAATAGACAAAGAATGGAACCCCATGGAATAAAACAGGTAGAAATCAAGCCCATAGTCTCACTCCTCCCACTTCATACATTCTTCAACATGTTGTTCCCCTAAACTGCAGGGAACTTTCTTTGGGTGGGTGGGGGGAGGAGAGGAAAAAACACCCTGCCCTTATCCTTAAATTTAATATACAGGGCTGATAATTTTGTGGAAACACCTTGTTACGCAAAGTAGATCTGCTAGTGTCTTACCTGGCTATATCAAACACACGATCAGCTATCCTCCCACCAACCTGTAATATAGCAAAAATTAACATCCTTGTCCACCAGTACTACTTTTGATCTCAGAACTTGCTTCATTTCACTAAAAAAGTATGTTGAAAAACTGGCTCACTTCAGATCACTGTAGGTTGGTGATGAGCACGTTTGCCAATCTCACATACTAGGGGCCCTGTATTCCCATCCCATTTCTCCAAAGTCATTCCCTGCTCAAAGCTGCGAAGGAGAAAAAGGGATAGCTCTACCTGTTGCATCTGTATTTTTTCCAAGCAAAGAAATGAAACAGGACAGGGGACATTTAGATCAGGAACATGGAATGTGGGAAAAGGTTAAACACCTTTCCTCCAGCACGGCTATAGAAGCTACATCCCCAGGGCCAATTTTAAACTTTAAAAACCTATAGAAAATGGAACAGTTTTCCACATTACCTCTTAATGAAGGAGGGGGACCATAGTGGAGGTAAATACTTTTCAGTTCTGCCCAAGCAACTCTGATAAACCTCCCATAAAGCTTCGGTCCCACTGCTTATGTTGGGAAACTGCTAATAAATCTATACAGTAGGCCCTTGGGATCGGGGAGGGGGGTTGGATGTAGGACCCTGTGCAGATACCAACAAACATGGATGATTACGTCCCATATTATTAAATGGTGGTGACATGAACATGGGCATTTCAGCATGTCTGTGCTTATGTCACTGCCATTTTTATAATATGGGACATAACGATCCATGGTTGGTTGAATTCCCACATCTGGAGTCTACAGTGTATTGGGACTGCAGTGGTTTGACATATGGCTTCTTGTAAGAATTCCTATAAATCCACAAGCATGGCCCTAAAATGTCATGTTGTATTGCATTTTCAAATTGGTGCTTTCAATTGGCTGCTGATCACACCTATGCCTTAACTGACATTACTGGCGGAGCCCACAAATATCTGATCATAGTAAAGGAGCAAGAAATAATGAGCAAGTCAATTCTGGGAGCTCAATGACTTGCAGCTTTATTGGGCAACAGATTGCAAAAACCATTTCATGGGTTCCAAGTGCATGAAACCAACTAACAAAAAAATAAGAAGAGCTCTGCAGCACCTTCAAAGACTAACAAAGGTATTATACCATGAGTTTTCCTTGACTATGAACATTCATACTGTTAATAGTTTGATCATTCTTTAAGATGCCACCAGGACTCTGTCCTAAACCTAACAGCTGCTTCTTTGTGGTTGTTGTGCCATCAAGTTATGTCCAACTTATGGTGACCCTAAGGCAAACCTATCACAGGGTTTTCTTGGCAAGATTTGCCTTTGCCTTCCTGTGAGGCTGAGAGAGTGTGATTGCCCGATGTCACCCAGTAGGTTTCCCTGGCCAAGTGAAGATTCAAACCCTGGTCTCCCAGTATTCGGTGGTTCTTAACATGTGGCCGGGGGACCCCCCGGGGTCCACAATGTCCTCACAGGGGGTCCACAAAGGCTTGAAGGCTGCTTGGCCCACCTCTTCCCTGAAGCGTAGCAGCCACTGTGACAGAAGCCAAAGGAAAGTCTGGTTGGCTGGCTTGGCCTGCACATTGCCATTCAATCTGTTCCAACCACAAACTTGCAGGAAGAAGCAGAGGAAAAGTCTTCCCTCCCCCTCCAGTGCCTCTGAGGGAAGGTTTAATAGAGGGTGTAATAATAATATTATTGTTGTTATTGTTAGGGTTCTGAATTTTGAGTCAAGTCTTGGGGGTCCAGGACAAGAAAATATATTTAAAAGGGGTCCCTGGTAAAGCAAAGGTTAGGAGCCACAGTCGTAGTCCAACACTACCCTGCCCTGGGCGAGGAAGGGAGGCCAGGCGCCCCTCAACCAACCCTTCACCCCAACCCCTTCATCATTTACCCTTTTCCCTCCACGGCTATTCTGCCTGGGGGTGATGGGATCAATACTCGTAGAGGACACCCCTCGATTAAACCTTCCCTGAGTCCTCAGAGGCACTGGAAGGGGAGGGAAGCCTTTTCCTCTGCTTCGTCCTAAAGGTTCGTGGCTGGAGCGGACTGGATGGCAATGCGCAGGCCAAGCCACCCTCCCCCCGTCCCTCTTCTACCTCTTCCCGCAAATACTCGCAGCGCTCGGGCTGGGGCTGGGCCGCCGCCCAGTTCTTTTGCTTCCTCTTCAGCTGCCGGTCGAAAGGGCGGAGGGCCCCGGGCCCTGAGGAGAAACGGGGGGTCCCCGAGAGGAGGAAGCCGCGGCGGGACCAGGGCTGCGAGGGGAAAAGGCGGGAAGCCCCTCTCAGGGCCGCCCGGGCCTCCATGCTCCGTCCCTCCCACGCCGCCCTCCCTGGGCCGGGGGAAAGAAAGGCCGGCCTCCCTTCGCCCGCCCCCGCCGCCGCCGCCGAGAGAAGAGGAGCCCAGGGAGGAGGCCCGCCTCTCCCGTCCCCTCATGCGGAGGCCGCGGCTCTGTAGCGCCCGCAGGGGTGGGGGTGGTGGTGGTGGCGGCCTTGCGCTGGGATTTCGAGGGATACAGGAATTTTTTATGGGAATAAGAGCATTCTACTGAAATAACACACCCGACCGCAAAAGGCCGTCATAATAACGCTAATAATAATAATAATGATGATGATGATGATGCTTTCCTCTTTTCTCACTAATACAAAAATAAAGCTATATATCCTAACACTAATACATTTCTCCTCTTAATCTAAACACACTATAATCACTCTTTTTCTTTTCCAATGAACATTGTATTTACATATTATATTATATTATATTATATTTGGGGGCAGGATTAGGAATTTTTTTATTGGAATAAGACCATTCTACTAAAAAACACACCCGACCTCAAAAGGCCGTAACAATAACGCAATAATAATAATAATAATAATAATAATTTTCCTCTTTTCTTACTAATACAAAAATAAAGCTATCTATCCTAACACTAATACATTTCTCCTCTTAATCTAAACACACTATAATCACTCTTTTTTCTTTTCCAATGAACATTATATTTACACATTATATTATATTATATTTGGGGGCAGGATTAGGATTTTTTTTTTTATTGGAATAAGACCACTCTACTGAAAAATACACCCGACCGCCAAAGGACATAACAATAACGCAAAAAAACCAAAAAAAGTTTTCCCCTTTTTCTTACTACAGTAATACAAAAATAAAAGCAGGGGGATCCTCAATGAAACCAGTTTGAGGATTTTTAAAATCAAATATTTTTATTAACATCAATACATGACCAGAAAAAGAGAGACAAAAAAGTAACAAATTAATTCAATACACACAACAAATAAGACACACACACACAATATAAGAAACAAGACACACACACATATATACATGCAAAATAATAATAAACAAACATATTAGAATGAATTAAAATACAGTTGTCCCTTCACATTCGCTGGGGTTTGGTTCCAGGACCCCCCGTGAATACCCAAATCCGTGAATACTCAAGTCCCATTATATGCAATGGCAGAACAAAATGGTGTCCCTTATATAAGATGGCAAAATCAAGGTTTGCTATTAGGATTGTTATTTTTTTAAGAATATTTTTCAAGCCGTGAATACTCAAATCCGTGAATGTCAAATCCGTGAATGTGGAGGGACAACTGTAATTACAAAAAATACAATTAACGCATTATCAACAAGATAAAATATTGAACTTCTATACATACATACACAAAATATAAAAAATAAGACCGGCATGCACACATACATGCAAAATAATAATACACAAGCATATTATAATAAATTAAAATAATTACAAAAAACACAATAAACATTATCAACAACATAAAATATTGAACTTATATACATACACAAAACAGAAAAAAGACACACACATATGCATGCAAAATAATAATAAACAACATATTAGAATAAATTAATTACAAAAAAACACAACACATCAACAACATAAAATATTGAACTTATATGCATACACACACAAAATATAAAAAAAGACAGACACACACCCGTACATGCAAAATAATAATAAACATAAATTAAAATAATTACAAAAAACCACAATAAACACATCATCAACAACATAAATATTGAACTTCCCACAGGTTGTGAAATCAGCTTTAAAAAAAAAAAAGGAACAATCTTTATAAAAATATTCAAAACCTTTAAAACACCTTAAAATCTATACCAGCCAGGACCAGGTATCTCCTTCCCCTGAGAGGTGCTACAGTAAATCATCCCTAAAACCCTGTGGGTTTACTTAGTAGTGTGTTTATTCGCTTTTTTTTAAAAAAAAACACTTGGCTTTTTCTTGGGTTATAAAGTAGTCAATCAAATAGGAAATAGAGATTTAATTTTTTTACTTTTTCCCCAGTCTGATTTTAGCCATGCTAACTTGAACCCACACAACACAAATCATCCAGTTTAAAACTGGATGATTTGCCATGGCTCCTTCCTATGAAATCATGGGATTTGTAGTTTTACAAGGCTTTTCACTTTCTCTGCCAAAAGAGTGCTGGAGCTCACCAAACTACAAATCCTAGGATTCCATAGGAAGGAGGAATGGCATATCATCCAGTTTCAAACTGGGTTATTTGGGTAGTGTGGATTCAACCTTGGGATGACCATATGTGGTGCTATACCAAAATAAAGCAATACAAATGTGCATGTTGATTTAATTTAAAAAAAAAAGAAGAAGAAGGAAATATGGGGGAAAGAAGGCAAGGGACTCATAACAAATACCAAAATATGCCAAAACAGGTAGTCCAGATGCACAATACTCTTCGTATTCAACATTATAAGGATACATTTGACCCAAAGTTCCAAAAGTTTTTGAAAAAAGAAGCCATACTTCTGTACAGATGTGACACGTGAACCGCCCTTAGATCTCTGGTCAGTATTTCAGAGGCAAATATAATTAATCTTTTGTACCTTGGAGTTCAGAACGGAAAGAAAGTAAGATACAAATACCCAAAATAGTGAGCTGAGCAAAAGGGTTGCAATAAACCATTGTCCTGCAACCTCCTCCATGGGACAGTGAAAGTTTTCCTCCATGTTAATTTTTATCTTCCACTCCAGCACCAGAAAAACAGTGTTGTTGTTCTTGCTCTTGTGTGCCTTATGAATTATGGCAACCCTACGGGGGATACTATCACAGGGTTTTCTTGGCAAGATTTGTTCAGAGGGGTTTTGCCTTTGCCTTCCTTTGAGGCTGAGAGGGTGTGAATTGCCCATGGTCAACCAGTGGGTTTTCACAAGCAAGCAAGGATTTGAACCCAGGTCTCCAGAGTCGTAGTGCTCAAAGTACTACACCACATTGGCCCTCTATTCGACTACCTTACAGGACTGTAAGCAATCAGCCCCACAGCAAACCTGCAATATTAAATGGGATATTTAATTGTAGGGCTGTCAGAAGAGGCTCCCCTCCCCACTCGCATTGTGGAGATAAGAAAAGGGAGGTCTACTCCCCAAAGACTGTTCCAAGCTTTTCTTGGGCCCAGCTTTCAATATATGGACCATCAAAACTGGGCTACACTGCAAGGCTGTTGGAAGTTGCGACTGCTCATAGTCCTCATTATGTGGATGGCAACATATCAAAAACAGTATCCTCCAGTCTGCAGAAGAATCCCTCGGGTTCTCCCACAAGAAAAATCAAGACTGGTTTGATGAAAACAACCAAGAGATCCAGGAGCTGTTGACAAAGAAGAGAACTGCTCACCAGGCATACCTCGCCCAGTCAACCTGCCATGTAAGAAAAGCAGCTTTCCACCTCACATGTAGTAAACTACAACAAAAACTCCGAGACATGCAGAACAAGTGGTGGATCAATATAACAGAAAAGACACAATGCTGTGCAGATCTGGGTGATCATAGAGGATTTTATGAAGCTCTTAAAGCAGTTTTTGGACCTACTTATCAGGCCCAAAGCTCCTTATACAGTACAGATAGTCAAACATTAATTACTGATAAAGCCTCCATCCTGAATCGATGGGCTGAACATTTTCAAAGTCTCTTTAGTGCCAACCGAGTAGTCCAAGGCTCAGCTATCCAACATATGATATAAAAACCGATGGAAAATGAATTGGACATAGCTCCCACTTTGGAATAGACCCTTAAGGCCATACAGCAGATGAAAAACAGCAAGGCAGCTGGGATTGATGGAATCCCACCTGAAGTTTGGAAACACGGAGGTCATGCACTCCATGAAAAATTCCACGAATTCCTTGTGAATTGCTGGGAAAAAGGGGAACTGCCATCAGACTTCCGAGATGCAGTCATCATCACCCTGTACAAGAAAAAAGGAGCAAAATCCGACTGCTCAAACTATCGAGGCATAACACTGCTCTCTATTGCTGGAAAAATCTTTGCAAGGATACTCCTGAACAGATTAGTTCCTGCTATTACAGAAGAACTTCTCCCTGAAAGCCACTGTGGCTTCAGAGCCAATAGGAGTATACAGACATGGTATTTGCCCTTAGACAACTGCAAGAAAAATGTAGGGAGCAGAACAAGGGTCTCTATGTAACATTAGTCAACCTCACCAAAGCCTTCAACACTGTAAGTAGAAAAGGTCTTGGCAGATCCTGGAAAGACTAGGATGTCCCCCCAAATTCCTTAAAATGATTATCTTGCTACACGAGGGACAGCGTGGTCAAGTCAGATATGGCGATGCTCTTTCAGAGCCCTTTCTAATAACTAATGGAGTGAAGCAAGGTTGTGTTCTTGCACAAACTTTATTTACAATCTTCTTTAGCATGATGCTCCAAAGGGCTACGGCAGAGCTTGAAGAAGACGACGGCATCTATATACATTACTGTACTGATGGTAGCTTGTTTAACTAAGCCGTCTGAGGGCTTACACTAAGACTCTAAACTATCTAGTCTGTGAGCTGCTCTTCGCCAATGATGCTGCCCTTGTTGCCCACACAGAGCAGCTCTGCAGCGCCTAACATCCTGCTTTGCAACAGCTGCAGAGCTGTTTGGGCTGGAAGTCAACTTGAAGAAAACAGAAGTTCTTTACCAGCCTGCACCACAGGACGAACACCACCATCCCCACATTGCCATCGGCAAATGTGTGCTTAAGTCCGTTCAGCAGTTCACCTACCTGGGAAGCATCATCTCCTCAGATGCCAAGATTGACAAAGAGGTTGATGACAGATTAGCAAAGGCATATAGTGCATTTGGAAGACTTCACAAAAGAGTCTGGAGCAATAAACACCTGAGGCAAAGCACAAAAATCAGTGTGTATAGAGCCATCGTACTGTCTATCCTCCTTTATGGATCTGAAACATAGGTCACCTATCGCCACCACCTATGACTCCTCGAGCGCTTTCATCAGCGCTGTCTACGCACAATCCTAAATATACACTGGACTGACTATGTGACGAATGTTGCTGTCCTTGAGCAAGCAGGGATCACTAGTATTGAGGCCATGATATTGAGAACGCAGCTGCGCTGGGCAGGGCACGTTTCTAGGATGGAGGACCATCGCCTCCCAAAAATACTACTCTACGGTGAACTCGCCACAGGTCAGCGTAAGAGGGGTGCTCCAAAAAAGCGATACAAAGACTCCCTGAAACAACACCTCAGGTTTGGCCAAATTGATCACCAACCGTGGTCCGCCCTGGCCTCACATCGGGAGGCATGGAGATGCACTATCCACAATGCCCAAGGAGACCTTCTGCTGTGCTTTTTGCAACCGGACTTGTTTATCTCAGATTGGCCTTTTTAGTCCTCAGCGCGCTTGCAGAAAGCGCGGGATGAGTCCTTCCTGAATCTTCGTTTGCGAAGAAAAGCCAGAGAGATTCCACTTTAACTGTTCTGGCTGTCTCGTCTAGAATCCTGGGATTTGAAGGACAGGAAGTTTGTGGTTACATTGTAGAGACGCAGTATCTGCAATGGGGTGCTACGACTTTGAGTTCCCGATCACAGCTCTTTCATGCGCAGGTCAAGAGGCGAGGGTACGCATAGAAATCAAGGATTAAAAAACGCTTTGCACCCCCTTAACATTAGGAGGCATTAGAAATTCCCTTAAGAAAGATATTAGTTTATAATTAAAGGAATTATAAGGAATTCCTTATAATTTAAGGAAGATGTACATTGAAATGGAAGTAAATCCTGTTAATACAAATATACTGTATAGAGAGAAATATACATATATAAATGAATGTAAGTTAAAATATAAGAAAGGTTAAAAGGGAAGAAGTAGCAAGTTTATGAACCAGTATGGTAGGAAGAAATTTAGTGTATTAATGTATTTTTTTAGAGCTATTGTCTGTATATATAGATTAGTTGTGTACGTAATTGTGTGTATTTGTGGTAATGTTTTGTTTTTGTGTGTCTGTGAGACATTTGTATAAAATCTTCTTAATAAAGAGAATAAAAAAAGGAAAGATATTAGTTTATTTCTGTGCAATAACATAGGGGCAAGTACAGAATGAAGTAAGATTGTATGATGAAAGAAGATAATTATTGATGATTGATATTTAATCAACAATAATTCTACAGAATCTAGTATAGTGTATATTGTATAATGTATGGGAGAGGAATGGTGTACTATTATTATTATTATTATTATCATTATATTGATTTGTGATATTTAACCAACAATAATTCTACATAATCTAGTATAATATATATTGTATAATGTATGGGAGATGAATGGTGTGTGTATTATTATTATCATATTGATTATTGATATTTAACCAACGCTAATTCCACAGAATCTAGTATAATGTATATTGTATAATGTATGGGAGATGAATGGTGTGTGTATTATTATTATCATATTGATTATTGATATTTAACCAACGCTAATTCCACAGAATCTAGTATAATGTATATTGTATAATGTATGGGAGATGAATGGTGTATGTATTATTATTATTATTATTATTATTATCATATTGATTAGTGATATCTAACCAACGCTAATTCCACAGAATCTAGTATAATGTATATTGTATAATGTATGGGAGATGAATGGTGTATTATTATTATTATTATTATTATCATATTGATTAGTGATATTTAACCAACACTAATTCTACAGAATCCAGTATAATGTATATTGTATAATGTATGGGAGATGAATGGTGTGTGTTAGATTACATGGTAATATTGTTAGATTGGTTGTTTGGATTCTATGCCAATCTTTCTTTTTTAATTTGTTCAATGAAAGATAAAAAAAATAAATTCCTCTTCATTATAATGCCTTCAGATAATTATATTTTCTATCAAAGTAAAAAAAAAAAAAAAGAAGAACTCTGACATAGCTGGAGATATTTTAATAAGAACACCAGGAGCTGTTAGCTCGATGCTGGAACTCTTGGCGTCGTCAAGAGAAGCGAGGAGGGAAGGGAGACCTTTGGAAGAGCCAACGCGTGCGCTGCGTAGTTTGGCCCGCCCGGGCTGCCGTAGTCGCCGTCGTCGTTGCAGTTCCGGAAGTGACGTGAGGAGCGGTGCGCCGACGTTCCTTTGGGGCGGTGTATTGAGCGCGTGGAGCTGTCCCGGTGCCTCTGCGTGAGTTAAAGGGGTTTAGAAAGCGCGGGCGCAGGCTGTCGTCTTGCCCCTTCCGTTTGAATTTGGGGGCGCAGCGCCTTTGGTCCTTCGTGTGAATTTACGAATTTGGGTCGCTGCTGTCCTGAGGTTAATTCTCAGATTTATTCGGCCGGTGGTCAGAATAGGTAACCTGTCTGTAACTGACAGTGAATTTCAGCCAATTGTTATTAATATTACTATTGAAAAAACAGTAACAGGACAGAACTTGGCACCTACAGCTCCTAGTTTGAAACGTTGATCTGCAGTTGTCCCTTCATATTCGCTGGGGTTTGGTTCCAGGGACCCCACCCCCCACCCCCGTGGATACCAGAATCCGTGAATACTCAAGTCCCACTAAATGCAATGGCATAGCAAAATGGCGTCCCTTATATCAGATGGCAAAATCAAGGTTCGCTTTTGGGATTATTATTTTTTAAAGAATATTGTCAAGCCGTGGATACTTAAATCTTTGGATACCAAACCCGTGGATACGGAGGGACAGCTGTACTAGATTGTAGGTCTATCCTTATTAGTTACCAGCAACAACAGGCCAGACCACAGAGTGGACCAGATCCTGTGACAAATGCCCACTCTGTTCCTGTATCCACCCATGTGACAAGTGGATGGAGCAAGCTTGTTTTCTGCTGCTCCAGAGACTGGAACACAGAGCAATGGATGCAAGCTCCAGGAACAGAGATTCCACCTCAACATTAGGAGGAACTTTTTGACAGTAAGAGCTGTTCGGCAGTGGAACACACTCCCTCGGAACGTGGTGGGGTCTCCTTCCTTGGAGGTCTTTAAACAGAGGCTGGATGGCCATCTGTCAGGGATGCTTTGATTGTGTATTCCTGCATGGCAGGGGGTTGGACTGGATGGCCCTTGTGGTCTCTTCCAACTCTACAATTCTATAATTCCATGAGACTATCAGGATGGTGGTGGTGGTGGCTAATACCATTCGTTTATTCATCCCCTGATACAGTGGCTCTTAACCTTTTCTTTAACAGGGACCCCCTTTAAATATCTCTTGTTGTCATGGGCCCCAAGACTTAACTCAAGATTTAACACCCGAACAACAACAACAACAACTAATAATAATAATAATAATAATATAATTACAGGATCCATTAAACCTTCTCTCAGAACCATCAGAGGGAGAGAGGGAAGACTTATCCCCCACTTTCTCCAGCTAGGTTGCAGCTGGTGTGGGTTGAACAGGAACACAATAGGTCTAGCCAGCCAACCAGCCAACCTTTGCCTTGCCTCCTGTCACGTGGCCAAATCCACTGTGTGTGTGTGGTGGTGGGGAAGTGGGCTGAGCAGCCTTCAAGCCTTTGTGGACCCCCTGTGAGGACATTGCAGGCCCCTGGAGGTCCACAGACCATAGGTTAAGGACCACTGTATTAGGCATAAGTTTTAAAAATTCTGAATCAGCATGGCATCATGATATGAAAAATACTTTATAGTGCCTGGGTATGTATACTTGGAAGGTAGTCTTACAGGGGGGTTCTCTACTGTAAGTCAACATTGGCTTAAAGCCAGAGTGTGGATGTTGTGTTCTTTCTTTGTTACTTTAGCTGTACAGTATACACAGCAAGGTAATTGAAAAGCAGAAAGAGGTAGTTGACACATTTTGTTTCATGCATGAATATTTCAAGCAGGAATGTGTAATGATCTATTTCCTTATGTTCTTGCACTGCAGTTCCCATCATCCCTCATCATTAACTGTGGGGACTAAGAATGATGGAAGTTGCAATCCAACATCTGGAAATCTGCATTTGTCCACTCCTAATTTAGAGGAGAAAGGTTGCAAAAATTACTTTTTTGGAGCACAACTCCCCAACTCTTAGCCAATGATTATGCTGGCTGGGGAGGTTTAGGGAATTGTAGTCCAAACCCCATGGGACCACTACCATATTTGTGACATATTATTATTATGTTAGCACAGTTTTATGGATATTCACCATGGACCAGCAGCTCCTTACCAACTTTGAACAGTTGTAGCACATGCCACATACCCAACATACAGAAGGCCCCAGATTTAACCTCTGGTATCTCCAGCTAAAGAACCATGTATAACATTGCCAAATAAAGCAGTACAAGTACTTAAAATCTTGCTGGGCTTTTACCAGTTGAGATAGGAAGTATACACAATGATCTGACATTATAGAGCATATATATATATATATATATATATATAGAGAGAGAGAGAGAGAGAGAGGTTTTTTATATCTTACTGTTTGTAAGCTGATTTTGTAAGCAGCATAGTCTTGACTGAACATTCATAATCATGGACCACTAGACAAACCTCTGGGAGCTCTTCACAGCAGTTGACAGCAATAACCCAGTGATGGACAAGCAAAGTACTATGCCAGGAGAAAAGATTCCAGTTGCATGCCATTTGAATTAAAAAAATATCCCCCTGTCAAAGTGTGTGGCAGTGAGCACAACCAGCCAGACTCCATCTTTGAAAGTGTTCAAGCAGTGGTTGCACTGGAACAGTGAGTATGGGAATTATGGGAGAAACCCACTATCAGGAACTAGTTGGGTTTGTCTTTTACTTAAATTTCGCTTATTGTATAACAACTTCATGAAACTGCTATGGAAGGTTAACTGGAGATCTGGAATGTGATGTCATCAGTACAGTGATAAATATCCATTTTCTTCTGCCTTCCATAAGGTTCAGGGAGGCACTGGAGATGTTGCAGTGATATCTGAGACCAGTTATTGATGGGGTGTCTTAAAAGCTAACTGTTGATTCAGAAAGAGCAGAGGTGCTTTTAGTCAACAGAGATCTGTTCTGAGGTTGAATGCACAGACTATTTTGAACAGGGTTGTGTTTACTGTATGGAATTGTGCCTGAAGGGTAAGGATGTAGCTGAGAGCAGAAATGCTTCTGTGATGCACACTGGTTATGATTGTTATGTCAGCTGTATCCTTATCTAGATGGATCAGGCCACGGACATTGATGTCATCGTCCCATCTAGTTGTACTATTGTGGATTTATTTATTGGAAAAGAGGAGTAAGTGAAGGGTTCAGTAGGTCTCCCTGTTTCTGTGTTTTCCAGAGAAGCAGAACTGAAAAAATTTTCAGAACATTTCCCAATGCTGCAAATGATGTTATCTAATTTAGAGTATTTTGTTTATTTTCAAACACATTCAAAGATTTATATGGAAAATATTTTGTTGGAATATTTGTATTAATGTAAAGAGAGTAACATATTTCCTGTATATTTAAGACAAATGACTTTACCTAAAAGAACTCTATATTTTAAGGTCACATACCTAAAGAGGTATGTACAGATCATCCCCCCTCCATTTACACGGGATTGTTACCCACCATTTCGCTTACCTGCAATTGGAGAAGAATGTCTCTCTAGGCATTTAGAGGCTCATAGACTCACAATGGAGGTTGTCTCTCTAGGCATCGGGAGATCCTCCAGCAAGAATCTATGGTCAACTTTTGCCAGAAGGTGACCATAGAGTTGCACCAAATCCCTAGAGAGGCATCCTCTCTAGGCATTTTCTAGATCCTCTGGCACGATTTTATGATATAATAAGGTGGTTTATGGTAAGTCTAGGAACGTATTCCACCTGTAATTGGGGGCCGACCTGTACCTAACCAGGTATACCTCACTTAACAAAGTAGATATGTTCCTGAGTGTTACTTCTTTAACAGAAACTTTGGTGCCACAGGTAGAAATAATATGAAAAGAATGGGGTTCCTACACCACAAAAAAGAAGAGCAGTTCAACATGTTTCAGCAAACTTTTTATTTTTATTCAAACCTAACATTATGCACATGTAAAATGAAGCACCAGGTCAGGTAAGCCTTCCATAAGTAAACAAAACTATTTCGAATCCTCTAGAGAGCTCTTGAAAGCTTCTTCCAAAATACATCCAGGGTTCATTTTTTTCTTTCAATAGCCTCCACTTTTCTTATGATTTCCATTTTGGTGACAAAACATATAGATTCCCCTCGCTTACTGATATTCCAGACTAACATGTCTATGTATTTGAATTCTTTAATATAGTTCTGTAAAATTGTTCAAACATTTAATGGTGCTTTATAACTTTATAAGTTCTAGTTGTAATTTTAGAGTGAAGTGTTTTTGTTTCTTTCTTAATTTTTTCTTTTTTTCTTAATAGTTCAATTCTGTGCTTTTAAATTAAAATTTGAAAATGGAGTCTAAGAAGGAGATTATTAACGACCAGCGGTTTTCCCGCATTACAAAAGATCCTAGATTTTGGGAAATGCCAGATAAAGACCGCAAGATCAAAATTGATAAAAGGTTTCGTGCTATGTTTCATGACAAGAAATTCAAATTGAAATACACTGTGGATAAACGAGGGCGACCTATTAATCACAGCTCCACAGAAGACCTGAAACGCTTTTATGCACTTTCTGATTCAGATTCTGATGTTTCAGAGTGTGATGATAAACAAACTGAGAAAAAAAGGACCAAGTCTAAAGGAGAAAGACGCTCTGAAAAATCTGCTGATGCTACAGACAGCAAAGTAGCAGGTTATAAAAGCTCTCCAGTATCAAAAATTGATGTTTTAAAAAATCAAGGCCAGAAAAGCAAACCCTTAAAGACCATAAAGAATGTGAAAAATACAACAGCAGTTGAATCTGTGCAAGATAAGGAATTTGGATCAAAAAAGGAAAAGAGGCAAGATGGAATGTCTGCAGAGCGCATGCATTTATGTCAGAAATCTTCACAGAAGACTGTAAAAAAAGAAGCAGTGAAAGAGTGCAGCACAGAAGGTAATGTAGGCCATAAAAGAACTGAATTAAGTTGGTTGAATAGATTTAATTAGTGTCACCTCAGTCTACCTCCTGTCTAGCTTTCCTTGAAAGTAATTTTCATTGGTGCAGGCAGTCATATCTTGGTTTATTAAGACAAGATATACACAAGCCTTTTGCTTGTGCAAATAGCCCCTTTGCTCCTCCCTTCACAGTGCACAACATTCAAAACAGAAAGTTCTAACCATAACTTTCTGTTTCATCCAGACTAGAAAACTAGGTTTACCACCTTCGGAACAATCCAGGTATAGTGGATGTATAGTGGCCTGCAACAATGCAGCTCCACAGTGTGGAGAGCCAGTATGGTGTAGTGGTTTGAGTGTTGGACTAGGACACAGGGAGACAGGTTCAAATCCCCACTCAGCCAGGGAAACCCACTGGGCAACCTTGGTAAGTCACACTCTCAGCCTCAGAGAAAGGCAATGACAATTCCCTGTCTAAATAAGCTAGGTTGCCATAATTCAGAAATGACTTGAAGGCACATGACAACAACGGTGTGGCTCCTTGCCCCAGGCAGATGGATCAGCCTTACATGACCTTAACAGCTGTGCAGTGGCATAAGATGGGTTATTTCACATTTCACAGGGGTTGCTGGATAATTCATGCTTTAGCCTGGCAACTCAAGGATGTAGAGGTGGCTGGAAACAGACTGGGGGAGTAAACCTTTGTGTTAGCAACTTACTTTTACTGCTTTTATATGTATTCAGATGCAAGATGGTTCATGCCTGCACAGTTTGGTTTCTCTCATTTGGATCTTCTCTATGAACCATGAAGATCCATACTCTAGTTGCTTTGCCTTGTGGGGCGTTGAGCCCAGGCCAGGGGACTCATTAGCCAGCCATGATATTGGCCCTGGGATAGTCTAGTTAGAATTTGTTTTTTAGAAGCCACTTGCTATGAGGAGATGCCAGAACCCACTGAGTAAAGGGCTGTGATGCTACCTCTATTGGGAACTGCCTTGCTGCCCCAATGTGCCATCAAGAAAGCATACTCTATAGCAGTGATTTGTGTCGGTTTTCCTTCTATCTAAATATAGATTCTTATTCAGATAGAAAGGTCACCATTGAATAATTATATTTGATAGGCTAAAATGGATCACATTTTAAGGATTTGCCAATTCTGTTTAAACTGCTAGTATTCAAATGTAATTTCAATCAGGCAGTTTAAAAATATTTATTGTAGGGTTTTTTTAGTGCTTCCTATTTAAACATTTAAAACCCATTTTTTTTAAAAAAAAAAAACTGTTCATGATGATCCACTTGTTTTAAGTTTGGAGTTTATATGAGCTTCTTTGTTGAGAATGTGATCTGCATCCTGGTCAAAGTTACGTAGTAGATGTATTGTACAGTGTAATGTAAAACTATAAAAAGTTGCTACATTGGAAAGAAATTGAGAAAAATTAGAAACTGTCACTTTTAGATATGCACTTCTAGATTGAGAAAATAAACTGGTGTGAAAAGTACTTTTCCTAAATAAATATGCTATCAAAATATTTACATGTTTAAAATGGTTTTAAAAATAATTGATTCTGTTCACTCTCATGTATGCTGGAATTCTTCCCACCACTTTGGAGGAAATCTTGGGAAAGTGGTTATAAGCATGCCATTTTCCGTTTTTATGTAATTAATTTTTAAAAGACGAACTAATAGAATCTTTAGCAGTTTTCCATTCTTTTTTCTACACATCATATCTAGTGTGGTGTCTTTTTTGTTGTTGTTAAGATTTTTATAGAATCAATTCTCCTTTGAAAAAATATCTGTTTAGATTCGGGGTGGGCAAAGTGTGGCCCACAGGCTACATACAGCCCCAGGATTATTTTTGTGGCCTCCGAGGACTTCCCAGGGGTCAAAATTGTTTGACCCCCCGCCCAATACCCTTAGGGGGCATGGCAGCATTTTGTCATGTTTTTGCCTGCCCTGGGCTGATTTAAATGCAGGAAAATGTTTTTCTGAAACACAAAGTCAACAGGAAGTGACATCCACTTACTTCCTCTTTCTGAAAAGTTCTCTCCTGGGGCTAAAATTATGCCGGAAGTGGCCCCACACCGCCAAGAGAACATTAGGGGAGATAATTTTTTAAAATCTTTTTTGTGGTGGTGGGTGCAGTGAAAGGGTATAGCCATTCAAACTCTCCTGTGGGCCGAAGCTCCTCCCCAGAATTCCACAGTTGCCCACCCCTGGTTAGGACAAATAGTATTGTGCATGTGTGTTAAACATACTGTCTCTTCTCCTTCATTTAGCAAAGAAAGATACTTCTGTCAGTTTTGCCAATAAAAAGGATTTTAAAAATAAAACTTGTAAAAATGAAGAAAGCTCGGATCTTGAAGACTCAGAAAGCAGTGGAGAAACAGAACAGGAAGGAGAGTCAGGAGAGAATGGAGAGCTGGAAGAAGAAAGAGATTTGGGAGATGGTGGAGAAATGACAGAAGAAGGTGATTCGGATGAAGAAGATGAAGAAACTGGAGAAGGAAGTGAGATAGATGATGATGAAAGTGACAGTGGGCCGGATTTGGCGAGGGGGAAGGGCAATATTGAAACTAGCTCTGAGGATGAAGAGGAAGATGATATGACAGAATTATTTCCAAAGGAACCTGAAATTGTACATAAATGGGGAGAACTGACTAAAGATGCCCCTCGTGCAGATCAGGTAAAGCTTCTGGTTGGGCAAAATGTGCCCCTCCAGGGTTGGGGTTGGTTGTCATTTTTTACCATCTTGGCCAGTACGGCAAATGAACAGGTTGATAGGAGTGAAGTCCAGCAGTACTTGAGATCCAACATGCCTGCCTCCAATTTAGGTGGTTGTAAAAGTGCTAGCTATATTCTTTATAATTCCAGTAGCTCTTCAGCATAGTAACTGCTCTTCATTTCCTATCTCCCTTCTCTGCCAATCCAACCCATGTTTAGTTGGAAGTAAATCCTATTAATGCTTACTCTCAAGTAAGGGTTTCAGCTTTGGTCACAGCTGACCTATAGTAATTAAACAGTGCAGTCCTGTGCATGTCTACTCAGAAGCAAGCTCTGTTGAGTTCAGTGGGACTTAGTGCCAGCCAAACATGCACAGGATTGCAGAGTAAATGATACCCACTCCATGAGCTTCATATGTAACAAATGGCTTTGACCTTGAGCTTTCACCCACACCCCAGATACCTGTACCTTGCTGAAGTCTAGTAGAACCAGTACTTCTGCCAGCAAAATGACTTTGCAACTTCTTGTTCATTGGTAGGGGAAACAAACACATAACATCAGCTGAAATATTTTTTTTTCTCGTTTATATAAAACACACTAAAAATCCCAGTATCATGACAGTAGACACCAGAAAGAGCTATGTGAACAGTAACAGTGAAGGTCATTATTTTTAAACTCACAAGTGCTGGTAAGTATTGTAAAGATAGCACATAACTTGAAAGAGCTTTCACATTAAAATGGGAAGAAGGAACACATGAATATATTTATATTTGCAAAATCTAAAGGACAATCTAAAAATGCTGTTTCTTGCGCACACACACAGACATACAATACATATATATTAACAAAGAGAACTTTAAAATATAGATCAAGAGCAAAATGTTTCATCTTCTGCCTTCAGGATCCAGAACATTTTGCTCTTGATATATATTTTTAAAGTTCTGTTGGTTAATCGCTTCAATAAACATAAATGTCTTCAGTGATTACCTGCATCCTTCTTGGATTCAGGACAAACTTGGGAGAAGTGCTGTTGGCTTGATGTTTAATCAGACACACCCACACACATTTTCTAAGCTATACCAAAGCCATTACCTGTTGTGATGGATAGTAGAATGACAACCTTTGTTGTTTTTGATTGTATCCCCCCTTGGAGTAGGCAGGAATTCCAGGGCGTGGGGAGGGGAACACAACCTTGTTATTTGATTATCTTTGCTGGAGAAACAAGATAGAGGTGTGACTTGCCCCTATTTTCCAGATGTTCTCAATGGCAGGAAGATTTGTTACTGTGTTTACAGTGGACTATGAGCTCCTCCCCTGTGCTGTGCAGAAATTTAGTTTTCTAACATAATGTTTGTATTACTTGATATTACTTCTAAGGCTCTGAGATAATGCTTTGATCAGTTTACCTTACACTAAAGTGGGGATAGGCAACCTGCCGTTTTCCTGGTAATTTGGACTAATGTTCCTATAAGCTCTTACTATGGCCCATGGAGGCTGGGTCTTATGAAAGTTGTAGTCCAAAACAGCTGGAGGGCTTGTTCACAAAGGTCAAGCACTGTTTGGTTACAAAACATGTGGTTAAAAATTGCTCCTTCCTCTTCACACAGATCACATGCAGATTGGCGGTTTGCAACATGGATTGGGATCGACTGAAGGCCAAGGATCTGTTGGCTTTATTTAATTCTTTTACATCCAAAGGTGGTGTTATTTTTTCTGTAAAGGTAAGTATTTCTTTTAACCAATAAAATCACCTTGACTCTTGCATAGAGTTTTGGCTGTGAGACTTGCAGGGCTTGTAAAAGACCTAGCTGCAATCCTGCTGCACAATAAGGTATACCTGAAGAGTAGTTGTTGTTATGTGAGATATAAATAAATATGATAATAACAATAATAAATAGGGTGTGGATAATGCTAGTGATGCTAAAGTGTTGACACTGAGTCCGAGTAGCCCTAGGATGTTAAAAAGGAGTCAGTGTGGTGAAATGGTTTGGATGTTGAACTAGGTCTCCTGGAGACTGTGTTCAAATCCTCACTCAGCCATGGAAATCCACTGAGTGACCTTGGATAAATAATCCTCAAAGGAAGGCAATGGCAAACTTCCTCTGAATAAAATTTGCCAAGACAACCCCAGGATAGAATCCCCATAAGTCGAAGTCAACCTGATAAGAACAACAACAATCCTGAGGAAATGCCACCAACTCAGAACTAAAACAGGGAAGAACAAAAGGGCAGGAAATATGGGACAGTTTGGTTCTAAATGATCCACTTTCTGAGAGAAAATATGTGCTTTATCATCTAGAAGGCACACCTCCCTGAGCAGCTGGTTGGAAATGAGATTTTTCTTGCTTCCTCCCCACCCCCAACTCCATTAATACCAGTGGAGGCTTTCTTGAAACTTAAATGCAGTGGGGGGATTTGAAGACTCAACTGCTGGGAAAAGAGGGCTTTTTAAGGACTTGTATGTGTGTGAGAAAGTGAGTGAGAGAGCAAGAGAGAGAGAGCACATACGGATGTGTAAATGGTGTTAGGGATACACAGCTTGAGTATCCTTTATCTGAAATGCTTGGGACCAGAAGTGTGCCATATTTCAGTTTTTTTCCAGATTGTGGAATACTTGCATATACATAATGAGATATCTTGGATATGTGACCCTAGTCTAAACATGAAATCTATTTTTGTTAATTTTGTGCATGTAACAGAGTTTGTGTACATGGTGTACACAAAGCAAAGGTGTCACTATCTCAACCACTCATGTGGACAATTTTGGATTTTGGAGTATTTCAGATTTTGGAATTCTGGATAAGGGTGCTCATTCAACCTGTATACTTTTTAGCATGTGGCCCACCATGCTTGTGATATATGAGCCACACATCATTCATACCTGGAGGCAGTTTGGCCCTTGAGGTAAAAATCCTTCCCCAACCCTGTCCTAGTAATTTGGGTGTGTGGGAAAGATGGCAGAAACAACATACCAAAAACCTAGTTAATCTCACATTATTTGATGTACCGGTAATAACTATTTACCTTTTTTATTGTTTCTAGATTTATCCTTCAGAGTTTGGAAAAACTAGAATGAAAGAAGAAGAAGTGAATGGACCAACAGAACTGTTAAGCCTTCCTGAGAATGTTACAGAGAAAGACAGGTATTTAATGTTTGTGAAATTTCTGTCCTCTTAAGGTCACAATCATATCCACTTTTAGTCTCCTCAGCTCAAAACCCTTTTTAGAATGTGCATCTTAAATATGTCCTTCCTATTTCCCCATGCTTTAAGTGCCTATGAACCTAATATGAACCAAGAAATTGTGGAGACTGTCATAGTCATGTTGAAGATGCAACATAGTGGTTTAATCTAGAACACATCTTGCTTAGACTTATTGAAATCAATAGGACAGGTTAGTCATGACTGATTAAAACCTTTTTTTAAAGTGAGTTTGTTGTTAAGTATGACTTAAGTCTAGATCCAGCACGTTATGTTCAGAAATGTGGAACACTGCAGTACAAATATCAGTTATGTTTAGGAGAACAATCCTACTAGTGTTCGGCCTTAGATAATAGAAGCAACTTGTGGAGCAGCTCTCACTGTGGCTAGAGCTAAGAGCACTACCAACAAAGCAAAGCAAGGATAGGCAAGCGTTGCATGTCCAGGGACCAGGGTTTTTTTTTTGACACTGAATAGTGCAAGGGGAGCTTGTAATCTTTCTAAAGAGGGAAGTTGTATCCTGGAGGCTTCTAGGAAAGGCAGTTACCCTCTTTTGGGCCAGATAAAGAGTAGTCCAGGTAGACTAGAGGTGAGAGGTCACAAACTTTCTTGGAAAAATCCCAAGGCTGTTCTTGTAGCACTCAACCCTTCCAGAGTCATAAAATCATAAGAGTTGGAAGGAGCCCTTTGAAACCCTAGGTCCAACCCCCTGCTCAGTGCTGGAAATCCAGCTAAAGCATCCTCAGCAGGTAATTGTCCAACCTCTTTTTGAAGACATCCAGAGAAGGATCATACTTTATTTATTTATTTACACATGTGCGTGCATGCACACACATATATGTATACATCCCCATCACTGTACAAGTGATGCTTTACAATAAAAAGAAGAAGAAAACAGTTCCCTGCCCTCAGGCGTACAGTCTAAAGACACCCCACAAAAGGAATACTGTGTCCATTTCTGGGCACCACAATTCAGGAAGGATATTGAGAAGCTGGAATGTGTCCAGAGGAGGGCGACCAGGATGGTGGGAGGTCTGGAAGCCATGCCCTATGAGGATCGGCTTAGGGAGGTGGGCATGTTTAGTCTGGAGAAGAGAAGATTGAGAGGGAACATGATAGCCATGTTTAAATATTTGAAGGGATGTCATACTGAGGATGGGGCAAGCTTGTTTTCTGCTGCTCCAGAGACTAGGACATGGAGCAATGGGTTCAAATTACAGGAAAAGAGATTCCACCTAAACATGAGGAAGAGCTTCCTGACAGTAAGAGCTGCTCAGAAGTGGAATGCAGTGCCTCGTAGTGTGGTGGAGTCTCCTTCTTTGGAGGTTTTTAAACAGAGGCTGGATGGCCATCTGTTGGGAATGATTTGATTATGTATTCCTGCATGGCAGGGGGTTGGACCGGATGGTCCTTGTGGTCTCTTCCAAACTCTATGATTCTGTGAAGAGGGATGGCAGTGTGGAAGGGGATTAGGTCCAGCAGAAACTGCCTCTTCTCTTTTCTCCCTCTGAGGCAGGGGCTGTTGGAATGGAGGTAGGGCCTTTCATTTGCTTTTGGGCCTAGGAGACCTCACTGTCTCTAGGCAATTGTTTCCATTGCCAAACCACTCTCACTATTAAGAAGTTCCTTCTAATGTTCAATCAAAATCTACCCTCCTATAGGAAGTTAAGTGGTTGATTGATATAGGGGGATGTTTGAAGATGGGTGAGTATGTGGGAGGGTTTGAGTAAGTTGAACAAGGTGAATATAAGAGAAGAGAGATTGGAAGGAACTGGAGAGGAAGAGAGAAAAGGAGAATTAGAGACTGAGTTTGAAAGGAATGGATTGTCAGGAAAATAAATTTAAATCTTTTAATTTGTTTTTGGAAATTAAATTAAGAAGAAATTGAAACTTGTATTGATATATACATGTTTATATAGGTATGTTGGTAAACATGATGGAATTTATTTTATAAAAATACTTTAAAAAAACTACCCTCCTATAATATAACTTAAACCATTAGACTTACTGTAGTTCTACCCTCTGAGGCGGCAGAGAACAAGCCTGCCCCCTCTTCTTTATGGCAGCCCATGAGGTATTTAAATAGTGTGATCATGTCACCCGTCAGTCTTTTCTTCACCAAGCTGAACATGCCCACCTTCTTCCACCTTGCCTCATATATTTTGTTTTCTATATCTCTTATCATCCTTGTTGCCCTTTTCTGAACTCACTTCAACATGTCTATATCCTTCTCAAAATGAGGTGCCCAGAACTGAATGCAATACTCTGGATGAGGCTTGACCAGCCCAGAATATAGTGGACTATTATGTCCCTTGACTTGGGAACTATGGTTCTATTCAAGCAGTCTAAGATAGTATTTGCCTTCTTTGCTACAGCATCGCACTGCTGATTTATGTTCAGCTTACGATCAACAATAAGCCTAGGGTCCTTTTCACATGTAGTACTGCTGAGCCATGTATCCCTCATACTGTAGCCATGCATTTGGGCTTTGTGGCCTAAATGTGGGATTTTGCACTTGTCTCTGTTAATTTCTACCCAGTTTTCTAGTTTATCAAGGTTTTTCTGAACTTTGTTCCTGTCTTCCAATGTGCCAGCTACCCCTCCTCATTTTGTTTCACCCTCTAATTTGACAAGGATTCCCTCCACCCAATCATCTAAATAATTGATAAAAGTATTGAAGAGTGTCAGTGCCAGGACAGAACCCTGCAGAACTCCACTTGAGACCTTTCAATCTGAAGCACAGCCAGTGATGACAACTCTTTCAGTACAGTTTTCTAACCAATTATTGAACCATCTGATGGTGCTTCTTTCTATTCCATGTTCAGTCAGTTTGCTAATCAAAATACTACAGGGGACCTTATCAAATGCTTTGCTGAAATCCAGATAAATGACATCCACAGCATTCCCACCATCTACTAGACCAGTGACCTGTTAAAAAAAACATAAACGTCTACTTTGGCACTATTTGTTCTTGACAAACGCATGTTGGCTCCTAGAAATCACTGCATTGTCATCAAGATACTTGCAAACAGAATCCTGTGTAATCCTTTCTAATATTGTTCCTGGTGTTAAGGTCAGGCTGATAAGCCTGTAATTTTCTGGATCGCCTTTTTTTTTTTTTTGGCCTTTTTTTGTCTGTGCTTAAAGAGAGGGACCATGTTTGTTTGTCTCCAGTCCTCTGAAGGCTCACCTGTTCTCCAAGATTTCTCAAAAATGACGACTAATGATTCTGCAAGTATATCAGCCAGTTTCTACAATACTCTGGGGTGTAGTTCATCTGGCCCTGCAAATTTGTACTCATTTAGGTTAACTAGGTGATTCCTAACTCCTTGTCAATCTTGATTTGCAATCTTGATTTCCGATCTGATCCATATATCTAAAGTCAACTCTTAATAATGTGTTGTTAATAGCCCTTCTAGCACTAGTTATAAATATCATTTTTAAGAGTGGGGCCTGAGATTAATTCTGTTGGGACAAATAATCTATCCATGCCCTTAAACAGAAGTGGTAATAATTATTTCAAGTAAAGAGAATCAAAATATTTGTGAATGTATGGGATGCAGAAAACCTCCTCCTCTAATATCCTTTGATAAAGTAGTATTTTGGATATACTGGCCTTTCCCCCTTTGAAATGGAAGTTGTTAAATAATTTCTGCTAAGCAGGCAAAAATCTTCTCTAGTTAAGGGAAGTAGCAAGACTTGGAAGAGAAAATTCAACGTGGCATAGCTGCCATTTGAGTAGTGGTGATGCAGCCTAGCCATGACAAATTTAATTTGTACCTTGATCATTTTGACTGCCCTTGTCTACAGCTTCTCCAGCTCTACAATATCCTTTTTTAAGGTTTGGCGACCTATATTGTGCACAAGCGTACATGTGATCCTACAAACACATGTTTTGCTATTACAGGATGTGAGATATGACCCATGTAGTTGCATAAAGAGCTTCCACCACTAGATGGAACCTTGTTTCCATCAGTAGGTGAGCATCACCAATTTTGTAGTAATTACATATGTGATCAGTTCAGTACTAGAAGTCTGTGCTAATTTAAATGTTTAGCAGTATGATAGATAATGTTATGTTTCTTTAGCATCCTGCTTCAAAGAACACAATTGCTATGGTCCTTGCCTAAAGGATCTTCCGTTTTTGGAAGGCAAACCCTTGACATAGGGACCTGCTCTCATTTTCCACAAAGCAGAGTGTACAGAAATGATGTTATAATGCTGATAATAAAGGGGAGAATTTCCCCCCAGGAAAATGTGGGAGATAGTAATTTATATAGCATTCATACAACATTGAGAAAATCATCAATGAAATTGCTCTTAAATTTCCTGCTAGATATTAAGTATGTTGACACTAGTACTGTTGTTAAGAAAACTTCTTTTAATCTTTTAGGACATTTTCACTTTTGCATGGGACAAGTGCTCATTGGTTTCATATCTTTATAGGATTAATCAGTCCCTAAGGAGATCCATAAACCAATTTAATTAAAAGAATTTGCAAACAGTGTGGTGCCTTCAGTAACTTCAGACTTGCATTTACCCAACAGCTCCTAATCTCATGTGGAGAGGTGCCTTGGGAATGTGAAGGGAATTTCAAAAGTTATGGTATAGAAAGCTGTGGTTCAAATAGTGTATTTCGACAGCTGGGATGGGAATGCTGCGAACAACAACAACAAAAGTCCCTCTGGATACATATAGGCTCTTAGATGTAACTGAAGTCAGTTTTTACATGTTGGAAACTGACTCCCATCCAGAAAATCCATAATTGGGCTTTGGAATCTGTGTGCCTGCAAGGTATGCTGTAAGTATTAGGATATGCTACCTGATGTCTAAGATGCTTTTATCTTCAGCTCCAAAAAGCCCCAGCTAGTCTGGCCCACAATAAGGAATATGGGAGTTGCAGTCCAGGACATCTGGGGGCCCGAAGGTTCCTTACCCCAGTGTAAACTCTGCTTTTATTCCTGCATTATCAGGAGGACAATGTCTCCCATTTTGCCCATAGTACTTTGGTGATATATGTTCTTACAATATCATGTGGACAGTAAGATAGCACTTTGTTGCTTCAATTGTTCATTTGTTTCTGTAACAATTCTTGACTCTTCCTGTTTCGCTGTAGTATTTATAAGGAGAAACTGAGAGACTATCAATTCAAACGACTGAGATATTTCTATGCAGTGGTAGAATGTGACTCTCCTGAAACTGCCAATAAGATTTATGAAGAGTGTGATGGACTGGAATTTGAAAGCAGCTCTTCTTTTGTTGATCTGAGGTATAACATATTGTCTTTACTAGTCTGTTTTTAAAATGTGCTAGTTTAATGTTATTTAGTAATACAAAGGCCTGTGCAGTGTATTGCTTAGTGCAGTGATTCCGAAACTTTGGTTCTCCAAGTGTTTTTGACTTCAACTTCCAGAAGCCCTTGCTGACTTGGCCAACAGTCAGGAATTCTGGGAGCTAAAATTTAAAACAGCTGGAGGACCAAAGTTTCGGAATCACTGGGTTAGAGTACTGGACTAGGATTAAAAGGATCAAAGTTCAGATCTTTACTCAATTGCTTTGGGCTAGTCACTTTCCTTCATTTTAAGTCTATTTCACATGGCTATTGGGAATAAAAGGGGAAGGATGATCATGTATACCATTTTCATTTCCTTGGTGGAAAGGTGTGATATAAATGTAAAATGCATAAACAATGTATGAAGTAATAGGATTATTTAGAGGTATGTTTGCAATGCCCACACCCCAGGTGGGAATGTGGGCTTATTCAGATAATCCGAAGGTGAATTTAAAATATATTTGAAGTCTGTGTAGAAAAATACCATGCTAGAAAAGGGAATAATTTTTAAAGAGAACGTTGACGTGCAAGTGCAGTACAGCTTGCTTTGCCTAGATTTCCTATTGCCTCTTAGCCTAAAGCTTAGCAGCTGAGTGGAGGTAGGTGACGAAAGTGGCAGTGACCAAGGGTGAGTTCTCACGCTTCCTCTTTTAAAGTTATCTAATTATGAACAACAGATCTTCTATAGAGCTATATTTGTATGAAATCATTTCTATGATTCATATAGTATAAGGCAGGGGTGGGCAATGTGTGGCACTCATGTGCCTCCTTCCCAAATTCTTAACTTAAAAATTCATCTCATGTCCTTTAGGATGTTGATTTGACACTTTGAGGAGAGAACCTGATTTAGCTCTGTGAGGATTATTCCCGCCAAACCAGAAGTTACTTCTGTGTAAATCCACTTTTTGAAAGCGGCCCCTTGAGCCTAAAGCATTTGGTTGGGTGGAACCTAGTGAAATTGTCCCTCAGGCCACCTGACTGGTTGGTCAAGGATACTAACAAAAATAAAATATGAAGAAAAATGCATAATATCAAGGCAGGTTAAACCTCTATAAAATTAATAAAAACTAATCAGTTGAATGAATTGCAGCAGTTTACAGTAATCATAAGTCACCCCATGAGGTCAGAGACCTGTCTGAATAAAAACATCTTTGCTAGCCTGCTGAAGGTCATCAGAATAAGTCCTTGACTATACTTTCAGTGCCTGGAAGCAGCTATCAAAAAGGCACTTCAAATGCCCTTTCAGTTGTTGTCAGAATGGGAAGGAAAGATGTCTTCTGAAGATTGTAAAACCCAAGGAGTTTCATAAGGAGACTGAATAACAAGGAATACAGTAGGACCCCTGTATCCACTGATTCATTATTCACTGATTCAGTTTTCCATGGGACACAAAACAGCACACCTACTGTAGAATCTTCCTAGAAAATGTGTCCTGTAGCCATTTCCTAGGTCGCCCAAGGTATTTTAAACCAGAAGTTCCATTATTTTCAATGGTGTTTGCTTTCCCTTCCCCGTACCTCCCACATCTTCTTGCAAGGAAAATTAGGACTTTTGAGGAGATTTAAGGTGAGAGGGAGGCGTATTGGGAGGCTGCAAGGGGGAGACATGAAAGGAGAAACCTAGTTGAATGAGTGGAAATTTGCTTGCTTGATATTGGATGTAACTCATGGTCCCTTGCCTTGTGGCATCCCAGTGGATGACCAGATTTCTGAAGTCCCAGTGGAACACTGAAAAATCTGGCATACAGTAGCTCTGTTGTCTCTTGCTTTAAAGCAGGAGTGAAGAATGTGTGGCCCTCTACATATTGTTGGATTGTCATTCCCCTTCAGCTCTCACCAATTGCTGCATTGGCTGAAGCTGATGCGAGTTACATCCATCAGTAGATGGAAGACCACCCTTTTCCCATTCCACCCCTGTCTGGATGAAACAGACATATAAGTGAACACATCTGAAAGTGGCATATATTGGATGGCCACTTTCAGACTTGGATAGCTCCATCCCTAATTCTAAGATGTCTTTCCCACACCAGACCCCTTCTGTGACATGCCTTTTTGGGGTGTTAGAGGCCTCTCCCAGCACCTGTTACATCATCTTTTTTAATTGAAAATGCTAGGGATTGGACATGGGGGTTCTCCCTGTAAAGCAGATGAACTGCTACTGAGTTATGACTCTTCCCCCATCCCTCTTCATTGGTTTCCTGCTCTCTAAGACCTTGCTTTATTAATCACAACTGGTCAGTGTTGTCCCGCTGGCTTCAGCGATGATAAGAGGAGCCCCATCCTTTTTTCATTGGAAATACGCTGGTGCTGGCAGGACATTCCCTGTGAAGAGCAAAGAGTAACAGTTTTGTCCAAGTCGCTTCCCTTTCTCTTTAGCCCTAGACTGAACAACAATCCCCCCTGCCACAGCTAATACTAATTAGAGAGAAGCTGGATCTATCAGTTCTGTTCCTTTGAAGCTTCATGATATCTGTTTCAATAATAAATCATTTCCCTTTGGCTTTTAAGATTTATTCCAGATGATGTGACATTTGATGATGAGCCAAAGGACGTGGCCTCAGAAGTGGACGGAGCTGCTTATAAGCCAAAGTACTTCACATCTGCTGCTGTGGCAACATCAAAGGTACCTTAACAATGTTTTTGTAGCCCTTCGGGACTTGTTTAGTTTTGTGCATTCTTAATTTGTAAATTGTGTAAATACAACAGTGATTGCAGTGTAGATAGAAGGGGAAAACAATCCATTTGTATTGATGCAGTTGTCAAAATGCAGAAGTGCAGTCCTGGTCCATTATCGTGTTGGGTGACTTGTGCTTGGATTTCAGTGAGTTCATAACCTCATGCATATGTCCTGGGTGTGCATTTGGCAGTGTTGGCGAAACATAAAAGAGCTCTACAAGTCATTTTATATCATCTTTTTGCTTTTGTACTAGCTGCTTTTAAAATGTCTGTTAAATCTGTATATTCCACCAAACACGTTTGGACATGAAACCTATTTCCTAGATAACTGCTAAATATGTTCTTGCCTTTGAAAACAAAACAACTTAATCTTATGTCATAAATGCTTGATTGTAATGAAGCCTGCCATTGGCCTCCCTAAACTATACAAGCTGTTTATAGGTGAAAATAGTGTTTTGAAAAGTATGAACAAACTTGTCAATAAAGGTTTCTTGTAAGATGTTTGTCTTGCCTATTGTTATAACTCATTACTAGTTACAAAGAAATCCCAGTGTGTCTTTTTAAAAGGCCTACATGTATCTTTAAAAACTGTACAACTGACAGATTGAATTGCTATTAGAAAGTTTGTATTGGCTGTTCTTGAGTGTGTACCTGTATATAAAAGCAGAATAACTTGCAAAAAAGGCACGAAGCTTGGGCTTGCTAGAAAGTGTATCCTGAGCAAATAAACTATTACATTTGTATCCTGCCCTTCCACCTCAGAAGCTCAGGATTTAAGGCATCAGGGTGAGCTACTTGTGGCCCTATTGTTGGACTGTACCTCCCATGATCCCTCACCACTGGCTAAGCTGGCCAGGGATGGTGTGGGTTTCAGCCCCAACAACATCTGGAAGGCCCCACTTGGTCAACCCTAGCCTAAGGCTAGCACTCTTGTCCTGGTGCCACACTGGATTTTCTTAAAACTGGAGGCTCCTTTGCTGTGAATTGTCATCTCTGCATACATTTTTGTCTTAAGCAATGCATTTTAATTGTTTTTGGTTTAAAGCAATTGTATTTGCTAAAACTAAAAACAAAACCCAACACTAAAATATGATGAGACTTTGCAGTTACTTTTCAGAGCTAAATAGCTTGTGTTGTATCTTTAAAGCCCTAAAAGTAGTTGGTCACTTTTACAGTTAAAATACTTGAAAAGTAACTCTTTCTTGTTTCTGAAAAGTAAATGCAGTAGTTGTTTTCTTATTCAAAAAACCCTGTCTGAATGCTACAAGGCAAGTGGCCTGTGGCCCTCACATGCTCTCCTCCTGTCCAGCCAATCATTTTCTCAACACCCTAGATAGAGTGCACAGCACCAGGCAATGCTTGAACTGTGCAATATTCCTCCCCCACCATTTGGGGAGGCAACATCCCTGTAACTATAAAGTAAGCCAAAAGTTATGATAACATCATAAGAGGAATGATGTTCTTTTCTTTAACTTACATTAGTTTATACAACATAAAGTATGGGGGGGAATTAATTAAAAGCAGATAGTTATTTATCACAAGTTGCTTCTAACCGTTAGATGGTACGTAATGTTTATGTTGCATTTGATACTATTTATACTAGCCTGTCTCATACATTATGTAGTTGTAAGGATCACAACAGTCTTGAAATACAGGTGTTTATTATTGTGTTGATAATGCAGAATGAGCAGGACATTTAGAAGTGAGACATGGAGCTTGCCTAATTCACAGCTGATCCCAGATTCACACAGGGGATTTTTCACTTTGTAACTTAGGCTGCAATCCTTCTGTTTTTGGTTACCGTTTAAGAAACCTCAGTGGGCATAATGAAATTTACTTGCAATAAACATGCATAGGACTGCACTGTCTCATCTCCTAACTGCTATGCAGTACCAGCCCTTGGAGGAGAAGATTGTGCTGCCCTCATGAAATGTCTTCTCAGTTGCTGTAATAGCCAAGAAGGTTTTTGTTTTTATGAATATATTCCTGTGGGGAATATTTCTGTTGCGATTCTTATATAGTTGAATTCAAAGCAGGTTTATCAATCATTTGTGTTGTATAATATCGAAAGCACAGGCTAAGTTTTGAATGCTGATTTAATGAAATATTTCATGAAACCTTTATTTCACTTTGTTTAAGAAATGTTTTAAGAGCGTACGAAAGCATTTTAAAAATACTTTGTAATCCCTCCACTGATTTGAAAGCATTTTTTTAAAAATGGATGGTTCAAATGATAGAATTGCATAAGACTGCTTTGAAATGTTAAATACAAGAATGTCTGTAACCCTGGCAAGGGTTTATTGATTAAGGTTGCTTTCCATCTGAGTAAAGACATGGAGGACTATACTGTTAAGTGCAATATATGTCATTCAGTTCTGGACTAATATTATGAGTATCTGAACTTTGATTTTTAAATGAAAGCTTGCTTCCAAACCACACTTTTGAAATGACATGGTTGAATAAAATGTGGCTAAGGCTTGGAGAAGACTCAGTAATTGGAGATGCTGTGGGAAGTCCCTTCTGGTCATTTAGAGTGATGTCCTAGTGACTTGCTTCCTATCTGTCTCCAAAGACCACAGGTGTCCTTTTCGATAGGCTTTCCAACCCTGATTGCAATATTTTCCCCAAGGCCTGCGGTAGGAAAAAAATTAGGAAGAATAGGGAAGTGGACACATGCTTGTTGACAGTCTTCTCCTGTCACCAGTTTAACTGCTGCTGTGTTCCTGCAGAAGCTGGAGCTGTAACAACAGCTTAACAAATCAAGGGGGTTAACCTCTCATGCCCTCCCCCCACAACTCTGAAAGACTAGCACTTTAGATTTTCGCTGTTGTAAAACTGTGCAGATCCTGGAGGATGGGGCTGGTCTAAACTCCCTTAGAGTTCAGCAAAAGAACAGCTGACAGCTGAAAATTATGACTCCAAATACTGAGATAGGAATCCTTTATGGCCAAGAATCACAGTTGGCTTTGGCAATTTTTTGAAGCCAAAACACACAAGTGTGCACAGGCTTAATTATGTGTGATTTTTAAAATGAGTATCTACAGTTTTAGATGCATAATATGTGTATTTTGGCCCTAAGGTAGACATCACATGGGATGAGACAGATCATGAAAGGGTGACTTCCCTGAACAGAACTTTTAAAAAAGATGAACTTCTGGATATGGACTTCCAGGCTTACTTGGCTTCATCAAGTGAGGAGGAGGAGGACGAGGATGGGGAACATCAGCAAGGTACTTCTGACCTCTGACAAGATTCTGTGTAGAGTCTAATATTTAAATGCAATCTTTACAAAAGGTTTTTATGATAACTTTTTTCTCCAAGGTTCTCCCTTTTAATGGGAGATTGAGACTTAAACAGTAGTCCTCAGTAAATCAAGAGTTTAGTTGTTTTTCATTTTAAGTCCTTCTCTTCCTTAAATAAAAATGGCCATCCAGCAGGGAAACGAAATATTCAGACTTGTTTCAAACCAACAAAATAGACACAAACCCTAATTTCACTCACAGTTTAGTGAGCCCCCACATACAGTACTTTATTTTACCTCACAAGCTCCTGCACTGGAGGATTTACAAATGCCTAGAGAGAAGATATTAAATCTGTGAATGACAAAATCCATGAATGCTTAGCCCACAAATGTGCAGGGACGACAGTATAAGAAATGTAGAGATCCAGACTTTTCTTCTGCTAGTAAGAGAACAGTTTTTCTAGGAGGGGAAGATGGATGAAAAGTCCCTCCTCCCTTATTCTGTCATCACAATTTCTCTACTAGACCTAGACCACAAGTCTTCTGCAGACGAGAGGCATTCTGTCAGGCCATTTTAAATAACACCTGAATAAGCTGCTGAGGGATGATACAGACCTGTGATGCTGTAACTTCCCTCATACATTTTTTCCCACATCTTTGCCTGATGTAGAAGTCAGTGTGCTTTGAAAGATAATGTAATATATTTTGCACCTTTTGGTTGGTCTAATGAAGGTGTCACTGTGATGGGATTTTGGTTGTATTTCATCTGAAATCTAAGTAACTAGTGTTTTGCAAAACCAAAGCGAGTGAAGTGGACTATGACTATAGCTTCCCAAAATGAAAATGTTCAAAGGTGGCGAACTGCTTTAACCATTAAGATCTGTGCTCTGGGTCTGAGTGCAGCCTGCATACTGTGCTTGCCACTAGAATTAAAGCTTTTGTTAACCTACACAGAGTTACCCATCAACACGGCTAAGTAAAGATCAGTTATCAGCAAGATGGCCAGTGTAGAGCTCACCATTTTATGGCTGTAGTGCTTTCCCAAATTGCTCACTGTGTTTTGGGGATATTGCTCATTAGTAATAATATTAAACTGTTTTTTACAGTGTCACCCACAATAATATTTCGTTTAAAAATGTGAATGACCATGAAAATATTTATTGAAGAGTAGTAAATATCAATTTGTCAAGCAAATGAGATCACACTGTCTACATTTTTGCTTTCAGGGGAAGTGTAGGTTGTGAGCTGACTGGGAACAAAGGCAGTAAAACAAGCAATAACATTTGGCTTCTCCATCACAAAACTCCCCACCTTTCAGGAGTGTATATGCTACAATCCAGTATGAGGGCCCAGCCAGCTGTGATGGAAGAATGCACTTTTAAGTATTTTGAGGAAACATCCTTACTGCCAATAAAGTAAAATATAGGAGTTGGAACAGGCAAAGCATGCCAATTGAAGTCAAATTAGGTTGCTTTACCTTGTGTTGGAAAGGGCCAACCCTCAGAAGAACCAGGTCCCATGGCACAAAGTTTACTTCTGGAAATGCAAGACCCCCTTGTACAGCAGCTAATTTTGGTATCTTTAGAAGAAGAAAAAAAGAGGGGGGGGGTTTGAGACATGGCACAAAATCCACCTTGTGAACATAATTATGTCAAGCTGCTTGCTGTTTTATCATCTTTGCCTGATGAAGAAGCCTGGGAGCTTTGAAAATTAGTGAGATGTATTCTACACCTTCTGATTGGACTTATAAAGGTGGATTTGCTTTTGTTTTTGTTATCAACACAGCTATTTCTGAAACTTTTGAAGTACACAAATTGATGATAACCTCACTCTGTTCTTGTTTTGTACTGCTGTTGTATGGTAGAAGTAAACAGCAAGACTGTCCAGCACCGTTACTAGATCACTAAAATGCCATAAATGTTGTGGGCTTTTTTGTTCAGGACAGCTCTTCTTCAGGCTGAAATAGTACAAATTTAGAGGACTGGGGAAGGGTAAAAAGTCCCAAAATCTGTCCAGATATAATAGCTATTGTCTTTGTAATGGTTGGGGTGAACTTGAATGCTTGCTGTGTTTCTATCACTTTCACAATCCAGTTGAAACTTGAATTTAGCATACATATTGTATGTGATTACTCAAGACTAAAAATGAGAACAATAACATGGAACAACAAGCAGTTTTCAACAGACTTATCCGGGTTGTCTGTCTTCTGGGTACTTATATATCCCCCCCTCCACACCTTTATGTTGTCTCAAATTCTAAGAGATCACAATCCAGGTTTTGAACTGAAACAATTCAGGTCATAGGTTTTCCTTGGTTTTTCTTCCGGGCTGTGAGGCCATGTTCTGGAATAGTTTATTTCTGACGTTTGGGTGGCTGTTTTTCTTCTTCATTCCTGTTTTTTTTTTCTGAGTCTGGCTGCTCTTGTGATGTCTGATCTGGAGTAACCATTAGCCTGTAAGAGCCCAGCTCAACTTCAACAGGAAAGAAGAAACCTTAAAAGTAAACAAAATCTGGCTCCCAGTTTTGCAATACAATAGAATCAAAACTCAATACTTACAAAGGAATTCCACCAAGGGACAGGTAGATTCCCAACAGATAATGGCCCATCAACCAACCACCAGCCAAACAGACACTAACGAGCCTTGCATTTTTATACCCAGAAACTAACCATTCACTCCCCGACAGGGGTTCACAGCATATAAACTCCACACACACACACCTACCCAACCATTCTCTGAAGATGCCAGCCACAGACACAAGCGAAACGTCAGAAAGAAACTATTCCAGAACATGGCCTCACAGCCCGGAAAAAAACCAAGGAAAATCTATGGATGCCAGCTGTGAAAGCCTTTGACTTCACAATTCATGTTCACTCATATTAACCATCATTGTGTAAATAAGGCCTCGGAGTCCAGGTTGGAATGAGTTCGTGTTGAGCCTTTGGAAGAACTGGAACGCTGCTGTTGTAGCTGGTGTTCTTGTTGTTCATGGAAATATTTCCTTTCTTTGGAAACTGGGCTCCTGAAATTGTGCAGTTGTAGAGAAATATAATGCTCTGTGGTTGTAGAGATTTAATCTTGCCAGCTGACGTGAGCATTTTTGGATAACGTTTGGTATGTGTTTTATGGGCTTGAGTTATTTGGCACTGTTGTCAGTTGAAATAATATTAGTGACACAGACAATAAGGGAATAATGTTTCTTGAAATCATTGCCATCTTTCTTGAGTTCCTCAGGGATAGCAAAGGAGATACAGTATAAGATTTAGATCTAATGTGGCGTACTAAAGGGTTGTTGTGTTAATTTTTGATGCAAAACGACAAAAACGTGCAATAATAACCAAAATACGAAGTAAACTTAGCAATGGCCTTCTTCTCAGCAGAATATGTTCTCTGTCATCCTTGTTAGTTAGGGAAAGGGCCCAGAGGGTTCAATGTGGAAGAAATAAGAGAAAGTTCTGTGGCCAAAGTCTTTATGCACAGTGTTGGATCTCATCAGTGGGCTTGGATCCTAACTTTTTCTTCTGTGAATAGAAGGACAGTTTGCACTCACAGTAGGCTTCTTCCATGTAAAAAAACTTTCTTCCATGTAAAAAACTTTCTACTCAGGCTATATATATATATATATATATATATATATATAATGACTGCATTCACTTTATCTCCAATAATTCCTCACTGTTGTTTCCAGTAACTATTCTTTTTGTTGTCATGTCAGTTTCCTATTTTTTTTTTTGTCCTTTGGTTTGTGAGGATGCCCAATGTCAGTTGGACAGAACATAAAATAACCAAAAGCTTCAGCACAATTATTTCTAAGTGTTTGTAAGACATGCTTCAGATGTGTACAGTGGATGGTTAATATGATGGTAGATGAAATAAATGAGCAAAGTGGGGCATAGTTTTGCAGTTTCCAACAGTTACACCATTTCTCATAATAATGGGAAGGGGGGAGCCGTAGCTCAGTGGTAGAGCACACAGTCTGTACACAGAAGGTCCCAGGCTCAGTCTTTGCTATCTCTCCTTCAGACAATTGGATAACATGTGGTGGGAAAGGCCTCTGCAGAGCTGTGAGCAGCCAGAGTACGTGGACAAATAGTCTGACTGGCTTCCTATATTCCTAATTTGATTCCTTGGGCAGCAATCTCCATGTCTCTGTTTAGGTTTTTAATTGAAGGCAAGAACCATTTTGTCAACATTTCACATTTATGTTATGCTCAATCCAAGTGAGTGTTTTGTTTTGTTTTTTTTCTTATCGGGTCCTGGCCAAGTAGTCCACAATTTGGCAGAAAGAAAAAAAAATGTGATACTGAATGTACCCGATGGTAGGCTACTAGGAAAGGTGACTAAGTAAAATATAGCACCCATCTAACTGTGAAGGGAAAAAAATTAACAGCTGACAAATGCCACAGGCACGCAGTTTATAGACAGAGGCCAGGGCCCCATTGTGCCAGATTGCTCTCACAGTGGACCATAGGTCTAGTGGTTTGACATTTTGTGCCACTCATACATGTGAATATCCAGGACCTTGTTCTGGTAGCAGACATATTTATTTATTTATTTATTTATACCCCGCTCTTCAGCCACAAGGCTATCAGAGCGGCTTACAAATTGTTTTAAGCAATAGCTATTTACACATCCCTTCATCTGTATGGCAGTCCCTGCCTGTGCAATGGCAAGAAGCAGCATTCTGGTGTTACTATGCTGGCAGATGTTTTGCTCAGCAAATATTCAGTTGGATCTCTGTCAAACCTAGCAATGCCCACCCTTCACCCTCCAGAGCCTTCCACTACTTCTCCTTTCTGTTCATCTCAAGCATTTCTTACATCCTCATCAACATAGAGGAGGAAGCTTTAATTTAGCATTGTTACATGAATGCTCTGGAAAAGATCTGCATTTTCCTGTATTTTTCATTGTGGCCTCACAAACCACATGAAAAGTGCACTGCTAACTGCAGTTGAGAAACATGGTTTAAGATGTGTGACCAGACCGGAGTCTTGCTGGTGTATTTTCAACCTGGAAAGTTCTTGAATTTAATCATGTTTTCAAAAATACACTTTTAATAGAAAATACATAGCCTTTTCTTTAACATGTTCCTGATGTTTTATTCATTGAATTGTGGAGTACACGACAGAATTCTAGCCCGTCTGTTTATTGTGGCACTAAGCACAAACAAGAGGGGGGAAATGAATTTCAGCTGTTTGAATAAAAATGTAAAATGTGTGATCAGATGGAAAGAATGTTCTGTACGTCTTACTCTCTTCAGTATAGTTATTAAAAAGGTGTTACATATAAAACAGCAGACAATCTGTCTCATCTTGGTCAGCTGTGCTCATATAGACCCCCATCCCCCAAAACTTAAACTAAATTTTATTTAAATTTTAATTATATTTAAGCGTTCAGAGTTGAGAACTATAACTCAGGAGTAGGACATATTGCTGTAAGTTTAATCCCCAGCATCTCCTTGTAGTGCAGGGAAAGATTCCTGTATGAAACCTGGGAAATCCACTGCCTGTCAAAGTAGACAGGAAGAAGCAGGCCTGGCCCATAAGCATTTGCCTTCAAATTGCCTATTGACTTGTGCTGACCCCAAGAGTTTCATAGGGTTTTCTTAGGTGAGGACTATTCAGAGAGGGTTTGCTATTACCTTCCTCTGAATGCTTTCTCTGAAGTGCTTCCTCTTAAAGCATCTGGTATTCTAAGGAGGTCTCCCTTCCAAATACTGACTGACCAGGCCAGACTCTGCTTAGCTTCCAGGTCAGATGGGATCCAGTATTTTCAGGGTGTTTAGGGAAGTTACTTAATTTATTGTTTATCACCAGGGCGAGATGCCTGTGAGATTTTTTCTGCCTCCGGTGACAGGGTTTTGTGTTTTGTTTTTTTGTTTCAGGTAGTCTTGCCTATTATGTAGCTTGAATTAGGAAGGTGGGTGTTGTTATTCCTCTGCCCCAGGTAGCAGATTAGCTGTAGCTAGAGAAACCAGTGATCTGCTTTGGTGCATGTAAAAAATATAGTTAGGCAAGGTACTTCTTTCTCTAACTAAACAAATCCCTGTGGTTTCTACTCTTGTGCCCCTAACACATAAAGACTTTGCTGCTTGTCTGTCAGCCTAACATTTAACACATGCCCTAATCCTAGTAAGCTTGGCTTACCCATTTCATCTGCCTTGATAAATACATTGACTTTTATAAGCACTTTCAGGAAGTTTCTTTTTTTCTCTTTAAAGATGTTGGTGTCACACAAACAGCAGATAAACACAAGTCTCACCCTAAGGATGATGAAGAGCAAATTGCAAAATACAGAGAACTTCTTCGGAGTATCCAGGAAAAAGAAAAGAAGCATCAAGAAACTGATATGGAAATGGAGATTAAGTGGGTTCCAGGTAAATGGCTTATGCAATTTGTAGTCATTTCTAGGCAGCTGGCCCCATCGCTCTGACAAAGTCAAAACTTGTCATGGTTTTTACTGTTAGCAGCGTTACAGCCTGAATCTAATTGCTATTGCCGACCCATTGGATCAATAACTTCTAGAAAATTGTTGACTTACTATTCAGTAATTAATGGAATGAGTGTACTCTAGGTGGGAGTAACAGTTGAACTGAGGCCAAGTTTTGTCTCCAAGTTAATTGCTTCTATGCTTTTAGATGTAAAATAGCCTAAAGTCAGACATGTTGCAATGCAAACTGTTAAAGTTTTTCCTTGGGTTCTTTCCGGGCTGTGAGACCATGTTCTGGAATCTTTCTGATGTTTCGCTTGCATCTGTGGCTGGCATCCTCAGAGAATGGTTGGGTAGGAGTGTATGTGGACTTATATATGCTGTGACCCCCTATTGGGGAGGATATGTAAATATGTGTAATTGAAAGGTTAGTTTCTGGGTATAGAAATGCAAGGCTCATTAGTGTCTGTTTGGCTAATGGTTGGTTGATGGGCCATTAACTGCTGCTGGAAATCCCCCTGTCCCTGGGAGGAACTCCCTCATAAGTGTTGAGTTTCTACTCTATTGTTTTTCAAAAATGGCAGCCAGATTTTGTCCACCTTTAAGGTTTCCTCTTTCCCGTTGAAGTTGTCCAGGTGTTTGTGGACTTCAATAGCTTCTCACAGCCTGGAAAAAACCCAAGGAAAATCTATGGATGCCAGCCATGAAAGCCTGAGGCTTCTGTTAAAGTTATCAGACTGAAAGATACTCAAATATTTGTTTAGGGTGGCTGATTTTTTCCTGAACTTTGAACTTTGTTTTTTCCCTTATAGTCTTAGGGATTGTTCAGTCCCTCTCTGCTTGCCACAGACTCCTTTGTGTCTTTAGTATGAGTGACAGAGAGTTGCTGTCACTATTTTTCATTTGTGAGGCATTGAAAAGTTACCCACATCCAAAGTGTTTTGCTGGTATTTCTCCGTGAAAGCAGTCAAGGCCATTTTTGACCAACAGCTTATCCCATCAGTTCTTAGCAAGTGCAAAATGCCACCATGCACAAATGCCACTTCTTGCTTTCTGTTCTTCCTTTCCATTCTCCACTTCACCCCCATCCTATGCCCACCTCACTCTCACCTCTGCAGAAGGAGGTATCAGAATGTCGCTGGCATGGCTGATTTTACCGTCTGTTTTCACTTTTGATTCATGGCTGGTATGGCCTGAAAAATGCCACATGTAGAGATGTGAAGGCCTGGAAAAAACCTGGATTTTTAAAAAATTATTAAAAAAAAACACCTTTTTTTTGCCATTTTTTCCCTAAAGCCTTTTTTGTTCTTTTCCAAAAAAAAAATTGAAAAAAGGAAGAAAATCGATTACAGAATGTTTTATTTTAGCATGATGAATAAGATCTTTAAGAGAATAAAATCTTTCATATACCAGTTATGTTAATTTTATGCCAAATCAAATTGTACATAGTCATGTTTTATGTTACTAAAGTAACAGAGTGACTTTCAATCTGTAAAAAGTGCTAAGGTTGCATTTTTTTCAATTTTCTAAAAAATGTCCATTTTTTCCTGGAAAAAATGTGTTTTTTTCCCCAATGGCTTCAAAATTTTCTGAAATTTTACATCTCTAGTCATGTGTAGATATGGACAAGCTGCCCCCAGGGCACCTGCTTCTGCATTCATACCATTGTTGTGTGGCTTGAAATGGGAATCTGTGCCTCTGCAAACTCTAAAACAAAAGCTTGCCATGGTATGGATAGCACACATTTCCCTCACGGCAAGTTGCTGCACATAGATTTGACTAAATATTGTGGAAGCAATTCACTATGAGGGAACTATTAAAAACAGCTTCTGTGCGAAGTCTGGCTTCATGTAAGGTGGTAAATTCTTACTATGGTGACTTCCAAGACCTCTCTCATGTGGAAAACAGCACTTGCTCATTTTCTATAATTGTTCCACTGACTTACAGTATTTGAATTCCTTGACACCTGAATAATAAAGGAATATGTATGTTTATGTGTAAGCAAAGGCATACAGTACATTCTCCAGCTTCTAAACATATGTTGTTTGCTCTAAATGGTTCATTTTCCCCCTTAAGCTTTGTATATCGTGGCCACTTAAGACAATCACTTTTATTCTTGGGGAATGGTTTGGGCAGCAGTTTCTAAGACATTCTAATCTGTAGTAGAAATTCAATCCTTTCTGGTTTTATGAAGAGGCCATGCTACATCCAAGTCTTACTTTTCCAGATGGCATAGTTGATTTCATTTTCTGGGCAGTTAGCGCCTTCCACTTTTTAAGGTTTCCCTCTGCTGTGAAATGATCTGCTTCAACACCTAATGTTACCTCTTTAGGAAAACTCTGCAAAGTGGCCATCACCATATAATATGTCAAAAGTATATTTATTTTTGTTGTTTCTATTGTTAGCTATCCAAAAGTAACTCTGGTGTTTTTGCTACAAACGAAAGTTATGTTTAAAACCATCTAACCATGCTATCCTGTCTGCTGGATTGTGTGCAATCAGAAGAAAATAAGTGTTCATAATTTTAAAATTTTAATTTAATATTTAGTTAGTTAGTTAGTTATTTGCTGTTAACAGGAGTTGTGGTGTAATGACATTTTATTATGTGGTCTCAGTGAAGGTCTTACTCGCAGCATGTCTATTCTGAACAAAGTACATTTAGAGAGAGATGACCATTCAGAGGGTTGTTGTAATCCATTTACCAGTTCAGATGTAATGGCAATCTCTGGTTTCCATTAAAGGTGAAATTAAGTTGTTGAACTAGAGTAGATGAGAAGAACTAGCTTCTGAGCAGAAAGCTTGTTCTCACAGCATCAAACCATGGTATGGCATTATGTCTAAGCCAAGCCACTGTGTGCATGGGAGAGAAAGAGAGAGAGAGAGAGAGAGAGAGAGAGAGAAAATAAATGTAAAGTGCACGTTAAGGTTTGGCTCCTAAGTTATCACACTCCACCAGCTGTTCCATACCCCAACTGAAGCTCCCAAAGCACATTGTATACAGAACACTACAAATCTTGTAACAGGTAACTGGGTTTCTTTTAAAAGAAATTGCTCCGTGTTCATTTCCAATGTTTTCTAACAGGGGTGGCTTGGATGAGGTAGTACACTATTTTGTGGAATGTGTTTTTCCTACTTGGCTTTATGAAGTTGTCATTTGCAGAGGATATTTCTTTCAGCCACACATTTGAAATGATATCCAGCTTCATCCAGCTGTTGACAGGTCTGGAAATGCTAACAAGAGATTACTCCTAGCATGCAGACATGACAAAAGGGTATCAAGAAGATAAAATCCTAAGTCAGTGGTTTGATTTCAACTTCCTCTGGGAGTAAATAGAGGTAGAAATTACTAACCTCATGTTCTTTTGATATTTCCGTTCCTGTAGCTGCAAATGGGTATGAGAGATAATGTGATAAATTTAACCAAAGAAGAGCAGCTAGTTTTATTAATTTTACACTTTTATTTTAGTAATAGCCATTTTAGAATTATTTGTTCCAACAAGTAACTGGATTTTTTCCTAAAATATGATTACATTACTATTGAAGCTTTGTTCTGAATGTCCCATTCTAGCTTCCTGTTTCTAATTTCTCAAATGCTCTTCTATAATCAAAGTAGCTGTAAAGGCATAACTAACAGTAAATCAACTGCTATATGGATGTAATGTTTTCAGAGGAACCCGTGTGTATGGGTTGTGTATGAACACATGTGCATGCAGGTGTGTGTGTGTGCATTTTTGATGTATATATTATATCATATGTCAGTTGCCTGAACAATTTAAATTATGGATATAAATGTATATACATGTGTGTTCTTGGGAACATAATTGCTGTTTAATCACCTTTGGCTTCTGATATTTCATCAGCTATTTCCAACTCATTTTAGGCTTTCCTTTGTACTCACAAGGGTGAGGGACCTCTTAGGATCTTAGCTAATGCCCAGAATTTTTTTTAAGCATAGAAATCAGTCATGAACAGCTCCTTAAATTGTGCCTGGAAGACTGGTTGGTGAATGCATGGCAGTTAGGGAAGGTGACTGGTGCATTCATGCATCCCAATCAGAAAGTAGGCTGCCATTTTCTGTGCCAGCTGAAATGTCCTAGCCATTTCCAAGCATAGGCCTAAATACAGCCCACTTGGTCTAGCCTTTAGATGAAAGATATATGAATGACTGTTTCTAAAAATTTAATAGGCAAGAGGGGTTGTAACTCTTTCTCCAAGTGGGTGAAAGTCATTTTTATGCATGACTACAGCTTGGGTTTCCATGCTCAGCTTCAGATCCAGAGGCAGCTCAAGGTTGTTAATGGCAGGACATGATGAGGCTGATCAGATTCCCCTGTCCTGATCAAATCTGTAGACATTCTGTACTTCAGATCTCGTCTATGCAAGCCTGAAAAAAACAGATTGCTCCACAGCAATAGCAATTCACAGCAGCTATGACTTGTCTTAATGGTTTTACACAGTCCCCATAAACTTTGCATACCCTGTAGCCAAGATGGTGGCTGGAAGTCAATTACTCATGTTTTTAAATCTGCTGCCACCATTTTTTTTTAAAAAACTTTTTTCCATGGTGCGTACAAGCGATATTCAACCTTTAACACCCCCCCCCCCCAAAAGAAAGAAAGATAATGCAAATTGCTCACTAAAGTGAAAATACAACATGGCGGCAGCGGGCACTTGCCCTGTAGCAAGCTCCACCCCCCGCGGTCATCTGGCCAATCAGGTTTGCACTTCTTCTCATATGGGAAAGCGATTCAAATTGAATTGCTTGTCCCAACTAGCAGGAATGCGCGTTCCCCACAAAGCTTTTTAAAAACGCTGAGGAAAATAGTGAAGGCTCTCTGGGTGTAGTTTTTGGAGGTTTTGCTGCACCCCTACCAAATACGACACATTGATGTGGGTTTCTATTAAGACCGATTGTATTCCCAGTGAATTGCATGAGGATTATTTTGACAATTTAAACGATCCCTCAGTCGCATCTATGTACACCTTCCAATAGCTTTCTTGCATCCAGACTCCAACTGTGATCAACAGCGGACAGGTAAGAAGGTCTGTTCACAATGCGTGCATCCTAGGTGTTACCAACATATTGGAGACTTAGGTATTACCTAGTACCCTCCAAATGTATTCAAAAGGCAGGGTGATTTTACTTATTAGTTGTTATCCTAGTTTTCCTTTGATGAACTCAAGGCAGCACACATGGCTCAGCAGTATTGTGAGGTGGGTCACACTGAGAAAGAGTGAATGATGGAAACTTACATTGTTTCATGGCTGAGTGGGAATTTTTTACTTGGATCTCCCAAATCCCTGCAGCACTCTAGCCACTACCCCACACTATAGGATAAGGTGGTATCCTGCATAATCTCATGTGGCAGTATATCAGGAAGACAAGATTATTTTTCAGCATTAGTTTCTGTGAGTCTCTTGAGAGCAGCTTGGTGGAAATCTGTGAAATCCCTTAGTCACCAGTCCCTGTCCCTCCATTTATCTGTTAGTAGAACTATGGTTTCTCATTGGTAAGATGTTTTTTTCCTCCTTCAGATGTTTGAATAGAGGTCATAATTCAAGATCTAACCTGATCTCTACATATTTTTCCCATTGGCTGCAGGACTTAAAGAAAGTGCTGAAGAAATGGTGAGAAACAAATTAGAAGGGAAGGATAAACTGACTCCATGGGAACAATTTCTAGAAAAAAAGAAAGAGAAGAGGAAACTGAAGAAGAAACAGAAGGTAGTGTTTGCTTTGAATCAAGCACTCTCAGATTTTCTGTTATCAGAGAATCTTGTTCCAAGGTGACTCATCTGCCAAGGAGCCTTGCATGTATACTACAGGACAAAGCTTGGAAAAGTTAATTTTTATTCCCAAAATTATCAGTATCCCCTAGGCACTATAGTCACTGACCATATTTACTGGGGGATGCTGAGAGCTCCAAAAAAGTGACTTTTTCCAAGCTCTGCCACAGGACCCTGAAAAGTTGCAAATGATTATTTCTTTTGAAATGCCTGTCTGGCCTTGAAATATCTCTAATCCTTAAATTTTTCCAAACTCAGAAAGTGGAACTAAGATGTGATAACATTAGTCTTTAGTAGTTTTCCAAAGCCCATCACAACGCTGTCCTAGCACAAACTACATTTCTTCCATGCAGTAGGTATATGTTTCGGTGGGACTCTTAGCATAATTGATCTTGAGCATATTGATTTTTATATTTATTTTTACTATGCTCATATTACTATTGCTTTCAAAGTCTGGCAAGCGTATTATTACAAAGTCAAATTTTCTCATTTGGGGTTGATGGCCCCTAGATGCATTTGTTGATGTATCTTTGGAACTTTTTATCTCCTTTCAAAGGATCAGTATGTTAGCTCATGGCACAAAACACTTAATAACTAACTACAAGTTCTAGGTTTGCCCATATGTCATCTCTCTGTGGGTTCTTGTCAAGCAAAATCTTGTCATTTGAGTTAAAGACCTTGACATCCATTACACTGTGATGGTTGTTTCTGGGTTTGTCCTTTGTTTCCCCAGATATCATGCTGGATGACTGGAGAGGTTAGCTATTCCTAAATACCCTTCGATGTTTTGTGTTTTTTTTACCAGAGCTAGTTCCCATACTTAAAATGTACAATTTTGACTTTGTAGTGATATCGAATCTTTGCCACATGTTCTTTTTGTTTGTAATTTTTATAAACTTGGGTGAATCAGATGAGCAACTCCTATTCTCTCAAAATGTCCAGGTGGACTTTTTGAGTAAGTAAGGCTTTGGTCTTAGTTATTGGCAAATGCAAATAAATCAGTAAAAGAAATAGTGGCTGGATTCTTCTTTGTGGCTGCAGAGATACAGAATGAAATTCCCTTTATCTAAACTTACCCTGCTTTGCCACCTATTTATGCACTATAATTTCCAGGTAATCAATTAGATTATGTTGTTTACTTTTAATTGTCCAGTATAAATATATTCTCTCTCTCTCTCTCTCTGGCTTTTCTTTGCAAACGAAGATTCAGGAAGGACTCTTCCCGTGCTTACTGCAATCGCGGTGATGACTAAAAAGGCAAATCTGAGATAGACAAGTCCGGTTGCAGAAAGCACAGCAGTAGGTTTCCTTGGGTGATGTTTCCGGGTTGTGATTCTTTCTGCGTTGTCATTTCTCTTCAAGACTTGTTCGGCATGAGTTCTCAAATAAGGCTGCAGCATTGTGGATAGTGTGTCTCCATGCCTCCCGATGTGAGGCCAGGGTGGACCATTGTTGGTGATCAATTTGGCCGAGCCTGAGATGTTGTTTCAGGGAGTCCTTGTATCGCTTTTTTGGAGTGCCCCTCTTACGCTGACCCGTGGCGAGTTCACTGTAGAGTACTATTTTGGGGAGGTGATGGTCCTCCATCCTAGAAACGTGCCCTGCCCAGCACAGCTGTGTTCTCAATATCATGGCCTCAATGCTGTTGATCCCTGCTTGCTCAAGGACAGCAACATTCATCACATAGTCAGTCCAGTGTATATTTAGGATTGTGCGTAAACAGCACTGATGAAAGCGTTCGAGGAGTCGTAAGTGGTGGCGATAGGTGACCCATGTTTCAGACCCATAAAGGAGAATAGACAGTACAATGGCTCTATACACAATGATTTTTGTATTTCGCCTCAGGTGTTTATTACTCCAGACTCTTTTGTAAAGTCTTCCAAATGCGCTATATGCCTTTGCTAATCTGTCATCAATCTCTTTGTCAATATTGGCATCTGAGGAGATGATGCTTCCCAGGTAGGTGAACTGCTGAACGGACTTAAGCACAGATTTGCCGATGGCAATGTGGGGATGATGGTGTTCGTCTTGTGGTGCAGGCTGGTAAAGAACTTCCATTTTCTTCAGGTTGACTTCCTGCCCAAACAGCTCTACAGCTGTTGCAAAGCAGGATGTTAGGCGCTGCAGAGCTGCTTCTGTGTGGGCAACAAGGGGAGCAGCATCAGCGAAGAGCAGCTCACGGACTAGATAGTTTAGAGTCTTAGTGTGAGCCCTCAGACGGCTTAAGTTAAACAAGCTACCATCAGTACGGTAACGTATATAGATGCCGTCGTCTTCTTCAAGCTCTGCCGTAGCCCTTTGGAGCATCATTAGCTAACACACATTGCAAACTGTTTAATGCAGTGTAGATGTCTAAATAGCTATTGCTTAAAATAATTTGTAAGCCGCTCTGATAGCCTTGTGGCTGAAGAGCAGGGTATAAATAAATAATATATATATATATATATATATATATATATATCATGGTGAAGAAGATTGTAAATAAAGTTGGCGCAAGAGCACAACCTTGCTTCACTCAATTAGTTATTAGAAAGGGCTCTGAAAGAGCATCGCCATATCTGACTTGACCTTGCTGGCCCTCGTGTAGCATGATAATCATTTTAAGGAATTTGGGGGGATATCCTAGTCTTTCCAGGATCTGCCACAGACCTTTTCTACTCACGGTGTTGAAGGCTTTGGTGAGGTCAACAAATGTTACATAGAGACCCTTGTTCTGCTCTCTACATTTCTCTTGCAGTTGTCTAAGGGCAAATACCATATCTGTAGTACTCCTATTGGCTCTGAAGCCACATTGGCTTTCAGGAAGAAGTTCTTCTGCAATGGCAGGAACTAATCTGTTCAGGAATATCCTTGCAAGGATTTTTCCAGCAATAGAGAGCAGTGTTATGCCTCGATAGTTTGAGCAATCAGATTTTACTCCTTTTTTCTTGTACAGAGTGATGATGACTGCATCTCGGAGATCTGATGGCAGTTCCCCCTTTTCCCAGCAATTCACAAGGAGTTCGTGGAATTATCATGGAGTACATGACCTCCATGTTTCCAAACTTCAGGTGGGATTCCATCAATCCCAGCTGCCTTGCCGTTTTTCATCTGCTGTATGGCCTTAAGGGTCTCTTCCAAAGTGGGTGCTATGTCCAATTCATTTTTCACCGGTTTTTGTATCATATGTTGGATAGCTGAGCCTTGGACTACTCGGTTGGCACTAAAGAGACTTTGAAAGTTTTCAGCCCATCGACTCAGGATGGAGACTTTATCAGTAATTAATGTTTGACCATCTGTACTGTATAAGGAGCTTTGGACCTGATAAGTAGGTCCAAACACTGCCTTAAGAGCTTCATAAAATCCTCTAGAATCACCCAGATCTGCACAGCGTTGTGTCTTTGCTGCTATATTGATCCACCACTTGTTCTGTATGTCTCTGAGTTTACTACACGTGAGACGGAAAGCTGCTTTTCTTACATGGCAACTTGGCTGGGCGAGGTATGCCTGGTGAGCAGTTCTCTTCTTTGCCAACAGCTCCTGGATCTCTTGGTTGTTTTCATCAAACCAGTCTTGATTTTTCTTGTGGGAGAGCCTGAGGGATTCTTCCGCAGAGTGCAGGATTCTGTTTTTGATATGTTGCCAAAGCACTGTGGGAGAAGGATCTGTAGGATGGTCTTCAAGTTTTGTTTGCAGGTTTGCCTGGAATTTGTCTCTCGTGGTAGCTTGTTGAAGATTGTTGACTTGGAGTCTCCTCTTTAAGATGCCACCCCTCTGAGGTTTGAACTTAAGATGAAGGTTTAGTTTACATCTTACGAAGTGATGATCTGTCTGGCATTCTGCACTGGGCATCACTCGAGTATGATGGACATCACGAATGTTTCTCTGGCGGACTAGAACATAGTCAATGAGGTGCCAATGTTTGGATCGGGGATGCATCCAGGTTGTCTTCAAGCTTTCTTTCTTCTGAAAGATAGTTTTGTAATTGTCAGCTGTTGTTCTGCACAGAACTCTAGCAGGAGGCGTCCATTATCATTGCAATTTCCAACACCATGCTTGCCTAAGACACCTTTCCAGGCTTCGGAGTTCTTTCCTACTCTGGCATTGAAGTCACCAAGGACTTCAAAAGTCACCAATTTTATCTTCTACAGGGACTTTTTGTATGAGATGGTGTAGGTCTGTGTAGAATTTGTCTTTCTCTACAGGGTCGGCTTGCATAGTTGGGGCATATATACTAAAGAGAACAACATGTGGGAGGCGTAAGGAAATAATGCGATCGGAGTGTCCTGTTGGCAAGGTTTCAAGTTTGGAGGCAATGGAGTTTTTAATCATAAAGCCTACTCCTGAAAGATGTTTTTCGGTTTTGGGTTTGCCAGACCAGTAAAGTGTGTAGCCGGCGCCGTGTTCTTTAAGGCTGCCTTCCTCATGGAGACGATCTTCACTAAGAGTAGCGATGTCAATATTAAGCTGTGTTAGTTCATGGGCTATTAGAGCAGAATGACACTCAGGCCATCCACTATCTGCAGAGTCTCGCATGGTTCTGATGTTCCAGCATGCATGCGTCAGTTTATTTACACCTTTGGAGGCTGGTGTGTGCCTTTGTTTCTTTGCATTGGTTTGACCGCATCAGAAGATGCCCGTTGGCCGCGGCTAGCCAACCAGGTAGTTGGGAATGAGCTTTCGTTAGGCCACCTTTTCTAGGCCCCTCTCCATATGGAGCAAGTAGTGCTTTCCTTAAAAAAGGCTGCTTGGTCATTCAGGATGCTACCGAACAAGACTATCATCTCCCGAGACAGCCTCGAGCGACCAAAGTCCTGAACCGCCTGCATGCAGGGTTGGAGAGGATAAATATATTACCCTGTGTACTTTTTACCTATTCCTTTGATGTTTTAAATCATAGATGTTTTATAAATCATAATTTTTAAAGAGATTGGATTGGCAAACAGTTCTGAAACTTATTCTAGGAAGCGTACTCAGTTGGTGCAGCTCCCTGGTCAACCCTCTTGTAGTGCATCAATGCTGCCCTTCAAAGGAGCATGTGCAAGGACAGGCTTGGCATGCTCCAGTGGTTGCATTTTGCAGAAGTTCAGCATAAGCTATCTTTCAAGAAGGCTTAATTCATTTATCACTAGTATGTATGTAAATGTATGTCCTGCCCTTCAAAAAATGTTTAGGGTGCTTTACTGTATTCTGCAAGAAAATATAACATGCTAAAATAGGAAGAAGAACAAAACAGCAGATAAAAAAGTAGCATGATCAATTTAATTCAGAGCTGAAGGTACATTTAAGTATTAAATTCTGGTTTTATTTTGTTTAAACCTACATGGCTTTGAAAAAATACACGTGTAGCAGGGGAGCCTCCTACAGAAGGGGGGATCCGCAAACAGGCTATGGGTTGCTACTCACCACACTTCTGTTAGAAGGGAAGTTTGGAAAAGAGCTTTCCATTTGTGTGTGGACAGGCTGCTTTGGAAAGTTTGCTGCCATTTTCAGTAAGCAGACGTTGAGAAGCTTCCAAAGAGTGGTGAACTCCCTGGAACAGAAATGGAAAATCTGTGTACTTTTCCTCTTGGAAATCTTATTTTTAAAGTGTGTTTACAGAGAATGGGAATAGAGAAGTGATTGATCACAAGGTAATACTAAGTCATAACAGACCTGAGTACTTTTCATCTTTCTTTGGCAGCCAAGTGAATAAAAAACAAGTTGTGATTGAGAGTGCGGTGGGGGATGAATATATTAAGCTATCCAGAAAATCTCTTTTGATCCTGTGTCCTTGATAAGTTCTGCATTGCTAGAGGAAGTGGTCATTCTTGTTGCTGAAGTATCATCATGTCTGAACTGAGCTGCCAAGCCTCAGATGAAAATGATAGTTTTGTCCAAAGTCTTATGTAGTGAACAAATTTTGCCTGCAGAATTTTAGCAGAATATCTTTTCTTAACAGTGGGAAAGTCTTCAAAGAAATACACATTTTAAGATCCTTTTGGAAAATTGACAAGTGTCTCTGTGATGGACTTTCTTCATTGTTTCTGTAATGTCAACAATGGAGGTGCCAGACATTTCTTTATTTTAAGGCTAGCTCTCTGCTCTGAGAGCATGTTGATTCCATATGGGTGTCAGCCAAGGAACTCATAGAACAGACAATCATGTTTCAAAATACATTTTATTTTGGAATTTTTGACCCAGCAAACCTAATGGATAAATTTTGTTAGGTCATGCTGTCCAATAGATTAGCAGCTCTTTGAAAATGCAGGCCTTGCCCCAACCCTAGGCTTATGCCCCCAGGTTTCATGTCTGTATTACAAATTCTTTGATTATGAAATTGCTCCTTAACATTATTAATTTGCTTTATAACATTCATAACTTGTTGTTCCTCCACTTCTGTAAGGTATAGGTTAGGATGAGAAATAGTTACTTGCTCAAGGCCACTTAGTTTTAAAATCAAGGGTGGATTTCAATTTGAGTTCTTTGAATTCATGCTTGCATAACAAATAATAATAATAATAATGATGATGTTTATTTATATCCCACCTCTCCCATGAGGATCAGGGCAGCAAACATCATTTAAAACATTAATCCATAATCTACAAATATTAAAATAACATCATTAAAACCACTATACAATGGTAATTAATTCATTTTTTAACCTATAAAAACACTTATTAAAATAACTTAAAATAAGAAAAGGCATAAAACAATTAAAAATGACAGAGTAGTAAATCGGAAAGTGACAGCCGGGCATCCAATCTAATCTGGAAAGGCCTGCCGGAAGAGATTTGTCTTAATAGCCCTCTTAAACTTGTCAATGTGTCGGATCTCCTCCGGCAGGCCATTCCACAGTCTGGGAGTGGTAACGGAAAAGGTCCTCTGGGTAACTGTGGCCAGCCTAGTTTTAGTCACCTGAAGTAAGTTTTTCCCAGATGATCTAAGGGTACGGGGTGGATTGTACAGGAGAAGGCGATCCCGTAGGTAGCCTGGCCCTAAGCCATGAAGGGCTTTAAATGTTGTGCATCCTTTCACTCTCCCATCTGCTCTCTGATTATCCCAACATAAAGTCTCCTACTACACTGTAAGAAAGCTTCCACCACATCTGTGTCCTTCATGATAACTATTGTTGATGCAGTTCCAATGCTATGGTATATTTGTTTTCCATTCTCAGACCCCTTCTCTTTAAGGGCACTGTTGGCTTCAGTGCTCCTTCTGAGCTGAAAAGAAAGAAAGAAAAGTGCCATTTGTTAGGAGCAATTGTTTTTCAACCAATGCAAGTTAATACTATATGGTACCTCTTTATAAGAAAGAGAGAAGATATGGGTATTGTTGGAAGCTTTATGGCTGCTGTTGGCTGCAGAGTAACTTTAGGTTTTCCGTGGGTTTTTTTCAGGCTGTGAGGCCATGTTCTGGAAGAGTTTATTCCTGACATTTTGCCTGCCTCAGTGGCTGCCATCTTCAGAGAATGGTTGGGTAGGGGTGTGTGTGTGGGTTATATACTGTGAAGCCCTGTTGGAGAGGATATGTACATTTGTGTATTTGAATGGCTAGTTTCTGGGTGGAAATAGGCAAGGAGGATTAGTGTCTGGCTAACAGTTCACTGTCTGCTGGAAATCCCCCTGTCCCTGGGTGGAGTTCATTTGCATGTGTTGAGTTTTGATTTTAGTGTTTTTCAGGACTGGTAGCCAGATTTTGTTTACTTTTAGGATTTCTTCTTTCTTGTTGAAGTTGTCCAGGTGTTTGTGGATTTCAGTAGCTTCTCTGCATGCATTCTGACATGATAGTTGTTGGCCTGGTAACTATCCATTGGTAAAGGTGCTGAGTTTGAAAGATAAAGTCAGGGTCATGAATTTCAGTACCATTCTTGATTAACATTATTACCAACCACTAGGACATAGAAGAATTTTTGAAGAAGTATCCACACCAGGAATCTGCATTTGATTTTTTATTTTGTTTTTTTTTTATTATTTTTGTCCACAATAGGAAGAACTGCCTTTATTTGATGTGATCTATTAGATCCATTTTAATTTTATAGGCTTAGGTGCATAGCATCCCCATAAAAATCTTTCCTATAAAAATGCACTCTTCTTAAATTTTGTTTCCATTAAAATTGGCATTATTTTTTTAAATATATTTGTTTATAGTTTCCAATTTCACAACAAATTTTTATGAGATTATATACATATGGCTCATTTCAGTAATATATTAACATGTATTTTAACTAATAACACAGCAAAAAAGTTTCTCATGTCATCTCACCTTGTATATTCCATTCTCTTCCAAACCTATTCCAATCCTTCCAATATTGTTGCAGAAATCATGGAACAGCAGACCCATGGATTAGAAAATGAGTTTTATTACACCAGTGGGCCTGACTGGAATATCTTCCAAAGAGTCAGAGCCCCAAGCCATGACTACAGAATACCTTTATACAGTATAATGACAGTATGCAAAAACAATTCCCTCCTCCTTCTCTTTGGTGTCAGCAATTTCTCTGCGACAATTGTTGGTAGTTCAGAAAGTACAAGACAAGATAGCTCAGGAACACTTGGGTACAATTTGAGCGTCAAGTTAGGCTCCAGGGGCTTCAGTGGCTCCCTCCAGTACTTTTGAGACTTCAGTCATGTTAACTTGCTTCTTTATCCCATCATGGCTTCTAATAGTAGGGTCAGATATTGGATGAGGCACTTTATCTTTTCCAGCTCATAAGGATCCCAGCAGGGGCACCCTGATGGCACTCTCTCTCGCATATTCCTTTGAGCATCAGCATGATTCTCAGGAGCTGTGGCCAAAGCTATCTGCTCCTGCATTGTATAATGCATCGCCTCTCTTCAGTGGTGAATAGGGTTAGTAGCAGCTGCTATTGGCAGTCTAGCCAATTTGGCATATGTGAAGCCATAGTTTTAGCACATAGCTCTACAGTCTCTTGAAGCTTCTCTGTATATGAGGTGTAGTGGGTTTTCCAATTCATACTGTTCCAGGTCATTAGGGAAACCTTGTGCTGGTCAGTTGGAAGTCAGGCAGTTGCCCTACAGGCCAGGGGCTGAATGGGTAACTTATCTTGTTTAAATAACTGGGATGACTATAACTGTGTCTTCCTCTTTGAGTGGAGGAATAATGGATCACATTCATGTACTTCCTGCTTTGTCTGTTCTGGTAGGAAGGCTGGAAGGCCCAGTGCAGCATGGGCAGTAAAATGAGGATCACAAGCAGGCATGGCTCCTATCTCTTTAGTGAGGGGAGCATCCTTTGGATTATCCTACAAGATAGGTGGTGCTAAAGACTGTTTTCCCCTTGGGCTGGGTTTGCATAGCTGCTGGAATTTCATTTTAGATGACATGCATCTGTAGTACTGGACATTTTTGCAAGAGTGTTCACAATTGACACAACTGTGATATATTTGTAAGACAAGCTGATTTTTCAGTAGCACTCGGCAGTGTTTAACTATATCTGGTTGTTGTAATGGGGTTGGGCTAGCTTCCTCCCGTGTGCCATATGAGTTTTGCCTTTGAAAGGCTTGCTAGACATTCTCTATCTTGCTTGCAATGTCATCTAATCTCTGTAATATAAGAATCAATGTTTCTACAGACAGTTGGCAGAATTCATAGAAGGGCTGAGTAGTGTTATTGTAAAATATACTGCCAGCAAGTTCCAGGAGTTTATCTCTGTTTTCTCCCTGTCCCAGAGAATAGTTCATATTTTCATTTTGAGGAGCTATTTTGTTTAGTTCAGATTTCTGTGGTGTCTTAGGGAGTGAAAAAGCTGCCATTGCTGAAAAGTGAGTCAATTCTCATCTGTTTTTCTGCTTTGAAAGATTCCTAGGTTCTAGTGTTTTTGCGGGGGCTGGGCTGAATTCTTTTCTTGCCATTGGGTGGCATTTTTGGGTATATGAAGTGATAATGCCGGATATTGATGGGAGAACAGTTCAGAAGTTATTAGTCTGTAGCCATCTTGCCCCTCCTTTGTTCATAATAAGGCTGCTAGGGCTGTGCTTGCAGTGTAATGTAAGGCGGGGGTTGCCATTGGCCCTATCAGGTTGTTGTCTCCCGAGGAATCTAACGCTGGCTTAAATTTATTGGCCAATTTTCCTTTTCTAAGTACCAGAACTTTGGCTTGGGATCTCTTGGCACTTTTCAACCACTGGGGGGGGGGATTCAAGGACCACTGTATCTCCTGAGTCAATGTAGGGAACTGATTTGGATGTTCTGGGTCACCAACATTTACAGAATACACACACCAAATTTTATCTAACTTCAAAGACCCCTCACTGGGCCACTGAACACCAAAGGAGGGCCATTCTATCTCACAAAGGGATTGAACCCCATTTTGAAGTTCTTTAACATACAGCTCAAGGGGTTGCAAACTTCTTTGATTCCCCCTCCACCCATGTCCTCCCTCCTAAAATAGACACAGACAAGAGACACAAGGGAAAAACAAAAAACGTGTGGACAGTAGGTAAGGGGTCCTATTGCCCGAACCAAGAGGAAATGGACACCAGTCGCACAGCTGCCGGCTTGTTCCCCCGGACACTCAACGGCAAGTAGCAAGAACCGCGACAGCCACACATACAAACACACACAAGTTTCATGTACTCAATGCATAGGCATATGTTCCTACCTCCCACTTTTCACAAATTGCCACATATTACAGTATTACCACTTTCTCAATGCTTCAATGGTACAATGGTTTCACCAGTGCGCCCTTACTGCGTCTTATCTGGGTACTCGGGTTGCCTTTTAGGGGGTGGTCAAGCCCCTCTTCCACTCTTACGGAGTGGGCCACAATAGTTTCCTTGTTTACTTGCCTGTTTTCTTCGGAGGTAGGACTCAGTTTCCTTCTCCGTTTACTGGGTTCTCCTTGTGCGCGTTACTGTTCAGGCAGCCATGGCACAGACTCCCGTTCTTCCAACAAATGGTTGGTGGCGCCCAGAATGAGTGTGCGTGGTCATGGCCCCTTCCCAGCCACGGAAGTTAGAGCAGGCAAATGCCACCTCCTGTTCCATCACCTGCTGCTTCCTTCCCGGCCAATGCACTATTTGTGTTGCAGAAATCATGGAACAGCAGACCCATGGATTGGAAAGTGAGTTTTATTACACCGGTGGGCCTGACTGGAATATCTTCCAAAGAGTCAGAGCCCCGAGCCATGACTACAGAATACCTTTATACAGTATAATGACAGTATGCAAAAACAATTCCCTCCTCCTTCTCTTTGGTGTCAGCAATTTCTCTGCGACAATTGTTGATAGTTCAGAAAGTACAAGACAAGATAGCTTAGGAAGACTTGGGTACAGTTTGAGCGTTATTAGAGAAAGAATTGTTTACATCAGCATATCATATGTTTATGGAACACAGAGTTGATTAGTAAGGAACATTGACTAGGTCTGAGAGTTAAAGGAAAAAGGCTTTGCAGAGTCCCAGAGTCTCATGGGCTATCTAGTCTGACCCCAAATAGTGATTGTAAGATTACAGCATTTAGCAAATATACATTAGAATGCAAATGGCTACCACAGTATCTTACAATCTTCTTTATAATTATAATACCACTTTCCATATCCTTTCTTCTTAGTTTTCCATCTTTCTTTATACATCATTTTCTTCATTTACTCTTACCTTCTCACATACATTCCCCTCATATTTTCCCTTTCTTCACATACAATAACTTGATAGTGTTATCTTTAGTATCTTGATATCCTAATACAGTTGTCCCTTCACATTCGTGGGGGTTAGGTTCAGAAGACCCCCGTGAATGTGAAAAATTCATGAATAATAACAGCCTCCCCGCCTTCCCAAAAGTGGCGACAGGCCTTCAGAGGCCCCGTCGCCACTTTCCTCCCATCCACCCCGTCCTCCCAAAAGTGGCAACAGGCTTCAGAGGCCCCATCACCACTTCCCACCCCACCCCACCCCCACCCTCCTGAAAGTGGCAACGGGGCTTCAGAGGCCCCATAGCCACTCCCCCCCTCCCCAGAGTGGCAAACCGCAAATATGCAGAACCGCAAGTATGGAGGCCACGAATGTGGAGGGAGGACTATCTTAATGAAATTATAATTATTTAAACACCAGTCCATATTGACTTCCTCCACCTTACATCCCATCTGTATTGTTTTCAGTTTTAATTTCTCCTCGATTTCATAAACTATGTTTCTCCAATTTCTAATTCCTTAAGTATTCCACTAATCTAGTTATTTTATCGTTTAACCATGCTGATAATAGATTGTAATACTTATTATTTTGTCAGTACCTTCTATTTTGTATATCTATCTATCTCTAATTTTGTTTTCAGTATCCTTTTCCATTTCCAGATTAGTAGAGCTTCATTCTGTTTTCATTAATTCCTCTTTTGCATTCCATCTCTTTCTCCACTTCTCAATATTGGTTCATACTCCTTATTTATTTTGGATATCTTTTTCTTATTTAGGAGGTGTGTCAGCCTGTCATTTTCTTGCATCTCTTTGAGTTTGAATAACCATTCTTCTACTGAGGGTGTGCCTTTTTCCCTCCAGTTAAATGCTATTGTTAATCTTGTTATTAAGTAGAGGATTGTTCTCCAATGATGTTGTATAGTATTTTTGTCCAGCGTCGGTGTTATATTTAATAAGTATAGCTTAGGTTCCAATACAAATTGTATTTCGTATATCTTCTGGATCACTTTGTGAATTTTTAACCAACACTTTTTAATCTCTGGGCAGTCCCACCACATATGGTGTAAGGTACCCATTTCTTTTTCACATTTCCAACACTTTTTTAAAATTTTTTATAAACTTTACTAATTCTCTCCTGTGTCAGGTACAATCTGTTTACCATTTTCATATGATTCTCTTTCGAATTTAAACCAGCTGTAAAAGAGTTCGTATCTTTCCATGTCTTTCCCCATTCATCCATTCCTGTCGTCTCACCAATATCAATTGCCCACTTGTTCATAGCTTCAGTTATTCTTTCATTTTCAAGTTCTCTTTCTAAGAATAAACCATACAATTGTGATTTTTTTGCTTTCTTTCCCCCAAATTATCTTATCTAAATCGTTTTCTTCCATTTCAATGTCATATTTTTAATGTCTTCCTAAAACTTATTTTTAATTTGTAAATATTTGAACCAATTCATTTCTATTTCTAACCTTTCCAGTTCCTCCCTTGAATATATGTTAATATTTTTCCCATTTTTCCAGGCTTCTCCAGTTTATTAGGTCCTTCTATCTTAACCAGTCATTATTCCTTTCCCATCTTCTTGATAGTGCCTCTTGTAGAGATATCCAGTTTGGGAGTTTAATATAAAATTGTTTTTTAATTTTCTCCCAGATCAACATGAAAGCTTTTCTTAAGATATGATTTTCAAAATCTTTGTTAATCTGGGACTTCCCATAGCCTATATACGCATGCCTGCCATATCTTAGAGCATATCATTTTAAAGATAAGATTCTATTATTATTTAATTTAATCCATTCCATAAACCAAGTAAAACCACATGCCAAATAATATAGCTTGACCTTTCAGCAGGGATGCTCCTCCATATTACTCATTTGCTGTTCAAGTAGACCATTTAATTCTTGCTTTTTTCCCACTTCATATACATTTGTTTAGTTCAAATGTCCATTGATTCAATATTTTATCTTGTTCCAAAATTGGTAAATTTTGAAATAGGAATAAACATTTTGGCAAAATGGTCATTTTAAATGTACAGTTGTCCCTCCACATTCGCGGACTTGACATTCGCGGTTTTGATTATTCGCGGTTTTGAGGGGGCCCCCCAAAACCGTGACATGGGGCCTCCAGAGGCCCCGTGAAAGCCCTGGGACCGAGCGGGGAGGGCGAAGGCCTTGGGAGGGAGGGGGAGGGCTGGGAAAGCCTCCGCAGGGCCTTTGGAGACCCTCCGGAGGCCCAGCGAAGGTCTTGGTAGGGAGGGGGAAGGACCGGGGAGGCCTCCGCGGGGCCTTGCGAGGCCCCACGAAGGCCTTGGGGAGTACCGGGGAGGCCTCTGCGGGGCCTTGCTAGGCCCCACGAAGGGCCGGGGAGGGAGGGGGGAGGGCCGGGGAGGCCTCCGCGGGGCCTTTCTAGGCCCCACGAAGGCCCGGGGAGGGAGGGGGGAAGGCCCGGGGAGGGAGGGGGGAAGGCCCAGGGAGACCTCCGTGGGGCCTTGTAGGCCCCGTGAAGGCCCGGGGAGGGAGGGGGAGGGCTGGGGAGGGAGGGGGAGGGCTGGGGAGGCCTCCACGATGCCCCGTGAAGGCCTTGGGGGGGAGTGGGGAGGGCCGGGGAGACCTCCGCGGGGCCTTGCTAGGCCCCATGAAGGCCCAGGGAGGGAGGGGGAGGTCTGGGGAGGCCACCGCGGGGCTTTGCTAGGCCCCCCGAAGGCCCGGGGAGGGAGGGGGGAAGGCCCAGGGAGATCTCCGTGGGGCCTTGCTAGGCCCCACGAAGGCCCGGGGAGGGAGGGGGAGACCTCCGCGGGGCCTTGCTAGGCCCCGTGAAGGCCCGGGGAGGGCTGGGGAGGGAGGGGGGAAGGCCCGGGGAGACCTCCGTGGGGCCTTGCTAGGCCCCGCGAAGGCCCGGGGAGGGAGGGGGGATGCCCGGGGAGGGAGGGGGAGGGCTGGGGAGGCCTCCGCGAGGCCCCGCGAAGGCCTTCGGGGGAGTGGGGAGGGCCAGGGAGGCCTCCGCGGGGCCCCGCGAAGGCCTTGGGAGGGAGTGAGGAGGGCCGGGGAGGCCTAGGAAGGGAGTGGGGAGGCTGGGAAAAGCGACTATGGGCCTCCGGAGGCCCCATGGTCGCTATGGTGGGGGAGGGGGAGGGCAGTCGTTATTCGCTGATTTTTCACATTCGCGGGGGTCCGTGGACCGTAACCCCCGCGAATGTGAAGGGACAACTGTATTAATTTTTCCTAGTAAAGACAAATCCAGTTTGCTCCAGTGTTTCATGTCTTTTTTAAATCTCTGACCATAATCTCTTATAATTATTTTCGTATAATTTTATGTTTCTCTTGCTTATCCAAATTCCAAGATACTTAACTTTCTTTTTTTAGTTTTACAACCCATTTTATTTTCCAGTAATTCTTCTCCTTTTATTGTTAAATTCTTTGTTATAATTACTGTTTTTTCTTTGTTTAGCTTAAATCCAGCAAGTTCTCCAAATTTCTTAATTGTTTCTAATAGATTTTCAATATTTTCTAATGGATTTTCTAAAATTATAGCCAAATCATCTGCGAACAGTTTGATTTTGTATTCTTGATCTTTAATTTTCAATCCTGGTATATTTTTGTCTTATTTGATTGCTCAGAATCTCCAATGCTAAAATAAATAATAACGGGGATAGAGGACAGCCTTGCCGAGTTCCTTTCTGGATGTCAAAGATACCTGTTCTCTCTCCGTTTATTGTCAAACAAGCTTTCTGTATTTTATATATCACTTCAATGTTTTAATCATTTTGTCACCAATATTTAACCCTTTCAGTACTTTCAACATGAATGCCCAACTCACATTGTCAAACACTTTTTCAGCGTCTATGAAAATAAATGCCGCTTTCTTGTCGTTTGCCCTTTCATAATACTTCACTGCATTCAACATTGTTCTTATATTATCTGACATATATCTTCCTTTTATAAAGCCACTTTGATCCTCGTGAATTATATTTTTGATTATTCCATTCAGTCTGTTTGTTAGAATTGTTGTGTAAATTTTATAATGCACGTTAAGGAGTGAGAGACCTTCTTTTGGTATTATGGTATTAAGATGATATTTGCTGTTTACCAAGATTCAGGTATTCCTTCTTCTGCTGTTTTATTCAGTAATTCTGGTAAAGGTAGTAGTAATTCTTCTTGAAATTTTTTATAAAATTCTGCCACGTATCCATCCAATCCTGGAGCCTTCCCTGTTTTTAATTGTTTGATCGTTTTGGAGATTTCTTCAACACTAAATGGTTGTGATAATTTTTCTCTTGTCTCTGTTGTTAATTTCCCGTACACATTATCCTTTATGAGTCTTTCCACGTCTTCTTCTTGATTCTGATTCAATTTGTTCTCTCCATATAAGTTTTGTAAATAAGGCTTTTTTAATTTCTTCCTGTGTGGAGCATATTCTCTCTTTTGTCTTAATTTCTGTAATTAGTTTTTTTCCTTTGTCTTTTTTTAATCAGTGAACCAGCCATCTGCCCGCTTTATTTGCACTCTTGAAGTATCTTTGTTTTAGTACTTTTAATTTATTTCCAGTTTGGTCGGTTAAATCTGCTTTTATTGCTTTCCGAATCAGTTCAATTTCCATTTGTACTTTAATATCTTTTGGCTTTTTTCTCAATAAGTCTTCTTTTTTTAATTCTTGAAATAGTTTTTGATTCCCCCCCCCCATTTTATGCCTGTTAATTTATGCTCCTCTTTGCAGGAATATTCCTCTCAACATTGCTTTAAAGGCATTCCTTACTACTTTATGGGATGTCTCCTTTCCAGTATTAGTTTTAAAGTAATCACGGATTTCTTTTTTAACTCTGAACAAATTCGTCATCTTTTAACATGTTTTCCTTTAGTCTCCACACGTATTTTCCTTTTATTATTTTTAATTTTATTTAGGATTGTGATCTGAGATTATTCTTTCTTTATATCCATTTCTATAATCCTTGGTTGTAACTCTTTCGACGTCCAAAACATCTATTCGTGACATAGTTTTATGAGCTTCTGAATAGAAAGTGAAACCTTTTTTGTTACTATATTTTGTTGACCAAACATCAGTCAGATTGAAATCCTCTAATAAATTCCGACAAATTTTTGGTAGTTCACCTTGATATTTTCTCGCAATCATTGATCTGTCTCTAATCCTATCAAGGACTCAGTTGAAATCTCCTGTAATTATTATATTGTTTTGATTTAAAATTTCAAATTCTTGATAAAGTTTTTTATAGAATTGTTCTTTCTTTTCCAAAGGTGCATACATTGCTATAATCATCAATTTAATGTTAATCATGTTTATCTCTACTCCAACATAATGTCCCTCTTTGTCATTCATGATTTCTTTCACCACGTATTTATCATTCATATATATCGCCACTCCTTTCTTCTTTTTACTTGAGGATGAAAAGAAAGCTTGTCCTAGTTTCAGTTTGTTTATCAGTCTAGTATCTTTTTCTCTTTTTTTGTTTTTTTTTTTTTAATGCAAATAATATCTGCTTTACTTTTTTCCAAGAGATGAAAAACTTGGCTCCTTTTCTTTGGCAAGCTTAATCTTTTGACATTAAATGATCTTATCGTTGTAGCCATATCGTCACTCTGCGGGATTTATGTCATCTTCATCATCTACATTCATCTCTCCTTGATCACTCTGCAATTGGCTTCCTTTGCTTAGTATGTCATTTTTTCCTTCTTCTTCTTCTTCTGGACCTTCTTGTTTTGGATTCTGTTCTTGCCCTTCCTCTTTTGTCTTTCTTTTTGATTTTATAAAATCTTCTTGTGTGTCTTCTCTTTCTTTATTTTTTTCCTGAATTTTGCTTCCACTCTTCTTTTTTCCTCTTCCATTTTATTCAAAAATTCTTTTCCTTTTTTATTGTGTTTATTTTGTATCTTTTTGTTGATAGCTAAACGATATGCTTTCAGTTTGTTCCCATCTGTATGTAATATTGTTTCTCTTTAGCTTCTGAGTTAGTTTTGTCCTCTTGCCTTTTCCTTAAAATTTCAATTGGAATGGCTTTAATTTTAATTTTGTTCCCATTAATCAATAATTTATTTTCATATCCTGCTTGAATTGTTTTTTTCTCTCATTCTTTGTTGTGTGAAGGATACAATAACATCTCCAGGTAATTTTTTCCCCTTTGCCATCTGTGAACTGGCTCTGAAAAGTTTATCATTTGGTCCATAATTTCTTCTTTCGTTTCAATACATTTTGCTAATCTTGGAACTACCTTTTCCCACAGGTCTTCTCTTGGTGTTTCTGGTATTCATCTTAATGTAACACATTTATCCCTATATCTCAATTCTTGAAGCATAGTTATATATTTTTTTCCTTTTCTTGATCTGTTGAGATTTGTATTATTTGTTTTTCTAACTTTCCAGTGTTTTGCTTGACTTCTTCCATGTTTGACTTCAAGTTTCTTATTTCAACATTCGTATTGTCCAGTTTTTAATCTATTTTCTCTATATCTGTCTTGACTTCTTTCCTTAGTGTCTTAAATTCTTCCCGTAGTTCTTTCTTAAAATTCTTCAGTTCTTCAAGTATCTGTGATGCTACATCCGCTTGTTTAGATGGGTTATCAAATGATCCTCTTTTCAACATTGTTGATTGTGCTTGTGTCTGTGTTTGACTTCCACTGGCTCTTGTGCTAGTTGCCATTATCTCAATATATTCAGTATTCAATATTCAGTACTTCTTAGTGTTAGACCTGTACTTATTTACTTATCCACCTCGTTATAAATTTATGAATTTATATAGTCAATGTGTAATTCACAGTAATCGAAATATATGTTGTAAATTTATCAACTCCGCTTGATTAACTAGATTAACTAAAAATTTCTTGTCTAATCAATTATTCAGATCAGTTTGAACTATTATCTACCATGCATTATATATCAATGGCCTTCATTCATTAAATGTATATTAAGTGTATTTTCGGTATATATCTCTGTTTTTAAAAAGTAATCTCCAATTTGAGAGCCTTAAATTTTGCTTAAATACACAATACCAGATTTATATGCAATGTCCAATACGTGTACAGTATAATATATAGTAAATAAGATAAACCAAATAAGTAAATAAATAAATAAACAGAAGAAAAAATAATGAAGTAAATAGGAGGGGTCCTAAAATGACAGATGGAAAAGGAGGAGAAAGAAAAAAGGAAAGACCTAAAAAAATATCAAAATCAATCCACTAGATGTCACTCTAGTATTACACTGCTGTAACTTTTAAATCTGATTCTGTCTCTTTAACTTTTCGCTTCCCTTCAGCTTCTTACTTAAAACCTTGAAAACGCCATCTTACCCTCCCAAGCTTTCAGAATATCTCCATAGTTTCCCCAGTTTCTCACAGTTTTTTTTTATTATTTGATATTTAGTTGCCTCTAAAATGTAACAATTTACAGTAGTTTCCACTGTGTTCTAAAGCTACCGTGTATTTCTCCCTTTGTTAAAGTTTTCCTGGCTTGTCCTTTATTTCCGATTTCTAGTTTCTTTCTTCAGCCCTCTTGAAGGACCTAATCCCATTAGCTTTAAATGTGATTTAAATGTAATTTCAAATACCCAAATGTTTATGTCTCGTACTCTCTGAATCTTTGAGTCCTAAGTCTCTTAGGGGTTGTCTCTAGTCTTCTATCTTCTGTCCTCTTGTCGGACTAATTCCACATAAAATAGTCATTAGCCTATTTTTATATGTCCATATGTCTCTATCTTCTGCCCTCTTGTTGAGCTAAATCCTAAATTCCAATCGCATATATACTCTCACTTTATTCAGTTAACAGTTCAGTTCAGTTAACAGTTAACAGTGACCCCACTAGTAGCTTCAGATCTCCGCCATGCTCTTTCCAACATGCTTTCTAGTCCGCTTATACTTGTCTCTCAGGGATTCCGAATCTCAGAGTCTCATCTCATTTCTTAATTATCATATGCCTCTTTTAATGTATCATATCAAATCAAATATCCAATATTATAATGATCTCAACTGGTCGTTTTGCAATCATTCAACAGTCACTCCTTACAAGTGCCGGGATACTTGTACTGATCGCTAGCTTTTAATGTCCCCTTTACAGTGTCATCTCATCTCGACAAGTCACTGATTTTACCTTTCCACCTTCTTTTCTTGGTCTTGTACTGGATCACGATGAGGTCTTCAAGCCCAGTTCAGAATGGGGTGTATTATTCCAATCTTTCTTAAGGTTAAAATGAGTCTTCTATTTAAAATCAGGGAAACAATGAGGTCTCAATCCTGAGATCACCGTAACCTGGCAATGGCTGCCCATCCCTCTCCTGTCAACCTCTTTTCACTCCACTGAAACCTCCATTTCAGCAGAGTTCAAAGATTAGACCAAGGGGGTTCGCAAGCCCCACTGAGACCAATCTTTCCTAGATTAAGTCTCCGTCTGGGTCGAGATCCCAAAATTGCCAAGTTAGGAGGGTGATCTTGAGCAACGATCTGACTCAAGTACCCGTCATCTCAGCTCCCCGACCAGAAGTTTTAAAATCAGCATTATAATTGGAAAGTGGCTGAAAATATCTAATGGACCTCCTTGTAGTAAAGAAGCATTAAACTCCAATCTCCAAAAATAGAAAATAATTTACCAGGAAGCTTCAGTCACTTTTTAAAAATCATCTTACTTCTCCTCTTTGTATGATTGTTGACTTGCTGACTCTACCAGTCCAAACCCAACAATCTTAACAAGCACCCATCTTGTTCTGTCAGATCTCCTTCTCATCCTCCTCCTTTCTTACAGTTTTGTATAGGCAGTGAGTTTCTCATCTTCTCCTGGGAGTTTGTTCAGTTCCCAAGTGTCAGCAGTTCAACCCAATAGTGAGAAAGTCAGTTTTGTGTGTGTGTATGTATTCTGATTTTTTTTCAAGTCATAACAGGAAAATTATCACTACACAAAGTCTTTGTATATTTCAAAGTTTTGCTAGGCTTGAAGCCAGAAATTTTAATAGATTAAATATCAAATGATATATTCTGCAATTTAAAAAAAAGCCAAATCAGGATTAAATGGTTCTTTGGTAACCACTTGGCTTAAGGAAAGCAAACTTTCTAAGCAAAATTGACATATTAGGTTACGCTTTTTCATTAGCGTGACTTTGTTCATCTTCTTCCTTTCAAGTTGTGGGCCATGACATTTCAGTCCATAGTTTAGGCATTTTTTCCCGAACACTGCTGGAGTAAATTTGTTGTCAATTTTTAACTCACTTTTCTACAGGGAAAAGTCCATTGTAACTCACGCTGATAATGGGTCTTTACCACACATCTCCCTGTCTGTTTAAGAGGTCTGATAGGGTGATGCTTTCTCCCAGGCTGAACAGAAAAGATGAATGTATGTCATGAACATCTCCATTCATCAAAGGTGTGGTCTCTTAAGAAAAAACAAAGAAGTGCAAAAAGACAAATATCTCCCACATTAGATTTATATTCTTTGAAAACTGTAAAAGAACAAAATGTATGCATGATTATTGTTCTGGCTAGAGCCATACATGTACTTTCTGTTGAAAGGAAGTCACAGTCCCCTTTATATGAATAAAGCCAGCAAATATTATAATATAAACTGAGGGAGACAAACCTTTGACTCTCCAGATGTTTTGGATTATAACAATCAGAAATCTTTTACCATTGGCCATGCTGGGTAAGACTAGTGGGACTTTAGTGGAAGTGGTTGTTTTAAATCACTTTCTTCCTATGTTATAAGTTAGTTCCTAGAGATTACTACTTGATTTTTTTATTTCAAGCCATTTTAAATATTTGTTATTTTTAATATTTGTTACAGGCTGGTGCTGAAGAAACACTAACTGAAGATGAATGCCCATCCGATGTTGATTTGAATGACCCATATTTTGCTGAGGAACTTGGAAAAACAGGTTAGATGTCATTCTGCTCATTCTGTGTAGTTAAGAGTGATGTATTAGATAGTATGTACTGAAGATTACAGAGAGCTTCTGACAGTCTTCCATCAAAGGCTCTTATGCAAACTTTACAGCCATTAGACAGGAAGACAGAGCCTATTTATTTATTTATTTATTTATACCCCGCTCTTCAGCCACAAGGCTATCAGAACGGCTTACAAATTGTTTTAAGCAATAGCTGTTTACACATCTAACTGCGTTAAACAGTTTCCAATGTGTGTTAGCTAATTGCCCCCACAAGCCGGGTACTCATTTTACCGACCTATGGTAACAACTGGTTAGTGAATGAAAGGCGAGAAATATAGTATAGGAATAATCTGATGGTTTTTGCAGTGCACAGCAATAACAGTATGGCCTGCCAGTTATATTTATTGTCTCTTTAATGTACAAAAAGTAATCTGCAGTCATTGTGGGGGTGGGGGAATTTTGAGATTATATCAGTTAAATTGATATTATACCGATTCAATTAGAATTGAAGCAGAATGTAAATAAATTCCAAAAGGCATAACATAAACATACGTCCATGCATTGAAAATTCTTAATACAAATATTTAAAATATATTATAGTAGATATGTGTATTCTTATAGTAGGCTTATTATATTTTCTTTTATGAATTTCCTTCTGGATTTTTGCTCTCACCTGCTTATATAGTTTTACGTGTTTCATGTCAAGAGACTTGAGGCATGGAATTTTGGACTTTGGCTTTTAGTATTTTGGACGAATGTACATGCATGTACACATGCCCACCTGCCTAGGTATGTCCATGTGCATGCCCAAATGCATATGTAACACATAAGTAATAAGAGTGGATTCTGTACAGGTTAAGGGAATTAGTACAAAGACTGGAGTATTTCATTTACCAGGTTTGACAGGCAGTGACCTAATAGCTCATACTGCTCTCTTGCTTCCTTTGAATGCTTGGGCATGAACTTGTTGTGTTAGGGCAGAGATAACCTCTTTCACTTGTCAAGGAAGTAACATCTCTAGTACTCCACAGGGAAGCCAACCTGTTCAAGTGTGCAAAAAGTGTTACTTTCTCAGTGTGAGTCCTGCATATTGAAAAATGCCCAGATTATTTGCTTGAATAGGCAGAGCTTGGATGAGAGTCTATACTGGGAGATGACCAGCCAGGTTTGGTCTTGGAATCAAAAATTGCAGAGTTTTTCTGGGATATCCACAAACCAAACATATTCCTCAGGCAGGGAATGGCATATTCCTTTTGCCATCCACAGAGGAAGGAACACCTCAAGGTAGCCGCCTGCATGTTTAGGACTTAGACAGTCTAATCACGTTAAGATTAGTGACCTCTTCTATAGTTCATAGATTCACGCACCTGGAGGATGAACCTAATCTCCACACCCTGACCAAGACCTGCCTTTCAACCTCTGAGAGAGATTTCTTTGTTCTGTTTGTATCCTGAGACAGTTTTTCCAGTGGCTGTCTGTGGTGTCATGGACTTGTATTTGAAAATGTTGTTGAATTTATTGGTTGTATATCAGTGTATAAGGTAAATTGCTGTTGGGAAGTGGGAGAGAATGGGATGTTGGTGTGAATGCTGATTGGTGGGATGTTTTAGGAGATTTGCATAAGATGGGTGAATGACAGTGAAGGATAATTGGGAACTCAGTTAGATGGAGAGTTTTAGTTAGACTAGGGCTGGAGTGATAGGAGAGTTTTGATTGGGGATTTGTTATGGTTGGTCTGAGTTAGTTTGGGAGGAGTGTGAGAGAAGGTGTATGGTGTTTTAAACGTAATAAGTAATCTGTTCTGATATAGTCAACTTCTGTAAATAAAGATTTGTTTTTGTTTTTATAAATTTTTGGCCTCCAGATATGCTACCTGTCTGAGAGCTTGGATTCAGACAAAGCATCTATGGTGGCAGCCTTGAATATAGAAGGAGTGATGTCCATTGAGGATAGTAGTTGCATAAAACCTCATAGGTACCTTGAGGGCATTAAGATGGTTCCCACAGTTGGTGTCACATAGGCAGGACCAGAGCAAGTCCTTACGTTGTAGCAGAGATAGGGATCAGATTAAAAACTTACTCTTGGTAATTGTAGTGAGTGCCGTGGAAGTCTTCACATTTGGTGGGTTAAAGTGTGAAAACTCCATATTTGGCCACAGTGGTGGGATTGCCTGAGAGGAACTCTCACAGCTGGTGGCACTGATGGGATTGAAGGAGTAGGAAACCCTACAGCTGGTGGGATAAGGGTTAGAAAGGCCCCACACTGTCACTTTGGGTTTCAGGATTTTGCACTTCGAACATTTAACTGCTGAACCAGTTTTTTCCACCACATAATCTTTGCTCTGGTTAAGATCATGATGTTACTCAGCCTTTTCTTTCTATGGTTAATATATGGTTCCATAAGGAATGGAAACAACTCCTACTGCCCTTTTAATCTGAGCCTAAGCAACTAGGAATAAGGCCTGGCACAGCTTTTAGAATGTATCCCTGTAAGACAGAGGGGCACATCAGTCTTTGTCTGCTTTGTTGACAAGGTTAAAGGAAAAGGCAAGAAGACATCTAGCCCCCCATCCCCTCTTTTAGTGAAGTTGTTCAGACTGTTCATAACAGAGGCCTACACAGTTCCAGCAGACATAGCATAAGGGTTATCCTAGCTCATTTTTATAGAAGTGCTGCTGCTATCGTCTGTGTTGTCAAGTCAAGAGTCATGAAGTAGGAAGAGGGCAGCTATCTGCTCTTCTTCACTCTTTCACCAAGCGCTGCAGAATCAATTATTTTGCTTCAGCTGAGGCAAATTCTGTTGGAAATTGTGTAAAAATACACTGTTTAAAATATCAGGGTATTTTGTCCCTGTTTAAACATCCATACTGCACTTCACACGTTAGTGGACAATGCAGCCAACTTCAGCAGAGTATAGCAAGCTTAATGCACACGCAGCATCTAGCGTCAGAATGTTAGCATGCATGTAAAAACACTGCTTAGTAAGTAACCAAACACCCTTTGTCTTTTCCCAAGTTATTTAACTACCAAAATAACCACTCAAGACTCAAAGTTAGTTTAAAAAGTACAAAAGTTTCTTTACTCACAGTTTAGAGAGCTCATTGTTGGCAGGTAACAAAAACACCATCAAAACAGACTAAAACTAGTTAAAAATACTTAAAAACTACATTGTTAGAAAACTATATTCAGGACGCCCCTTTCGGGGTCCTCTCAGTTGAAAGGTCCATGAGGATTGTTAGATAACATGGCTTCTGGAAACAAAGAACACTCAGACACTCCCCCTTCATCCCAGATTACCCAATAGTAAAACTTTAGGAAGTTACATCAGCTCATCTTATATGCCTTCTCAGTTAACCCTTCAATGGCAAAACCATTTCTACTTATTGGACTGCAAACTATATTTTCCAACATCCCCTCTCAGTCCAATAAGTGAGATATAAGTCCAAACTTTGCACGTAGTCTCTGGAACGCATCTCTTAGCAGTGGCTTCGTCAGAGCTGATCCCCACCTCAATAGAAGAATGTCCATGCCAGCACTTGTCATGAGCAAGAGGAACAACTTTATTGGTCAAGCAATATTTTTTATAAATTCGGTTTAGCATGATCTCATATTATGCCACAGCACACGTGCAGAGTAAAAGCTTCTAACATCTCACAACTGATAAGCAACTAGGTTACAAAACAAATAGTTTACAAAGACTGTTTAGTCTAATAGTTTGGCACTGTACAGACTAGAAATGTTGTGAGTGAAGACAAAGGGAGACCTCAAGAAGTTAGCCAACTATACAGGAATATCAGCAACGTTGAAACATGGGATTCATTTCCCAGCTAGGGACAGCAGAATGAATTACCTTTGTCTATGTCAGCAAAGCAGGGGATAAAGAAAAATGGAAAGCGTGTACAAGATGACTGCACAATAGTTCACTAGAGAAAATCCTTTATGCCCTGATCCACAAGCCTAAGTAAAAGCAGATGAGTTAAAACTGGTTTGCAAGTTCCTTGTCCAGGGTTCTCATTTTTTTCCATTGAATTACATGGGTCAGCCAAATTCTCCTTTTACTCCTCTTGGAAAGAGCAGTCTAAGTCCCCGGTCAGAAGCATCCGCTCTGCAACAGCTGTAAGAAAGGCAGAAAGCTACTGTCTTATGTCTAGTAAGTGTCTAGACTATTAAGTTACAATCTACCTGTATCCAAGAAAAACTTTGAAAACTATAAATGTTCACATTATAAACAGGTGAAAATAAGTTTTTTTTCTTTAGAATGGCAAATAAGAAAAAATTGATTTCAATTTTTTTACCAGTGGTCTAGGTGGCTTACCTCTGTTTTTTCTCCTTTGACTTTATTGGGCCAGAGATGCCTATTCTGCAAATAGAAGGGTCCTCCCATTTGCAGAACTGAGTCTCTTGCTTTGTCATTGAAAGTGCCCAATAAAGCTAAAGAGTTCATTAGGCAAACAACAGTTCAAAGGGAGTATCAATGGAAGAAGTGAGGATCAGGCCTGTTTCAGAACATGATGTCCTTAAAATTGTAATAATTTTGTAGAGACAGACAGTCAAAGATGGTAATCAAAAGAGAAGCTGGGGTCAAGTAAGCAGAACAGCTTCCTACTAGGTTGTAAATCTGTGGAGGGAGCAGTCCAAAGTGTGGTATGGGAAGTAAGTGAAAGTTTGTATTGTTTTCAGCAGGTTGCTATCTGAGGAGACCTTGTTTTTTTTACTAGATTTTATTAATTAAAACCTTTCTATCTAAGGGTCTCAGGGGAGTATGCAATAAATCAATTTAAACAATTTAAAACATCCATTTTAAAAGGCTACAGACATGTTAAACCACTGAACACTTAAAACAAGAAAGTTTAAAACCATTTTGCTGCTGCTAGAAGCAGCATACTGCTGCTGCACTCCAGCAGCTCTCTTAGAGAATGGTCATGGATGGGGATTGATTACTGTTAGGTCATCCTTTGTTGAAGCCAAGTATTTCAACTTCAGCTGGGTCCTAGAGCCCAGCTTCTTTAGAGGATGGCCTTTCTCCCTAGAATTTGGGAGTGTTTCTGCTTCAAAATCAGTTTTAGCTGCCTGTTCTTCTCCGGGAAAGGGGGGAATGGATCCTTCTTAAAGGCCCCAGGCTTAGCCTCTGTCTATAGGAGGGCTGTCACCTGTTCAGCCCTCCTATGCTCAAGTTCAGCCATAGATGTTGGGTCTTCCAGCTGGAGGCTGCCATCCTTGCTGCCATCCTGCAAAAAGGTCTATTCTAGTGAGTCTGATCCAGTGGAGGCTCCTCCTTTGCAAACTGGATATTTCTATAGCTGGAAGGTGGGAGGGAATTTTCACCAATTTCTCCTCACTTTTGGGGCTCCCAGAGTAATTATTCTTGATGTTCCATTGGATCCCCATCCCTCCAGAGCAGATTTTCAGGGGCTGTAAGAGGGCTGAAAATTAATGATAACCCCATTCTGGCTGCGAGAGCATCTAGTGGGCAGTCATTTAACAGCTCTGGATTCAACCCTCCTGCTTTTTTTGGAATGCAAGATAGTTGCATTTTGAATCACAGAAGTAATGAGCCTAGTTTCCTCAGCTAGTTGTAGGATATAGTTTTTGGCTAGAGAGGTTTGTTACTACTGTACATCAGTAGCAACTTCTTAAAGGGAGCAAATGAGACATGCCTCCTAGTTCAGCTTCTAGTGCTTTTCTATGAAAACCTATCTCCAGCCCAGGTGTCAAACCAGTTCACTGTAAGCAATTTCTTTCCCCCCTCTCAACATTGGGGAGGGACCACCAGTATGCAGATATATCCACCTGTATTCTCTCCTTAATCTACCCCCTGTGGCTGGTAGGTGTTCTGCTATATCAAACTCAAGTAACATATTATAATGCTGATAATTACTACTGGAATAGTTCACAATATATTTTTGGTTTGTTCTTGATTCTTGACTTTCTTGGATTCTGCCTGAAAGTTTTGGGACAGTTGTAATTCATCTGTTTTGCATGTTATTAAATACCTAGACTTGCATGCATTGGATTTTATAACACTAAACATTGTAGCTCAGACTCATGTACATGCAGCTTCTATTCAAGTCAAGCAATAAACTTCAAATTTCTTTCTAATAATGTTTGAAAAGTTTAATTTAATGTTTAGGCACACTATACAGTTTGGGGGAAAATGGTAAGTTGGCTGTGGAATACCAAGAAAATATGAGAGAACCGCTACATCTGAGCTGTGCTCCAAGGCATGGCTATAAAATTCGTTCAGAACTCTTCCAAGTCTAGATTATTAACTTTTCAGTAGTAAATTTATTTTTGCAGCAGAAGATAGAATGGCTATTTCCTACTGGCTGATGCTGATGGAAAACAAATTGAAATTAATTGGGCTTGATAGGCCAATAAAGCAAAGTTCATGTGAACTAGAGAGGAAGGAGCATTGGAATTGCTCAGTACACTTTAATAAACTGTGCTTTTTACCATACCTGAACAGTTTTTATAAGATGAATTTGATTGTTGTTCTCCTTTGATTCCTGGCAACCACGTCTGTGTAGGAGATGCACAAGCATTGTGGGTTGCCTGTTCCAAAACAATTCATGCCATAGGTGATTTTATACTGGTTTGTGAGAGAAAGAATTTTTGTAAAGCAATTAATTTTGCAAGCTTGGCAAAGAGGAGAGGGGGAAAAGAAGCGTGACACTGCACATCATACTTGAGACGTGCCTATTTCATATTCTTCCTGGACCAATGTATACAAAATCCTCAAGAGTGCAACACACAAAATCGATTCAGAGAAAAGAAATTTGATTCTTTCAAAATAGGAAAATTTTATCTTTAAAACCCCAACCTTTTTTTGAATTTGTATATTAACATGCCTTCTGGATCTGGCTTTTAGGAACATGCCCATTTTTCTTCAAGTATTTTAGTTGTTAGACATGTTTTAGTGTGACTTTTAGGATCTCAGGTGTGTTAGGTTTGGAGAAATGCTGTGTGCAGAACTGCCTGTTCGTGAAAGTTGTGACCATTTGTCAAGGCTATTGTACCACAAGTCTGTTATGATGGTCATAACAGTTCTGAAACGTGAAGGAGATTATTGCTTTAATATTCCTAGATGAGGGCTACATTAGGTAAATTCATGCTGATTGGTGCAAGAAGGTTTAAATGCTGATTTGCTGAAGGAATCAGATTGAGGAACAATGTGACAATTGTGGCAGGGAGTTCCATAGGCTCCAGAGGGTTTGTTGAAAGTGTGTGTAATGATATCATGGGAAGTGCTTTTTCCATACAGGTCATGTGGAGAAGAGTGAGGGTATGGGAAAATTGATTATTTATTTATTTACAGATATTTATATACTGCTCAGGTCTGAAAATTTCAAAGCAGGTGTGAAGTAGCCACCATGTGAAGTAGCCCTGGCCTCTGTGGCTGCGGGCACACACAGCATGCACACACCTGAGAAGCAAGGCTACCTTTTGAGATCCACTCAGGTATCTTCTTTCTGGAGAACCCTGTAGCTGGATCCTTCTAGACACACTCCCAGGGATTCCTCTAGCCTGGAAATCCCAGAACTGGGGCCTTTCCAGCCCTGGATGAGATTTTACCAACCCCCCTTCCTTCTCACCAGAAACAGAGGAGAATATCAGTGTAGCATGACCCTAGACAGGCACATGGAAGCTTGGCTTAGATAGGAAAAATGAAGGCTTATTTATTCAAGCAAATAAATCATGTTTAAAAGGTAATCAATTCATGAAGAAAATGCCCTTTTCTCCAGGTTCACCTTAAAGTTACAGAAATATAGTAAAAGTATAGAATTACATCCAGCCAAGGAAAATAAATCATAAAATCCTAATACCATCTAACTAAGACATTCCTTACTCTCTACTCACAAACTGTGAAGTCCAGTATGCAGGATTCAGTCTTTGAATTCCAAGGAGGTTGTGAGCTGGGCCATTTCAGACCTGGCTCAGTAGCTGCCTCCATTGTTCTGCTCTGGGCCTGGTGTCTGCCTCCCAGACCCTCCTTTTATAAGACCCTCATGGTCTGACCTAACCATGTGCTCAGAACAAAGAATTTATAGTCCTTCTTTCAAACTGACCCCCTAGCCTTCTGATTGGCCACTTACTGTCTCTGGTGTTCTTACCTCATTGCTGATGCTGACCTGGAGGTGTTGCTTTTTCTCCAGCGCTCTAATTAAGCCTAAAGTTGTTAACCCTTTATTTTCCTGATTGTTGAGATTACAGCTGCCTGACCACTGAATGGCAGGATAATGGGAGATACAATCCCCCATTATCACAGCAGGGTACATCAGTAAAATGTAAATATACTCCAGGGTGCCATTATGCTCCCTCAACTTCTGGCAATTTACTGATATATGGAATATGCAAATTAACATACATTTTGCATGTGGTCCATCAAATAGAGAAAGATTTGTATAAATTACTATGTTTTTAGCTTATGACTAAAAATAAGAATTGCTGGAGTTTGTGGGGAAAAATACTACTGTCTGCAGACACATTTTGGGATCTAAATCATTAAGGCAGGGGGCATAGAAATCGTGGCTCAAGCTCCTTTTTGTGAACCCCAAGTCCTCCCTGAGCCTCCTAAAGCCCCTAGATGGCCCCACAGCCTTTCCCCCCCCTTTTTTAAAACAGAGCACCCATTAAATGCCCTTAAACACTGCTTGGAGAAGAGCTGGATTTCAAGGCACTCTTCCTCCCCATACATTTGCAGAAATTGGCCAATAAAACCACAAGTGTGAACCAGAAGTAGACTTCCAAGGCACATGTTGGGTTAATTTTTATCCCAAAACGCACAACTTGAGTCCTCCATGGAAACACCAGTTGGCTTCCGCTGCCGTAGCCCACCTGCATTAAGTTAACATGGGCATCTGCATTGTCTCACAGGACGGAACAGCTGCCTTCTGTTGGTTTCTGATTTGGCAACCTTTAAAAACCAATGTTTCACGATTCTGAACTTACACTATTCTGTTGCTGGCTTATGGTGAGAGGGTGTATAATGTACTTTAGCTTAGATCTCTTTACTCCATTCCTTTTCATCATCTCATAATGAGAGAATCCTTTCCTGAGACAATTCGGTGCCTTCTCTTCCTTTCCTACTTCTTCTGTATTTGTATTATATTTTCCCTCACTCTTGTTTTTCCCCAGTAGTACTATTGTTCTTCTGTAGGGTATTTCTTGCAACAGCTTTCAGGTTGACTTCTCTTGATTCCTGCATCTTCTATAAATATTTAGCAGTTGAATTTCCATTTCAACATGTGATGATGGTTTCTTCTGCATTTTTAAAATTCATTTGGTTCCTTGACTGTCTTGTTAACTGAGGAGATTGAAGTTAGAAGATTCTCTGAAAGTGCTGGATCCAGATTTAGGTGCCTGAAGTGGGGTTCCCCCCCCCCGCACCTCCATACACAAATATTATGAATTATGATGATTAACTTCTTTCATTTACTAAAAACTTTATTAAAAACTTTACTTATATGCCCTGCCTTTCATGCAGAACGCACAGTCAAGGCAGCTTGCAGTTTCAAATGCAGTATACAGTACTTAAAATATATGAAAGGTCAACATTAAAACAGAGTTAAACTGTGAACAACATTTAAATACAATTTAAACATGCAGTTAAAATTATTAAAAAGAGTTTTGAAAAGTTTGAAATTAAGACATTTAATTTAAGAAATGTACAGTACATTTCTTAAAAGCCCTTTCTTTAAAAACTTTCTGTTCTCAAAAGTCTGTAGGAATTAGTAAGCCTTTGCCTGCCAATGGAAGAACCACAGGGGAGCCATTCTAGCCTCCCTAGGAAGGGAGTTCCACGGCCTAGGGCAGCCACTAAGAAGACCCTTTTTCACATTCCCACCAACTGTGCCTGTAAAAATGGTGGGACTGAGGAAAGGATTCCTGCTGCACCAACAGTCAGAGTCCTGGTGACTGAGGCAACGTATTGTGAGGTGGAAGGCTTATCATGGATCCACCCTGCTATTTGAGGGGCTTAACCTATTGCTGGTAAAATCTTATGCTGTCTCAGACCAGTTAAAAGCTGGGAGGTGGTTGACTTTTTTTTTTTTTTAAATTATTTTAGAATGACTTTGCTCTTTGATGTTTCATAAGTTTAAGGAGGTTTTATGTTAATCTCAGACAAAGCAGAAATCTGAAGTGAAGATATCTTTCTCAGAGCTATTTGGACCACCTCAGAATCCAAAACCTTCAGAACCTCAGAAAGACTTCTACGTTCTCATTGGCTCTTGTCTCTGATGGAGCAATGGACCATGTAAGCTTTGAGTAAAACTCAGAGCATTTGGAGACAATGTAGAATGTTTGAGTTCTGCAGCATCTTCTGAATAAATTAGTTGTGGTTTGTTTTTGTTTTTTTAATGGCACTGAAAATGGACAGTTTGTGAACTTATTTGAAACTGAATTATTTTATTTAAAGGGTAATTTAATCATTTTTTAGTACAGAGAAATAATACCAAACCGTATCCACAACTGGGCCATATGTCCCTAGAATCAGAAATTAGCTTCAACTCTGCAACATTAGCCACCTGTACAGATTTAGAAAATAAGCAAGTCAAACACACAGAAAAGATGTTGGAGAAAGTAGGAGAAAAAGGAATAGAATTCTACTGTACTTAGAATCAGCCTGTAAAACTATGGGGGAATAGGTGGATGCTTTAGACAACTGTCAGACGCCCAGTAGTTCAGTAAGCAATGTGCTTACATGAGTGGAGGTGTATATTACATTTTGCTTTGGTAACAATATCTCCTGGGGTACCATCATAAAGAGTCACCCAGGGGACTGTTGCTGGAAGCATTAAAACAGTAACAACTACAAGTACTCGTGGATGCTGGGGGCACCATCTTTTGAGTCCCAGCTAATTAGAAGTTGTTGATGGATGGCATGATTATTAATAAGCTTGATTGTGATATTTGTGGTGGGGGGAGGCCTGAGCAGTGACTCATTCTACTGGTTCTCCTGGCCATTGTATAAATGAAGAAGAGATTGGAGAAGACTTTCATACTGCTTTAGCATCACACTTTTCTTTCTCACAGCTGAAGTAGGGTCTGGCTAAAGAATCTCCTATGAAAGTGTTTCACCTGATGTTCCTCAGATACATCTCACTACCTTTTTTAAACAGTTGGTATTTCAGAAGATTGGGGGGAGCATACTTTCCTGCAATGTCTTATCTGTTCATTCATAGTTTAATAATTATTTTTATTTGGACTTATGAACAGGTTTGAATAAGAAGTTGAAGAAAAAAGGAGATGCCCCAGAAAAGGAGGATGATACAGAAAAACATAAGGTATAAGAGAACATGCTGTAATAGCATTAAGAGTAGGGAAAGTAATGTTATCTTGCAAATGCATCTGTTCAACAACTTGTTGAGTGGGCTGGAGTGAATGGAGTTGGCAGTGAGTGCATAAGAGATTTGGTATGTTAACTTTAAACATGGAGGCTAAATAGTAAATCCTCAAGTCTTCAAGGAGTATTTGCTGTATACTAATGAGATCATTCTTAAACCTTGAGGTTGGCGTTCTGCACATGTTTTGGCTTCAGCAGTCTTAAAGGATTAGCTGCTTCCCAGCAAATTGGTCACATCAGCATTCTATGTAAAAAAAAAAACTGCTTTCAATCTCATTCAGAGAAAAAGAGTTTTTAAAACATGTTGAACAAATAAAGAAATAATCTAAGTTCCCCTAAGCAGTTAGGGCCTGTGTGCAGGTAGGGTGAGAAACAGCCATGGGGCTGGGGGCACCTGTTGTGCTTGGCCAAGTGCTTAAGGGTCGCTTTTTGTGTGTGTTTTAAAGTTTTTTTTAGAGTTCAAAATACATAAAATTAGCTACACATATGTAAAATAGACTTAAAATTAGCTGAAATTATTTTAATTGATTATTCATTAAATTTGATTAAATACATCAAAAATCACTCCATTCCTTATTAATAAAAACCCACTCATACCTGATTAATTAATTGTATTTGTTTGAAACCATATCCTTGTATTTTTGGTGAAACATTGTTATGTATACTCACTGTACTCCAAAACCTTCCCCTTTCTTATTTCTTAAGAATTTACTGTCTGAATTGGTTCAGTCTGTCTCTCCAACATGTAGACTACACTTGGTAAGGCATAGGGACTATTTTAGAGGTTCATCCCTATGACCTAGAGCGGATCATATATAGCACTTGGCATGTGTGTAATATTGCCCATGTGCTTAGACATAAGATTTTTTTCATGCTCTATCAGCTATAGAGCCTATGTAACTGGGAACAGAGTGAATTTAACTTCCATCATGTGAAGAACAGTCTCCTCTTAGGGCAGCCTTTCTCAACCATTTTATCCTGGAGGAACCCTTGTAATAATTTTCAGGTCTCAGGGAACTCCTGCATAAACATTTTTCTATATACTGTTACAGTAGGACCCCCATATCCACTGATTCATTATCCACTGATTCAGTTATCCATGGGACACAAAACAGCACACCTACCATAGACTCTTCCTAGAAAATGTGTCCTTGCTAGCCGTTTTCTAGGTCCTCCAAGGCAACTCTGGTATTTTAAACTGGAAGCCCCATTATTTTCAATGGTGTTCACTATTATCCACAGTTTTTGGTATCCACCGCTCCCCCGAACCAATCCCCAGTGGATATGGGAATCCTACTATATTGCTTTCCCCCACAATCACAATCTTTTGAGGAACCCCTAGCAATCTCTTAGGGAACCCTAGGGTTTGAGGAAACCCTGGTTGAGAAACACTGTCATAGGGGTACACAATCAAGTTACATTATTCACACTCAGGGCCAGGGTGAGAGGCTGCCTTGGGAGCCCCATGTAAGCCATACAGAGCTCCCTGCAAGAAGAATGGGATGAAAGTGTAACAAATAAATAACATTGATTAGACCATGAATACTTAGTCTAGTCTCATTGAAATGAAAGTGATGCCCTTAATTGCTTTGCTTTCATTATAAAATACTCTCATCCTTGCCAATAAAAATGTTTTGTAAACAGATAGGCAATTATAGCTGTTCCTGTTGTGAATTAGAAAGGCAGACTTTAGATGAGACTCAGAAACATCTGCAACCTATATTCTGTGAAATATTGTGCAAACAGACCCTATCTGTTCTTATTCTAACAGGCTGAAATGTCTCTGCTGGTGATGGATGAGGAGGAGGATGAAAGAAGACACTTTAATTATGACAAGATAGTGGAACAGCAGAATCTCAGCAAAAAGAAGAAAAAGCTATTAATGAAGAAGAAGGAACTGTTGACAGATGACTTCCAGGTAACATTATGGACTGTTTACTTCTGAAATATAATTAAAATATTGGTCATTTTTGAGTTAAAATAGAACAATAGCTACATTATCACTTACATGAAAGCGTATTTTTAACATTCTTTCAAAAGTGACATATAAAGGATTGAGTTCCAAACCATGAATTTCGTACCAGAAATCTGAAATTACTTTTTGTGTTTATTATTTTATCTTCTCTCATATGGATAAAATTTCTAAGGACTTGTATTTTCACCAAGGCTCAAATAATAATTAATTACTGGAATGAAAAGAAGCACCATTACCTGGTGTACGGACATTTGCTCCAAGATATGCGGGGAGCTAAATATTCTTCTTTTCCCTTGGCTTTGAGATATATGTAACATAACCCTGTGGAAAAAACATAGGTACAAGGTTGCATGTAAGACACTTGTTAACAATGTGAGTACATATATAGGAGACGTAAGAGGTGAACAGCACATAAACATTACTTGAGCTTTGTCACTAATCGGAGACATTGCCCAGTCTTTAAGCATAGTAATCATCTGTTTAATAAAAATAAATTACAAGTTTAACATTGGGAGAACTGAATTTGGAAGCTTTCTCCTCTGTGGGATTAGTTCTCATCCTGTCTGCCTATCCATCTCAATGCATAGGCAAGCAGATATTGTCTCACCTTATCTTCTTCCCTCGGTGTTTTATGCACTGTTTGATATGGCCCTTTTACCTGAGGATGCCTTACTTATTTCCTTAGAACCAACCTTTTTCTCCTTTACACAGCAATCATCTCAATGCATTTCCTGAGCACAATTTTTCCCACACATTTAGGATAGACTCACATGTTTGCTATCCAATAACATGTTATGTACAATTGGATGGGAGGTGACACATGTGCTCAGCCAGGGATCGTGATTCTCCATGTCTTTCTATCTTAAAAAGGAAACTGAGGTACTAAGCATACCTCTTGAGTACATAATCTACATCTAATATGGCATATTTAATACTGTAGGATGGAATGAACAAAGTGTAGTCCTGGGGCAACATGCAGTTCCCCAGGTCCCCTCAGACTCCTTGAACTACCCTTTTTCTTGCAAAAAAAAGGGGGGTGTAAACTGCATCTCCTGGAAACTTATGTGAGCAGCAGCTTCCTTTTTAAATAGGTTGCAGACACCCCCAGCACTATTTAACATCCCCAGATACCCAGTTTTCAAAACTAGAAGTGGGTTTCTGGCCACTTCCAGGTTTGTTTGCATTTTTGACAGACTATGCAACCCCTGGAAGGTCCAAGGGGCAGAAAAATAGTCCCTGGATTTGCTGCAGTTGCCCATTCCTGCTTTAGGAGGACCTACTTCCTGAGGCAGCAGCAAAGAAGTCAGTTTAACTGGAAAGAAAAAGGCACAAGGTGGTGGGAGGAGGTATGCCATGATGGCTTGGGTTTTTACAAAACAGAGTTAATGGAATGGGGGCTTTCCCACTGCTCCCTGGACCCCATCAGCTGGCCTAAGTGGGGGACTGTTGAGAACAGAATCAAATATAGAGTGGGAGCCTGCAGATGAAAGGGGAACTAAGTCAAAATAACCCTAACCCATGCATGAATGGAAGAACAACATAGGATCCAAACCTATATTTGTATTCTGGGAGATGCCCCTGAACAACTATTAGGTTTCTAAGGACTGGTGGTACAATTAAAAAGAAATGATTGTTTCTCAGTTTGGGAGGAATTGCATAGTTGATTTTCCTGTGTGTGATATAGAGATGCTATCTTTTTTTGTTTTTGTTTCTCTTGCTGTGTTTGAAGTGCCTGCAGATATGGCCAGCAACACAGGATTGTTGAGTTTTGAGAAACTAAACAGCTCCAATTGTCACTCCTAGTCCATAGTGATGCAAAGTTTTCTCATTAAGGAGAATTTGTGGGACTATGTAAATAACCCTCCTGCCCGGCCCTGGAATGCCAAAGAGCAACAGGCTGATAATAAGGCTAGAGCAACGATAATAGAGCCGTATCATTCTGTAGTTGGAAGCTTATTGTACATTGCAAACCACACTAGACCAGATGTAAGTTTTGCAGTTGGGTTGTTAAGTAGGAGAGTGTCTAATCATAGCATACATGACTGGATAGCACTAAAAAGAGTAGTGCAATGTCTAAAAGGTACACAAGACCTGTGTCTAAAAATTGCAAAGAACACCCCAGAATCATGTTGAATGCTATGCAGATAGTTCATTTGTAGAGGAAGGGGATAAGAAATCTGTAAGTGGTATGGTCATAAAACATGCAGGAAATGTAATTGCATGGAAATCCAGAAAGCAGACAAATGAGCTCTCTCAACTGCAGAAGCAGAATTTGCGGCTCTTTCAGAGCTAGCAGGGGAAATACTATGGTACAAACAAATGTTAAAAGATCTGGGAGAAATGTGTGAGGGACCGATAAAAGTCAGTAAGGATTCCCAAACATGCATTGCAATGGCAGAGGCTGAAAACCTAAAGAGTAGGACTAAATATATAGGAGTCCGCTACATGAATGTTAGACAGCTGTTGCAAGAAGGTATCATTAAGTTGCATTATTACATGTCTGAGCAGAACATTGCAACATTTTCACAAAAGCATTAACATGTCAGAAACACCAAGAAATGGTGACTATGCTTGGGTTAATAGCATGTATGTAAGATGGTGTAAACTATGTAACATAAATATGTAATGTAAATGGTCAGTTGCAACATTTTGGAGGGGATTGTCAGGATAATGTGAGTTATGTGCAGAGGGAAAATGTTGAAGCAACAGACCACATTAACACAGCTGAAGTGGATATGTACACAGCTGTAGCTAGGCAGAAGATGACTGGCCAAAACACTCCTATAAAGATACACTCTGTGTGAGTTACTGTTGTGGGTTGGTGTTGAGGAGTGTTGGAGAATTGCTGTTGGGTTTGTTATTGAGGTTTGCTGTATATATTCTGTGTTTGTTTTGTACTGGAACTGAAGATAAAGCCTCCAGAAGGACTTTGCTGCTTGTAAGTCTTCTTATTGTGGGTGAAAGTGGATCAGCAGTGATAAAGCATAGTTTATCTGCTGTTTGGCTACTCCTGGGTTTAGGTTGTCCCTAGGCTATGCCAGTCACCTCTCGGTGAGCCTCTACTGAGTGGACAGATGCTTCATATATTATATGCTTTCTTTCATTCTGCTTATCTCTGTATGTGGGGGGAAGTCATTTGACATACACAAGGTGCAACACGAGTGTATAATTTACAGGGAGTGCATGGATCAGGCAAGTGATGGGAAGCAAAATAATTGTGCTCATTGAATTTGTACATGTACATATGGTAAGGAATCCGCATTCCTTTTTCTCCTAACTTGTTAAAATTAAATTGTCCATTCTTGTTGTTCCCAGGTAAATGTTGCTGATGCCAGATTCCAAGCCATGTATACTTCCCATTTGTTCAACTTGGATCCATCAGATCCAAACTTTAAGAAGACAAAAGCAGTGGAAAAGATTTTGGAAGAGAAAGCTCGTCGAAGGCAGCAGGGGTTGACTGCAGCAGCTGAGAGAGAGGACAGTACAGTAGAGAGGGGACCTGCTGCCGGTAAATCCTTAGATCCTGCACTGTCCATGCTAATCAAATCTGTCAAGAATAAAACAGAACAATTTCAAGCAAGGAAAAAACAGAAAGTCAAATAAGTGAACCTCTAAAATAGGTGAAAAACTCTGGATTTTTGCAAAAATCAGACTGGGTGTTTGTTAGACTTAAACACCTTCTTATCCTCAGCCTTTATTCTTTTCTTTCAGTTCAGGCTGAAAAACTCACAAAAATAGTTGCCATGTTAATTGCAAATTTCACCCTAAAAACAAGCATAACAGCTGAAGATGTTTGATAGTTTGTTTTTATTTATTTTTTATAAAGCGTCTTTGTCATTTTTATGGTAAGGCAGTTGATATTGACTCTAGAGAATTGGTATAATAATACACTTGATATAAAATAATTCATACTTCAGAGATCTGCAGGAAAAATGGATTAACTGTAAACATTGTACGAATGCCTTAAATATGTAATTAGTACATATGTAAATAAAAAGATAATTTTAGTTGATTTGATTTAATTATGTCATCTGTAATGTTTCATTTTTAAAAAGTTACTAGGACAAAATCTGAAAAACTGGTGCTTTAAACACAGAATATTTTGAACTCCCTCCCTCTTTAAAATCATTTTTACCCAAAGTTGTTGTTTCTTTTCCAGAGGCTTTGCATTTGTGTAGTCTTTCCCCCTACATTTTTAAATGTTAAACCAGTTCATTGGTAAACATGCAGTGTATTAAGTTGCCCATGTACTAGACACTATTATTAGATATAATAAAGAATTTATGTATTAAGTACTTAAGAGGCTAGATATATTCCTGAGCTGCTGTACAACTTAGAGTCCACAAAGTTCTTCCCTGTAAGCAAACTGAGTGGTTTTGGTTCATTATTATTAAATAGATTACATCTCTCCAGTATATTCTGCAAGGATGAGTGAATGACTCATGGTGCAACCTGGAATCAGGTAGATGTCAAAGGAACAGAATACCCTTCCAAATGTAGACTGTTAATTTTCCCCTTTGCTGGGACTTGCCAGCTGCACGTTTCCCCTTTGCTGGGACTTGCCAGCTGCCACAGATTGTCCTTCACTCTTTAATTGGCAATTGAATCCCCCAACAGGCTTAGCTGCCAACCAAAAGGTGCAGACCATACCATCCTTCTGCCTTATTTGTCTGCTACATCTACCTCCTCAACTATTTGGTAGCGGCAAAGCAGGTAATAAAACATGTATGGCTGACTGGTTGTAATGATCTGTCTTCAATCCCTATGCCACAAGGTCATAATCGGTGAGTGTGTTTAGAACAGGGTTGACATTTCTAGTTTTTGTTAGGGCTTCTGTGAGATGTTAATCCAGCTTTAACACATACATAAAGGCTTGGTGTTCAGTGATTTAAGGCTAAACGTCATATGATGTTAAATGTGTTTTCACATTAGATTTTTTTAAAACAACCTACCGGTACTAGCAATTGCAGAAAAGCCAGATTTTCACTATACAGTTGTCCCTTCCCATTCACGGGGGTTAGGGGAGGAGCACCACCACGAAATTGAAAAAAAAAAACACGAATAACCATTGGCTCCCCCTCCCAGGGAGTGAGCAGCAAGCGCAGGGGATTGCCAGGCCTTCGACCCCCCCCCCAGGGAACAAGTGGCAAGCATGGGGGGGTTGCCACACCTTCGGCTCCTCCCCACCCCCGGAAACAAGCAGCAAGAGGTGGTGCTTCTTCCTCCTCCCCTTTGGCAGAGCTGGCTGGGAGGCACATGTGACCCACCCAGTTGGGCCTCCCTACCTCCGTCCGTCAGCTGCCCCAGATCTGACACTGCTCAGCTCGCCTTCTTGAAGACACTGAAGACAGGAACAGTGGACGCTACAGCTGCGGCATCTCCTCTCCTCTTGGACCATGGCTGGGCAAGTCTGCTCCGCTGCTGCAGCCGAGGATGCCTCCACCGGGCCTGATGTGATCTAGCCGCCACCTCGCTTGCTCGCCTCTCTGGACCTCCCGCTGAGATGAGCCTCTGGCAGAGCCCCTCCTCTGCATTGATGAAACTGCACCAACCTATGGCTGCTATTAGCTCTTTCTCCTCCTGGGGCTGGGGAGGATTTTTATTTGGGTCCATGGTAGGGAAGGAAAGGGTTAAACCACACCCTTGTCATTAACTGTGGTATTGACTAAAAATCTACCCTTCTCCAGGCTGTAATGCAGCCTGTCTCAACTCAAAGAGCCACTACATAAAATTGATCTACAGCTGAAAAAGAAGTGCCCCCCCCCCCGCCGTTATGATCTCTTACAGTACCCCTATCGACCTCTTGGGGAACACTAGGGTTCCAGAGAAGTGTAGTTGAGAAGCCCTGCTGTAAAATTTTAAAGAAACCCTGAAATGACTGTTAAAGACACCTGTAGTATTGCTCTGGTTTGACCTTTATTTACAAAACTCAATTGGTTGAGTCCAGATTTGGTCAAAGTAGATGCAATGAAATTATCAGAACTAAGTACTCACTAAGCTCTCATTGCTTTAGAACAAGTCTCTTCCAAGTAAGATCCATCCCATTGGGTTTTTATGTTCTCAAAATTAGTTCTGGCTGACTTGACAAAATTACGCTTCTGTTAACACAGCATATGCTTTTTAAAACATAATGCCAGGATGGGATGGATGAATGCTGTTCACTGTAAAGTTTGCTAAATTGTTACGTTTACTCTTCCTATTCAGAATATTCCAGGTTTTGTGAGTTAAGATCCAGACAAGATACTATGATCTTACAACTCAGAGAAGACGAATGTATTTTTCCAGGTTTTTCCAGAAACATGCCAGAGGCTTGTTCTTCTGAGCTGTGACCTTGATGATGACTGTGGTGAGTATCTCTGATGGGCAAATCGAATGCCTGGGTGTCCTTAATGGATGGAAGTGTGAAGTATGTTTCATAAGTATACCCAAAGCTCAATTTTGCCGTGGCAAATACTTATTTTGGATCAGGAGGTTTCAAACGTTATTCGAGAACTTTCTTCCCAGCCTGTCTTTCTACTAGAATGAAAATGCTCTTTACCGTCAGGCAACAGGTAGAAAATCAAAAGGAAACAGTGAGTGGGATTTAATGTGCGTGTTTCAAAACAAAATTAACAAAGAGTAATAGCCAGTGTTAATAACATAAAAGATGGGAAGGAGGCAGGTTCATCTCCAGTATAGTAAAGTAGGACCCCCATATCCGCTAGGGATTGGTTCTGGGGCGGGGGCATAGATAACGAAAACCATAGATAATAGCAAAATGCCATTGAAAATTATGGAACTTCTGGTTTAAAATACAGAAGTTGCCTTGGAGGACCTAGTAAATAGAGTTGCCTTGGAGGACCTAGTAAATGGCTAGAGAGGACAAATTTTCCAGGAAGACTATGGTAGCTGTGCTGTTATGTTTCCTGTGGATAATGAATCAGTGGATACGGGGGTCCTACTGTGGTACTGTTGTATGAGCTCAGTTTCCTGGCCTCAGGGTCACTTCCAGGAGAATGCCCAGGTCCATCCTTTCCCAATTTTTAGAAGAGATTCAAATCACACTTTGGAGATAATTTTTATCATCTCCCCCCCACATACACACACATACACAGACACATTTCCCACCATGGCATTACCTTTCCTTGGTGGTGGGATTGCATGCTCCTGTAAAGCAAAAGACTATGCTTGGCTGCTGATAGGGTCTTCCATGTCACACCAGCTTTTGCTGAGGAGCCAGATGAAATGTGCAGTAGCAGTAGTGGAAGGTGACACTGGCTGAGCAGCTCTCCTACATCCCCTGCAGTTAGCACCATAGCTAACACGTTACTACTGCCTAGAAGGAGGCATGGTGAACCCATTCTGAATTCTTCTGAAATGAAAACACTATGACAAGAAAATCCAAAATGAAACAAGAGATCGTGCCCCAAGATGACACTCTTGAGATTGGAAGGCACTCAGTGATCTACTGGGGAAGAACAGGACAGCTAAAAGCAGTGCTGTGGCTAATGACGCAACTGGACTCAAGCCAAAACGACATTCAGCTGTTGATATGCTCAGAAGTGAAAGGAAAGTCTGAAGCTGCACAACACATATTATAGCAACATGAAATGGGAGAAGCATGAATCAGGGGAAGCTAGGCATTGTAAAACAAGAAATGGAATGTATAAACATTGCAAAACTTGGGGTGAGTGAGCTAAATTGGACAGAAATGGGATATTTCAAGTCAGATAATTACATAGTAATTACACTCAGGAAATAAAAATCTGTAAGAAGAAATGGGGTGGCATTAATAGTGAGGTATTGCCCTATTGGATCTGCCTGTGTCAGTTAATTCCTTTAATTGTGAATCTCCCTTCTGGAGACTGGCTAAGTCTAAGAAAGGGGTTATAAAGGTCTTCCTAGGATTGACATTAATGGGATTCAACAACACTGCAGGTTCAAAAGTATTATCCTCCCTGAGGACTGCCTCTTTAGGAAGGGCATCTGCCCGATTGATCCAGAGGCAAGTCTCAGAAAGCCATTCTACTTAGCGATATCTGATTGAAGCACAACCACTACCCTCACCCAACAGCAGTCAGGCACACAGAGGATTATAGCATATGTCTCACAGTACCCGAAACCGGCCAAACTAAAATATAGCTCATGTGAAAAGGTCTGTTTGGCCTTAGTATGGAGCCTCACCCACTGGGAGTTCTTCCTAGGAAGTGCCAGCATGATAGTGCAGACTACACACCCCTCTTAAGTACATTATATCAGGAAAAATACAAAATGGCTAAGTTTCCAATGCACGTATCACACAATAGATACCGGCCCTTGTCAATCAGGGAGTAGACTTCAAAAAAAAGTGAAACTCTTGTCCCCTATGGCCTCATAGTTACCGGGGAAATGGCATGAGTATCCTCTTCCCCAAAATTCCTTAAACTGGTCCTGGTGTTCTGTCTCCATACTAGCTCTAGTCATGGTTCCCGCACCCTACCAAGGCATGAGGACAGGCTGAGTCTCACCTCTGCTATAATCGGGACCAGGAAGGGAGCCACTGCTTTGGGCTCTCCAATTCTGGTAGCCTAAGTTTTTGCTGCCTGCATGTTTGTCTTTTCCTACCTAGTTGCTGGGGGGTGTCTGATTTCCTCTCTCATATTTTCCTATACTGTTCATGTGGCCTGCGTTTGCTGTAGGTGACAGGCTGAATGGGCTCCAAAGATTTGTACTTCATGTTCGTCTGTGGGATCTTATCACTACACAGGGCTCCAGATTCTGAGGAAGTTTGGTACCTTTCTAAGTCTGCCTTGTAGGGCATCCCAGGCTACTTTGTCAGTATCTATAGGGCCAAGTGCCATCTTACTATGTGAGTTCAAGCCTCCATAAAGAAGTGCCTTGAACTCATCATCATCAAAATGGAAGGTTCCAAGCATTCGAATGTAAGTTACTTTCTGCACTAAGATTACCAGCAGTTTCTAACAGGCTATGAAAGCCTCTGGGTTCTCTCTGGGAACCTGCCACTACATTACATTTAGAATGTTAGCTGTTGGCTTTGGCAAGATAAGCTGGATGAGCTACCTCATTCATACATACATACACAGCTTTGCTAATTCTCAGGGAGCTAGTGCTTTCTCTAGAGATGGCACATCAACTGTGTAAATGCACAACTAGGCTGACTAGGTTATGTCCTGTCCGTTGGTGCTGAGATGTGTATGCGCCATGGTATTCAGCAACAAGAAACCTGTCTCCTTGTTTTGGGATCCCCATTGGTCTACAGTGGAATTGGCCTCTACTGTTAGTGTTGGTAAGAACTTCCTTACCTCTAGGACTAGCCAACTTGTACCAAACAAGCACCAGCTACCTTGGTAGAGCTGTGGCCAGCAGGCTTCATATCCGCCAGACGGTCTGGGCAGCATGTCAGAAAGAAGAACTGCCTTACCTCTAGGACTAGCCAACTTGTACCAAGCAAGCACCAGCTACCTTGGTAGAGCTGTGGCTAGCAGGCTTCATATCCGCCTGACGGTCTGGGCAGCATGTCAGAAAGAAGAACTGCCTTACCTATAGGGCTAGCCACCTTGCTCCAAGCAAGCACCTGGAACCTTGGTAGAGGTGTGGCCAGCAGCCTCCATATTCACCAGAAGGTCCAGGTAGTGTGTCAGTGCTGGCAAGAAGAAGAACTGCCTTACCTGTGGGACTTTCTGCTTGCTCCAAGCAAGCACCAGCTGCCTAAGTAGAGGTGTAGCCAGCTGTTTTGGTAGAGGTGTGGCCAGCAAGCTTCATATCCACTAGAGAAGGTCCAGGCAATGTATGGTAAGAAGAACTGCCTTACCGTTGGGACTAGCCCCCTTGTTCCACGAAGCACCAGCTGCCTTCGTAGAGGTGAGGGCTGCAGGCTTCATATCCACCAAAAGGTCCAGGAAGTGTGCTAGTAGTTTCGGTAAGAACTGCTTTACCTGTGGGACTAGCCACCTTGCTGCAAGGAAGCACCCGCTGCCTTGGTAGAGGGGTATCCAGTAGGCTTCATATCTACCAGAAGGTCCAGACACCTTACCTGTGAACTAGCTGTCTTGCTTCAAGCAAGCACCAGCTGTGTTGGTAGAGGTGTGGGCTGCAGGGTTCATATCCACCAGAAGCTCCAGGCAACGTTTTGGTATGAAGAACTGCCTTTCCTGTGGGACTATCCATCTTGCTCCAAGGAAGCAACAGGTGCCTTGATCGAAGTGTGGACGTCAGGCTTCATTTTCACTAGATTGTGAAGGCATCATGTTAGTAAAAAGAAAAATTGCCTTACCTGTGGGATTAGCCTCTTTGCTTGAAGCACGAACCAGCTGTCTTGGTAGAAGTTTGGTCAGCAGGCTTCATATCCACCAGCGTGACCCAGCAGTGTATCAATAAGAAGAACTGCCTTACCTGTACTACTAGACACTTTGCTCAAATCAGCTACCAGGTGCCTTGGGAGAGGTGTGGCCAGCAGGCTTCATATCCACTAGAATGACTGGGCAGTGTATTGGTAAGAGGAAGAACTGGCTTACCTGTAGAATTAGCTGCTCTGCTCGAAGTAACCACCAGCTGCCTTGGTCAAGGTGTGGCCAGCTGCCTTGGTCAAGGTGTGGCCAGCAGGCTTCATACCCACGAGAAGGTCCATGCAGCATGTTGCTGTTGGTAAGAAGAACCACCTTACCTATAGCATTAGGCACCTTCCAGCAAACAAGCACCAGCTGCCTTGGTAGAGGTGTGGCCAGCAGACTTCATATCCAACAGAATGACTGGGCAGTGTATTAGTAAGAAGAACTCCCTTACCTATGGGACAACCCCACTTGCTCCAAGCAATCATCAGTTACCTTGGTAGAGGTGTCGCCAGCTGCCTTGGTAGAGGTGTCGCTGCAGGCTTCATGTCCATGAGGAAGTCCATGCAGCGTGTTGGTGTTGTTAAGAAGACCTGCCTTACCTGTGGGACTACCCGCTTTGCTCCAAGCAAGCACCAGCTGCCTTGGTAGAGGTGCGACCAGCAGGCTTCATATCCACTAGAACAACTGCCTTACCTGTGGGACTAGGTGTCTTGTTCTAAGCGAGCGTGAGCAGAAGTGTGGCTGGTAGGCTTCATATCCAGCAGAAGCCCAGGGTAGTGTGTTGGTGTCGGTAAGAAATACTGCCTTACCTGTGAGACCAGCTGTTCTGCTTGAAGCAAGTACCAGGTGCCTTGGGAGAGGTGTGGCCAGCAGGCTTCATATCCACCAGGCAGTCCATGCAGTATATTGTTAAAAAGGTAAAATGCCTTACCTGTGCAACTCACAACTTGGCTTCAAGCAAGCACCAGCTGCCTTAGTAGAGGGTTATCCAGTAGGCTTCATATCCACCAGAAGGTCCAGGCAGTGTGTTGGTAAGAAGAACTGCCTTACCTGTGGGACTAGCCATCTTGCTCCAAGAAAGCACCAGGTAACTTCGTAGAGGGGTATTCCACAGTCTTCATATCTACTAGAAGGTCCAGGCAGCATGTTGGTAAGAAGAATTACTTCCTTACCTGTGGGACTAGCTGTCTTGCACCAAGCAAGCACCAGCTGCCTTGGTAGAGGTGTGGGATGCAGGGTTCATACCCACCAAAAGGTCCAGGCAATGTTCTGTCAAGAAGAACCTCCTTACCTGTGGGACTAGCCACTTTACTTGAAGGAACCACCAGCTGTCTTGATAGAAGTGTGGCCAGCAGGCTTCATATCTACCAGAATGACTGGGCAGTGTATTGCTAAGAACTGCCTTACCTGTGGGACTATCTACCTTGTTCCAAGGATACACCAGGTCCCTTGGTAGAGATGTGGCCAGCAGGCTTCATATCCACCAGAATGACCAGGCAGTATATTGGTAAGAAGAACTGCCTTACCTGTGGGACTAGCCACTTTGCTCAAATCAACCACCAGCTGCCTTGGTAGAGGTGTGGCCAGCAGGCTTCATATCCACCAGAAGTACTGGGCACCGTGTTGGTAAGAAGAAGAACTGCCTTACCTGTGGGACTAGCTGCTCTGCTCGAGGCACACAGCAGCTGCCTTGGTTGAGGTGTGGCAGCAGGCTTCATACCCACTAGAAGGTCCAGACAGTGTGTTGGTAAGAAGTACTGCCTTACCTTTGGTCTAACCATCTTGCTCCAAGAAAGCACCAGCTACCTTACTAGAGGTGTGGCGAGCAGGATTCCTATCCGCCAAAAGGTCCAGGAAGCGTGCTGGTAGTGTTGGTAAGGAGAACTGCTTTACCTGTGGGACTAGGTACCTTGCTCCAAGCGAGCACCAGCTGCCTTGATAGAGGGGTATCCAGCAGGCATTTCCACCAGAAGGTCGAGGCAGCATGTTGGTAAGAAGACTTCCTTCCTTACCTGTGGGACTAGCTGTCTTGATCCAAGCAAACAATAGCTGCCTTGCTAGAGGTGTGGATTGCAGGGTTCATACCCACCAGAAAGTCCAGGCAACATTTTGGTAAGAAGAAGATGTGCCTTACCTGTGGGACTACCTGTCTTGGTCCAAACAAGCACCAGCTGCCTTGGTAGAGGTGTGGGCTGCAGGGTTCATATCCACCAGAATGTCCAGGCAACATTTTGGCAAGAAGGAGAACCACCTGACCTGTGGGACTATCCACCTTGCTCCAAACAAGCACCAGCTGCCTTGGTAGAAGTGTGGCCATCAGGCTTCATTTCCACTAGAATGTCCAGGCAGTGTGTTGGTAAGAAGAAAAACTGCCTTACCTGTGGGACTATCCACCTTGCTCCTAGGAAGCACCAGGTTCCTAGGTAGAGGTGTGGCCAGCAGGCTTCATATCCACTAGAAGGTCCAGGCAGGGTATTGGTAAGAAGGAGAACTGCCTTACCTGTAAGACCAGCCACCTTGTTCCACAGAGCACCGGCTGCCTTTGTAGAGGCGTGGTCAGCAGTCTTCATACCCACCAAAAGGTCCAGGAAGTGTGCTGGCAGTGTTGGTAAGGAGGAGAACTGCTTTACCTGTGGGATTAGCCACCTTGCTGTAAGGAAGCACCCACTGCCTTGGTAGAGGGGTATCCAGCAGTCTTCATTTCCACCAGAAGGTCCAGGCAGCGTGTTGGTAAGAAGACTTTTTTTCCTTACCTGTGGGATTAGATGTCTTGCTCCAAACAAGCACCAGCTGCGTTGGTAGAGGTATGGGCTGCAGGGTTCATATACAATAAGGTCCAGGCAATATTTTGGCAAGAACTGCCTTACCTGTGGGACTAGCAGTTTTGCTACAAACCAGCACCAGGTGCCTTGGTAGAAGTGTGGCCATCAGGTTTCATTTCCACTAGAATGTCCAGGCAGCGTGGTGGTAAGAAGAAAAACTGCCTTACCTGTGAGACCAGCAGCTCTGCTCAAAGCAAGTACCAGGTGCCTTGGAAGAGGTGTGGCCAGCAGGCTTCATATCCACCAAACGGTCCGTGCAGCGTATTGTTAAAAAGATGAACTGCCTTACCTGTGTGACTAACAACTTGGCTTCAAGCAAGCACCAGCTGCCTTAGTAGAGGGTTATCCAGCAGGGTTCATATCCACCAGAAGGTCCAGACAGTGTGTTGGTAAGAAGAAGAACTGCCTTACCTGTGAGACTAGCCGTCTTGGTCCTACCTGCCTTGGTTGAGGTGTGGGCAGGAAGCTTCATATCCACTAGAAGATCCAGATAGTGTGTTGATAAGTTTCACTGCCTTACCTTTGGTCTAGCCACCTTGCTCCAAGAAAGGTGTGGCAAGCAGGCTTCCTATCCACCAAAAGGTCCAGGAAGCGTGCTGGTAGTGTTGGTAAGAAGGAGAACTGCTTTACCTGTGGGACTAGGTGTCTTGCTCCAAGCGAGCACCAGCTGCCTTGATAGAGGGGTATCCAGCAGGCTTCATTTCCACCAGAAGGTTGAGGCAGCATGTTGATGAGAAGACTTCCTTCCTTACCTGTGGGACTAGCTGTCTTGGTCCAAACAAGCACCAGCTGCCTTGGTAGAGGTGTGGGCTGCAGGGTTCATATCCACCAGAAGGTCCAGGCAACATTTTGGCAAGAAGAAGAACCACCTTACCTGTGGGACTATCCACCTTGCTCCAAGGAAGCACCAGGTGCCTTGGTAGAAGTGTGGCCATCAGGTTTCATTCCCACTAGAATGTCTAGGCAGGCTGTTGGTAAAATGAAAAATTGCCTCACCTGTGGGAGTAACCACTTTGCTCAAAGCAAGAATCAGCTGTCTTGGTAGAGGTGTGGCCAGCAGGCTACATAACCACTAGAGAGGGTCCGGGCAGTGTGTTGGTAGGAAGAACTGCCTTACCTGTGGGACTAGCCACCTTGTTCCAAGGAAGAACCTGCTGCCTTTGTAGAGGCGTGGTTAGCAGTCTTCATATCCACCAAAAGGTCCAGGAAGTGTGCTGGCAGTGTTGGCAGGAAGTGTGCTGCCAGAAGGAGAACTGCTTTACCTGTGGGACTAGCCACCTTGCTGTAAAGAAGCACCCACTGCCTTGGTAGAGGGGTATCCAGCAGGCTTCATATCCACCAGAACGTCCAGGTAGCGTGTTGGTAAGAAGACTTCCTTCTTACCTGTGGGACTAGATGTTTTGCTCCAAAGAAGCACCACCTGTGTTGGTAGAGGTGTGGGCTGCAGGATTCATATACAAGAAGTTCCAGGCAACATTTTGGTAAGAAGAAGAACTGCTTTACCTGTGGGATGACCAGTCTTGGTCCAAACAAGCACCAGCTACATTGGTAGAGGTCTGGGCTGCAGGGTTCATATCCACCAGAAGGTCCAGGCAACATTTTGGCAAGAAGAACCACCTTACCTGTGGGACTAGCAGTTTTGCTACAAACAAGCACCAGGTGACTTGGTAGAAATGTGGCCATCAAACTTCATTTCCACTAGAATGTCCAGGCAGCGTGTTGGTAAGAAGAAAATCTGCCTTACCTGTGGGACTAGCCACTTTGCTTGAAGCAAGTACCAGGTGTCTTGGTAGAGGTGTGGCCAGTAGGCTTCATATCCACTAGAAGGTCCAGGCAGCATATTGGTAAGAAGAAGAACTGCCTTACCTGTGGGACTAGCCACATTGTTCCACGAAGCACCGGCTGCCTTGGTAGAGGTGTGTAACACTACTCCTGTAGGGTCCTCACGACCAACCTAACAACAACTAGGAGAATTGTATTAAATATAGTTATTTTCTGAATAGTCATATAAACCACAATTGCAACACTTCAATACCAAGCTACACTATACACCAAGTGATCAAGTACTGAACTATAAATCAAATACTAATTATTATACAATGACCATGTGTCACAAATATACATAGATTAAGTCACAATCACATATGGTAATGTTTTTGTTTTTAACATATCAAATAAGCTCCACTATAAATCAAGTGCTAGCTAACTTTACATAACCAGTGTCACAAACATGAATAGATTGAGAAATAATCACTTATGGTGATACTTTTTGACTTATTACATACACAATGTTTAATGAATATTTAGGAATACAATTCAAAACCACATGTTATAGTTATATACATTGGTTCCCAACTTTAGAAAGAATTCTCTTTAGCAAGCACTTGTACAATTATACATGAAAGATTAACAGTAATAATCACAATTATATGTTGTGAGAATTGCTTACATTTCCCCTCTTTCTCAAACACTGCTCACAATCATGGGCTGTGTGCAGTTTTAAACTTATGTATAAATAATAATCACAACATATGTTAATCAGTCCACTATGTGGTGAAACAGGCTCTTACAAGCACAATTATAATATTTAACAATACATATGTGAAAGTACCACTAGTGACTTTAATAGCTACAGTTACAGAGATAATTTTCTTGGACAAATACTTTCATAGTAACCTTAGCAAAACATTCCACTGTCCTTGGCTAATATGTGAGTATCTGAGGCAATGCAAGTTTTTTTCAGAATGGAGAAAAGAAGCCTTGCTAGCAGCTGCTTATGGAAGCTATAGCAGACAGACTTGGCAGTTTTGAAAAAGGAGCCTGGCTGGTAGCTGCTTTTGGAAGCTATAGCAGGTAGATTTGGCAGTTTTGGCAAAGCTCTAGCAAGCAAATTTAGCAGTTTGGCATGGCAGACGGACAAGCAGCCCCGGGAACTGTAAATATCTGTGCCGTTTCGACAACTTATTTTGTCTTCCTCAGTTTTTTGCATTCCATTTATCTGTCATGGAAAATAAAGGTAAGTATCCACACTGAATATGTTAGTAAATTTTTACATAAAGTAATGCATTTACCTTAATGAAATAGTTTCCTGAGCCTTCTTTTGGGTCAGTGGTTTCAAGCAGCAGTGGGTGAATGTAAGACTCACAGCTGAGTTAATATATCTTGACTCTAATTGAATGTGAATGATTGCTCTCATTTCCTACTCTCCCTCATGTGTAGAACCCCATCGTGGCTGAATATTTAAAGGAATGCTGTCCATTCTATCCGTTCATTTAATCCATATGGGCTATAGGATCGTAGTTTGTAAATCCAGCAGGCTTCACTCTGAAGTAACTTATTTTGAATATTAATTCTGTCAAAAGTTTTTTTTTTGTGATAACGTCTAATATGCAGAATTTAAAAGAATCTGGTGAGTGATTATGACTGGTAAAATGTCCAACTAGGGGATGGTACTGTTGGTAAGAAGGAAAACTGCTTTACCTGTGAGACTAGGTGTCTTGCCCAAGCAAGCACCAGCTGCCTTGATAGAGGGGTATCCAGTAGGCATTTCCACCAGAAGGTCGAGGCAGCGTGTTCTAAGAAGACTTCCTTCCTTACCTGAGGGATTAGCTGTCTTGATCCAAGCAAGCAATAGCTGCCTTGCTAGAGGTGTGGGTTGCAGGGATCATATCCACCAGAATGTCCAGGCAGTGTTTTGGTAAGAATAAGATCCACCTTACCTGTGGGACTAGCTGTCTTGCTCCAAAAAGCACCAGGTGCCTTGGTTGAGGTGTGGCCATCAGGGTGTCATTTCCACTAGCACGTCCAGGCAGTGTGTTGGTAAGAAGAAAAACTGCCTTACCTGTAGGGCTAGCAGTTTGCTCGAAGCAAGCACCAGCTCTCTTGGTAGAGCTGTGGCCAGCAGGCTTCATATCCACCAGAGTGACCAGGCAGCGTGTTGGTAAGAATAACTGCCTTACCTTTGAGACTAGCCACCTTGTTCCAAGGAAGAACCAGCTGCCTTACTAGAGGTGTAGCAGGCAGTCTTCATATCCATCAAAAGGTCCAGGAAGCATGCTGGTAGTGTTGGTAAGAAGGAGAACTGTGTTACCTGACGGACTAGCCACCTTGCAGCAAGGAAACACTCGCTACCTTGGTAAAGGGGTATCCAGCAGGTTTCATATCCATCGGAAGGTCCAGGCAGTATGTTGGTAAGAAAACTTACATCCTTACCTGTGGGACTAGCTGTCTTGATCCAAGCAAGCACCAGCTGCCTTGATAGAGGTGTGGGCTGCAGGGTTCATATCCACCAGGAGGTCCAGGCGATGTTTTGGTAAGAGGTCCTTTACATGTGGGGCTACCTGTCTTGTTCCAAACATGCACCAGCTGCCTTGGTAGAAGTGTGGCCAGCAGGCTTCATATCCACCAGAATGTCCAGGCAACATTTTGGCAAGAAGAAGAACCACCTTACCTGTGGGACTATCCACCTTGCTCCAAGGAAGCACCAGGTGCCTTGGTAGAAGTGTGGCCATCAGGTTTCATTTCCACTAATATGTTCAGGCAGCCTGTTGGTAAGAAGAAAAACTGCCTTACCTGTGGGACTTGCCACTTTGCTCAAAGGAAGCACCAGCTGTTTTAGTAGAGGTGTGGCCAGCAGGTTTCATATCCACTAGAGAAGGTCCAGGCAGCGTGTTGATAAGAAGAACTGCCTTACCTTTGGGACTAGCCACCTTGTTCCAAGGACGCACCAGCTACCTTACTAGAGGTGTAGCGAGCAGGCTTCATATCCAGCAAAAGGTCGAGGAAGCAAAAGGTCCAGGACCGAAATTTCCTGTAAGCAGGCTTCATATCCACTGAAAGTACCAGGAAGCGTAATACGTTACCTGTGGGACTATCCACCTTGCTCCAATGAAGCACCAGGTGCCTTGGTAGAGTTGTGGCCAGCAGGCTTAATTTCCACTAGAATGTCCAGGCAGTGTATTGGTAAGAAGAACTGCCTTATCTGTGGGACTAGCCGGTTTGCTCGAATCAAGCACCCGCTGCCTTGGTAGAGGGGTATCCCGAAGGCTTCATATCCACCAGAAGGTCTGGGCAGTGTGTTGATAAGAATTAGTTCCTTAACTATACGACTATCTGCCTTGTTCCAAGCAAGCGCCAGCTAACTTGGTACAGGTGTGTGCTGCAGGGTTCATATGCAACAGAAGGTCAAGGTAATGTTTTGGTAAGATGAACCGCCTTACCTGCGGGACTATCTGTCTTGCTCCAAATAAGCACCAGGTGCCTTGGTCGAGGTGTGGCCATCAGGTGTCATTTCCACTAGCATGTCCAGGCAGCATGTTGGTAAGAAGAAAAACTGTGTTACCTGTGGGACTAGCAATTTGCTCAAAGCTAGCACCAGCTGTCTTGGTAGAGGTTTGATCAGCAGGCTTCATATCCACCAGAGTGACCAAGCAGCGTATTGGTAAGAAGACTACCTTACCTATGGGACTATCCGCCTTGCTCAAAGGAAGCACCAGCTGCTTTGGTAGAGGTGTGGCCATCAGGCTTCATATCCACCAGAATATCCGGGCAGCATGTTGGGTAGAAAAAGAACTGCCTTACCTGTGGGACTACCCACCTTGCTCCAAGAAAGCACCAGCTGCCTTGGTCAAGGTGTGGCTAGCAGGCTTCATATCCAACAGAAATCAGGGTAGAGTGTATATTTTGATAAGAAGAAGCACTGCCTTAACTCTGGGGCTAACTGCCTTGCTCCAAGCAAGCACCAGGTGCCTTGGTGGAAGTGTGGCCTGCAGCCTTCACATCCACCAGAAGGTCCAGATAGCGTGTGAGTGTTGGTAAGAAGAACTGCCTTACGTGTGGGACTAGCCACCTTGCTCCAAGCAAGTACCAGCTTCCTTTGTCGAGGTGTGGCCAACAGGCTTCATATCCAGCAGGTGATCCAGGAAGCGTTTTGGTAAGAAAAAAACATTCTATCTTAACTGTGGGACTAGCCACTTTGCTCCAAGCGAGCACCAGCTGCCTTCGTAAAAGCGTCGCTAGCAGGCTTCATATCAAGCAGAAGCCCAGAGCAGTGTGTTGGTGTTGGTAAGAAGAACTGCCTTACCTGTGGGACTAACTGCTCTGCTCCAAGCAAGCACCAATTGCCTTGGTAGAAGTGTGGCCAGCAGCCTTGATATCCACCAGACGGTCTGGCCAGCATGTTGTTAAGATAAAGAACTGCGGTACCTATGGGACTAGACACCTTGCTCTATGGAAGCACCCGCTGGCTTGGTAGAGGTGTGACCAGCAGGCTTCATATCCTTAATAAAAAGAAGGAAGCACCAGCTGCCTTAATAAAGGTGTGGTCAGCAGGCATCATATCCACGAGAAGGTCCATGCAGCGTGTTGGTGCCTTACCTGTTGGACTAGCCACCTTGCTCCAAGACAGCACCAGCTGCCTTGGTAGAGGTGCAACCAGCAGGCTTCATATCCACTAGAAGAACAGCTGCCTTACCTGTGGGACTAGGTGTCTTGCTCCAAGCGAGCACCAGCTGCCTTGGTAGAAGTGTGGCTGGTAGGCTTCATATCCAGCAGAAGCCCAGAGCAGTGCTTTGGTGTCGGTAAGAAGTACTGCCTTACCTGTGAGACCAGCTGTTTTGCTTGAAGCAAGTACCAGGTGCCTTGGAAGAGGTGTGGCCAGCAGGCTTCATATCTACCAGACAGTCCGTGCAACATATTGTTAAAAAGATGAACTGCCTTACCTGTGTGACTCACAACTTGGCTTCAAGCAAGCACCAGCTGCCTTAGTAGAGGGTTATCCAGTAGGCTTCATATCCACCAAAGGTCCAGACAGTGTATTGGTAAGAAGAAGAACTACCTTACCTGTGGGACTAGCCGCTTTGGTCCTAGGAAGCACTACCTGCCTTGGTTGAGGTGTGGGCAGGAGGCTTCATATCCACTAGAAGATCCAGACAGCATGTTGATAAGAAGAACTGCCTTACCTGTGGGACTAGTCACCTTGCAGCAAGCAAGCATGCACCAACTGCTGCCTTGGTGGAGGGGTATCCAGCAGGTTTCATATCCACCAGACGGTCTGGGCAGCATGTTGTTAAAATGAAGAACTGCCTTACCTTTGCAACTAGCCACCTGGCTTCAAGCAAGCACCAGTTGCCTTGATAGAGGGTTATCCAGCAGGCTTCATATCCACCAGAACGTGTGGGCACCTTGCTCCTAGGAAGCACCAGCTGCGTTTGTCGAGATGTAGCCATCAGGGTTCATATCCACCAGAATGACCAGGTAGCATGTTGGTAAGAAGAGCTGCCTTATCTGTAGGACTAGCCATCTTGCTCCAAGCAAGCACCAGCTGCCTTGGTGGAGGGGCATCCAGCAGGCTTCATATCCACCAGAAGGTCCAGGCAGCATGTTGGTTTCGATAAAAAGAAGATTTGCTTTACCTATGGGATTAGCTGCCTTGCTCCAAGGAAGCACAAACTGCCTTTCTTAAGGTGTGGCCAGCAGGATTCAAATCCACGAGGAGGTCTGGGCACCATGTTGTTAAGAAGAACTGCTTTGCCTGTGGGACTAATGCATTGCTCCAAAGGAACACCATCTGCCTTGGTAGAAGTGTGGCCAGGAAGGTTCATATCCACAAGAAGCCCAGAGCAGTGTGTTGGTGTTGGTGTTAGTAAGAAGAACAACTGCCTTACTTGTGGGACTAGCTGCTCTGCTCGAAGTAAGCACCAGGTGCCTTGGTCGAGGATTATCCAACAGGCTTCATATCCACTAGAAGTTCTGGGCAGTGTGTTGGTTAGAAGAACTGTGTTACCTGTGGAACTATCCGCCTTACTCCAAGGAAGCACCAGGTGCCTTGGTAGAGGTGTTGCTAGCAGGCTTCATATCCACTAGAAGATCTGGGAAGTGTGTTGGTAAAAAGAACTGCTTTACCTGTGGGACTAGCCACGTTGCTCCAAGCAAGCACCAGCTGCCTTAGTAGAAGTGTGGCCAGTAGGCTTCATATCCACCAGAAGCCCAGAGCAGTGTGTTGGTGTTGGTAAGAAGAACTGCCTTACCTGTAGGACTAGCCACTTTGCTTGAACGAAGCACCGGGTGCCTTGGTAGAGGTGTGGCCAGCGGGCTTCATATCCACCAGAATGTCTGGCCACCATGTTGGTAAGAAGAACTGCCTTACCTGTGGGACTAGCCACCTTGCTCCAAACAAGCACCAGCTGCCCTGGTTGAGTTGTGGCCAGTTGGCTTCATATCTACCAGACAGTCTGGGCAGCATCTTGGTAAGAAGAAATGCCTTACCTGTGGGAGTAGCCATCTTGCTCTAAGCAAGCACCAGCTGCATTGGTCAAGGTGTGGCCAGCAGGCTTCATATCCACCAAAAACTGAGGGCAGCGTGTTGGTAACAAGAAATGCCTTACCTGTGGAACTAGCCACCTTGCTCTAAGCAAGCACCAGGTGCCTTGTTTGAGATGTGGCCACGAGGCTTCATTTCCACTAGAATGTCTATGCAACATGTTGATAAGAAGAACTGTTTTACCTGTGGGACTAGCTGCCTTGGTCCAAGGAAGCACCAACTGCTTTGGTAGAGGTGTGGCCAGCAAGCTTCATAACCACCAGACGGTCCGGGCAGCGTGTTGGTAAGAAGACCTGCTGTAACTGTTGGACTAACCACTTTGCTCTAAGCAAGCACCAGCTACCTAGGTAGAGGTGTGACCAGCAGGCTACATATCCACCAGACAGTCCGGGCAGCACGTTGTTAAGAAGAACCGCCTTACCTGTGGAACTAGCTGCCTTGGTAGAGGTGTGGCCAGCAGGATTCATATCCACCAGAAGGTCCAGGCAGCATTTTGATAAGGAGTAGAACTGTCTTACCTGTGAGACTAGCCACCTTGCTCCAAAGAAGCACCAGCTGCCTTGGTAGAGGTGTGGCCAGCAGGCTTCATATCTACCAGAAGGTCCAAACAGTGTGTTGGTGAGAAGATCTGCCTTACCTTTTCAAGGAAATAATAAAAAAACACATAAAGATTAAAAAATGTACATATAGAATAGATAACAGTTATTGTCAAATAATACCAAATAATAGTTTGCTTCGTATTACACATAAGAGAAAAACTAAATAAATATCTGTAATAAATCATACTTTTAACTAAATATATGTCGTTCTTAGGTCTTACAAATCTGGAATCATATTTAATATCTCTTTACATGCTCTTCAGCTACATTAGAGGTAATTAATTTGCCCATTAAATTGATTGTCAAAGGTAGATGCATTGTCAGTGAAAAATAAACCCTATTACTAGCAGTGCAGCCTATTAATATTTTACAACAACTTTAAATTAACAATAAGATAATATACATTTTCATATTAAGATATTTTATCTTCCGTCAACTAAATTTCAAATGATTTGACAAATAAGACCTTTATTCAAACATCAAATCCTGAAATAGCAAGTTTCCCCTAATTTTCTTCCCAAAGAGGTAAAATTCAATTCCAATCTTTTTTTAAATTGATCTATTGAGTTCTCACTTAATAATATAGTTACTTTGTCCATCTCTCCTATTTTGTAAAGCTTCAGTAACCATTCTTCTTTGGAAGAATTTCAATAGATTTCCACTTTTGTGCATGCAGAACTCTTGCAGCAGTTATCATGTACAAAATGACCCTCCAATATTTTTTCTCAATTCTAGTGTCCAAGACATTCAACTTACTCAACAGATACAGTTCAGAACTCATTGGGAATTTGATTTTTAAAATTTTCATCATTCCATTATGTATAATTTTCCAGTATTTTCTAGCTTTCTTACAATGCCACCAACTATGGATAATGGTTCCTTTCTCTTCTTCACACTTCCAACATTCATTTTAAACATTTTTATAAATTTTTGCTATCTTTTCCAGTGTTAAAAACAAACAAAACATTTAAAAATACAGTAATTCTCTTTCTTTTTTTTAAACCATATTTTTATTCAAAATAATTTTTCAGTATAAAACTCATACTTGCTCACACTTGTTCCATTTCCATTCATTACATCTGATGTATATATCTTTTACAGAAACAGTAAAAGAAAAGCAAAGAAAAAGAAAGAAAAAAATAAGCATTTTGCTTACACATACAGTATCTGTACTACACATTCATCTCTCTTCAGTCCTTGTGTCTTACAACCCGCACTTCTAAATTTTATCTTCCTCTTCTATCCATTACACTATTATTTTATACAATCATCTAACCCATTCTCCTCCCATCCTTCAACTTCCTATCTGGTCCATCCATATTTCCCATTCTTATCACTGTGAATCCCCCCTGCCATTTTTATTGCTTATTTCATTTACTCAATTTTAATTCTTCCTTTTTATTTCTTTTACTTGTTATTCTTATTTAACCTTATTTGAAAAAACTGGAAAAAATTGAATGCATGAACAATATAATTTTTTACTATTTTTATATCTCCCAATTTCTTTTCCTTCACATTGTTAGCACGCTCCAGGAACAGAGATTCCGCCTCGGCATTGGGAGGAACTTTTTGACAGTCGGAGCTGTTCGGCAGTGGAACGCACACCCTCGGGGCGTGGTGGGGTCTCCTTCCTTGGAGGTCTTTGGACAGAGGCTGGATGGCCATCTGTCAGGGATGCTTTGATTGTGATTCCTGCGTGGCAGGGGGTTGGACTGGATGGCCCTCGTGGTCTCTTCCAACTCTACAATTCTATGATTCTATGATTCTATGAAAAGAAGTCATACTGTGGTTTCTTTTATTCCTTTACATCCAACTATCTCATATACATATCTCATATGTCTACTTGCCTGTAATCTCATATACATTTATATATCTATATACATATATCCATGTACGTATAAATATATATACCTATATAAACATACTTACCTACTTGTTTATACAATTTCTTTAATCCATATTTAGTTCTTATTGAATTGTGGAATTATTCAGCCTTACGTTCATGTATTCTGATAGCTTAATCCAGTCTGTTGCAAATGTTTTTATATTTTTCCCTTTTAGTAGCATTTATCCATCTCTACCATTTCCAGCAGTTCCTCCAACCATTGATCCGTTGAAGGTAACTCCTTTTGTTTCCATTTACTAGCAAACGTTATTCTGGCAGCTGCCAACATGTAGAAAATCATCTTTCTGTTCTTTTTTTCTAGATCTTCCTCAATCATTCCCAAAAGGAATATTTCAGGTTTCAAAGAAAGCGTAATTTTCAAAATATCTTGAATTATTCTCTGTATTCGTAGCCAATATTTTTTAGCTTCTCCACAACTCCACCAGAAGTGATAAAATGTTCCACTTTTATCATCACATTTCCAACAATCTGATTTCACATTCTTATACATTTTTGCCAACTAGCTTGGAGAAAGGTGCCACCTAAAGTACATTTTATATACATTTTCTCTGATATTCTGTGATAATGTATATTTCATCCTTGAGGTCCACATCTTCCCCATTGTCTTAATTCAATTGGGTGGCCAATATTTTGTGCCCATTTTATCATATTTTGTTTTATTGTTTCTTCCTCAGTGTCCCATTTTAGTATTAATTTATAGAATCTTGAAATCATGTTCTTATTCCCAGCTTAGATTATTTTTTCCCATTCAGACTTTATGGTTTCCATTCCTTCTAACTTCATATCTATTCTGTATCTTTCTTTTATCTGTCTATACAGATACCAGTGGCATATGATACCTTCTTTTTCCATCTCTTCCTGAGTTTTAATCCTTTGATAATTTCCCTCTGCAGACAGTATAGTACAGAATCCATTTATGTGTTGGCACACCTTTTGACTATATAAAGCTTCATGTGGAGATGCCCAGAGTGGTATTTTTGGGCACAATCTATTTTTGTACATTTTCCAAATTTTTAAAAGGGATTTTCTAATAAAGTGATTATTAAAATCTTTGCTCACTTTGTCCTTATTGTAGAATAAAAATGCATGCCAACCAAACCAGTTGTTGTCTCCTTCTAATTTTAATAATTTATCATTTTCCAATGTAGTCCAATCCTTGATCCAAAGCATGACTCATAATAGATTTTTAAATTTGGAGCATTCAATCCACCTCTTTCTTTGGAGTCCTGTATAACCTTCATCTTAACACTAGGCGTTTTCCCTGACCAAATATATTTTGAAATACTTGACTGCCATTCTTTGAAGACTTTTTCATTATGTATAATTGGGATTATTTGGAATAAAAATGTTAATTTTGGTAATACAGTCATCTTAACTGCCACAATTCTACCTAGGAATGAGAGTTTCAGATTCTGCCAATTCTTCAGGTCTTTTTTAATTTCTATCCAGGTTTTCTTGTTGTTATTTTAAAATAATTCTGAATTCTTATGCATTATTTCAATACCTAAATATCATGTTTTCTTAACAATTTTCCATCCTGAGATTTCAGTTAGTTCCATTTTTTCTTTCATCATCATGTTTTTGGTAATAATTACTGTTTTTTCCTTGTTTAGCCCCGTCAATAATTAAAATTCTTCCAAAACTGTCAATAATTTGGTTATTCCTTTTACCTGTTCACCTAATGAAATAACCAAGTCATCTGCATACATTCTCAATTTATATTCTGTTTTTCCAATTTTGATACCTTGTATTGTGGCTTCCTCTTTAATTCTTTTGTTTAATAGTTCCATGATTATTATACATAAGAGAGGAGATAGAGGACACCCCTGCCTCATATCTTTCCAAATCTGTAACTCTTTTGTCCTTTCTCCGTTAATTATCAATTTCACCGTTTGAGTGTTATAAATCTGTTATTAATTTTAAATCATCTCTGTCAATTTTATAAATTTTGGGCCTGCATTTATTTTATTTAGGATCTCATACATTGTTGACCAATTAACATTGTCAAAGGTGTTTTCTGTGTCTAGGAAAATTAATGCCAATTTCTTGTCCCTATGGTTCTCCACATATTCAATCAAATTTAAGACATGTCTGATATTATCCCTCAAATATCTCCCCGGTAAAAAGCCTTTTTGTTCTTCATCAATCCATTCTGCCAATACCTTTTTCAGTCTGTAGGCTAATATAGTTGCAAATATTTTATAATCAACATTTAGCAAGGATATTGGCCGATTCCTGTGGATCTCAGTTTTCTTTAAGAATTAGTGTAACATTTGCCTCTTCCCATGACTTAGGATAGCACCTTTACTATATTGTTTCTAATTTTTTTTCAATGGCAATAACAACTGATTTTCCATTATCTTATAGTATTTTGGAGTAAACCCATCTGCGCCTGGTGCTTTCCCTATCTTCAGTTTCCTTATTGCTTCTGCAATTTCCATTATTGTTATAGGTTGATTTAAACGTCATTTTTGCTCTGTTGTAAATTTAGGTAAATTTTGTTTTCTTAAGAAAGTTTGTATATTCCCTCTTTGAATACAGTGTTTTCCATATAATGCTGCAAAATAATTCCTGAAACTTATTTTTATTTTTTCTTGCTCAGAGAAAACTTCTTCTCTTTCTTTCACTTTTGCAATGTAATCTCTGACCTTTAATTTCCCAAGCTTATATGCAAGCCATCATCCCAGTTTGTTTGCTTGCTCGAATTGTGTCTGTTTTATATATTGTAGTTTTTTCTGCAGTTCCTCCATTGTCTCCGTTGATAGTTGCTTCTGTAGAAATTAAATTTTTGCAATGGTATCTTAGATGGGTCTTGTTATAATTGCTTTTCTTTTTGTCTTATGTTCTCTTCAATTTTTGGGGTTCTCTCATTTTTCCTTTTGTTTATTTCAATGTTTTGCTGAATAAAATAAACACACATAACTGCCTTTGATGCCTCCCACACTGTGATTGCATCAGAATCATTGGTCAAATTTTCTTCAAAGTACCATTTTAAAGTTTGCTTTGCTTTCTCTATTACATCTTCTCTCTGCAATACACAATCATTTAATCTCCACTTATATTCTTTTTTTCTTTCCTTTATCTCCAGTACTACTGGATTGTGATCTGTCCAAATTCTTGGAAGGATTTCTATCTTATGCACACTCTTACACATGCTTTGGAATAAATTCTTGAGAAGAAGTTATGTCTTTCTGGAAAGTAGGTGTAATCTCTAGTGTTTTCATATTTAGATCTCCAAATACCCACTAATGATAAGTTTTCTGTCATGTCTTCAAACAATTTTGGTAATTTCCCTAGACTTTCTTTCACCCTTTTTGATGACTTCCTATCTATTCTTGGAGATATTACACCATTCCAATCTCCACAGATCAACAATCTATCATGGTCATAATCCAATATTTTTTCCATAAGTTTTTGGTAGAATTCACTTTTCTTTTGTAATGGTGCATATAATCCAATAATTAATGTTTGTTGTATAATCCCATCTATTCTGATGAAATATCCATCTGGGTCATTAAATAATTCTTCTGCCTGTATTTCATGTTTCGCATATATCACCACCCCCTTTTTTTCTCTTTGGCTGCTAACATAAATTCTCTACCCAATTTCTTATTTTTAAGTAAATGAATATCTTCCTGTCTGATACGAGTTTCCTGTAGGTATATTACATCCAATTTTCTTCCTTTCCAAAAAATGAAATATTTTGCTTCTTTTCTCTGGTATATTCAATCCATTCACATTCCAAGTTATAATTTTCTGATTCATTTTGAAACACTTATCTCCTTTATTTACATCCAATTTAAGTCTCCACTACTTCATCTCCTTCCTTTACTTCCTTTTCTTGTGCTACCCCCTCTTCCTCTTCCCCATCATCTAATCCACTTTCCTTCTCCCCCTCTTCTTGTTTCCTTGTTTCTTGATCGTCTCCATATTTTGCTCTTAGGTTTTTTTTATATTTTTCCAAGAATTCTTCCGCTTTCAGTAAAGTATTGATTTTAAAATTCTTCTGTTTAAACCTAAATGTTATTCCTCCCAACTTCTCCCATCTGTAGCGGATTCCATTTTTCTGTAATTCTGTCATTAAGACATTATAATGTCTCCTTTTTTTTAAAAAAAAAAATCTCAAATGGATATCTTTGGAAATCATTATTTCACTTCCTTCGATCTGAAACTTTTGTTTGAAGTTTTTCTGAAGTATTATATCTCTAGTCTTTTTCTGAATGAAATGCACTATCACATCTCTAGGCATATTTCTTTGTTTGGCAATTCTAGATGACGTCCTATATATCTTATCAATTTCCCAATCAAATTGATACTTAGTCTTGCCAATGAACTTAGCCAATCTTGGAACCAGTAATTTGTACAAGTCTTCATCTTTCTGTTCTTCGAGTTCTCTTATCTTTATACAGTACTTTCTCCATCTTAGTTCTTCAAGTGTTCTTTTATCTTGTTCCTGTTCTTGTCTTGCATCTAAGCTCTCTGTCTTGACTTCCAATCTTTCTATTTTACCTTCTATTTCTGTGACTTTTTCTTTAAGTTGCCTTGAATCTTCTATCACTTTATCTATAGATTCTTTTACTCCTTTGAGTTCTCTTTTCATGTCTTGTTTAAGTTCAGATCTCATTTCTTTAAACTCAGCTCTCATGAGCTTTATTTCCTCTATAATCGTCAATTGACTTTGTTGATTGAGTTCAATCGATGGTCTTTTGTTGCTTGTGTTGATACTTGTGTTGGTATTTTCTTTGTTGCCATCTTTCTTTTATTTTTATTGTTATTATTATTTTCTTCTATTTTATTTTATTTGTTTATTTTTCCTTTCCCCCTTTCTCTACTATTCCAATATTCTTATTCCTTTCCTCCTTTCTCTCTTATCTTAACCCACCTTCGTTCCCCCTCATTGTCTTTTTTATATTTTATATCAATCTTCTACTATCCTACTACTATTTCCCCTTATATCTCCTTCTTTTGCAACTACTTAAATGTATATGTGTCTGTGTGTGTGTTTAAATTTTCTTATTCTTCAAAGTTTACTCTTTATTTTGTGTTTATATCTGCAGTCACAATCTTAATTTAAATATCAATTCACAATTCCAAGTTTTTAAAACTTAAAATAAGAAGGGACGGAATATCAAATATCTATTCTATATCACTTATGTGCTTACAACCCCTATGTAATCAATCAAATTAATCAGAAGAAAAAGAGAAGGAAAGAAGAGAGAAAAGATGCTCAGTATAAATAATATCAGTTAATTATATCAGTTGGCAATATTTGTTGTTGTATCAACTTTACACCAATTCGTTCAAATAGTAATAATCACCCTAAAGTTAATTAATTAAATTGAACTTATTTATAATTTGCAATCTGACCTCCAATCCTGCCCTATCTGTCTTTCCCACTCTTCCTCTACCTGTGTTTCTGCCTCCCACAGCCTCCTTTCAGATTACTTCTGCTATTGGGGGGATATCTTTTCCAACCTTCCTCTTCAACCCTCTCCTGTATACTCTTCTCACCTTCTCTACTTCCCCCCTTCCAAATTTCAAATTGTAATCTTCTCTCCCTTAGTTAACTTTACCCCTCACCTCTTCCTGCCTTGTACTTTAATGCTTTATCTCTCACCTACCCTTCCCCCTTCTCACCTTCCTACATCCCCTTTTTCTTCTTCTTTCTCTACCACCTCCCTCCTTCAGCCTATCCTAAACTTGCCACCCTAACCCTAAACTCGCCACCTTTGTCTCTTCCCACTTCCTATCCTTCCTTCTGACCCCCTACCCTTCACCAACTTTCACACACTTTCACCTCCTTTCTCCACCTTACCTTTCTATCCCTTATGTCTCTCCCTTCAGATTTTGTCCTTTCAATTTTGGTTGCATGTTATTTCTAACTCCTTTCCGATTTTATCTCCGTTCCACTTTCAAACTTCTTCCTTCTTTCGGTTTTCAACTCCTTTCCTTTCCACCCCTCCAACTTTCATTCGCTTCCCTTAGTCACTGGATATTTCCAAATACCTATTTCATGTAGATTATATATTATGACATTTTCTTTTTTTCTAAACTTGGTGGCGGCACTTATGCTGGGGATCCCTTAGCTGCACTCACACGGTGGTTGTTCAAGCTCTGATCCCCTCCGCTCCTTTCTTCCCGTTGATCAACAAGAAAAAATATTAATTTATATGATAACTGCTGCCAGAATCCTTTGTGCTCAATATTGGAAATGGAAGTAAATTCAGTCAATGAATCAATGGCACTTAAAAATTCTAGATATGCTAGAAATAGAAATGCTCCTGTGGCTCTAAAGTGCAAAGATGTCCTTTTAAATGTCCTCAGGGTTCCTATGTGGCTTCCAGAGAGGTCTATGCCTCTCAAACCAGGAAAGTGGCCCAGATACTCAGTGACAGGGAGACCAGTGGGATCTTTTGGGGGAAACTCCCTGTGCCTGCACTGAGCAGAGCTACAACGGAGGGTGACAAACTCTACAACTATACGGAACTTACTATCATTTGGCTGAGAAGTAGGGGAAAGAGGGTTTAGGGCTCTGTCTGAGTCCTGCCAATTATAAGCTACTTTTTCAGAAATGAGGGGTACCTCCTCCAGATCCGGGCAAAGTACTAAACCCCAACAGTGGTTTGTCACCACCTCTCACACACAAACTACTCTTCTCCAGGGAGCGACCCTGAAAGAATTACAGAGACATGGGGTTTCTCCCATCCTGCCAGCTTTCCTAACCAGGATTTGTTTGAAGGCACAATGACCTGACTGGGGGCATGCAGCTCACACAAAACAATGTTACGAGTTTCTGCTTCTAACGCCATCTGTAACTGTAACTGGGGAGCTTCGATCCCTAATGTGTGGTGTGTGTTCCTAATGCCTAGAGCAGTGATGGGCAATCTTTTGAGCTTGGTGTGTCAAGCTTCACCAAAAAATTGAGCATAACTCAGGTGGTGTGTCACTTAGAGGAAAAAACAATATTTTGTGATATTTACTGTTTAAATAACATAAATGTATACAGTTGCCCCTCCACATTCGTGACTTCGACTATTCGTGTAAAGCTTCCAACCCGCACGTATTCCTCCCCTCCCTTCCCAAGGCACGGATGGGCTTCTCATGAAGCTCGTTGCTGCCTTGGGAAGGGGGGTGGAAAGGCTCCCACCCCCACGCTCTCCACTCATCCCTTCCCAGAGCACGAAGGGCTGCCTTGGAAAGGCCGGGGAGAGGCCAAGCAGACTCCTGACCACCCTCAACCAGCCCACAGCCTTCCCCAGCCTTTCCAAGGCAGCTCTAGGGCTTTGAAGCCCCAGAGCCCCCTCGAGAAGTCCAGGAAGAGGCCGGGCAGACTCCCTCCTTCCTGCCTGGCAGCCAGCCTGTCACCTTCCCCAGCCTTTCCAAGGTGGGTGTAGGGCTCTGAAACCCCAGACCCCCCCTGGGAAGGCCAGGGAGAGGCTGGGCAGACTCCCTCCCTCCCTCCCGCCTGGCAGTCTGCCCGCCACCTTCCCCAGCGTTTCTGAGGTGGCTCCGGGGCTTCGAATCCCCAGAGCTCCCTGAGGAAAGCCAGGGAGAGGCCGGGCAGAGTCCCTCCCTCCTGCCGCATTTCCCAGCGTTTCCAAGGTGGCTCCGGGGCTTTGAAGCCCTGGAGACCCTTCAGGAAGGCTGGGGAGACTCCCGCCCACCCTCAGCCAGCCCACAGCCTTCCCCAGCCTTTCCAAGGTGGCTCCAGGGCTTTGAAGCCCCAGAGCCCCCTTGGGAAGGCTGGGGAGAGGCCAGGCAGAGTCCCTCCCTCCCACTGCCTTCCCTGATCCTTCCAAAGTGGTTCTGGGGCTTTGAAGCCCCAGAGCCCCCTCGGGAAGGCTGGGGAGAGGCTGGGCAGACTCCCGCCCACCCTCCAGCCAGTCTGTCACCTTCCCCAGCCTTCCCAAGGTGGGTGCAGGGCTTTGAAACCCCGGAGTCCCCTTGGGAAGGCCAGTGAAAAGCTGGGCAGACTCCCTCCCTCCCACCTGGCTCTCTGCCCGCCACTTCCACAGCCTTTCTGAGGTGGTTCTGGGGCTTCAAAGCCCCGGAGCCCCCTAGGGAAGGCTGGGGAGAGGCTAGGCAGACTCCCGCCCACCCTCCCGCCAGCCTGCAGCCTTTCCCAGCCTTTCCAAGGAAGCTCCAGGGCTTCAAAGCCCCTGAGCCCCCTTTGGAAGGCCGGGGAGAGGCCAGACAGAGTCCCGCCGACCCACCCGCCACCTTACCCGGTCTTTCCAAGGCAGCTCTGGGGAAGCAAGAAGGACTCGGGGTGTGTGATCGGGGATTCGTAGCCCCGCCCACAACTTTCCTTCCCCCTCCCACCCTCACTAAAGTGGTGATCGGGGCTTCAAAGCCCTGCCCGCCACTTTAGGGAGGGTGGTGAGGTTGCAGGGGGGAAGGGGGGGAAGGAAGCCTAGCTGCGTGTCACCACAGAGGCTACGCATGTCAGTAGTGACACGTGTGTCATAGGTTCGCCATCACCGGCCTAGAGCCTAACTCTTGGATCCCACACCACAATAGACTGGCAGATAGGGACAGATTTCTGGGGACAGTCAGAACCAAGCCCTTGCAATCTACAATGGATCATGGATGGCTTTTGCCAAACTCATGGTTGTGTAGGGGCAGCTGCCTGGCAAAGCCCAAGAAAGAAAGAGGAACAATTCCAATCCCACAGTAGCCCTTATGGCTCCACTCACACTAATTCGCATCCACATGCATTCACACAAAAGCCTGCTGAAGTCTATGAGAGGTTTCTGTATGTCTGCCCTTCCTGAACTGTGTGCATCAACTAGGGGATGCAGAGTTTTGCCCGCATTCTCCACCAATCTTGTTACCCTAAGAAGTGGAGGGTGCTTTGAGACCCATCTGTGATATCAAAAGTGGTGGTGGGAAGTTATTAGCTGAAACAGTATGCCTGCAAGAAGAGGGTAACTGTAGGGACCTTTTTACCTATGTATACCAGTACTAAGTACAGAGAACTCCAGGTTGAAGTGAAAGCAAATGTTTTTTTATTGGAAATAACACCAAAAGCATTCATACATGCAACACACATTTCTAAGAACCATACTATAGAGGAGTAAGGCTATAGAGGAGTGCACCAAGAAAGAGAGTGGCCAGTCTCATCTGCAGTGGCACACCTTTTCCTGACAGTAAGAGCTATTCGGAAGTGGAATACACTGCCTTGGAATGTGGTGGAGTCTCCTTCTTTGGAGGTTTTTAAACAGAGGCTGGATGGCCATCTATTGGGGATGTTTTGATTGTGTATTCCTGCACAGCAAGGGATTGGACTAGATGGCCCTTGTGGTCTCTTCCAACTCTATGATTCTCTATGATTCTATGGTTTTTACATTGCTTCATACCCTGAAGGGGGTACTTTGGCTAGGACAAAGCCTAGATGGGCTTCTCACTGGGTAAACAAAGGAAACAGAAATTTAGCTGATTGTTGTTAATGGCTGGGAGATTGGAATTTGATTGCTTGGTTGGGTGACTCATTGCTGAGGTGCCCAAGAAGGGATTAGCTCATACCTCCTTAATGGATTTGCTTACCAGGGGCTTCCAAACAATCCTAGTGTGAAAATATGTACTTGAAAGAATGGATGAGAAGCAACCAATCCCAGAACAGGATGCAGAGATGGGAGGAGCCTCTGCAAGGGTGAGTCTGAGAGAATCACAGTTAAGATGGGAGTTGGTAGTGGACTGCGATGAGAGAAGGGTATATGAGTCAGATGAGAGAGACTAGAGAGAAAGTGAATGATTTGAGTGGAAGAATGTCACTAAATGAAAGAACATTGTTTATATATCATTATTATACTGTCTTGGAAGTTGTTCCCACATTGTTATAATAAAGCCACTAAGTTTTTTGATTAACTGTTTCTCTGACTCATATTAGATTTATTGCCCTTACAATAAAAGGGTGGGCACACTAACCAAACAATTACACACTGTTAAACAAATCTATCCACTGAGAAGGTCACCTGGAGACTCAGGCCCCTATCCAAAAAAAGGATACCAGATGGGGACCTAGAGTAGGGTGGCAGTGACAGACAGACAGAGCTATCAACTGTGAGGCCAGCCTGGTGAAGCCAACATCATGCCTAGTTTGGGCTTGTTTGCTAAAAATATTTCTAAGATACCTCCCCAGGTCCTTCTAACCTCACCTGACCTTTATTTGGATCAGCTCAGTCTATTTGACCCCTTCAAAGTATCTAATGTTTCCAATTATGAGATATTATAGGGATGTGGTAGTAGGGCATGCTAACAGATTCATTAAAGGAAGAACCATTTGAAAATGAACCCACAGTTTTAGAAAGTGAAGAAGAAACTACAATCAAAACATTTGTGAGAAATAAATCACCAGAATCATATTGCAAATATATGTTGAATAATAGAGCACTCCAAAGAATTTCAGAAGATAATCAGCCTGTGCTTTATAGATTATAGCAAAGCCTTTGGGTGTGTAGATCATGAAAACTATGGATCACTCTTAAAGAAATAAGTGTACCACAACATATGATTATCCTAATGCTTAACCTTTACCCAGGATAAGAAGCCACTGTTGCAACAAAATATGGAGAAACGGGATGGTTTCCAATTGGCAAGGGGCTCAGTCAAGGCTGTATTTTATCACCTTATTTGTTTAACTTGTATGCTGAACGCATCATATACAAAACTAGATTAGACTTAAACTAGAAGATGTGAAAATTCGAAGAAGGAACATAAACAATTTAAGATAAGCAGATGACACCATACTACTAGCAAAGATTTGGAAAATTACTGAAGAAAGTCAAGGAAGAAAGTGCAAAGGGAGGTTTACAGTTGAACAGTAAGAAAACAAAAATAAAAAACCACAGATGATTTGCATAACTTTAAAGCAAAAGATGACTACAGACTTTTTCAGACGTAACTTACCGCACTAGGAGGTCTTGCAAGAGGCACGGCACTGTCGCATGGCAGGGGGTCCATTTCGGATGCTGCTATCCCTCTTCCGAAATTATCAGTGTCACTTCTGTGAAGGATTGGAAGCGGCCGCGCCATATTTTATTCACAGAAGTTGCCCATGATTAATAGATGGCGCGGCCACTTCCAATCCTTCATGGAAGTGAAACAGATTATTTTGGAAGAGGAACAGCGGTGTCCGAAACGGACCCCCTGCCACGCGACAGCGCCATGCCTCTAGCGAGAACTCCTAGCGCGGTAAGTAATGTCTGAAAAAGTCCTACATTTAAATAGTTCAATATTTCGTATATCTTGGCTCACCCTTTAATCAAAATGGAGACTGCAGTCAAGAAATGAGAAAACTAGGACTTGGTAGGGCAGTTATGAAGGAACAAGGCAAAATCCTCAAGTGTAAAGATATATAATTGAATACCAAAGTCAGGATTGTCCATACCATCATATTTCCCCATTATGTGTATGGTTGTGAATGCTGGACTATGAAGAAGACTGATGGGAAGAGAAGCAGCTCATTTGAAATGTGGTGGTGAAGAAGAGTTCTACATATACTCTGGACTTCCAAGAAGACATATAAATGAGTCCTAGAGCAAATCAAACCTGAATTCTCTCTAGAAGCCATGGTGAATAAGCTGCCATACATTGGACATATCATGAGTAGGTATAACTCATTAGAAAAGACAATAATGCTTGGTAAGGTGGAAGGCAGTAGGCAAAAAGGAAGATCACATTACATATGGGTAGGCTCAATTGCCCTGTCTTGGAAGCCTGCCAAGGGCAAGTATTTAGAAAAGTCCGCCTGGTGGAAGAAACAGGAGCTAAGAAGCAGGCATGTAAAGTTATCAGAGTCTAGGCAGTCCAAGTCAGTAGGGTAAAATGGTAGATAAAAGGCATCAGTCTGAGGGAGTATCAAATAGCAAGGTCAGTCCACAATGCAGAGTCCAGAAGTCTTAGAAACATGAGCCAGGACTTTAAGAGACAAGAAAGTTCCTCGCTCCAGAAAGGTTGGTTGTCAGCAACAACATGCTGAGAGCAAGGCTGGGATATTTATGGTCTAGAATCCTTCTTCAGCTGTTGCCTGATGAATGCACATTTTCTATAAATATGCTCGGAATGACACAGGCCCTCCCTTTTCTGTCTATGCTCAATTGTGGTAGGTATTGTCTGGTTTGTATCTGTGTCTTGTGGCTGCTGGTGAGTATCCCTGTTCGTCTCCTGCACGGGCACAACCCTCTGCCCTTCCATCCCTGTCAGGATCTGCCTCTGGATCCTGAGAGCTAAGCCTGACACCCTCTTGTCTGCATCGTTGTCTGTGTTGTAATCCAGACTGGGGGTCTGGGAGGGAGGCATGACATCAATCTAGGAAGCCATGGCCCTGTGTGTACAAGATCTGAGCAGGGATGTTGATGGCAGGGTGACTTGGAGGTCTCTCATTCATAGGATCACCATAAGTCACAGTCGACTTGACAGCAGTTAACAACAACAAATACAGATATTTGAGTATAGGTAAGCTGCAGGGCTGTATCTCTGTCAGTGAAAAATTGTGAAACTACTTCCATCTATACTGCTTTTGCTGCATAGCCGATTTTTCTGACATTGCTCTGTTGGGTAGGTCAACTGAAGTTGAATCATCTGTCTGTGGTATATTTGTTTTGGCATGTGTTAAGATGTGTGCATAGCCAATGTAGGAGTAAGAGAGATGGGGACAAAGCAAATGGCTATGGGAGGTGATTTGGTTTCAAGTGTGCTATGAAATCCCACCTTTTACAGCATGCAGCTGAGTGCTCAAAGATTTCATTTTAAAAGCACTGGCTGATGGAAACTCTTGGGCAAGGTTTAATCATTTGTATCAGAAATATGAGCATGTTGGAGCAACCACAGATATTTGGACTTGGCCAACTAGTGAATATATTTGGAATGTTTTCATGGCAGAGCTTTAAGAAGAAACTTTATTTTGAGGAAATGCATAAAACACACTTAATTTACATTCCAGGTGCCATAAAAAAGTCCTTGTCCTCATGGGCATTTGAAGTGATTGTTCTGTTAAACCCTCTTACATGACCGATTTCTGGCATTTCACCTGGCCCTCCTATATCAATATAATTGAAGTGACTTGCAAACAATTAAATGGCAATCAACAACAAAATCACAATTCAAAAATTTACAACAGTTTGCAACAAGGACAGTACATGTCACTGGAGTGAGGAAAACTGAAAAGCCTCTCTCTAGTTGCCAAGGATTGATAACCAGATCCAAGGTCTCTCTTCTTCTTACACACACACACACACACACACACACATTTACTTCTCAAATTTCAATCAGGCTTGGACTGGACAGCCCTTCAAACAGAGAATGTTTTGAGACAAACACAGAGAAGTTAGCATCTACAGCTATGAAATCTGGAACTTTAATTTAGTTGGAGAAGGAGAGTGACAGAATGGCAGAGTTTAAAGCAGCCTGAAAATATTCTAGTCCATGATGAGAAGAAGTGAGAGTTGGTCCTCAACTCTCATGGGGGTTAGGGATGAAAGTGGGAAACCACTAATATCTCTAGGCCCACCCAAACTGTATTTCAAACACACACGCAAAGTACCTGTACTGGCAGGGTGGCTGGGCCTGGCCATGTATTCACAGCCAAGTGAATACAGTCGCCCCTCCACATTCGCGGGGGTAACGTTCTTGAGATCCCTGCGAATGTGGAAAAACCATGAATAACAACTGCTACCACAACCCCCCCCCAGAGGGAGGGAGGCGGTGGGAGGGTGTCTGGCCAGCCTGGCTGGCCTCTCCTCAAGCCTTCCTGAGGGGACTCTGGGCCTTAGAATACCCGGAGCCCACTTAGGAAGGCCGGGGACAGCAGCGGGTGGGTGATCGGGCAGGCGGGTGGGGAGGAGGCTGCGCTGCCTCCCCCCGGCCTTTCAAAGCGGGCTCTGGGGCTTTGGAGCCCCGGCGCCCGCTTCAGAAGGCCGGTGATGACAGAGCCCCAGAGCCGCCTCTGGAAGGCCGGAGAAGGTGCAGGCAGGAGGTTGCCCTGCCTCTTGGCAGCCTTCCCTAAGGGGCTGGGGCTAAACCGCGAATAATCAAAACCGTGAGTGTGAAAGCCGCGAATGTTGAGGGGCAACTGTATATGCTTTACCTCCCTTCCTCCTCACACTCCCCATCTCCCCACCCATGTGTGCAAGCAAAGGAATGCATGTTTCCTCGCTCCTTGCCTCCTCCATCTCATCACCCCCCTGCCCACAAGAATGAGCAAGGGAATGCACATGACCGGCCAGGCCCAGCCACCCCACCAGTTTGATTTCCTCCCAGCCACACTGGTGTTATCAAAGCCCCTGTGAAAAAATGGTGTAGGGTGTCAGAAGCTAGACAAGCATAAATGTTGAATATTCTGACTAGAAGAGTAATTATGAGGAAGTATTTTATGTTTAGTTTAGAGAGATGTATCATTATTTGCTCGGGTTTTTTCTTCATATGTTTGTTGGTATATTTTGTGATGTTCGATTGTAATACTTGTTTGGTTTATTTTATATGATTTTTGTATGCTATTGTTTTGTGTTGTTTCTTTGGACTTTATCAAACCACCCCACATTACTGTTCTTTTGTTCGCATAAATTGTGGCATTTTTATGCCGGCAAAGGAAACCCCCCTACCACACTTACCTTGAGTAGCATCCATGAGGCTTCCCCAGCAGTAACAGAGCACAAATGGAGCTCTGTTGAAATCTCCCTGATTCTCGCAAGAAGATGCTCATGCAGGGAAATTTTAAAATTAAAGGGGGGAAAAAACCCAGAAAAAGTGCAGCAAAGCACAAAAAACACACTTATAAAGACCCAAGTACATGGGGGGAGGTTGTCATAAAAAGAGTGTCCCCTTCCTGGCTGTTGCAATCTCACTCAGCAGTGTTTGCCCATCAATGTAGCGTTCACGTGAGTACAATGGCACGCGGATTTAAACGCTGGCAATGCCAGCAACAAATCGCTACAGGAGATCAATTGATGGCTTAGCCCATCAATAAAATAGGACAGCTTACTGACTTAACATGATCGCGAAAAGACAATCTCATCTAGTATGCGTGGCCTTTCGCGATCATTAGGCGTCCTTATGATGCTGTATTTGCATGGTCTGATAAAGTCTTTTGTCTTTCCTGCCCTATGGAGCCAATGTTATTGTTTTTGTAAAAAATAAATTATTTTAAAAATGGTGTAGGGTGACGGCAGCAGCAAATACAGAAATCCACAAAAAATCAAATCCACAAATGCTTAAACCCACAAACGTGGAGGGACAATTACAGTCAATTACTTGTCAGTCACACATACTTCTGCAGAGTCAGTTCCACAATAAGGCAGAATGAGGCAACTGCTTTTGAACGTCACCAATGAAAGTGCAACAGGCTGTTGTAATTTTCTTGAAGAGAAGAGGAGCTTGTGGGATTTTCTGCCTAGGGTACAAAAACAACAACTGTCTTCAAGCAGGACCTCCAAGATAAATTTTGCAAGGTGGAACAAGATTACTTTTGACTGTAAATCTTCAATTAAGTCTTTTCAATAAAGACAATGTTATAATATGAAATTTTAAATTTGTAGTTCTTACTTCTTTGTAGAAAAATGTGGTTATGATAAAATATGACTGAAGTAGACAGCTTTTGATGTATGATTATGAAGGCATAATTAAACATCATGACTAATTTCAGGCTATCTGAATATGACCACTGGCAAACTTTCATAAATGCTTTATTCCCTGTGCACCAGAATGACCAGATAACAATATATTTTATACAAGGCAGTGATAAACCTAGTCAGCTAATGAAATGAGTTTTTCGGGGGGGGGTTATCTGCAAAATTTCTAATAACACTATCAAAATCAATTTCTTTGGCAATGCTTGATTCTATACTCAGTCTTGCTAAATCAACAAATCAAGTTTGAGCCATGGTAGATCTTAAAAAGTTTGCTAAAAGATCTTTCTGCTGATGCTACTATAACTGGAATTGTCAACAATATTCTCAAACTAACGCAAACATTTGGAAATATCTCAAAAAGTTTGTAGTCAGTCAATAAATTTAGCAATGTTAAAGGTTTCAGTTCTGGTTTCCCAAATTTGCTTTATTTATTGATGGTAAATGTTGCAAATGTCATTTCTGCTACCCTGATTTGTAAGGATATATTATAAATAGGTGGTTTTAAAAAATAACTTGTCAAACTTGGACCTGAAAGACATAGTAAATATTAGTTATATAACCCTGTCAGTTGCCAGATTTCTGTCATTGGCCATTAAGACCAGAGAGAGTAGCATCCAAATATATCAGGGCATTGGTAACATATGATAAGGGACTTTATCAGACACAGCAAATATGACATCATAATGACGCCCAATGAATATGAAAGGGCGCCCATTTCACACGATGTCATGCTTTCGTATTCTCATGTTGTCAATAAGGCATTCTTTTTTATTGACGGGCCAAGCCGTCAATTGATCAACCATGTTGTTTTTTTTTTAACGTAATTGCAAGTGTCTGAAACCACACCCCATTCTGCTGGAGTGATTTCAGCATCATTGGGCAGTCCCCACCAGAACACTTCTGGGAGAAATTGTGAAAACTAGCTATGGGATGCTCTTTTTATGAACCTCCCTCTTTTGCTGGAAAGTTTTTAAGTGTGTTTCATTTTTAAATTTTTTTTAGCTGTGGTTAGACTTCTCGCGAGAACCACCGAGATCATGTGCACCCACCAATGCAGAAGTACAGGGCTGCTTTTCCACATTATTACAGCAACTTTTGATATAAAGGGTTATTTTGTTGGCACAGTAATGGCAAAATAAAAATATGGTGGGAAAGAAACATTTTTAGAGGCTTGTCTGATAAAGTCCGAGATCAATTAAATTGCACTGTGTTTATGGGAGGGAGTTTAATGAATGCCTAATTACATTTTATTTACTATTTAGATTTATACAATTTCAATATATTTTATGCACCTATATTTTATTCCCAATTGGCTCATTTTCTTGTATCTAATATTGTTCAGTCCTGATGTTTGATAGGTTGGGTCTATGGAATGTAAAATAAAGTTTGATTGATTTGAGTTATATAATGAAATGGTGGCCTTTCTGGTTACAATGTCTATGTGAACTATGATCAACAACCAGAATTCAGAAGTCTAAGTGGATACACCCCATTTCACAGGATGAAATAGTTCATTCGTTTCACAGGAAAAATAGACAGGTCCCAGTAAAAAGCCAAGAAAATACCTGAAGAGCTCATGTTTGCTAACCTTTGTAAAATTATGCAATGGAAGGGGGCTGTGAGGTTGTTGTTTGTTTGTTTGTTTTGAGGGAGGGGGCTGTCAAAATTCATGGGCCTCTTCTTGCCTCTCCAGGCCCTGGATCAATGTACCATCTGAATCCCCCTCTTATACGCCCTGTCTTAAAGTACTATGCATCCTGACTGGGAAATTAAACATCATTTGCTGCTCCACCTCCGGTAACAAAATGTTGTGGCCTGCCCTAGTCTTTTTGTAATGTAAGCCTTTAGACATTCCAGACTAGTTAATGGTTAACATAGATTGGGTTTTACTTACTCCTTATTAGAAAGTATTAAGATCAAGATGCCACCTTGAGTCCCTGTATTAGGAGAAAGGTGGGATATAAAATGATGATGATGCAGGAGACAAGACTTCCAATGTCCTAACTCTTCTGTCTTCACCTTCTTTCCACCCCCAATAGTTTTACTCAATCTATACTTTCTCTGGTTCACGTTTTTATGTGTTTATTGTATTTATTATTTATTGAAATGTTTATATCCTACCCTATAGCTGAAGATATTTAGGGGTTCAGTTCTTTTCAGGTTTAAGGCAGGTGAGGAATATTTGTTGTTAACTGTGGTCAAGCTGACTTTGACTTACGGCAACCCCATGACTTAGAGACCTCCAAGTCACCCTATCATCAACAGCCTTGCTCAGCTCATGTAGACTCAGGGCTGTGGCTTCCTTGATTGAGTCTGTCCATCTGGAATGAAGTCTTCCTCTTTTCCTACTGCCTTCTACCTTACCGGGCATTATTGTCTTTTCATGATATGGTCAAAGTATGACAGTCTCAGTTTAGTCATTTTGGCTTCCAGGGAAAGTTTGGGCTTGATTTGTTCTTTGTTGTTGTTGTGTGCCTTCAAGTCACTTCTGACTTATGGCACCCCTATCATGGGGTTTCCCTGGCAGAATTTGTTCAGAGGGGGTTTGCCCTTGCCTTCCTCTGAGGCTGAGAATGTGACTTGACCAGGCGATTCGAACCCTGGTTTCCAACGTTCAAACCACCAACTCTTAAACCACTACCCCACACTGGATACCTGATTTGTTCTAGGACCTATTTCTTTGTCTTTTTCAGCAGTCCACAGTATCCGTAGAACTCTTCTCCAGCACCACATTTCAAATGAGATGATTTTCTTCCTATCAGCTTTCTTCACTGTCCAGCTTTCACAACCATCCATAGAAATGGGAAACATGATGGCATGAACAATCCTAACTTTAGTATTCAATTATGTATCTTGACACTTCAGGATCTTGTCGAGTTCCTTCATAGCTTCCCTTCCAATAGTTATTTGTTTGTTTGTTTATTGGATTTATATCCAACCTTTTCCCCCAAGATGGGATTCCAAGTCCTAGTAATTTTCTGATTTCTTATCTGCAGTCTCCATTCTAATTAATTACTGAGCCAAGGTACGACAAATCTTGAACTATTTAAATGTCTTCATTGAATGTTTACTTTAAAGTTATATAAATCTTAAATATTAGCTTCTGTTAAATTTGTATTACTTCATGGGAGAGGAGAACTCCTCTGAAGTAGTTTGCTGGGTGGGTTAAGGTGTGTTCACTGGCTGACTTTAAATATACAGTTTTCCCTTCACATTCGCTGGGGTTTGGTTCCAGGATCCCCCGTGAATACCCAAAACCATGAATACTTAAGTCCCATTATATGCAATGGCATAACAAAATAGTGTCCCTTATATAAGATGGCAAAATCAAGGTTTGCTTTTTGGATTATTATTCTTTCAAGAATATTTTCAAGCCGTGAATACTTAAATCCGTGAATGCCAAATCTGTGAATATGGAGGGACAACTGTAATCTACATGACATAGTGAATAAACTGAATACATTTGGAACAGGCATGCCTAGTAGAAATAAGCAGCCACTTGTTCTAAATTTGTTGTTGTTAGTCTAGCATGCACCTATTTAATCTAATAGAAAACTGGCATGAGAAAAGGAATGGCTGGAGATTTGAACTGTTTTAGGAAAAGAAAGGTTTCATGAAGCAGAATTTGTTGCTTTCCCTTCCCCTCCTCTGTCTCTGCACTGGGGCTGGCTATCCCATCTCAGTTCTTATGTACAAGTACAAGTTTGTTTATTATAATCCATAGATCCATCATAAAAAAGGAACACAAACATAACACAGAAAATAGACAAAATATTTTTTTAAAAAAGATCTAAACAGTAAAACATTTACAACTGGATTTTACCTAAAACAGCTCTAATCCTACTTGCCTCTGTAAGAAATTTAGCAACAGCCAGGGTCACTTTTGGGAACTAGTCTTCCAATAAAAATCTGATGTAAAATTGATCTGTGTTTCCTGGAAATTTGCTCATTAATAGGTGGATTGTATAATGGCAGGCCTGATTATAAAGGCCACATGACAAAAAATATGTTTCATTGACTCTACTTCCATATTACTGCATGGGCATCGTCTTTCCAAATACGGTACACCAGCAAATCTGCCTCGAAGTAATTCAGTAGAATAGATATTACATCTGGTCTTGGGGAAAAAAAAAATCTGCGGTAATTAACCACTGACAGGTTCTTTAAATAGTCAGCTATTTGGAAAGGCCTGACGTAATACACGTTCATTGCACTAGGGTAACAGGATACATATGAATGGTAGCACAGATCGCAAAAAGCTACCGTATGTCCCACAAGAGAGGAAGAGGAAAAGAGACCAATTGAAGCTGCTTTTTTGGCAAGAAGCTTGGACCAGCTACTTACATAGTTGTCCTGGGACAGATATAAAAGCAAACCTGAATGCACACTAGAAACACTAACTTCCATGCAAAGTTTTAAGGCATACCACCATGCCCTAGTCAAAAGAGGGCTTTCCCCTGTTTCCAACAGGAGCACAGAATTAGGGACACAATAGGGAGTTGGAGAAGGGTTCTTAAGAACTTCGTCTGTTGCCTATTTATCTCGGGCATGAGTCCCCCTATCCAGATAGTGTAAGTATATGAGTTGTGCAATGGACTTGGTGTTAAATACTTTGATGGCAGATGGAATATACATGCCTCCTTTGGTTGAAAAAAAAAGCATGCTATTGAAGATGAACTGACTAGTGCTTTCTGGACAATAGCTGATCTATGGGCATTCCATGGCAGAGTATGATGGAATGACAATCCCAGATATGAAAAGTTTTTTACCTGTTCTAAGGCATGACCCTCGATGGACCAACAGCGTTGGGAAAATTTGTTTAAAAAACCATGACTCTGGATTTCCAAAAATTGATTTTCAGATCATTAGTCAAGCAATAATTTGTAAATTTCATTAAAAGATGTTTCAAACCTGGTCTGGAGCAAGAAAGGATAACAGTACCATCTACATAAAGTAGGATAAGAACTTTCCTAGCACCATGTTTGTGCAAATGTCCTTCGGAGTCAGACAAGGCCTCCTCAAGGTCATTTATATATAGATTAAACAATGTTCTTTTGTGTCTTTTGCATTCATCTTTTCCTATACCAGAATTCACCAAACTTGCTAAACTTGCTTATTCTAAATCCTTACTTGTTCCTTCATCATTCTACACAAACAGCTTGCATTTGCAAACATCACACAGGAATGTTATCAGCTTAATAGATTTTTTGGTATATATCTGTGCTACAGTCTTAAAACTTGTTTAACATTCATTCTTCCTCTCCAGAGAGGCTTCATATCTCTCATATCTCTATGTATGTGTGTATAGAGAAGGAGATCCACAAGCATTCATATAATACCTATAGATCTCTAATAGGGACCTCAACACACCATCAAGCTACAGTTCTCTATGCAGAAGGCCATGAAAATGATAAAAAGCCAACCTTTTATACTGACCACTTTGTCTCTCTGGCTTTTCTTCGCAAACGAAGATTCAGGAAGGACTCATCCTGTGCTTTCTGCAAGCGCGCTGATGACTAAAAAGGCCAATCCGAGATAAACAAGTCCGGTTGCAAAAAGCACAGCAGAAGGTCTCCTTGGGTGATGCTTTTGGGTTGTGACTCTTTCTGCGTTGTCGTTTCTCTTCAAGACTTGCTCGTCGTGAGTTCTCAAATAAGGCTGCAGCATTGTGGATAGTGCGCCTCCATGCCTCCCGATGTGAGGCCAGGGCGGACCACTGTTGGTGATCAATTTGGCCAAGCCTGAGATGTTGTTTCAGGGAGTCTTTGTATCGCTTTTTTGGAGCGCCCCTCTTACGCTGACCCGTGGTGAGTTCACCGTAAAGTAGTATTTTTGGGAGGCGATGGTTCTCCATCCTAGAAACGTGCCCTGCCCAGCGCAGCTGTGTTCTCAATATCATGGCCTCAATGCTGGTGATCCCTGCTTGCTCAAGGACAGCAACATTCGTCACATAGTCAGTCCAGTGTATATTTAGGATTGTGCGTAGACAGCGCTGATGAAAGCACTCGAGGAGTCGTAGGTGGTGGCGATAGGTGACCCATGTTTCAGATCCATAAAGGAGGATAGACAGTACGATGGCTCTATACACACTGATTTTTGTGCTTTGCCTCAGGTGTTTATTGCTCCAGACTCTTTTGTGAAGTCTTCCAAATGCACTATATGCCTTTGCTAATCTGTGATCGATCTCTTTGTCAATCTTGGCATCTGAGGAGATGATGCTTCCCAGGTAGGTGAACTGCTGAACGGACTTGAGCACTGATTTGCGGACGGCAATGTGGGGATGGTGGTGTTCGTCCTGTGGTGCAGGCTGGTAAAGAACTTCTGTTTTCTTCAGGTTGACTTCTAGCCCAAACAGCTCTGCAGCTGTTGCAAAGCAGGATGTTAGGCGCTGCAGAGCTGCTTCTGTGTGGGCAACAAGGGCAGCATCATCGGCGAAGAGCAGCTCACGGACTAGATAGTTTAGAGTCTTAGTGTGAGCCCTCAGACGGCTTAAGTTAAACAAGCTACCATCAGTACGGTAGCGTATATAGATGCCGTCGTCTTCTTCAAGCTCTGCCATAGCCCTTTGGAGCATCGTGCTAAAGAAGATTGTAAATAAAGTTGGTGCAAGAACACAACCTTGCTTCACTCCATTAGTTATTAGAAAGGGCTCTGAAAGAGCATCGCCATATCTGACTTGACCACGCTGGCCCTCGTGTAGCAAGATAATCATTTTAAGGAATTTGGGGGGACATCCTAGTCTTTCCAGGATCTGCCACAGACCTTTTCTACTTACAGTGTCAAAGGCTTTGGTGAGGTCGACAAATGGTACATAGAGACCCTTGTTCTGCTCCCTACATTTTTCTTGTAGTTGCCTAAGGGCAAATACCATGAAAACAACCAAGAGATCCAGGAGCTGTTGGCAAGGAAGAGAGCTGCTCACCAGGCATACCTCGCCCAGCCAACCTGTCATGTAAGAAAAGCAGCTTTCCGCCTCACATGTAGCAAACTACAACAAAAACTCCGAGACATGCAGAACAAGTGGTGGATCAATATAGCAGAAAAGACACAATGCTGTGCAGATCTGGGTGATCATAGAGGATTTTATGAAGCTCTTAAAGCAGTGTTTGGACCTACTTATCAGGTCCAAAGCTCCTTATACAGTACAGATGGTCAAACATTAATTACTGATAAAGCCTCCATCCTAAATCGTTGGGCTGAACATTTTCAAAGTCTCTTTAGCGCCAACCGAGTAGTCCAAGCCTCAGCTATCCAATATATGATACAAAAACCAATGACCACTTTGTAGTGTAGGTCAAAATGGACAAACTTCAGTGGGATCTACTTGGTTTTCTTCCTCTTAGAACCAAAAATCCTACCAATAAGAGACTTGTTGTTTTGTGCCTTCAAGTCATTTCTGGCTTATGGTGATCTAAGACGACCCTATCATGGGGTTTTCTTGGCAAGATTTGTTCTAAGGGGCTTTTGGTTTCCTCTGAGACGGAAAGAGTGTGATTTGCCCAAAGTCACCCAGTGAGTTTCCATTGCTACGTGGGGATTCAAACCCTGGTCTCCAGAGTTATAGTCTAATTCTCAAACCATTATACCATGCTGGTTCTCAATAAGAGACTACTGTAGTGCAAAATTAAAGAATGTTGAAGCCAGGAATTTATTTTGAGTGCCTTCACAGTCTTTCCTTCCATACAAAAATGTCACCCCAAGCTTTCTTAAGTTCAATAGTATAATCTAGGTAAGAGGGAGCATACTATTACAGCTGCTATAGTCCAGTATAATAACCCTATACAACATAGGTCCAGGCTATCTGAGATAATTTATCTCCACCTATGGGCTTATCCAGGCTGTGAGAGTCACAAAAGTGGCCATACTTTTTGTCCCACCTTCACAGGTAGAGTTGGTAAGAACATGTTAGGGAATTCTTGGTAGCTGCTCCCAAACTTTGCAGTTCCCTCCGTAAGCAAAGCAAAACACAGTTCCCTTCCTAAGCAAAGCAAGACTAGCTCCTCCTCCTGGTTCTTTCATCAGCAGGTAAAGATTTCTTAATTTGTAAGCCACCCTGAGTCCCAAATTTGAGAAAAAAGCAGGGCATAGATTAATAACACCACCACCACAATGGGTAGTCAGAAATCTTTACTAATCTACTGCCTGCAAGTTATCAAGTGATCTAACAGTAAAGTCAAATGTACCTTCTGCCACTGCACCTGGTGTAAGTATAGCTTAAGGTTAAACTAAGCTACTGTACATGCCATATTAATTGTGCATCCTATAGCTAAACAGTACTTTAAAAAAAAAGCCCTGAAACAAGGCATGGGGCCTCGTCCATGGTGGGTCCATCATGGACTGGTGGTGGGAGGGCTTAAACAGTATTCCACCACTGGTGTGTTTTGCTTTGCTTTGCCAAATGTCCTCTCACATGTATTAAACAGCGTGTGTGTGATTTAAACCTTGACGGGCCTACTTACATGCCACTTAAAAAGGGGGAAATGCATTGCAAAAAAAAAAAAAAAAGAGGACAAAAATAGGATGGAGATTTGCATAAGCTTTCTATGGACTTTATTAGACGCGCTAAATATGGTGTTATAACACCATATAAATGCGAAAGAATGTGTATATTAGAGGACGTCACCCTTTCCTGTTTATGACCTGGCCAAAACCGATCCTATTTTATTCCCGGCTTAAGTTGTCAATAGATCCCCATGGCGCTTTAGTACCAACATTGCTGATGTATGAAATCTCGCACCATTTAACTCACATGAGTGCAGCGTCAATGGTTGGTCCAGCCAGAACACTTCCGGGTGAGATCCAGCACCCAGATCCGGTCAACATCCAGGTAAGTGACACACTTTTTATGATCCTCCCCGGGTTACTTGAAAGTTTTTAAGTGTGTATATGTGCTTTAAAAAAAACCTTTTTTGGTCTTTTGTTTGTTTGTTTTATTTTTGAATTTCCCATGTGATGAAGTTTTGTAAGAATCTGCGGGATTTTGAATGAGGAAACAAATGGAGCTCTGTTCACTTCCTCTTCATTGCCAGGGAAGCCTTTGCCGGGAGACAAAGGTAAGCGTGGTGGGAGGTGTTCTTTTGCAAGCATAAAAATGGCTTTAATTATGCTGGCCAAAGAATATTTTTAGAGGCTAGTCTGATAAAGTCCTATATGCAAGTACATTTAGAAATAATTACTGTAATTTAAATAGCAATACCACACATCTCCCACAGTGCAGAAGTCTGTGATCAACGAGCTTCTGCAGTCTACTCTCCGGGTGCTGGGTGATGATGAGAAAATTCAAGGCCTCCACTCTTCCTTCTGATGGTTCTTCTTCTTTAAACTGGACCTGGACTAGACAGGCCTTCAAATGGAGGATGCCTTCAAACAGAGGATGCTCACCTGGAGAGTATCTGGAGAGTATGGCACATGATCTCTCTGTGCCCTTGTGATGTAATTACTTTGTGATGTAAGGCATCACAAGATTCTTATCTGACTGATCCAAGAAGAGCCCATCACAGTTGAGATGAAAAGTAGCTATTTGAAGGGAAGATAACCTGTTTTCAAATGCTGGTTATTCTCCATCAGGTAGCAACCTAGGTACCTTAATGTGCTTTTTACATTAGCTTGCCAGAGTTGTGCTACTGAGTCAACAGGCATTCAACATGATAGGTTCCATTTTCTTAAATATAAGGATTTAGAAATGATGACAAAAATCTTTATCTGTAACCCATAAGAAGCAGGCAGCTTCCTTTTCTTTTTAAGTTAAGGAAGAAAGAAAAGTAGTAACTACATAGCTTTATTAATAAATGTTAAAAACAGTAAGAGTGCCCCTGAGAACATGTCTGTGCATGCGTACACATTTAAAAATCGATTTAGTATCAAGCTGTTTCAAAGTTGGCAGCCATTATGGCGATTACTCAATGTGTAAGTCAGGCACTTAAAGATCTTATGTTACAAGTTGGAACCCTAAGAGGTTTTGATTTATTTAATAATACAAAGAAAAAGATCAGATGAATAGAGATAAACAGGCATGCATGTTTTTTATTATTTCTGCCCTCTGGAATTAAATTTATTATTTCCAATCAATAACGACAAGTTGGTTTTTATTCTCTTTCATATTTCTACAACCTCCAAAAATAACATAGCTAAGCCATGCTGACACACAGTTTAAATAAATGGTGCTATTGAAGAATAGAATTCATACACACCACTAAAAATATTATAGTATCCGGCAAACTGCATTTTATGTTGTGTTATAGTTGCACTTGAAATTACTGTAATTGTTTTTGTGTTTCCTTTGAATGTTCACACTTCATTTTATAATTATAAAATATAGATTATTGGTTATGTAACTATGATTATAATCAGGCTGGCAAGCTCTAACAGAAGGAAGGTGTTTAAACTATTTATTACTGTGGCAATTTGCATTTAAGCTTAAGTTACACTTTTGTTCTTGATAAACCATATGTTCATTTTTCCTTCTAGAGGAATGTGATGTATACGCATAGAACATATTCTAAAAAGAAAGAAAGAAAAGACAAGAAAAGAACAGGGCTTCTGTATCTTTAATTCTTGTGCAGACAAAGGAATTTCAAGGGTATAGCCTACAAGACAAGTTACACCTGCTGAATTTTCACAGATCTAAAGCTGCTTTTTGCCATCTTACAGTGGAGCCATCAGTCTGCAAGCCACACACACTATAATTCTCTTTTCTACTACAGGCTGAGTATCCCTTATCTGGAATTCCAAAATTCGAAATACTCCAAAATCCATAACTGTCCACGTGGGTGACTGAGATAGTGACACCTTTGCTTTCTGATGGTTCAGTGTACACAAAGTTTGTTTCATGCACAATATTATTAAAAAATCTTGTCTATAAAATTACCTTCAGGCTATGAAACATAAATGAATCCCATGTTTAGACTTGGGTGCCATCTCCAAGGTATCTCATTCTGTATATGCAAGTATTCCAAAATCGGGGTCCCCCCTCCACCAAAATATGGAACATTTCTGGTCCAAAGCATTTTGGATAAGGGATACTCAACCTGTATTAGTAAAGGTGCAGAAGCCCTGTCTGCTTTTACACCCTGTAGTGGTGCCATCAGAGCACACATTAAATTTTAAAATGGTCAAATTCCCACGGCATTTCCCCACCTCATTGTAAATAGTCTATAATGAGACGGATAATGGTTTGCCCAACAATTAATTTTAGCTCATAAAGAAAAGAAATAGTTATGTATTCATCTTTTTTGTCCTTTCCAAACTTCTCCTCATTTTATGATGACAAAGTGTTCAGAATGACTCAGGTGGGTTGGGGTAGGGGAATGGCAACCTTCTCATGTCTGCGCACCCAAGGGCCACATCCTCAGCATTGGCACATTGTGAAAGCAGTCTCTATGTGGGTATAGTTGTACATGAATAGAAACCCTTTTCAGGTGATCTGCAACCCGAAATGCAAAGGGTTCCACACAGGTCTCAGGTTGCAGACATATGTAGGGGCCCCTTCCACATATTCAGTTCAATATGTAGCTGTCAGGAGCACCAGTACAGGGTGTCAGCAGAGCTTGGGATTTTTTTTTTATTTTTTTTGCCTGTTGCCATGCTGGCTTGGGGATTCTGGGATTTGTAGTTGAAAAGGTGAACTCTTCTCCTTGCTAACTGAATGCTGAAGTTAGGATGGGTCAATGCCATTGTATTTTCTGTTTCTATGCATGGTTGTGAAAGCTGGACAGTGAAGAAACTGATAAGAAGTAAACCAACTCATTTGAAAGGTGGTGCTGGAGAAGAGTTGTACAGATAACAAAGGAAAGCTAAAAAGACCAATCAATGAGCCGTAGAACAAATCAAGCCTGAACTCTCCCTAGAAGCCAAAAACAGCTAAACTGAGACTGTCGTATTTGGGCACATCATGAGAAGACAGGACTCACAAGAAAAGACAATCATGACAATCGGGAACATGTCCAGAGGAGAGCAACCAAAATGATGGGAGGTCTGGAAGCCATTATGCCTATGAGGAGCGGCTGAGGGAGCTGGGTACATTTAGCCTGGAGAAGACAAGGTTAAGAGGTGGCATGATAGCTGTGCTTAAATATTTGAAGGGATGTCATACCAAGGATGGAGCAAATTTTTTTTCTGCTGCTCCAGAGACTAGGGAGATTTTCAGACTGTACTGTTATAGTGTTACTATTCTACTTTAACTGCTCTGGCTTCCTCCTGTGGAATTCTGGGGTTTGTAGTTTAGCGAGGCCTAAGATCTCTCTCGCTGAGAGTTGTAAATGCTCCTCCCTAAACTGCAAATCCCAGGATTCAAGAGGAGGCAGACATAGGAAATAAAGTGGAATAGTAACACTATAACAGTGTTGTCTGAAAATCTCCTATGACACGGAGCAATGGACTCAAACTCCAGGAAAAGAGATTCCACCTAAACATTAGGAAGGACTTCCTAACGGTGGAATCCGCTGCTGCCTGGGAGTGTGGTGGAATCTCTGTCTTTGGAGGTTTTTAAACAGAGGCTGGGTGGCCATCTGTCAGGAATGCTTTGTGTCTTCCTGCAGGGCATGGGGTTGGACTAGATGGCCCTTGTGGTCTCTTCCAACTCTATGATTCTGTGATTCTAAGTTCTAGACCTCAGCATGGCCAGTGGACACAGGTCCTGCTTCCTTCACCCCTCTGAATGCATGGGGGACTCATCTTAAGAGGACTAATGTAGGAAGAGTAAGCAATACAGTTAAAATTTTAATACCTATCACCAAACAGCTGAATCTTTTAAAAACGCTTCTCCGCACTGATAGCAGCTTAGGCATTCCCCATCAGCTTACAACAGCCCCCCCCCCCAAAAAAAAATAAGCAGAGGAGCAAAGGAAAGAAGGAGAGATAAGGATCAAGGTTTGGGAGTGCTGGATGTAAGTCATGCTTATGTGATGTGAGCTCAGGTTGCCAGAGTGAAAACTGGAGGTGGCTCCAGTACCTTTAATGGTTGCATAGAAGAGGGATATTCAGCAAGTGTTGCTTATAACCCAACCAGGCAATATGCAACACTTGCTGAATATCCGTCTTCTACACAACCATTAAAGGTACTTCCTCCAGTTTTCACTCTGCCAACCCTAGCTCTAGCTGAGGCCTTCATCTTGCAATGGAATAACAATTTTTACAGGGCATAATCAGATTTTGTTGTCTTCTATTTCTAACCTCCCATAGTTTCCTATCATTGCTTCCGTTCCAAAAAGAGAGCCTTGTGATATGATGGGGGGGGGAGATGTAGGTAGAGGGGTGTGGCTGGATAGCACCACATACCTGCTCAGGGGGTGGCATAGCGTTGGGACACCCAGGTAGAACAGGTGGAGTTGCTTTAGAGAACAAGAGATTTGTATGTGGTTCACAGTGCTACAGTCGGAGCTCATGCTTAGCGACATCACTGAAACAAAAGCCAAAAGATAAGACAGAGTCCTGTCATGGATATCTTTAAGGTCATGGTAGAGGATATGAGAAGGGGTAGAAAGTCAGCTAGTGATGCACTCTGAGCAGTGTGCTGAATGGCTGGATTTCCTGTGTGGGGTGGATTTCCTTTGGAAGTGAAGCCAATTGTGAAGGAATGTGCAAACTTTGCTTGGGCTTCTTTTCCTACTTTGGCATATGGGCTTTGACCAAGGTAAGAGAAAACAGAAAATACAATATGAATGCAAATCCTTGCCCAAATCTGGCATGTAACCTGGAATGTATAATTCCTTTGATTTTTATTTGTTCATTCAGAACAGCCTTCTTGCCTATCTTTGGCATATTATTTTCCTGCCAAGGGCAATTGTTTGGGTGGCTGCCCAGACTGCCATTTTCATTCTTACTCCTACAAATCATTTGGGGAAGCTGAAAATCAGAGGTGAGCTTGGCACATGTCTGTGTGAGGCATCTGCAACTCTTGTCAAGAGAAGGAATCCAGGAACATTTGTATGACCGAAAATAGTAGCAAGAGAACTGAACATTGCATGTTGGACTGTCGGAAGTTCAGCGGTTAGAGATTTTGTGCATGCAGCCATTCTCGTTCATGTCCCTGGATGGAAATAAAGGAGAACTCCAGCTACAAGAATTTTGATCTTTTGGGGTTTGGCCTACATAGAGCTAGAATTGCGTAAGCTAGAGTAGGGCGAGACCACATCTTGCTTAGAAGCTTATTGCCATGCCATAGTTAGCACACTGGGAAGAATAGAGAGTGGGTGTTAAACAACTGGGACTTATAAAGAATGCTATTTAGGCTGATCCAGGGAAGCAGGCTGAAGCGTTTTGGTCATGTCAGGAAGGTGATTAGCTGAGGAAAGCATGTTGTGTTGGCAGAATATCAGGAAAAGGACCCTTTCATGTTGAAGAAAAGAAACAATTCTGAACAGACATGCCCTCCAGGCTTTTAAAAACTGCTGGAAAGGATCATGATTTCCTTTTGGTAACAAGCGGGGGCCTCCCAACCCATCCGCTCCATGCACAGTCACATTTGTGTGTTTTTCTCTCTTCGTTATATTTCTAGCCTGCTTCAACCCAGGTGGGTTCCAATTGAAAATGAACATGCCAGAACCCTCCAACAAAATGTGACAAAACTAAAACACATTTTAAACACCTCACACCCATGCAAAATGTATCTTGAAGCTACCAGGAGCATGGTCACATTGGCCTCTGTTGCGCTATTTCTGAGTGCTCGAACTAAACCTTCTGTTTGCACATTTCCTGCATGTGAGCAGTGAATGGTCAACCCACGTCTCAGCCAGACCACTTGAGAGTAAAAGGAGGGGGAAGCTAACATAATTCTATGTTCCATCATATAGGGAAAAAAGAGACAGGAAGTGAGACGTAGGAGATTATCAGATGCCCTCAATATGGCGTTACATGAACGCTAGGAGATCGCCAGAGGGCTTCCCTTTCAGACATCTCCACCCTGTTATGCTCCCGTACTGGTCCTGTTTCACCCTTGTTGCCTTTTATTCACTGTGAATAGATCACCGATTCCATTCCTGTCATGGAACGATGTGAGTGAAAAGGTGCCCCATTTCTGTAGCGCGATGCCAGACGCAGTGGGAGGTCCATTCCAGAACACTTCCAGGTGCGATCGGAACATCCAAGTAAGTGACACCCTTTTTTGTACCCTCCCTGGGTTACTTGGATTTTTTAAAGTGTGTTTTTGTGCTTGCTATCATTTTTAAAAGTATATTTGACTTTTTATTTTTGAATTTTTCGTGCGCTCGTCCTCTCGTGAGAACAGCCCAGGATTCCAACCAGGAAGTGAATGCTGCTCCATGCGAGCTGCATTCACTCCATGGCTGCCGACGGGGAGGGAAGGCACGCAATTAAGGTAAGTGTAAAACTTTTCATTCTCATGCTGGGACGGGGTTGGGAGGGTAGCGGGAGAGGAGATAGTGAGATGGGGACACTATTTTAGTCCCCATCTGAAAATCTCCGTAGATGTAGGGCTTTAGAATGCCAGCATGCTGTCCTGCCGTAATCATGCTAGTTTAAGAATGGAAGCATACCAGTCTGGTATCTATATATATAATTCTCTTGGGTATGTTCCCATTCTCAGTGTGCTGACTGGCTGCTTAGTAAACATATCCAACCAATCATAGTGCTCCATTGGCCAGCCAATCAGCAGCCTAAGGGCATTTTTCAGCACCACCTTCTTGGCCTACAGCCACATCTTTGCCTGTTGGTTGAGCTGCAGTAACTAAATAGCCAGCTCCCCTTGTTGTCTTAATATGCATGCATGGCAAAAAATAATGTTCCTTTCTATGTGACCCCCACCCTCTTCTTTTTCCTCCTGTCCTACCTTGCAGGGTAGCTTTCCCCCTTCCTCTGCTCTTCACCCCTCCTGCACCCAAAAACTTAAGACCTTTCCCTGCTCCTTCTGTCAGGGTAATATTGCTTTAAGTGCAAAAGGAAAAACGTTGGAGCAACAGACCACAGACTAGCACAGCTAAAGTGGGTTTGTTCATAGCTGTGGCTAGGCAGAGGGTGACTAGCAAACACTCCTATATAGCCAAAGCACACCATGCATTGTGTGTGTGTTGGTGTCATGGAGAAAGAGGAGTGTTGATGGACGTTGGAGAAATTGATGTTGAGTTCATGAATGAGGTTTGCTGTGTATATACAGTCATCCCTTCACATTCGCGGGGGTTAGGTTCCCCAGACCCCCGCGAATGTGAAAAATCCGCGAATAACAATTGCCCTCCCCCTCCCCCGCCAAAGCAACCACAGGGCCTCCGGAGGCCCTATAGTCGCTTTCCCCCGCCTCCCCCTCCCTCCCCAGGCCTTCATGAGCATCTCCGGAGGCCCCATGATCGCCTCCCCAGCCCTTCCCACCCCTTCCCCAGGCCTTCATGGGGTCTCCGGAGCATCTCCAGAGGCCCCATGATCACCTCCCCGGCCCTCCCGACCCCTTCTCCATGCCTTCATGGGGCCTCCGGAGCGTCTCTGGGGGCCCCGTGAAGGCCTCCCCGGCCCTCCCCCTCCCTCCCAAGGCCTTCGCGCCCTCCCCACTCCCTCGCAAGGCTTTCACGGGGCCTCGCAAGGCCCCGCGGAGGCCTCCCTGGCCCTCCACCCTCACTCCCAAGGCCTTCGTGGGGCCTCCAGAGGGTCTCCGAAGGCCCCGCGGAGGCCTTCCCAGCCCTCCCCCTCCCTCCCAAGGCCTTTGCAGGGCCCCGCGGAAGCCTCCCCGGTGCTCCCCAAGGCCTTCCACCCTCCCTCCCAAGGCCTTCGCGGGGCCTCCGGAGGGTCTCCGAAGGCCCCGCGGAGGCCTTCCCAGTCCTCCCTGCTCCCTCCCAAGGCCTTCGGGGGGCCTCGCGGGGCCCCGCGGAGATCTCCCCGGTGCTCCCCAAGGCCTTTGCGGGGCCTCGCAAGGCCCCGTGGAGGCCTCCCCAGCCCTCCACCCTCCCTCCCAAGGCCTTCGCGGGGCCTCCAGAGGGTGTCCGAAGGCCCCATGGAGGCCTCCCCGGCCCTCCCCACTCCCTCCCAGGGCTTTCACGGGGCCTCCGGAGGCCCCCGTGTCATGGTTTTGGGGGGGCCCGGGGGGCCCTCCCAAAACCGCAAATAATCAAAACTGCGAATGTCAAGTTCGCGAATGTGGAGGGGCAACTGTACTGTATTTCTTTCTACTGAAACTGAAGATAAAGACCTCCAAATATTTTTGGATGAACCTTGCTGTCTGTAAGTTTTTTTGTGTGTGAAAGTAGGTCAGAGCTGTGGAACAGCTGCTAGCTGAAGCCTTTGTTGTTGTGCCCTTTCTGCTGTGCAGTTCTGCTGTTTTGGCTACTCCTGGGTTAGTTTGTCCCCAGGTTGTTGCAGGTGCCTCTCAGTGAGCCTATACTGAGTGGACACCTTCTGCCCTGAGGAACTTACAGGCTGAAAACAAACAAACAAAACTGGAAAGGGGTGGAAGGCTGCCCTGGGGTTCCAGGCCCTCTTTTTTCTGGCTCTGTTTCCTGTGGGGAGAAAGGGTTTCTTTGTAAATTCTGCACCGGATGGGCTTCTGCCTGCTAAAAAAAAAACCCTCTGGCCGGTGGGAGGAGCGAAAGCCAGTGAGGGAGGGGGAATAGAATGGAGCAAAGTGGGTTGTCATTGGCCACCAGCCTCCCCCCAATGGGAATCCAGCATGCTGCCCTTGAAGGGCAGTTGGCGTTGGAGCGGAAGGCTGAAGCTCTGCAGTCTGTGGGCAGGGCAAAGGCGAGCCCAAAGACTCACAAAAAAGTTAGAGGTGACCATTCTGCCCTTGCTGTAGAGACTCCTTTGCTCCCTTTTCTATTCATTTCTATTTTACCAAGTGGTAGACAAGGGTCCCTAGACTCCCTCTTCTCTAAATGAGCCAGAGCTTTTGCATGTTACTTTTGTCAAGTATTTAGACCAGTGGTTCTTAACATGGGGTCCGGAGATCCCAGGGGTCTGCGATGTCCTCACAGGGGGTCTGCAAAGGCTTGAAGACTGATCAGACCTTCTGCCTATAGTGGAATGGCCATGTGACAGGAGCCAAGGCAAAGGCTGGCTGGCTTGGCCTGCACATTGCCATTCAGTCCACTTCAGCCACAAATTTGCAGGAAGAAGCAGGAGAAAAGTCTTCCCTCCCACTCCCACTGAGTGAAGATTTTATGGATGGTGTAATTGCATCATCATCGTCATCATCATCATTTTAAATCTAAAGTCTTGGGGGCCATGGCAACAAAAGATATTTAAAGGGGACACTGGTAAAGAAAAGGTTAAGAAGCATTGTTGTAATTGTATTATTATTGTTGCTATCAGATATTATTGTTATGAGGGTTTTAAATCTTGAGTTAAATCTTTGGGGCCCATGGCAAGAAAAGATATTTAAAGTGGGTCCCTGGTAAAGAAAAGGTTAAGAGCCACTGACATAATAGTATTAGTATTAGTAGTAGTATTAGTATTAGTATGTGTCCTGCTGGGGTTTCAAGCGGTGGTTGCAGCATGGAGCTTGGAGTGGCAGTGTTCCTTTTACACAGTTCAGCGACATGGTATTATTTTAGGGGGGAAATTGTATTTTTTTTACACGTGGGTGGTGAGTGGCTGAGGGAGTGAGAGGACAGAGGGGCCCTTATGAGGCTGGGGGTGTAGATGCAGATTGAGTGGCAGGAGTGGATTGTGAGGTGGAGAGGGAATTTGCATGGGGGTGGTGATTGGCCGAAGGAATGAGGGGATTAGTTGGGTATGTTTCTTAAGCTGCCAATCAGCACATTGGGAAAGGAAACATACCCAAGACACATGTAGGGAGAGATGGTTTGTTTGTAAAAATTGAGTCAGTGAAGATGGACCTCCCAACCAATTAACTGGATTTTTGGAATAGTAGACATTATATACTCTGTTACAGAACTAGACCAACGTTTAATATGGGCTTTGATTTCGCCCAGGCACCCAAAGGATCACATCGTTGCCCCACCACCCCTGCTGCCACTGTGACGGAACCCAAGCGATCAACTGGCGGTGGCAGCAACAGGGGCAGGGCAACAGAGCGACTCACCCTTAACGCACCACTGGCGTATGTTACGTTGGGTATAACTAGTATTTATTATCACACTTCCCCCACAATAGTGTTTTGCCGATCCATGGTTGAGCAATCTGTTTTCCACACTGCTGCCATAACACCACCTTCTGACCCCTGTATCCCTACCCTACGCATGTGAGCCTTTCATTTTTGGGGTTTTTTTTTAACCGCAATTGCAAAATGACGGCAATACTAAAATAAAAGAAATAGAAAAGAAAACAGCCTGCTCAGGAATAGTGAGGGAGAGGGGGGAGAGGATCAGAATCATACCCGCTCACACCACGTAACTACCTGAGAAATAGAACTGCAGCATGAGGCAAGTATTGCACAGAAATCCACAGTGGAAAAGCAGTGTCATTGGGAGGCACTGATGGGTTTTACTCATCAATGAAAAGGCGCACTCCAGGAATTGATGGCATGCAAAACAGCTACAGGACAGGCAAGGCGTTGTGTGGTATGTAATGGCCAATGATGCCATTATCCCATGGAAATAGTGCTTTTCCATCCTTGTGTAATAAAGTCCATAGAGAGAAGGCAAAGATAATTCTTACCTTTTATGTTAAGGTATATACTTTATACTATATTAAGATATATAGAGAATACCATATTAAGGTATATAGAGAAGTTTGTTTTGTATGAACGAGGGCGAGATTGTGGAAACCCAGCACCTGTGTGTGGATTTCAACGCTACAGAGATCTCACTGAGAGTCAGGTCCCTTTAAACTGTATACATGAATCATGGTCAAGTTTAAAAGTAGTTGGTTGGTGTGTTTTAAAAGGAAGGGAATGGGGTTAAGCTATCATACAGCATTTGCTGCATGGGCAAATTTGAGTCAATTTACCTGAAAATAGTTTGGCAGCTACTTGAAAAGGCACATTACTGCAGCTGCTTCTGAAAATGTGCTTTTGGTTAGACGTAATAGCTTGCTGTTCAAAACTGCACAATGTCACGGCTACTTCTCTGGATGAATGATCTTCTGAACTGAAACTACAGGGCCTCTCCTGCTATAGGTCCAAACATCTGAGAGGAGGCTGGGGAAAGTTTGCATCAAAGAAACACACTTACCCTTTTTGTATAAGACATACTCTAAGTTTGGGAAGATAAACATTCACCACCCATTGTTCAATGGTCAGAAGATTTTAATGCTATCATATATTTAATAGATGTCCATTTCAAGAAATGTTATTCTTGGAAATATGGTCAACTTACATTAATGTATATGCCCAGCCCTTGTTCATATCCAATGCATTTCCTTCCTTCTCCCTCCCTCCCTTTCTCTTTTTAAAAATAATAGTTTAAAAAATCCAACTGTTTTTAACTTTTGTAAAGATACCCAGAAAATCCAGCGTGGATGACAAACAAGTCCTGTTATTATGTACTCTCCCATCATTTTCTCTCATGCACAGAGAGAGCGAGAGTGAGAGAAAGAGCAAGCAAACAAGCTCCTGCACATTTCTTTGCTGTGGCCACTTAATTGTCTTCTTACACATTCTAATTTCAGCACATGACAGCTGAAATCCTATTTTTGACACATGCTGGAGTCTTGCACCTGCAGTTGTGCTTCTTCGGTCAGGGTGTACTGGCATGTTGTGTTCACAGCTGCATAAGTGGGGATCTGTCAGAGTAACCATTGTGCAAGCAGCTGCATTTTAAAAAGATGTTGCATAGCTACTTCCTCTAACACAGACCTGCACAACTTGCATTAGGTAGGGGCCAACATTAAAATAGGCTAAACTTCTAAGGGTTGCACATAGGTTTTTAGCAGCTCACTTTCCAAGTACAGTAAAGGTAGGAATAAGATAATGGTGTTAATGCTTCCTTAGAGGCATGGCTGCCAGCTTTTCAGTAGGCTCTGCAACTGTGTCTATAATGCTGGCTGGCTTTATGTGCACAAGAGTAGCAAGAGATAATGTTTTCCCGCTCCCTACTGGGAAAAGGTGTATCTCATGTGCCAGCCAGCCCATGGAGGTTCTTAAATGCAAACATGAGGGTAGCCCAGCACTTTCCCCCCCCCTGGTCAGTTAGTAAACCCATAAAGTGGCAAGCCAAGAGTCTGGTGGACAAGCCACCATGGGAACATCTTACTCTGTTTCAAAGCTATACTTGAAACTAGAGCAGGAGCAGCACAAGCCAGAAATATAAGCAACAGCAAATGCCAGGGAAAGTTGAGCAAATGGGACCCATTCCACATAGCAGCCTGTGATAATAGCCTCAGCACTCAGGACATGCCCAGAGAATCATTCAACACAGACGCTCCCTTCTTCCCAGGCCTTTGATTCCCAACCTCAATGCCATAACTTTCAGCAGCAAAGCAACTTGCCCCCTGGATAGAAAGTAAGGGAAAGCAGGCAAATTTCTTTCCCCTGCCCTCCAGGCAAATCTTTCCAAAAGAACACACACCCCCAGCACTAGACTACCTCGAGACCAACCACCTGCCACAAATTGATCAGGCCTCTGCAGGGGGGAAGCAGAGTGCATAAGGCAGCAGGTGGAGGGGTGTGCAGAGGAAACCTGCGCCCTTTCCCCGGGATCCGCTGTCGGGTGAGAAATTGATCAGATGCTGCAGGAGGGAAGAGGAGTTGGCCAAGCAACTAGGGAGGAGGTTCTTTCCCAGTAGACTTGTATGTAGAGCAAATGGTACGAAGACCTGAAGCCAGGTTGATTTCTGGCGTTTCCAGAAGAAAGCATATAACACCTGTGTTAAAAGCTCTCCACTGGCTGCCTATTAGTTTCCGGGCACAGTACAAGGTGTTGGTTATGACCTTTAAAGCCCTACATGGCTTGGGTCCAACTTATCTCCGGGACCGCCTCCTCCTGTATGACCCTCCCCGCGATTTCGGTCCTCTGGGAGAAATCCGTAACAACCTATGAAAACAAGGCTGTTGGTGATCTCCCAGAGGATCTTCTCTGCTACTGCTCCCAGATTATGGAATGGCCTGCCGGACGAGATCCGTCTTATTACCTCCTTAGACAGCTTCAAAAAAGCTGTCAAGACGGATCTTTTCCGGCAGGACTTTCCCAAATAGCTATCCCGGCCCAAAGATTCGGCTGCCTTTTCCCTTAAGCTGCCACTGGATTATTTCATTTTTTCCCCTCTTTTAATTGTTTTAATTAAATCTTTTAATTGTTGTATGTTTTTAACCTGTTTAATTTAATATTGTTTTAAGGGGTGGGTGGGTTTAGGGTATTAATGTAATTATGGGATTTTTATGATGTAAGCCGCCCCGATTGTGTTGCATCATCATCATCATCATTATTATTACAGCACCTCCAATGTCCCAACCCAGCTGCACCTTCTCACCTACCAGTGTGGGGTGCGAACAGGCACATCTAGGCGAGCCACTCCAAGTTTGCGCCAGCACTGCTTTTTTTAAATTGGTTGTTTTGGAGTTGTTTTTTTCAATAGTAAGATTGGTGGCCACTGTCGACCAATCAGAACCTAACTGGTGGCACCAGGGGTAGGGCAGAGAAGAGTGATTAGTTGTGGGGAAGAAAATCGAAATATGCCTATGTATATCCTCTCTTTGAGGGCTGCATTCTGTGGCCTGCAGGCTGTGTGTTGTGTAGGCCTGCTCTAACAGAAAAGCAAATGTACACCATGTTTCTGAAACTATCTGATATGGGAGACCAACAGAGCCCCCCGCCCCCACTGCCCCATTTGCCAGGCCCTGTTATTATGTGTTCATTGACTGCAATTACTATTTTCTTTCCTGGAAACTATTATTGGAATTTACTACTGGAAATTGCTATTTTCTTTCCTGGAAACTTGCAGTGGACTGGTAGCCAATAGCTCGCCCAACTGGCAGTGGTCCACAGACCACCACTTTGAGGAATACTCTGCAATGTTTCCTCTGCAGTGGAGTACGCATTGGCATGGTGCCAGATACATGATCAGTTGTGCAATAGGGCAATCTTGTATAAGAGCAGCATACTGGCTGTGCATAAAAGAGAATGATTGGAGGACAGAGCTCTTCTACCACCCCACTCCCTGCATCCCTACCTTACTGACAGGAAGAGACTCCAGAGATAAGTTACCTTAGTGGCCTCTAGTGGGTGTGCCAGCAGTGTTGGTGGTGGGAGGGAAGACAAGGCAGCCATTTGGTGTGGTAGGTGCAGATGAAACAAAGGAGGGTCTCCAGCATATTGGGCAGCCAAGAGCCTGGCTTAGCTGCAAATGGAAGGACTTTCCCCCTTTGTTCCCAGAGTCAGACCACTTTTCTTGGTGGTTGTAGGAGAGACTCCTGAGGAGTTTGACTTCTCTTCCTGGCCCACCCAGTGGCAGCCTTGAATCCTTTGCAGAACAGTTAAAAATATTGACATGGGATTTAATATTTCACATATCAATATTACTTCCTTTGAAATTCATCGATTTTATAATAGATGTCCAAAACAATAGAGAAATAATATGATTACCCAGAAAACCAGAACTTATGCAACATAGTGAGGCCCCAGGCCCCTTCCGGACCATGAGACATACTACTGATGGCAGTGTGGGTGATGCTCCCCCTGTACCCTTCCTCAGCTAATCGCATTCTAGTTTTTTTTTTTTTTTAAAGGAAACCTCACTGAAATGGCTGACTCAGAATTGTCTGGTCCTAGTTCTTACACCACATGTCAGAATGCCTACAACAGACTGTGGTGACCCAGGCAGATTTAATGGAAGTTCTTTTGAGAAGGAGGAAATTGTACAACTCATCAAATGAGAAAATGCAGCCCTTGACAGAGGAAAAAAAAGGTTACATATTGCTAACCTAAAAAAGCATTTGGGGACAGGGGGGCTCCTTACTTGCCAGGATGAAGCAAAGCAAAAGGTACTCTCACACAAAAACAACCATGACACAGCATTCCTGTTAAATAGCCTTCCATGGCAGCTGCTTCAGGGTTTGGTGATGTTGTCCACAGCATTACAAACCCTTTGTGAGAAAAATGGTTTGGAGCTACACACACTAGCCAGATGTCCCTTATTATAAGGGATGTCCCCTATTTGAGGGAGGGAAATTCCTCCACCCCTGTATATAGATGGAACAAGATGCAATAAAAATAAAATAAAATTCTCTCTCTCTGGCTTTTCTTCGCAAACAAAGATTCAGGAAGGACTCATCCCGCGCTTTCTGCAAGCGCGTTGATGACTAAAAAGGCCAATCCGAGATAAACAAGTCCGGTTGCAGAAAGCACAGCAGAGGGTCTCCTTGGGTGATGTTTCCGGTTTGTGATTCTTTCTTCGTTGTTGTTTCTCTTCAAAACTTGTTTGGCGTGAGTTCTCAAATAAGGCTGCAGCATTATGGATAGTGTGTCTCCATGCCTCCCGATGTGAGACCAGGGCGGACTATTGTTGCTGATCAATTTGGCCAAGCCTGAGATGTTGTTTCAGGGAGTCCTTGTATCACTTTTTTGGAGTGCCCCTCTTATGCTGATCTGTGGCGAGTTCACCATAGAGTAGTATTTTTGGGAGGCAATGATCCTCCATCCTAGAAAGGTGCCCTGCCCAGCGCAGCTGTGTTCTCAATATCATGGCCTCAATGCTGGTGATCCCTGCTTGCTCAAGGACAGCAACATTCGTCACATAGTCCAGTGTATATTTAGGATTGCACATATACAGCGCTGATGAAAGCGTTCGAGGAGTCGTAAGTGGTGGCGATAGGTGACCCATGTTTCAGACCCATAAAGGAGAATAGACAGTACAATGGCTCTATACACACTGATTTTTGTGCTTCGCCTCAGGTGTTTGTTACTCCAGACTCTTTTGTACAGTCTTCCAAATGCACTATGTGCCTTTGCTAATCTGTGATCGATCTCTTTGTCAATCTTGGCATCTGAGGAGATGATGCTTTCCAGGTAGGTGAACTGCTGAATGGACTTAAGCACAGATTTGCCGATGGCAATGTGGGGATGGTGGTGTTCATCCTGTGGTGCAGGCTGGTAAAGAACTTCTGTTTTCTTCAGGTTGACTTCCAGCCCAAATAGTTTATATTATTTTCCTGGAAGTGGAAAATAAAATATAAAACAAAAAAACCCCAACCACCTATATGTTGGGTGTGGGTCCTACATAAAGATACAAATGTGTGCATCCTGTAATGTATGGATGTGTACAGTATGTTAATTTTACAGAGGAATACATGGGTAAGTTAACTGAAATCAATACTTTCATTTGATATTTAGGTACAATCTTCTTAACAGTCTCTTCCTGATACTATAGCCACCATATATGGTTGGTGGCTATAGTATCAATGGCCACCAACCATAAAGAATACATGATCTCTAGCACCATAAGCAGTGTATAACAGTTGCTGGGGAGCATAGGCAGGAGCCAGCATTTGGCAGTAAGAAGTTGTCAGGCTTAGACCCTTTGTCTACCTAGCTCAGAGAGGAAGGGAGCAAAAATAACTGCAGAGATAGAGGCAGAAAGATCCATAGTTGTCTGCTGCAATGTATGTGCAATGTTTGTCTTCTTGCCAGAAAACCTCACCAACTATACCTGCAGCAAGTGCAAGTGGTGGCTCTCTTGGAAGAGAAGGTCTGTGCACTACAGCTACTAGTTGAGTCTCTTCAGTGCATCAGAGAACATGAGGACTTCCTGGATAGAACACAGGGAGAAAGAATTGATCCTGCAGAACCAACAGGAAGAAATAATTAAAGAAAATGAAAAGGCCTGTAACAATGAAGAAACTTTCTGGAGGGCAGTCATTGTCAGGAGTAAACCATACAGAAGGGATTCAGATCCTCTCCAACTACTCAATCACTTCCAACATCTTCATGAGAATAGCAGCAGACAAGATGCTCTAAGAGGAAACCAGCAACAAGGGATACTGTGTGTCAGGGAAGAAGTCAAGGTAACTGCCCACTGCCACAAGAAGAAAAGAAAGGTGCTGTTGTTTGGAGACTCACTGCTCAGGAGTATAGAGATAACTGTATGTCAGCCTGACAAAATGAATCAGGAAGTGTGCTGTCTTCCTGGCACATGCATCTGGGATGTCATTGACAGCTTGCCAAAATTAATCAAGAATGCAGATCAGTACTACTTTTTCCTTATTTGTGTGGGCATCAGTGACACTGCCAAAAACACCTCTGAGCAGATCATCTCTGATTGTGAAGCTTTAGGGCAGGAAGTTGGAGGGGTTTGAGGCACAGGTGGTATTCTTGTCAATTCTGACAGTGAAGGATAGAGCACTACACAAAGACAGGGAGATACTAAAAGTGACTACAGTTGTCCCTCCATATTCACTGTTTTAAGTATTCATGGCTTGAAAATATTCTTTAAAAAATAATAATCCAAAAAGCAAACCTTGATTTTGCCATCTTATATAAGGGACACCATTTCCCTATGCCATTGCATATAATGGGACTTGAGTATTCACGGATTTGGGTATTCACGGGAGGTCCTGGAACCAAACCCCAGCGAATGTGAAGGGACAATTGTAACTGGCTATGTAGATGGTGTATATGGGAGAGGTTTGGCTTCTGGGACCATGGCCTTCACATCTTACACAGAAAACTACTGACTACAGATGGGCTGTACCTCATGAAGACTGAGAAGAATGTCTTTGGTAGTAGCATAGTATTCTTATTTAATTTATTAGATTTATACCCCACCTTTCTCCCATGATGGGACTCAAGGTGGCTTACAACAATTAAAAAATACAGCTAAAATATCACAATTTACAAACATTAAAAAAGCATTAAATTATTTTCTACATAATTAAAAACACAACATGAATTTAAAACATAAAATCTATTAAAAATACAATATTAAAACATTAAAAGCAGCACACCAATTAAATTCACTTCTTAAATGCCTGCATAAATAGTCTTCAACTGCCGACAAAAAGAGAGGAGGGAGGGGGCCAGCCAGACCTCCAATGGAAGGGAGTTCCACAGTCCGGGAGCAGCCATGGAGAAGGCTCTCTCCTGCATCCTCTCTCCTGAGTCCCCACCAACCACACATGTGAAGGTGGTGAGACTGAGACAAAGCCCTCTCCTGCTGATCTTAACACTTGGGCTGGCTTGTATAGTGAGATACGGTCTTTCAGATAGTCTGGACCTAAGCTGTTTAGGGCTTTAAAGGTCAAAACCAGCACTCTGAATTTAGCCTGGAAACAGACTGGTAGCCAATGCAACTGTTTCAAAGGGGGGGGGGATGTCACATGATCCCTGTAGACAGCCCCAGTCAACAGCTTGCTTGCAGCATTTTGGACCTGCTGAATGAAGTTTCCAAACAGTTTCCAAAGGCAGCCCCACGTTGAGTGCATTACAGTAGTCCGAATGGGATGTAATCAAGGCAGGTGTCACTGTAGCCAGATCTGACTTCTCACGGAATGGGTGCAGCTGGCGCACAAGTTTTAACTGTGCAAATGCACTCCCGGCCACAGCTGAAACTGAGCATTCAAGCTCAGATCTGAGTCCAGGAGCACACCCAAGTTGTGTACCTGATATTTTATGGGGAGTGTGACCCCATCCAGCAAAGGTTGAATCCCTATTTCCTGTTCTGCCTTTCTACTTACCCAGAGCACCTCTGTCTTGTCTGGATTAAGCTTCAATTTGTTTCCCCTCATCCAGTCCATTATTGACAGCAGACACTGGCTTAACACAAAAACAGCTTTCTTAGAGTTGGGTGGAAAGGAGAAAGAGAGTTGTGTGTTATCAACATACTGATGACACTGAACCCCAAAACTCTGGATGACCTCTCCCAGTGGTTTCATGTAGATATTAAACAGCATGGGGGACAAAACTGAGCCCTGCTAGACACCACAGGGTAGTGACCAGGGTGTTAGGCGTCCCCCAGCACCACCTTCTGGGTCTGACCGTCCAATAAGGACTGGAGCCACTGTAAAACAGTTCCCCAAGCCCCATCCCAGTGAGGCAACCCAGGAGGATACAATGGTTGATGGTACTGAAAGCTGCTGAGAGGTCCAGCAGAACCAACAGGGACACACTCCCCCTCTCTAGTTCTCTGTGTAAGTCATCCACCAAGGCGACCAAAGCTGACTCTGTACCATAGCCAGGCCTGAAGCCAGATTGAAATGGATCTAGGCAAGTCTGATCAAGAGGGCTTTAAACTAGATCCTGGGGAGGGGTTGGAGATGATAGCTCAAACATCAGCCTAAAGGTAAGCTTTAAACATAAGGATATGAATTCTAGAGGAGAAGCTGAGGAAGAGAATGGCAAGAGTAAAACTGACAGAAATTTATTAGGTGAGAACAAAGCTTAAGATATCTATACATCAAAGCACAGAGTTTGGGAAACAAACAAGATGAGCTTGAAGTCCTAGTGCAGGAAAGTAAATATGACTTTATAGGCATAAAAGAGACCTGGTGGGATGACTCCCATGATTGGAATATTATAATTACAGGGTATAACTTATTTGAAAAGAACAGACATGGCAGAAAAGGCGAGAGTAGCAGTATATGTCAAAGACAAATTGAGTTGTACAGAATTCCAAGAAAGTGATCAGAGTGGACCAGTTGAGAGGATTTGGGTAAAAATAAATGAATGAATAAATAACAGCAACATTGTGGTAGCAGTTTACTACAGGCCAGCAAACCAAGAAGAGATGGTGGATGACATTTGTCAAAAACAAATCTCAGAAATGTCAAAGATACAAGAATTAGTAATTATGTGGAACTTCAGCTACTATGATATCTGCTGGGAGACTATGCCTTGGGCAACCGAGAAGCTGGAGATGAGCACCGATGTGCAGAAAATGCATGTTCTTATTCGCAACTCTTCATCTACAAGTTGAGCAAACAAGTGCACACAATGACAGCACACCCTTTGTACACATGAAACCCATCCAGTTTGCTGGGGTTTGGTTCCAGGACCACCCCCTGTGGATACCAAATCCGTGAATACTCAAGTCTCATTATATGCAATGGCATAGGAAAATGGTGTCCCTTATATAAGATGGCAAAATCAAGGTTTGCTTTTTGGGTTATTATTTTTATAGCATATTTTCAAGCCCTGAATACTTAAATCCGTGGATACCAAATCAGTGGATATGGAGGGACAACTGTAATCCAAAAGAGCAAACCTTGATTTTGCCATCTTCTATAAGGGATACCATTTTGCTATGCGATTGCATATAATGGAACTTGAATATTCATGGCTTTTGGTATCCACGGGGGGGGCCTGGAAACAAACCCTAGCGAATATGAAGGGACAACTATATTTCCAAGTCGCCTCACGAGCGGCTACTTCCGCCCCTCACTCTCGCCCCGCATATGCCGAACACGTTCCAAGGGGAACCGGAAGTGCCCACATTGTCGAACTCTTGGTCAGCCTGCGTTTGTTAGCCTTCAGATTCCGCGGGCGCATGCGCACACTCGCTGAGGCCGCCTTGACCACAGAGCCGTCCGGTGGGTGGGTGAGGAGGAGGAAGGGAGGGGAAGCCGCTTGGTGCGGCGCGGCGCGGCGCGGCGCGGCGCTCGTGACGTCACGGCTCGACGCCGGAGGCGCGTTTGTGACGCCATGAGCATGCGACTCCATCCCAGCGGCGGTTGCCCCTGGCGCTGCTGAGGAGGGAGGCAGGTTTCAGTGGGCCGGAGGGCTCCGCCTGGGCCGGCTGTGGGAGGGCGTGGAGGGCGGCGGGGAGGAGCGGGCATGGCGGCGTTGTGGCCCCAGCCGTTGCGGGCCTCCCTCATCGCCATGTGCGGATAAACCTTCCTTTCCCCGGCCGGCTCCTGGCCGCCTCCCGAAGAGCCTGGTGGTGAAGGACGTTGGTTGGTATTCTCTTTGGTTCCTGCGGGGAGGGATGAGGGAGGTGGGACGACCACCATTTTCTCAGTCGCTGCTCCCCGGTTGGAATTTGGCCTCATCTTTCTGCCCGGTTCCATTTTGAGTAAGAGAGTCTGCAGGGAGAGGAGGAAGGCGCTGGGATTTTTGTTCCGCCATATGTTATACAGCATGGTTCCAAAACTTGTGTGGTTTTCAGTTTCATACAACTGGTTACAACCATATTGCTTAGGGCAGTAGCTCTGAACCCTTTTCGTTACCAGGGAATTTTTTTTAGGGAATTTTTTTATTGGAGTAAGATCATTCTACTAAAAAATACACCCGACCGCAAAAGGCCACAACAACAATACAAAAACAATACTAATTATTTTCCTCTTTTCTTACTAATACAAAAGCAAATCTATCCTAACACTAATGTATTCTTCCCCTTAATCTAAACACACTATAATCACATTATATTTACACATTACAATTATACCTACTTAGAAATGAAAAAAAACCAATAAAATATTAATTAAAAATAATAATACAAAATAATACAAAATTAATAAAATATTTATTTAAAATATCATTTTATGTTATTGCTGGGGTCGTCTCACTAAACCACGGCCAAAACTTTTTCCAACGATAGCTTGGCAATTTCTCTTTTTCACTCAGAGCTAAATTTTCAATTACATTCTTCACATAATAGGCAGTGCCTTTTACATCCTGCAGATTTTGACTTTTCACCTCCTTTTTTCTCTGGAAAACTAACCCTAACATCACATAAAGGTTTACCAGGCGCACCGTGGACCAGGGTACTTTCCAAAAACTCTCAGCCACAGAACCAGACTCCTTCCTCTTCCTCTTTTGGCCCACTGACTTTCTGGGTCCCCTGACACCCTCCGGAGGTTCAGTCCCCGAAAGCACCGTCTCCCAAGCCTGCTGTGCCAAATCGGGCCAATCCAGGACCCGGGCCACCTCCTCCCATGTTTCCCGGGCACTCGGGCAGTCCTGGACAAAATGTCTGATCGTCTCCTTTTGTGCCACGCCACTCAAAATCTCAGCCTTTTTACATTTCAGACGCGGACAGGTCTGCTCATCCTCTGCGGTCCATGGTCTCTTTCCCCTCAGATTAAGAACCTGATGGTAGAGCCTCCACCTCAAGTCCCACAACTTTTGGGGGACCCTTTTGTCCATGAAATACTCAATTGGGTTAGTCTGGTGATTTAGGTATTCTGATAAATCTAGTTTGGCCTGACGCTTTTGCAAAAACGGGTTAACATAAATCTCCTCCACTATTTTCCTGTACAAAGTCCTCTTGATGCTCTGACCTGGTCTGTCTTCCCCCTTCAACTCCTCAGCATGAATTTTATATTTCTTTATGTAAAAAACAAAGTCTTTCAAATAATCTGGTGCTTTCAATTTTTCAGGCAAAGAAAACCTAAAACTTAATGAGCCTTCCTCCCACCAAGTCTTTCCCCATCTAGTCCCTATCCAGCACTCACAAAACAAAACTAGCCAAGCCTGAGGTTGAATCTGACCCTTTTGTAACAGAGAAACTTTCCCAAAGTTTTGAGCAGAAAAGATGGCGATGAACTTAGGTCCCAGGGCTGGGAAGTCCAGGCCCCCTTGTTCTACCTGCCCATAAGCCACTGCCCTTGCCAGGGGGAACGTGGCCATTCCCCAAAGGAACTTGAAGAGAACCCGATCAGCTTCTTTAATCACTGAATCTGGAGGTGGGAAAACAGCCGCCAAGTTGGCTGCCACGGGAAGCAGGTAGGTATTTACAAAAGCGGCTCTCTGGTAAATGGTCAGCTTCCATCTCTGCCAGAGGGCCACCCTCTCTTTCACTTTTTCCAACCAGCGATACCAATTTTCTTTCCATCCCTCTGGAGCCAACGCAAAATTCAGCCCCAGGATCTTCACCCTATCCATCTTTGCCTCTTGCTCTGCTTGCCACCTTTCCTTTTCTCCAACTACGTCCTTTAGAGGAATAGCTGCCATCTTGTCCTCTGCAGCAAAAATCCTGATCAAAAAACTCTTTTCCATGTTAAGTCGAGCACCAGAAACTCGACTGTAGGCCTCAAAAGCATCTTTAATCTTTCTAACTTCCATCCTGTCCTTAACCAAGAAGGACACATCATCAGCATGGGCAACAAATTTAACAGATTCATATCGAACCAACCATGAACTGTCCAACGGACGCGGAATTTGGATCCCCGAGATGCTCTTGTCCAAACTAATCTTACACAGAATAGCATCCAACGCAATAACATACAAAAGAGGGCTTAGGGGACAACCTTGCCTCACCCCAGAATTTAACTTAATCCTCTTTCCTCTATGACCATTGACTTGCAAAACTACCTCTGCATCCCTATAAAACAATTTAACTAAAGCAATAAATCTCTCTGGCACCCCTTTCCACTTGAGAGTTTCCCATAGGAACGTATGATCTACATTGTCAAAAGCTTTCATCTGGTCGACCTGTAGGATTTGACCAGTCCAAGCTCCCTCCTTGCTGAGTCGGAACACTTCCCGAAACAAACAAAGAGAGTCCACCATAGTCCTACCTGGCACAGCACTGGTCTGTGCTTCCATCACAATCTTATCAGCCACCTTAGCCAGCCGATTGTTCAGTATTTTTGCCAACATACGGTAGTCTACGTTGGTCAGAGCTATGGGGCGCCAGTTTTTTGGGAGGGTAGGATCACCCTCCTTTGGGAAAAAAATCAGGACCCCTTGATAAAATGTCTCAGGGAGCTCATTATTATCCCACAAAAAATTAAACAAAGTTGTTAAAGGGGGAACAATCCACTTCCTGTAAACTTTATAAAAATTCCAACTGAGGCCATCTGGGCCAGGGGCAGACTTACCCTTCCCTTGAACTATGACCTCATGAACTTCTTGTTCTTCTATAGGAGAGACCAACCTCTTCCTATCCTCTGGACTCAGACCCTTATAGAGGGTGCCCATCTGGTCCTCTGAAAAAGCTTGAAAAAAACCCTTAATCTCTTCTACATCTATATTTTTCCTAGCATATAACTGCTTGTAATATCCTTCCATGATATCCAGCATCTCACTTGGTCTAAATACAATAGGGTCTGACTCGGAGGCTCTCAAGCCGTTTAATTCAATCGGAGCCCTTGGACTCCGGGCGCCTGCCCACTCATCCATGTCAACCACACCACCTCGAGTCCTGAAATTTTTACTCCTCTTTCTGTTTTGTCTTTGCTTTTGGCAAAATCTTGCTATCACTCCCTTCGCCCAGTTAAGCTCTTGTTCTGAAAAAGGAACACCTTGGTTCAATCGATAATGACACTTCAAAAAATGATAAATGGCCAAATGATACTCCTGAATCTGTTTCCCATTAATGTTGGTCTCGTAGGCCCGGCTAGTGGCCCGAACTGCGCGTTTCACACGTTCCCACCACCTGCACAAATCATCCTTGTACATGTCCGCAAGAGTTAGGCTGTGGGCTAGTGCTGAGGCGATGCGCTCTTTATATGCCACATCTTCCAAAAATTTAGGGCGCAACCTCCAGAGAGGTCTTCCTTTGGGGTAAACCTGACCTATACTGAACTCTACAGCCAAGAGCCCATGATCCGACCAAGGAGTGATCATAACAGTGCACTTTTCCACCTTCATTTCTTTCACTGTTCTCACACGGTCTATTCTGCTGGCTGAGGTTTTGTGATAATGAGTAAATCGAACTCCTTCCATTGGGGGAAAATCTGAACCAAAAGCCTTTCTGCAAAAAACAGGAAAAAATTCTAACTCATTCTCCACATCAAGAGCTGCATCCTTAAGACCTTGCCTCTCTAGAAAAGACTCCAACTCTCTTTCTTCTGCTGTCAGGGGTTTGGGCAGGGACAACTTTGTCCGCTCTTTCTGGTCTGCGTAAGCACTCCTGTCCATCATCCTTGCCCTGTTATTGAAATCTCCTACGATAATAAGATGCCGTCGAGTGTTACACTGATTTTTTAAATACCCCCAAAACTTTTTCCGTTCGGCATATTTTACAGGAGCATAAAGCCCACACAGCCTGAAAGCTTTCTTTTCTACTCTTCCATCTTTCCGCTTTTCCTCCATACTAAAATCCACCACCACCAACCTCCCCAAAACTACTTCTAACATGAAATCAATGGTCAGATTGTTCCTGGACCTAAACAGTACCCCTATTCCCCAACCGCCACACTCCCCATATGACCATACAGAAGGTCCTTGTGTCCACAATCTCTGACACCGGCTCCGCTGTTGTTCGTTACAGATATGAGTTTCCTGCAACACAATGATGTCATAACGCAGGCCGCCAAGGCAGGGCAAAATCTCATTGCACCTATCCTCAGTTCGCAAGCCACGAACATTCCATGTGGCAATTTTTAATGAACCCATTGTTTTATGTACCTAAAAATGTATTGAGGCCTCCGTTATAAATAACCAAAAACTAACAGAAGTATATTGGCCATGAAGATTGAAATAATTGTTTTTCTACTAAAAATCTAACTTAAAGTCTAACTTAACTGAAATCTAATTTTCAGTCCAACTTATTAAAACTCTCATTTTTAACACATTCTTTTTCAACACAGCTCTGGTGACTGTATCTCTTGTTCCTCTGAATGCATCACCTCTACCTCCTCAGGATTTTCCTGAGATGTAGCCTTACAAGTGTTGGAGATGGAGGGAGGTGAGGATGGGGTGAAAGGGGGCTGGGATGAAAAGGAAGGGTCAGGAGCCAAGGGGCATGGGTCTGGAGGTTTAGGGAGTTCAGGGGACAAAGGGTATGATACCAAAAGCTGCTCTGGGATCAAGGAGTCTTGAGAGCTAACCTTTGGAATCAGAGAACAACCTTGTTCACTTGTATCCATCTCTTCCACTCCATCTCTCATTTCCTCCCCTGATTCTTTTTCAAACGCCTCCCCTTCTTTTTCCTTTTTCTCCAAGCTCTTCTGATGGTCCATTTCCATGACTGTAGACTCCTGAAGCAATTCCTGATCAGTTATTTCTCTTTCTGTACTTTCTCGTACACCCACAGCAGCCTGCTTCTCTTCCTTCTTCTCTGGAACTTGATCACCATCCCCAATAGCCTCTTTCTCTTCCCCTTTTATCAACAATTCAAACCTGTTTTTCTGAGCCACCTCACCTCCCTTCTGATACAACTCCCCCTTCTGTGGTGATTTCCTCCCCACTTTCCCTTTTTTCTTTTTGTCCACTGTACTCCATTCATCCTTCTCTGTCTGCTCCTTTCCTTCGGGCTTCCCTCCAATCTCTGTTGATCTTTGAGTTCCTTTTGGTTTGTTACCTTCTTCCTCCCTCTTTTCCCTTTCTCGATCAACTTTTTGAAACTGACCTCCTCTCTCCCGGGACTGAGTTCTCACTTCTTTCTCTCGAGCCTTCTCTCTGCCTGACTTAGCCACCTGGTTTGCTTTTTCCAGACGCTGTGCATCTTGACAATTATAAAAGGCCTTGGGACACCAAAAATAGGTATGCCCAAATTCTTCACAAAAATTGCACCGAATGCTTGCCTGACAGGCGACAGAGGGGTGACCTCTTGCTCCACAGCGGGAACATAAGGGTGTGTGACAAGTACGCCTCTGGTGCTCATAAGAGCCGCATTGAAAACAGGCGGCTGGCTGCCCGCTGTATCTGGTGATTCCTCGGTCAGCCCCTAGGAAAAAATACTTGGGGATTTTGCCTCTCCTGAACTGAGGGTCATCATTCTTGAAAGATACAATACAACGGTACTCTCCATTCCAGAAACCAGCGGTATCTCTTACCTTTTCAGGTCCTGAAAGGATGGTGGCATATTTTGAGACCCACTGAGCCACATCCTCTTTGGGTATTGTGGTTGTTCTAAAACTAATGGTAAGGACTTTGGTATCACTTCGGAACAAAGGGACTACCTCAAAGGCTTTCAACAAATTAGGGTCCTGCTGTTTTGCTCGCTTGCAGTTGGCCCAAAAATTGCGATACGCTAGTTCTGAAGCTAAACAGACATCTGTCTCTTTTGACCCCAGTAACTGTATAACGGCCACCACATCTTCTGCCTCCTCCCCTCTGTAGCCTAACGCATCCCTGAGCACCTTTTCTGAGATGTATTGACTAGCCTCCCTTTCAGGATCCTCTCCTTTATACCTGAATCGGGCCACGTACCGCTGTCTGGGATCTCTTTCACTGGACAGGTTTTCAAAAATCCTATCGAGGTAAGCTTCCTCCTCCTCTTCTTCCCTCCTGGCCCTCCAATCCCTCTCTTCTCCCAAAAGCCATCGCCTTCCTGAGTTTCCCGAGTTTCCCTCCCTCGTCACCCCTGCGTAAGTCTGATTTTTATTTTGTCTTTCCTTTTCCAACGGATGTTTCAAAGGATGTCCATAGGAGGAGGTCACATCTTCATTCATCACCAGTCTCATTCGCTGATCCTCCTTCAAGTCCCTTATAAGTTTCTCCTGTCTGTCTTTCTGGTTGGTGGAGATCACTCCCATCCTCGGTGCGAATGCTCGCTGTTGCCTTAACAGATAAGAAGAACCAGAAAAAGCAGTATCTACTTCTGGAGGCAAATAATCCCCTCCTCCTGCCCCTCCCAATTCCTTGTCCCACAATTGCCTCTCCACTCTTTCATCAGCATCTATCCCCATGCCCCCAAGACTTAACTCAAGATTTAAAAACCCTAACAACAATAATAACAATACCTGATAACAACAACAACAAGAATACAATTACAACAATGCCTCTTAACCTTCTATTTACCATTGGTCCCTTTAAATATCTTTTGTTGCCATGGACCCCCAAGACTCAACTCAAGATTTAAAACCCTAACAACAATAATAACAATACCTGATAACAACAAGAATACAATTACAACAGTGCCTCTTAACTTTCTACTTTACCAGTGGTCCCTTTAAATATCTTTTGTTGCCATGGGCCCCCAAGACTCAACTCAAGATTTAAAACCCTAACAACAATAATAACAATACCTGATAACAACAACAAGAATACAATTACAACAGTGCCTCTTAACTTTCTGCTTTACCAGTGGTCCCTTTTAAATATCTTTTGTTGCCATGCCCCCCCAAGACTTAACTCAAGATTTAAAACCCTAACATCAATAATAACAACAATACTTGATAACAACAACAACAAGAATACAATTACAACAATGCCACTTAACCTTCTATTTACCAGTGGTCCCTTTAAATATCTTTTGTTGCCATGGACCACCAAGACTTTAGATTTGAAACAACAACACAATTATACCATCTATGAAATCTTCCCTCAGAGGCACTGGAGTGGGAGGGAAGACTTTTCTTCTGCTTTTCCTTGCAAGTTTGTGGCTGGAATGGATTGAATGGCAATGCACAGGCCAAGCCAGCCAGCCTTTGCTTTGGCTCCTGTTACATGGCCACTCCACTGCAGGGAGGGGGTGGGCCAAGCATCTTTCAAGCCTTCGAGGACCCCCTGTGAGGACATTGCAGCTCCCTGGGGGTCCCCAGACCACAGGTTAAGAGCCACTGGAGTGTAAGGTATACCTGTTTGCATTGTCATCTTGAGTATAAACTCTTGATGATGCTGTTGTGTTGCCCTCATTTACTTGACACAGTGACACAATTAACACCAATTCAGATCCTGAGCGTTTGCTCTCAAGTGTATGAACTTTCCCTCAAGGTAACATGCCTAGGATTGCAGCCCTAAATTAGGCACTTAATGTTGCCTACAGTGGTGGTGGTGGTGGGGATATATGATGAACAGATGCATTTAATTATGTTTTGGTTTACTTCCATTATGCCCAAGCTGTGCTCCATTCTCTGCAATCTCACAGTTTCTGCAAATAGTCTGTGGAGATTTTATACTTCCAAACTAACACAACAGGTTGGAAAGTGCTGTGCAGCAATCTACCATTCCTTAAACAATTTCTGTGGTTAAAAACAGAATATAAAATGGAAGACATGGTAGGTTTAATAAAAACTTTGACTGGAATGACTTATTTTTAGAACAGGAGTAGAGAAGATACTATGCAGGATGTGCAATGAAATGTTGGAGCATGTTCTTAGCACCTCAAAAGAGGGTTTCTGCTAACAGCAACCTTGTTCATGCTTTGGCAGAGACCTGGTGTTTCAGGGTTGGTGAGTGTGGGAGAAGAAGTCTGTATTTAGGTGATCATCTTATTTCTAAACTAGTAAGTACTCAGCCACCTTTCTTTGTAGAAAGAAGGCTTATCCTTCCTTTATAAATTACTTTCTCCTTATAAATGTTAATGAAAAAACAAAAATCCTAATTGTATAATGTCTTTATTAGGATAGGTGTGTTGTTACAAAAGTGATGTATAAGTGTACAAGCTTTTCAGTTCTCCAAAACTTTTTAGCAGGCACAGTGATACCAAAAACAGGGGGAAGAAACCCATAGTACAAAATATTTTGGTCATTGTGTATCCCTGCAGCTGGAAGGTAAGGAATGCAGGTTGAGTGAGGAAAGGAGGTTTTAAGGTATTCAGCTTTCTGGGAATTATTAATGTAAGACAGTCTTCAAGGGGTTTTGTGGAGGTTTTTTTTAAAAAAGTGTTTGTTCTATATTCTTTCTTTTCAAACTTAAAAACCATCTTATTCAGTACAATGTACTTGTAAATTATGTTTTGTATACTGTACTGTTTTGCTGAATATTTAGTTCATTATCTGTACCATTTTGGTTTTGATACTAATGTGTGGTGGGGGGAACATATTATACCTGGCTAATAATGTATAATTGGGTGATTTTACTTAATACAGTGGATATAGTTTTAAATTTCATAAAGTTGACTTGCATGAAGTCCGCTATAGTTTTTTTTTTTTTTAACTATAGTACATGCATTTTATTTTGCTTTCAGGAGGTTTTCCCCTTGGATGAAAGCATGCTGTCTTCCACAGAAGATGGTAACCTTGAATTATGATCATGGAAAAGGGAATAAGTTCTGTAGAAGTTCTTCCCTCCAAATCTTCTCACGCCACTGCAGTAAGGGTGATGGTGAAAGAACATGAAGTGAAGCAAGCTCAGAAAGTGAGACAAGTGGGATTTGTACTTGTACATGCAGGTATAGAAACATCTTAATCAACAGTAAGATGGGGTGTACTAGAGCATAGTATATGATACTTTGGGAAGCATGTAAGACGTGGATACCAGGAAGAGATGGATAAACCTTGTGTCACAGTGGATTGTGGTTCTTCTTTGTACATGATAATGGTTATCCTTTTTTTTTTTTTATCCCACTCCTCTTAGAGCAAGAGATATAAGATACAGATCTTTGCAAGTCTCATTTGAGCAGGAGGCGTCTCATTTTAAGGTTCACATACTTTTCTCCTTTGAAAAGTGACTTCCTGACTTTGTGCTGTTTTGTTTTGTTTTACCTTTGTGGACAGACCATGTTGCTCTTGACTAAGGTGAAGGCGGGAAACTTGGTTCTTTTAAGGCCTAAATTAACTTGGGGTAATCTGGTGGAGGCACCATGCCATTGATGGGTGGAGGTAGAGCCACAGATGGACAGAGACACTTCTTTCTTTCTTTCTTTCTTTCTCTTTCTTTCTTTCTTTCTTTCACTCTCTCACCACATTTTCTCTCCAACTTCTTCCCTACCCAGCAAGGTGTTAGGGAAAAGACAGGTTGCTTTGCCAGAGAGCTTTCAGATTGGGCAGATTTGTTTGAAATTAGGTTGAGGGCTGTAGGTTGTCAGCCCTTAAACCAAGGCCTTGGCTGAATTGCACATACAGTAACAGACTTCGTAAATTTTGCAGCTTGTTGTCACATTAATTTAATTAAGTTTATAATTAATTTTCTAGCTTGAATTTAATAAACCTAAGGTCTTCTTTAATGATCTTTAAAATTTAGAACTATCTAGCTGTTCTGGCTTGGCAGAATTTCTTAGTTAACTCTTAGTTAGCCTCTGCAGAAAACAAAGCATAAGGTGCATAAATCAAAACATCCTAATGTTTAGTGGATAGCTGTTCCACCATCAGTTTTGGAAATAAGCATTTTTCAGTATAGGGTGGATGAATGTGGATGTGAAAGGCTTGTCTGGTGGTGGGTTGGTTGTAAAGCAGTGGGAGCAGGGGTGGGAGTAAAGTTTGGCAGACAAATGCTCTGGATTTATGAAAACTGGCATATACCTGTATATTGAATGACCTTCTGTTATGAATAAGCAAACATCTCAGCGGATATTAGGCCTAAAAGCTCTGACATGTTTGTAAGGCCACAAATGCAGCAGTCTGCCACATGCAGGTGGTGTTTTCTTGTAGGCATGGGAACAAAATTATTTCATACAATAATGAAAATCCATTAGCAGTATTGTAAACTGGTCAGAGTGTTGGACTAGGACAGTGGGAGACCGAGGCCCAAATCCTCACTTAGCCATGGAAGCCCACTTGGTGAACTTGAGCAAGTCACACTTTCTCAACCATAAAAGAAGGCAATGGCAAACCTCTGAATAAAGCTTGCCAAGAAAACCCTAGGATAGAGTTGCCACAAGTTGGAGTTGAATTGACTACACATAACAACAGAAATAACAGTGGGAGTCCCATGAATTCAGATCTCTAAGTTTTAGTATGGATATTTGGGGTAATCCTTTTAATTGGATCTGTTCCTTGATTAGACTCGTTTGAATAAAATCATGTACAGTTGTGATCAGTAAGAAACTCGTGTGTGTATGCCAAGCCTGCACCATTCCATAGAAGGCTAAATGTTTTGTTAAAGAGTGATAATGTACAGAAACCAATGGGGACTAATTCCAAGTCTTCCCTGTGCTCTTTGGCTGTTGATAGGTCTTTGTTTCTGTATTAGTCAATAGAAATTTGAGGGTTTTTTAAAGAACAAAATACTGTCAGCAGTATATTTGGAGAAGGCTTTAATTTAGAGAAGGGAATATATAGCCCTCCAGATGACATTGGGTTTCAACTTCCTTCAACCCTAGCCAGTATAAACCAATAGTGAGAAATGCTGGGACTTGCATTTCAGCAGCATCTGGAGGACAGCATTATTTCTGCCTTTCTTTTTTAGTAGGATGGATATGGGTTTACAGACTTCTTATGGGATATATTTGTGCTGTGCTGTGTTTTGTGTATGTGTGTTGGGTTTTTAAGGAAAAACTAATCCTGTTAATATTGTTTTATGTACTTGACCTACTTTCCTTCCCTTTATCCCAACCCCCAAATCTTCCTAATATTAGGTGCAGGGTATCATTCTGAATCCAAAGCCAAAGAATATAAACATGTTTGCAAAAGAGCCTGCCGGAAGGTAAGAGGTGATCAGTTTAAAAATTGTTTCAGTTTATTTATAATTATCAGAAATTATTAAAGAATGTTTGATTGTGGTTGTTACGTTTAAAAAAATGGTTTTTAGACTTAAAAAGGATTGTGTTTAATTTTTGGAGACATATGCACATTTCTTCCCAGAGTTCAGAAACTGTAACAGATAGCTTGCTGATTTTAAACAAATAGTGACAAATGTGCGTGTATGCATAGAAATGCTACTTTAAACACTTTTAAATTTACATTACACTTGAGTGATTTGCCCTGTTTACGAAAGTTCCTGAGAAAATTGTCATCTTGTGCAAAATAAATAAATAAAATAATGGTACTACTTGGTGTAGTGTTTCAATTATTTGAAATTCTAGATGATAGTGATAGGACTGTTTGGGCATTATCTTCTTCAATTCCTGGAAGTGCTTTAATTTTTCTACTCTGTCTCAGCGCTGTACAAGATGATTTTTCATCAACTTTGAATTTTTCTGTTGTACTTTTAATGATTGCTTAGGCTGTAATCCTAAATGCACTTACCCAGGACTAAAACCTGTTGAACTCAATCATGCTTACATTTGAGTAGCTATATTTAGGTTTCTAATTAACTGTGTTGTTACTTGTTAAATTCAATAGCTAGGGTAGATGGTATTGCACTAAATAGTAGCTCACCTTCTTGCCTTTTTGAACTGTATTTCAACTTCAGTTTATGAGTAAATTGTTCTAGTTTTTAGGTCTGTGTTTCTACCACAGTGGTCTCATCTGCACCTACTTTTTAAAATTTAGAATAGGGCTGGGAAGCATAGCATCTCCAGATGTTATTGTACTGCAGTTCAAATAGCGTAACAGTTTATCAGGAATGATGATACTCATGGCCCAGCCACTTCTGGAGGATCACATTTTTTGTCCACCCCAATTCAGAACTGCTTTGACCTAGGCATAAAAATGCCTGTGTGCTTTAAATGAAGGTCTTCTTGCTTCTGGCCTGGACTGTTTTGAACCCTTTGGAGGGAAGAAATTCCCAAACTAAGGAGCATTTGTGAGAAGAACTGGTTGTGGAATCTCAGTCTGTAGCAATCACAGTAGGATGTAAAAATGAGGTGGTTTTCCGGTCATTCAGCTCATTATAGGTTACAGTTATGTCTTCAGTGGTACAGGAAGTCATTGTCAATGATGAAACACTATCCCTCTCCCCAAACTTACTGTTTAGTTGTGGCTTCTTTATTGGAATTTCATTGGGCTGTCTGTTTAGGTAGCTCAAACAAATGCCCAGACCAAAAGCTATATGCAGGCTATATAACGCCTTTTTTCCTGAATTGTGATTAATGCAGTGTATTTGCTGAGGATATCTGTTCCATTAATAGAAGTATCTTACTGTAAGGCCTGAATTCTGTTGACTTCATCGAGTTATAATTGCTGGCTTACTATTCAACAATTGATTCAGTTATTCTAATTTATTTGAGACTAAATAGTAGGATTCAGATCTAAATATCCCTAATTGGTCAATAATGAGAAAATAAGTTTCTGCTTTGCTACACATTCATGCAGTGAAGAGAATAGTTCTAGTTATCTATGCGTATATGGTAGTTTTGGTGTCTTCATGTCCTAGATCTGTTTTAACATGTGAGATAGCAGTTTTCATAGTATAGAGAGTTCTTGATTTGTATGGTTCATGATTTGGAAGTTCTTTTACCTGTTTTCTTAGAGTAGTCCCTATGCCAGCATGGGATAGTGGTTTGAGTATTGGACTACAATTCTGGAGACCAGAGTTCAAATCCCCACTCAGCCTTGAAAACCCACTGGGTGACCTTGGGCAGGCCACATCCTCTCAGCTTCAGAGAACCCTATGATAGGTTTGCCTTTGGGTCACCATAAGTCAGAAATGTCTTGAAGGCACGCAACAACCAAGTCGCTACAAATTTCTGGAGATATTTTGAAGAACATCTGTTTCAGGACCCACTAGGTGATATTATATGGAAGATTTAGTATGTAAGAGATTGAGAGGCAAAATTTTATACCTTAAAAATTCTGTTTTCTAGGCGATTGAAAAGCTACAGGCTGGGGCTCTTGTAACAGATGCAGTGACTGCAGCGCTAGTTGAACTAGAGGTACTTACATTTATTCAGGCATTCACTCATTTGGTTGCAGTTTGTTGATCACATTTTTCTGTTCCTGCTGTCCTGTATTATATGTATTAACTTGGGAACCTATACATATGTAAGAGGGCATATATATTTTACTATAATGCTGGGGCTCTTCGTTTTCTCTCTGTTTGTTGCTGCAGGCTTATTTCTTTTCCTGTGGGAGGTGGCTGTCAGATCACTCTGCGTGCATTTCACATTTTTACTTTCCCTTTAGAGGTTAGGGTTTCCTTTTTCCTTTATGTATGCTTTCATCCTGGTTGGAGAACCACCAGTAATTTTATGAGCTTAGGCAATCTTGTTTTGGCAAAACATTGTATTGACCCTTGACTAGATTTGTTACGTTAATGAGGAGAGAGGTTATAAATTAATTAATTTTTTAAAAAAGGATTGTTGAATGTCACTGTGATTGTTAATCAGGTCACTCAGAAATACCAGTACGTAAGGCACCAGATCCTGTCTGATCTTGAAAGCCAAGCAGGTCAACCCTGGTTAGTACTTGGATGGGAGACCGCTTATGAATATCAGGTGCTGTAGGCTACATTTCAGAGGAAGGAACTGGCAAAACAAACTTCTGAGTATTCCTTGCCTAAGGAAATCCTATGATATTCATGGAGTTGCCGTAAGTCAACAGGTGACTTGGAGGTACATATGCACAAGCAGGAATGGAACTAGAACTGTCCCATTAATTTGTCTTGTGTTTGAAAATGTGAATGAGCTGGGGGTACAAGTGATTTGAGAGTCCTTATAGTGTTGAAGGGAGAGAACAGAGAATTAATTAGGCCGTAATCTAGTGACTTCTGATGTCAGTACTTCAGCAGGAGAGCTAAGTACTCCCTGATTCCTAAAAGTCCCAAATGCTGACATTTTAGACCTTTTAAAATTTATTATTGAGATGCTCAGCAAAAGGTTGGCTAAAATGTGTATAAAAATACAGAAGTATATGCAAGAAAGAGTAAGTGACTTAGTGTCAGAACTAGCTTCTTTTCCCAGGCAGTGTTGCTCACCTTTCTTTTCTTTGGTCTTTGCTTTTTTTCTTTCTGCATCCCTTGGGAATTTTGCCTATTGCCTTACTTGTTGACTTGGTATCTGGTCCCACACCCTTCCTTCAGTTGTAGCTCACCTTTGTGACCATGTCTGTTAGGGGAAAAGCCATGGCTGCTGATGTCATAATCTTCAACTTGACTGTATACCTTTGTGGGCCCAGCAATCACTAGACTGAAAGGGCTTTGCTGCCCCTTTCTATTGACATCAAAATATCTTAACTTAGTTCTTACCCCCAGGCAGTCTTTGAACTTTTAACTGTTTCCTTACAGGCTGAGGTATGACAGTTGTAATATTTTGAAATGTGCACCATGGCTCAGCTGCCCATTACTTGCTTAATTTTCAGTTATTCAGATATGGGCATAGGATTGGTATATGGCTGTTCATCTGCCAAGGTCATCTCCCAAGTTCTTTGTTTGTTAATTACTTTCCTTGCTGATGTTCTGGGGGAATGTTGCACTTTTGGGGTTCTCTTCTAGGTGACACACTCACTAAATACTGTCATTTACTTTCCAGTTCCGCTCACTTTTCTGATAGTCCTTCTTCTGTTTTTGCTGTTGACTGAAGTTGTCATTATTGTAATGAGCAGTAATCATATGCTTATAAAAACCTCAGGAGGCAGAGGGATTGTGACTTGAACAAGAGGATTTGAGCCTGTGTCTTCCCAGTCCAATTCTTATCACTCTATTCACTATTCAGTTATCATAATAATGGTCGCAATAATCCCAGTATATTGTCTGAAAGCAAATGAAAGAACTATGCTAAAGTGAAGCTAAGCCTACCAGTCCCTTAGCGGGATACCAGTTAGGAAACCTAGGAAACTATTGAGAAAGAAAGATGAGTTACACATTAAATAATAAATATATCTGCTTTTTAGCCTGATGGGGAGGGAAATAAAGGCATAATTGTGAAGTTGGCCTAAGGAGCAGATGTAGACTTATGCTGAAAAGGGGGCACAGGCTGGAGTATGGTGTTCTGAAAGGGAGTGTAGGGTGAAGAGTCTTGATTTAGGCACTGGATTATTTTAAGTGCTGGTAGTTAATAACTTTTGGTATAAATATTGTTACCCAGTATAAAATTATGAACCTCATATAGAAGAATGTTGACCATTTAAATATTTTTGCATTGTATGTCATGCCCTTAAGGGAAGCAGGCATGTTTTCTATAGGGAAAGGATGCCAAAACATGGCATGTGGCACCATGCCAGAGTGACACAATTTATGCAAGGCACTTCACCTAACAGAGCTTCTTGAAACTGAGAAGAAAATACTCTGCATCGAAAGAAAATTAGCAACAATAAATTAATGAGCTTCTGCCACATATTTCTGTTCAGTTAGAGTTGCAGTGGTGAATGGTTTTATAGTCCGAGTAACCTGGTTTAATGAGCCTACAGCTTAGAACATCAGTGTTGGAAATTAATAATTAAAATTGTGAAAAACAGAGTGAAGATTTTGTCTAATTGAATTCAAGGCCAGAAAAATAGATCTACAAAGATCTGTGAGTTTGGAAAAAAGGGTTAGAGACATAATATTGGGACCCGAACAACTCAGATTTCCAAAGTGATCTTAGAATTAATAGAACAGAATTTACAGTGGAAGTGGGGGTGGAGTTCGCTCCATTCTGTCTGGAACTGTAATCGGTTGATCTCTGAGTGGAATTTTATCTGGAAGGAAACAGAGCAGTTCCTTTATCTTTAGAAAAGGTATAGTTTTGCTACCAGCACTAATAAAATTAATAGGAAAACCATTACATGTATTGGAACTTTAAGTCTCATGGTAGGGATGAAATATTTGAATTCTTTAATACCCAGGCTTCTAAAGAGCAGATTTAACAAAAGTCCTTGGATGAAAACTTATTTTGTGTGTGATTAAGATAATTTGGACTGTGTAAGAAAATCTTTTTAAAATCATCCAATTTTGTTTGAAGGGAAAGGGAGACAGGGAAAAATAATAAGCTTTTCCAGGCGGTTGCCTTCTCCCGTCTGCTCCCCCAACTTCTGCTGAGTTTACCAGTTACATAGGATTCCAGCCAGTCCAAGAGGCAGCACTTCAAAGATTTCTCAAGGAGCTGGGGTTTCTATTGATCTTTTATGAGCTAGCTGACAGTTTGCTTGTGATAGCTGTGCTGTTTTTTGTTCTTCTTCTTTTTTGTATGGTATGAGCATAAGCTCCTTCTGCCAGGCAGTGTGTATTCATTGAGAGGCTGTTGGCTAGAATGTCTCTGATGCAGAGAGAGCGCACAGGCATGTGAAGATGAGCTGCAGTTGACTTCGAATAGCTGAACAGTTGATGTTGACAGCAGGTGTTTGCTAAATAGGAGCTTAGCTTACGTATTTTTCTTTCCTTCTGTGTGAACAGAAGGTGTGATTGGCATGTGAAAATACTGCATGAAAGATGCCTGAACACATGATAGCCATTCACAGACCTGTGCAAACTGCGTATTATTAATACTGTGGGAGCCGCCTTCTGCCTAGAACATGTGCAGATATCTGGGTCAGCAGAGAATTGTAGCATGCTGGCTGCTAGGCTTGTTTATTCTAATTGAAGCATTTTCTGAACTAAGCTTTGGGGATGGCTGGCTATTTCCCTTAGCTCGCCTTCCCTCTTTTTTTTTCTAAATGAAGAGAGTGCTGTTTTCTTTCCAGGACAGCTCTTGTATTGACATAGTTGGAATGAATGGGAATTTGCACTTGAATAACAGAGCAAACGGTGGCATGCATGGTTGCTGTAAACGAATAATCAAAATTTTAAAACAGCAGTTTTATATTTTTAATTACACTTTTTTTTGTTTAGCAGTAATAATTGCAGCACATAAAAGTGAAATAAGTGTCTCAGACCATTCCCTACTCTTTTCTCTAATCTACAAGCATAACTAGTCCCACTGCATTAGACTGACATCCTAAATATACACCTGAAATTAATTTTATAAAATACATTGTTTTGTATTCAATCTTGTCAGTTCTTGTTATGATTAGCAATGTTTATAAAAGAGATTAAATTTTCCAAAATTTTGCTCTTTGAATCTTTTGGGCTATATGCACAAGAGTTGTCAGTCTTTTTTTTTTTTTTGCTATGCCCTAAAACACTGGAAACAGTAAAAAGAGTAAGGGATTCTTTTCACTGAGTGTAGATGACCTGCCTTTCCATGTGTTAAGGAGAAGCAATTTTGATATGATGCCTGGTTTCTATGTCACTGCTCTTTACTGAGGTGACATTAACAGTAGAAAGGACTAATCACTGTGGAACTGGAACTGGAAGAAAAGAGTGGGTCAGAGAAGGAGGGTTAATTTAGCAACTGTCAGTGTAACTGGATATGTCAGGATAACTTAGAAGCAAGCACCTGTTCCTGTGTTCTTGGAATGTTTGAGCTATCAAGATTTTGTTTCCAACACCATGGAAGTAAAAGGCTGTGATGATGATCATGGTTTCTGTATTGGTCCTCAAGTAATTAGCAAAAATGGAATAATTCTGGCTTTTTTAAGTTGAGGAAATGTATTTAATGAGATGTTGCAGTACTTGCCTCTTGATCTGATGTGCTTATTTTTCTGGCTTTCAGTGAGTTGTGAGATAAGCGTGGTGCTGTAATTTTTAAGCATTTTCATCCTATCCATATAGATGTCAAATACCAGCCATGGTTAGGTTCTCTGAGAGAGTTCTTAAAAAAGCTTTGTTACAAGGGTAAACTTAATTACAAACACATACTTGTGCTCTTCAGTTGAGAAATAGGGAGATACTGAAATTTATATGGTGGTGTAATGTGTTCATGTTGTATAATTGGATTTTGTGATTGGTAGGGTCTTAAAAGCTTTTTTTGATGGTGAATGCTACTTCATTAGTTTTTATTATATGCTCATTGTCTCCTGACAGTAATAGGAGAATGGTGGTTTGCTGAGGGGGTTGGGCTTCTCTCCATGCAAAAAGACTGTTGAAGGCAGTTGATTCATAGTGAAGAAAAAAAGAGACAAATATCATAGATGAGAGTGCTTGCTTGTAGTGATTATACATCAAGCAAGACTGTCTCTGTGCTGTCCTACAAACTCCACTGTGGCCTGTAGTTCAGTCCTAGCATATGAAGGAGAAGCACTTCTTGGCCTCTTATTGCTTCCTCTTCTCTCAGAGAGTCTAGCAGTAATCTTGCCAATGATGGGGAGGTCCAAAGGTAAATGAATGATCCTAACAAAAGTCTGTTTTACCTGCAGAGCTCTTCTGTTATTTCCAGTGAATAATAGGGAATAAGGGATTAAAAGATATTTAAAGGTTGCAAAGGGGTTGTATAGAGTTCAACTATGCAGTTTGGTTACTGGTTGCACTGTACTTACTTCTGAGTAGACATTCATAGAACTGAGCTCTGTTTTGTTTGCTGGATGGGGAAATTTCCTTATTAATAAGAATAACCTTTAGTCTCAATTTATAGCTATAGCACCATTGCCCCCTCCCAAAAAAGTTCCTCACCCCTGGGGGCAACAGTAAGGAATTACATTTTTTTAAAGGGCATCTTAGTAATATGTACATAAACAAAAGAAAAACAAGTACTGTATATTCCGGCGTATAAGATGACTTTTGAGCACTCAAAAGTGCCCTCCAAAATCGACAGTCGTCTTATACGCCGGATATACTTTGCTTTACCTGCCTGCCTATCTCCTGCCTCTTCGCAAATGGAGGGAAGAAGCAGGAGATGAGCCCGGGGGGTGAAGCAAAGTGCTTTTCCAGTTCATTCGCCCACCTCCTCTGCCTTCTCCCACTTTGGGGATCAACGGAGACAGAGGAGGGGGGTGAACGTTGCGGTTTGCTGCGGCCGCCGCTTGATCGCCTCTGCAGCGGCTGAGGCAAACCACTAGATTCGCCCTTTTCCCCCACCTTGCTTGAAGGTGGAGGAAAAGGGCGAAAATGCCTCCCCATCCACCCTCCGCCCATCCACCCCCCTTCCCCAAAGCCGCGGTTCCATTGGAATCGCGGCTCTGGAGAAGGGGGGTGGCTGCGAAGCCCCCTCCCAGATTCCCCCCATCCACCCTCCCCCCATCCACCCCCCTTCCCCAAAGCCGCGGTTCCATTGGAATCGCGGCTCTGGAGAAGGGGGGTGGCTGTGAAGCCCCCTCCCAGCCTCCCCCCATCCACCCTCCGCCCATCCACCCCCCTTCCCCAAAGCCGCGGTTCCATTGGAATCGCGGCTCTGGAGAAGGGGGGTGGCTGCGAAGCCCCCTCCCAGATTCCCCCCATCCACCCTCCCCCCATCCACCCCCTTCCCCAAAGCCGCGGTTCCATTGGAATCGCGGCTCTGGAGAAGGGGGGTGGCAGCGAAGCCCCCTCCGAGCCTCCCCCCAGCCATCCTCCGCCCAGCCACCCATCGCGGCTCTGGAGAAGGGGGGTGGCAGTGAAGCCCCCTCCCAGCCTCCGCCCAGCCACCCTCCGCCCAGCCACCCCCCTTCCCCAAAGCCGCGGTTCCATTGGAATCGCGGCTCTGGAGAAGGGGGGTGGCAGCAAAGCCCCCTCCCACCCACCCTCCGCCCATCCACCCCCCTTCCCCAAAGCCGCGGTTCCATTGGAATCGCGGCTCTGGAGAAGGGGGGTGGCAGCGAAGCCCCCTCCCAGCCTCCCCCCCTCCACCCTCCCCCCCTCCACCCCCCTTCCCCAAAGCCGCGGTTCCATTGGAATCGCGGCTCTGGAGAAGGGGAGTGGCAGCGAAGCCCCCTCCCAGCCTCCCCCCAGCCATCCTCCGCCCAGCCACCCCCCTTCCCCAAAGCCACGGTTCCATTGGAATCGCGGCTTTGGAGAAGGGGATGGCTGCGAAGCCCCCTCCGAGCCTCCCCCCAGCTACCCTCCGCCCAGCCATCCCCCTTCCCCAAAGCCGCGGTTCCATTGGATTCGCGGCTTTGGAGAAGGGGGTGGCTGCGAAGCCCCCTCCGAGCCTCCCCCCAGCCACCCTCCGCCCAGCCACCCCCCTTCCCCAAAGCCACGGTTCCATTGGAATCGCGGCTTTGGGGAAGGGGGGTGGCAGCGAAGCCCCCTCCGAGCCTCCCCCCAGCCACCCTCCGCCCAGCCACCCCCCTTCCCCAAAGCCACGGTTCCATTGGAATCGCGGCTTTGGAGAAGGGGGTGGCTGCGAAGCCCCCTCCGAGCCTCCCCCCAGCCACCCTCCGCCCATCCACCCCCCTTCCCCAAAGCTGCGCTTTGGAGAGGGGGGGTGGCTGCAAAGCCCCCTCCCCCAGCCAGCCAGCCACCGTCCGCCCATGTGCATCAGCACCGTTCATTGGTATCCCAACCTCTCCACAATGAACAAAGAAGTCAGAAGGTGCTACTTATGTTTGCTTGAATGCAAGTAGAAGCTTCCATGAGATCAGGAAGCAGATTTTGATGCTCAGCTTGGCAAGATCAGGATTGGAGAGATGGGTGTGGAGATGTTGAGGATGGGGCCAGTATGAGCAGCCCCTTGCCCTTTTCATGTTGTAGCAAATTGATGTGCCTGTGCTTCCATCCCTGCTATGTAGGAAAAACCACAATGCCTTTTGCATATGGGGCAGGACTAGAGGGTATTCTACTCATGGCACTTCTATTTCCTAATCAGGTTGGCTCTAGTTTAGACCTCATTAAAAAATAAAATAAACAGAAGGTCTTATCAGACTGTTAAATTTTGCTATCAGGACCCTATTAACTGACATTATTTCTACCTCTCAGTGATATTGATTAATTTCAGTTAGTGTACTACCAAAACTTCTGTTCCTTTTTGTGTGTGTGAAATGTTGTCTTGTATGATGATAATCTTTGTGAAATTGCACAACTCATTCTGTAGGTTTAGATGGCAGGAACAATCCGTGAGTATTGGGAACCTAGGACCGCCCAGCTCGAGCAGGAAGTAGCGCAAAGCCTCTTGGGAGATTCCAGTTCTTTGTTCCCAGTCCTCTTCTCCCACGAGGCCAGTTCTACTTCCTGCTCAGCCCAGCGAAGCAGGTTTTCCCAACTCCTCCGGATTGGTATAGCCACTTTACTCACTTTTATCCACTTTTGTCCTTTTCCCCCCCCACTCTACCCTCCCCCTCTGACTGCTCCTACTGCCTTTAAAAAAAAAAAAAAAAAAAACCTTGTCCTACACTTTCCTTCCCTGCCTCCCCCCCACCTCAGACGACCTTCCCCCGCCCGGCAACCACTTTCCGCCCCAGCGGCGCCCTCCCCCGCTCGGTCTCTCCCCCCCCCTCACTCCCGGAGTCCTGCCGAGCTCCCGCTCCTCCTCCAACCAGCCCGACGTTCCTTTCTCTGTGCCCGGCGGTGCCTTCCCCCGTTTGGCCTCCTTTCCCCACCTTTTTCCTCCCCAGCGGAGCCGGTCCCTCCCGGACCACGCGGCTCCTCGCGGCCGCCTCTTTCAGCTCCCGCGCGGCTCTCCGCAGCTGTTTTTCCCCCTCAGCCTCCAGCCCCCCCGCGACCCGCGCGGCCCGCCGCGGCCGTTTTCCCCCTTTAGCCCTCAGCCCCCCCGCGACCCGCGCGGCTTCCCGCGACCGCTTCCCCCCCCCAGCCGCGATCGCGCCGCGCTCGGCGGCGCCCGCACACCACCGCCGCACGCGCCTTCGCGCGCTTCACGAGTCAGACGAGCGGCAGCCGCACGCGACTCCCTGAGATGGGAGGCATCGGGGGGCCTGCAGAAAGCGCCAAACAGGGCGCCAAGAGGCAGCGAAAAAAAGGGGCCGAAGGGCGCTCTGGCATCCACAATGGCGACCATGAGCTCCCCTCCACGAGCGCTGCCGCCGCCCTCATTCCGGCCCTGGTTCCTCAACGACGGGCAGCACAGGCGGCAGAGAAGGCCCTGGCCAGTGGCCGCTCTCTGAGCGCGCCCAGAGCCCTAATCCAGTGGTGGCAAAGGGACGGAAAGCACCACGAGGGCCAGGGGACCGCGGGGGCCGAGGTCTCTTCCCTGCCCCCCCGGAACTCCCATAAATACCCCGACCTGCAAGATGAGACCCAGGTGAAGACGCAGGACAAGGTAGGAGGAGCGGCAATTTCTAGGTCCAGGCTTATCCTGGACACTTTGGAATTTTCTAGCGAAGGGGAGGGGGATGAGTACTGGGACACCCCAGACAAAGGGGAAGAGCCCGTTCAGCCTGATGACCCAGATGCCATTGGGAATCCCAAGGATCTAGTCACCCAGGAGGGGGAGGAGGGAGACACAGAGCGGGGGAAGGGCAAGGAGAACGAAGCCAAGGCTAAGAAACAGTCCATCAAAATAGCCCTGGCAATGTTGTCCGAAGCACTCCTGTCCGACCAGGAGGAGGAACAGGAGCCACTCCCGAGCTTAGCTGAGCTACTGAGGAAGCGTAAGGAAAGGGGAAAAACACCCATCCCAAGGAAAAGCAAGCCACCTCCCCCTAGTCGGCCGACTGGGAAGGGCAAGGGGAAACAACGGGAAACCCCTGCAGTTCCCCCCACAGGTAAAAAGAGAAAGGAGCCACCCTCGAGGCACTCATCTGAGGAGTCGGACGGAGCCTCAGAAGGGGAGGACCTCCTCACGCACGTCATCCCAGACCTGGACGACACAGTAGACAATGATAGGGCAAGGACCCCTGACAGGGAGGAGGGGGAATTGTCAGACTCTGATAACTCAGACAACGAGGCAGCAGACAGAATTTTCCAAGGGGATAAGTTCTCATACCTTCTCAGCAGGGCCTTGTCAGCATTGGGGATCTGCCCCCCTATGGCCAAAGAAGACACAACCGAAGACCCTCATGCTCCCAAGAGCGACAGGGCGGCAGCACTGATGCCGTCAAGCAAGTCGAAGAGGCCACTCTTCCCTTTTCCAAGATCCTTTTGGAACTTGGTGGCAGAGGAGTGGGACAAGCCAGCCTTGGGAAGGAGGGGCATGTCAGCGGCCCAGAAGTTCTACAACTTCCCCAAGGAGACACTCGACAAACTAAGGACCCCAGTGGTCGACCGGCCGGTCGTATCCATGGTGTCCAACTCGCTAGCGCCCAGGGAAGGAGACGGCGCCCTTAAGGACTCAGACGAGAAAAGGGCTGATATTGCCCTGAGGAGATCATTCGATGCATCTGCCCTCGGTATCAGATCCACACTGGCAACAGCCCTGATCTCCCGGGCCGCCATAATATGGCTACAAGAGATCATGGAAGCAGAAGAACTAGACACTGGCGCCCTGGACAAGGCCTTCAGCAGAATCCGTCTAGCACTCCACTTCATTGCCGACGCATCTCAGGACTCATTAACATACGCGGCCAGGGCCTCAGGGGCAGCCAACCTGGCAAGACGATCACTATGGGTGAAACAATGGGATGCGGACGGCAAGTCTAGGAACGCCTTGGCCACAGCACCTTTCAAAGGGACAAAACTGTTTGGCGAGGAGGCCCTCAAGGACATCCTAGTAGAGACGAAGGATAAGAAACAGGCCATGCCCTCGTCGGGCCGAAAGCAAATTAAGAAGCCCTTTCGACGGCAACATTCATTTAACTCTTCCTTTCGCCACTACAGGGGAAATGGAAGAAGAACAGACTACAGGTCCAGTAGACCAGCATGGGCTAAAACCAACTATGTCATTCGTCACACACCCTTCGTCAGCCATCCCCCTAGCCGCAGGGGGGGGGGAACCCAGCCACAGCGGGGCTCCTCCCGACAACAAGCCTGACTCGGAAAAATCTCCAGTGGGGGGAAGGCTGTCAAGGTTCCTGAACGTCTGGCTAAATACAACATCGGACAGGTGGGTGCAGGAAACGATCGCCCACGGTTACAAAATAGAGTTCAACGCAAGACCCAGGAACAGATTCCTACCCGCACCCGTCCCCTCCAACCACCAGAAGGCACGGAACTTGAGGACAGCAATAAACCACCTACTGGAGATACAAGCCATAGAAGAAGTACCAGACACGCAACGCTTCTCAGGGGTGTACTCTTACTTCTTCACAGTACCAAAGAAAGATGGAAGCCTAAGGTCCGTACTAGACCTCAAGTTTACAAACTCCTTCATTACTTACAAGCGCTTCAAGATGGAAACGCTATCGTCCATAAGGGAGGCGGTGCAGGAAGGAGACTTCCTGGCCTCCCTCGACTTATCGGAAGCATACCTACACATTCAGATGCACCCAGAAAGCAGACGATTCCTCAGATTCGCGTTCGGAGACCAACACTACCAGTTCCGGGCACTCCCCTTCGGGCTCGCGACAGCACCAAGGGTATTCACCAAGGTGATGGTGGTGCTAATCGCCCACCTGCGGACCAAAGGGATACACCTGTACCCTTACCTGGACGACATCCTCCTAAGGGCGCCATCCAGGGACAGGGCACTCAGAGACCTGGAGATAACCATAAGGTGTCTTCAGGATCACGGGTTCATGATAAACTTCAGAAAGAGCACCCTAATGCCAGCCCAATCCATAGTACACTTAGGAGTTCAGATAGATACAGTGACCTACTCCGTCGCCCTGTCCACGGAAAGACAGTCGGCCATCAGGAAGGAAGCCACAATAGCAAGAGGAAGGCGGAAGGCCCAGATCGCCTCGCTAGCACGACTCTTCGGGCTCATGATATCAGCCATACAAGTGGTCCCATGGGCCAGGTTCCACTCCAGACCTCTCCAGGCTCTACTACTCCCCCACCAGGAAAGCATATCCCGCAAAGAGACGATCGCCATAGACATCCCGCCCGCAGTGAGACACTCCCTCACCTGGTGGACACGGACGGAAAACATATCCAAAGGATCCCCGCTGTCAGTACCACAACAAGTAGTGGTGACATCAGACGCCAGTCTCCGAGGATGGGGGGCACACTGTCAGGACATGGCAGTACAAGGCCTATGGTCAAGAGCCGAACAGGAGCACAGCATCAACTGGCTGGAACTCAGGGCAGCCAGACTGGCCCTGGAATACTTCTCCGACACACTGAGGGGACAGCATGTGCTGCTGCTCACAGACAACACAACGACGCGATCGTACATAGCAAGACAAGGCGGGTCCAGATCCAGGTCACTACACTCGGAGGCAGTAACTCTGCTACTCTGGGCGGAAAGGACAGTACTGTCCCTGACGGCCCAACACCTACAAGGGGAAGTCAACACTCAAGCGGACTTTCTGAGCAGACACACGGTTCTCCCAGGAGAGTGGGAACTGAACCAAGAGACCTTCAATCACATCCAAGCGAGGTTCGGGAAAATGTCAGTGGACATGTTCGCGTCTCACCTCAACGCGAAACTAAACCGATTCTTCACCAGATTCTTCCACCCGGGAGCGGAGGGAACCGACGCTCTTCGATCCCGGTGGCCAATAGGCCTCCTGTACCTGTTCCCCCCATTTCCCCTCATAGGGAAAACGTGCAGGAAAATCCGGGCGGAAAGAGCACAAGTGGTCCTGATAGCCCCACACTGGCCACGGCGACCATGGTTCTCCGACCTGACAGAGATGGCGATCGAGACACCAATGAGGCTCTTCCCACGACAGGACCTCCTCCTACAGGGTCCGGTGGCACATCCCGACGTGTCGTGGCTCCAGCTGACAGCCTGGAGATTGAGCGGAGAGCACTGAGGGCCTGCGGATACGAAGACAACGTAATACAGACCCTCCTGGCCTCACGCAGACCGTCAACGAGGAGGATATACCAAGCAACCTGGAAAGTGTTCTCGCAATGGTGCACAGCCGCACAGATAAACCCCCTGCAAGCCTCGACAAAACACGTCCTGGAATTCTTGCAAGGAGGTCTCGAAAAGGGCCTCCGACCCAACACGCTGAAGAGACAGGTAGCCGCACTGGCAGCATTCATACAGTGCCCACAGGGAAACAGAATCTCAACACATCCACATATCAGGAGGTTCCTGAGAGGGGCGACCCTCATATCCCCACCAGTGCGCCACAGATTCCCGTCCTGGAACCTCTCACTGGTGCTCCGCCAATTAACCAAAAGCCCATTCGAGCCCCTGAGAAGGGTCCCTCTAAGAGTAATGACAATCAAGGTGGCCTTCCTAGTGGCAATCACGTCAGCACGGAGAGTATCAGAGCTCACGGCGCTGTCTATCAGAGAGCACCTGTGCTCTTTCGAAGAGGACGCGGTGTACCTCAGACCCGACCCATCTTTCAAACCGAAGGTGATTTCCGACTTCCACGCATCACAACAAATAATCTTGCCCTCTTTCTGCCCCAGACCATCTCACCCTACAGAGAAACTGTGGCACAAGTTGGACGTCAGGAGGGCCTTGAGGATATACATTAAACGCACAGCGGAATTCAGACGCTGCGACTCACTGTTCGTATCATTCACACCCGCATCAATGGGTGCCAAGGTGTCTAGACAGACACTGGCAACATGGATCAAGGCGTGCATTTTCCTGGCCTACGACACCGCGAACATACCACGCCCATCTGGGGTGATGGCACACTCCACCAGGTCAGCAGCAACGTCGGCAGTTTTTTCAACGAACGCGCCCATCGACGAAATCTGCAGGGCCGCGACATGGGCTACTCCATCCACCTTTATCCGCCACTATAAGGTGGACAAATTCAAGTCATCAGATGCCATCTTCGGGAGAAGAGTCCTCCACGAGGTGGCACACCAGCACGGAAACTCGAGCTCAGTCACTCCCACCCACGGGAGATAAGGGGCTAGGGTACGTCCCAATACTCACGGATTGTTCCTGCCATCTAAACCTACAGAATGTTACATTGGGTACTTACCGTGAAGGTACTTTCTGTAGGATAGATGGCAGGAACAATCCGGCCCGCCCCGTGACTGACATAGGAGCCTGTGAAGGGGGTACAGGGGGGCACTAATCATGAATGTATCATGTACCAGTCTCTCAACAGGGAGGAGTCTTGTCTACCTTTTTTCTACAGGGCTATGCTAGTCAGAGAACTGGCCTCGTGGGAGAAGAGGACTGGGAACAAAGAACTGGAATCTCCCAAGAGGCTTTGCGCTACTTCCTGCTCGAGCTGGGCGGTCCTAGGTTCCCAATACTCACGGATTGTTCCTGCCATCTATCCTACAGAAAGTACCTTCACGGTAAGTACCCAATGTAACATTCTGACTGCCTCAGGCGACTGTGCTCACACCTAAAGAGTCTTGCATTTCTCACTTTTCTTAGAAATATAATCTGATCTTTACTGGATTCAGTGATTTAAAATGCCAGGCTTTACAAGGCAGAAAATTGGAAGAGAAAGTGATAATCAATATATGGTACATTCAGAGGGGACAGGTGCAAATGCCTGGGGAAATTATTTCAAAAGCAGATTTTAATTTGAACCCTAGGAGGAGTAATGATGAAAATGAGTATTTGAATCCTGAAAACCCTGATAAACTCTTGGACTGTGCACAGGGACCTTGACTTAGTTCAGAGCCCAGTTTGATGAGCCAGAATTTGGTCTGATTCAGTCTTGATTGACCTATATCCAATTCTGATCTGATCTGGACCACAAATACAAAGTGAGGTTGGGAAATCCAGATTGTTAGTGACTTGCATTAGAGACTCAAAAGATTTGGGATTTTTTTTTTTTAACACAGATTAAATTTGGAGACATAGTGGACCTTAAAGAGATTAACTCAGCTAAATTTCAGACAGGTAGCTTCAGGGGGCTTTGTGTTAGGCACCTATAGCATCTGCTGTTTTTCAAACCAAGCACAACAACAATTTTTAAAAGCTTCTGATTGTCCTGTTGTGAGAATTCATGCTGCTTTTGTCCTGGCACTTTCCATTTATTATTGAGGAATTTCCCCAGAGTACCTGCAGATCCCCAAACTTCAGAGTCTTAACAGTATTACCTATTAGGCCAACTACAACCATTTCTTGAGAAGGGTGTCATGTCCTTGCAGTGAAGTTTATCACAGATGTATTCAAGTCTCTTACTCTAAGCCTCAAGTCAAGTCTCAATTTGTTCGCTTTCCCAACTCACGAGGAGATCCTCATGAGTTGGGAAACAAAGAGGATCAGCTGGCAAGGCTCCCCCAGCCAGTCAGCCAGCCAGCCAAATTGGGGTGGTGGTCTTATCTGGCGAATATATGCCTAAGCCTAGATTTTTGGCTGGAAATTGGGGGGTGGTGGTCTTATACGCCGGAATATACAGTAAACCAAAAAGATAATACACCCCAGACCTCTGATAGGTTGCTTTGGGCAGTTCAGTGTTTATTGGTTAATATATATACAGTAATCCTAATTATTTAGTAGGTGATCTGTAGGCAAAACAACTTAGCTTGCACCATGCTCAACATCCTGTGTAAGAGCAGTGTTGATCAAACTCGCTGTATCATCAAAATGTTATTCAGCACATGCTGAAAGCAAAGCAGTATAATCATTTGGCTGTAAAACCGAGCTGGAATATCAGAGTTGAGTAATTTTTAAAGATTTTCCAGCAATGATTGGATGCAGCTAAAAAATATTGTGTGCTTGTAACAATGCCAGTACTTTCGCAAATGCACCTTGGAAGTAAAATATTTGAGAAATGAAATTCTGAGTATTGAGAGAGAGGCCGAGATGGAATCACTTTGACTATATATAGATGAAAATTGTTTGAATTATTATAACTGTTGCTATAGGAATAATTCAATAGTGACATAATTTTCAATCACCAAGCATGATGAATTTTATCTTAAAGTTAAAAAATGTTGGCTGACAAATGCTTTGCATAGGTTCTCTTTTATCTTTCCTTTCTTTATCTTCATACGTTAATCTTGCTGGTTCACCAGAATAGCTTGTGGTTATACAGTTTTTTGCAAACTGGTTAAGAATGTAAAGTCAGGCCTTAAAAGAAATATAATCTGTGGTAAGTGTTGAGATTGGGAAGGGAGGAAGAAAAGTAATGACAATGCAAATTTGACATGATGCTTACCAGTTCTTTTAAATAGATTCTATGCTTCAGTTTTTCTTTTGCAAAATGTTTATATTCTGATTGTAGACACCCTGGAAATTAATGTCTCAAAGTCTCCTAAGTCCTTCCCATACTGTTTATTCTCCATCTTTTATATGCCAAAAGGTTGTGCTGGAGTAAATTAATTGTAATTAGGTACCATTGAAATCAGTGTGAAAAATTACCCACAACTCAGCTAACTCTCATTTACTGAAATGAATTCAGCTAATTTAGCCAGGATTCAGCTCAAAATGTTTTCAAGCACATGATGATAACTTCATAGGATTATCTAGTTTCTAGTAGTCCAGATGAACCAGTGTGGTGTAGTGGTTTGAGTGTTGGACTAAGACACTGGGAGACCAGGGTTCAAATTCCTGCTCAGCCATGGAAAACAAGGATAAGTTTGGGCAAGTCACACTCTCTCAGCCTCAGAGAAAGGCCATGACAACCCCCTCTGAAGAAATCTTTCCAAGAAAACCCTGTGCTGGTGTTTTTGTTAACTGCCTTCAAATTATGTCATGTCTTTTCATGATATGTCCAAAGTATGACTGTTCCAGTTTAATCATCTTGGCTTCTAGGGAGTGTTTAGGCTTGATTTGCTCTAGGAATCCACTTATTTGCCTTTTTAGCAATTCATGGTATCCATAGAACTCTTCTCTAGCACCACATTTCAAATGAGTTGATTTTCTTCCTGTCAGCTGTCTTCAATGTCCAGCTTTCATAACCATACATAGAAATGAGAAATATGATAGCATGGATAATCCTAACCTTAATATTCAATGATATCTCTTCATACATCAGGATCTTGTCTAGTTCCTTCATAGCTGCCTTTCCAAAGCCTAATCTTTAAACCCTGTGATAGGATTACCATAAATTGGAAATTACTTGAAGGCACAACAACTGGTCCAGATAGGGATTGTAATGATGAGTGCCTTCCCCTGTATTACAGTACATTAGTAACGTTGGTTGCTTTGTAGTACTGGGGGAATAAAAATCCTCACCCCTCATGGGAGCAGTATAATAAAACTTATTTCTCAAGCCACATTTAAGTGATGCAAACATGATATGGCAAAATGTCTGGTGAAGAAAAACAGCAAGTTTGCAAATGTATACTTAATTTGAGGATTTGGAGAAACCATTTTATTCATTCAGTTTGGTAAATATCAACTCTTAAGCATCTCACATAAGATAACTTATTTTGGGAATAAATTTCAGCTCCTTCATAGTTCAGACTAAAGCCTGGAGCAGATTCTCTGCTTCTCTGATGTGGAAGCCACCAACTACCACTGAGATATGGCTATGTTGAGTTATTTCTGTGTATAATTAACAGTGGAAATATTTCCCTTTCTTTTTCTTTATAGGTACACTTTCTGTTCACCATATTTATTTAGATCATGTTTGCCATCATGTTATTAGAGGAATAAATAAAATCTTCTGGATGGTGCAGGGACATGTTTTATCCAGTATAATCTAGCAATTAATTTGCATCATCCTTTTAGAATTTGCCATTAAGAATACCATACATATTTTTTCACCCATATTCAGGAATATTCAGATACTCTGCCTTGTCATATTGTTTTGGTTTCAGATAGACTTTGTAATAGTATGTCAGGAAAGCACCTCATTTCACTTTAATTCATGCTCAAGGCAGACCATATAGGTGCTACTTCCTCCACCTGTAATTCCTTTCTACTTTTCTCTTTCTTTTCCCTGCCTCTCTTTTTTCTCCTCTCATCTATGGAAACTTGAGTTGTGATTGCTAGGTTGATCGGCATATATTGGACAGTCAGTTGGCCTAGTAACTATTATTTGACTTCTGTGTTTGATGTGCATTCTTACAGGTGTTTACCTTGATACATTTTTCTTTAAATTTCTTTTTAGGATTCACCTTTTACAAATGCAGGAATGGGGTCTAATCTAAACCTTTTGGGTGAAATAGAATGTGATGCCAGTATTATGGATGGAAAATCACTAAATTTTGGAGCAGTTGGCGCTCTCAGTGGTATGTTGATCAAGTTTTCAAAGGTGAAATGTTGAAATTTGTAAAAGTCTGTGAGTATGTTGTTAAAGCAGTCTTTATGGTCTCCAGATGCATTGGCTTGCAGCTGCCATCATCTCCAGAGGGCATGGCAGATGTAGTGGCCAGCTGACCAGGAACGACACAAGATATCTAATTGGGCAAGGCCACTCTAATCTCTAAATAGTATGTTGGAACAAATTAGAATGTTGTTTAAAATGATGCAGAGTATTTCAGCTCTCCTTAAGTATGATGTTGTAATTGCATGATGCAAAAACAAGCACCATGATTTGGTTCTAGAATTTGTCTCATGAAAGTGGAATGAGTCTTTCCATTGGTGGAAAGCACCTTAGTAATGATTTTCAAATTCCTTCTCCCTCTACTTTTCTCTATGGCCTGAAAATATGCTCCACAGGTTTGGAGGACTCTCCAGAATAGCATAAGAGAGAGATGGGGGTGGGAGGAGGTCTTCTCCATTCTTACTAGCCAGAGTGTCCTGAGCAGAATTCTACTTAATAATATCTTCCAGTAGTTTGGGGTGGGGTGGGGGCTGGATCCAGCCCCTTATCTTTTAGATGTTGTGTGAAATAAAGCTTTGGCCTCATTCTTACTTTTCATCTCTTTTGTGATTGTTGTTTTGAGCTTTATGGCAACATTCCTCCACACAATTGATTAGCTGGGTATTTTGGGGATCAGAGTACAGTACTACTGTATTTTCTGTTATTTAGAAAGCGTACCATAAAACAATGCTCACTGGTGATTAGTGCTGCTTTAATCATTCTTTCAGTACTCTTACATGTCATTGATTGACTTCGTCAATCTGTTTTTCCAAGTCCAGATAAAAATAAAGAGACTTTCTCAAGTACAGTACTTATTTCTAGCCTATATATAGTCTAGCAGAGTCTCTTAGACCACAGTCATGGGATGTACTGTACATAGTATTTCAGCCTCTATTTAGGAAAGAATGCAGACATGGGAAAAATTTATTTTTCATTTTCCAATCTCCCTTTAAGTTGGAGCATGAGCCTGCCCTTGATGTTTTTGCTGCAACAGACTAACACAGCTACTCCCTGAACATGTTTTCAAATCACTCTTATCTTTTTCAGGAATCAAAAATCCTGTTTCTGTGGCGAATAGATTATTGTGTGAAGGACAGAAAGGAAAACTCTCTGCTGGCAGAATTCCACCATGGTAATCACTTTATTCTCTGCTTGTTTCTTTGGTGCTGTAATACTTGCCATGTTTAAAAGCGTTCTTGAAAGACAACTAATATTCTTTTTGCTAATATTCTTTATTGCACATCAGTAATAGCGTGCTTTTAAAATGTGGACTGGCTTTGCTGATCGATTCTTGGAACATCTTGTGCACTTCTTACTGTTGTAAATAGAATGGAGCATTAAGGATAAAAGGCTGAGGTTCAGCGTATTTTTGTGGTTGTTTGTGTAGCTGTTTACACTGTAACTAAGCTTTTATTTCTTATGCTTTGTTCTTTAAATATTAAAGTCCAGTAAATCAAACCTCAAAGCTAAACTTAGCTTGTTGTTGAGCAATTTTACATTTATGCTCTCCTTTTACTTCCAGGTTTTTTAAAGTTTTAGCATATGCTGTTTTCCTTGTGGAAAACATTTTCAGGTTGATTTAATATTTGTGGAAAGTTGAGGGTAAGCTGTAATTATGGTCTTCCTTTGCAATTGTAATGATTTTCAAGTGTGGAGGAAAAAGGCATTATATTTGCCAAATTATTCTCTGAGCATTCATTTCAAATGGATCCGCTCATAGGATATATCTTAGAGGAATAAATGTTCTAGATGGTTTATGAGAAGGAGAAGACCTGTGGTTGGACTGTTTTGCCAACTTGTTGGGATTTGATTTCAAGGAGCTTTGTTGACATAATTTTGAAGAACCATCTGAGGAAAAACAGATTGAGACTGAATCCAGACAAGATGGAGGTGCTCATGGTAGCGGCCCCGAAACCAAGTATTGAGTTGCAAGCTCCAGTCCTGGATGGGGTCACACTCTCCTCCATTGACTGTGTTCGCAGTCTGGGGGTGCTCCTTGACTCGTCACTCCTGATGACAAATCAGGTAAATGCGACAGTCAGGAGCGCTTGTTATCAGCTTCGGCTGATACGCCAGCTGCGCCCTTTTCTGGAAGTAAGGGATCTTGAGACCATTGTGCATGCGCTGGTAACCTCACGTCTGGATTTCTGTAATGCTCTCTACATGGGGCTACCCTTGTGCCTGGTTCGGAAATTACAGCTGGTACAAAATATGGCAGCCAGGCTAGTTTCTGGAACATCTAGGAGGGACCACATTACTCCGGTTCTGAGGTCCCTCCACTGGCTGCCTATCAGCTTCCGGGCCCAGTACAAGGTGTTGGTTATCACCTTTAAAGCTCTAAATGGCTTGGGTCCAAGCTATCTCAGGGACTGCCTTCTCCCTTATAATCCTCCCCGCGCTCTCTGGTCCTCTGGGAGGAATTTGTTGCAGCCTCAAAGATCTAGGCTTGCGACCACCTCCCAGAGGGCTTTCTTGGCTGTTGCCCCCAAATTGTGGAACAGCCTGCCGAATGAGATCCGCCTGTTGACATTGTTAGACAGCTTTAAAAAGGCTGTCAAGACGGATCTCTTCAGGCAGGCTTTTCCAGAATAGCTAATCCCTGCCTCAGGAACCCCCTTTGGAAGTTGATTCTGGAGCTCCTAACTGTTGCTGCTCGCTAGGAAGGGTTTTTAATAACAATTGTATTATATGTTGATTTTAATTTGTATTGATTTAATAATGTTTTAAGGGGGGGAAGGGATTTTGAGTTGTTTTATATTATGTATTATTTTACTGTTGTAAGCCGCCCCGATTGTTCGCAGAGTGGCGGGATATAAATAAATTTTACTATTATTATTATTATTATTGCCCTGACTAAATTGCTTGAACACAGTTTGCTGATCATATTGAAAGGAATTGTCCCAAAAGAGCAGAAATGTCATGTGATCAGTCACTTAGCCTGTACTAAACATAAGATGCAGCTGCTAAATAGAGTTTTTGTTTTTTCATCACCAAGTGCTATATGTATTCTTATGGGTTTCATTAGTTCATAAATAAATAATATGTAGAACAAGACAGCAATAGAATGGCATTTCCTGTAATGAACAGATATTGAGTGGAGAGTTAGGTTTGCAAGATTCTGTACTCCCCACCATGTTAATATCAAGGCAGAGTTGTTTCTCCTAGGTTGTGTAGTCTTGCACTCAGGAATGTATAGTGAGCAGAGATTGCAAAAAATGCTCCCAAGCAAAAACTGGAACTGGCGATATGTCTTCTTTGGGGTTTGAAAAATGAATGTGTTTGATGTTAAATAGTTCAGGGGGTCCTTTGGAACCTTTTTCAAAGGTGACTAGCCGTTGCTACTTGAGAAGGTTTTTAGAAGAGGCAGTTGATCTTTTAAAATTATTATTAGCCAGGCTGAAGAGTCTGGAGAGGTTGAGGTTCTCAAAAATGGCCTTGGGGGACTGCATGTTGGTCTGAGATACACCTTGCCTACTTCTGATTCAGTGGATAAAATTGACAAAAATAGATACAGATCAGTGTATAACAGTAATACAGCCGCACCCCCCCCCCCGCCATCCACAGGGGATACCGTTCCTGGATTCACGACAGATACGTGAAACTGCATATAATAGCGAGCCATCATAGAATACCATAGAGTGGCACTGGAGGACCTAGAAAATGCCTAGAGAGGACGCCTCTCTAGGCATCTGGTGTGACTGGTAGCATCCCATGTAAATTGACAATTGAGTTGCATTGGAGAACCTCCCAGTGCTTAGAGAGACCACCTCCAGTGTGACTTTGTGATCCTCCAGATGCCTAGAGAGACCTCCCCCCCTTGCAGGTAAGTGAAACTGCGTGTACCAATCCCATATAAACGTGGGGCAGCCTGTGCATAGATATTTACTATAAACATAAATATATTTATTTTTATATAATAAACAGTACTAAGAAATAAAATTTCTTTAAGTCCACAAAGAATAAATTGATGATATGTTTATTAGGAAGGAAATAACAAGCCCCTTAACAAATCTTGCCAAGAAAACCCCATAATGGGGTTTGCATTCGGGTTGTCATTTGTCGGAAACAACTTGAAGGGCTGTGACAACAAATATTTAAAATATTTGTTTATTTATTAATTATTGTTACATGTATTAATGATTCTATTAATTAAAAATCATTTAGGATTAAAATTTAATTTGTTATTGAATAAATACAATATTATATAGTGGCTAATTCATTAAAGAATAATTTTTAAATTTTAAATAAACTTGAGAAACAATGACTTTTAAATCATTGTGGTATGGTAGCATAGACAATAGCAGTGGCAACAGTCAAAGCAGCAAATCATCATCATCACCATCATCATTTCTATCCTGCTTTTTTCCCAGTTTGGGACTCAAAGCTTCCTATTCCAGTTGTCCATGGAAGTACTTAGAAAACACCAAGGTTTCTGCTTGACTGGTGTTTGACAAAGTAGGTAGCCAATTGCACTTAGTGCTTTTATTGGGTAAAGTGAAGCCTATGGGCTGCAAGTGCAGAACCCTCTCCTTTTTTTGCTGCCCCCAAAGCCCTTGGCTCCCCAGATTTTTTAAAAAAATCTTTGGGTCAATCAACAGTCTTACAGCAGTAGTTTATCTCTATGTACTCCACAACTCCCAAACCAACTGAAAAGTGGCCACCACCACTCCCAAGTAGAAGTCAGGTAGAATTCCAAGTGCTATTTTGGTTGGGTTTTAGAAGCAAGTGGAATGGCGTGGCCCCCCTGTAGGAATGAAAATTGGCCTAATCTGGCCTACTCCCGATTTAGCTTTTTGCCACTGAATTCCAATGGCAGATTGGCATTTTTGAATTTAAAATTTCCAGGGGTACAGGTGTGTGTGCAAAATGGGGTTGGGGGCTCTAAGCAGCCCACATTTTAACCACCCCTGCTTCAGAATGATACTACCCTTGTGTGAACTTGATCAACTTTGTGAACAGCAATCAACAGTGAATTGCTAAAAAACAATATAATACGAAACTCGGAACTTAAATCCAAGTCAGGCATACATAAAGTAGATTCATTGGTGTAAGTGGGATATTTTTGGTAGGGTTGCCAGGTTGAAAACTGGAGATAGCTCCTGTACTTTTAATGGTACAGGTAACTAGCAACACTTGCTGAAACTAATTCCAGTTCTGTTGCTTTTAACAGGTCTTCCTTAAGTGGGATTAATGTTGAATTAGCCCATTGTTTGGAAATATTTTTTCCAAATTAGTCTCTGTGTATAAGTGAGATATTTGAAACCATTTTAAGAAACAATTTTACTCTTTCCTGAAATATAAGGAGATCTGTTTCTTTTGCCATTATTAATCTCTAAAATTACACATTCTGTAAATACAGACAGAACACTAATGTGGGCTGCAGTCTTAAACATACTCACTAAAGAGTAAGTCAGGGTTTCTCAGCCAGGGTTCCTTGAGATACTGAGATTGAAAAAAGCAAATATTTTTGTTCTGAGCTTTAGATGTACGTAATAATTTTTATGTAGGGGTTCCCTGAGACCTGAAAATTGTTCCAAAGGTTCCACCAGGGTAAAAAGGTTGAGAAAGGCTGGAGTAAGTCCTTTCACTGAATTTACAGGCACTTTTTTCTTAACATGATTTGGGTTGTCATGCATATGCATTCCAAGTGTTTGATTATTCATGTAACATTAAATGTTAAAGTATATTTTATTTAGTTGCTGAACCATACCGTTTTTCTTGGGCTTGATTACAGTGCAGAAATTATATCAAATGGCTGAAGTGGTTTTACTTCCCTTCATAAAACAAATAGCTTGCAATTAAGGTCCAGATCTGAAATATGTTTCCAGCCATAGTCTTGAGTAAAGCCTTTGTTTCCCCTGCCTTTTCTGCTTTCCCTGTTTCTAGTTTTTTAGTTGGTGAAGGAGCCTTCAAATGGGCAGTGGATCATGGGATACCAGCCTGTCCTCCAGGTGTCATGGCAACAAGTGAGTAAATGGTTGCTTGGAATTGTTTTCAGATGTCTAAAGCACAAACTCCAGGAAACATTAAAATCAGTAGGTCTTAAGTAAACGTGAAAGTATCATTGGGCATGACTACACTGTTATGTGTTTTTTTTTTTTTTTGGTTTGGATTGATTGTAAATATCATTTGAGGAGTTAATGAGCTTTAATTTGATTTGTAAGAAATTATTAAATCCTAGCGGTTTAGCATTTGAACAGATTTTCGTCAGTCCATTTTTGGCAAACACTTATTGTAATGTTACTAGCCATGACACCCCCTCTCCCCTTTTCTCTGGGGGTCCCCACATAATAATTGGCAACATTTAATAATGTGTTCAAACACACGGTCTTCCATGTAGTGTAGCCATTAACATAAAGACATGTTGCTTAAATCAGGTACGCACTAAGGGAGGGGCCATGCCTAAATTCCAAAGAAATGCTGATTCACAAATCAACTGAAGGCAACATATTTTCCTTGGATTTTTTTCCTGAGCTGTGAGGCTGTGTTCTGAAAGAGTTTACTTCTGACGTTTCACCTGCAGAGAAGATGCCAGCCACAGTTGCAGGCGAAACGTCAGAAGTAAACTCTTCCAGAACACAGCCTCACAGCCTGGAAAAAAACCAAGGAAAATCTATGTATGCTGGCCGTGAAAACCTTTGATTTCACATTGAAGGCAACACCTTAACTAAGCCCCAGGCTAATCCTGGCAGAACCAAAACTTGCCAATGACCCTCTATCTCTGTACCTCACCTAAACAAAGGAACGTTGCTTCTTCTCTTTGATTCGCAAAATATAAACCTATCAAAACAAAACTCCATTCAAGTGCACACAGCTCTTCCGGGACCCCCCACCTTGCTGGTGTCCTTTGTAACCTCATCTCTTCAGGAAAAGGTGTCATATCACCCATTACAGAGTTCACCTCTCTCTCCTTTTATCTCAGTCTCTCCCACTTTATTTTGCTAGTGTTGTGTGAATGCTTGATGTTGAATGTGTGTGTGAATGTGGTTATTATTTTTTCATTCTATCTAGTTTATGCCTCCTCCACTGGTACTTGTATAGTTGGTCACAAGATCCCGCTATTGTTACCCTCCTCTTGCATAGCCACAGCAAATACATTAAATTCCCCACTTCAGTATCGATATTTTGAGGGTCCCCCAGACCCCTGAGCATAGAGGATAACAGTAAGGGAAACATGTAGAAGAATTTCAGAGCCCTGGTGGCGCAGTGCTTAAATGCCAGTACTGCAACTCACCACATTGCAAGTTCGATTCCAGAGGGCTCCAAGGTTCACTCAGCCTTCCATCCTTTCGTAGGTCGGTAAAATGAGTACCCGTCTTGTGGGGGCAATTAGCTAACACATTGGAAACTGCTTAATGCAGTGTAGATGTGTAATTCTATGATTCTATGACATTGCTATTGCTTAAAAACAATTTGTAAGCCGCTCTAATAGCCTTGTGGCTGAAGAGCGGGGTATAAATAAATAAATAAATAAATAATAAAAAGTCATCCCTTCACATTTGCAGGGATTACGTTCCACAAACCCCCCGTGAATGTGAAAATTCAGCTAATAAAGACTGCCCTCCCCTCCCCCCCAAAGCGATCACGGGGCCTCTGGAGGCCCCGTAGTCACTTCCCTTCGCCTCCCCCAGGCAACCACGGGGCCTCCGGAGGCCCTCCAGAGGCCCCGTAGTCACCTCCCCATGCTCTCCTGAAAAGTGGTGATGGGGCCTCAGAGGCCCCGTCGCCACTTTCTTCGGTCTCCCCTCGCGACAAACCGCGAATATGCGGAACCTTGAGTGTGGAGGCTGCGAATATTGGAGGGAGGATGGTAGTTGGAAACTTCTTGTATGCTAGAGATATGAGAGGTTGAATAAAATGTGTTGTCTTGACTACACCTTCTGTTGAACACTGATGCAAACAGCACTGTTATCTGTATTTGGCAGACACTTCCAAGGAGAAATGCAAGTAGAAGGCACGTGTTGTTTGCATTTTTAAAAGTCTAGTGATTTGTGTTATGTCTATCGCAAGAATTCATGGATATTTGTATGAAATTGCTGTATAAAAACCTGATTCTCTAATTTTGTTCCTCCACTTTAAAAAGTTCTCATCTCACTTACATCATCTTGTGTCTGCAGCATTCTGTGTAACAGATGGTTTATTATTTTCCATTTCCTGTAGCTTCCTTTTCCATATTTCTATTATTTCATTAATTTGATTTATTAAATGTAATAAAATGTTTTTCTCTGCATTATATAGTTTCAAATAATATTAATGACACTCCTGCAATTAGAATTCCATGAAAGTAACCAAGAATTTAAACCCTATAAACATTCCAACACAATATAAAATGTAATATGAATATAAAAACTAAAATACATCACACAATAAAAGTTAAAATTACACTGCATGGCCTAAAATAATTGACCTTAAGCGCTGTAAATACCAAGATAATTTGAAGGTCTGGAAGAACAGAGAGGTATTATCGTGTTGCTGAAAAGAGAGCAGTATGGGCATCAGTATGTTGCTGAAAAGAGAGCAGTATGAGCTCACCTTGTAGCAAATTTCAAGGCCACCCTTCCAATCTCAAAATATCTAGCCCAGTGGCTCTTAGCCTTTGCTTTAGCAGGGACCCCCTTTAAATATCTTTTGTTGCCGTGGCCCCCCAAGACTTAACTCATGCTAGGTAGGGCTTACAAGTACAGTTGTCCCTCCACATTCGCGAACTTGACATTCGCGGTTTCGGTTATTCGCGGTTTTGGGAGGGCCCCCCCGGGGCCCCCCCAAAACCGCGACACGGGGCCTCCAGAGGCCCCGTGAAAGACATAGAGGGAGCGGGGAGGCCCAGGGAGGCGTCCACGGGGCCCCCGGAGGCGCTCCGGAGGCCCCATGAAGGCCTGGGGAGGGGTGGGGAGGCGATCCTGGGGCCTCCGGAGACGCTCCGGAGGCCCCAGGAAGGCTTGGGGACGGGGTGGGGAGGGCTGGGGAGGCGATCCTGGGGCCTCCGGAGACGCTCCGGAGGCCCCAGGAAGGCCTGGGGATGGGGTGGGGAGGGCTGGGGAGGCGATCCTGGGGCCTCCGGAGCATCTCCGGAGGCCCCAGGAAGGCCTGGGGACGCGGTGGGGAGGGCTGGGGAGGCGATCCTGGGGCCTCCGGAGACGCTCCGGAGGCCCCAGGAAGGCCTGGGGACGGGGTGGGGAGGGCTGGGGAGGCGATCCTGGGGCCTCCGGAGACGCTCCGGAGGCCCCAGGAAGGCCTGGGGACGGGGTGGGGAGGGCTGGGGAGGCGATCCTGGGGCCTCCGGAGCATCTCCGGAGGCCCCAGAAAGGCCTGGGGACGGGGTGGGGAGGGCTGGGGAGGCGATCCTGGGGCCTCCGGAGACGCTCCGGAGGCCCCAGGAAGGCCTGGGGATGGGGTGGGGAGGGCTGGGGAGGCGATCCTGGGGCCTCCGGAGCATCTCCGGAGGCCCCAGGAAGGCCTGGGGACGCGGTGGGGAGGGCTGGGGAGGCGATCCTGGAGCCTCCGGAGACGCTCCGGAGGCCCCAGGAAGGCCTGGGGACGGGGTGGGGAGGGCTGGGGAGGCGATCCTGGGGCCTCCGGAGCATCTCCGGAGGCCCCAGAAAGGCCTGGGGACGGGGTGGGGAGGGCTGGGGAGGCGATCCTGGGGCCTCCGGAGACGCTCCGGAGGCCCCAGGAAGGCCTGGGGACGCGGTGGGGAGGGCTGGGGAGGCGATCCTGGAGCCTCCGGAGACGCTCCGGAGGCCCCAGGAAGGCCTGGGGACGGGGTGGGGAGGGCTGGGGAGGCGATCCTGGGGCCTCCGGAGCATCTCCGGCGGCCCCAGAAAGGCCTGGGGACGGGGTGGGGAGGGCTGGGGAGGCGATCCTGGGGCCTCCGGAGACGCTCCGGAGGCCCCAGGAAGGCCTGGGGACGGGGTGGGGAGGGCTGGGGAGGCGATCCTGGGGCCTCCGGAGACGCTCCGGAGGCCCCAGGAAGGCCTGGGGACGGGGTGGGGAGGGCTGGGGAGGCGATCCTGGGGCCTCCGGAGCATCTCCGGAGGCCCCAGGAAGGCCTGGGGACGCGGTGGGGAGGGCTGGGGAGGCGATCCTGGGGCCTCCGGAGACGCTCCGGAGGCCCCAGGAAGGCCTGGGGACGGGGTGGGGAGGGCTGGGGAGGCGATCCTGGGGCCTCCGGAGCATCTCCGGAGGCCCCAGAAAGGCCTGGGGACGGGGTGGGGAGGGCTGGGAGGCGATCCTGGGGCCTCCGGAGACGCTCCGGAGGCCCCAGGAAGGCCTGGGGACGGGGTGGGGAGGGCTGGGGAGGCGATCCTGGGGCCTCCGGAGCATCTCCGGAGGCCCCAGAAAGGCCTGGGGACGGGGTGGGGAGGGCTGGGGAGGCGATCCTGGGGCCTCCGGAGACGCTCCGGACGCCCCAGGAAGGCCTGGGGACGCGGTGGGGAGGGCTGGGGAGGCGATCCTGGAGCCTCCGGAGACGCTCCGGAGGCCCCAGGAAGGCCTGGGGATGGGGTGGGGAGGGCTGGGGAGGCGATCCTGGGGCCTCCGGAGCATCTCCGGAGGCCCCAGGAAGGCCTGGGGACGCGGTGGGGAGGGCTGGGGAGGTGATCCTGGGGCCTCCGGAGACGCTCCGGAGGCCCCAGGAAGGCCTGGGGAGGGCTGGGGAGGCGATCCTGGGGCCTCCGGAGCATCTCCGGAGGCCCCAGAAAGGCCTGGGGACGGGGTGGGGAGGGCTGGGAGGCGATCCTGGGGCCTCCGGAGACGCTCCGGAGGCCCCAGGAAGGCCTGGGGACGGGGTGGGGAGGGCTGGGGAGGCGATCCTGGGGCCTCCGGAGCATCTCCGGAGGCCCCAGAAAGGCCTGGGGACGGGGTGGGGAGGGCTGGGGAGGCGATCCTGGGGCCTCCGGAGACGCTCCGGAGGCCCCAGGAAGGCCTGGGGACGGGGTGGGGAGGGCTGGGGAGGCGATCCTGGGGCCTCCGGAGCATCTCCGGAGGCCCCAGGAAGGCCTGGGGACGCGGTGGGGAGGGCTGGGGAGGCGATCCTGGGGCCTCCGGAGACGCTCCGGAGGCCCCAGGAAGGCCTGGGGACGGGGTGGGGAGGGCTGGGGAGGCGATCCTGGGGCCTCCGGAGCATCTCCGGAGGCCCCAGAAAGGCCTGGGGACGGGGTGGGGAGGGCTGGGAGGCGATCCTGGGGCCTCCGGAGACGCTCCGGAGGCCCCAGGAAGGCCTGGGGACGGGGTGGGGAGGGCTGGGGAGGCGATCCTGGGGCCTCCGGAGCATCTCCGGAGGCCCCAGAAAGGCCTGGGGACGGGGTGGGGAGGGCTGGGGAGGCGATCCTGGGGCCTCCGGAGACGCTCCGGACGCCCCAGGAAGGCCTGGGGACGCGGTGGGGAGGGCTGGGGAGGCGATCCTGGAGCCTCCGGAGACGCTCCGGAGGCCCCAGGAAGGCCTGGGGATGGGGTGGGGAGGGCTGGGGAGGCGATCCTGGGGCCTCCGGAGCATCTCCGGAGGCCCCAGGAAGGCCTGGGGACGCGGTGGGGAGGGCTGGGGAGGTGATCCTGGGGCCTCCGGAGACGCTCCGGAGGCCCCAGGAAGGCCTGGGGAGGGCTGGGGAGGCGATCCTGGGGCCTCCGGAGCATCTCCGGAGGCCCCAGAAAGGCCTGGGGACGGGGTGGGGAGGGCTGGGAGGCGATCCTGGGGCCTCCGGAGACGCTCCGGAGGCCCCAGGAAGGCCTGGGGACGGGGTGGGGAGGGCTGGGGAGGCGATCCTGGGGCCTCCGGAGCATCTCCGGAGGCCCCAGAAAGGCCTGGGGACGGGGTGGGGAGGGCTGGGGAGGCGATCTTGGGGCCTCCGGAGACGCTCCGGAGGCCCCAGAAAGGCCTGGGGATGGGGTGGGGAGGGCTGGGGAGGCGATCCTGGGGCCTCCGGAGACGCTCCGGAGGCCCCAGGAAGGCCTGAGGACGCGGTGGGGAGGGCTGGGGAGGCGATCCTGGGGCCTCCAGAGACGCTCCGGAGGCCCCAGGAAGGCCTGGGGAGGGCGGGAGGGAGGGCCGGGGAGACCTCCGCGGGGCCTAGCAAGGCCCCGCAAAGGCCTGGGGAGGGCGGGAGGGAGGGCCGGGGAGGCCTCCGCGGGGCCTAGGAAGGCCCCGCGAAGGCCTGGGGAGGGAGGGGGGAGGGGTGTCGTTATTCGCGGTTTTTTCACATTCGCGGGGGTCCGCAGAACGGAACCCCCGCGAATGTGAAGGGACGACTGTATTTAGAGAATGCCAGGTTAGGACTTAAAACCCTAACAATAAATACCAGATGATGATGATGATGATGATTATGATGATACTACTACAATTACACCATCCATTAAACATTCTCTCAGAGGCGCTGGCAGAGGAAGGAAGGCTTTTCTCCTGTTTCTTCCTGCAAGTTTGTGGCTAGAGCGGTTTGTACAGCAAAGCGCAGGCCTAGCCGGCCAGCCTTTCCTTTGGCTTCTGTCACATGGGCTGAGAAGCCTTCAATCTTTCACATACATCCTGTGAGGACATAGCGGCCCCTGTGGGTCCGCGGACCACAAGTTAAGAATGACTGATCTAGCCAACCATGCCAGTGAGGGTTCCATGTCATGATAATTAGGACCACATCTTAGGGTCCCCCGGATTGGGTGGAAACGCTTCACTGGACAGCTTTGACAGGATGCAGTGATGGGGGAGAGAAATTGCTTCATCACTGCCATGCCACCATTGTATGTGCTATGATTTTTTTCCCATTTAGAGTCTAGATGTTTCCCTTTTTACTTTATAGTATAGCTCTGCTGTTTGTTAAGGAAACAGGTTCTGTGAAGCAAGACAAATTGTTTGGCAACAATTGTGTCCTCTGACTGTATCAAGTCCTTGTTCTGCAGATTGACCACCATATTTGGTGGAAATCTTGCAAATGATCTATTCTGGTTTAGCATTTTAAATTTAATGAGCTGTTGAATGAGTAGTTAACATCTGCATACCATCCATGATTTATAGAAGCTACAGTGCACTGCAAATTGATACCAAGGCACCCATGGGATTGTCCGTTTTCATTTGTTGTTGTGTTGCCTTCAAGTTTCGGCAGGCCTTTCCTACGTAATTAGATCCCGGCCTCAGGAGCTCCTGGCCTCTTTTAGTCTGCTGGCCATTTATTGTATTTATTGTTTTTAAATGTGATTTTAGAGTAGTTGCTTTTTAATTTATATTTGTTTAATATCTTTTTATAGGGGAGGGTGGGGGTGGGTGGTGTTTAGGGATTTTTATCTGTATTGTATTTTAATTTTTGTAAGCCGCCCCGATTGTTTTAACAGAGGGGCGGGGTATAAATAATAATAATAATAATAATAATAATAATAATAATAATAATAATGATGTTCTTTCTGACTTATGGCAACCCTAAGGTAACCCTATCATGGGGTTTTCTGGGGTGGAGAGTGTGTGACTTGCTCAAGGTCACCCGTGGGTTTCCATGGCTGAGCGGGGAATTGAACCCTGTTTCCAGAGTGGCGTCCAATGCTCAAACCACTACACCACACTAGCACTCCAGTTCTCATTAGGGAAATGTTAATAGCCAGGAAGTGCCAGTTTAAAACAGTGTATGTTAAATACTCTGTCTTGGCCTTGTTCGATCTTGGTTTTTTAAAAGTTTGGTATTTTTGCTTAATGTTTATTTGACATTTTACTGATTATTGTTACACTGTGATCCTCTCATTACATATCAGACAGCCCTGTTCGTCAGGGGTACAAAACATACTTGTGGAGTTACTCTCAGTGCCATTGCAATTGTGCAGGTGATATGTTAATGTGATTCATGTTTTATGCTGTTCCTGATGTTCTGTGTTTCCTGAGATTCCCCAGTCCTGTGATTCCTCAGTCTCCCTGCCACCTCCTGCGCCTCCCCATCCTCTGAACAAAGCTGGCCAAAAAAGCCCCATGATATGGCAACTTAGGTTCACCATATGTTGGCTACAACTTGAAGACACACAGCAACAAGTTTGAAATCAGTCAGCTGGCTTATTTCAAAGTGATACGCGCACACACACACACACACACACACTGCTGGCCAATGGCCTTGCCTTTGTTATTTTGCCTCTGCCTAGGTGGGCACACCTTGCCACACCTTAGCTCTGAAGCAAAAAGAAAGAAAGGGTGACAGGAACTCCCAGGCACCCAGAGTTTGCAGGGATCAGCTGAGCAGAAACAGGGCCCTTACAGCAAATGCAAGCCTTGCCCTGCTGCTAGAGGGCTGAGGACCACTGAGTCTTGGGTAACCCCCAAAAAGAGCAGGAAAAGCCCTCCCTTATGCACATAGAGACAGGAGCAGCATTCCATCGTAGACTGCCTCTGAAAATGGAGGCTCCATTGTGCTACCAGGGATGCTAACACCCACTGGCAGGCACACTTGTCACAGAATGTGGGCAGGGGAGGAGAGATGTGGGCTGCCTGCCAAGGGCCCAATCCTGCCATGCAGGGAAAGATGGGATGGCCCAAAGTTGGCCATCTCCCAAGCCAGCCAGTGTCCTGACTTCCAAGCACTGGATGCCAGCCTGCCCAATGGGATCGGGGATTCTGGGAGTTGCAGTCCAGCATCTGGGGAATGGATGCAAGATTTTAAAAACGTGGTCTCTGCAGGCAGGCCAAGAGAGGCTGGGATCAGCCACAGGCAGTCTGGGCTTGGGGGCCCCTTGGGAGGCAGGGGTTCCGGAGGTCCTAGGCATGTCCCCAAACGAAGCTCCTTCTAGGCAAGGTGGGGGGCGAGGGTAGCCCCGTTTCCTGAGCGCGGTCCCAAATCCCTCCCTTCCCGGCCGGTGGAGCGAGGAAGGCACTCTGTGCACCCTCAGGGGCCCCCTTCCCCTCCCGGTGGCCTGGCCTCGTCCCCTGCTTGCCTGCCTGCCCCATACTCCCTCACTCCATGGCCCAGGCTCCGGGCGCGGTGCTTTCCCATTCCGTGAGGAGGATCATCCCGAGGCATGCGTGGGGCTGGGCTGGGCAGCGCTGTGGCGAGTCCTGGGCTCGGAGGGGCCGAATCGGGACCGGGCGCTCCGGCTCTGGGGGAGAAAAGCCGCAGCAGCCACCTTGGCCTTGGCCTCCTTCCCTGCCTGCCTGTCTTCCATCTCCCCCTCTCCCCCGCCTTCGATTCCTCCTCAAAGGGGGCGAAGGGGGAGGAGAGGGGCAAATGTACCCACTTTGCCTTGCCCCCCCCCGGTCACCTGCATCTTTGCGAAGGGAGCGAAGATGCAGGAGATGGGCAGCAGGCGAGGCAAACCGCTGCATTCACTCCTCCCCCTCCGATTCCCTTGTAAAAGTGCAGAGGTTTGGCTGTGAACACTATCCCCCAGCCAGCCAGCCAGCCAAACCTCCAAGTTGGCTAGGAAGCTTCCCCCACCAGCCAGCCACCTTGCAAAGCAGGAGGAACTCAGAGGTTTCTTTGGCTGGCTGGCTGGCTGGCTGGCTGGCTGGCGGGAGCGTTCCCAGCTAAACCTCTGGGCTTTTACAAGTGCTCCTCGCGAGGAGCCCTTGTAAAAGCCCAGAGGTTTGGCTGGGAAGGCGGAGGAGAGGGGCGAATGTACCACACACGCTTTGCCTCACCTCCCCGCCCAGTCTCCTGCGTCTTCACTCCATTTGTGAAGGGAGCGAAGAGGCAGGTGATTGGGTGGCGGGTGAGGCAAACCGTATAACCAGCGTATAAGACAAACCCCAACTTTTGGGGATATTTTCCAGGGTTCAAAAGTTGTCTTATATGCCAGAATATACGGTACTTTACTGTTGTTTTTTGATGTACTGGTTCACTTGTCTCCACGTATGTGATTTTATACATTGTAGTTATGTATTTTTTTTCTTGGTTGTTTTAAACTGTTAGGAGCATAAAACTAGAAAATATTATCATTATTAATATGTCAAGTAAGCACTCTGACTCCTAAAATGAAATTATGACCCAGGTTGTCTGTTAGTTTCTACAAGAAATTACATGAGTTGACTGGAAGTCATGGGTTAATTTAACTTGCTAGTTCCAGTAGACTCACTGAATTAATGGAGATTTATAAAGTTAGCACTTAGTACACTCCATTGATTCAGTGGGTCTTCTTTTTTGAGGGACTAACAAGTTGATAGCTTTATCGTCCACCTGAATCCCTTTTTATTGAAACTTTGGTAGATAGTTCCCTTTCTTTTCAAGTGTGTTGGGTATTTTCTGGTGTCTAGCTTCATTTTTAGTAGCTAGTAGACTGTACACTTCATGTATTCTGGGTATGAATACTCACGCAGTGGCTCACAAGTCTTAAGTTGATTCATTCTGACAAATGAGAAGTATTTTGAACCCACATTATTCTCTTATATTTATACAGATACCTAAAACTTAAACACTGTGAAATATTAGAAGGAGATCCATGAGGGTGCAGTGTACCTTCACCAGAATTTCACTTTCTGATATTTATTTAAATCTGTGCTGTCTCTGGTTGTAAGCTGCCTGCAGCACTAAGCAGCTTTACTTTCTCAGGGTTAACTCTGTACTAATAAACCTTTTGTAATCTTTTCTTTACCAATTGCATTTCTGGCCAATCTGCCTTTGAGGCAAGGCTCTAAAAGCACTGCATCACCTGCTCTTTTTCTGTACACTCCATGAAATGACTGCCAGGGTGTGCTGTATATTTGGCTAGAGTTTGCCTGCATTTTGTGAACATTAAGAGTATGTCTACTCCCCGATCTCACACAAACCTACTGTATCTGATGTGTGTGTGGCTGTGCTTAAGCTATTTTCATGAGCTTGTAGCAGTTTTTTTTAAAAAATGTTTGGGTATCTCAAGAGCTATAATTGCTTTAATGTTTGTAGTAATATAGACACCATGATATCTCATGGTCTGTGCAATTGTTTCTGAAGCCTGTTCAGTCAAATTTCACTTTACTATTGATAGGATAGGATAAATCTGAATTATATTTACAAAAACTTAGAAGTAGAATTAAACTGAGCTGAAATAAAGTTAAGGGGAAGAGAAAACAGCACTGAAGAGGCTCTGTTAGACAATATTAGTAATAGGAAGAAGTATTGGTTCAGTATTTTGCCTTAGATAAGGTATGGACATTTGAGGTGTCAGATAAGTATTTTGGAGTAGGAGTGTAATCCTTGAGAAAAGTAACAGGTAATTTTAGGAATTTTCTTGCGGCTGCAAGGAAGTTTTCAAAAACCACATAATTTTCAAAACCTATTTGCAATTCAGGACTTATTCTGCATAAAAGTCTCATGTGATTTTATTTTTATTTTTTTTAATGGAAGACAGTATTTTGTGTGCAGGAAACAGCACTTTTTTCTCCAGGTGTGCCAGGGACATGCATTGTATTGGTACCTAATGGCTAAACGATTTCTTCTTTTCCTGGAAACTTGCAGTGAACCAGCATCCTATGCTTGTGGACCAGCACCGGTCCATGGACTACCGCTTTTGCTAGCACTGCACTGGATGACCATTGTCCAATCAAACTATTTGGGCCTCACCTACCACAAGAGGGTGCTGTTGAGAATAAAATGTGCAGGAGGAGTCACAACGCTGCCTTGAGTTTGCTAGAGGAAAGACAAGATGCACAAGATAGTCATTCATTTATTTCCCTGAATGGTTATGGAAGTACTATTGAGAGTTGATTCTTTTGTATCATTTGCATAAAGCAGATGAATTAGAGTACAATCCTGTGCCCAAGAGAACCAAGTAAGAACATCCATGCGATTGTATTCATAGTCAGGGAATCTCTAGATCAGTAGAGTAATGTTGTACTGTATGGTAGTATAAGCCCTGTGTTTCTTATGAGTTTGTCTAGCAAATATTCTTTCATCAGTATTTTTTAAAAGCATCAGAGGTATTTGCTATTCACAAATCCATTTTTATACAATATAGAACTTTAAGTAAAGCCCATTTCTTCTTCATGGTCTCTGTGACTCAAAAAAAAAGTCTGCACCTGTCGAGTGCATCATTTGAAACCTTCTAAAGCAATTACATAAGCATTTTGGCAGTAGCCCCACACCCTCCTGTGTACCATATTAGTGTGCTTCTTGCCTAAGCCCTCAGTTCCTTTTCATCTGCCACAGCAGCAGTGTCGATTAGGTGCCTTCTGAGTGTTTTCTTCTGATATTTGAACTGATTTTTGGTTCCACTTGGATCCTGGATCTCAGATTTGTATTTTGGCTTTCACTTGTCGGCTACTCTTCTCATCAGGATTGGACTGAGCTCTTCATTGGTGCTCCTAAACTGGAGTTCCTGTCATTTTATGGCCTCATCCGCATTTTTTTAAACACTAGGCCTCCTGTGGAGAGAGCCATTGTGTTAGAGCCTGTTCACACTGCCAGATCTTCACCCTACAGACCAGGCGGAATTGTACCTCACTCCTGAAGGCCTTGCTTTGGGAGGAGACTCTTGAATCCTCAGACACCTTGGTGGAGAATAAGGCTCTCCCTACTGCTTTGGTCTCTGTAATTAAGGCATGGCCCCATTGGCCTCAGTTGGGTAGCCTTGAAGCACTCCCTCATGGAGAACTCTACAACTACAAAAGCTACTGCTGCTTCCAAAATCACCCGCAGGAGAGACCTACCTCTGAACTAACTCTGAGAGCTTTATTAGAGATGGTAACTGAGTCTTTCTGACCATCCTCACAACTGAACCTGTGTTCCCTCAACACCTGGAAGGTCTTTGTAGTCGGCTAAGGACTTGGTCTTGAGCTGTCGCCAGAAGAGAGTCAAGGTGAATGACCCTTCTCAATTGGAGGTTGAACAGCCTTCTCTCCCTGTACAGGCTAAAGGTGAATAGAAAGAAGAGGGCTGCAGTATTAAAGATGATAATACAAGAGTACCACAGAGCACCAGACTACAGAAAATAAAACAATTGCACATGAAATAAATCAAGCAATATAGTGGAAACTATAATTCAAAATATTCAAGGATACATAAATGGAACACCAATAACACATGTAGAGAACATACAATACAGAATGAGGCTTGACACTCAATGCATATAACAACTAGAAAGAAGCTTAACAATCCATAGCAAATAATAAAAAAGAGGTAAACATTTGGAGGGTAATACTAAATAACCAATGATACAGAAATGAAATGTGCAACAATTACTACTACATCAATATATGTAGAAAACATACAAAACAGAATAAGGCTAAACACTTAGTGCATTCAACAACTAGAAAGGAGCTGAATAACCCTAAGCATGAAGCTTAATAAAGGCTAAATTGTTGGGGCATAGAAAGACGCGCTGTGTCCATCATGACCACCTGCAGAGTTGTTCCACGTCGACAGGATGCCAAGGAGAAGCTTTTCTGTAGAGACTTCTGCAAAAGACTTCAGGCTGAGAAGGAAAAATTCCTTCACCCCAGCACAGTGCCTTGAGCTCTGGCTTGCCAAATAAAGAAAGCAACAAGGCCAGCCTTCACTCAACTTGAGGGCTTTAATCTTTGTTTGCAGTATACAGTATTTACAATAAATATACAGAGTATAGGACAATCTCTCTTAAACCAACAAACTGCTTCGCCAACCAGCATCCACAACAAACCCATACTGGAGATAATTCCCATCTCCTTTTTATAGGCAGTTAAACAATGCCTGTTACATCAGGCATCTTAGGTGTGCATACTCTCAAATGCTAACTCACATACACACACCTGCCACTAGAGCTTAACTACTTTCATTTCTAAGCTTACAGCTCCATCTTGTGGTCACATCCATGTCATTTCCTGACATAAATAATCAGTAACCTGACCAAAAAACCACAAATGAAGACATAATATGACTGAGGCTTTAGAGGCTAAACAATCAATAACCTGACCAAATACCACAAATGAAGACATAATATGACTGAGGCTTGACAAGTGGCCTGTCCAAAACCCTGTTTTGAAAAACAATCTTTATCAGAATGTTGACTGGTAGTCTTCTTAAGAGTAATATCTAAAATAATCAGTGTGGCAGAGACAATGCTGGTACAATTCTCTCTGTAATAGTTACCATAGACTAATATTTATATAAATATTTACATATCCTACTTACTACTATATCTAGTGGAGTGATACCAAGTGTGTAAGGTCTGTAACTATTCTTAAAAACAACGAGACTCCCTCAGCAATAATGGGGTAATATCTGAAATAAACAACCACAAAGTTTAACAGTAAATTTCATAATTAACCCATAAGAAAGGCGATATAAAAGGACCTTACTCACTGGCAGTGTGCTTCCACACTGCACAAAATGTAAGCAGTATAAAGTAGTTATGAAGAACCCAGTAGATTTATACTGTAAAACCTCAACCAACAGCACTGGAACAAGGAACTGTAAACACCCATTACTCCTTATGACGTAGAAGCTCCAACAGTTACTAGGAGAGTGGAGAGATCTAGAAAGAATTATACTGTTAAAGCAACAGTGATCAGTGTAGAAAGGGAGAAAGATCAAGGGCATAATTTACCCTTGAGGATGTAAAGACTTAAGATTGTAAAGCCATTCTGCTTCTTTTCTAAGTCAGAGGATATTAGAATCATTCCAATTGTATTTATGAGGGATAACTATCCACAACAATGGATTTAAATGACTTTTCATGAGAGTGGGAAACAAAATGTTCCACCAGGGGAGCATCCATAACCTGGTGTCTGATTTTAGAATAATGTTCCAAAATGCGAGCACACACCTTGTGAGTTGTACTGGGATGTAGTTTCCCCTTGACTATTAGTCAATATGGTGTTGGAGGCAGCAGTGTTGCTCGAGTCTCCGCAGCCTGTGTGATTTATTTTGTTAGTCAGAGCCAAATGCATTCTAGTCACACTGTGGTGTCCCAGGCAACTGTGGCTCCCCCCCTCCCATTCCACCTTGCCAAGAAGAATGACTACAAGCTGCTGCTTCTGCCAGATCTCAGCATCCACAACAGCAGGGTGAGGCATCCTGACCTGCGAATGTTTCAACTCACATCTTGGAACATTTGCCAATAGTAGTGTTGTCTGACAAGGTTAAGCATGTGATAGAGGCCACCCACAAGCTGTCTGCTTGCTGGTCTTATTCCTACAAATGGACCAAATTCACTGAATTCCTGCAATCTGCATGTTACTCTAGATGACACTTGGACAATGCATGTGCTTGACTTACTGTATTAGTTTTACTCTCTGACAAGTGTTTGTCTCTTCTCTCAAGTGCTACTTATTGGCGATCTCATGGCATTTCCAACATCTTGGCAAGCTGTCTTGTTTTGTTGACCCCTTGGTAAAGAAATTCTTGAAAGGCTACAGGAATCTACATCCTCTGGTGATTGGATCTACCTCCCAGTGGAATTTGCAGTTAGTGCTCTCCTGCTCTCTCGCAAGCCTTTTGATTCTGTGGCTTCATGCAACTATAGATTACTTACCTGAAAGACTGTCTTTTTGGTTGCTGCTACATCTGCAAGATGAGCAGGAGAGCTTTGTGCCTTTCAGGTTGACCAGCCTTACCTGTGCTTCCACAGGGATCGAGTGGTCCTTAGGCCAGACATTCTTTCCTTCTAAAGGTAGTAGCAGTGTTCCATTTAAACCAGGGAATTGTATTCGTTGCTTTCATGTAGAACTCTGTTTCAAACCACTTTTCATTGTTTAGAAGTTCGCAGAGCAATGGCCTTTTATATTGACAGAACAGCTGTATTCAGACAATCTCAAAAGCTCATTGTGTGTTATTCCTTGAATAAGAAGGATCTTCCTTTCTCATCTCAGTGACTCTCCAAGTGGGTGGCAGCTACTGTTCACTTAGCACATGAACTGGCTGGCAGGCATCTCATGTGCAAGTGAGGCTTCCTGCAGCTAGAGCACTAGCAGCATCAGAGGCTTTCCTGAAAGGTGTGCCTTTACAGGACATTTGCAAGACTGTTGTGTGGTCTCAGCCTTCTACATTCATCTCTCGCTACAGACTGGACACCAGGGCTTATGCAGAGTCTGCATTTGGGAAGGCTGTCCTCTTTTCTGGTGTGGCATGACACTCCTTCCTGTGGTTAGTAGCCTGCTAGTCTCCTATTTGTGTGAGTCACAGAGACCACAAGAACAGGTTGTTTACCTGTAACTGTAGTTGTTCGAGTGGTCATCTGTGAACTCACACAACCTTGCCCTTACCCCCCACACTGCATCCTGCCTTCTCCTTAGCTTTTTGATTGCTGCTTCAATATCCAGCAAACTGAGGGCTTAGTCAGGAAGCATGCTAATATGGTGTGCAGGGAGTGGGTGGGACTACTGCCAAAACACTTAATGTAATTGCTCTAGAAGCTTCCAAATGATTCATTGTGCAGGGGCAGATAACCCATTTGTGTGAGTTAACAGATGACCACTAAAAGAACAACAGTTACATGTAAACAACCTGCTCATTTACTGTTAAGTTTGAAAAGGAAGTACTTCTGTCATTTCCAAAGTGTAATTTTTAATGAAGCTGTTACTTTTGTCTGGATATTATTCTTTGATAATTGAGAATTTAAATGCTCTTAATTTTTTTTTTAGGACTTAGCTTAGCAGCTTTTAAGAGGAACAAGAGGAAACTGGAATTAGCAGAAAAGGTGGAAACAGATCTGTTTCAGTTTAAGAAAAGAAGACAATCAAGTGAAAAGGTTAGAACACATTCAGAAAGATTCTGGTCACCCTTGAATCACTGATGTTCATCACAGTACAATGGTTAAAAAGCCGAAAATGTTTCACAAGCTCTTATATCTTAAATGAAAAAATATTGTAACATACATTGCACAAATATACCAACCAAAAGTAGAAAAAAAGGCATACGTGCAGTCATGGAGTGCCTGTCTGCCTATACATGTATCCACGTGATTTGAGTGTTACTCTGAGGAGTACCATGATACTTGGGAGCAGCTTATTTTGTGCATGAAAAAATCCCAGTGTTGCAAACTAGATTGCATGGAGACCTTTTGATTCTAGCTGAAATGTTTTATATGGGTAACAACATTGCCCCTCAGAGGGATGAAAGGAACTATCAAGAAAATATAATGGCTGGATCCCAACTTAGTCATGTTTTGAGAACACTCATTGAAATTAATGGAACAAAATCATGTTCAATTGATTTCAGCAGCCTAAAATCTTGTTTGCAGAACGAATTAAACTCATCCTGTTGTAATATATGTATCTTTGTGCTTATATACTCGTCACATCAGGAAAAGTAAAAAAAGGAGGCTCCAGTTCCCTTTGTTTAAAAAGAATATGTCTGTACACACACACACATGCTTGCAATACGCGCTATACAAATGACAAGGACATGTCCTCCTCTCATTCTCCAGATAAGTGGATTCTAGGTGCAGTTGTGGGTTGAGGCATCTGTCTGAACTGAAGGATAGAGGAACAAGGACATATCTTCCAGTCCACTCTCAGAAAAGGAAGAAAAGGAATGATTTATGCCAGTTTTTTAAATGATCAGTTTCCCCCCCCAGAATTCTTGATATTGAATAGTGTAATGTTTCCTAAAATAATAATAATCATTTATTATTAAACTGTATGCATTAGTTTTTCTTAATTGGAATGAATTTTTTTTTAATGTTTTATCTTGACTCAAGCCAACATGGTTATCTAGTGTTCCTGCTTGCTGTCAACCTCCACAGCCTTCTCCACATTTTGAAATTACACAGCCTTCTCAAAATGTAACCAAGTTAAGTTAGCAAACCAAAACCCTTTTACCTATTTGAAATGTTTTGCACATTCAGCTAAGGTTCTAAGCGCCATAAGATTGCAGCTAAGGGCTACACTCCTAACAGGTGTATTATTTAGGCAATATAGGATATCTCCTATCTTACAGTGTGTTTGTCCCGGTTTCTCTCTTCATTCAAATAGCCACATAGAGTTAATGATACTCTCCTATCTAACCACACACAGCCAGATGATATCAGAGGGTGTGGCCAGGTCCCTGAAGTCATGGTTTCCCTGCCAGCAGCAGCTTCCAGATGACGTGGCAGCCAGGGGGCCAGCTTTGTTCCCTCTTTCATCTTGAGGGAATTGTTTGCCCTCAGCTGTTACATGGAGAACTGCATGAATCCTGACCACAAGACCCAGCCAACTTTTCCAGGTTGCAGTTGGGAGCATTGCAAAGTATGTACCTGAGCACTGGCTGCAAGAGTATCCCTGTAAGACACACTTTGATCTGCAAAGTTTCACTCATTGTGTATTTTTCCCATTGGGGAAGATGCAGCACAGCAAGTATGACTCCAGAATTTAGGCAGTAGCTGCATCTGCTGCTTGGATCGAGGAAGTTTTGCTCACCCTTCACTTTCTCCGATCAGAGAAAATGTGGGGCAGAAGAAGCTCCCCACTGTTACGTATGTTTAGAGGTTCTCCTGTGACCCATTGGTCTCTCCAACTGGGAGGTTGTATGGGAGTGGTGGATCTCCACGTACTGATCCTCTTTCCCTTCTCTTTCTGATTGGGAGGTGGAGAGAGTTGGGTTGAGGAGTTACCACATGGTGAGGTTTTGAAGGCAGGTTAGCATTGGGAGAAGGAAGGGCCTCCGTGGATGTTTCAGAGACCATTTGCAAATGAGGTGCTCCCCCACTTTAGCATAAAATGATAGGACCAGTATTACTGACTCCTGACTATATTATTGTCACATTGCCTTTCTTGCCTTTGCAATTAAATTTGAAAAATCTCTGGATTTGATCCAGTAACATCACTATCTGTAGAATGGGTCTTTTCTGCTGTTGCTTTCTACTACAGTTCTCTGTAACCCTGTCTCGCAAACCAAAAAGCTATCCATGAGAGTTTGGAGAATCTTTGGAATGGTGCAGGCTAAATGAGAAGGGACTGTCACTTGAACATCTGAGTTCTTGGAAATCCTAGCTCCTTTTCACTTATGCTTGGTGGTTAGGAAGAATGATCACTTTGAGCATGTTTTGAAAGTCATGAAAGCCCCCCCCCCCCCCGTGGTTCATACAGTCAGTGTGATAAAAGTGTTCTCAAAGGAGAGATTCTTTGGCCATGATTTCGGTATATATCAGTTAGTAAATTAGTGGTTCTATTTCCATTAGTGATTGTGAGGGAAGGTGATCAGGATGAATCAATTAACTAAAATTAGAGTGCCTTCTTTGATGGGAAAGGATGGGATGCAGTTGTGTACATAAGCTATGAGAGTGGTAATCTGAGTCAGTACAGTGGGCCCTTGGTATTCACTGAGGTTTGGTTCCAGGACCCCCAGTGGATAGCAAAATCTGTGGATGCTCAAGTCCCATTATATACAATAACATAGCAAAATGGCACCCGTTATATAAAACTAGCTGGACTTGGCATACCATATGCCATTAAAAAACTTCCCCCCAAATGCCTAGGAGATCTCTTGACAACCCTTTGAGGTAGGCTGGTGGGTTTAACTCGCCCACCTGCCGCTCGTTCTGCCCCCTGCTGCCGTCCCCATTGCTCATTCTTCCCCTTGCCACCCCCACTGCTCATTCTGCCCCCTGTTGTCACCCACTGCTTGTTCTGCCCCCCCCACTCATTCTGCACCTCCCCCCACCCTCTGCATTCTAGGACACACAGGCACACACCACATCCACCCCCATGTTACTCACTCTCCAGCTCCAGCCGCCATGCTTAAGATCTACATGGTCCCGCCCCCAGTGTGCTGATTGGCTGCCCAACATAACTGTGATTGGTTGGTCAGTTCCCTAAGCAGCCAATCAGCACACTGGAAACGGCAACATACCCAAGAGAATTATATATATAGATAGCAAAATCAAGATTTGTGAAAAATTTTTGGTGAAAATATTTTGAATCCATGGATGGTGGAATCCATGGATATAGAGGGCCAACAGTAATTCTCAGGGGTGTGTTGTTATTATTATTATTATTATTATTATTATTATAAACCTCCCTAACTTTTTATAACCCATCTGAGCCTTCCTAAGGAAAATGGAACAGCTTGGTTTTATGATTGTTATTCTCACTCGGAACGGATGTAATTCAGTTCAAAGATAAACAGGTGACAAGCTTTGATTGTTTGGGAATGTTTTGTTCTAAGAAGGTTAAAATATTTCAAGAATGGGAATTTTCATATTGACGGTGTATTATGACTCAGCAGAGGCGATGTTTACACAGTTATTCTCAGTGTACTAATGTGGGTGCAAAACTCAGGTGATATGTTGGTTCTCCCATGAGCACCAGACTGAATACCTATAAAAAGATCTGGTGGACAAGTAAAGGGAAAGAAAACAATTGTACTCTAGAACTTGTTGCTAATGGATACATTCCTTCTGCCTCTTAAGTAAAAGCAACAGCACATGGATGTCAGTTTTATTTGTGTATTAAAGGATTTTTTATTTTTTCCTTTATCATATCAGATCTCAGAGTGGTCTATAGCATAAAACAAATACAGAAAACACAAAAACAAACAAAACAGACAAAACATTGCATAATGGTGTAAACCTGTGCATTATTGTTAACTGCCATCAAGTTGGCTTCAACTGACGAGACCTCCAAGACACCCTGTCACCAACAGCCCTTCCCTGGTCTTGTAAACGCAGGGCTGTGGCTTCTTTGAGTGTACCCACCTGTAATGTCATCTTCCTCTTTTCCTAACCTTTGCATGCCTGCTCAAAAATCTGACCAACTTCATTTGGTGGACCTTATTCTCAGGAAAGCATGTGTAAGATCGCACCTTCAAATGAATAGAACACTTAAAATGAAATTCTGTACATGCCTAAACTAAAATAAGCCCCTTCTGGGTTCAGCGGAACTTGTGTGTATGTGCTCGTGCACACCTTTCAATTGCCTGCTGATGTATGGTACTCCCAAGTTATATGCATATGGTGTTGCAGCCTTTGTGCTGTGAGAATGAAAGGACAGCAGAATATTTGCTTCTAGTACAGTAGGACCCCTGAATCCACGAGGGTTTGGTTCCTGGACTTATTGTGGCTATCAGCGAATGCCATTGAAAATAATGGGACTGCCTGTTTAAAATACCATAGAGTTGCCTTGGAGGACCTAGAAAATGTCTAGAGAGGATGCCTCTCTAGGCGCTTTCTAGGAAGACTATGGTATGTGTTCTGGTTTTTGTCACTGAAAGCACAGATATTGGTTCCGCTGATACGAGGGTCCTACTGTATATGCAGACTGGATCAAGGTCACCAGAAGAAAGTAGGTAGCAACTCAAAAGTAATGAGGGTGATGTATGTTCTCATGAAGGTGACAGCACCCTTCAGGAGCAGAAGTGATCTTTAGTTTGAGTATCTGTCTACAGCAGGGCTGAATAAAGTGTGCTGCATGTGGCTTCAAGGCCATTTTTGATGCCCCCCAATTTTGGCATGAATCTTTTTGCTAAAACTGTAGTTTTGTCGTTTTCATGCCTCCTCCCCAGTTGTTTTGGCCTCAGAAGAGGCCATTTTAAAACTGCAAGTAAAAGGGTCTCCCCTTGCTTAAAACAGCTGAGAGGGGGTTAAATGTGATAGCATTGTCCTCCATATCAAAAAGGGTATATATATGAGGAAGGGGGTTCAGCAGGAAAAAAAATCACAAAGTAAAACAAAATTCATGGATGAGGAGCATGTTGGGGGAGGTGTGGGAATCCAGGTCGCATGGGGGGACCAGTGAGGCTCTAAACCTTGGCAGTTGTACTCCTTTGGTCTACAGCATGCACAGAATGAATCACTGCATAGTGTTTAACTGATGTTGTATATAAAAACTTTCATATAATGCCATCTTGTCTAGCAGATTTCACTCATTCTAGATGATATTTCATGAGGTTTAGCTTGGTTTTTTATCTTCCTAGCACATCTGCTTGTTCAGTTAGAAAATTCCCAGTGGAAAAGAAGTCATTAAGAAGAACAGGGAAAGGTTTTGTTTCATTTCCAAATTGTTCAACTTTTTCTATAACTGGGGTGCCACTACTGAGAATCCTTTCTATTGTAGATAATATTTATATCTCTGATAGAAGATGAACATTGTCAGATGGCCTTGACAAATGGGTATGAATGTGTATAGCGTCAGCAAAGAAAAATAAGTAGTCCTTTCCTGCGTTGTTAGCTCATTTGCTGTGTGTTCCAATATGGCCTTCATCTACCGATACATCAGTATGGTGCCAACTCCGTGAATATGTTTTCAACACCTTTGTTTGCCTATCATGTAGGAGAATGACTCAGGAACGCTGGATACTGTTGGAGCAGTTGTTGTTGACCAAGAAGGAAATGTTGCTGCTGCAGTTTCCAGTGGAGGTTTAGCCTTGAAACATCCTGGAAGAGTTGGTCAGGTAGGTCAAACCTGTGCTTGCAAATGAGGGCTTTTCTGTACCAAGCTGCTGCTGCTGCTTCTCCTCCTCCTCTTTCTTCATATTTATTTCTTACCCATGGATCGAGGCAGGGAACAACAGATTTATACAAAACAACTAATATCAATTAAAGTACATATTGGTTGAAATACACAAACCCATTAAAACACATAATATCAATTAAAAGAATAAAACCAGTACATTAAAACACATTAACATTCACAGTTTAAAAATTATCTGGATAGGCCTGCTGGAAGAGACTAGTCTTTAATGCTGTTTTAAATTCAGACATTGTATTCAACTGTCGAATCTCTTCCAGCAGGCCATTCCAGAGTCTAGGGGTGGCTGTCAGCCTAGTCCTGGCTGACTAGAGCAAATGTCCCCTTGAGTGTACAGGTTATCAAAAATAGAACTTGGCTTTGTGTTTTTTTGCATAATAGAAATAAATGAAAAATTGGTTGGGGGATTTGTTTTCCAAAGCAGCTTATATAAGAAATAGCCATTTATGTGATGAATCAGTCTTTAAACGTGCACAAACCAAGGGTTTGACATCATAAATAGCTTCATTGAAGTTTGGGTTTGGCCCATGGTACTGGAAGAGCTGGCTGCTCCTGCATACACTGCTGGCCTGTTGAGTTCTGTCTGGGAAGCCATGCTTCACATGTCACTGCTCCCTGAGGCATAGTTGATGAGGTTTCTTGACTGAAGCTCCAGCTCTCTTTTCTGAGAAGCACACATCTTTCTGTTTTTTTAAAATAGTAAAGACCACCTTCCTTAAGCAGGCCTCCAATTTTGGGTGGTTAAGCAGAATCATTACGTGGGTTTTATTTGACTCCGACTATGATATTGTGTTTCCTGCCATTCCTGTGAATGCTTATGTGTTTTTTTCCAACATAAAATAAGTGATACTGTCCATGCGGGGGGGGGGGGAGGAAATCACAAATCCATAGTCAGGAAATATTTTTATAGGAAGAACCAAACATGCACAAAATTGTGGGAAAGCCTTTGAGATCTTTAAAAAAAGAAATAACTACTGGCTGTACCCAGCGTAACATACGTTGTTACAGTAGATTTAAAAGGTTCACACGATTCAGCTACATGCTATTGTATAGGGGCAAGGGGACACCAAAATCTATACAACAACTGAGCAGCCACCTAGCTAGCTGGCTCTCCCGCCCTGGACTCGGAGGCCTCTGGCGTGGCAGCTTCTCCTCTTGAACTCCCACAGTGAGGCATATAGTGGAGGTGGAGGGGGGGCTCCAGTTAGGCATCCGAGTCCTTGCCACGGCTTCTGGCTAGGCTTCCCCGCCCCCCCCCCGGGCCCGCATCATGGCAGCAGAAGCTGCCTCATGGGTGGTAGCAGCGGCTCCTCCTCTTTGCCATTGTGTTGTGAGTGGCTGGCAACAGTGCCCTTGTGAGGCTGGGGGTTTAGATGCAGATTGAGTGACAGGAGTGGATTTTGAGGTGGTGAGAGAATTTGCATGTGGGTGATGATTGGCTGGGGGGGTGAGAGGAGGGTGGGGCAGTGTTTCCTACGTGGCCAGCACACACACCCCAAAGGCATCAGATCCCACCTGATTTTGAAAGCTAAGTAGGCCCTTGTGAGTACTTGGATGGGAGACAGCCAACAAATATCAAATGTTATAGTGGAAGGAACTAGTAAAACCACTTCTGAGTATTCCTTGCTTAATGAAATTCATGGGGTCACCATAAGTCAACAGTTGACTTGGAAACATACACATAAGTATTGTATAAAGTCTGAATTGGATTATCAGTTGTTGGAGAGAGTTGAAATGGAAGGATAGAATTTTGCAGAATTCATTAATTTATTCATACTTTTGGCTAGAAACACTTCCAGACATACCAATCAGTTTAGACGAGTGCTGTTAATGATAATCCATGCTGTAATATGATACAGAATGTTACCCAGTTGATTCTTAATATTCTTACATACTGACTTTGCCTTCAAAGTTTTGTTTTCTTCCATGTATATTCTTTATTAATTTTCTCATCACGAAGTTTTCCATCTTCTTATCATTCCAATTTACAATTACAGTTTACAATTGCAATTATTACAATTATTACATGTTATTCCACACTTCCTCCAATTCTCTTTAACTCATATTATCTTCTATTTAACACCCCAGATCAACTTCAGTAAGTAAAAAAAAAATAAAAATTTTGACTTCCCCCTTCCGTCAGATCACAGTTTATTATTATTATGATTTCCACCCCTTGCTGCTCTACCTTTCATTTCCTTCGTTGTGTATATTGCTAACTCCCCCCCCCCAACTTATCTTCCTAATTTGATTTTTTAAAAATTTACTATAAATCATTATCTCTTATTCACTTATGGCAATTTTTACACTCTTTTTCACTTGTTATCTCTTAGTTTCATTATCGCGAACTATTACCAATTTATGGGTACACATTCACTCCCTCGTAATCACAATTTCTCCCTTTTCTCTCTCTTTTTTTTCTCTCCTATCTGCATTTTGTGTCATCTAATTTCATACTCTCGCTTTTTTTCTTTTTTTTTTGCCCCTTCCCTTATCTCTACAACTTATCTCTATCTTTCCATTCCTGTATATATGACCACACAGGATCCCATGTTTCAATGAAGAGCTTATATTTTTTATTTTCTACAAGATATGTTAATTTATCCATTTCAGCTGTTTCTCCTCCCTTCTCCAGTACCTTGCATATACAATTCTTGCTGTGGTACACATATGCCATAATAACCTTTTTAATCTGCCATTTTCATTTACAATATTAGTATTCTCGTAAATGCCTAGCAAAAAAATTTCTGGCTTCATTTCTATTTCCTTTCTTAAGATCTTCTGAATTTTTGCTCTAATCATCCACCAAAATTTCTTTGCCTTTTTGCATCCCCACCATTGATGAAAGAAAGATCTTTTTTTTCTTGACATTTTCAACATTTGTTGGAAGCTCCCCCTATCATCTTTGCAATTTTTGCCGGGGAGAGATACCATCTCATCATTGTTTTTAGGGCGTTTTCCTGCAAATTATAAGATCTTGAGAGTTTTGCTATTCTATGCCACGATGCTTTCCATCCTTCATAGTCAATATTGCGTCCTATATCTATAGCCCAGTTTACCATATATTCTTTAATTATTTCTGTTTCTGTTTCCATTCTAAGTAATAACTTATATATTCTGGACAGCAAATGTACATTTCCTTTTTCTAGAATTTCTTCAAAAGTTGATTTTGATAGCTCAATTCCCCCTTCTGCCATATCTTTCTTTAATTTCTCTTTTATTTGAAGGTATGGAAACCATTGTAGGTTCCTACCTTCTTGCTTCAATTGCGCGCTGTCTTTCAATTTAAGATTACCTTTGGTACCGTTTACTAGTTCTTTATAAGTAATCCAGACCGATTCACTTCTTAAGCTTTTAATTGCTAGAGCTTCCCCTGGAGATACACAGCTTGGTAATTTTGCGAACAAATATCTTTTATATTTAGACCATATTTTATAGAGAGATTTTCGAATAGAGTGATTGTTAAAGCTTTGTTGAAGAGAAGCTATTCCCAATGTATATAAGTAATACTTAACCCAGTTAATGATGCGGCTACATTTGCTAATATTCCTACATGTTTTTTCTGCTGTTATTATCCAGATTAAGGCACAGTTCTTCCCAGGATAATTTGCTTACTTTCTTAGCTGGACACTTACCATTCTTTAGATCTAGCAAGAGTGGCATGAGGATTTGGAGGAGGGGGGATCTAGAAGCGGGGGGGGGCATCCTCAGATCTTTTGCCAATTGGATCAGGCCTGGGAGCTAGAAGTTACTCTTCCCTGCTTTATTGGGTTTAAATTGTTATGTCTGATCTAACCCTTTCAGTAAATCATTTTAGTATGGTAACAAAAGCAAAACAAAAAAAATTGGAGAAGTTCTACAACTACAATGAAGAAAGGAAGTATTCTTCAAATTACTCACCCAGTGTCTCAGAAGGTTAATCTAATGTTCATATGTGCTTTTTATTCTTATAAGAAGTTGAAGGGTGTTGCCTTGTCTGTAATAGAATATGTTTCCATGCATCACCTGATCAAACTTTCTCTCCCTCTCTCTCTTTTTCTCTCTCTTTTTATAAAACTTTCTTCCTCTTCTGTCAGGCAGCTCTCTATGGATGTGGCTGCTGGGCTGAAAATGTGGGAATTCAGAACCCGTATTCTACAGCTGTGAGTACCTCAGGTATTTACTATTCTTACAAATATTTGACTGGAATTCATCCCCTCTCCCAACATACAGTTACTTAAACATATTGCTGCTTTGTATTCATGTAAGTGAGCTTTCCTGAAGTACATGATTTCAGTGTGTCCCTTGTCTCTCTTATCATTGGATAGGTGATATTACTCTTCAGTACCTATTAACTGGATACAGAACAAGGGTGGGCAGCTTTGGCAGGTTCAGGGAACCATTTGTCCCAGGGTTCTCTGAGGGGTACTCAGGCTGCCAGAAACACAAAACTAAACAAACAAGCAAAACTGGAACTGACTGGAAAAGCACTTCTGGACTTGGGGGGAAAATGTGTGTGTGTGTGTTCGTGCGCATGTCTGTAGCCTTTTTCTAAGACAAATCAGTGTTCCTGGAGGCTTCCAGGAGAGGCAGTTCACCTGTTTTGCCAGAAGTCTGGGAAGTTTGAGGCTTTAAGGACAGCCTTGTGGGCCAGAGTCCCACTTTGCCCACTTGTGATATTAAGGCATCTACAGAACACACTTGAAATTTTTCTTGTTCCAAACTCAAAAAATATAGTTATACAAGAAGGTCCATTGTTTTAGTTCAGGAATACTGTAATAATTCTAAATGTATGAGCCTCATGCTTCTTGTTAACCCTCTACTCCTCTGGCATAACTATTAGAAGGAGATTGAAAGCTTTTGCTCATAGCTAGTTAATCATCTTGTATTATTTATATGTAGATTCAAAGGGTTTAAACTATAGTTTGAAGTTGACTTGTTTCTCTAAACCATGATTAAGACTAACCACAGTTTGTTCACTTTTAGATATATTGAATAACTATGTCTAGCTTCAACCACGGTGGGCACCTTGGGCCCTCCAGATGTTGCACACTACAAGCTCCAACATTATGCACCATTGGCTGTGCTGGCTAGGGCTTATGAGAGATGTGACCCAACAACTTCTGGAGGGCTGCTGTTGCATACCCCTAGTTAAAATGAAGGCAGAGCTTCCTGTCTATGCCTTGCAGCCATTGTTAAGGAGGAGAGAAGGGAGCACTCAAAAGTCATTGTTCATTCAAATAATACTAATGGTGAATTTAGTTAGCGACATAGCTAAAATTAATGAGATTGTTTAGTATTATGTCAGAACAAAACCATTACCTCTATATAGATGTAACACTTAACTGCAGTTTGTTTGATACAACAACTTCTTTCTGAGTATCTAAACTCTGTTTAAGTGTTAGCCACAAAGCAGGATATGAAAGGGCTGCCTTGTGGTCTGTATAGATGTTAGCAAATACAGTTGTCCCTTCATATTTGCTAGGGTTTGGTTCCAGGACCCCGCATGGATACCAAAATCCGTGAATATTCAAGTCCCGTTATATGCAATGGCATAGCAAAATGGTGTCCCTTATATAAGATGGCAAAATCAAGGTTTGCTTTTTGAATTATTATTTTTTAAAGAATATTTTCAAGCTGTGAATACTTAAATCCGTGGATACCAAATCCGTGGATACAGAGGGACAACTGTAATGTTTAAGGCAGTTACCTCACTTTCCACCCTTTCTGCTTAACAAGGCAGTTTCACTGTTAACTCCTACATACTCTCTTTGGCAGCTAGCTTATGTGAGGTAAGCTAAATCATTGTTTAGTTGGTTATGTTTGGATGATCCTCTGTGGTTATGAAACAATGGATGAACACCATGACCACCTATTCCTCCCATGTCCCTCCCCTCCTCCATTGTGTGCTTGGTGGCTTCAGTATAAGGATCCTGGCTTGCTTTAACCTGAAGTTCTCTTTTACATCTGGGTCTCAGAGGAGGCTCTACTATTTATATTTGTGCTGGGACCTGGACATTGCCATCTGGCAAGTTTTCCCTGTAGTGGCGCACACCTTTTAGAATGGTTTCCCCTTTGATATCAGGGAGGCACTTAATATGAACATCTGCAGGCTGCTTCTGTTGGATCATCTCCAGTGTTGTGTTTTTATTGTTTGTTTTGGCTATAGCCCAGCTTTATAATGGTGTGCACAAGGCCTTCATATATGGAACTTACAGATGCTACCATGCTTTAGTGCAGAATGCATCTACGTGGTAAGGACCAATGGGCCCCGGTCTGCTCACAAGAAGCAGAGTACTAGAGAAAAGTTGGAGTGGGGAAGCTATAAAGGATAGAAAGGGGAAAGAAGAAAGAACAGGCTCAATTCCTGTCCAGTCAACTTAGCATGCCAGTTCTTGAAGAATAGGTATAATAAATGTACATTGTGTTTGCAAATGTTTTCTTTTTGGTCACGTGAAAGAAAGTGACTTGTAATTTTCTGCTTGTTCTAGTATATGATAATGTATTACATTCCTAAAGTTTAATTAAGCAGGATTTTGCTCGCCATACAAGTATTAATATGCCTGTGAAGAAAAGAAAGTGTGTTGTAACATGGAAATGTGTGAGTAAGGGACTGGCAAAACTACCTCTGAGTATTCCTTGCCTAAGAAAACCCTGTAAAATTCATGGCATCACCATAAGTCGACAGGCAGCTTGAAGCCGAGTGCACGCACACACATGCACACATATGTGATTCAGATACATGTATTATGAAGCCAATACACATTTGTTTTCTTTCTCTTAATAAATAATAGGCAAGATAAAGTGTGTAGTTAACAAAGAATGAAACAAAACAATGTTAAGCCCCAGGGAAAAAAATCCATACTTGCTTTTTTAGAATGCAAAAGGATGTACAACTCTGGGCATCATCTTGCTAGGGCCTCAGAACAATGGATTCTCATTATTTGATCCTTTCCCCATTTACTTCTATAGTAAATAATTATGTTGCAAAATTTAGACATTTTAGTCTAGCCTTTTTCTGGACAGAGAATTGGTGGGAGGTAGTGTACAGGAACCATGAAGTGATATCCAAGTATTCAGCAGAAAGAAAAGCATAGTGAAGTCCCAAATGCTGTGGTTGAAATTAGAGGAGAAGGGACTGTTGGTTTGTTTCTCTAAGCCAGTGTTTCTCAACGAGGGTTCCCCAAGAGGTTGCTAGGGGTTCCTCAAGAGACTGTGATTGTGGGGGGAAAGCAATAGTAGTATGTATATAGAATAATGTTTATGTAGGGGTTCCCTGAGACCTGAAAATTATTTAAAGGGCTCCTCCAGGATAAAAAGGTTGAGAAAGGCTGCTCTAAGCATTCACTTTTCAGTTATTAACAAAGAATCCATCTTCTTTTTTTGGTGGTTCGGAGTAGATTGTGCTACTTCCTCAGTTTCCAGTCAGTTCTAATTTCACTTTTTGCTTGATACGGGGTATTAACTTGCACAGTGAACTAAACTATTTTTTTTTACTGTCTGCTTAAATCTCATAATGCATCTGGTTTGTTATTGTGGGAAGCAGAATGCAGGACTAGATAGGCCTTTGATCAGATCTTAGCGTTTGTTTAATAATGTGAGATGCTGGACTTCTTGGTATGGCTCTTAAAATCCTGATTTCTTATTTTATTCTCTTGAAAAGTTGCAATACTCATGTCATTTTAAAAATGCTGTTGCTGTAAATTTGTTTGAGCATGATCTTCCTATGGAATCAAGGAAGCAAGCTGATGATTCATCCAGCGTGTGATTCTCTCTCTCTCTCTCTCTCTCTTGGGTATGTACAATGGTATTTAGGTATGTTGCTTCTTGGGTATATACAGTGGGTTTAGGTATGTTGCCTCTTTTCAATGTGCTGAATGGCTGCTCCTGTCACTCCCTCAACCAATCACCATCCACATGCAAATCATCCACCTGCAAATTCCATCTCCACCTCACAATCCACTCCTGCCACTCATGGCCAATCTGCACACTGGGAGTGACCAAACAACGTGCTATAGTGTTGGCTAGTGTTACTAAAGCTGCAGGCCTTTCCGGTTCAGCAGTGTCTCAGGGCTGCACAAAAATTCCCACTTATGTTTAAGTCTACACAGTAATATCATTTCTATTCCGTCTGTGACGGGATCCAGGCAGTCAACTGGTGATGGTGGTGGGATGCTGCTGCGACAGGACCCAGGCAGTGAACTGACAGTGGTGGTGGGCCGCGGCTGCGGCGACATAACCCAGGCAACCAGGTGCAAGATCTACTGAGAATTTTGTGTGTGTGTTTTTTTTTAAACGGCGTGTGGTACTCCGGGTCCAGCTAGTGTTTTTATCTTCAGCTAATTGCTTTTTCTCTTCATTTTCCAACCGGCACAAAAGTCTTCAGGGTTAGGTGAGCAGAAGTCCTTGAATTCTCATATCAAATGTGTGTTGTAGTTGAGAAAAATACTAGTGAAGAAACAAAAACATACTGCGTTTTTTTTTTTTTTTACTTTAGGATATGGATAATTTTTTAGATAAAATTGGAACACATACTGGGTTTGACTATTTATAAATCATACACTAATATAAAGTAAACAGTAGATCCATTCATTTAAAAGATTCATTTTTCTATTGGTACATTAAGATGTGCTTGAAAAGCAGGCTGTTGACTAAATATATAACTGTTTTTATTCATTTACAAATAAGAAATTATTACAATATTATTACCAAATCATTTATAAAGTCTTGCTTCAATAAAAAGCAGCCTTTAAATATATCTTTAGTCTTGTATAAGCTTTCATAGTACAGCATTTAAATTTAATTTTATTATTAAACTTCCATCTGGCTGTAAGTTGTATTTTTGGCAGATGTTTGCTTCTCTTTCTTTCCAGCAACCAAGATGAGAATAGAAGGTGGATGATTTCCTAGTTTACATTTAAGAACAATGCTACCGCAACTCGTCATATACAACTGATTGACAAACTTTGCCCAGCAGATCGAGCTAACAGTTTATTCAAAAGTGATAATTGAGTCTTTTGAAAAGACCTACCCATATTACCAGTGCCTGCTCAAGACATTAGTTATTCAAAATGGAGCAAACATGCTTTCCACCTGTTTGTTAGGGCCAAGGTTTTAAAAGTCTTCTGTACTATTCAGACAATATTTCCTGCCCTCAAAAAGTGTGTTCTTGAGAACAATCATTAGTGCAGAATGCTGATGCAAGGAGGGACACTCCTCAGAGGATATCACCATGGCACCTGATCTATTTTCGATCTCAGTTCAAAATGCAGGTTTATAACCTTGTCAAGCTGTAGTTGGTATGGATCCTAGATATTTAGAGGATTGCTTACCGCCAAATGATCCTGCTTACCTCTTGAGATCTATATAGCACCACTTTTTGAGATGTAACCAGTTTCTTGTTCTGAACCAGCAGGCTAGTGTTGTCCTTACATACTTTTTCAACTACTGGTACATCATATAGAGTGAGCCATTTGGATCCATGAAGATTCAGTTCTGGGAGCGCCCATGGATGACAAAAAAACATGAATGATCATGCCCCGTATTATTAAATGGTGGTGGTGATGTGTGTGCAGACGCTTCAGTCTGCGTTCACATTGCTGCCATTCTAAGTATAGGACGTGACGATCCATGGTTGCTTGAAATCGAGGATCCGGAGCCCACATATCAGGAGGGACTACTCCTGATACAGCTGAGATAGGAATTGTGTCTTTAGAATGCTATCTCTTGACATGGTATTTGAATATTCTCCTCCTCCTGTATTGATAGTGCAAGATGGAAGCCAAGTCAAAGTCAGAGCTTCATTTCAATTTTTTTGGCAGTAGTCTTGCAAGAAAATGAGCACTTGTGCATTTCTGCAGCAATACAGCCACTCAGACCTATGTTGCTAATTCATACAGGTAACTGTACAAGAAATGACCTAAACAGTTAACAGTCCTATGTGAACAGCCCTTTCACATAGAGTTGGAAGAGACCATGAGGGCCATCCAGTCCAACCCACTGCCTTGCAGGAATACACAATCAAATCATTCCTGACAGATGGCCATCCAGCCTCTGTTTACAAACCTCCAAAGAAAAAGACTCTACCACACTCTAAGGCACTGTATTCCACTGTTAAACAGCTCTTATTGTCAGGAAGTTCTTCTTAATGTTTAGGTGGAATCTTTTTTCCTGTAGTGTGAGCCCATTGCTCTGTGCCCTAATCTATGGAGCAGCAGAAAACAAGCTTGCTCCTTCTTCAATATGGCATCCTTTCAAATCTTTAAACATGGCTATTATGTCCCCTCTTAACCAGGGTAAGCAGACCCAGCTCCCTAAGCCACTCCTCATAGGACATAGCTTCCAGACCTTTCACCATTTTGGTTGCCCTCCTCTGGGCACATTCCAGCTTGTCAATATCTTTCTTGAATTGTGGTGCCCAGAACTGGACACAGTATTTCAGATGAGGTCTGACCAAAGCAGAATAAAGCGGTACTGTTACATCCCTCCATCTAGACAATATTCTCCTATTGATGCAGCCCAGAATTGCATTATTTAGCTGGCACATCATGCTGTTCACTCACGTTTGGCTTCTGGTCTACTGAGATTCCTAGCTTCCTTTCACATGTACTTTTATCAAGCCAGGTGTCACCCATCCTATATCTGTACATTTCATTTTATATGCCTAAGTGTAGTACTGTACGTTTCTCCCTGTTGAAATTCATTTTGTTAGTTTTGGCCTGTCTTTCTAATCTGTTAAAGTCATTTTGAATTCTGATCCTGTTCTCTGGGGTATTAGCTACCCCTCCTATTTTGGTGTCATCTGCAAACTTGATAAGTATGCCCTCTATTCCCTCATCCAAGTTGTCATGATAGCCTGCCCAGCCATCATGGAGTTCATCTCCAAACCTAGTTCACAGCAGTGGAAAATTCCATTCCCTGGATTCCATACCATCAGGTATGGCTAAGGGGGTGGGAACCTCATTTCCTAAACATAACATCACATCACCTGACTGGAGAGCCAATCAGAGTTGGCAGTGCAGGACCAATTAGAGAGATGACCACAAAGACTTAAAAGTTGCTGAATCCCTTTGTTTTATGCCTCATGATGGGAGCCACATGTTGAAGCCATATGGTTTAACTAACAAGATGCTAAACTGTGATACCAGAAGTTTGGGGAAGCGAATCTCTGTCATGGGCCTGAGAACATCAAAAAGTCCCTAATGGTATGCAAAGCCTCAGGAGGAGGCTTCTATCCAAAAGGACTCTGAATTCCATCTCCAGAGACTAATGGGGGCCGGCTAGGTTGAGCCTGCCCAGCTATACCCTTGGGACATGATGATGATGGGCATCATAAATTGTAAGTTACAATTATTATTAGCTTAGGGACTATCTAGGTAGTTGTTGTTAGCTTTTATTATTTCATTTTAGTACTCTGGACTGAATGTATTATGTAACCCAAGCTAAATCCTGGAGGCATGTGCCCTCCAAGTAGTCTTAAGCCTTTGGAACTAAAATAAAGCTTTTTTCTGTTATTTCCTAACCTCCATGAATCATGTGCCTTCTTGGTCAGCTATCAAACCTCTGGGATAGAGAAAAGGGTTGTTATTGATTTTAATACAACTAGTCTGGCTTCTCGCTGTGGTGGACACAAAAGGGTTAAGAACTCAGCGAGTGGTGGCGGCATTACCTTAGAAAGGGATTTCTAGACTAGAGGAACCCTTGAGAGTGTGTTTTCGGATTGTACAAATAAGCTGGAAGCCTTCTCTTCCCGCTTGAAGAGAGAGGCCAGCTTATGACACAAGTAATTGATAAAGATGTTGAATAGCACTGGGCCCAGTACAGAACCTTGTGGCACCCCACTAGTCACTTCTTTCCAGGATGAAGAGGAGCATTTGTGAGCACCCTTTGGGTTCAGCTGGTCACCATTTACAAATCCACCTAACAGTACCATTGTCTAGCCCACATTTTACTAGCTTAATTGCAAAAATATTGTGGGGGACTTTGTCAGGGGCCTTACTGAAATCAAGGTATGCTACATCCAAAGTATTCCCTTCATCTACCAAGTTTGCAACTCTGTCAAAAAAGAGATTAGTCTGGTATGACTTGTTTTTGAGAAACCCATGTTGACTTTTAGTGATCATGGCATTCCTTTCTAAGTGCTTACAGACTGACTGTTTAATGATCTGCTCTAGAATCTTTCCTGGTATTGATGTCAGGTTGACTGGATGATAATTGTATGTGTCCTTACCTCCCACCCTGCCGTTTTAAAGATTTTATTTATTATTTATTTATTTATTTAGGTATTTATACCCCGCTCTTCAGCCACAAAGGCTATCAGAGCGGCTTACAAATTGTTAAGCAATTGCCATTTACACATCTACACTGCATTAAACAGTTTCCAATGTGTGTTAGCTAATTGGGACAACACTGGCCCTCCTCCTGTCTGCTGGGACTTCTGTTCTCCAGGAATTCTCAAAGATTATTGCCAGTGGTTCTGAGATTACTTCTGCTAGTTCTTTTAATACCCTTGGATGAAGTTCATCTGGCTCTGGAGACTTGAATTCATTTAGTGTATTCAGGTATTCCTGTACTACTTCTTTACCTATCCTTTGCTGCATTTCCCCTACTGCATCATCTTACATACTTAGAAGATGTAACATCTTATGAAGCTGGTGGAAAGCAGTCTGTCTCTTATGCCTGAATGGTAGAGTTAATCAAAAAAGTATATTTTCACACATTTCTTTCCTCCCAAAGGCAGATCGTTTCCCTTTTTTTCTTTTTTCTTTTTATGCAAAATGATACTACAAGAAGTATGCAAAAGCTGTGCACTGGAACCTATAACTATTTCAGATATTGTTGGTGACAGATCTTTACAGTTTGGCTGTTGGATCACTGCGTTTGAAGCCGGCATTATCTACCTCCAACTCAACCACAACAAAGTCCAGGCTTGGATTAACACCATCTGCTCACATCCATCTCTCAGTACCATTCCCTTCCCTTTGTTTTATCCTTACCATCAAACTGTTCAGTTTAAACTCCTTAGGACAGTGGCCAGTCTTTTCCCTTATGTTGCATAAATAATGATGATTAAACCATTCTAGTGGTGACTTCTGACAGTTGAATTTAAAAAAGTTGAGGATTTAAATCAGAAGTGGACAACTTGTAACCTTCCAGGTTGTTGGATTGCAGCTCCCACCATCCCTCATCATTGGCTCTGCTGGGTAGGGCAGTTGGGAGTTCCAATTCAACAATGTCTGAAGGATTGCATGTTTTCCACTCTGATCTAAATCATTCTGTACTCTTAGCAGACTTTTAAAAATCTTGTCTACTTGATTTTACTTGCCTTTCAGCAAACTATAATTGAAGTTCTTCTGTATTACAGATTGCTTATCTATCTATCTTGATTCTCAGGTACAAGCCAATTAACAGTTAGTGTATCTGTACCACTGAGCTCATTTTTACACTGTTTGAACAGTGTTTATTCCTTGGAATACTGAGTAATGTGAAATACTGTTCCAGATATATGTGTTGGGTTGTTTTTTTTTTTAACTTCAACTATCACAACATACTACTGTGACTTAAAAGGCCAAGATGAAAAGTGCTTTTCAAAATAGTTGCTGCAAAGAGTTTTTAAATCCTGGTGAGTGTCACTGTGGGAGAAGAGATCAAAGCTGTAGTGTTTGTGGTGTTGTGTAGGAGACAACATTTGTAATGCAAGTGTGTACATTTTCTGTTTAGAACCCTGAGCAGTTTTGCTATTGTGGCAGAGTACTGCCTTACTTTCTCCTCCATAGCCTTTTGCATATGGCTTGCAGAAAGGGTGCTGGATTTTCATTTCTCTGCCATTCAATAGGAGTTGCTTTCATGTTTGAAAATTGAAAACGCGTGTTTTTCAGTGTGGTGTATGAATGTGGATGCCCTTTAACGCACCTGCTTCCAATTTCCTGACTTGAAAGGAGAGCCCATCAAAAGAAGCAGAAAAACAGTTTCTGTGACACACTGCTCTGAAACCCCACGCTTTACAGAAGTTCTTTGCTATGCCATCTTGGTTCCATTGATAGATGACTCTGAGATGCAGGGCTTGAATAATAAGTAATGTTTTACTTTATCCTATGCTGAAACTTTTTAAGACTCTTGCGGTTACTTTAAACTTCGAAAATCTGCTTAGAGGAGACCGTTGTGTAGCTGCTGTGCTTTGTGACAAATGAAAAGCAATACTTGCAGTAATAAAAGGTCATGTGAACTGATAAAGAGAGAGTTAGACTGGTAATGTGAATTTTTCATGCTTTTAACGTTTTATTGTAAAATACTGAAATATTGCCAGAATAGAACTATTGTGTGCCCTATAACATATTTCCTGGCTAAATACTGGGTGTGTGGGGGAGACAGGATAAATTTTGAAGATGGTTATACTACAAATGTTGTGGCTGCAAAAGTGTTGCCTCACTTTTGCAATAACTCAAAATATAATGAGCATGCACCATGAAGGCTGAGCTACATATTAATCAGGAGATATGCAAGTAGATCTCAGGAAGTTTTTTTCCTATTAATGAAATACAGTTTATGCAGGTTTGATTACTGAATTGGTTGGAGCAGTGGCTTGAGGGAACAGGGGTTAAAACTGAACTCTTCCCCAGCGACTCATGAAATCATCCATGCGTTTTATAAATACATCAGTAAATATACTTACCGGTACTTTTAAAAATATATAATACCATACTCTTCAAATAGCTTTTAACGCAGTTTATAGCAAACTACACTTGTCCCTCCATATCCACAGATGTAAGTATTCATGGCTTGAAAATATTCTTAAAAAAATAATAATCCAAAAAGCAAACTTTGATTTTGCCATCTTATATAAGGGACACCATTTTGCTATGCCATTGCATATAATGGGACTTGAGTATTCACGGATTTGGGTATCCATGGGAGTCCTGGAACCAAACCTCAGTGAATATGAAGGGACAGCTGTAAAGTTAAAAAGACAAGACTGAAGAAAGTTAAAGCAGCACAGAATAGATGAAGTAGTAAAAATACAGATACACCCGTCAATTCAAGCAACAAATTAAGAACAAAGCAAAACATAATAAAGTATCAAATACAGATGACAGGCAAAAAGACAGGTGTAGCATCAAGAACTCACCTTTCCCTCAAGATTGTTTTCCAGGCCAAAAATAAAAGTCTTTAAAGTGTGAAAATGTATCACTGAAAGTACTGGATAGTCCTCTCAGTGGAAGGGCATTCTGTGGATGGCATGGAGGAGCAATCCACACACATTTGTGCTATTCCCTGCATGCCACCATATGTAGTAGGAGTTCTAAAGTCCAAAACTCTTTTCCGGCAGGCCTTTCCTGAATAGCTATCCCAGCCCGAAGATTCGGCTGTCTTTCCCCCTTGACCTGCCATTGTATCATTTCAATTTTTCTCTCCTTTTAACTATTATGTATTTTTAATTCTTTCTAATTTAATACTGTTTTAAGGGTTGGGTGGGTTAGGGTACTGTTGTAATTATGGAGTTTTTATGCTGTAAGCCGCCCCAATTGCGTTGCAGAGGGGCGGGATAGAAATAAATATTATTATTATTAATAATAATAATACTGTTGACTCCTGCGCCTTTGCCTGAGTTTTTAAATGTCTTGCCTGGCCACCTAGACATAGTTTTTGCCTTCACCAATCTGATTGATTACTTTAAAAGCTGGATTTATGGAGACCATGCCAAAAAAAAAAAAAAAGAGAGAGAGAGAGAGAGAGAGAGAGAGAGAGAGAGAGAGAGAAGAGAAAAGAGAAAATCTTCTGCGGAGGAAGCTGTTAATGCAGGTGAGTCTCCTTAGAGGGAAAAATAGTAGAGCGTTTCCTGAAAAATCAACACCACTAGAAAAGTCCCCTTCTGGTTGCTATCCAACTATCCTTGCTGATGTACCCAGGGGCAAACGTTACATGAAGGTCTTAGTATCTAGGTAGGTTTTTAGTTACCCAGGTCTTAAGCCACCAAGGGGCTTAATGGTTAAAACCAGCACTGTGAATTGTATCCAGAAAGAAATAGGAAGCCAATGAAATGCTTATGTTTCCAGTTGCTAGTACAGTTGTCTCTTCATATTCTCTGGAGTTTGGTTCCAGGACCCCCCGTGGATACCAAAATCCATGAATAGTCAAGTCCCATTATATGCAGTGGCATAGCAAAATGGTGCCCCTTATATAAGATGGCAAAATCAAGCTTTGCTTTTTGGATTATTATTTTTTAAAGAATATTTTCAAACTGAATACGTAAATCCGTGTATACCAAATCTGTGGATACAGAGGGACAACTGTAGAAGCTAAAGTTTGGCTATTACATTCTTGAGTTTCTGAAGTTTTCAAGAACTATGAAGTTGAAGGCTTTCACAGCATCCATAGTTTTTTCGTGATTTTTTTTCTGGGCTATGAGGCCGTGCTCTGGAAGAGATTTTTCCTGGTGTTTCACCTGCATCTGTGGCTGGCATCTTCAGAGAATGGTTGTGTAGGGGTGTGTGGGGTTTATATACTGTGAATCCCTGTTGGGGAGGGTATGTAAATTTGTGTATTTGAATGGCTAGTTCCTAGGGTGGAAGGATATGCAAGGAGGATTAGTGTCTGTTTGGCTAACAGTCCATTGTTTGCTGGAAATCCCCCTGTCCCTGGGTGAAGTTCATTTGCATGTGTTGAGTTTGATTTTGGTGTTTTTCAGGACTGGTAGCCAAACTTTTTTTACTTTAAGGGTTTCTTCTTTCCTGTTGAAGTTGTCCAGGTGTTTGTGGATTTCAATAGCTTCTCTGTGCATTCTGACATGCCAGCCACAGATGCAGGCAAAAAGTCAGGGAAAAAACCTCTTCCAGAACACGGCCTCACAGCCCAGAAAAATCCCACAAGAAACCTATTTTCAAGAACTGTTCAAAAGCAATCCCCACATAGTAAGTAAGTAACTATTTATTATGGTCATAGACTAGTACAAATTCCCACATAGAATACATTGATGTGATCCAACATGAATAATAATAAGGCATGGTCAACAGTGGCCAGGTATTGCCATCTTGGTTAAGCTTCAGCTGGCACACCAAACTAAGATAGTAAAAGACCGCCCATTCCACTCAAGTTCCCTGGGCATCCATTGTTAAATGCTGTGAACCTAATACTTAAGGGGGGCCTGTACAGAAGAAGCAGAATATAATTTATACAGTCAAAAGGAGCACCTCTATGGATTGAGCTTCAAATTTTTAGCTCTCATTCAGTTGTATTGCTCCTAAGAAGAAAGCCTTCAGGCCTCAGCAGAGAAATGAATTGGTTGCATGTATCAACCCCCGATTCATTCGCTGGCTAAAACAAAGTACAGAATACTGGCCCCCTCCAATCTGTGTACAGAAGCAGACTTGTCTGACAGTTGAACCTTTCTTCAAGACTGGCAGCTTTTGGGTGACAATAAAAATATTTTGCATGTTCCCAGTGTTGAATATATTGTGTGCAGCAAATGGTAGCAATGCCAGTTAAATCCATTTTAATTCCAGAATGTTACAGAATAAAATGTGGAAAAATCAAAGGGTTTTTTTTTTAAAATACTTATGTAAGGCACTGTAGTTTGCTGAGGTCAGTTGAGCATTTGGGTGGTGATGGGAAATGTTTGCGATAACCTGATAATACCTGGCTGTATCTCTGTCATCTGATTGAGGCTGAAGAGATTGAGGATGAAGAGACCTTGACTGGACTTAAATACTAGGTGCGATGAGAATGAATGAATTGAAAACAAATCCTGATAGGACAATTGCACTGTGGCCAGATAGTCTCTAGGGAGATGCTGTTCATCCTGTTTTAGATTGGGTTGTGCTCCTCCTGAAAGAGCAGGTGCTTATTTTAGGTTACTCCTGAGTCTTTCATTGCCACTTGAGACATAGGTAACCTCTGAAGCACAGCATTTTATTTTATTTTACTATTTTTGGATTGTTCAACCTACTATTGTAATTTATGGACAGAGACAACGTGGCTGCAGTGACCCACATTTTAGTAACCTCCCACTAGTATTACATTAGTGCAAAACTTGGTGTTACAGTTCTCACTTGTTTAGGTAGGTGGAGCCATATTATACCAATTCTGAATAAAGCATATTGGATCTTTGCTTCTCAGCTCACTTCAAGCTGTTAGTGCTTGCTTTTATCAAAGCACTAAATGGGTTAAGCACCTTGCTGGATTCGAGCAAAGGCCTATCTTGTCCAGAATTCTGTAGACATAGTGGTCAATCAGTTGCCTATGGGAAGCCTGCTGGGAGTATATGAATGGAACAGCACCCTCTTGCTCATGTTTCTCAGCAGCTGGTAATTAGAAATATACTGCTTTTGATATTGGACATAATATACAGTCTACATAATATATAATGTTTTAAATTTATATTTTTATTAAACAAACATAAAACATAAATAAAATTTGCTTAATAGGTAATTCACAGAATTAGATAAGTTTTATTTTTCTTCTCTATGTCTTGATGTCTGCATTATTATTAATAAAAAAGCATTGTATACACTTCCTTCCCTAAGTTGGATGCTACGTGTTGTATTTACCTTCTTAGGAAAAAAAAAGGTATAATCTAACAAAAGTAAGTAAAGAATGTAGAACTTTCAGCTAACAGATCATCTATGTCTTAACCATAATCTCAATTATAATTTATGAAGACAGTACTCTGTTATTTACATGAAATTCTTAAAAAGTAAATAGCTAAAGCAGTGTTCCGTATTATCTGTACTTAAGTTGCCGTAGAAAAGTAAATAAAAGTGTGCTATAGTTATATTCAATTAACAGTTCTTTGTTAGGTCCCTCGGTATAATCTTGAGAAATTTGAATCCCATTCCTGAAATTTTAATTTGATCTTTATACTGTGTTACTGTTGCATATATTTGATACGTGCAAAGTGAATATGCTTAGTAGACTGTGATGTATTGATGTGTTTGCTGTGCCAGTCTCTTATGTTAACCCTACTACTTCTTGTTAAATTTAATCTTGAAGTGAAATGTTTCCATGTTTTATCTTCCAGTATTCAGTCACACAATTCCAGTCTTTTACATGTCTGGAAAGGGACGTTCCATTAATCAAAGTTGTTAATTTATCTAGTTCTGCCATGTGGAAAAGCTTTATTAACCACTCTTCTATCGATGGAACTACACTGTCTTTCCATTTGTGGGCATATATTATTCTTGCTGCAGATACCATATACAAAAGAATTTTTCAGGTTTTTTTTTTTTTATAATACATAATTGAGGCATGTATTGTGGCCAGATCTAACATCTCCAGAATGATACAGCATCACTGTATAAGCATACTCCTGGCCACTACTGAAACCTGTGCTTCCAGGCTCATGAGTGGGTCCAGGAGTATGCCCAAGGCAAACCTAAGATTTCAGGGGGAGTATTATCCTACCCATTACAAGCTGAATCCCCTGATCTACCTTTTGACTGACTAGGAGTAGCTTTGTCTTCTGTGGATCAATTTCATTTTGTTCATGGTGATCTCATCGAGTCCATTTTTTATAGCAGACCCTGGCATAGTACCAAAACAGCTTCCTTTGAATTGGATGGAAAAGAGAGCGAGATAAGGAGAGTTGAATATTACTAGTCACACTCAGCTCCAAAACTCTGGACAACCTGACCCTGGGGTTTCGTGTATATGTTACTGTATCTATATAATCACAGTGCCCTATATCGGTATTCCAGTTTTCTTCCCCAACTAATTTCCTCTCTTATTTTAATTGGAACCTAGTACCCCCCCCCACACACACTTTGTTGTTGTTAACTGCCATCAAGTCGACTTCAACTTAGGGCTACCCTATGAGTGAGGCACCTCCAAGTCACCCTATCATCATCAGCCCTGCTCAGGTCTTGCAAACTTAGGGTCATGGCTTCCTTGACTAAGTCTATCCATTTAGAATGTGGTCTTCCTCTTTTCCTACTGTCTTCTACTTTACCAAGCTTTATTGTCTTTCCATGAGTCATGTCCTCTCATGATATGTCTAAAGTATGACAGTCCCCGTTCAATCATCTTGGCTTCTAGGTAGAGTTCAGTTTGATTTGCTTTAGGATCTATTTATTTGTCTTTTTTAGCGGTCCACAATATCCATAGAACTCTTTTCCAGCACCACATTTCAAATGAATGATTTTTTTTCTTATCAGATTTCTTCACTGTCCAGCTTTCACAGTCATACATAGAAATGGGAAATACAATGCCATGGACAATCCTAACTTTAGTATTCAGTGATATCTCTTTACACTTAGGATCTTGTCTAGTTCCCTTCCAAGTCCTAGTCTTCTGATTTCTTGACTGCAGTCTCCATTCTGATTAATGACTGAGCCAGGGAATGGAAAATCTTGAACTATTTCAGTGTCTTTATTACCATATATACAGCTGTCCCTTCATATTCACTAGGGTTTGGTTCCAGGACCCCCCATGGATACCAAAATCCATGAATACTCAAGTCCCATTATATGCTCTCTCTCTCTCTCTCTCTGGCTTTACTTCGCAAACGAAGATTCAGGAAGGACACATCCTGCGCTGTCTGCAAGCGCGCTGATGACTAAAAAGGCCAATCCGAGATAAACAAGTCCGGTTGCAGAAAGCACAGCAGAAGGTCTCCTTGGGTGATGTTTTTGGGTTGTGATTCTTTCTGCGTTGTCGTTTCTCTTCAAGACTTGTTCGGCGTGGGTTCTCAAATAAGGCTGCAGCATTGTGGATAGTGCGTCTCCATGCCTCCCGATGTGAGGCCAGGGCGGACCACTGTTGGTGATCAATTTGGCCGAGCCTGAGATGTTGTTTCAGGGAGTCTTTGTATCGCTTTTTTGGAGCGCCCCTCTTATGCTGACCCATGGCGAGTTCACCGTAGAGTAGTATTTTTGGGAGGCGATGGTCCTCCATCCTAGAAACGTGCCCTGCCCAGCGCAGCTGCATTCTCAATATCACGGCCTCAATACTGGTGATCCCTGCTTGCTCAAAGACAGCAACATTCGTCACATAGTCAGTCCAGTGTATATTTAGGATTGTGCGTAGACAGCGCTGATGAAATCGCTCGAGGAGTCGTAGGTGGTGGCGATAGGTGACCCATGTTTCAGATCCATAAAGGAGAATAGACAGTACAATGGCTCTATACACACTGATTTTTGTGCTTTGCCTCAGGTGTTTATTGCTCCAGACTCTTTTGTGAAGTCTTCCAAATGCACTATATGCCTTTGCTAATCTGTCATCAATCTCTTTGTCAATCTTGGCATCTGAAGAGATGATGCTTCCCAGGTAGGTGAACTGCTGAACAGACTTGAGCACAGATTTGCCGACGGCAATGTGGGGATGGTGGTGTTCGTCCTGTGGTGCAGGCTGGTAAAGAACTTCTGTTTTCTTCAGGTTGACTTCCAGCCCAAACAGCTCTGCAGCTGTTGCAAAGCAGGATGTTAGGCGCTACAGAGCTGCTTCTGTGTGGTCAACGGCATAGCAAAATGTTGTTCCTTATATAAGATGGCAAAATCAAGGTCTGCTTTCTGGATTTTTTTTTTTTTTAAGAATACTTATTTTCAAGCTGTGAATACTAAATCCATGGATACTAAATCCGTGGATACCAGGGGACAACTGTACTTTAAAGTTATATAAACCTTCTGTTGTCATTATTTTTGTTTTCTTAATGTTCAACTGTAAACCTGCCTTTGTACTTTCTTCCTTGACTTTCTTCAAGTCTTTGCTATGTTCTGCTAGTAGTATGGTGTTATCTGCATATTGTAAATGGTTGATGTTCCTTCCTCCAGTTCTCATGTCTCTTTCCTCCATGTCTAATCCTGCTTTACATATAATATGTTACACATACTAAACAGATAGGATGATAAAATGCAGCTTTGCCTGACGCCCTTACCATTCTGTTTCTCTGTATTCTATCCTGAAGGAATCCCCTTGTCCTAAGTACAGGTTACGCATCAGGGCAATCAAATGGTGTGGCACACCTATTTCTTTAAGAGTGATCCAAAGTTTTTCATGATCTACAAAGTCAAAGGCTTTGCTATGATCTGTAAAGTGCAGGCTGATTTTCTTTTGAAATTCTTTGGTGTGTTACATTATCCAGTACATGTTTGCAGTACGATCCCTCAAGCCTATTCCTTTCCTGAATCCAGCTTGGACATCTGGCCTTTCTCACTCCATATATGGTAAAACATCTTTTTTGTAGAACTTACAGCACCACTTTGCTTGCATGGAAAATTAATGCAATCCTGTGGTTACTGCAATCCCTGGCGTTCCCTTTCTTGGGGACTGCAATGTTTATTGAGTGTTTCTAATCTGCAGAGCATTGTTTTATTTTCCGTATTTGTTGATAGATTTTAGTTAAAACTACAGTAGATTCTGTCTCTGTGGCTTGGAGCAGCTCTATTGGTATTTAGTCTGTTCCTGGTGATTTATATCTCCCAAGTATTCTGAGTGCAGCTTCCGCTTCACTTTCTAAAATTGTGGGTTCATCTTCATATGATTCTTCATTGAATGTATCTGTCAACCTTTCATCTCTTTTATTTAGTTCTTCCAAGTACAGTCATCCCTTCACATTCGCGGGGGTTAGGGGCAGCCAACCCCCGCAAATGTGAAAAAAACGCAAATAAGAAATGAGTGAGCGATATGCCTTGGGAAGGAAGGGACGGGTGGGAGGGAGGCTTTTCACACACACCCCTTCTCAAGGCAGCGATCTGCCTTGGGAAGGAAGAGATGGGTGGGAGGGAGGCTTTTCACACATACACCTTCCCAAGGCAGCGATTTACCTTGGGAAGGAAGGGACGGGTGGGAGGGAGGGAGATCCAGCAGGTGGGAGGGTTCTCACCCCCCTTCCGAAGAAGCCCATTGCTGCTTTGGAAAGGGTGGGGTGTGTGGCTGAAAAGCACCTTTACCCTGAACTCCCCACTCTCTGCCAAGCCCCAGGAGAGTGTGCAGTTAGGCAGCACGGGTTTGTCAGGGAGCAAATTGGCTCCTTTAAGCTGATTTAAGCAAACCGCGAATACTTGAAACCTCGAATGTGAAAGCCGCGAAAGTGGAGGGGCAACTGTATTGTTTTCATCATCTTTTTATTTCTACTTAGTCATGTAATGTGTTCCCGTGCTGGTTTTAGATCATCCCCTCTCTTGGTTTAAGTTTCCCTTTGATTTCTTGGATCTAGTGGAAGAGGTCTCTTGTTCTTTTTTATTGCCACCTATTTCTCTACATTGATTTTTATAGTAGTTTTCTTTGTCTTTGTGCACGTGTCACTGAACAGTTGCATTCAGGATTTTAACTTTATTTCTGTCCCTTTTTACTTTTGCTTCTCATTTTAACTGCTTGCAGAGTTTCATCTGTCATCCATTGAGGCTTCTGTTTCTTTTGGGTGGCAGATAGTGTCTTTTTCTCCCTGACAATGTCCCTGGCTTCAGTCTAGAGTTGCTCTGGTTTGTGGTCAGTTGGGCTTAATAGTGGAGATCTATCTTTCTTTCTTTTTTTAACATTATCTTTAAATTCTATGGGGATGTTCTTCAGGTTCTATTTTGGTATGATGGTTGGTGTTCTTCTTTAGCTTTACTCTAATTTTTGATATTAGTAGTTCATGGTTTGTGCCACAATCTGCTCCTGGTCTTGTTTTTGCAGGGAGACTGGAGCTTCTCCGTCTTTTGCTTCCAATTACATAGTCTGTCTGATTTCTGTATTTGCCATCAGGTGATGGCCATGCATGCAGTTGCCTCCTTGGTAGCTTGAAGAATGTGCTTTCAGTGAACAAACTGTTGGCCTCTCAAAATTCACTCAGTTGCTCTCCTCCTTCATTGCTTGATCCTAGGCCAAATTTTCCTACAATCTTTGACTCTGCTGTTTCCAACTTTTGTGTTCCAATCACCTATCATTAACAAGAAGTTCTGTTTTGGTGTGTGGTCGATTTCTTCCTGGATTCCAGGGGCTCATCTACACAAGACGAAATAATGTTCATTCCTGTGCATTATTGCCAATACGCAGCTGCATTCATTTGTCTCCATGATGTTTTGCAAAAAGTCTGTGGTTTGACGTTCAGACATCTGCGAATAAAGATGGCAGCTGTAAGTTAGAGTGATAAACACTGCTGCCACTGCATAGTATTTTTTTCTTTAATACCAAAGCACAGGTGTGCAAGAAAAATTATTTGGGCAATCAGCGAAGCAGCCCCTCCCCTTGCATAATCTGTAACTCAAAAAATCCAATAGGGACCTTCTGGGCGCTGCCTTGCTGGAAAACCCGCCCCTCGCACATGCCCTCTCAAAGACTGCACAGCAAATCGAATTGGTTGTCTTAATAGGCTCTAAAGTACATTCCTCATATTATTTTTAAAATACAGAAAAAGCCGTGAAGACTTTTCTGGTGCAGTAAATGGAGTTTAAAAAAACAACAACCCAAAAACCTCCTTCCGAATAAGGTGAATCATTACAGGATCTTGTTGGGATTAAAGGTATTTACTAGTGAATTCTGGAAGTAGTATTTTCACCTTCTAGACAGTGGGGTGGGATTTCTTTGATTATTTCAATTTCTTCTTCTTATGCTTCGGTAGTTGGAGCATAAACTTGGATTATGTTACTATTAATGGGTTTTCCCTGAAGTTTTATTGATTTGAGTCAATCAGACCTTGCATTATATCCATTGACTGCTTTTGCTACATCTCTCCTCACTATGAATGCCACCCCATTTCTTCTTAGATTTTCATTTCCTAAGTAAATCACTGTGTTTTACTGACTCAAAATGTCCCATTCGTGTCCACTTTAGCTCACGCACCCCAAGTATTACAGTGTTTATATGTTCGATTTTTTGTTTTACTATGTCTAGCTTCCCCCAATTCATGATTCTCACATTCCATGTTCCTGTAGTATGTGTTGTGCAGCTTTGAACTTTCCTTTCGCCTCTGAGCACCTCAACAGCTGAATGTCCTTTTGGCCTGAGTCCAGTTGCATCATTAGTCACAGCGCTACTTGTAATTGTCCTCTGCCGTATCCCAGTAGCTCATTGAGTGCCATCTGACCTGGAAGTCTCATCTTCAGATACTATCTCTTGTTTCATTTTGAATTGTTTTATCATAGGGATTTCCTGGTAAATGATACTCAAAAGACAGTTTACCATGCCTCCTTCTGTGTAGTACTAGTAAGTGTTAGTTATGGTACTACTGCTGTTGTCTCTGAAAGATCCTCCAACAGTGTCTTCCTCCACTACTACTGTTGCCTAGTAGCTAGCTGTTTGGCACATTTCGTCCAGCTCCTCAGCAAAAAGCCTGTCTGACATGGGAGACCCTATCAGCAGCACTGCTGCCTTTAGCATAGCCTTCTGCCCTGCAGGAGCATGCAATCCCACCACTGTGGAAAGATAGTGCCACTGGTGGGACCCTCCACTTTATTTCCATCTTAGTCAGAAGATAAACATGCTAGACATTCAGTGAGCTTTCTCCATCTACTTCATCAGAACAGTGGTTTTCTGGGCTGATTCCAGCTTATTTGTATGTTACCAAGGACTTCATAAGGATCACAGAAGCTCAGCTCCATAACTAACATACTGGGTCACAAACAGTTTTATGGATCTGTCAGCTGGCTTGCCACCCTTTTTCCTAGAAAAGAAGCTGTTCAACAAGAACAGTTTCTCCTGCAGCCAAACTGAAAGGGATGGCACTCCCTTTCAGTGAAGCAAGTAGACATTGGGAACAGACATGAGAGCTGATGTATCTTTCTGGCAAATGCTTCTACAGCACCAGGAGAGAAATAGGAAGGAATAGAGGTGGATACAAAAGGGCATTGTTTAGTTTCTGTTTGTACAAAAAAACTTTTGGATTTAAGACAGTTTAAATTGAAAACTTAACAGAGTTATTATAATGTATGTCCACAGCAAAAGGAGGAAGAAGGAAATGGTGGGGCCACTACGCGGAGAAGATGGCAAAATGCTAACAGGGGACAGAGAAAAGGCAGAATTACTCAACACCTTCTTTGCCTCAGTTTTTTCAGAAAAGGAAAAGGGGGACCAACCTGAGGATAAAGGAACAGAGGACACAATAGGGGAAATCCAGCACAGAATAAGCAAAGAGGTAGTACAGGAATACCTTCTTAAACTAAATGAATTTAAATGTCCAGGACCAGATGAACTACATCCAAGGGTATTAAAAGAGCTGGCAAATGTAATCTCAGAGCCATTGGCAATAATCTTTTGAGAATTCATGGAGAACAGGAGAAGTCCCAGCAGACTGGAGGAGGGCAAACGTTGTCCCCATCTTCAAAAAGGGAAAAAAAGAGGATCCCAACAATTATCGTCCAGTTAGTCTGACATCAATACCAGGGAAGATTCTAGAGCAGATAATTAAACAGAGAATCTGTGAACATTTAGAAGGCAATGCCATAATCACAAAAAGTCAACATGGGTTTCAGAGAAACAAGTCATGCCAGACTAATCTGATCTCTTTTTTTTTTTATAAAATTACCAGCTTGGTAGATGAAGGGAACACTGGATATCGTATACCTTGATTTCAGTAAGGCCTTTGACAAGGTTCCCCATGACATTCTTGCAAACAAGATTGTAAAATGTGGGTAGACAAGTTAACTGTTCAATCGATTTGTAATTGGTTGACCGGCCAAACCCAAAGGGTGCTCAGCAGTGGCTCCTCTTCGTCTTGGAAAGATGTGACTGGTGGGGTGCCACAGGGTTCTATCCTGGGCCCAGTGCTATTCAACATCTTTATCAATAACTTGGATGAGGGAATTAGGGGCATACTTACCAAATTTGCAGTTGACACCAAATTAGGAAGAGTAGCTAATACCCTAGAGGACAGGATCAAAATTCAGAATGACCTGGATGGACTGGAGAGCTGGGCCAAAACTAACAAAATGAAATTCAATACTGAGAAATGTAAGGTACTGCACTTAGGGCGGAAAAATGAAATGCATAGATATGGGATGGGAGAGACCTGCCTGAACAGGACTATGTGCGAAAGGGATCTAAGAGTCCTAGTAGACCACAAGTTGAACATGAGTCAACAGTGTGATGCAGCAACTAAAAAGGCCAATGCAATTTTGGGCTGCATCAATAGAAGTATAGTGTCTAGATCAAAGGAAGTAATAGTGCCGCTCTATTCTGCCTTGGTCAGACCTCACCTAGAATACTGTGTCCAGTTCTGGGCACCACAATTCAAAAAGGATATTGACAAATTGGAGCATGTCCAGAGAAGGGCAACTAAAATGGTGAAAGGTCTGGAAACAATGCCTTATGAGGAGAGACTTAGGGAGCTGGGTGTGTTTAGCCTGGAAAAAAGATGGTTAAGAGGCGATATGATAGCCCTGTTTAAGTATTTGAAGGGGTGTCACACTGAGGATGGAGCGGGCTTGTTTTCTGCTGCTCCAGAGACAGGAACACGGAGCAATGGATGCAAGCTCCAGGAACAGAGATTCCACCTCAACATTAGGAGGAACTTTTTGACAGTAAGAGCTTTTCGGCAGTGGAACACACTCCCTCGGAGCGTGGTGGGGTCTTCTTCCTTGGAGGTCTTTAAACAGAGGCTGGATGGCCATCTGTCGGGGATGCTTTGGTCGTGATTTCCTGCGTGGCTGGGGGTTGGACTGGATGGCCCTCGTGGTCTCTTCCAACTCTGCAATTCTATGATTCTGTGTTTTTGTGTGCCACAGTGCACTTGGTCAAATGCTGAGAAAAGTTACAGTGTAACGAGTGTAGCATTCTTTAACGTGCCACCTCACACTCTGTTCTTTGGTGGATTATAGTACCTGCTTCTTAACTATAGCTTCATAGTCTCTGAGAGTAAAAAATCATCCATTATCATTTTTTAAAAAAAACAGAACATTCTTCTTAGAAGTTTATTAGCTAAATAACAGCTGGATTCATACTCAAAAAGCTTGTTTCATCCTCCTTAGCTAGTACTTAACTTGAAAGAAACACATTTACACGTATCATAGTTCAGTGGTAGCCTATATCTGCCCCTGTCATAGAAAATCAGCTTTTCCTTTTACTTAATGTCTAGTGTAGAACATGCTATAAGCCACGGATGGGGAGCCTCACATCTCGGGGTCAAATCCTACCCTTCATTGGTCTCAATCAAGCCACTGGAAGTTCCCATATCATCATTTGGGGTTTTTCCTTTATTACAAAAGGCTTAAACACAGAGCTTTAAGCTACAAGCTTTCAAAAGATACTTTATGGGCTCTAGTATTTTCAGTCCCACCCTTTTGCCTTCTGCCCTGTACACCACTGGAATTAAAATGAAATTGGATTTGGCTCTCAAGCTGAAAGAGGTTCCCCACCCTTGCAGTAAGTGTTGTATGACTTAATCTCTGAGGGTCTTGCGCTCTCATTCTCATTACTATCCTCTTCTGGTCTATCAGTCTCTCTCCTGACCTCTGACCTCTGTGTTCCTCACCTTGTCTATGTTGCTGGTTAACTCCTTATGACAAAATAAAGGGTCTGCGGTGTCACATTGGCTTGGTTGCCATGTTGTCAGAAAGGGGATGGGCAGCCTGGAGCTGCCTCACTGAGGAGAGAAGAGTAATTAAATAATTGTTTTGAATCAATATAAGTGTCAATTTTAATAACTGGCTTTAAAATCAACTTTGTACCTTTCTAAGGGCTTCTGAGTATAAAGTTTAATATGATTGTCTTCAGATGCCATTTGCAACCAGGTTTCTTTAAGAGTGACACTGTGAGTAGAAAAGGTCTGTGGCAGATCCTGGAAACTAGGATGTCCCCACAAATTCCTTAAAATGATTATCTCGTTATATGAGGGCCAACACAGTCAAGTCAGATATGGCGATGCTCTTTCAGAGCCCTTTCTAATAACTAATGGAATGAAGCAAGGTTGTGTTCTTGCTCCAACTTTATTTACAATCTTCTTCAGCATGATTCTCCAAAGGGCTACGTCAGAGCTCAAAGAAGAAGACGGCATCTATATACGTTACCATATTGATGGTAACTTGTTTAACTTAAGCCGTCTGAGGGCTCATGCTAAGACTCTATAAACTATCTAGTCCGCAAGCTGCTCTTCGCTGATGATGCTGTCCTTGTTGCCCACACAGAAGCAGCTCTGCAGCGCCTAACATCCTGCTTCGCAACAGCTGTAGAGCTGTTTGGGCTGGAAGTCAACCTGAAGAAAACGGAAGTTCTCTACCAGCCTGCACCACAGGACGAACACCACCATCCCCACATTGCCATCAGCAAATCTGTGCTTAAGTCCGTTCAGCAGTTTACCTACCTGGGAAGCATCATCTCCTCAGATGCCAAGATTGACAAAGAATCATAGAATCATAGAATCATAGAATTGCAGAGTTGGAAGAGACCACGAGGGCCATCCAGTCCAACCCCCCTGCCACGCAGGAAATCACAATCAAAGCATCCCCGACAGATGGCCATCCAGCCTCTGTTTAAAGACCTCCAAGGAAGGAGACCCCACCACGCTCCGAGGGAGTGTGTTCCACTGCCGAACAGCCCTTACTGTCAAAAAGTTCCTCCTCATGTTGAGGTGGAATCTCTGTTCCTGGAGCTTGCACCCACCACAGTATCTTTCTGGGCTGCCTGGCTGGAATAGAACTTGAAGGGACTGTTTTAACAAAGGCATATAGCGCATTTGGAAGACTTTACAAAAGGTCTGGAGTAACAAACACCTGAGGCAAAGCACAAAAATCAGTATGCATTGTGCCATTGTACTGTCTGTTCTCCTTTACAAGTCTGAAACATAGGTCACCTATCGCCAACACTTACGACTCCTTAAGAACGCTTTGATCAGCACTATATACGTACAATCCTAAATATGCACTGGACTGACTATGTGACGAATGTTGCTGTCCTTGAGCAAGCAGGGATCACCAGCAATGAGGCCATGATATTGAGAACACAGCTGCGCTGGGCAGGGCATTTTTCTAGGATGGAGGACCATTGCCTCCCAAAAATAGTACTCTGCGGTGAACTCGCCATGGGTCAGTGTAAAAGGGGCACTCCAAAAAAGTGATACAAGGATTCCCTGAAACAACACCTCAGGCTTGGCCAAACTGATCACCAACAATGATCTGCCCTGGCCTCACATCGGGAGGCACGGAGACGCACTATCCACAGTGCTGCAGCCTTACTTGAGAACTCAACGCCGAACAAGTCTTGAAGAGAAATGACAACGCAGAAAGAATCACAACCTGGAAACATCACCCAAGGAGACCTTCTGCTGTGCTTTCTGCAACTGGGCTTGTTTATCTCGGATTGGCCTTTTCAGTCATCAGTGTGCTTGCAGAAAGCGTGGGATGAGTCCTTCCTGAATCTTCGTTTGCAAAGAAAGCCAGTGATACAGTGGCCTTTAGCCCAAAAATGCCTCTTCATCCACATTGTTCCCAATACAAAGAAGCAAATGTTTTAAATGTGAATGCTAGCAGCTACCCATTGTTCCCAAACATAGTACACCCTAGCTAGCTCGCTGTCTTAGAGTTAGCTCTTTAAGTCCTTGGTTAAGTTAAACCTGTTTCTCAAACTAGATGCCACAGAGCCATGATCCCAGAAATGTATTTCATTGTTAACTTTAGTCTCTTTCAAACTACACACACACACACACACACTTGACTTTGCAACTCCTGTGGAATCCTGGGGTTTGTAGTTTGGTTAGAGGCTTCAGAGGAGCTTTCTGGCTGAGGATTCTCAGTGCCCCTCCCTAGAACGCCAATCTCTGGATTTCATAGCATGGAATGATGGCAGCTACAGTGGAGCCATAGTGCTATAATTGTGTAGTGTGAAAGAAACCTTTATGGATTCAGCAGTAAAAGTGTGCCAGCTGCGATACATCCAGTGCTTTCACCTCCAAGTTTCTTGGCAGATTTTAGGGCATTAGAGAACATAGCTAGGCAGTAAGAATATACCCTCTGACTTTACCAGCAGCCAGCTGATGGATGGGAAAGTGTTTATGTTGATCCTTTTCTCTTTTATTTTTTATAAATTCAGCCATAAATTTAAGGAGTATTTTGAATAACCACTGTGTGAACAAAGAGAGATCAGTGGGAGAGAGAAAAGTGAGGGAGGAGAGGAAAACAAGCATGGTGGGTGGGAGACAGTTTTTTTAATCCAGGCAAAGCTGCTTCTAGAGGCTGAACAAGTACCAGGATGGAGGAGGAGAGAGAAAGAGACCAATGAGAAGGAAAGTGAGTCAGAATAGACAGCCCACTGGTACAGAGGTGGGGACTAATGGTTTTTTTTGTCCTATAGTAAGCCAGGAATTTTTGCCAATATGTTAAAAAAAATTAGGAAATTACCAGAAGTTTCTTGGCTTTGAAAGAGAGAAGATGTTTTTGACATGGTACCTAAATGAGATGTATTTAAAATGCCTAAGTTTTATCTAGCTCTTTCTCATGGTAGCTAGGGTCTGCCTAGGCTACTGTCATATATTTTTTAATTACAACAGTCTTCTGAATTCAAATAAGTAGCAGCAAAATGCCACTGAGAAGGTCAAGGATGACTCGGGAAATGCAGTTCAGGAGGATACTATTATTTATTTTTGGAGAAATTTAGAAAAATAACAGAACCATTTACAAAGTTTCAACTTTGTTTTAAAATAATATGTATTCTGAAAGTATAATGGCTAGTAAAGTTCAATTTAGGTTAATCCATTAAGAAAATGTATCTACAAAAGGTGGATAATAATGCAGTTAAATTATCAGAGCACTGTATGTCACATTTACAGTTTTAAAAGGAAACCATTCTTCCTTTAGTTTTGAATATAACTTATCTGAACACTAAATAAAGCACAATAAATTTTATCTAGGAGCAATGAAGGAGAAACTTATGGAACAGACTGCTTGACTCTTCACAATCATATATAAAAAAGGACTGACTAGTACTAGAACATGTTATATTTTAACCTCTTTTGGCTTTCTCTAATATTAAAGATCTACAAAACTGAAGCTTACACTTTGCATTAACTAAAAAGTGCTAGAGACATATAAGGCCAGAGGTAAAAATGGCATCATTTTTCACTTAGCTGATACAGTTTTCTCATGTACAATATAGCTTACAATTGCATTTTAGCAGGTTTACTTTAGGTTCAGTCTGTAATTAAAGTGATACTGAACTATGTATTGCTCCCATGTGGAATCACCAGAGACATTATAATATATATAATACACAGAGAAAAAACATTTAATTTTTTTTTTATTACAACACAGAGGTATTAACATTGCCATCAAAGACCTGTCAAATGCATTGTAACAATACAACTCAAAAAGAAGAAGAAATAAGCAAACCACTATGATCTACCTAAGTGGAGTTGTCAGACAATGAGTCTTCTTCTCGGGAGAGAGTCAATACATGGGCTAACCACAGTCACGTACCACATCTTTGCACAGTGATCCGTGGTGCTGGGGAGGGTCTTAGGTACAAGTATCAGACTTAATGAACGTTATGAGAGGTAACCATCTTTCACTGAAAGGAATAGAGCCCTCTTGCTTGGTCGATTGTCTGATGTTGTGAGTTAACTTTTCCATCCATACTTCTCAGAATCTGGCCCACCATTTGGTTAGGGGAAATTCACCTTTTTTCCAATTGTGGGAAATTTCTCTTCTGGTGATGGCAAGCAAAAATGAGATTAACTCCTTATGTTTTAATTAATTCTGTTCACCTATGAAAAGCGAGAGCAGGAGTAATGCTGGAGTGGAGGATATGTCCTGCCCAGTAATTGTTGGTATAATTTCCAGAATCAAGGTCCAATAAGAGTGGAATCAATGGGCAGTCAAGCCACATGTGCATAAATGTTCCTATCTAACCACATCCTCTCCAACAAGTGGGGCTAGATGTTTTGGTAATCCTCGCTAGCTGGAGTCATGTGAGATGCCATTTATGTAAGATCTTTAGTGAAGTTTCTCTTAAAGCCATTGATCTAAACTTAAAGTGAGGGGAACTCCATAGATTAAGCCAGTCAGGATCTGGGATCTATCCAGTATCTAGAGAATTTTTTAAAAAAAAATGCATACGTGCTTTCAGCACAGTCCTAATTATATTTACTCATAACGAAGTCACATCATGTTCAGTGCAGCTTATTCCTAAGTAAGTGCCTGCAGGATTGCAACCTTCTACTGGACTCTTGCTGGTGCACTACATGTGGGCAGTGGCAGCAGGAGGCAAGAGGCAGTGAGCATAGCTGCCTTAAGGGAAGTCAGGCATTCGAAAAATAGGATGCTTGTAATCAGCAGATTTTGGCGGGCATCCAGTTAGTGACTGGCACATAATGTCAGGTGATGATAGGACATGCAGTCCCCAGCAGAAGTAAAAAAAAACCCTGTCTCAGTAGACTCAGTAGCAACCTGTTCCCAAGAGTACTCACACACAGAGTGTTTGATGTCCAAATAAGCAGGAGGCACTTTAATCTTCAAACTCAAACAGTTGCAATATACACAAAAATTTACAATTCAAAGAGAAACTGCTTTACCAGGCCTCAGCATTCACAGGAAGAAGGAAGTGAGCTCTGTTCTGAGCTCATATATATATATATATATATATATACACACACACACACACACATATATATATATATATATATATATATATATATATAATTTTTATCCTGCCCCTCTGATAAAAACAATTGGGGTGGCTTACAAAAGTTAAAATACCAATACAGATTAAAATCCCCAAACACCACCCACCCCACCCTCCCCCATAATAATACATTAAACCAAAATCCATTAAAACAACTGATCTAAAGTTGCCCCCCTAGTGGCCTGACTAGACATGACTTGGTAGTTCATGCAGTATGGTCTGCAGTTGTTTGGCCATTTTATAATGGAGTTCAGTCTCTTAACCCCTTCCTGCTCAATGCCTGCTCCTTTCCTACCCCTGCACTGACAACAAGCATGGGCCCTTCCTTGGGCTTGACAGCTGCCAGACAGTGAGAGGACACAGAATTGTGCATGCTACATGCACATATAGGAACTTTGCCTGTAACTGTCTTTCCTCACCATAGCTGTTCAACTCTAGAAAATAGTGCAGCCACTAATGGAGTGCACTAATGGATTTCCAGCAGTAACAGGTGAGATGAAGGGCTAATCTACATGTGACAACAGCAGTACATGTGACTATGTCTTTCAACTGAGGTACAAAATGTACAGTTGTCCCTTCACATTCACTGGGGTTTGGTTCCAGGATCCCCCGTGAATACCCAAAACTGTGAATACTGAAGTCCCATTATATGCAGTGGCAAAGTAAAATGGTGTCCCTTATATAAGATGGCAAAATCAAGGTTTGCTTTTTTGGATTATTATTTTTTAAAGAATATTTTCAAGCCGCGAATACTTAAATCTGTGAATGCCAAATCTGTGAATGTGGAGGGACAACTGTAATTTTAAATACAGAGAGGCTACAGAGAGGCAGGCTGAGCCCTTTCTTCACCAGGAAAACTTTAGTACTCCACCGTAGTCTACTTCCATAGCTGCTTCTTCACAGTCATTCCTGGTACTAAAATGTGGCTAGGGGAAAATGGCCTCAGCAGGCAGAGTGGGGATGGGGGACATGAAAGACACGGAGGCACCAGCACTCCACTCCTTTACACTTATTAAGTATGACCGGGCAGAGCCACCTTTCAAGACAAGACTTCCACCATCTGGTATACTTAGCTACCACACCCTCTAGTCATAATTCTGTAAAGAACTTGCAAAAATGGAGAATCATTATTTGCACCTGCAAAATGCTGAAACTCACAGCAACGGCTGATATCAAGAAAATGCTTGTTTGGCCCACAGAGTTATTACAGACACATCATTTCCAAAAAACATAGTCTTACCAAATTCAGATCTCTGAAATATCACTCTTGTTGTTGTGTGCCTTCAAGTCATTTCCAATTTATTGTGATACTAAGGTGAACCTATCATGGGGTTTTCTTAGCAAGATTTATTCAGATGGGGTTTGCCTTTGCCTTCATCTGAGGCTGAGAGAGTGTGGCTCCATTAACAGATGCTAATCCGGTTAGAACCAGTAAAACATATACTGCATGACATTCTCCACCGGCTGCTAGGCTGTTTCCGGACACAATTCAAAGTGCTAGTTATGATTAATAAAGCCCTATATGACTTTGGTCCAGCCTATCTGACAGACTGTATATTCTCAGATGAGCCTGCCTTGGCCCTGCTATCCAAAAATGCTAATCCGGTTGGAACCAGTAAAACATATACTGCATGACATTCTCCACCGGCTGCTAGGCTGTTTCCGGACACAATTCAAAGTGTTAGTTATGATTAATAAAGCCCTATATGACTTTGGTCCAGCCTATCTGACAGACTGTATATTCTCAGATGAGCCTGCCTTGGCCCTGCTATCCAAAAAAAAAAAGTATTTTTCAACCCCACTACTTTCACAGACACGATTAGTGGGAACACATGATAGGGCCTTCTCAGTGGCTGCCCCAGCCCCTGGAATTCCATTCCTAGGGAGGCTAGGGTGGGGGCTTCCTTGCTACCCTTCTGTCAGAATGCAAAAACTTTTATACCAACAGGGTTTTGAGAAATGAAGGTTTTTGTAAGCTGTCTTGAGTCCTGGCTTTGGAGGTAAAGGTATAAATAATACGGTGATAATGATGCACAGGTGGGCAACTTGTGGTCTCCCAAGTGCTTTTGGATTCCCATCATCCCTCAACACTGCCTATGCTGCCTATGGCTGATGAGAGTTCCAGTTTAACAATATCTGGAGGGCCTCCCATTCTATGCATCTGTCATCCTGCCTTAAAATGAAAAAGTTTAATCCACCAAATACCACAAATAAATCCCAAGTCTGAAATGTTAAGGCCTCAGTCTCCCAAGGACTCGACTGTAAGATATATATAAATAGTTAAGTTGCGTTTTCTTTAAACATTACATTTCAGTTACACCAACTGTCTCTTAAAGACTGTCTCTGTGGCTTTTCTTCGCAAACGGATATTCAGGAAGGATTCATCCTGCGCTTTCTGCAAACGTGCTGATGACTAAAAAGGCCAATCCGAAATAAACAAGTCTGTTTGCAGAAAGCACAGCAGAAGGTGTCCTTGGGTGATGTTTCTGGGTTGTAATTCTTTATGCATTGTCGTTTCTCTTCAAGACTTGTTCGGCGTGAGTTCTCAAATAAGGCTGCAGCATTGTGGATAATGCGTCTCCACGCCTCCTGATTTGAGACCAGGGCAGATCATTGTTGGTGATCAGTTTGGCCAAGCCTGAGATGTTGTTTCAGGGAATCCTTGTATCGCTTTTTTGGAGCGCTCCTCTTACGCTGACCTGTGGCGAGTTCACGGTAGAGTACTATTTTGGGGAGGCGATGGTCCTCCATCCTAGAAAGGTGTCCTGCCCAGCGCAGCTGTGTTCTCAATATCATGGCCTCAATGCTGGTGATCCCTGCTTGTTCAAGGACAGCAACATTCGTCACATAGTCAGTCCAGTGTATATTTAGGATTGTATGTATACGGCGCTGATGAAAGCGTTTGAGGAGTCATAAGTGTTAGCGATAGGTGACCCAGTTTCAGACCCGTAAAGGAGAATAGACAGTACAATGGCTCTATACACTGATTTTTGTGTTTCACCTCAGGTGTTTGTTACTCCAGACTCTTTTGTAAAGTCTTCCAAATGCGTTATATGCCTTTGCTAATCTGTGATCAATCTCTTTGTCAATCTTGGCATCTGAGGAGATGATGCTTCCCAGGTAGGTGAAGTGCTGAATGGACTTAAGCACAGATTTGCCTACGGCAGTGTGGGCATGATGGTGTTCGTCCTGTGGTGCAGGCTGGTAGAGAACTTCCGTTTTCTTCAGGTTGACTTCCAGCGCAAACAGCTCTGCAGCTGTTGCGAAGCAGGATGTTAGGCGCTGCAAAGCTGCTTCTGTGTGGGCAACAAGGGCAGCATCATCAGCGAAGAGCAGCTCGCGGACTAGATAGTTCAGAGTCTTAAATTATACAAGCTACCATCAGTACGGTAATGTATATAGATGCCGTCTTCTTCTTTGAGCTCTGCCGTAGCCCTTTGGAGCATCATGCTGAAGAAGATTGTAAATAAAGTTGGAGCAAGAGCACAACCTTGCTTCACTCCATTAGTTATTAGAAAGGGCTCTGAAAGAGCATCGCCATATCTGACTTGACCACGCTGGCCCTCGTGTCGCAAGACAATCATTTTAAGGAATTTGTGGGGACATCCTAGTCTTTCCAGGATCTGCCACAGACCTTTCCTACTCACGGTGTCGAAGGCTTTGGTGAGGTCAGCAAATGTTACATTGAGACCCTTGTTCTGCTCTCTACATTTCTCTTGCAGTTGTCTAAGGACAAATACCATATCTGTAGTACTCCTATTGGCTCTGAAGCCACATTGGCTTTCAGGAAGAAGTTCCTCGGCAATGTCAGGAACTAATCTGTTCAGGAGTATCCTTGCAAGGATTTTTCCAGCAATAGAGAGCAGTGTTATGCTTCGATAGTTTGTGCAATCGGATTTTGCTCCTTTTTTCTTGTACAGGGTGATGATGACTGCATCTCAGAGATCTGATGGCAGTTCCCCTTTTTCCCAGCAATTCACAAGGAGTTCATGGAATTTATTATGAAGTACATGACCTCCATGTTTCCAAACTTCAGATGGGATTCCATCAATCCCAGCTGCCTTGCTGTTTTTCATCTGCTGTATGGCCTTAAGAGTCTCTTCCAAAGTGGGAGCTATGTCCAGTTCATTTTTCATTGGTTTTTGTAACATATGTTGGATAGCTGAGCCTTGGACTACTTGGTTAGCACTGAAGAGACTTTGAAAATGTTCAGCCCATCGATTCAGGAGGCTTTATCAGTAATTAGTGTTTGGTCATCTGTACTGTATAAGGAGCTTTAGACCTGATAAGTAGGTCCAAACACTACTTTACGAGCTTTGTAAAATCCTCTAAGATCACCCAGATCTGCACAGTGTTGTGTCTTTTCTGCTATATTGATCCACCACTTGTTCTGAATGTTTCGGAGTTTTTGTTGAAGTTTACTACATGTGAGACGGAAAGCTGCTTTTCTTACATGGCAAGTTGGCTGGGTGAGGTATGCCTTGTGAGCAGTTCTCTTCTTTGCCAACACTTCCTGGATCTCTTGGTTGTTTTCATCAAGCCAGTCTTGATTTTTCTTGTGGGAGAACCTGAGGGATTCTTCCACAGACTGGAGGATACTGTTTTTGATATGTTGCCAGAACACTGTAGGAGAAGGATCTGTAGGATGGTCTTCAAATTTTGTTTGCAGATTTGCCTGGAAGTCGTCTCTCATTGTAGCTTGTTGAAGATTGTTGACTTGGAGTCTCCTCTTTAAGATGCCACCCCTCTTAGGTTTGAACTTAAGATGAAGATTTAGTTTACATCTTATGAGGCGATGGTCTGTTTGGCATTCTACACTGGGCATCACTCGAGTATGACGACCACTGTCTAGAATAGCAATAAACATATTAAACTGACAAATTGGGAAAATAATACTTCCCCACTAGTGACTAAGTCAGAGTTGCCTTAACATAAAGATATGGCTCTGCTTTTTATTAAGGCACAATTCTGGGGTAACCTAATCCTTTAAAAAGACTGAATGTGGCCAAGCATAAATCTTAGTTCACAGATGCTGTGTTAACCACATATGTATAACCAGGCAAGTAGCCATCAGAGTGCCACAGCCTTTCCCCATATCTTCAGTAATTAACATTTTTGCTTCAGCTCCTAAATGATTGTCATGTAAATCTTCACTTATTTCATTCTTGCATGCAAGAACAACAGTTTCAAATAATTTGAAAAGTGAGTGAGATTATTAGAGAATTTTTGCACATTTTTCAGGGTTTTTTTTTTTTTTTTTTTTTTGGCATTGCAGGACTTTGTTGCAAGAAATAACTTCTAAGGAAAAAAACAATGCCCTGGGGTTTGTGCAATCAAAAGTTTTTGCACAATGCCCCAACATTTTGTGCAGAAAACTGCATAAAAGTTTGTGGTGGGTGATCATGTTCTCAATGGAGTGTCTCACTGTGTTGAGACACCATTTCTTGAGAATGAGAAATGCTGCTGAAGTTGCCAGAATGACCAAAGAAGAAGAAAAAATCTGTTTAATCCCCGAGATGAGAGGATCCCATCTTTGAGCAGTACAGTTCTCTAAAACAAGGTGAGGGCTCCCTCATACTTTGTTTTAGCAAAACAAAAAAGGCCCTTTTTAAAAAAAAATCAGAAGTGGCTTTTGTTTTTGTTTTGGATACTTGAATGAACCTTCTGGTCACTTCCTCTTCCACCTGCAAGGACTGGTGTGGCCCTCAGAGAGTTGTGAAACTAGAAAAATGGCCCCCAGACACTCTGGAGCTTTTCCACCCTATTAATGAAGTAAAAGCTTTATTCAGGAAGCACAAAATAAGACCAGACATATAATAAAAATGTTACAAAGCCAATGTATCAACTAAAATTAATTAAAATGTATTAACTAAAATAGCAAGTATAGGGTATGAGGCTGTGATAGTTATTAGGGACCTTTTATGTTATACTATGACCTCTGTATTTGTTTGGGATAGGTTCCCAGACTTACTGTGGATAGCGAAAATCATGGATAGTAGCAAACCCTGTATTTCTGGTGGAAGCATATCATAGAATTGTGCTGGAGGATTTCCAAATGCCTAGAGAGATGTTTTCTCTAGGCATTTGGAGGTTCTCCAGTGCGACTCTACGGTTAACATCTGCCAGAAGGCGACCATAGAATTGCGCTGGAGGGCCTAGAAAATGCCTAGAGAGAACATATTTTTTCCTATGTGTGTAAGTGAAAGCATGGATGCCAGTCCCCCGGATATGGGGGTGATACTGTATGTTCTTATAATACGGTACTTTAAAGCTATTTCTTGATTGGTGTTCCTGGGACCTGAGGTAATGAGACATTTGAAAGCAGTCTGAAAGTTGCATTAAAATCTCATTGTAATTGATCCTGCCAGCAAGTCAAGTCAGCCTATGAAAATTCACACAATAAAATGATAACCCTATTTCTGACATGGATATATCTGTGCCCTCGCTGAGGGTGACATCCAGCAATATGAAAGTTAGCTCCATTTCAAATAATGGGACTTGCCCTTCCTCTGGCATACCTCCTAACCTTCCAGAGCAGATTTTGGTGGTGTGTATGGGGGCTGCGGGAGGGAGGGGATCCTTTCTACTGACTGAATCTGTTTCTCTGGTAGGCAGACATTAGCAGCTTTCACCTTGATTATTTAAATAAGTTGTTACTTGTTAAATCTGTTTTCCAAAAAGTGGTCTAAGTTAAAGTTTGACTGGGTGTAAATGAGAGAAGGATTGTCAGGCACTTATGTTTTGGCACTTAAGTCTTGACTGCAGTCATTTGCTTGAAAATAACTCCTGTTGTTTGTATTTGAAATAACCCATCGCTATACTGTAGAGAATAATCCTGGAAAACTAAATGTTCTTTTTCCTTTTCTTCTGTATTATTTTACTTCTTTGTGAAGTCTAACTCAATGAAGGGAGGATTTGAAGAGGAAAAAGCTAGTGGAAAGCCCCCCCCCCCATGAAGATACTCAGTATTAATTGTGCATATTTATGTAAACTATGCTTGCTCATTTGTTTTTCATAGGTTGTGGAGAGCACCTTGTGCGGACCTTACTGGCCAGAGAATGTTCATGTGCTTTGCAAAATGAAGATGCTCATCAAGCTCTGCTGGAAACTATGCAAAACAAGTTTATTAGTAAGTGTAACATTTGTTCTCATATTGCTGGTGTCTTCCTGGATATTGGCTGTAAGCTGTCTTCAGTGTCTTCCTGGCATATTTTCCTCCTGTGTCTCCACACCCTCCCCAACATGGTACTCTGTTAATATTCTGTTTCTGAGTTCTAATTCACGTACATATACTTAGAAACATATGTATGCTTTGGAAACAGTGCTGTACTAATTATTGGTAAAGAATGGATAAAAATTTCTCTCTTCTTGTTATATGACCTAAGCTTTTGTGAATACTGTCTACTGGCCATGAAGACACATGCCCTGATTAAATTATTAGTTTTTAAGATGCCCCAGGGCTGTTTGTTGTTGGAGAAAAATGCTTTTGGTATTACTGGGGATCTTAAGACATGAGAAAATATCTGTAGCTTGTATATCAGATGGGATGAAATAGTTTGGAAGATTACTTGATCTGTAAGCTTGTTCGTTTTGGGTCTCTGTGTGTTTGTGCATGTGCACACATGTGCATGTTTCCCCTTCTTGGCTACATTATTGGACCGAGGAACAGATAAAAAAATTGGACCTGGATGAGAACGTAATAACAGCTCTACCGGGTCAAGCCAAAAGGGGTATCAGGTTCACAGGTATGTTCCCATAGCGTCCAACTGGATGCCTGTGAGAAGCACAAAACTAGGACATGAATTCCCCCTCCTGTGTACTTTTAAAGGTAACTTTTAGGAAGAGGCATATTGATTATGAATGTTTGTTTTCTAGAAAAAAATTTAAGAAGCAAATATCTTTTTAAAGTCCTGACTTCAAATCAGAAAAATTTTTATGTGCAAATATTAATGACAAAAATGTATGAACAATGGGTTTTTTTTTTTTTTTGGGCAGAGTTAATTGTAGATTTCACGAGTAGTAGCTGAAGAATTAGTCTTTAAAAGTGGTTGTCTTCAGAACTTTTCTTCTCTGATCAGTTCTCAATATAGTGTATGAAAGAGAAGTACAGTCATCCCTCCACATTTGCAGGTTGAACATTCATGGATTTGATTATTCGCGGATTGAAAAAATATATTCTCTCTAGGCATGTCTAGATCCTCCAGCACAATTCTGTAGTCAGCTTCTGGCAGAAGTCGACCATAGAATAGTGCTGGAGGACCTAGACATCCCTAGAGAAGTGTTCTCTCAGGTTAAAAAAACAAAACAAAACCCAGGAGGCCTATATTCATGCTTTTTCCTATGCCCCAACCACTGCGAAACTGGAGGGCCTACTATTTACAGGAACTTTTATGAAATTATAGTATGTGCAGCATAACTTGGGGCAGTATTAGGGAGTATTCATTGAGGTTGGTGTGCCTTCCCCTTATCTGTCTGTCCTGTCCTTCCTCTTTTCTACTTATTTGTTCCCCACTTCCTTTATCATGTTTATGAAAGTATGGATGGATGTTCTTGTGTGGCTGAAAATGTTAAAAGTTCAACAGTCCTTAACAGACAGGCAATTTTTATATAATGTTGAAATTTTGAAGACATATTGGAGAGAAATGGGAAGACTGAGGAATTATTTTTTAACAGTGGATCAGTATAATGGTTTCAACAAATTTCTTTTCGATTAAAAATGTACAATATGAATAAAAAATACAAACCTGTAAGATTTTTTTTCTTTAGAAAGTTTGCTAATAGGCAGGGAGGGACTGCTTGAGAGAAACAGTGAGGGTGAGCAAAGTTCTCTCCTGAAACAATGTTTGAATTCGAATTATTTTATCTAAATGCTTTTGGCTTGGCTCTTGTTATTACTCAGTGAAGAGCAGCTCACGAACTAGTTTAGAGTCTTTGTGCGAGCCCTCAGACCGCTTAAGTTAAACAAGCTACCATCAATACGGTAACGTATATAGATGCCATCTTCTTCTTTGAGCTCTACCGTAGCCCTTTGGAGCATCATGCTGAAGAAGATTGTAAATAAAGTTGGAGCAAGAACACAACTTTGCTTCACTCCATTAGTTATTAGAAAGGGCTCTGAAATGAATTTCTGATTCAGAATTTCTGATGAAAATGAAATTCTGATGAATGTTGCTGTCCTTGAGCAAGCAGGGATCACCAGTATTGAGGCCATGATATTGAGAACACAGCTGCGCTGGGCAGGGCACCTTTCTAGGATGGAGGACCATCACCTCCCCAAAATAGTACTCTGCGGTGAACTCACCACAGGTCAGCGTAAGGGGTGCTCCAAAAAAGCGATATAAGGACTCCCTGAAACAACACCTCAGGCTCGGCCAAATTAATCACCAACAATGGTTGGCCCTGGCCTCACATCGGGAGGCATGGAGATGCACTATCCACAATGCTGCAGCCTTATTTGAGAACTCACACCGAACAAGTCTTGAAGAGAAATGACAACGCAGAAAGAATCACAGCTCGGAAACATCACCCAAGGAGACCTTCTGCTATACTTTCTGTAACCGGACTTGTTTATCTTGGATTGGCCTTTTTAGTCATCAGTGCGCTTGCAGAAAGCATAGGATGAGTCCTTCCTGAATCTTTGTTTGAGAAGAAAAGCCAGAGAGAGAGAGAGAGTGTGTGTTATTACTGGAAATATGCATTGAATTTGTATTTGGAACAAGACTGATACATTTTGTTGTTGTTGTGGCTGTCCTTAATGAAGATTGCTTATCAAAATATCACTTCTGATCTCTGTTTTATTATCTGTCACATTAGTTTCCAAAAATAATAATGGTCATCAGGGATGAAAAAATAAGCTCCTTAGCTTGATTTGAACCTTGATGTAATTTAACAATGTCCTGAATAGTTTTTTCCCACCGGGCAAATAACCATTTCACAAAAGGCTTGTGTATTTTTTAAGAGGATTTTTAACAGGGATGTTTATATCTTTGTAGTAGAAGACATGCTTTTCTATCCTTATAACTTACAGGGAGAAAAATACTGTGTTTTAGTCAAAATAGAAAGAGGTAATTTTTAATGGACAGTATAGTTCAATATTAATGCTGTTAGAGTTATGCCATCAGGTCCTAAGAAGCCTGAAACCCCAGCATGTGGTTTGCTAAAAGCTGTCGTTTCTTGGAATAAGCCCAGCTAACTTTTTGCAAAAGTACACCTAAGAGGTTATGCAAAAATACTGGGCATATGCTGAATAGCTCTTTTCTTAGAAACTTTCCTTCTGTTGATTTAAGTGATACAAAAGTTTGCTTGAGTTGTAATGTATGATGCAGGTTTTCCCTCTCCTATGAAATAACTGTGAATAAAGTAGGTTAATAGCCTGCTCATGACAGTATGACTTGTTCACTTGATTTTTTTTATTTAAAAAGTAGCATGCTTTGTGGTCACAGTAAAATGTCTAATATAATAGTACTGGATCTTTCCAGAAATAATAGCTTGGCAGAAAAAAAACCTGAAAACAGTAGTCAGAACTGAAAATGTGACTTACTTATCTGAGGTTAATGGGCAGCAGAATCTGCAGATTCCTCTTTCATAGGGTGTGTATATGTTTGTTCAGATTTCAGGTTTTACATGGGGATGTGAGAATATCTTTTCTTACTTGGGAATGACTCACTTAAACTTTTGGATTTTTCAAAAAATAGCAGATCATGGACCAATATAGTAACAGGTGTCTTTCTTTATCTTATTTTTATAACAAACATAGTAGGGTAACATAAATGATGACTGAGGCAGAAGTATATCTGAATTTCTGTGTGTTATATGATCACAGTGGATTCAATAATGATGTAAGCTGATATACACAGTAATCTGATGCAATATGAAAATTTTATTGTGTAAACATCTTTTAAACATCTTTTACTCAGAACTAGGAGATATATGACTCTTCCGCTCCTTTCAAACTTAGCCATGTTTGTGAAATACCAGCTTCGTAATAAGTGCAGGCTTATCTTGTTTTGCAGGCAGTTAGCTCTGGGAGGGCAACAATGGAAATCTGTATAATTATTAAGAATGGTAGATGAACTACTTTTAATATTAGAAACCACACACTAAAAAAAAATACTGGCGTTGTTTTTGCAAAAACTGGCCTATATGTGTCATCACCTCTTTGTAGTCCTTTATTTAGGTATGTGTGCCTGTACATCACAGTGTGGAAACTTTGTGGGAAGACAGAATACCTGGCTGAGATGCTTCTCTGTTTTCCTTTGAGCCAAATGTTGTGCAAATAGCCTCATAGTCAAGCTTTCTTGAAGTCTTGCAAAGTTTGGAAACAAAGATATTATTTTGTAACTTCGCAATAGCTCAAAAAGTACCTCACCGGATTGTATTCTTTTTTAATGATCACTGCCTGTGTCTGTCCTGCTTTGGAGAGGTCTGTAACAGAGACATCTGCAGAGGTGGACAAGAATTTACTAAAAAGAACTGCCAAAACAGTACTTATACTTCAGGGTAAACTCAGAAAATGGGAATAAGCACTTTCCAGAAAAGCTACAACACCACTTCAGTTGGCTAAACAAATGAAAGAGAAAACTGTATCTGCCCCAAGTTTCCAAGCTATCGGATTCTAAACAGCACCAGAGTATTCATTGGTCAGACAACTTCCAGCTATTCCACAGCATCAGTAACAACTGATCCTAATGATTAATGTCTGGACACAAAACATTTTGGTGCCTGAGGTGGAAGACAAGGACTGGATTTGCAGTTGACTTTTCCCCTCAGTCCTTATGATGGGACAGTGTCCTCTACTGCACCTTATGGCAGCAGGCTACTTTAGCGGGCACAGGACAGGTAGTGTGGCACACATAGCTCTGTCCTCCAACAAAGGGGAATACAGTTGTCCCTCCACATTTGCGGCTTCGACATTCACGGTTCCGCCTATTCGCGGAACCTCAGCTTCTCCTTCCCCCACAGGGAAGTGTTTTGGGGGTGGAGCCAAGGAAAGCTGAGTGAGTGCCCCACTTTACTCAGCTTTCACCCCTCTCAGGGCGAAATCTTCAATATCTTTTTGTGGGGGAGGGTGGGGGCGGGTGGTACTTAGGGATTTTAGTCAGTATTGTTGTCTTTTAACTGTTGTAAGCCACCCCGATTGTTTTTAACAGAGGGGCGGGGTAATAATAATAGTAGTAGTAGTAGTAATAATTAAAGTGGGGTGTTCAGCCAGCAAACCAAAGGAGGTTTGGTGAGTGAGTGCCTCACTTCAACCGGCTTTCGCCCCTTCTGTGAGAGGAGCAAAAGCCGGTTGAAGTGAGGCACTCACTCACCAAACTGCCATCAGTTTGCTGGCTGAGCGCCCCACTCTACTCAGCTTTTGCCCCTCTCAGGAAAGGGGCAAAAGCCGAGTGAAGTGGGGTGCTCAGCTAGCAAACCGGCAGTGGTTTGCTGGCTGAGAAACTTGCTTCAATCGGCTTTCGCCCCTCACACGAAAGGGGCAAAAGCCAGTTGAACTGGGGCACTCAGCCTCCCCACCGCTCACCTGCCACTCCCCCTGCCCTTCCCATGTGGCGGAGGGGCTTTTCCAGCCCCTTCGCCCTGGCCCGCCACCCCCCCATCCCTTCCCAACCAATGATGGGGCTTTTTGAGCCCCATCGCCACTTTGGGAGGGCAGGGGGTGGTGGCTGAAAAGCCTCCCCATTGCCTGCCCACCCCCCTTGCCCTTCCCAAAGCAGCGATGGGGCTTTTCGAGTCCTGTCACAGCTTTGGGAGGGCAGGGGGTGGGTGGCTGAGAAGCGGCTACGAGGCTTCAAAAGCCCCATAGCCACTTTCGAAGGGCGGTTGTGGGCGGGCAGTGGGGAGGCATACTTTTATTTGCGGTTTTTTCACATTCGTGGGGGTCTTGCACCCCAACCCCCGCGAGGGACGACTGTAGTGACTGTTCCACAGCATCTACTGTGACCTTATACTGTCTCATCAGGGCTGTCAGACATTCCTCTTCAAGCCTTTGACTATAGAATTCCTGCATTACTTTGATCTATGTAGGGCAGCGGGACACCAGCCGTGCAAGTAAGGATTGTGGGGAAGTGGTCAGTCAGGACAGAGTTAAGCAGAAGATTTGTGTGTTGTGAAAGGGCAGCAGATTGTTAGATATTTACATGGCTATATTTTTACTACCAGGGATGAGGAGAGATGTTTGGAAGGTTTTCCACTTCATGTTCCAATATAATTTGGCTGTCTTTGTCAATGTAGTCAGAGTGTACATATCCGCAGAACTAATACCATTGGTTTCAGTTATCCACAGTACACAAAATAGGGACACATACGATAGAGTCATACTGGAAAGCTTCTAGGTTCTCCAATGCAACTAGGCATCTTCTAGGTTCTCCAGTGCAATTCTATGGTATATTTTTACTGGAAGTCCTTTATTTTAATAGGCTTCACTGTTATCCATGGTTTCCGATTTCTGCAATAAGTCCAGGAACCAGACCCCTGTGGATACAGGGATCCCACTGTACTACGCACATTGATTTAGGAGGATCAGAAGCACTATTTATCACTTTGTCTCAGATAGGAAATGTCTTGGGCCAGCCCAGCATTCAGTAAAGCAGTTGTCACCATGTTCTAAGAAGTAGTAAATCTACCTTGAATCTTTCCTTGATGGTTCACTATCAGCTAATTGTACCCAGCCTCAACAGTGGTGAGAAGTCAATTAATAATTATTTCCAATATAATAAGAATTTTTTTCTAAGTAACACCATTGGAAGCATTGTATTCTTGAGGTGGAAATGTGATTAGATGCTGATAAGATGCATCGGGTAATATAACTTGCCAGCATACTTTATGTACATGAAACTGAGCAGAGGCCAAGAGGTTGTAAACGAAATTGTTACTTTCAAACAGTTGATCTCTGAGTGTCTTCTCTATCATTCCACAATGGTCAGCCCAATCATACAAAAGTTTTTAGTGGTCACTGCTGCAGTCTTATGTGATCCAGATAAGAAATGGTCACCTTTTCTCAGTTGTTCCACTTCCTGTCTGATGGGGAGGGTGGGGAGGAAATGTGAACCAGTAGGAAGGAAAGAGAATATTTTAAAATTATTATCTTCTTAATGTAAAGGCCACTTGAAAAATACAGCTAACAGGCAAGTGAGTGTTTTTAAAGAGGAGAATGTTTACATTTCTTTAATGTATTCTGAGAGTACAAAATGTTTTAAGATTGTAAATACAGAACACAGTGCATATTGAAACATGTGCAGAAACAGACATCCTTTCCAGCATTATCATGGGCACATAAGTGAATTTTTTTTAAGAGAATGGAAAGTCCTTCATCATTTTTCTCCATGAAACTCATTAGGTAGTTTGAAGTCTTTTGATTATGGAATTTTAGAATCCTATAAAATCCTAGTAAAAAGTACACTTTGTTTTCAGTTGTGACCTAGAAACACATGCATTCACATCATTAAGGCTGAAAGGGGAAAAAAAACCTTTTGAGTAGAAGACTAAGCTCTTCCAACCCCCCCCCACACACACACGTAGTGGTAAGTAAGTCTCAAAACCCAAAGCCCACATGATTTGCTGTACCCCATTGCTTGTTGCCATGCAATTGAACAAGCCAACTAGCTATTGAATTTTGGGGGGGATCACTTTAGCTAACTGAATTTAAAAGCTTTTTTTAAGATGAAAATCTGATTAATAAGCTCCACTGTATAATTGGCATCAAAAATTATTGGCGCAATTCTCTCTCCCCCTTGGGCATTTGCCATCAAAACACTACATTGTGCAACTAAGTGCTTCAGTTATGCAGAAGGCTTACTATGTGGAAATGTCTCTCTATGTGATAGTAGATAACAGTTAGAACATTTTTTTTGTTATTTTAAAATGTTTGTACAGACAGTTCTCATGAAGAAAAATTGAATTTGTGGCCCATTTCAGTTTTCTTGGAAGGATTTACCTTAGAGACAAGTGGGTTAGACTTAGAGACTATTGTGGGTTGCTCTTTACATTAGGCAGGGTAGAAACCATATTAGAATGTTTTCATTTGCTCATCACCTTGGGAGCCCTTGTGGGCTGGGAGGCAATATTGAAATGTCTTAAGTAAATAAATAAACAAACATTCTCCAACATAATAATACAATACAAATGCTGCTTTCACTACAACAGGAAGGTCAAATTAAAAGGTAGCTATATATGGGTGAACTTGGGTTTTGCTTCCACTAGTTAAATTAAAGTCTGTTTTTTTTCTGCTTACCTGATATAAAAGGATGAGGCTGCCTGAGGCGCAAGTTCTGTAAAGGCATACCTCAGTTAACAAAGGCTGCTGTCACACTGCAGAAATAACAGCACTGCAGTTTGACACTCCTTTAACTATCATGGCTCCATCCTGTGGAATTCTGGGATTTGTAGTTTGTTGTGGTGCCAGAGTGCTCTGATAGAGAAGGCTAAATATCTCACAAAACTACAAATCTCAGAATTCCATAGCATTGAGCCTGGGCAGGTAAACTGGATTATTTCTGGTGTCAGCAGCCAAAGTCTCTGACAAAGAAGCTCCTTTTTACAAAGTCTTTTCCTGCCTACCTAACTTTTCCTCTTTTCCTTCTTGTCCTTAGTCTAGCTTAGATTTTTAGTTGCTGGGTTGCAGCAGCCTATCTGCAGTAAACAGTGCAATAAAGCTTGAACGGGGAAAGAATGAAGTTGTGAGCCGATTCCACTCTAGCTGTATGTGCCTACCTACAAAAGGCAAAATAAATAACAGCTCTCTCTGGAATCTTTTACTGAGCATGCATGGGGAAAGCTAACAAGAGAAAGGGGAAAAGAAAATTAGTTTGCCTCACTAGCTACCCCCAGCATGGTTTTTGAAAAAAACAAACATAGATCTAGAAGTATGACCACCAAAATAGAAATCATAGAAAAGTGGAAATTTGTGAAAGAATATATATATATTCACACACACGCATGCACAGTCATACACACATACACATACATATACAGAGTTGTCCCGTCATATTCACTGGGGTTTGGTTCCAGGATCCTCTGTGGATACCAAAATCCGTGACTACTCAAGTCCCATTATATGCAATGGCATAGTAAAATGGTGTCCCTTATATAAGATGACAAAATCAAGGTTTGCTTTTTGGATTATTATTTTTTAAAGAATATTTTCAAGCCGTGAATACTTAAATCCGTGGTTACCGTGGAACAATTGTATATCTCCATAGATGTATTTTGGAAGAAGCCTTCAAATGGTCTCTAGAATATTCAAAATGTTTTTGTTTACTTTTACAAAGCTTACCTGACCTGGTTGTTTTGTTTCACATGTGCATACTGTTCGTTCTATGAAAAACTTTGGTGAAACATGTTGAACTACTCTCCTCTTTTGTGGTGTAGGAACCTATCCCTATTCTTTCCATGTTATTTCTGCCTCTAGTACCAAATTTTGTGTTAAGTAATATCCAGGAACACATGTACTTTGTTAACAGAGATATACCTATATCTAGCAGCTAGACATAAAAATATCCTGTTTAATGTATTAAAAGTATAGCATATTCAGAAAATAATTACAAATTGAATTTACTTTGTTAAACTTTCTTTTTGGTTACAAAAGTAAGTACAAGGTCCTGAACTGTAAGAAATACCTGTATTATAAGGAATGGCTTTAGTTATGCTAGTTTATTAGGAACAAGCAAATAAAAACACAAGAAAATCAGTAAAACAAAGAAAACGATTTTGTCTCCACTACTTCTCTGTAGTATCACCTGTTAAAAAGAACCAAGAAAATGAAACCAAGACCAGGAATTATAACGATCTGAGTGTACATAATCTTACACAAATCTTTCTTTTGCATAGTTTTTTTTTTACAAATGATTTTGGATCAGTTAAGTATGTGAAAACCATGTTTTAACCATTTATTAATCATTCTAAAAGAAAATATTTGATGGTCCTTTTTTTTCATTTTTTCTGGGGAAAAAAGGCTTTGAAAAAAGGCAAAAGTTCCTCCCTTCCATTTTTACCCGAGACTTCACATCTTTAGCCTAGCCTGCCCCCCTGTTTATCAGGGACTGGTCTCTTGTTCATAGAATCATAAAATCATAGTTGGAGGAGACCACAAGGGCCATCCAGTCCAACCCCTGCCATGCAGAAATAAACATTCAAAGTGTTCCCGACAGATGGCCATCCAGCCTCTGTTTAAAAACATCCAAAGGAGGAGACTCCACCACACTCCCAGGCACCAGCGGATTCCACTTCCGAACAGTTCTTACTGTCAGGAAGTTCTTCCTAATGTTTAGGTGGAATCTCTCTTCCTATAGTTTGAGTCCATTGTTCCATGTCCTAGCCTCTGGAGCCGCAGAAAACAAGCTTGCTCCATCCTCAGTATGAGATCCCTTCAAATATTTAAACATGGCTATCATGTATCCTCTTAACCTTCCCTTCCCCAGGCTACCCAGCTCCCTAAGCTACTCCTCATAGGGCATGTCTTCCAGACCTCCCACCATTTCGGTCACCCTCCTCTGGACTTGTTCCAGCTTGTCCATATCCTTCTGGAATTGTGGTGCCCAGAACTGGACACAGTATTCCAGGTGAGGTCTGACCAAAGCAGAATAGAGTGGTATTATTACTTCCCTTGATCTAGACACTATACTCCTATTGATGCAGCCTAGAATTGCATTGGCTTTTTTAGCTGCTGCGTCACACTCCTGACTCATATTCAGTTTGTGGTCCACTAAGACTCGGGAAAATGAGAATAAATACATGAGCATCATCCCTTCATTCAGTCACTGTCATGAGCCCATGAGGTTTCATGTTATGGGCACACCTCAGTAGAGGGGAGATTTCTCTATTGATGGAGGTCCTCAGTTAGAACCCTGATCTTGCAGAGTTCTGAATTGGACAGAGACCTCACAGTAGTAGAGAAGCTTCTCTGCTTTAGATTTTCTCTTTCCCAAGACATGGCAAGCAATCAACACTGATGCAGTGCTAAATTTAGAAGTACAAGCACTCATCATGACAGTCTTCATAGTCACATCCCAAGGAAAAGCCAAAAATACAGGCAACTGTTTTGAGCCCCCCCCCCTCGCTCCAGCTCCCTAAGCTACACATGAACACAATCAAAAGAGCAGCAGTACATACCATAAGAGCCCATTTATTAGGTTGAGATGGCAGTCACAGAGTAGTAACATGGCAAAGAGAGCTTGAAAAGATTAAGGGGGTTTAGGCTACAACTCTCAGAATCCCACAGCCATCATCGCCATGTTGGCCATTGGATTCCAGCAGTGGTAGTTCAAAATTAATGTTCCTAAGCTCTGGGCAAATGGCAGAGTAAACACATGAGTTATGGAAGGACTCCTGTTGGCAGATGACATAATTGCACCTGATCATCCAAATGTGTCAGTGCTTCAGTTTTGCATGTTTTGTGTTATTACTTGTAAGCTAGGCTGGTCTTCATTCCTAACTTCTCTTTACCAGTTAAGTGTTTTTCCGAAAAAAAGTAGCTATCAGTTACACATTTTATGTTTTACTGTTTGGGTTGTCAAAATCTCAGTTCTGTTGTAAAGCAAAAAAAAAGAAACAAAAATACTGTAGGTGTTAATCAGCATAGTAATTAGCCCATGGCTTTGTGGGTTTTGGGAGTGAATTATATTCCTGAAAAGATTGTTACATTCATTTTCTTACTTTTAGTTATGCTTCAACAGCTTTGTGTTATAACAGTGAAATAAAGAGAAGAGAGAGAGAGTCAGCAAACCACTTAAAGACTGATTTCCTTGTTTTGTGAAGATAAAAGCTGCTGTGACATAACATGATGAAATGTGTTGTCACTTTGTAGTTAATCTAGCTGGACCTTCGAAGTTAAAGCCTCTCTCTATTAGCTACAAGGAAGAGATTGGATGCTGGAATTTTGTTTGGTTTAAATTTTACTGCCAGGATTCACCCTGTGCAGATAATAGTTGTGAGGAGCCAAGTTGGATCAGGATGGCAGAGGGAACAAAGTCTTGAAGCCGCCTATCACTGATGAATCAGGTCCTGAATCAGATCCTGTCCCCCATCCTAAAAACGCTTGCTCTTTATTAAGCCACCACACTGCATGACAAATATCACATCTGGCTTGGCCCTCATGTTCATTTGTTTTCATTTTTTTTATGAAGTGTTCTAATGTCGGTCTAAAATAATCTTTCCTTGAGCAAAACAGGGTCATGTAAAGTCAGTCGCTCTTAAAATTAATGGGATAAACTAGCCTTTCTTTATTTTGATAGGGCCATTATTTGTCTAGATCTGAATAGAGAACTTCCAGACTTGCTGGACTCAAAATTCTTCTTAGCTGCAATTAGCAGTCCAGAGATTAGAGAGGATGGGAACTGTAGTATAGAAACATCTGAAAGAGCATAGGTTTTCTATCCCTGTTCAAGATGTTTGAGCCTTTCCTCACATATTAAATGTTCAAGTTGCTCAGGATTCCACATGTCTGTAACTGCTAATTGATGTATGAGATCCTAGAAACATTTCTGGTACAGTGTCTTAGTTTGTGAAATGGATGCTGTAATCTTTGACTACATTCATACTAGTGGTGTAGGGATTCTTAGCTGGAGGCATGCATACAATTTGCATGAGATCTGCATTCACTGCTATCAACTCCCTCAGTTCTTACTGAGAAATGACCATCTCAGCATATATTACTCAAACACTAAGACTGGAAGAAAGAACTGAGAAGTATAAGTGGATTGTGATTGGTTACCTCATTGAGCAGTATTGTTCCTTCTAGTATTTGGCAATCTATATTTAAACAAAGGTCTTAACTGCCAAACGCATCTGGATAAAGATTTCAAGAACCATTCAGCTGATTAGGGGTTCTGGTTATCAAAAGAAGACAGATGCAAGGGGGGGGGGCTCTCTAAAAATTGTTGGGAAAATTGTCAAATATGTTACCGATCTTAATTTTGGGTAGTGGTAACAGCTGCATTGGTGGGTTTTCCCAATTGATTTTTAATAACATTTCCTAGAGGTTTCTAACATTTTTTCTGTACCATTTTCTGTAGCAATAAACATTGATGGATTGATAGCTTTGAATTGTGCATGTATCAAGTGCTCAAAGCTCTTCTGTGAACAAATCAATCTTTTAGTTTGAGATTTTAAGAAACGGTCCAGATAGCTAGATAAATGTTTCAGGGGTGGGGGAATTAAACAAAATTATTGTTTTTATTGTTGCTTGATATACAGAGGAATGAAACTTTAGCAAATGTGTGACCAAAGACTCTTTGGCCTTAACTAACTTGATACATTTGCATTTAATCTTGTGGTGCAATATGTTTAGATCATATTTAAACCATAAAATACTTTCCACATTTTAAAACGTATGACATTAATTTCAAGTCATAAAAAAGAATACTTTAATTTTATTTGACTAATTTTAAAATAATTACAGCTTCTGGTATAGCACTTTTAAAAATTATGTTTTTAATTTTAAAAGAAACATTTGTCAGACAGTTGTTTTCTGCTCCCTTGCCGGTGTTTTTTTCAGGGACTTCTGAGCATCAACAAACACAGTATCCAAATAGTCAGATTTCCTCAGTAGTAGGTACTGTAATTCTGGAAGAACCAATATGTTATAACTCATTGTTTAACTTCAAAAGGAATGTATCTTCCATGGTAGCATGCTTGTTCTTTCTTTTACTGGAAGTACAAGAAAAGTTTATTTCAAGACACTTTGAAAAGGGATTGAAATGCCTTGATCTAAGGCTGTGTGATCCATCCCACCTCCTGTGTGAGATGGATCTTGTAGGGTTTAATTATATTCCCTTTTCTCCCCATATGGTGCAGGGTACACAGGAATTTGGCTGCACCATTACCTTCAGTGTTTAATGAGCAAGCTACATTTCATAGCACTGGAGAGGAATAGTTTGGAAGGACCTACATATGGGAGGCATGTGTGGGCCTCCCAGGAAAGGTAGGGCCATGTGCCTGGCCATGTGCCTGGCACTGTGTACTTCTGTGCCTATTAGCATCATTTCCTCTAATAGGAAGCTTAATAGCCCCACGGTTGCTCAGTAGGGTAGTGGAATGAGGCTTCCTACAGATAGGGGATGCAGGTAGGGGATTGCTTTTATAAACATTAAATAAAAAGACAAGGAAGAAGATTTTGCATGTTCCCCAGGCTCTCCACATATGCAGAAAATATATCAGTTTGTAAAAATGAAATAAACAGACTTTCCCAAGCTCTCACAAAGTACTCTCATAGAAACATTATTAGAAACTGTTCAAAGTACTGATAAAAGTGTGTTTATGGGGGGGGGTGTTCCTGTACCTATTGAATCAACAGATTGGGGGAAGAACCTTGTAGCTCTGGAGGCAGCTTTTACTCCCTTATAGGGATAACAAGATGCCTTCCAAATAGTATGTGAAGGAGGTTCTTACTTCCCCTTCATCTGCACTGTGCTTGCTGCACAGCCAGGTCTGAAATCTCCCTGCTCACCCATGATATAGATTGATGCTGATGCTGCAGCATTGGGAATGCCTTCCCCCAATTTCATTTTCCACTTTTTTCTCAGGGGAGAAGAAAGGCTGGACAACTTTTATGGGCCCTTGATAGATAGATAGATAGATAGAGAGAGAGAGAGAGAGATTTCCCTACCATGGTTTTAACACAGTCCATTTATTAGTAATATCTGCATTACTGTCCAGCACTGGTTAGCTGATTGAGCACTTCACAGGCATTTAATATTTTTTTATGTTCGTGAGATCCCAAATCACAGCAGCGTTTGACATTAATAGTTCAAGTTGCTTGTAGACAAAGCAGGATTGAGCTGCTGAGGAGCTTAACATCTTCAAGGGGCTTTATTGCCACAAGTGCTTTTTAAAAAGGTAATTCATATTTATTTTGTTGATGGGCTTTCTTGTAGTAAACCAAACCAGGTAAACTTGCAATAACCCAAACTAAGATATTTCTTCAAATCTGTGAAAAGGTAATAGATTATTGTCTTGCAGTGATCATGTAAGTTATGTGTTAGAAAACAGTTTTCTTTAGCTTATGTGCATACATGCTGTGTTTATATGCTGATGATAATAATCACGTTGCTTTCCACTGAAAGACTATTAGAGCTTGGAAGTAACGAGTGACAAGTAAAGTAGCTACCTGTAACTAGTTGTTAACTGTTGTGATCTGTGTAATGAGGCTGTAAAGAAGCTAAGTTCGAAAGTAATGTGAATAAGGATGAAGTTGCTTCACTAATGTAATGTGTCACAGATTCTAGTTACTTTCAAAAGGACATTATACAGGCATTTAGACTAGAGTTTTTCAAGTTTTATGCCACTGTTGTCAATCTTAAGGTCCCCCCTGCCTTTCTTTCTCAAAAGGTAATGTAATGAGCAGTGCACCAAGTAGCATAAAATTATTTTTTCCCCAGCACTACAATAAGGACGAGCAATAGGTTACTTTTCAAGCACTGCGTAATGAGTAAGAAGAGCAAATTTAAATTACTTTTTAAAAAGAGCTTTCTAAGATGCGGATGCTACTTCGTTAGCCCTCTTTATTACATCTTATTGGTGGAAGATCTACATCTTCTCAGTTCTATCATGTTACATCAAGGTTGATACATTGGTAACCCTGGTAGTTGCCTTCAGAGTAACTGGCTTGTACATGATGCAGCTTTTTGTTGGCAACCACAATCCATTTCAAAAGAATATAGCAGGAGACTTTTAAAAATTTAGTTGCTAATTAATTTCCCATGCTCCCCTCCCCTTCCTATTTCTGCTAGGTTCACCTTTTTTAGCCAACGAGGATGGTGTTCTTGGAGGAGTTATAGTTCTTCGATCTTGTAGGTGCTCTGCAGAGCCCAACTCTTCACAGGATAAGCAACCTCTACTTGGTAAGAATGTGAAGAAAGTCATTAATGAACAGATTGTTCCAAAGCAGAATGATTGGATGTATTAAATAAATGTTGTGAGCTTAAAAAATGAAAGAAAGGCAACAAGGAATTAAAACTTGTTTTGATGAATTATACCTGTAAAATTCTGAACATTCTGAAGGTGAGACATAGATAATCCTATCTTTAGCATAAGTGACTTTCACTTGCAATCAGTAGGCATGGACCCATCTCTTCAGACAAACTGGTGCCCTTATGTTAATGTGACCGCAAGTAGCTTTGCTTATTGACTAGCTATACCTGGTGTAACATACACCGTTCCCCCCCTGTGCGCTACCCCCACCCCCACGGTACACATGCCACTCCCTCATGCTGCCCTCCCTGTGCTCACACCACCCTCCCCGCACTCGCACCACCTTCCCCGCACCCTGTGCCTCCATGTGCTGTCCTCCCCACACTTGCGCCACCCTCCCTGCACCCTGTGCCGCCCTCCCCACACTCACATTGCCCTCCCCGCACCCTGTGCCGCTCTCCCTGCACTCGCACCCCCCTCCCCGCGCCCGTGCCACCCTGTGCCACTCTCTCTGCACTCGCACCACCCTCCCCGCACCCCATGCCACCCTGTGCTGCCCTACCCTCACTCGCACCACCCTCCCTGCACCCCGTGCTGCCATGTGCTGCCCTCCCCACACTCACACCGCCCTCCCCGCACCACATGCTGCCCTGTGCCACCCTCCCTGCACTCACACCACCCTTCCTCCACCCCATGCCGCCCTGTGCTACCCTCCTCACACCACATGCTGCCCTGTGCCACCCTCCCTGCACTCACACCACCCTTCCCGCACCCCATGCCGCCCTGTGCTACCCTCCTCACACCCTGTGCTGTCTTTCTCACACCCTATGCTACCCTCCCTTCACTCGCACCGCCCTCCCCGCTGTCAGGATGTTCCATGCATTCGGGTGTTAGAGTAGGTTTCATGGAAGATCCTGACATGAGTTTGGTTCCTGGCCTGATTTACCTGCTTGGGCCTCTCTGTCTCTGGACTGCAGCCAACCCGCCTTTTGGCCTGGGAATGCTGTTCCTCTGGAGACTCCAAGGCCGCAGCACCTGGCCGTAATCTCTCCTCCTACTGCCCTCCCTACATGCCATTCTCATGCTGTGAGGGTTTATCTAATGTCTATGTTGTATTACTTTCCGTTCTGGTTTTGATTCATGTTACTAGTATGCGTTTCCTTGCTCAATAAAGAGATCTTGTTGAGTTAATGTGAACGTGTGTCTGGTACATCACAGTAAGCCAGAACTGACAATCCCTTCATAATTTCTGTCGTGATGTCTGAAGACATGGAGGCTGGAACCCAGATGAAGAAAGACCTGGGCACAGGTTGTGACCAGGGAGCCGGCTCGCTGGATGGTGGTGCAGGTGTGCTGGAGGAACAGCTGAGCCATGCCCAATGGAGAGCTGGAAGGCTGACTCTCCCTCCTGACCTCATAGAGCTGGGAGTCAGGCAAGCCCTGGGGATGGGCAGCCTACCCTTCTCTGAGACTCCAGTGCGTGGAGCAGGAATGGCCATGGGAGCTAGCTGGCTCTGGGTGGATGAGCAAGGCCGGGAAGAACAGAGATCCCTACGGAGGGATAGACCCCTAACCGAGGAGTTTTGGGAGCCTGGACCGAGACCCCCTCGCTCAGAACTGGAGACGGACGTGCAGCAGCTGAATCAACAGATGGAGACCATGCAGACAAGCCTCCTGGAAATTTTACAGACTGCCTCAGCAACCTGCAGCCCCAGGGGGGCAACCACCCCAGGGACCCCAGCTGTCAGCTCCTCCAGGGGCTGGGGCCCCGTCTCCCCCAGGGGGAATCCCCGCTCCTCCAGATGGAGGCCTGATCCTGCAGGTTCCCGGTGGTCCACTGCCCCCTGTGGGGGCTGTCCCAGTTGAGCCGTGGGAGAGACCGTGTGGTCTCAAACACTGGGACCTGAAGGCCACTTTTGATGGGGACGCCACAAAGTTGCCATACTTCTTAACCCAGGTGATGGGATTCATGTCTCACTGGGAGGAAGAATTCCAGATGGAGGCCAAGAAGGTGCAGTATGTATCCAACCAGTTGGAGGAAGAGGCGGCACAACGGCTGGTGGGGCTCTAGGACATGGGACTCCAGAGTCAGGAAGCTTCCATGACTTCATGATGGCCCTCAGAGCTCAATTCGAAGACCCGCTGAGGATGAGGTGCGCACTCACAGAACTTAAGTGCCTACATCAAGGCTTAAGACCCATGGTCGAATACACTTCCGAATTCTGCTGCGTGGCCAGCCAGATCCCCGACTGGACCGAGGCCACTAAGGTGCAGTATTTTCAGGATGGTCTCAACGCAGACATTCTGGAGTGGGCCTTGGTCCAAGGGAACCCAGAGACCCTCCGGGGTGGGTGTGGCTGGCTGGGGAGGTAGAAACCCTGAGACAGAGAGTGAAGCTGGCCCGGCAGCATCAGGGACTAGGCGGGAAGCCTAGACATCTGGGATCACATCTGGGGAGTCAGAGAGGGGGCGACAGATGCGGAAGGGCCTGTGCTTGCTCTGCGAGAAAGGTGGCCATCACATAGCGAGTGCTCAGAAAAGCAACCCTGGGACAATCCGGCTGAAGAGAGGCCGAAGAAGGCAGATGGGAAACCAGCAGCACCCAAGACACCGTTCAAGCCAAACCCCAAAGCCGCTGTACACGCCTTGATCTCTGGTCACATGACAGGGGAGTCTTCTGAGAAGCCAGACGACAGTGGGTCCTCTTCTGAGGCTGAGCCGGCAGGAAACGGATCCAGCCCATCCTACTAAGCGCCCGAGGGTGGGCGAATCCCGAAGGTCACCCAAGTGCTGTGGTTTAGAAAGGAGTGAAACTTCCACATAGTCCTGCCCCCAGTGTGCTGATTGGCTGCCTAAAAGAGCTTTGATTCATTGGTCAGTTTCCTAAGTGGCCAATCAGCACACTGGAAACAGCAACACACCTAAGAGCAATATATAGAGAGATTGTTGTGCAATGGCAAATTTGTTGTTGCAGACAGAACCTATCCCCCTCCCCCAGCATAAAAACACTCCTCATTTAGCATGCTGTTTCTCACCTTGAACGACTCTGGAATGGATGTTTGCCAGTGCCAATAGTGCTGACCGTTTAATTTCCAGGTTAGCTGGGATTTGTGCTACAGAATACCATACAATTTGTTTATAATAGTTTTTCGGAAAGCAAACTTGAATTGTTAAAGAATATAATTGAGTTCACATAAAAACGTCCTCATTATAGGATGCAAGTTCTGGTTGGATTAGTATTTTGTGTCCAAAATATATTTTTACGGATTTCAATTAGATGAGTATTTTGTATCCATAATGTATTTTAACCTGCCTAAATACCCTAAGGGCACCAAGTCCTGTCTGATCTTGGAAGCTAAGCAGGGTCGGCCCTGGTTAGTACTTGGATGGGAGATGACCAACAAATACCAGGTGCTATAGGCTAAGAGGAAGGAACTGGCAAAACCACCTCTGAGTATTCCTAAGAAAACACTATGAAATTGCATAAGAAAACACTATGAAAGTCACAGGATGACAGGTGACTTGAAAGCACTTACACACGTACAATGTATTTTAAGACAAGGACATTTAACTGGATTTCACCAGGTTGATGTTGGGTGATTTCACTTATGATATGAGTGGAAAAGAAGTTTTATTGATAGCATTTGAAATCCCTAAAATTTGTTTCACAGTAGGTTCAATGTAAAATAGATCCAAACCAGCATTTTCTAGAAAAAAAAATCAGAGCTTGGTGATTGGTCCCATATTTTCCTAAAGATGTCTGGGATGCCAGTCCATGTCTGTATATGAGGCTTGGTCAAAATTGGTTTATAAATATAAATCCTAGAGCAACCCCCCCCCCCACAAAAAACACAAAAACCTGAAATCTGAAGTTTTGTTTGAGAGGCAGCTGATATAGTTGACAGATTGGATCCAAAGCCTTACTGTGATCTTTATTTTGGTCTGATTTGATAACTCACCAAGTTCAGTAACTCTGTGATCAAATATATAGATTTAGTAAGTAGTAAGTAGTTAGTATAGTAAGACAGACATTTCAATTGCAACCTTCAATTCCTCTGGCTTTTCTTCGCAAACAAAGATTCAGGAAGGACTCATCCTGTGGTTTTTGCAAGCGAGCTGATGACTAAAAAGGCCAATCAAAGATAAACAAGTCTGGTTGCAGAAAGCACAACAGAAGGTCTCCTTGGGTGATGTTTCCAGGTTGTGATTCTTTCTGTGTTGTCGTTTCTCTTCAAGACTTGTTCAGTGTGGGTTCTCAAATAAGGCTGCAGCATTGTGAATAATTATAGTACTGTTAAAAGTCAACCATCCATTGTCATCATCATTATGAAATTATTTCCCTTTGCAACCTGTTATACTGTCTTACATTGCCTTCCATTATATCTTTGCAGACATGTATGATAGTTTTTCTGCATCTCAAGCGGATATATTTTCAGTGTGCTTTGTTTTATTTGTTTATTTGTCTATATATTTGTGTTCCCCCCCATCCATTACAAAGTTTTCACTATGATTAGTAAATTCATTGTGCCATTGTATTCATGGCTGGTTTTTTTCCATACAATTTTATGACATAATGATAATAATGTAGAAAAAACACATACTTTAATAATAATATGTGAACATTCCACAAAATTTAAATGCATATAAGATGACACCAAAACAAAAGGGAGTCACTCTAGGATATATCTGCACCATGTGAACTATTAAAGTTTTGTTAGTGTCAAAGTGTCAGTGTTTTGGGGAGAAACTGAAAAGTTCTTGTTTTCTGCTGCTCCAGAGACTAGGGCATGGAGCAATGGGTTCAAATTACAGGAAAAGAGATTCCACCTAAACATTAGGAAGAACTTCCTGATAGTAAAAGCTGTTTGGAAGTGGAATGCACTGCCTGATAGTGTGGTGGAGTCTTCTTCTTTGGAGGTTTAAACAGAGGCTGGATGGCCATCTGTCCGGAATGATTTAATTGTGTATTCCTGCAGGGATGGGGCTTGGACTGAATGGCCCTTGAGGTCTCTTCCAACTCTATGATTCTATGATTCTGAAGAGATGCAGAGGGGTCTAGTATATAAAAACATCATTTTTTTTTTTTTGGTTAAATTAATCTTTCAGATCTAGGGAGACAAATAGTACAGAAACAAGAGTAGTTTCCTACTGATGTGTATATATAGGACATTCCAATTCTGTTTCACTCCTCCCTAAAAACCAGAGCATCTGATTTGCTTCAGTCCAACTGCTGCTTATAAATAACTACTGTGGATTTGCTCATTTGCTGTGAACCAGTTAATTCCTCCCATAGCAAAGGAGATGTCAGGACCCTTAGAACCGAGGAACCTTAGAGTTACATTCAAAAATACTTTAATTGGAGGTGTTGTCATTTAATACTAATTAATAAATATTTTAAAGCAGCAATTCAGAAAATGCTAAGAAGTCTCCTTTCTGCCCAGTTAAGTTGATCTAGATGAAGGGTAGGGAACTTTTGGCCTTCTAGATGTTTTGGACTACAATTCCCATAATTCCACACCATTGGTCATGATAGCTATGACTTGTGAGAGTTGAAGTCCAAAACATCTAGAAGGCCAAAGGTTCCCCACCCCTGATCTAGAGTCTGAAGTCTACATTCAGCCCAGCATTTCCTGGGAGATATTTATTCAGCTGCCTTGAGATTTGGATTGTACCAAAGAGTTAGCTTGGGCACAGAGTTCTTTGAGAAAGTGGTATATCTGCACTTGGTTAAAGGAAACCAAGGGTCCTGTCATTCACCTTCGATGTAATTCTGCATTCTCATCTGTGAGATACTTTAAATACATGGGTGTGGCAATGGCATTACCTCTGAGGAATGTCTCTCTCTCTTTCTCTGGCTTTTCTTCGCAAACGAAGATTCAGGAAGGACTCATCCCGTGCTTTTTGCAAGCACGCTGATGACTAAAAAGGCCAATCCAAGATAAACTGAGGAATGTAGACAGAGTATTTTGCACATTTAATTTTCCAGGTTAAAAGTGGTTAGTTGTTGGTTCAGTGTTGATAGTCCAGTACTTCTCTCATTGCTGAAATTATGGGTACAGTCATCCTATCTTTGTTTATGTGAATGAATCACAGTGCCATCCATCTGAAGGAAGGTGGTTGATAAGATTTTAAAACTGTTCTAGAGAGAGCATCTGGGAAGACTGCGTTTGGAAAACAACTTGATACTCATATGTAATATGATATTCAGAGGAGATACACCTCCTGGTAAAAGTTTATAGTAGATAACTATGGTATCTTGATGAGAGCCAGCATGGTGTAGTTGGTTTGAGTGTTGGACTGTGACTCTGGAGACCAGGGTTTGAATCTCTGTTTGGCCACGGAAACCCACTGGGTGACCTTGGAGAAGTCACATTCTCTCAGCCTCATGGGAAAGCAAAGGCAATGGCCCTCTGAAGAAATCTTGCCAAGAAAAACCCTGTGATAGGTTCGCCTTAGGATTGGCATAAGTTGGAAACAACTTGAAGACGCACAATGGCAGTGGTGTTTTGTGGGGAAATGAGAGCAAGATCCCATAAAATCTAGATAAATTTCTGGTGTATTGGATTTTTGAACATATTTTTTTGGTGATGGGAATTCAAACCACAATTCCCAGTTTGCATGTAATGATAATGCAGGAATTTGCTAAAGCAAATTTGAAATCTGGCTTATTCCTCTTCTTGTTTCCATGGAAGGAGGGGAGGGAAGCAGCAACTCTGCAAACCTATTACTTCACAGAGGCATCTTTTTGTTTGTGATAATTAGGGTTTAACAGACATACAAGGCTTTCTACACATATATATCATTGCTGTATATTGCTTTGGAGACCCTTCTATAAGAAATGACCGTTGAGGAAATAGGTAGTGGACAGGCAAAAAAGGAAGTGTTATCTTTAGTTAGTGAAACATAACTTCATTTGTTGCCTATTGCCTTAGGGAATCACGACTGGGGAGCAGTGTTATCCCTCTAGACATGAGAAGCATGGAAAAGGTGGTTCTTTATATTGTAACACACTGGGTCTTGTGAAAGCAAGGAACCCTCCGGTATCTCTGCTGTGAGGAACATGACCAAGATGTAAGCATGCAGCAAAAAGACGTGGTAGTATAAATAAAAAAGAGAAAAAGGTAGTATAAATTAAAAATTGTAAACCTATTTAACTGTAAATAAAATAAATACTGCTGTGGTATTTTATAGGTTCTGAAACAATATATAAAATATTGGTTGATCACTTACAAATTAGACATTTAATTGCCCACTACTGTAGATGCTTGGCCATTTTATGTAATGCAGCATTCTATGGTGGCATATATTTGTATTACACTCTGCACTAATTTCTGTGCTGCAAATTCTAAGTAGACTTAAATTGTTGATTATATGCTAACAAGAGATGAGCTAAAATAGGAACAGCGCATTTTTGTGAACATTTTTCAAATCTCTTCCAATTTGCCTTTTGGCTGAGTTTTCATGGGGCTCTAAGGGGTGAAAATGGTCATTAACCGTGTTTCTTTTCCTAATGTTCATATTTCCATTTACATACCAATTGGTAAATAAAGGATTGTTGTTGTGTTCATATCTATAGTAGAGTTCCTGTGGAGCCATACAACAGAGAGCATGTGTGTGGGATATATGTCAGCACAGGATGGCAAAGCTAAGGTAAGTATCAAACTTGGAATACTTGCAGTAACAATTTTTAAAAGTAGTTATACTTGTTTCCTTCCCTATTCAAGGGGCTTACACATAAAGACCTAGCTTACATCATAGCCAAGCTGTAATTTGCTGATCACAAGGGTCCAGTGGCCTCTTTCCTGGTACGCTCATGGACTATGGAACCTTCAAAGTTGTCAAACCATGCTGGCACTGGGCTCTTTTCTGGTGCTGCAGTAGACCATAGAGAATGAATAGTGCCTTCAGCAATTATGTCAAAAAGATTTTGCAAAGAGCATTTCTTTTTGCTCTTGCTACTTGGTCAAGTTGAAAGTAGCCACCAGAACTTTGACCAAAAATAGGTTTTGGATCAAAGGGAGGAAATAAGATTGAAAGTGTATGAAGCCAGTGAAACTGAGGTCAAACATGTTATGAAAGAATAGGATTGGTGGAGGGAAGATTAAGCATGACTCTAAGAAATGCCAGGAAGAAGCTTGCCAGTGAATTTCCTAGATACAGTATCAAGCATGGCAGTTATGGTAGGGTTGCTTAGAAGACTGGATGTGTGGGGTAAGGCACGGCTGAAGATACAATTTGGTCAACGTATGGTTTGAGTCAATTAAACTGTAAGCCAAGCTTGTTTCAGTTCAGTTGCTAATTATCCTGTTTAACCATCTGAAAATGCCTTGTTTTTCTCTTAGTGTATTTATTGTGCAAAAGTAGAGTTAAGCTGTTCCTTATCCAGGCCCTTCCCATTTAGATGTGTTGGTATTCTGGGCTTGTATAATGCTATTTAACAGAAATCTGGAAAAAGAAGCTTGCCTTCAGCTCTTTTACTCCACCCCCATCTTCCGTATCTAGTTTCTTATGTCTAAATGTCTTTCTATCAAGAAAAACAGTAAAATTCCCATTTTCGCAGAGGGTCAGCATGTTAAGAGAGGGAAATGCTACTACTATATTGCTAGGCTAGTGCAGTGTCAAATTAGGAGTAATGTAGTTCCAGAATTTATGTAACACTTGGGTTGCATCTAGCTTGATGGTGGTTTATGATGCCTTGATGTAACTTAAAGTGCAGTGCTGTGCCCAAGGATCTTTTCCTACATACAGATCTTTCACTAGACATCTGGTGTCCATTGTTTTCATGCTGCTGGCAAATTCTCCAGCTGGCCATCTTGACTGAGCCAACAGGCACAGCTGCTCTTCTTGGTTCACTTTTAAGTTACGCTTGTGACCTTCCTTTAGGAGAGTTAATCCTGCTCCCCTTCTCTTTCCTTTTGAGCCTATAACTGCAAATGCTTTCCTGAAACAAACCCTATATGTGGTGGCTGCTCACTGCTAATAATCAAGATGTAAGATGCTCTTGTAAAAGGCAGAATTTTGTATTCCTGGAAATTGAGGTTAACTAGAAGTTAGTAAATGGAACTCCAAAGGAAAAAGAATGGGGAAGCCCCTTGAAAATAGATACTAAAACTTAGTCCAAACACAAAACAGTGTGAAAAAAGAAAGAAAAAGTCAATTTATAAAACTTCCACTCTGAAAAACCAAGAGGAAGCCAAGTAAATAACAGTAGCTGCATACATGTTCCTTTTTCTGAAGCATACCATCTTAGGTTATCAGAATAGTTTTGTGCCTTCACTAGTGTTACGAATTTTATGTTTATTCTTGAAGGTCTATGGGGAGATTTCCTTTTCAACTACTTTGAACTCTACAAATGTAGTTTTGTGAGCATATCCACTGATATAATTTGGCTATTTCGTTTATAATCCGTTTTAAATGCAACCATAAGCATTTTTTTTTTAAAAAAATCCTTCTATATTGAAAGAGACAGTTAACAACTTTGCTTATGTTTCTCTGTAGTAGATGATTACTGCAGATTATGAAAATCTTTCATTTCCTGGTTGAGGCTTTATCTCTTTTAGTATTAGTCAAAGGGCAGAGTAATAGACCAAAAAATAAGTATTTTTTTTAAAGAAACTTATATTCCCTGCTCTCCTCCCCAAAAGCAGCTATACAATTACTGTCAAAATCAGATAAAACAAAGTGCAAAGTGCCTTAAAGAATGCCACAACTGTGCTCAGCAATTATTTTTAAAATGCCATGTTCATCTGTAACCAACAGGTATTGAGATACAGAGTACTAGTTGCAGTTTCTGAGTTATTTTAAGGGTATCCCATATAAAGCGAATTGCAGTGTCAATTTCTGGGGACTCTGAAGGCATAGATGACAGTGGCCACTATGATTTATGTTAGGGAGCTGCTAGAATGTCAAATGTGAATAAAATTAATGGCCACTGTAGCGTCTTGATATACCAGTAGCAGAGCAGAATTACAGTAGCACCCCCATATCCATGGGAGATTGGTTCCGCCCCTCCCTGCAGATACTGAAATCCGCAGATAATAGCGAATGCCCTCGAGGAGGGGGAAGAAAGGAAGGGAGGTTCATGGCCCAGGCTGCCACCGCCGCACCGCCGCAACCCAACCTACATAGGCCGCCTCCTCCCACATCTCGTCCTCCTCCACCGCTACACACAGCTGCCACCTCTGCCTCCCAGGCCTCCTCCTTCACCACCACCACTGTGGCCTCCCAGGCCTCCTCCTCCACCACCACCACCACCACCATGTGCTGCTGCCATAGCCTCTCAAGCCTCCTCCTCTACCATCACTGGTGCCACCGCTGTGCTCTGCTGCCACCGCCTCCCATGCCTCTGGAGACCCCTGGCCGCCAACCACGGATAACTGAATCAATGGATAATGAATCAGCGGATATGGGGCTGCTACTGTACTCTGAAAAGTAATCCTGCCGTTTCAGTGACTACAAGGTTTCCAGCAGTAACAGATAATGCAGGTCCACTCCCAGATACCACAAGATCCCAGTTGATAGGAACCTAAATGTTTAGAATGTTGGAATGTTTTACATAACATGCACAGGAGGGGGAGAGAGAAGTTGCTATATTTCTGGACCTGCTTTTCTTTTGGTAAGTCAGAGTTATGTGGCACATTGGTTGTTTAATTTTCTATCTCAGCCAGTTTCCTAGACAGTTCTAAATGTACGAGAACTCAAAATTCAGCTGTGTCTTGGTTTGGAAATGTGGTGGAATATTTGGACTTAATGTAATATTTTGTCTTTGCTAAAATCCTTCCTTCCTCAAAATGGGACTTAGTATACTCTACAGTGCATGCACTGTGGAAAGGTGTAGCTCATCTGAAAAACAGTTTTAGAAACTTTTATGCTAAAACAAGCAATAAATTGTACGGCGTGATTTTGTAGAAAGAATTCTGCTTTTATTTGGACGCTTGCCTTCAAAGAATAGCATTTTTCTTTGGACTGTTTTGCATTGAATTGCTTACTTTACATTTGACTAACTCCCTAACAGTAGAAACAGCACAGCAGACAGTTGATCCATTGACACTTGTTGCTTTCTGAGAAGCCTTAATAGAAGAAGACAAGAGTTGCCTGACCATCAATGGCTCATGACCAATGTTTCAATTAAATAAAATAGTGGCTTGCTGAGCTTGTAACTAACTATTCACTCTTTTCCATCAACTGTATTTAGTCTGTCTTAAAATATACTTTTGAGGAGGAAGATGGGAAATGGCTGGTTGGGAGGAAACAACCTATTTGCCTGTGGAAATGTTATTTTGGGCCATGGTTCAGTACGACTCTCATTCATGCCATTTCTGTCTTTCAGCATGATGCTTCCTAAAATTAGTACAGTGTTTCTTTGAAAACAGTATTCAGAGAGACAAGTAGAAGAAACCTGATTCAGATCTTCTTGGAGATTATAGAGAGACTTAAGCGAGCGCCTGAGGGAGGCATTTGTGGTGCAGTTTCACTGTGGGTTCATATACGGGTGGTAGGAATGCAAGTACTTATTATTGCGGGGTGGGCTCTTCCCCCTCCCCCTTTTTCTTAAGTGCTTGACATGGTTGCTAGTAGTAGGATGGTGACCACTTGCTATATACATTGCGTGTGTGGTGGTAGAACTAATGCAGCTGCATCTAACCTTTAACGCTTTCAGTCTGATTGTAGCCATGTTTATTCTGCAGCAAGTCCTGCTGTTAGCAATAGTGCTGATTTTTTAGTAGCTGTGATTAGGACTATAGCCGTAGTGTGTACTTAAACCATAGCTTTCTTTATTTGAAAATTAGATGGAACTCTCAATGCTTTCTAAAGGATGCATGCCCAGTCTAATATTCTTATTTGTACTGTGATTCCTGGTTTTCCAAAATATTTTTCCTCAATTCACCTTTCCTTCACTGTTCCTGAAGAGAGGCAAGGAATTCATCATGCTGTACAGTAGAAGAGAGTGTCTTGTTATGATTTAATCTGTAGTTATACCTACAGCAGATTGACTAGTGTACAGACAATGCTACTGCCAGTGCATGTACTCCAGGGATACTAGGAGGTTCTAAAATGCTGACAGTTTAAATTCCTAGTTAGAATATCATTTAGTCAAAGACAATTTATGTTTCATATTTTATGTCAATTTTACAGTTGTTAACTGCTGTCAAGTCAATTTTGAATCATAGCTATCCTATGCATGATAGACCTCCAAGACCTCCTGTCATCAACAGCCCCGCTCAGGGGCTTGTAGACTCTTATTTTTGACTGCTCAGTTAGTAGTACTTGTTTAAGGCACTACACATTCAGTTTCCTCTTTTGAACCTTTTCCCTTATACTTCCAATACATGTGATGAAGCCTGAAATCTTTTGCTAGGTCTGGCTTCACTGTTAAGCTCCAAATGTATCTGTTTCTGTAATAGATGCTGGTGTGACCTCCGAAGAGAGTTTATACCCCAGCACAAAATACTTGAGACCACTGACCAATTCAGCAAAGTACTTTCCAAGGATCAAGAGCAGTATGCCAAAGTCAGATGTGGGTGGAATTCCCACAGGAAATTGCTTGCACAGGGCCTCTGTATTTGATACTGTATTTAACTGATTGGCATCGTCACACCTTTCACAGTGAAGCCTCTGATAGCACTGATTGCCCGTTGTGGGAGCAAGGAGGACGAATCAAGATACTTGCTTCCTTTGATGCCAGTTATGAGTTGAGGGCTGAATCTTCAGTTGCTATTGATCTCTCTCTCTCTCTCTCTCTCTCTCTCTCTCTCTCTCTCTCTCTCGCACGCACACACACACACACACACACACACTTACACTTACACATGGCTAAGAAAGGGAGAAAGCTGGGCATTTTTCAGGCAGGCTCCATGAGCATTGGTGTTACATTTTGTACTTCTAGGCCTAAATACTGTCGCCAGTCCCCACTGGAGTAGATCCACTGAGTTAGTGATTACTTGGGAATCTATCTCCATATGTAGCCTTTTAAGGGAGAGGCATATGATCCAGTGATGGATGGTTTCTCTCGTGGCAGGACCACTCACTGTGTGCTGTGTCAAGAAAGCAGCAAGAGGGCAAGAAGTAACTATTTGGATTAATATGATCCAAGTACTATTGGTTGCTACTGTAATCATTTGTTGTATATGGATACTGAATATATTTTATTTTGTGTTTATTTTTTGTTATTTATGCTAATAATTTCATAAATACTAAAAAACACCATTTTAAAAAAACCACTTACTTGAGTTCTTTTGATTTCATAGAATCATAGAATTGTAGAGTTGGAAGAGACCACGAGGGCCATCCAGTCCAACCCCCTGCCATGCAGGAAATCACGATCAAAGCATCCCTGACAGATGGCCATCCAGCCTCTGTTTAAAGATCTCCAAGGAAGGAGACCCCACCAGGCTACGAGGGAGTGTGTTCCACTGCCGAACAGCTCTTACTGTCAGAAAGTTCCTCCTAATGTTGAGGTGGAATCTCTGTACATGGAGCTTGCATCCATTGTTCTGTGTTCTAGTCTCTGGAGCAGCAGAAAACAAGCTTGCTCCATCCTCAATGTGACACCCCTTCAAATACTTAAACAAGGCTATCATATCACCCCTTAACTGTCTTTTTTCCAGGCTAAACATACCTAGCTCCCTAAGTCTTTCCTCATAAGGCATGGTTTCCAGATCTTTCACCATTTTAGTCGCCCTTCTCTGGACACACTCCAATTTGTCAATATCCTTTTTGAATTGTGGTGCCCAGAACTGGACACAGTATTCTAGGTGAGGCCTAACCAAGGCAGAATAGAGGGGCACCATTACTTCCCTTGATATAGACACTATACTTCTATTGATGCAACCCAAAATCGCAATGGCCTTTTTAGCTGCTGCATCACACTGTTGACTCATGTTCAACTTGTGGTCTACTAGGACCTCCTAGATCCCTTTTGTACGTAGTCTTGTTCTACCAGGTCTCCCTCATCCTATATCTATGCATTTTGTTTTTTCGCCCTAAGTGCAGTACCTTACATTTCTCCATATTGAATTTCATTTTGCTAGCTTTGGCCCAGCTCTCCAGTCTATCCAGGTCATTTTGCATTTTGATCCTGTCCTCTAGTTTATTAGCTACTCCTCCTAATTTGGTTTCATCTGCAAATTTGGTAAGCATGTCCCTAATTCTGTCATCCAAGTCATTGATAAAGATGTTGAATAGCACTGGGCCCAGGACAGAACCCTGTGGCATCCCACTGGTCACCTCTTTAACCAAGACGAAGAGGAGCCACTGCTGAGCACCCTTTGGGTTTGGCCAGTCAACCAATTACAAATCGATTTAACAGTTAACTTGTCTAGCCCACATTTTACAAGCTTGTTTGCAAGAATGTCATGGGGAATCTTGTCAAAGGCCTTACTGAAATCAAGGTATGCGATATCCACAGCATCCCCTTCATCTACCAAGCTGGTAATTTTATCAAAAAAAGAGATCAGATTAGTCTGGCATGTTTCTCTGAAACCCATGTTGACTTTTTGTGATTATGGCATTGCCTTCTAAATGTTCACAGACCCTCTGTTTAATTATCTGCTCTAGAATCTTCCCTGGTATTGATGTCAGACTAACTGGACGATAATTGTTGGACATACCTATTGGATTTCAGTTTCTGCATTGGGGTGCTGTCCTTTTGGCATCTCCCATGCATGAAGATGCAAAGTTATAATACTCCCACAATAGCAGTGGAAGAAAAACAGAGCAGTGTCTCTCAGCCTCTCTTTAAAGTCATGAATAGCACAGGGAATCATATGAACAAAGTAGTAGCTACTGCTAAAGTGATGCTGGGGGATGGGACAGGAAGGAGATTAGCAAGAGTCCACTGTCAGGAGGCATTCAATCTTTCCTGGCCATGGATAGTGGTGAGGTAGGCATTACTTGTCTCAGGATCTTTCTTGTGCTTTCTCGCTTCACATTTAAAGAATCACTGTTTTATCCCATCTCAACTAGCAGTATGTCAGAATAGTTAAAGAGGAGGAGTTGGGCCAGTTCTCCCCCATGTTTTTAACTGCAAGCTAGCAGCCAAATGTGGATTCTGAGTCATGGGAGAAAACCAGCATGATTTCATGTATGTTTGGTACAGGCTTGCTTTCTTTGCCAGTAAGCAAGATGGCTCATTTTGTGGGTGTGTTTGTAAGTTTCTGCCAACGAGAGCCGCAATTCAAAAGTGGCAAAAGGACTCTCTGTAGGACTTGTGGATTTAGTTGGGTATATTCTAGTTTACATTAACAGCAACATTCATGCCCCAGTTTTTGGCCTCTGTGGCCGTTGGATTGAGTGTTCTCTTCTGGGGTAGAACTGGAAAACAAACATCTCTGAACTTTCACTGTCAATGTAACTGCTGCTGCTACAGTAGCCAAACTTAAAATGAGCTTGCTAACTCTCTTCCATGAGTATTAAAGAGAGTAGGATGTCAGTAATATTTATAATGAGAGATTCAGGGTATGTGTGATTGAGGTTTTTGTTTTGTTTTTTATAAAAAAGATAGTTTGTATGGTATTTCCTAGCTTACTAAGATGAAAGGCACTTGAACTACGGTATTTTAGTAGAGGAAATGAAAACTTTCTGTAAAAAAAAATAACTATATATGGAACCCCCCCTCCCAAATGTTAATTATCATATCAGTTATAATAGAAACTGGAGGACTTGATGAACAGTCTAATAATTACTATCTGTGTATTCCATCCTTTTTGTAGGGCTATGGGAAAGTTTTTCAAAGGCATAAAGAACAGGTTATTTCTAGGTTTTCCTACTAGAGACCAGTTTTGTATCTCACTTTAGATTACATTAAAGAATAATAGGTTCTAGTGATTCATAGTTTTGTATACTGTCCCAACACACCTCTTTCTGTGGCACCTTAAGGATAACTCTCTAAAACTAGTAAGTCTTTAAGGTATCACAAGACTCCTTGGTTGTTTTTGTTGCAACATACCACTGGTGTTTGGTAATTTCAACTGGGTGGGCAAAGTTGTCAATGCCATTCTATTCATTGTGGTAGATTACATTTTTTTTTTCAAATATAAAGTTTAACATTCCTATACTTGCACGGTCTCTCACACACACACACCCAGTATTCTTTGAATCTCTTAAAATACAATCTCTTTTTGAGTTTTCTGTCCTTATTGTCTGCTGGTATTTATTTATGTGTAGCTTTTTGTGAAGTAAGTCAATATGACCACATTTTGGTCAGTAAAATACAAGAAAGTAGAATTGTTTTCCCTGTTCCAAACCTTCTGATTACTGTAACAGCTTTCAGCAATGTACTGGCATTAGTTTGTTCAGGAATGCTTTGTAGTTTAGCTATAAATACTCTGTCCAAACATAATCTCTTTGTGTAGTAAACAAATGTCACAAAATATGCAGAACGTGGGCTTTGCATTACTGGCAAGTGGCAACAGATCTGTTGAAATGTCCATGTACTCTTTTTCATGCAGCACTCCTATTGTTATACCTTACTTTTCTGGGTGACCACATCATTTGACACTGTTTATCACAACAGTAAATGAGTCAAAAGCTATTTACTTACTAATATTATTGTTTTAAAAATTGAAAGGCCTTGGGCCTCCCATTTTGAAGATTCTGGTAGGCACTTTTCATTTCAAGACTTGGATGGACTCCATTATACATTCATTCAAGAGCAGTCTTCTTAAAACCAATGTGGCTGCTTTGAAACAGAGCAATGCTTAATTCTTGCTGCTTTTAAGGAGCATTGCCAGTGCAGCGCTGTTCCTTTTACTCTTCTCAAATGGTTTAATAAAATTAAATTAAAAGTGCAGATTTTGCAAGCAGTCTTGGCAGCATGAGCAGTCCTTCCCACATAGATCCTGAGTATACTGAACGTAGCAGTTACAAGCCAGATTGCTTTATTTGCTGCTTTTAAAAAGAGTTTCACTTCACATTGCCCTTAGAAGGCACCTTGTAAGACTCCAAAACACATGAAATTACACTCAAAAGCAAGTACAACCAAGCAGCAGCTCAGTGTTTCTCAAGTATGGAACAATTCGATTAAATGCAGACTAGGGGGGAAAATGAATTTGAAATTTCCCCAAAGACCTGTGGTAATAAGACCGTGTGTGTCTCCCTGGGGAGGGAGTTTCAAAGAGGTGGCAGTACTCAAGAGCCCTTATACCCACCAGCCGAAACATTTGTGATAGTGGAGCAGAGAGCAGTTCTTCCAGACTGGTCAGGATGGTAGAAGTGTAGGCAGTTCTTCAGATAATGTAGTCTGAAATAATTTAGGGGTTTCAAGGCTAAAACTGCATTGGGTTTCAAAACCAAAGAGGCAGCCACTGTGACTGATACAGTGCAAAAACAAAGAATCATGTGGCACCTTAAATAAAGGAGGAGTGGGGAAAGTGCATCCCATGGGCCACCTGCTGACCCAAGGTTGTTTTTGTTGTCCCCCAGGCCTCCCAGCAGTTCAGGTTTTGTTGTTGTTGTTGTTGTTGTTGTTGTTGTTAAAGTTTAAAATTTTGCCATGTTTCAACTTCCCACCCCACGCATTTTAGACCTAGACGAGGTCTTTTTTTTCCCTAACAGTAAGTGAGCTGGAAATTTATTTTTCTAGTCACTTCTTGTTTTAAAAGGATATCCCCTGGGCTTAAAAATAGCTTGGGGGAACCCAAAACATGTAAAATTGCCCCCCCCCATTCCCTGGGAGAGCTTGCAGCCTTTTGGCAAAAATAATTTGGTGAAAATTTTTCTTGGGAGTGTGGGTGGCCCTTGCGGGCCAGTGTAACCCCCTAACCTCTGACAGTGGCCTTTCCTTGTCTTAGAGATGAATAAATTTATTATTATACGGCCTTTAATGGGCTAGAGTCCACTTTATCAGATGAATGAAGTGTTACCCTCAAATGCAAATAAATATACATAAATGGAAATGAAATGCAGGCAGTACTGAAAAATAGTTACATTATTTACAGTAGTTATTCACAAAACGGTGCTGAGTGCATGCCTGTTGGTGCCATAATAAACCTGTTTGTTTTTAGGGTTTTTATTGCAATGGGCTAACATGGATACCTTTCTGGAAATGGAAACAGTATAGTTATAATATGGCCCAGACCTCCATGCAAGCTTGTACAAGTGTTCTAGATGTCATATTCTAGACCAGTTAAAGTTTCCAATTGCTTGACTGTTGTCTCATGGTAGCTCTGTCTTGTAATGTCCACGTTGCCAATTAGAGTCTATGTAGTTGTATAGTTAAATGTTTTCAGATTCAGACTTACATGCACAGAATGGCCTGTTTCTATTATATATTTGAGAAAGAGGCAAGGGAAGAAATGTTGTCAACCACTCTCAGGCTTTCAGCCTTTTAAATATCACAAAGCATTGTACCTCCTGCCTTTCCTGTGTCATGTACTTTGAACCTTCCAGAAAGCATGTGGAGAGAAGCAGCAGCACTACAGAATTTTTTTATTTATTTGTTACATTTATTTGACTTTCCCCCATTTGCAGCTTCAGTGTAGAGTAAGGGATGGTGAAGTTTGCCCTATTTGGTGGTGATAGGTGTATTGTTTTCCCTTTACAATACAAGGGATTATGATAAAAATTATAGGGTTGCTTCCACCCCAGGAACCCTTGAGCTTAAAAATTCCAAACAAAAACATTGCTACGTGCTCCAATTACAGCTGAATAGTGTTTGTTGCCATTTGATATATGCTTGTAGTACTTCGAACTCACAAGAAGCAGTCTGCATTATGACCTGGTGCACTCATGAGCCAAATGTTCATACGAAAAGAGCCTTTGAAATGTCTAGCTCTGAATCTTGCATTTTACTAATCTTCACCTGATGCAAACTATGTAGTAGTCATTCCCTCCTGCCAACACTCCACTTCCTGAACCTGAATGTTTGCTGATTTATAACACAAAACATCCTTGCATGGGTGGGAGAAGAGGGCTAGAACTGTTTAACGTGGTATGCTGTAACACAGCATGAAAAAAGGGGTACAGAAAAAGGCTGTCAGTAGTGCTTAAACTGCAAATTACAGTTACAGGCTCAAAAGCAAAATAATCACTATAAGCAGCTGTTGCAAATCATATTAATGATCCTGTTAAAGTTTGTGTGTATGTATGTGTGTGTGTGACATTTTTCTAATACAAATTCCATTTTTAAGCCATTGCAATATTGATAGAGTTCATTTAATAATCCCTGTTACATACTGTCTTGGACACATTCTTTTTCAGTTACATTGGCATTGGCCTCTAAAGGACTGTTAACTGAATGGGAAATTTACTTTACATTCCTTTTGGTGTCTACTTGGAAAGTAAGGTTTTATTCCCAGATAAGTGGGTGCAGCCTCCTCCTCTACTTTTCTTCTTGTTGCCTGCTGCCCTTTTCCTGGATCTCTAGTTTTTGCCTCAATTGTTAAAACTTTTCTCTGCAGACTCACATTTCCAGGCTTCCACCAGGAGCTGTGGCTGGGCAGTCAGTCGCAATTGAAGGAGGAGTTTGTCGGCTGGAGAGCCCAGCGAGCTGAACTGTTACTCATCTGGTCAGCAAGGGGAGCACGAATGCCATTGTGTATAATAAGATGTTTTGTGTTTTAACAGATGTTGAGAATTTTATCCTCATTTTATACTCCTTATTGCAACCATGTGCACCGTAACCTGAAACAAGTGCTGCTGTAGCTTTATATTCTTACACTTTGTTTGAATGTATATGAGAACTTGTCTTGGTGAAATAGGAACTCTGTTCCCAGTTGTGCAAATGAAGATAATGTACGGATAATTTAATGTTTCAAAACTTTTTTATTTGTTAATTAATTCGCCTCTAAGATGAGAATGCCCAGAAATTGCAAAAGGAATTGGTTAAAAATTGTGTTGTATGTAATATCCAATGTAATCGTTTCATATTGGGTGGAAAGTACAGGCTTCAGAGCTAACTGGAATACAAAAGTGATTGAATGCGCTTTACGTTATTTAATGATTTCAGTGAATCCAGTGATAACGTAAACATACTGCCTCCTCCCACATATGGGCTTATGTTTTCATTTTAACAAAGAGTGATGCATTTCAATGAAATAGTCTAGGACAGGGTTATGGCCTGACTTTTTTTTCTTAATTATTCATTTGGTGGTACTTTTCCTGGCTTACATGTTATATACCTTCAAGCTGTTATCTATTATGAATGACTCTGTAAAGATATCGTACAGTCATGAAGTCTTTGCTTTGTGTATAATGGAATATTGGAATGTAAATAAGAACAAAGTTTATTGGAAGAAACAATATTCTTTGGTTTAAATATATTTTTGAGAGAATGTTGTAGAAATAAACAACCTATTACTGGATAAATAATGCAGAATCTATTAAATTGATGGTGAAGAGGATTTTAATTTTAGCTTTCTTCTTCAGTTGATTAAATTTCAAATTTTCAGTGACAATGTATAAATGTTTGCAGTTAAATTTATATGTTACGTTATGCATGCAGAGTTGCAAGTGGCCTTTTAAATGTTTATACAGTACAGCCTAAATCAGTGATACATGATTTAATGTACTTGCTTTGTTGTAGGTGTGGTTTCATTTTTCTTTCAACTTTTTTTCAGCATCTTGTTATTTCAGGGTTACTGTTTTGTTGTTTACAGGGATATAATAACTATAGAACAATCTTGTTGAGTTCTTTGTGAACTGAACTGCCTGAACAGAATAAGAAAAGTTAATTGAGGTTTATTTTTCCCCATTTTGTGTTAAGAGGTGATGCATACCTTCTTTTAAAAATACTGGCAGAGTAACTTTGAAAACATTTCTAATCTTACAATCAACTTATCTTCTCTAATTGATGTGTCTCCACTCAGTTTATCACCACAGATGAAAGGAAAATGCTTTTTAAGTCATGTCATTCTACTTGATGTAAAAAGATCAAACTCTAATGACGAGCAATTATATCTATTGATCTTCAGTCCTTCAAAAATAATGTGAATGAGATCTCCACTAATTTGAGAAGGCTACAAGTCCTTATCACTTTAGCTGAATTAGTGTGTGTATACCATTCAGCACTAAGCTCATTTGAAATATATTCACTGCAGCTGAGCAACACATTGATCATGTCCAGATTGGGCTCAGAAGGAACTTGCTCTTTCTAGTTTGAAAAGATGTAGATTTTCTTTTAGCACTGATTTGCCAACTATTGTGCCAAACACTAAGGTAACTTACTCTTTTTAAATCAGAGTTGTAAGCAGTGTTGATTGCTGCCTTTCATGTCAGTTATAAAGCCTTGCTTCCCTCCACTGTAAAAATTGTCAGTTTATTCCCTCTCTTCCTGTTCTTTAACCATCTGTTGCTCTCAAAGTGGACTGGTCTTCTTCTGAATTTGCAGAATGTATACATGGAGGCTTTGGTAAGGTTCTCTCTCTCTCTCTCTCTCTCTCTCTATATATATATATATATATAAAACCAGCTTGCACACTTTTTTTTTTTTTTGCATTTGAGGTAGTCTTAATAAAGGTTGCCTAGCTGTGGGTTTTGTTTCCTTTTTCATGGACTACCATGTCTGTCCTTTTGAAGGGGGTTATTGGTAACAGGAGCAGCAGCAGCAGCAGCAAAAACAACAGCAGCTGATTATATAAAACTTTAGTGCAAGTGGGAGAAAGCGGATGCTCTTTACTCAAATATGTCACATTGCTTCTTTAGCTGTTCCTGTACTTTGGTCTTTTTCTAATTACAATTACAAACATCCATATTCAGAAACCACAAACCATTTTTTTATTTATACCATCTTGACCCAGTGATGATTAGAGTGATTCTGTTTTATATAATTGAATACTGTTCTGTGAATACTCAGTGGTGTCACTGTGGTTGGTGTCACCCCCATGGACCTCCTCTCATACCAGGCCATACAGAATCTTTAGTAATCCCAGCAGTCTACGCAATCTGTGTGTTAACTTTGAAGATCTCTGAAAACCTACATGTGGGAGAGGGACAAGAAGGAAGGCTCGCTTGGCTGGACATGGCACCAGGAATATTTTTATTAAAAAATAATACATTTTTGCTGTAACACTGCACAGAAATTTTATAGATACGGTAGTCATTTTGGTGTCAACCCTTCTGATGGTGTCATCCAGTGCTATCCATACCTCATGTACCCCTGTAATGATGCCACTGTGAATACTCCTCATCTTACACCTTGATTCTGCGACATCCTATTTTGAGGATGAGGTTTCTGATAATTGTCTTATTCTGTGAACAGTGGTAACTTTCACAAAGAAGTATTTGTACACTGTATGCTGGTAATTATGAATTATTAGAATGATATGAGAACCTAGCTTGAAAATGCTGGCATTTATAGAATGTCAGCAAAGCACATTTAGTGGGTGGACTATCTAATGTCTATCTAGCATCATGCATTATTGCAATCTGTACATAGCGGGGTGAGTTGAGGAAGGACAGAAGTAACCCAGACTGAGGAAGGTTCAGTCTCTTTCCCCATGTGTGCTTTGCTTTTGATAAGTTTGCAACTGGTAGGCAATTAAAACAAATCCAAGGCCTAATCCACACTACACAAACAATCCAGTTTGAAACTGGATTATTTGCCATGGTGCCTTCCTATTGAATCCTGGGATTTGTAGTTTCACAAGGTCTTTAGCATTCTTTGCCAAAGATTGCTAGTGGTTCACGAAACTACAAATCCCAGGATTCTGTAGGTAGAAGCCATGGAAAATAATCCAGTAACAATCTATTTGGAAAAATCAGAATCAGATAATTGGCCCAGTGGTATTCAAGCCAATAACGATCCATTTGGAAAAATCAGAATCAAATAATTGGCCCAGTAGTATTCAGTTCTTGCTGACCATAAGCCTTGTATCTGTTGATTTCACTGCCAATCTCAAAATATTAAATGAGGCTGTAAAGGTACATGTAAGTTTAGTGAGTGGCCAAGCTTCCTCACCCAGATAGCTGCTTTTTGATACATTGTTGGCTTCATTTACCCTGAGAAGTGGGCCCAGAGAATGCCCTTTAATTTTAGGAACAAGAAAAGATTGTCTAAAATAGATGAATTCCAGCAGAAGTGGGCTGCAAAGTCCATAGTACCATGCAGTTCCTGAATCTAAGATCTGATATATTCTAGGAGAAATTATATATATGATGATTAATGGTACAGGAGCAACCATAGGTGAAGCACATATAAACACAAATTGCTTATAAGCGGTTGGTCTGTGTTATTCACAGTACACAAGTTGCATTTCCAATTGCTGTTTCCAGTCCATTTTCAACTTGTGTTTCCAAGGAAATTTGAGGAATAATTTTAGTCTTTGAGTAGTGTGGATTATAGGAGGAAAGTTGTTAAAAGCTTCCTTGGGGTTTTGATTACTACCGTTTACCAACAAATATATTATTAAACCATATACAGGCATACCTCAGTTACCAAAGCCTTTGACAAAGAAGCTCCTTTTTACAAAGTCTTTTTATTCCTGCCCATCCCCCCTTTCTCCTCATCTTCTGTCTAGCTTGAAGATTTTTAGCAGCATAAGCTTTGGAAGGATGGTGAAAGAGGGCTGGAGACTTTCAGTGTTAAGTTGCAGCAGTATGTTTGTAGTAAACAATGCAAATGAAGCTTGATCTAGGAAAGAATGGGATTCTACTATAATTGATTGTACTGTAACTGTGTGTCCCTGCCTACAACAGTCAAGGCAAACTGCAGCTGCCGCCACAATCCCTTACTAAGATTTGCATGAACAGCAAAACAGAGAGAAAAGGAGAAAGCAGACTATAAGGCTGATGAAAGAAAGAGTATCCCTGGATGTCTTTTGGAAGAAGCTTTCAGGTAGTCTCTAGAAATCTCCAAATGTTATTGTTTATTTATGCAAGGCTTACCTGACCCAGTTGTTTCATTTCACAGGTGCACATTGTTTTGAATAAAAAGTTTGCAGAAACATGTCGAACTGTTGTTCATCTTTGTGACCTAGGAACCTTTCCCTATTCTTTCTGTGCTAATTCTGCCTCTGGTACCAAATTTTCTGTTGAAGAAATAATGCTTAGGAACACATCTACTTTGTTAACTGAGTGTGACTGTAAAGAATGTTACCTGTGTTGGGAAATACTAATTTCTCCATTTCTTTTTGCTTTTCTACCCTGTTGTTGGTCAGTTGGAAGGAACTGAAATGAAATGGCCAGGCAACTCCTAAACAGTATATCATACTGTCATACTGTACTGGAAAAGGCATCAGCACTAAAATTGTAATGGATCATGGTTTGTGTAGTCTCTTTATATGCAGTTAGACTGCACTTTGCTTATCTGCTGTTTCATCACATATCATTTTCTGATATTTAAGGATACTCTTTGGCATTCTGTCTTAATGTTAATAATTGGTTCTGCAGCTAAATATTTTATGTGAGACTGCTTCAACATAGAAAAGTCAAGTGCAGTTGTCCCTCCATATCCACAGATTTAAGTATTCGTGGCTTGAAAATATTATTTTAAAAATAATAATCCAAAAAGCAAACCTTGATTTTGGTATCCACAGGGGGTCCTGGAACCAAACCCCAGCAAATATGAAGGGACAACTGTACATCTACGCATGTAAATGTATCTTGCCCAGATCTAAAAGCAAATCAGGGTTTCTGGAAAAGAACCAGAGTGTTCACTTTCATTTTCATAACAGTGGAATAAAGTCTTTTACACTCCATAATTCAGTTTCCTTCCACTTTGTCCAGAGAAATAGGAGTTCAGCATGAAAATAGCACTAGCCTAAAGTCTACAAGAGGAGGAAAGATTAAATATATATTAAATATAAGATTGGCAAGGAAATGCACTGAAGGCTTGTAATGACAGTGATTACTGTACTCTTAAAAAGCCCAAAAACCAAGCTGAGGGTGGTTCGTTGTGACCAGTATGTAAAAACTGTGAGTGGGAAATGACCACAATGGAAGGGGAAGCCAGATGCAATTGCTGAAACCATAGTGAAGCCACTTTAAATAGTCTGTTTACTATGCTTTGGGGAGGAAAAACAGTATTTCCCAGGCTGGTAATTGACAGCAATATTTTATAAGGCTCTAGAGAGATTGCAGCATATAGAATATTGACATCCACAACTGCTTGGAGTTCCAACAATATACATGTACCTCTCAAGTTGCTGTTGATATTTCAACATTGAAATGTTATGTTCTGAAATTACATAGTGTAGTCATTAAAACACTGCGTGGTTGTGCACACATCACTTTAAATAACACCTTGTCTTCATACACACTATGAGGTCTGCTCACAGCTATATAATTGGATGATCATTTTAAAGAAATTATTTCTTGCTGTACTTAATAAAAATAAAGTTCTTCTCCCTCCCCTCATTCAGCGGAAACCCATTGAGACCAATTTTAACTCCATGACTTTTTCATAGCACAGGGATAGTGTGGAAGCAGCCAAGTCAAACAGGGAGAATACTCTGTGAAAATGTCCAGTATTTGGAAGGGGAGCTTTGCTTTTTGCAGTTGCTTGTTGGAAACTTGTTGCATCTTTCAGTCCTGCACTGGATAAATACAGGTTTGCATATGTGACAGCTGAACCCACAAGCCATGGGAGAAGAAAACTCCAACATTTAGATCTCTTCCATATTGTTTGTCAGTCTGAATCCCCTTTCTGTGTATTTTGGGCGGGGGGGGGGTTGGAAACAGTCTTGCTGAGAACTAGACAACAGAATAAGTTATGGCATACCTAAGTGTAGTCCAGGTGTTTCTTCTCTTACTAAATCCACAAAAAGAAAGATTAATTGGATTAATGTAGTGACTGAACTTTACAGCAAATGTTGGGACAGAGATAAATTTATTTTTTTAATAAATTGTCCCTCCTTCCCCCACAAAGAACCTAGACACAAAGCTGTAGTATTTGAGTGGTATAGGCTTATACATAATTATTAATATTTTAATCAATGTAATTTAATAATTTAATAAAATTAATAATAATTAAAAATACCTGAAACCTCAGTTGGGTTTCTCTGTTGCTTCTACCCAGAAATACCGTAGTAATATTTGGGATGGAAATTGAATGTAGCAGGCCTGCTTTTGCAGATGTGGCTGTCTTTTGCGATATTATCTATCCCAGCTAGCTGCAACAAATTGAGGAGACTTAACACCCTGTCTCTTTTGAAACATCTTGCTGAGCATGGAGAAGGGGAGAGTAATGATCTTTTTGAAATGTATGCCATTTTGACATCTTTCTTATTAATGGATTGTCAGTAATGGAATAGACTCCTCTACCACCACCACCACCATCTTAAAAGTTTATGCAGAATGTTAATGACTGCAGGTTGGCAACCTCTATCCAGGATAAAGACTTTGGAACAATCTTTAGATCAGCTACATATGTTTTGAAATAGTTGTCATCAACATATAATAATCAAGCTATTAAGTCTGATCTATGAATTAGGGTTTTATGTTGTAAGTCTGCATGCATTGCCACCTCATCTTTTGTCTCTGTTTCCCACAAAGTGCCAAAAGCAACAAAGCCTCCATGCCAGTTGGCCACAAGCCAGTTTCACTAGTCCTGAAAAGTCCTACTTAGGAAATCCATAAAATGTTCATATGGGTTGAAAATGTAACCTATATATTTCCATGTAGAGTGTGACTAATGGTAATGCAAGCATGCAGCTTGTCATGTTTAGGTACATAGGATATGGCTACATTACACAGCTTTTAACACCCAGCTGTGGTGTATAAAATGGTGTTAGAGGTGAGACTCAATGACTTTCTTGGAGCTCATTTTTAGTTTGGTTTCTTCATGTGTCCATAATGTAGGTGCCTATAGCTGTCACCCTAGGAAATACTAAGAAATAGGCTGTACTACATTGACACATCTCATTTAATTCATAGAGCTTCTTTTTCTTCAGGTGGGAGAAAAAGATTTTTGTGTAATAGTTGCTCAAAATATTTCTAAGATTGCTTTTTAAACATGTGTAAGCAAATATTCCCAAAGCATGCTTGGGCTGTGATGCATTTTGTAAAAGTACAATATAGACATAGAGAGACAGAGTGGTGTAGCAGTTTGAGTGTTGAACTAGAACTCTGGAGACCAGGGTTTGAATCCCCACTTGCCCATGAAAATCCACCGGGTGATCTTGGGCAAGTCACACACTCTCAGCCTCAGAGGAAGGCAAAGGCACCCCCCCCCCATGAACAAATCTTGCCAAGAAAATCCAGCTGTAGGGTTGCCACAAGTTAGAAATTATTTGAAGGCACTCAACAACTATGTCAACATCCTTGCCTTCAGCCCCACTCCAGATTAAGCACAGATTAATCAATATAAATTTTGAAAATATAGCTGCTTACATCCATTTTCTCTGCTCCTCCCCCACAAAGTCTGCCTAAACTGTGGCTCTATAAAAATGCAGCCCTGATTCCTTACATGGAGAGTTCCATCCAATAGCTGCTATATATATTTTCTCACAAAGGTTCAGCAGCTACCCAGCTCACAGATTTAATAAAATTTTCATGAAATTTAGCACACTTCTTGGTGAATTTCTGTTGCTTACTACTTTATGCAAACATTGTGGAGGTTAGCTACTGATTAAAGCACCCCATTCTCCCAAATGAATTAGGGCCTAGTTCTCACTGATAATATCAGCCTCACCTACCACTGATATCTCTCATATCACTGGTGAGCAAATATTAGAGGGTAGTCTATGTAACACCAATTGTTTGAAAAGAGTCCAAAGATTGGTTTGGGTTCTACAGATCTAATTTTGGCAGCACTAAATTTGTAGAAGACATTGTTGAAGAAGAACATACCTGAGGCAGATTTAAAAAAATAATATTTGACCACCTTTGAAGGTAGTTTATGTACAAGCCCACCCCCAGTAAAATAATAATAAAATCCAGCCATGCCTTCTAGTGACAAATATATCCTCATAAACTCTCTTATTTGGGTGATATCTAACAGAGATTATATTTCACCCAATCCCACACCTCCCATAGCTTCCCACACACTGAAAATTGGGCCTCTGCATCCTCCAGAGCAGTTCCTGAGGGCACATTGGGGTTATAAGGGGTGGTCACCCATCAATACTGTCGATAGACCCAGCTCCATCAGTGGAAGAACTTCATCAGACCCCAGCCTCGGAGAATATCAGACTATGTGGATGGAAGACCAGTAAATACTCTGTACCTGGCCCATGAAACAAGTCCCTCACAAAAGACTCCATTGTCTTGGAGTGAGAGTATATCTCAGGCTCCCGGATAATACTGAGATTCATGGTAGTGAAATAACAAAGGCAGTGTATAGTTCCAAAAGTATCTCAAATGGAGGAATGAGAAATAAAATGGCAAATGAAATGCAATCTTAGCATAAAGTAGTGACTATTTTATGGGTCCCTTGATGGGTATTAAAAGAGAATTAAAATGAAGTTGTAGACATTATCTACCATAGACTATCTGAGTATAATTATATGTGTCTGTACAGAAAGGTTGCAGATTTTGTCTTTCTTTGTTTTGTTCATAATTAGCAGATGACGTTCATAATTAGCAGATGATAATCATCTGGCTCTATTTGTAAGTCCCAACTAAAATAGACCAATTAGATTGATGAGAACTTGGTAAGCCATCATTTAATGTAAGTTGCATTGATTCACTGGGCTTATTCTTGTTGGGAGTCTAAACCAGATTTAGACTAGAGAGTAGGAGTCATGTGGTCCTCCAGATGTTGAGCTGCAGCTCCCAGCTTATATCATTATGGGCTATGTTGCCTGCGGCTCCTGGGATTTGCAGTCGAATGGCATCTGGAGGTTGCATGATCCCCTCCTCCCTGTTTAAGACTATTATTTGTAACTCGTTCAAGCTCTGCTCATAATTTCTAACTGCAAAAGATGCACACACAAAAATAGGGAAGAGAATTCTGGAGGATATGGAACAGAAAACGTGTGTGTGAATATAATCATGAGTGAGAGAACGACTTAATAATACTGAATCTATTTACTTAGGAATAACCACCATTAAACTAAGTAACTTATTTCTGAGTAGACTTATATGGTATATTGTTAACCTCCAGCTGGGTGGGAATTCCTATCAGCCCTTGCCAACATAGCCACAAGTGAACAAAGCTGGGAGTTGCAATCCAACAAGACCTGCAGTCGAACAACTTCTATATGAGCTTGCCTGTGTTTTGAGACCTGAGGAAACCCTTCCCTCAGTCCCATCCCACTCACAGTTATACCTGTCAGAAGCATAATAAAACAGGCCATTTAGAAGCTTAGATCTACAGAAAGCACTCACCTCCTTGGTTGCAACAGACCCCCCCCCACCTGCCTGTCTGTTTCTAGGCACAATTCACAGTGCTGCCTAATGACCTATAATGCTCTGTGGTTCAGGTCCTGGTTATCTGAAGGACTTTATTCTCCCATATGAGCCTGCCTGTGTTCTGAGGTCTAATGGGGAGGCCCTTCTCTTTGTCCCACCACCTTCACAGATACATCTGGTGGGAACACAGGAGAAGACCTTCTCACTGGCTTCTCCCAAGCTCTGGAACTGCCTTCCGAGAGAGGTTGGACTGCCAACCTACTTGCTATCCTTTCATAGGTGGGTGAAAACTTTTTCTGTTTTGGCAGGTCTGACAACCCCAGGGGAAAGGGCTTTCCATGTTGTTTGTTGTTTATATTTGCTATTCTTGTTAATGATTATGCTTCTAAGTGCTTTTTATTTTGTTGATAGTTTAATTATATTTTAATGTAATTTTGTACAATGTAATTTCTTAATTTGTTTCTATTTTAACTTCTTTAAGATGCTTTGAGCTGGGTAAAATGTGGCATATAAATATAATGAAGGGGAAGAGAGTGGGACATAAATTATTTTGTTTTATTTATATCTCACCTTTCTCCCAGTATGGGGTCCAAGATAGATTACGACAAATTAAAACAAAGTCTAGCTAAAACATATTCAATACATTTTTTAAAAGTCTGTTAAAAATACTAAAACAATTTAAAAATGCATTAAAACATAGCAAAAAGGATAAAAGCGTAACACACCTGATTAAAAGACCCTTCTGCCAAATATTTGTTTACGTCATCATCACCGTCACTTATTATGTTAATATGATTTATTTATTTATTTGGTTGATTTAAGAATAACACCAACATCTAGAAGGCCGATTCCCACCCTGATCTCCAAGAAGTTGCATCATCATCATCGTCGTCATCATCAAAATGGCTTCTCTCTAGCTGGAATACTTAAGCATATCTCTCCCTACCAGCCATTTCAAAGTCACCCCAAGCTGCCACTTTTGAAATGCCCAGCTTCAGCATAACATGCTGCTGTTGCCAAATGCACAAGTGCTGAAGGGGATGCCCTGTTCCTTTTGCTTACTGCACACCTTATCCAGATGGACATCTGTGAAGGAGAGGTGGGGGCAGCTCTTTCTGGAAGGAAAATAAATACTGCTTCTTTACAAGGCACTAACCATTCAAGGCATATAAGTCCTGTGTCCAACTGTGAGCCACTTCTTGCTAAAAAGCGCCTTTCTTTTAAAGAGAGGAGCAGCGGTGATATTTGGTAGAACAAATAAATACCGGAAAGATGGTGGCTGCTCCATGAAGTCCTAGCAAATTCTGGGCAAAGGGAATTCTGAATACACAACCTATTTGGTTGCGGACAGTGCTTTTCCAGATCACTATGTTCTCTTTACCGTTCTACATTTTAGTTATCAAAAGATGGGACTTTGTTCTGTAAAGCATATTCTGGTTTAAATGGATTTCCCATAAAAGTAAATGGAATTAGAGTTTAAGTCACAGAACAGCTTTTCAAAAGGCACAAAATGGGGATATCCTCTAACAGTGTTCACTGCCTCACTGCTAAACTGAGGAGCATGTCAGTTAACCCAAGAGCTGAAACAGTCAAAGTGGAAGTGTGGGGAATGGGATCGAAAGTATGATTTTACCTTTTTGTGGTGAGGCAGAACCAAGTGAGCTTTGTAGCTTTTCCCCAGTGTGGTCTATTTTAGCATGAATGTTGTAAAAGAGTGACCAGGTTTTATTCTGCAGGAATTTCTTTAGATGGTTTTGAATCTGCCAGAGCCTGAACAATTTGTTGTAGCTATGGGCTTGTCTATATGGGCCCATAAAAAAGGAATGCCTCGCATTAATGACATTTCGTAGCAGCTGCAAGGTGTCCTAATGGTTTTTCTGCCCCCTTAAGCTCCACATGCCCACTAAGAAACGTGAGTGATTTATTTGCGTTTGCACTTACCTGAATTTGCCGCTGCCAACCTTATTTAATAAACAAAACAAAACAATGTCCAAGGTGCAATTGAGCAATTTTTCACTTTAACACAAAAGCAAAAAACCCCTAGCACTCTGTTTTCTCACCTTAGCACTTGCCCGCTAAGGCAAATATCTAATATGGTGGCAGCAGGTGCTTGCCTTCCCCCTGCACTCATCCAGCCAATCCGATGTGTGCTTCCTCTCATTTGGGCAAGCAAATCAAATTGGCTTGCTTGTCCTGATGAACAGAAATGTGCACCCTTTCATTTTTTTAAAAAAGATGGACTTTTTTGAAGGCTTTTCTTGGCAAGGTTTTTGGCCTTTTTTGTCTCCTTCCTTCACAATATGGCGAAATCACACGGAATGCCATTAAGACAGGTAGGATTCTCCTCATATTCCCTGAGGAATTTTTTTACTGTTTGGACAACCCCTATGAAAGAAAAGACAGCTGAAGCTAGAAATTAGAGGGCCAATGTATTGGTAAGAGAAAGCAGTCAAAATCAATACAATGTGTTACAGTAAGACTCAGTATCTAAACAGGTTTTTGCTTAAACACTTATCCTGCTACATCCTTCAATTTCCAGCACATGAACATCTATATTATTGATGGGAAATAAAAAGAACTAAAAAAATAGAAATATGAAAATATGTCCCTATTGTCAGGCCACTAAATGTTTTGTAAAAAGACCTTGCATTTTCTCTGGATGAGCTCTATGATTTGAAATAGCCTTATTTTATTTTTTTACTTGGAAACCAGGTTAGGAGTCAATGGAGGCTGGTGGCTCTGATGTTAATGGGACAGTGAATCCATGCTGGGTTTTAGGCCAAAATTTAGAAGAGCTACGCAGAGTTATATCACACCCAAATTGGATGATATGGGCATGCTCAGTAGTGGCCCTTTTTTGGCTGGACATATGGCAACCTATTCATTATATCTTAGAAAAAACTGATAGTTTTAAATACATATGTACTTTTAAATTACATTCCAGGATATTCGATATGTGTGGTGCCATCATTAGGGAAAATACTCTCTCCAATGAAGGTGATGTTTGGGTAAAACATCAGCTGAATGCATACTCTCCCACTGTACCAAATTGGCAAGAGCAGTCCCAATCAATCCTCTATCATTCCACTTTTTAAGCTGCTTTAAAATGTCCTGCTTTCTTTCTCCTTTCCCCAGTTTTCCCCTTTGTCCTCAGCTTACTTCAGTTGGTGCAAACTGAGCTCAATGTGCAAAAGTAATTTACATTCAGTTAGTTTAGAAGGCAAAAGAGGAGAGGAGGGGACAGAATCTTACCCTTCCCAGTAGGCTCCGGCAAAAGCAAACTGCTGCAGCCTCCCCTAGCTTGCTGTACTTTCTTATTTTGACCACACTCTGATGTTGCTCAGCCACATATGTCCTGGTTGTCATCTGTGAAATGCTGGAAGGTAGGTGATTAACCTTAGTATGCAGGTAAGTTGCTTATGAGAAGAGCTGATGCTTTAAGTGCTGAAAAACCAAAACACATAGGAGCAGGGGTGGTGGGGGTGCCGCAGACAGTAACTCCCATCAGCCCTAGAGATCAGAGTGATAAGAGATGATGGGATTTGAATTTCCACAGTTTTAGGAAAGCCACAGGTGCCCAGTGTTGATTTCGATCTTTAAAGCTAAGCATGGATATTTTGAATTTGAATGTGTGCCTGTTTGTACATCATCCTGATACGTACAGTGCTTCTGTTCTTGGCCTTGAAAGAAGCAGTTTAGATCACTTGGCAACCATTTGTGATGGCCAAAAGCCAGCCTCTTAGTACAAATTCAGTGTTGTTAAAAATGTAAACATTTCCCAATGTGTAACACCTGGAAGACTTGGGTTGTAAAAAATAGATCTCTGTTAACTCAAGGAAATGGGTAGAGGAAAAAGGTACAGCAGGTTGTATTGGAGGTTCTGTCGTCCCCCCCCCCACATCTGCGGTTTCTAAATATTTGTTGTCATTACCATTCTGTTGTACCAAAGTACTCTATGCAACAGCATTATGCTGAGTTTTGTGTGTGAGAGAAAACATGGTAGCAGAAAATAGTTCTTATTTTACCTGACAACTTAGGAGTGAAATCATGATGCCTAACTTCTGAAATCCATGACTTTTTAAACATCAAGAAAATATAACACTCCAGAGTTCACTAGAGGCTAGATGTTCTCTGAAATACTTTTTTTTAAAAAAGAAGCTTTTATGTACTATTGGGAACAGAACCAAGCCTTTCTCACACATGCATTACTTCATAATTTAACCCTAATTCTTGGTTTAATGGTCCCTTCTCACACACACACTCACACACCCAGCCATTTCCTAGAGTCAGCCATTTTTTCACTGAGTTTCTTCCTCCATACTTGTCAATGTAAATGAACTCACTCCCTCATTCCCTCAAGACACCTAGCTGGACCCAGTGAATCCCTCATCTGTCCTATGAGTTTTGGAATAATTAGTTACAACTACTGTACTTGTATTACTCATTACTTGTAATAGTTACAACTACTTGTATTACTCATTACTTGTAAGCAATTCCTTTCCCCTGCAAGCTATAATGTAAGCTATAATTACATTACGTGACAATTGTAATTTCACGAGACGTAACAGTATTCTTTTTTGCAATGTAATTGTAACTTTTCATTTAGTTCTATAATTACAGCTGTCTGGACTCACTCAATGGCAGAGGGGGAATAATATATGCTTCAAATGCTGCCTTTTGCTGCCTAGTGCTCTGTTGAAAGTGAGGGGGGAGAAGAGAGTATGTTTTGTGCCCTTGTAGTATCCACAGGCACTTTTAAAGAAAGAATGCTAAGGTAACCATTTCAGTTGCTTCAGAGAGGTGGGAAAGTAAATGTTGCATATATATATATATATATATATATATATGAAACTATATTGGCAACTAAACAATTTGGGGGGCGGTGACTTGAACTGTAATGGGAAGTGATGTAAAAAGTAACCTCCCAAGCTTTCCCTTTCCTCTCATGGGGGGCTTGGGCATTCCTGCTCACATTAAAGCAAGCAGGGGGAACCTGTGGCTCTCCAGATGACCACTGATTCCAATTCCCATCAGTCCCTGGCTAATGGGCAGGGTTTATGGGAGATGTAGTACAAGAAGAACATCTGGCAGTATCAAAATATTCCCATGCTATATGAGACTACAACTGTTTTCATCTTAAAGAGAACTTTGCTGGACTCTAGTATTTCAAGAACTGGCAATGCACAGCCCTCCTCAGCATGTTTATTTCTGTATTTCCTCTATATTCTTCTACAGGGATGGCATACATGTTCTGGAACCCCTTCCTATTTCATTTTATCCTCACAACAATTAAACTAGCCTGTTGTCCTCAAAGACAGTTGAAGACATTGTCCCATTGCCAGTGTTGAAGTAAGAGTCTGTTGTGTGGCCAGTCAGCTTTTGTACATAGAGCTGCTGGGGATAGTTCTATGTTGTCCTTTGCTAAGGTTGGCCTTTCACAATTTCCAGACTGTCTGATGTGAGATGAAGACATGAACTTGGCAAGACTCCAGATCCCCATGTGGAATCCACACGTTACTGAAGTCCTTTTATTCCTTTGAAAAAATAATACCAAGATCATGGGTAATGGAAAAACAACAGAGTCAACCTATGCAATAGTTTAGTTCACTTTTACTATGCCATCTCTCATGCTAACTTGCTTCTACAAGGTTTGCTCATTGCCCCAGTGTAATGAACATGCAGGCACGATAGACACCAAAGAAAGGAGCTAAAGCAAATTTAGGGGTGGGGGGGGTTGGAGGGAGTGGAACTATATTTTCAAAGCATGCAAATAATAACAAAAAAAGACGAGTATAACAGATGTATAACAAATGTGAGTCCTGTGGTTCTTTGTTTGCAGTTGATTTTATAATACTTTTATAGAACTACAGCCTTTTTGAAAGATTTATTATGTTTGTACATCTCTTTGTACATCAAACGAACTTCTGAGACTTCAGTAGATAAAGATCCTGGATCCCCTTGTATATATGGGACAGGGAAGGGAACTGCATCTCTGTAAATCTATCTTTTTGGATTGTTTCACTGGCCAGCCTACATTAGTGCATTAGTTTTTCCATTAGCACTAATCCCTGAACTGTGAATCTGGACCCAGGCCTAAATCTAAGTGTTCGACCCAACAAGAATAAATGCATGGAATCAATAGGATTTCCATAAATGTTGATTTGCCATTGAGCAATTGATTTAATCAGTCTCTAGTTGGGAATAGTAATTGTATTTAGGCTCCGGGTTCCTAGTGCTGTGTTGTTACCATGTGTTGTTGATAATTGAATGCAGAACCATGTCTTCTTGAACCACCACAAATGATTGAAAGTAATGCTAACCAGCATAGGTTGGAGTTGGATGAACTTCTGAGTATAATGGTCATATGACTCCAACATGATGAACCACAAATACTGCATCCTCTCTGTGCTGGTGTTTATGGCTGTTGAAAATCTAAATAAATGGTGTTTATGGTTGCTGAAAACCCAAATAAATATATACCCTCCAACATTTCATAAATGAAAACCAGGACACGTGTGGCTGAGCGACACCTAAATGTGGCCAAGAAGGCAAAGGTTATTGATGAGAAAGAACACACCAACTAGGAGAAGCTGCAGCAGTTTGCTTTTGCTTGAACTTACTGGGAAGGGCAAGATTCTGCCCTCTTCTCCCTACTGAGTTAATTGAGTACAAGCTGCTTATCCACATTGAATTGTTTGCAGCAATTGAAGTAAGCTGAGGGCAAAGAGGGAAAGCTGGAGGAGGAAAGAGAAACTGGGACATTTTAAAAGCAGCTGAAAAAAAATGGGAGGAGAAAGGATTAATTGGAACTGTCCCTGCCAAATAAGGTCAGTTGGAGGGCATGTGATACAACCTCATTGAAGTCATAGGCCTGCTGCCTATGCACTAGCTTCAACATTGATTGCCTGATTCTTACTGGGAGAGTGTGTTGTAGTAATACAGTAATAGTACAGCCGTAAGGGAACTTTGACTCCCAGAAGCTCTGGCTAACATGGCCAGTGGCAAGGCATTGTGGGAGTTGTAGTCCCAAGCATGTGGAGGACGGAAGGCTTGCCACCCCTGCTGTAGAGGCATCTTGGAGGAGCAAGAGCAATAAGAAGAGGAAAGCAGCAAGAGCTGAGGAAATTTGGTGAGTTATGAAGGAGCAGCAGGCTCTTCGAGAGACTTGGTGCCCTGGCATTGGTACAGTGTGATGAGACTATTGGGATCTTATCAATTCAGCATCTGTTTTCAAGCATTTGCCCATTAGGGGCATGGTTCAATTATACACAGTGACTCGAGGCTGGGTTACATCATTGCAGCCTGCACAGCATTATTCAGTTTATGAGGTAATTGTTTTTGTTAGCCAAGATCAAGAATGAATTTGTCCCCAGTAAGCAAGTTTCCTATGCAGTCTTTTAGATGCTTCAAAAATGCGTTGCATGTATGGGATGGCAAAGGATGGGGTTTGTGATACTACTTTTATGGAGAACGAATATAAAGATGTGCTGAAACCCTATGAGTGAGCAGTGGTAAGGTGATGTTCATTTATTCTTAAAAATAACTTATTGAGCTCTGTCAAAAGCATATGGCATGGATATGTCTGTATTTCCATACCAAGGATGTAAATCCTCAATAATGTCCTTGTGTGCAAGTGTGGATAATTACAGCAATTTCTCCTGAAAATGAATATTCCTCTGTAGCAGTATTCTCCTTGTATTTGGTTGTTCCAAAATATTGCAAAAGAATTATTCTGTATGGAAAAAACACTTCTTAGTACAACAACCCCCCCCCCTTATCTGTGCAAAAAATAAAACAATCCCCCAAACCCTCAGGTTCCCTGCACCGGAAACTGTTTTATGTGTAGGAAATCATCTATACAGAAAAAAAAATATCTTTCTTTTTGAGATGTTCAAATACCTAGAGAGAATTGTGCAAAATTCTTGCCAGTCTATTATTCTTTCTGACAGATTAAACCAGTTTTTCATCCTGGAAACAAATAATTATAAATATTCCTTCCGTCCCTATGCCATATGGCCCAGTTTCATGTCATAGAATCATAGAATTGCAGAGTTGGAAGAGACCACGAGGGCCATCAAGTTCAACCCCCCTGCTACGCAGGAAATCTTGATCAAAGCATCCCCGACAGATGGCCATCCAGCCTCTGTTTAAAGACCTCCAAGGAAGGAGACCCCACCACGCTCTGAGGGAGTGTGTTCCACTGCCGAACAGCTCTTACTGTCAAAAAGTTCCTCCTCATGTTGAGGTGGAATCTCTGTTCCTGGAGCTTGGGATTGCCATGCAGTTTTGATGTACATATGGGAGAGGCTGAACGACTATACAAATCTGTTCTCTGACAGAGGCTTAAAGACACAGTCCCTCAAAGCATTTACTTTCTGACCTGGATCCAGGGGGCTGGTGACCTTGTAAAGGTATTAAGACAGATTGAAAGAGGCGGTGTCATGTAGTAGTTGGAGTGCTGGACTGGGACTTGGAAAACAGAGGCCAAATCCACACTACACAAATAATCCAGTTTGAAACTAGATTATTTGTGTAGTGTGGATTTGGCCTGAGGAGGGATCTAGTCCATACAGAGCCATGAAACTGACTGGTTGACCTTGGGCCAGTCACTCTCTTTCTCTTTGATTTACCTTGCAGGTTATTGTGAGGATAAGGTGGAAAGAAGGTGAGCCATGTATGCCTCCTCGAGCTGATTGTAAATTTAACTAATAAATCTCACTAAGAAATAAATTGCGAAAGACATTTTCCAAACGGATGTGAATTCCGAAGTGGCATTTTCAGCCCTGTGTGATATTCTTTGCAAGTCCTGAAGATGCTGCAGCTGTAATGGAAGTGATAGGGGGCGGGAGGCTTTAAAGAACATGGAGTTCTCTAGCACAGGCTATGCCCTGTGTTCCTCTGATAGCTCAGAGGGAGGGGAAAAAATCTACAGCTATTTATTCCTCCTTTTTTCTTTTTTTGACCAACTCAAATATAGCAACAAGAAAATGCCACATAACTCATGAAGTAAAGGCCAGCCTGTGCCAAGGGTAATATTTGTGCTGGGGAAACATGATCCACGTTGTATGAAGCGGTAGCCTCCACAGAGCCTACGAGGTTTCTCTTGGCTGGATGTTTATGCGAACAGTCTTTGCTCTTCATTCATTTAATGGCTGAGAGGCAGCGGAGTGTTTTTACACCAAGTGACTGGAATACCTCAGCTTTTACTATTTTGAACCATGCTTAATGCTGCCTTCCCGGCTGCACTGGGGGAGTGACCCACAGGGCTCCAAATGACTAGAAACAGTGGGGCTGATGTACTCAGCCTGGCCAAACAAATGCCCCTTGTGTTCTGTGGTTTCCCGGCTTGGTTTTCCAGTGGTTTTGAGCACCACTGGCAACTCTGTTCCAAGTTGTTGCTGAAGTATTTTGTTTCCCTTGGGGGGATGCTAGGACCTGGGTGGGGGTGGGGTGGGGACGGGTGGCCAGTTACGGTTTCTGCTATTTAAATGACGCAACAGCCTATAATGAGATACCAAGGGGTGTCTTAAAAATGTAGCCATGCATGAGGCAAAGGGAAGGACACTTGGCATGTGTTTTGGGCATGTGTGTGTGTGGCAGGGAGGTTTATGCAGGAAGAGACATGAAATGACCAAATAATAATAATAATAATAATAATAATAATCCCTGAGAGAAACTTTTGGGATTACAGCTCCCGGAAAGCCCTAGACAATGTGGACAAAATAGTAATCCAGAGAGTAACTTTAATAGAATCATAGAATCACAGAATTGGAAGAAACCACAAGGGCCATCCAGTCCAACCCCCTGCCACGCAGGATTAAACAAATAAAGCACTTGCGACAGATAGCCATCCAGCCTCTGTTTAAAAACATCCAAAGAAAGAGACCCCACCACACTCCGAGGCAGTGCATTCCACTTCCGAACAGCACATACTTTCCCAGGCTTTGAAGGATGGATCATACAATCTTGTCTTCTGGGAATATTAGAGAAAGCCCATATTGTAAAAACTGCAACCAGGCAATAACTTAATTAGGATAAATCAAATGTGTATAGAATGGTAAGTAAGCTCTAGAGCTCTTTAGTCAAGAAGATACAAAAATAGTTGAAGGGAGAGGTAGCTGAGAAGTAGCTGACTTGATGATGACGATGTCTGCATGGTAAGAGTCCTAAGATGGAGTGGAGGAAGAAATGCAGATTTAAATGCAGAGCTTCAAATGTTACTTTTAAAAGGGATCAAATTACCTTATTCATTGCTCTGATCACCCAACAGGCCATTTATTTGTTACTGCTACTGCAGTCTAGAAAGCTTAATCACTCATTACAGATGACTTGCTGTTACTATAACTAATATGTCATTTTTTAAAAAAAAAAGTACAGCAGGACCCCCGTATCCATGGGGGATTGGTTCCAGGGCCCCCTGCAGATACTGAAAACCATGGATAACAGTGAATGCCATTGAAAATAATGAGATGTCCGGTTTAAAATACCATAGAGTTGCCTTGGAGGACCTAGAAAATGTCTGGAGAGGATGCCTCTCTAGTTATTTTCTAGGAAGACTCTATGGTAGGTGTGCCGTTTTGTGTCCTGCAGATAAGTGAATCAGAAGATAATGAATCAGTGGATACGTTGGTCCTACTGTAGTTTTTGGTTCTTCCAAGTGGCTTATTCAGATATGGCACTTTGAGAATACTGAAAAAATGCAAAAGATATGACATATTTTTAAAATGAAGGATGTATGTTATTGATGTGGCACACTGGAGTGCTAGATCTTAACAAAGAACAGAGCTATTCTACAAACTGAAGGGAGAATGGAGTGATGGACTTAACTACAATTTTAAATTTAAAATGTTTTGAAATGTCCCCTCTTTGTGAAAAACAAAACTCCCTGCAGTAAACTAAATATAAGAGAGAGAGGTTTAACACATCCCTGTCCCTTGCATTTGAGTTTAGGACATGCAGGGAGCTTTTTGTCATACGTGGGATTGCAAAAATGTTTTCTCTGTCATCTTTGTGAAATAACAGGTGTATTGTTTACAAAGGTGTATTGTTTTGGACTAGTGGCCATCCTCATAGAGGATAAAAACTGTCCATGGCTACTTGTTTAGGCTGTTGTGACAGCTATGCCCATTCCTGGACAGGGATAGCCTTGTCAACATGATCTGTGCATTGGTAACCTCAAGACTGGATTACTTTTATGCGCTGTATGTGAAGCTACCCTGAAGGCTGGTTTGGAAGTTGCAGCTGGTCTAGAATGCATGGCTAGGTTATTGACTGGGATGCCTTCTCATGTAGGTATATAGTACACTAGTGCTAGCAGATATGAACTGGGTGCCTGTCAGCCAATGAGTTAGGTTTATCGTATTCATATTAGTATACAAAGCCCTTGGGACCATATTATTTCAAGGAACATCTCTCCCTATACTATGGGTGGGACTGTGCTGCCCACAGGCTGCATGCAATCTGTCAAGGCCCTTAATGCATGCAATAGCTTTACATTGTTTAAAAAAAAAAAAGGCCCTAAGATGAAGAGTTGTAAACACAGAAGCCTTTGGAAGGCAAGCTTCTCTGTTTCAAGGCTATGCCCCACCTTTTAGGCCCAAAATAGCCCTTTTTCTAAACAGTTTTAGGAAAAAGGTGGTGGTTGCAATCCACAGAGGTCTGAGGTGGTGGACCTTTAAGCAGGTGTACCCCCTGGGCCTTCCAGGTGGTATGGGGCAGGGGTGACCTTAAGGGAGGCAGTACTGTCTATGCCTTAGCCTACAGATTTTGATTGGACTGTGAACACAGAGATGAACCACCTCTATAATTGCCCTCCTCATATGGAATGATTCCCCTACAGTGCACAAGACTTCAATGCTGGCATGTTTTAGCTGCTGGTTGAAAATCTTTTTCTCCTTGGCTTTCTCCCTGGACATAAACTATCTGAAACTCCATCATGCAATTGAGTTTTATGCCAGATTCTTTTTACTGGTGGTATTGTAAACCTCTTTGGGATTTCTGCATAGAAATATTTCTAACAAGTAACATAAATTGTTTAGGCTTATAGAATCATAGAGTTGGAAGACACTACAAGGGCCATCTAGTCCAACCTCTGCCATGCAGGAATACCCAATCAAAGCACTCTCAATAGAGGGCCTTCCAGCCTCCGTTTAAAAACCTCTGAAGGAGGAGGCTTGTTTTATCAGCTTACAGCAATCTTTCTTCATTTGGTATGACGGGACAATGATGGGCTCAGGTAGATGTTTGCACAAACAAAAATACCAACCGGGCTGCCTCTGCTAAACAGAAAAGTTGAGGAAATTGGCTGCAGTCATGACTGTTGGTGTGGCATTAGCAAAAAGTCTTGTTGGGAACTGTGCTAATGCTTCTTTTCAATATGAAGGGGTGCGTGTGTGGTTGGCCCATTTGCCATGAGATTCACTGAATGCCATTTGCATCTGACAACAGAGTACACTTTAAACTATGGTACTTTCCCACTTTCCCTTGTTCACAAGACTGAGGTCCACGTGAAAATATGAGAGAGAAAGATCATGAGAGAAAGAATGGCAGCTGCTCGTGGCTCCCAGGTCAATGGGGGCATTGAATCCAGTCTAGGTTTTATTCTGCACTTCAAAGGAGTTATCTAGGGTGCTGAAGGGGAAACTTGTTCAGTGATGGGTTCATGAATGGAGCTGCCAGCATGCAGTGTGAGCTATCTGGCACAGGATTGGCACAAAACCTTACTATGTATAGCAGTATGGGAAAATCTATGTAGCAACAGTACGCAAGGACATATAGCCAGTCAAGGGGAGATATTAGTGATATTAGCCAATCATGAAACAGCAGTCCATAAGCCATAATGAGAAATTACTAAGGAAACACCAATTGAAAACTATTCATGTTGAACCATTCCCTTACATTTCATATTGTTATTGTTATCAGAAGAAAATGGCAGTTAGTCAAGGGTTGGGTCAGAATGTTCTGGAAATGCTTAATCTGCTTTTTCTTGAGATTCCCAAGAGTTTAATAACTCTGTAGCTTCTAAATTTTCTTGATTCAAAATACCTTTCCTTTAGCATAACTCTACCTTATTTGGGCCTTGTGGTCAACCTTTGACCCTTTCCTTAAATACTGAACTTCTTTGGGGCCAGGGTTCAGGGCCTTGGATAGCTCCTTTCAAGTTCAGACTAAAGTTCAGAGTGGATTCACTGCTCCCACTGACTTGGAAGTCACCAGCCACCGTAGCACACACATGTTCCACTTCTCCCCCTGGAACATGGCACAGCCAAATAAGGAGGAGGACCTTTGTGTGTTGTACCCAGCTTGTCCTCCATATGCAGCTCAATCCATTAGGCCAGTCTCTTGCACATGTATAAAAAAGTAATGCCAGTTCCCACAAGCAAGCTTGTCTGTTCTTTAATGCTTAAAGTGTAGATGTACATGGAGATGCCCAGAAGGTTTATGGGGCCTGGGGCAGATGTCTTGTTGGAGACCCTGCTCCTGTTCCCTGCAATGACTCATGCTTGTGGAGACTTCTGTTGAGCACTGTAGTAGAGTCAGGATAGGGTCCAATGGGACATGAGGAAAATGGGCAGGATTGCCTCAGTTGCTTCCCCTCTGTGCAGCCCTGCCTCAAATACACCTTCAAAATCTACTGCCGTTTCTCCTTTTCAGGAAGCCCAGATGGGTTGGATGAAACAATGCTTTGGTTGAGAAATGACTCAACCTTCAGACTGCTTACTGCTCTTTCCTCATAACTCCCTACCTTCCCATGGATTGCTTTTCCCATTCCCAAATTACAAGAGAGGCAGGATTTAAAGGTCACTAGTATATAAATACTGAAGATTTCAATGTGTAGTTCTTCCCTTAACATGGACTACACACTGATTGCATTCAAAGTCTTCCATATGTATGATGATGGCATGAATGGTTAGCTATGGCTGTTGGAGTTCTGAACGGACACAGAGCATTAGTTGCCGACCATGGACGAGCGCACCTAGGATTTCATTTGCTGAGTTTGGCAACAAAGTGCCTCTAATTATCATTCTGAACATAACACGTAATCTCCTACCTCAGAAGAGACTTCTGTTAAACGTTCAAGACTAGGATTGTGTGGGTGAGCCAATAACTGAACAAATATGTTTGTTGGCATTTGATTTTAAGAGACTGCTACCTTGTATGGAATATTTACTTTTGATCTCTTCCAGTTTGGGGGCATTTTAGACACTGTACATATACACACTTGCGTACATGGGTGGTGGTGGTTGGGGTTGGTGGGATCAGTCAAAGTGGCAGACATAGAGGCATAAGAGCTTGCAAGTGTTTTTACATCGCTGCTTTTTAGTGAGAGCCATATTTCATACCTGTTCTGCTTTTCCTCCATTATATGGTTATAAGATCATTATCTGACGCCTGTGAAGGAGTCTGGCATGTATAAGAGAAGGTTAAACAAGCCAGGGCAACAGCCTTAAGCTTCTCAGTAATAATTGGCCAAGCATTCCAGCTGCATCTATTAGTAGATAAATTGGATGTAAATGACCCCAAATGGCTAGAAAATAGCTGGCAGCGCTTATGAAATGTCCCTGCCCAACATGAGACATTTTTATTACATGAGACAAATGATGAGATGGCACCTCTCCCCATTCAGTGCCAACCTGATTTTTATTTTAGCAGTGTCATCCACCAGCCACACTTGAGGGCAAGAGGCAGCTGAGGAGGTGCAAGGCAAGTTGCCTGTCACACACAGCTCTCTCCTCCAATCTCCCACTGCTGTCTCCTTAAGTCCTCAACAACTGCCTCAGAGTTTGGAAATAATAGCCTAAATTCTGTTGTTGTCCTGAGTAGAGTAGACCTACTGAATCCATTAGATTTATCTTACTTTTTGACTCACAGTTCATTGAATGGGTCCATTCTTGTTGGGATTAACAGGACACCACCCAAATTGATGACAACATGATCAGTAATGGCCATTGGGTTGGGATAACAAGGGCATAATAATGATACTTTTGTGAAATAATGCAACTATTAGCAATATTATTGTATTTTTAGTACAATAGGTGATGTTGCAGGGTCATTTTGAGGAAACCATTGGCCATGTGGGCGACTTTAATATTTTAAGTGTGTCCTTTATATCTAAAAAGAAGTCACACATTACTTGCATGTTCTTACCAATTATTACTAATTGCAATTATTAAAAACAGTTCCTAATGGCAACAAGGCTTCTGTCATTCTCAGAATGGCCAATCCAGTTAGCAAAGTACTTTAAAAACAAAAGCTTCCAAGTACTATTTTGCCTAATGTTAGAATTGGCCCTGCCCCTGGCTACTCAGTTATGGAGAGTGAGAGCAAGCGAGCATTGAGTTGTCTTTTTGGGTGCCCAGATTGCATCTCTTAGGGTCTAATGGGGGGGGGGGTAATGGCTTTGCTGCTAGTAAATGCATTAAGCTGTGTATCTCAGCCTGTGTTCACCTTACATTATATATAGTATAAATTATAAAATAATACACACACCACATAAACTGAAATATTTAAAAAACACCCAGACTCTCTAGTAATGATTCTAACTTCCAAATGGCCCACTTCTCACCACTTGAGGAAATAGGCTAACAAGATATACCACTACTACTATAATTCCTTGTAGTGTAGTTTCTTAGGAACTGAAATATGGGTTTGTTCTTGGAGTTATACCCACAGCATTAATATCCCCTCTATTGGGGAGGAAACAGTCATCATGTTTTGAACTACAGTTCCCATAATCTCTTCACATTGGCCATGCTTCTTCAGTCTCCTAATCCAAAACATCTGGGGTGCCCCAAACGCTCCCCACTTCTGCTTCATAGGGTGCTCTAGTCTATCTAGCCCAGGAGAGGGGAAATTAGGCCTCAAGAGCCTAATTAAGCCCAGTTGTAATGGTGATAGCACTTCTATTTCTATACCATTTATCAGTGCCAAAGCACTCCCTAAGTGGTTTACAGTGTGTTAGCTAATTGCCCCCAAAAAGCTGGATACTCAATTTACCAACCTACGGAAGGATGGAAAGTAGTATACACGTGTAGCTCATGTCAAAATGATTGACAGTTGTCAAAGTTCCTTAGCCCCACCCCCAGACGTGCTTAGAGGTGGCAATCAGGGCACAGGTTGGACATTGCTTGGTTAGGACCACGTGGGGTATAGAACCAGCTCCTATTGGTCAGGCTGGAGGAGTTACTTCCCACAGGGGATCACATGACTCGTACCACATGCCCCACCCAAACAGGAAGTTTGTCCCACAGGAAGTTTTGTCCCAACAGGAAGTTCCACCCCTGACAGGAAGTTCCACCCCCTGATAGGAAGTTCCACCCCCTGATAGGAAGTCCCACCTCTAAGCACTTCTGGGGGCAGGGCTAAGGAACTTTGACAGTTGTCAATCATTTTGACATGAACTACACATGTATACTACTATGGAAGGCTGAGTCAACCTAGAGCCCTGTAGGATCGAGCTCACAACATTGTGGTTATAGTATCGGCATTTAACCACTGTGCCACCAGGACTCCTTTAAAAAATGGGCTATTTCTTGCCCTCAGAAAGCTAAAAATGGCAAAAACACAACAACCAACACCCCCCCCAAACCAGCTGCTTCTATAATGACAGCCCAGTCCTGTAGTTCTTCACCAGCCTCTGGAATAGAGATAGAAAGAATATTTGCAATTATTCATTCCCAGGTCGAAGAATGAGTTTCCTGACAGTTGGGAACCGCTGTTGAGTAGAATAAAGGACCAGTGAAAATTTTGTGCAGCAGCTTTCTCCTGATATTTGACATCCTGAAGTGCTGTGCAGGAATAAAGTGCAGGAGAAAAATGTGCACTTTGGGGGGCAGGGTACAACGCCCTGTTTTCTGCACAGAAAATGGGTCTCTTGCATAGAAAATACTATTTCCTCTGCAGAATCCAGTTTCCTGTGAATAAAACATTCCCCCCCCCCCCGTGTAATAATTCCTTCACAACAGCGCATGAGATTTGAATATGGGGAGAATACTACAGAAGAATATTCATTTTTCCCTTCAGAGGGGAGATAACTACACATTGAGCCCTGTATCCATGGAGGATACATTCTAAGACCCCCTGTGGATACCTGAAACTGTGGATAATAGGGAACCCTATTATTTTCAATGAGAAGAATACTGGACATTGACCATAGAATCACATGGGAGGAAGCTAAAAATGTCTAGTGAGAACATATATTTTCAGATGTGGATAAGTGAAACTGGATACTGAATCTATGGATATGGGGGTCAACCTGTATTTTAATTATGCATCTTCACATGTAAGGGTGAAACAGTCTAGGATTTACATCCCTACCCCAGAGTTTGAAAGAAACAGCTCTTCCCCAAACAAGAAGCACAGACCAGAAGTCACTTCCATTTTGTGGTGAAAATTGGCTGAAAATAAAGAGATGCAACCTGCTGGAGATATTTTAAAAATGGCCCTTCCACCCACTGCAGTTGCCCACCTTGATGCAGCTGAGGGGGAAAAACCGTGGGGTTCCAGTTTGCACCCCAATTAATTCATTGACTTCAGCATCTGCTTCAAGTTTGGATGTTTTCTCATGGGATGATGTTACATCTGCACCACAAAGGAATGCAGAGGACTTGTGTTTGGGAAAGAGCCACACCAAGTATTGAGCCCCCATGAATTTTGCCATGAAACGTTACATGGTCTTCAGGGTTCAGCTGTGCTGCAATATTATTCTTTGGGGAAGAGGCTCCGTTGTTTTTGCACACTCTCCTGCCAGGCCTATGAAGAAGGAAGCAATTTTACTTCTTTTAAAGGAAATTCCATCCGGTCCCTGTGCCAGTTTTGTTCTCCTCACGTTCTTCTCCACTTACTCGACTCCTTTGTTCCAGATGGATTTCTGTACACTGTTGAAAGAACACGCAAAAAATAGAATAAAATAAAATCATCAGAGGACACTGATCCTCCAAATGCCCAAATTCCCAAGAATGCAGCCCCTGGGGCCAGGAATGATTTCATCAAAAGTGACTTCCCAGCCACTCCAAAACCTTTCATGTCTCTAGTGAAATCTTCCGTCTTTGGGCAAACAAATCAAGTGCCAGATGATTGTCATAAAAGCTCAGATACTACAGCAGCTGAAACGGCCTCTGATTTTATCAAAGCAGACAGCGTGCTGTTACAATACTTCTCAGATATGAAACTGCTAGAATCATGCAGGCATGGAAGCAGCAGCAGCAACTACTAGGAATGTTCTCAATGTTATAATGAAAGTAAGCAGTTGATTTTTGTAGACCAATGAGCATTGTGGGCCTCAACTTTGGACACAGTTGATCTCACGGTTATATTCATGCTTAAAAGTAGGTATCATAGTTTTTTCCCAGATGAAGAGAGAGGGACTTGATTCCACTATGAAAGCTTTAATATATTTGAGAGGTACAGAATTGTGGCCCTTAAGATGTTGCTGGACAGCTATTACCATCATTCTTCAGGCTGGCTAGAGCCAATGCCATCATCCAGAGGACCACACATTTATTAGCCCTTAAACGACTTTAACTTCACTTTTTTTTTTTAAGCTGAGGGTACGAGTTAGGGAAACAGTAAGAAGAATTCTTGTAAGGAATAGGTAAATGTTTTTGTCCATTTAGAACACTGCTGCCAGTTACCATTGCCCTTTGCAACCATCTTAGATTAGGAGAAGGTACCTTCACGTACCTTAACAACATGGAGGTCATTTTCCTCTCAGAGGGGTTTCTAAATTACTTATGAGAGCTTATAGGAGTTAGAAGCTTGTTTATCTAACACCAGCAGGTATTTCCTCCCTTTAGGCCTTTTGCCAGACAAGGAAGTGAAAGCTCCCCCCAGATCAGATACTGGGTTTTGTGAAGGTGTTGCTGTAGTTGTTTTCAGGGGTATGTCCTAGGTGAACAAAGAGTTTTGGCCTAGGCTGTATCTGTTCCAGGATCCATTAAAGAAACACAATTGGCCTCTACCTGCTCTGTAGTGGAATGTTTGGTTTCAGTAGGTCATTTTATTTATTTATTTATTTATTTATTTATTAAAAACCGTAGGCTGCCATATAAGACAATGTCCTATCTAGGTGGTTTACAAACATGTGGGGGGGGGGAGGCAAATTCAAAAATAATTTAAGCTCACATTAACGTATAACGTTTAATTTATATATTTTAACCCTCCCCCCATCGAGAACAATATTTCTGCTGCAAAACTTTGCTCTTCAACAGAGTTATAAAAGGGACCGGAAATCTTTCAATAGTTGGAATTTAATTTATGAAGGACCATTATAATTAAGAAGGTCCAAAATGTATACTAGACTAATATGTTGTCCCATTTTAACTTACATAATAACCTTTATGGTGATGCCCATGGTGATAGTGATGGTGATGGTTGTTGATTGCACACATTCTCAATGAGACTAAACCAAAACCTACACTGCATTTTAAAATGCAAATACTGACTTCATTTCCATCATCCAGTTCAAACCCCTGCCACGTGGGAATAAACAATCAAAGCATTCCTGACAGATGGCCACCCAGCCTCTGTTTAAAAACCTCCAAAGAAAGAGACTCCACCACACTCCGTGGCAGTGCATTCGACGGCTGAACAGCTCTTACTGTCAGGAAGTTCTTCCTAATGTGTAGATGGAATCTCTTTTCCTGTAGTTTGAGTCCATTGCTCCGTGTCCTAGTCTCTGGAGCAGCAGAAAACAAGCTTGCCCCATCCTCAGTATGACATCCCTTCAAATATTTAAACATGGCTACCGTGTCCCCTCTTAACCTTATCTTCTCCAGGCTAAACAAGCCCAGCGCCCTAAGCCTCTCCTCATAGGGTATGGCTTCCAGACCTCCCACCATTTTGGTTGTCCTCCTCTGGACATGTTCCAGCTTGCCCATATCCTTCCTGAATTGTGGTGCCTAGAACTGGACACAGTATTCCAGATGAGGCCTGACTAAAGCAGAATAGAGTGGAGTGGCACTGTTACTTCCCTTGGTGCAGACACTATACTCCCATTGATACACCCTAGAATTGCATTGGCTTTTTTAGCTGTCACATCACACTGCTGACTCATGTTCAGTTTGTGGTCCACTAAGACTTCTAGATCCCTTTTGCATGTACTGCCATCAAGCCATATGTCACCCATCCTATATCTGTGCTTTTCATTTTGACTGCCCAAGTGCAGTATCCTCCATTTCTCCCTGTTGAAACTCATTTTATTAATTTTGGCCTGGCTTTCTAATCTTTTGAAGTCATTTTGAATTCTGATGTTATCCTGTGGGGTATTAGCTACCCCTCCTAATTTGGTGTCATCTGCAAACTTGATAAGCATGCCCTCTAGTCCGTCATCCAAGTACCGTAATTGATAAAGATGTTGAATAGCACTGGGTCCAGGATAGAACCCTTTGGTACCCCACTAGTCACTTCTTTTCAGGATGAAGAGGAGCTATTGGTGACTACCCTTTGGATTCGGCCCACCAACCAATTACAAATCCACCTAACAGTTGCATTGTCTAGCCTACATGTTACTAACTTTTTTGCAAGAATATCATGGGGGACTTTGTCAAAGGCCTTACTGAAATCAAGGTACACTACATCCACAGCATTCCCTCCATCTACCACATTCTCCTGTTTCTTTACATCCACTGAGAAGACAGAACCTATACAATCATAACTAGCTGTAAAGATAACTAAAAGTAACAATTACACTGCTAAAGGAGTTTCGCTAGTTAAGATGTAACTGTAACATAATGTAGTTAGACCTTCATTACTGTTTTTTTAAAAAATAATTCATTACAATTGCTAGTTAAGTAACTTAATGTCCAAGCTTCATGTACCATTCAGTACTAGTGCAAATTGATGGATGTGGGCGGGGGGAGAACACCAATTAAAAAAAAACCAACCCAGTGTGTGGCTACTAAGGAAAAAACCAGGTACCATCTTAGAGATAATTAGAAAAGGAGTGAAAAAGAAAACTATTAATCTCATAATGCCTTTATACAAATCTGCAGGGTAACCCCACTTGGAATACTGCATGCTGAGGCTTCCTTCAGAATACAGTCACCTGGAGAGGCCTGCTTGGAAGATACCCAGGAAAAGTCATTCTCCTGTTGTCAGGATTGGTCCCAGATGTGACCTGTTCCTACCAATTTCAGTGTTTCTTTGTAACCTTGCTGTTAATGGTGTTTTCTTTTCTTTGTACTTGTTAATGAGTGTTGTGTGGTGATCATGGAAAAGGGAGTATAGCGGTCGGTAATGAGAATGGAGAAATAATCTTGCAGCTATACAATCAGCTTGGGAAAAATGGGATGGATGTTAACATTGGAAGAGGGGGATCTGTGGGTAACCAATAGTATTGAAACTTGCCAAATTTGATAGACTGTACTCTGTATTTAGTATACGGTCTGCTTTCTAAATTTCAGTTCTGAGCAACAACCTTGTATGATATGCTTTCTAGATTACTGCAACAATAAAGTTTTCTGTTTAACTATGAAATTGCTGGTCACTGTGTCTGGGAAAGCAAGTACATGCAATTTTATAGGGTGTGGAGAATGTTTTAGCCTTTTCTCCTAATATTTGAATCTGAGATCACCTGTGAAGTTGAATGGTGAGACATTCCAGACAGATAAAAGGCAATTACTTCTTTGACACAGCACATAATTGAGCGATAGAATTAATCAACACACGATATAGGGAAATCTTAGTTGCTGGAATCTAATTACCTTAGCAAGCATGGTCAGTCGTAAGTAATCGTGGGGATTATAGCAATAAAATAAAATAACATCTGACAAGTCTCCTTTAGGTGTTCTCCTTGGTTCACACAGCAGTGCAGGAATGCTATGGAATGATACTCATGCCATACTATTTGGTAAAGCTTAGAAAAGTTAACGGTTTTGAACTACAACTTCCAGAATCCTCAGGCCCACATTGCCACTGGCCATGAAGATTGGAGGCGTCTGGGAACTGTATTCCAAAAATGGTAGAATTTTCAAGCTCTAACTGCAAGGCACAAAAATGAACATATACCTAACTTGACTAACCTCTAGGCATCTTTTCAAAGGCGAGTTATTTGCAACAACTCATGTGTAGGCTTATTTTGGGGGTGGCAATGTGGGCTGTTTAGATTCAGAAGGCAATGTGGGCTGTTTAGATTCAGTATCAAATGCTACATTTGGTACCTCTGCTTCCCGTAATTTAGACCAGACGTCCATTTTGTTCATCAAAACTGTCACATCCCACAAAGCTTATGACATTATGAGCTTGAAAATTCTGTTACTTATTAAAAATAGCAGTAGTTGGGCAAGATAACTAGGGAGTGTCTGTAATTGCACAACTTTAAATCAGCCCAATAAAAATAGTCCAGCAGGATAGCTAAAACACTGAAAATTAACACATTTACTCTTTTAACTCCACCTTTTGAGAAGTCCTGGCACATATGTCTTTCAGAGTTTGGAAATAATTGATCAGTTAATTCAGCAGCTTTCCCTAGTAATTTCACCTAACTCTCTAAATTTCCCAATTAACATTGCAGTTAAAGATATGCTTTCATGAATTAGGTCACTTGAATTTGTTAGGGTGAGTGCCTTTCCATCTGTCAGATTCAGTAAAACAGGAAGGCGTGCTGCCTCTGGAGAAGTATTAAGAGTGGAGGAAATACATCATGTGGTTCTGATGCTAAGCAGGCTAATTAGGGTTCAAGAAGGACGTGGAGAGAGAAAGAAAGAGAGACAACTTTCTGGACCCTAGGTCAGACCAGCAAAAAACCCATCAAGAATGTAAAAGAAGGGGGGAAAGTGTGAATTATGAATACAATATCAGGTCTTTAGATCTTAAAGGCAGGTGTTCCCTCCCTCCCTGGGCCTGTATGGAAAATAAGTTTTTGGACTCTTTCTGGGAAGCAGGGGTGCACTATGACTGTCTTCAGTAATGCTCCTCCTCTACAAATTATATTCTGGGTTTTTTTAAAAAAATTGTATATAATTGTATGATATATATTTGGGATGAGATGCGATGAATCCCTTTGTAATCTTCATAGAATCATAGAATCATAGAATTGTAGAGTTGGAAGAGACCACGAGGGCCATCCAGTCCAACCCCCTGCCACGCAGGAAATCACGATCAAAGCATCCCTGACAGATGGCCATCCAGCCTCTGTTTAAAGACCTCCAAGGAAGGAGACCCCACCATGCTCCGAGGGAGTGTGTTCCACTGCCAAACAGCTCTTACTGTCAAAAAGTTCCTTCTAATGTTGAGGTGGAATCTCTGTTCCTGGAGCTTGCATCCATTGCTCCGTGTTCCAGTCTCTGGAGCAGCAGAAAACAAGCCCGCTCCATCCTCAGTGTGACACTCCTTCAAATACTTAAACAGGGCTATCATATCACCTCTTAACCGTCTTTTTTCCAGGCTAAACATACCCAGCTCCCTAAGTCTCTCCTCATATGGCATGGTTTCCAGGCCTTTCACCATTTTAGTTGCCCTTATTGTTGCTCCCACAGTTTTGTACATTTAGATAATTAAGTAAACATTTCTTTCTTTCTCCATTTCTTCCTCTCAGTCTTTCCTCACCTCTCCTGTTCTGCTTTTGACCTACTCTCATCTTCTTTTTATCCATGACCTTCTAATTATAAAATTAAGGTAATATGAGTACAGAGAATGGCGGGCTTCTTAGATAGCTGATCATTCAAAGTGAAGATGCCACAGATTGAATGTGCAATTCCTGCCTTCTGTGTGCAAAATATGTGCTTTATCACTGCAGACCCTAGTTCTGTATTGGGGGTGAGGAAATAGAAAGGATTCAGTTTTGCAGAAAAATGTTCTGAATATGCTCAGAGGCTCTCAAACATTTTCTGATTAAGAATTCTCCATCCTTGATTCATTGACTGATCTTTGTAGCTATCAACTTATCACCGCACTGGTAGTGGGTCTGTGTCCTCCAGCTGTAATGCATCATTCCTTCTTAATCTCTAACAAACAAGTTATTTGAAGAGCAAGGGAAGGATATAGATATGTTGGTGGAGGTGGAAAGAAAAGAAAGGTGCAGATAAATGATGAACTCAACTGAAGAGTTTTAAGAAAAGGATAGCTTTTTCCAACCTGCAAGTTATCAGACATGTTGGACTCCCACCATTCCTGGTTAACAATTGTATTATGTGCTTTGTAGTCTACCTGGCAAAAAAAATAATAAAAAAAATAACAACATAGATTTGAGGAGGACAACTTTAAAAGTAGAAAAAGAGCCTTTCAAAGGCACCAGTAACAAAATGTGCCCTATCACAACAGTGATAACCTGCATGCTATTCTCTGTAAATCTCATGGTGTCTTATTAAACATAATGTCTTAAATAATGAGTTAACCAATGATAAGGCAACTGATTACATTATTTTAGTTATTAGTGCTGCAGGCAATGAATTAATTTACCAATTTCTAACACTTAACGTCATTGAATTAATTTTCAAATCTTATGTTCCAAACTCTGGTTTATTGGTTTGAGGGTGGTGAAAACTAACAGTTTTACTTTATTCTGGCTTATTGAAGAAGAAAATCCTTCACTGGCTTAGAGGCTTATTGCACAAGGGAAGGGAAGCGGCAGTGTTGCCGGATAATAGCATCTCCTGTTCTGCCTTATTGCATGACACTGGCATTCTACAGCTGTTCTTCTGTTCTGGTCCCATGGGAGACATTGATAAACGCAAGTCTTTTTTCTAATGGATTTTTCCATTTAGAAAAAAGACATTTACCACCATCTCCCAAGGGACTGGAAAGGAAGAACAGCTGATGAATGCTGATGTCATGCAGTCATATTCTGAGTAGTGGTTTAAAAGTTATAAAAGTTTTCCTGCTCTATTTAAAGTCTCTGGGAGCCATTTCTTCTTAAGTCATCTCATGCATGGTCAGCCTCATGCTGAAGCTAGAATGCTGCCAGGGAGTCTATACTGCAGAGAGGAGGCTTGTAGATTTTATGGTGCATAATTCTTATTCCTTTTGTTACCAGTTATGCTTCCTGAAGGCAGCCTACACATTTCTACACAAATCCTACCATAGGTAGAATGAATGGGCTTTTATCCTCTCTTCAACATTATTGGTGCTGAGGAGTAGCTTAGAAGTTTCTGAGGTGGCCTTTTTTCTGGCCAGCTGATTCTGAGGAAGAATGGAAGAGCTAAAAGAAGAAGTCAGTAGAGTGTGTGACTAAAAAGTACCAGCTACAACAGATAGTGTAGGAGAGACTTGGCACCAATGGAGGCTCTTTCATCTCCCTCCATTTTAGTCCACGCAAAGGTGGAGGTGGGATCTGAAATTAAACTAGCTGTAAGAGAATGTTTAAATCTCAGTATGATTCTGATCCCAATCAGGGCTGTGCACACTTACTGCAAAAAATTAAAAAACCCACAACCCTATCTTAAACTGCATACTGTGTATTTTATCTAGTGTATAGTTTAGTCCTTAGACAATTGTGATTGCAAACCTTCTTCACTGTCATAACGTATGGTTGGGAGGATGCAGTCCAAAGCAAATGAGTTGTAAGTTGAAGGAGTGTCTTGCATACTTCCACTCATCGCTTGTTTTCAGCTGCAACACCATACCACCCAAACTGTTTTATCCCTACCAAACATCTCCGGTTCTAAAGTGAGATTTTTTGTGATGTTGCAGTAGTGGTAGTGGGTGAATAATTTTCTGTCATGTCAAAGAAAGACTAGAACAAAATGTATCTGTGTCTGCCAGGTGTGACAAGGGTTTCTTCCATTCATTCTGTCTCTGTTTCTTTCCTTATTAATCCAGCATGTGGCACTCTGTGGGGGCTGAAGTGAGGTGTGTCATAGCGTTTCACCCACTGCAGCTCATTAAAAGAACCACAGAAATGGGCCTGAACCTGATTGATTAGTCCGAATTAGAGTAGACCTATTGAATCAATGGAAACATGGTGCATCAACATTTTTGTAAGCTTCACTGATTCAGTGGGTCTGTTCTAATTGGGACTAACAATAGGATTCAAGCCAAAATGTTTAGTCTTTTCTGAGCTTTGAGAAGTTACTTGCTTGGAGTCCAACTCTCAGGAACCTTCAGGAAGCATGACCACAGACCATGCTGCTTGAAGGTTTCTGGGAGTTATTGTCCAAACAAATAACTTTTGAGACCTCTGATTTTGGTGTCCAGTCTTCATTTCACTTCCAAGACTTACAGTGGGAGCAAAGGAATAAAGCTTTTGGGCAGCTGACACATCTGTCAAGGGAGACGTGAGGGCTGTGGGCTGCCTGCTTCCATTCCTGAAGGGGTTTGGCAAATTTGGTAGTGATGGAGTTCCTTGTTGAGACATATCAGTGACCTCTACTTCCAAGGAGATACTTTCCAAATGGAACTGGCCCTGTGCAGCTGTGCTAACCTATGTTAGAAAATGCAAGAATTTCGTAGAGTGGTTGTTCAGACAGTGGCAGCTGATGTCACCAATATCAGAGGGATGGTGAATCCACCCTGGGGTTCAGTGTGAACTTTCAAGGAGCTTTCAAAGGTGCTGAACTGGGTTCCACAGCTTTGATAACCTCTTTAAAACCCAGAGTAAAATTTTGAGCAAATTCACCGCTTGACTGCCATGGAAACCACAAGCCACTTAGGCATCAACAGAGAGAAGAGACAGAAGAGATGTGCATCAGGTCTGCCCATGTAGATAGATGGACAGGTGGGTATTTAGAAATAATTCTTATAATTTGAGCAGAAATAAAGTAGTTTTCACCCAAGGTGAGACAGCATGTGCCTGATGCTCCTGCTTAGTCTGCTGTCTTGGTCCTCACTGTTGATGGGCTTCTTCAAGCCCCCTTTACCTTCAGCTGGATTGGAAAGCCATTCAACTAGAGTAGTGGTTTCCAAACTTTGGTACACCAGATGTTTTGGACTTCATCTCCCAGAATTTCTGAATGCTAGCCAAGGTGGCTAGGGCTTCTGGGAGATGAAATCCAAAACACTTGGAGTACCAAAGTTTGGGAACCACTGAACTAGAGGAATGCCTGCTGAATATTATGACACCCCAGGAACTGAGTGAGCAGCTCCTATTGGCCAGATGTAGTTTTCCAAGTTCCTCCTCAGGATCTTCTTCATCAGTCCCACTTTTTCACACATATATTGGAGCCAGGGGCTTTGCTTTTGGATGGAATTCTGGTGGAAAAAATGATTTGATGTCCAGCTGATCTCCAGTGGGTAGTTATCATGAGGGCATCCCAAAGCCCAATCTAAAAATGTCTCTTTTTTCCCTCTCCCCCTTGCTTTTGATGATTTATTTTTGTGTCTTGACAAACATATTCCATAAATGGAAATAAAAGATATACAACGCCAAGCAACAACACCATTTAAACATAGCAACCAACACCAGATTTCAGCAGCCAACAATGTTTCTTTTTGGTCACACATGGATAAAATTTTGAGACAAGGCCCATCTTTGGAGCCCATCTTCTACTTCTCTCACTGGCTCCCAGGATTTGATGTGTAGGCCTGGGCCCAAAGTGTCATCAAATGACATGGCACTTTCTAAAAAAGAAACAAGCAAACATTTTCCATTCTTGCCTCCTCTTTGGCACTAGCACTTGTAAATTATTTCCAGGGACAACATGTCTGCTTCAAAAAAACGTAAGGGAACAAAAACAAGTGTCAGTATCCTCATGAAAAGAGTCATGAGATCAAAAACCTCTCAAGGGGAATCAGGAAGGAAAATACTCATTGCCTTTTTTGGGTAACATTTCTTTATTTTATTTTTTTAAAAATGACCTCCATTAGATACAGCCTGCCCTATAGAGGAATGCTCTTTTCATGTCACTTGAGGTCTCTAAAGCATTTCTCACCCAAACATATTTGCTTCAAGTGTGGTGAAGCAAAGTAACGTGAAGACTTTTTTGTTGGTATCCAGTGAGTGGCTTGCACTGGCATATTACACCATCCTAGGTCGTTGGTGGGGAGAGGTTATTGTGGAGGTCAGAATTCTCTACCAAGCTTGTACAGTGACCAAACTCCCCCAGGACTCACCTTTTAGCTGCGCAACCCTCATTCCACAGCCTGCACTCCATTTGGTGGCCAGCCTCCACAGCCTCCCTTCCATTTAGTGGAGGGCATTGATGGAGTGTGTGACTGTGTCCCTCTAGTCAGATGCAGAACAATTATGTTGTCTTCTGAGACCTTCAGGACATAGGTGCTTCTCCAGTGCTCTCTGTTCTCCACCAGACACTGAAAGGCTGTGGAGTGGGGTCTGCAGCATCTAAAAGGTAAGTCTTAGAGGGGGTGAGAGGGAAGACGTAGTTTGAGCTGCATAACCTCTATGCCATGTCTCTCTAGCGCGGGACCTTAGCCTTTTAATTCACATGGAAAAAGGCCTTTACTGTGTCTCGAAGTGCTTTCCTTTGGCCTAGTGTAGTTACTAAGAACCATGCAAAAAGTTGTGTTTTCTTCTTACAAACAGTTGTAGGATTGTATATGTCAGTGGCAAGAGTACAGGCTGACCTCCATATCTGCAGAGGTTATGTTCCAATACCCCTCCCTCATGGATACCTGAAACTGGATAATAGGGAACCTTATTGTTTTCAGTGAGACAAATGTTGGAAGTTGGCCATAGAATCACATTGGAGGACCTAGAAATGTCTAGTGAGAGAATATATATATGGATAAGTGAAACTATGACTACCGAATCCATGGATACGGCGGGTTGACCTGTACTGCTTGGGGCAGGTGCAATCGGTTGGTTAGAAATACAGTATAATGGACTGAATACGGTTGTTAGTCCCAAGTAGAGTAGATCCGTTGACTCAGTTGGGTTAACCTATCTGTTGATTCACTGTTCAATAAGTGATTCAAGGGGCCTGCTCTAGTTGGGAGCAATCATCAGGATTCAGGCCTGCCTTCTGAAAAGTGTCCCAGACTCTAAGGAACGAGAACCCTCAGTTGTGTGTGATTGGGTTTGTTACAGTGGCCACTAAAATGTTTAGTGTCCTGCTTTCCTTAGAAAATGGCCTCCCACTTTTAGCTATTTCCTTCAGGCTCCCACTTTTAGATATCACAGATGTTTTTTTAAAAAAATTCCTAAATGTCATTGTTTTCATATTTCCAAATGCAAACTGTCTTAGGAAATGTGGCTGGAAAATGACACCTGGAGCACACCAGAGGCAGAGCCTGAAGTTTATGCTGATATCTGTCTCCCCCCCCCCCACCCCATGTCCCCAAAGAAAAGTTTGGGAAGCTTGATTGTAAAGGCCATCTGCGACAGAATCTATTGATATTGTCTAATATCGTTTTCCACCAGCAAACGGTGTGGCCAGAAGAAAGTGTGTAGTGTCATGTTCTCTCCAATATAGCTACACGTACTTGGGCTGGTGTAGAAAAAGATTTATATTTAAATTTTCTTCATTTCAGACAGGCTAGAAATTTTAAAGCCAACCACAGTCCTGAGCAATTTGCCTGGCTGAAGCTGCCGCTGCTGCTGCTGCTGCTGCTGGGACTGTGGTTCATTTTAACTGAGATGTAAGCCTGTGTGCATTAAAATGATAACAACCACAGAAGCAGCAACACCACACCATTCTGTGACTGGCTAGAATGCAGTGAACTGCCATCACATTATGTGGGGTGGGTTTAATTTTATTTTCAAAAACCGCTTGACTACAAGCAGAGTTCTCCCCCCACCCACCCCATGCCTGACTTGTCATTTCATGCTCTGCTTTGGAATTTGAGTAGTTTTGTCCCCCCACCCACCCAAAAAACAAAAAACAAAATCCGGTGCCTAAATACTAGTCCTCTGTGAAGTACAAAGACAATCCTCTAGTTTCTGCTTCTATCCACCCTGTGGATTCTCAGTGTGTTGCTAACAATAGTGGTGTCTGGAAGTGAGCAAAAGAAGAGTGAACGACTGGGAGATTTCCTGCCTTTATTTACAAAGTTTGGGCCAATACACGCACTCGTAATTACCGAGTCAGGCCCTTAATTTTCCTTGTACAGTGTGGGTACAATATAATGGAAATTGTGTGAGCAACTTTCCACTGAAAAATTATAACCAGATACATTGTTTTTAAAAACAGCATCTGCTTCACAGACAGGAAAGTAGGGTGTGAGGACAGAAGAAAGGAAAAAAGGACAAGTGTAGCAATTTTGCTAAGTGATGAAAAATACCTTCGGCACCTACATCTTTTGCAAGTATTAATGTCCCCCCCCCTGCTCCTTTCCTGCTTCCACGTTTACAGTCCTGCAAGTGCAACCAAATGTTTCTGCACACCATCCTAACTATCATCATCATCATCATCATCATCCCTCTGAGGTGGGGGTTGCTTGCTTACAGTGAGTGTGGCAATGACAGAAGGTAGCTACTCTATTTCCTTCTCTTTCTGACACCCCTCTTCTTTCTCCCTGTTTCTGAAACCACTTCTTCTCTCTTCCCTTGCCTGCAGAGAAAGTTCTCGTTGCAGTTACCAGAGATCTGAACTGTGGAGGGATTTTGAAGTTAACAGTGGCAGCTAGTGGGGCTCTGGGTTTTAGTCTGAACTTTAAAGGAATTTTGGATTCAATACCTTGGATAGCTTGTTTAACATTTGGAAAATAACCCTGCTTACCAAAAGGCACCATTTGACACTGGAAATTAAGCTGAATCTCATATGAAAACTATATGCCTCAGGTGTATCGGTTACACATTAACTAATATTGGGACCAAAGGTCAGAAAAGTTAAATTTTGGACTATAGTGGCCAGAATTCCCCAGGTAGCCTGTCTACTGGTCGTGCTCACTGAAGGATTCTTGGAACTGTAGTCCAAAACTAACCTTTCTGAGAACCTCTCCTCACTCCCCCCCCCTTTCTCCCTGTTACCTGTTTTGTTAGTGGGGCATTATAATATCTGCAACCATTCTGAGCAGAGTGACAGATACAAAGGCACACATTTAAGGTATTTGTAAGAAAACACCATACAGTCTGGATTGTGCGGAAATGTACATTTTGGTGCTGATATTTTATAAATCAGCTGATGAGGTGTGCCAAGAAGCACCATGGAAATAAGTTGCTCATCCTATGGGCTCCGTACCATACTATGAGTCACTTGTTTACTTAAAAGGCACACAGCTGTGTTCCTCTGCTATACATTGGGTGGTAGGGGAAAGAGAGAGAGAGAGAACACAAGTGCAGTGAGATGGCTGATGATACAGAACCTGTTTATCATCACATTATAAGGCCAGGATGATTGATTGAATGTGCAGGCAAGGAAGATTGTGATTGATGTCATTGTGTTCAGCAGAAAATCAGAACATGAATCCAACAGTGGTCTTCAGAGCTTTCAGACACCTTGCTTTTCTGAGTCCCATGAAGGGGAAACTCATGTATATAAGTACAGATGTAAATACAGCTGTACTGTTCTGAACTTGCATGGATTGGGTGTGGGCAGAGCATGCACGATGATCTCATTTCCTTTCCACCTACACATGTTAAACCGTGTCTCTGAAAAGAGCTTTAATGAATACATGTTAATCTGGTAACAGAGGTTCACTTACAATGTTTTCTTGTTGTGTGCCTTCAAGTTGTTTCCGACTTATGGTGACTCTATGGTGACACTATCATGGGCTTTACTTGGTAAGATTTGTACTGGGGTCAGGGTGTTGCCTCTTGGGAGCTTCTAATTTGAGAAAAAATTGAAGGATGTGGACAAGCTGGAATGTGTCCAGAGGAGGGCAACCAAAATGGTGAAAGGTCTGGAAGCCATGCCCTATGAGGAGTGGCTTAGGGAGCTGGGTATATTTAGCTTGGAGAAGAGAAGGTTAAGAGGGGACATAATAGCCATGTTTAAATATTTGAAGGCCTGTCATATTGGTGATGGAGCAAGCTTGTTTTCTGCTGCTCCAGAGACTAGGACACAGAGCAATGGACTCAAGCTACAGGAAAAGAGATTCCATCTAAACATTAGGAAGAACTTCCTGATGGTAAGAGCTGTTGAGCAGTGGAATGCACTGCCTTGGAGTGTGGTGGAGACTCCTTCTTTGGAGGTTTTTAAACAGAGGATGGATGGCCATCTATTGGATGTCCTTTGATGGTTTATTCCTGCATGGCAGGGGGTTGGACTGGATGGCCCTTGAGGTCTCTTCCAACTCTATGATTATATGGAGCCACTAAAGAAAAAAATGTGTACCCAGGTACACAAAGAGCAAACAGATAACTATTTGTGCTTATGTCAGAAACCTTATGTCAGAAACCTGCTGCTGGCTGTGAGTTCTCATTGCATGCATTTTCTTTCAAGACCAAACCCACCTAACTTATGAGTTGAATGCAATTCACCAATGCTTCAAACCTGACTAGGCTGCAGGGCAACTATGGGGGTGGGAGAATGTGGGCATTGCCCCACCAAATAAGAATTCTGCCCCCAATTAAATGTTTTTCATCTCCACATTTCTGTGACTAGGGATACACAAATGCTGTGTGAGTAGGTTGTGTGAAGCACACTGCATGGTTCAATGGCCATGTGGGCTGTGATTAACTTGGTGAGGAAACAGGACCACAGTAGGAAATCTATAGGGCTGGCTCGACCATTAGGTACCAGTGAGACAGGTGGCAGATGCTGAGGGAAGCAGCCCCACATCTGTCCTTCCTGAGCCTTCTGGCCTTCATATGATGAGGACTAGCCACAAGGGATATATTATATAACACTGATCATAGTCCAGCACTGCCTGCTCATTTAGCAAGCTGATTTCCTGGTGTTACTAAATTGAAGGACATGATGACCATAAGTATTCTGGATCCCCGGGGCTAACTCTGAAATTTGGGAGATAAGCTTTATTCTCCATTTCTTTCTATGGATCATCATCATCTTCAGCAGCAGCAGCAACACAACAACAACTACAACACAAACAGTAGATAGGATCACAATGGCACAATTACAAAAGCAACACTATTTGGGAATTGCCACATGTTCCAATGACACTTCAGTTATGGCTGGGTTCCTGGACAGAATCAAAATCATTGACAGCCCCACACTTCAGCTGGTAACACCTCAACTGTGAATCTGAGAAAATAATAATAGACATTTCTGAGAGGAAAGCATGAAAGATAGCCTCTTACTACGCCAACTCTATGGAAGAGCCTTTAAAAAAACTTTTTTAAAATGTTACTTTTTCAGACTACAAGCCCCAGAATCTCCCAGCCATTACAAGCAGTAGGAATTATAGTCAAAATGGGGGAACTTTTCAAAAACTTGGAGAAGGCCTTCCCAGATGGAGATCAGCTTAGAGACTTCCTTACTGTCATTCAGCTAGCAAATGTTCTTGTTTTTTAAAAGTTTTCACCAGCTGTTGAGTGGAAATGCCATTGGTGATGAGATCAGTATGTTATTTGCTGTTGCCATTGTTTTTAGTTTTTTTAAAAAACGATATCTTACAGTGTTGTTGTTTTAAATTAAATTTAAGCTGATTGAAAAACTTGCAGGTTGCCTCAACTGCCTCCAGGCAGTGTGCATGTGCGTGCTTGATTTATAAACATTTTGAATGAAAGCCTAAACACATGAAAGAGTCATCTACAGCTTATGGAAGCAAGGGCACTGGCTGCTCACACACCTCTTTATCCCTGGAAATGTTCCAGTGGATCTGGGCATCTTAGTCTGAGGGGCATGGGGCTTCCAGGCTTCCATGAACTTGGTGCAGTATGATTTTTAATGTGATTTTCTTCCTGTTAACTTTCAATTAACAACAATAACAACAACAACACCTTTATTGTAGTCAGCAGGCCATTAGGCAACACATCAGATATATTACTTTCAATTTTTCCTGTCTCAGCTTGAAATATTGGCTGGCATCCTGTCCAGTATTTATAAGATAATAAACTGGACTTAGGATCTCATAATTTTGGGGTCTCATGTTTATGGTCATTAATGACCAAACATGACCCTGAAACCTACCTCTTAACACAGGCAATGCCCCAAATGAAGGATTCCCAAGGTGTTGCAGATTGGGGCACTGGGAAATTATGAACAAAGCTCTCTTCTGGTTGCGGGTCTTTCCAGCTACCCATCTCAACATGCCCCATGAATGGGAGAGCACTGCAGTTGCCATTTTCCAATATGTCCATCTGTAGCACCTTGGCAACACTGCGGTTGAAACACTACCTGGCTTAAGAGGCAGGTTTTGGGAGAGCGGCATCAGCAGAAGTATCTGGAATAATGCAGTACCTATGGGATTCTGGGCAAAAGACACTCTGGGAAAAGATAGCAGTAGCTGAGAACAAAATGTAAACAAAACAAAACAAAAAATGAATCTGATTCTTCTGAATGATTTGCATAATGAAGCTTAGCTCAGAGGAAAGCAATGGCAAACTTCATCTGACTATTCCTTGCTTAAGTAAACCCTATGAAATTCATGGGGCTGCCATATGTTGACAGGAAACATGAAGGCACTTAATACCACCACTACTATAACTATAGAATTTTTAAAATGGCTTGCCCTTTGCCTGAGAGTATGGAAAGCTGAATTCAAGACTAGCTTATCAACCAGCTTGAAGAGTGAGGGACTCTTGATATAATTGTGTAGAAACCCAAAACACTTCTAAAGAGCTGGTAGTGGCTGTCTGCCAGAACTGAACAAATACTGTTCTGAGCATTACCAGTTGGGGACATCCGAGGATATTCAGATATGGCATGAAGAAGGCTGAGAGGTCAGGGAGGAGGCATTTTCTAGATCTGGAGTTTTCATTCCAAGCCTTTACACACTACTCCACAGCATAGGATGACATGCAGCTAGTATGTGTTGGCAGAGAAGTGTGTGTGATGGACCTATTCCAAAATGCTGCATGAATAATGAGCAGCACAGAATCCACAGTGGAGTCAGTGGGTTAGAGCCAGACTTGTCCTTCCATGAACACAGAATCATAGAATTGGAAGGGGTCCCATAGGCCATCAAGTCCAACCCCCTACTCAATGCAGAAACTCCAGTTAGAACATCCCTATCAGGTAGCTGCCCAGCCTCTTTTTGAAGACTTCCAAAGAAGGAGACCCCACCACCTCTCTAGGTAATTGGTTCCATTACCAGATTGCTCTTACCATCAAGAAGTTCCTCCCAATGTTTAATTGAAACCTACCCTTGTGTAACTTCAAACCATTAGACCTGGTTCTTCCCTCTGGGGCAGCAGAGAACAAACCTGCATCTTCCTCTCTGTGACAGCCCTTGAGATATTTAAAGAGTGCAAACATGTCACCCTTCAGACTTCTCTTCATCAGGCTGAACATGCCCAGCTCCCCCAACCTTTCCTCATACATTTTGTTCTCCATACCTCTTATCCTTCTTGCCCTTTTCTGAACTCACTCCAATTTGTCTATGTCCTTCTTAAAAGTTGCTGCCCAGAACTGAATGCAGTACTCCATATGATACATGACTAATACAGAATATAATGGGACCATTACTTCCCTTGACTTGGAGACTTGTGGGAGTGGGGTGGAATGTAATAGGACCCAGAAAGGTGCAAATCATGACCCTTGCCCTAAAGTTCCAAAGGGCTGCATAAGGTGATACAGGTCTCTCAGATCTTTACAGTGGTCAGTTAGTGATGTGTGAAAGCAATAAATCTGCATGCTAAAAAAATAAGCATCTGGAAGCAGATGCAAAAATCCCACATAACCAGGCAGAAAATAGATTGCAACTTTATGCAACAAAAAGGTAATTTGGGTGCGCCCAATAATGTTTCCGGACTTTTAAAAATTCGTCTTTTTGATGATCTTGCCTTTCCATAGAGCTGAATGGCTAAGATCCTGCATCAGGAGATGTATATTCTGCCATGGCAGAGCTACAAGAGTCTTCCCTTCTGAAGGACTCACCTCCCTCCTGCAAGCCCCTACTCCCCCACAGCCATTTTTTTTGGCTGCTGCAGACGGAGGGATGGCTATGAAGTGTCTGGCTATGTAGCTGCAAGGCCATCATTCAACAATTCCACAGGACCTCTTAAGAACTCCTAGGAGGTTCTAAAGGATACCTTAATCATTGTGCATCTAGCTACAGCAACACAGCCAGATGCTTCTCAACAGTCCCTAATTGGCTGGGTGGAGGATGGCACGGGAGGAAGATCAGTTTTCAGGGGGTTTTGGATGTTACACCAAGGAGGTAGAGAATTCCAACCTGCACAATGATTAAAAAAAAAAAGACATACAGAGGCATAAATTGGGCTTTTACCTGTGTATGTCACTTAACAGTGTGGCAGCTGAATGGTACAGGGAATGAACTAGAGAGCTTGGGAAGCTACTCTTTAGAAGCAATCATTTCAGTTACTTGTTACAGTGTTTAAAAAGCATTTTGTTGCTGTTGCTTTTTATAATGTTAAGAAAGTACTCAATGCATTACTTGTGTTGCTCGTTAGTATTTTTCAAGTTTATTTTTTAACTTTTGGGGGGATTTAGGAATGATGAGAGAGTAAGATAAAACACAAACAAGATCCTGTCTAAATGTGGGAAACTGTTCCTTAGTACACTAGTAATGAAACTTCATTCCCACTTCTGCACTTGTTACAACCTAATGACCAAAAAAGTAACTCATGTTCAGGTCCCATCACACTGCTGCTATATAGATCTCATCTATGCTCAAAAGTGTATACAAGTCAACCCCTGTATCCACAGATCCCGTCTATGGTGGGGGGGGGGATACAATCTCCTCTGAAGAAACAGCAATTTGAAGTGCTGCAACCTGTCTTAATGGTCAAAAGAGCCCCTCTAAATTTTGTATGCCCCTAGCCAAGATGATGGCCGTGAGTGATTTACTTGCCATTTTAAATCTGCCACCACTTAATTTTTTTTTTAAAAAAAACTCTGTTTACCATGGTATGCACAAGCAACACTTCATATTTACGAAAGAAAAAATAAGAAGAGAGAAAGATTGCCGTTGTATCTCCTTATTGATCTGTCACTCAGCTGAAAATCCAACATGGCGGCAGCAGGCACGTCCCCTGTTTGCTAGCTCCACCCCATGATTGTCCAGCCAATCAGCTTACACTGCCTCATTGCAGCAACACGAATGCAACTGTCCTAATGATTACACATTTGCATTATCTCTGGAGCTTTTTAAAACCCTGAGAAAAGCTCCAAAGGCTTCCCTTTGGAGGTTTATGGTGGATTTAGCTGCCCCCCTTCTGAAAGAGATGTATTGATGCAAATGTCCATTTAGACAGGTCGCCTTCCATGTGATTACCATTTGGATTATTTTCACCATTTAAACAGGACCACAGTTTCATTTACCCACATATGAAAAAATATGTTCTCTCTAGGTATTTCTAGGACCCCCAATGTGACTCTATGGTCAACTTCTGGTGTTTGTCTTATTGAAAATAATAGACTCCCTTATTATACATGGTTTCAGGTATCCATGGGTGTGTGTGTCTTGGAACATATTTCCAGTGGATACGTGGGTTGACCTGTATGTACATCTGTGCCCCTGCCTGGACCATATATAACCAGTTCTCTCTGACCCTGGCTGCTGTTTTCCCATTGTTCATTTAGGACAGGGCTGTTTTAATTACTGGTGGCTGAGAACCAAACTTGGGGGAGGCTCATTTGGCCTCTTTAGGGTGAGTCCCCCCATTCAAATCACCACCCCTTGTTGGTTGTTAGGCAATTCCAAAGGCGAACTTGAGCTGAAGATCCAGGGCACGTACCATCTTCTTGTTCATTCACACCCACCCACCCTTCCACGAATGTCTCCCCAGAGTATACAGTATGGGATGTTATGATTTTCTGATCTCTGATTAGGTACATTCCATGTCATGTTAAGAAAGTTTTCATTACATTGTACACAGAGACACACTTCATTACTTACACAACAGAGGCCCAGCCACCAATGTACTCCTCCATTCTGGGGCCAGAAGTAAAACTGGACCACGTTCTGTCAAAGTTGTCAATGGGATACTAAATCTAACAGGCTATAAAAACCATTTTTCCAGGCAAAAACAATAACAGTAATATTATTTTAGAATGCTATTACTGAAGACCACAGAGGGAGAAATATTTTTCCTTGTGAACTGTTCCAGGGCCGGTTTGCTGGGAAAAGCTGTAGTGATCCTAAAAAACATATTGTTGTGGTCTGCCAAAGTGTTTCTAGTTTTGGCAAGTCAGAAGCAATGAGATTTTAATAAATGAGGTGAGAGACGAACTCTGAAATAATTCTCCCCTTTTACCTTGACAAATCTTGTTGTAGTCCTCTGCATTAACAGTGTGTTTCTTTAGACTTCACAATGGAAGCTATGTTTTGATTCTGCCTCCTATATCCTTCTCCCACAAAAAAACAGAGACATTGATTTTGTCCTCAGCTGCTGGTAAAACACTGGCTTATGGAAGCCATTAGAAAGTCCCCTAACTTTCCCCAAAGACACTGTGGGTGGGTGGTCTCAGAGGTAGCTTTGCTGTTTCTCTGCCATTCTCCCCTCACCTGCTCAAGGCTTCCTCACTCAGCTAGAGACACCCTCTCCTCCCCTTTCTACCTTGCCCAATATTGGATCATAACCACCACTTAATGAGAATGCAAGCTAGCAGATGTTTGATCATGGCTTGATTTGTACATTTGCTTTGGCTTTATATGTCATGTTTGGACATGAACAAGTTTGTACCTTCCAGTAAATTATTTCCTTGCACAGTTAACTTTGCACATTCATGTTTACTAAAACTTAATAAATACACTACAAAAGTAATGCAGTTAAATTAAAAAAATGAACTCCCCATCCCTTCATTGATAGAAGCTTATAAAGGAACACATTTTCTTTTGAATAATGATGTGCATTTATATGGTATATTGGCTCAATGGGAATTACTGTTAATACAGGCATTTACAAAGAAACACATCTGTACAGCCCATTCCTTCTGAACTGGAGCTTATGCACACAATATGGGCATCACAGTGAATTAGGGATGGGGATTGTGTAGCTCTCCATGTTACTGGACTGCAAGTCCCATCATACTTTGTCATTGGCTCTGCTGGCCAGGGCTGATGGAAGCTATTGACTGAAATTCTGCACAGCCAAGTTTAGCATACTAGTTTCTCATGCAGAGCTGTTATGTTGAGCCATTCACCATCCCTAGACCCAATGGAGAGCCACTGAAGCCCTCCCCCCATGGCCATTCATGCCTGGAGGACAGTGAGGGGAATGGAGAGGCATCTGGCTATGGCCCTGTAGCCAGATATGAAGGATAGGTTGCTTACTTGTAACTATAGTTCTTCAAGTTGTCCTCTCTGAACTCACACAGTTGGATTATCTGTACCTGCACAGTGCATCGTTTGGAACCTTCTAGAGCTGTTATGTAAGTGTTTTGGCAGTAGCCCATCCTCCACTGGTCCATGTGACCAATGCCGTTCCCATGCAAACTCTGTTTCCTGGATGCTGAAGCAGCTGCCAAGGAACTAGGGAGAGCAGGACACACAGAGGGAAGGAAAAGCAGGTGTTGTTTGAGTTCACAGATGGCCACTCGAAGAACTACGGTTACAGGTAAGCAACCCATCCTTCTTCTTCAGCGTCTCTGTGACCCACACAAATGGGAGACCAGCAAGCTACTCACCATAGGAGGTAGGAGAAACTGACCACCCCTGTGAGATGGTGAACGCAGTGCACAAGAAGGTGGAATTCTTGGTACTGATGACTGATTCTGAGGAGGCTGCCAGTGGAGGCAAACGGTGAACAACAGGTTCAGAGTGCTGGCCTGAAGGCAGTGAAGAAAATGAACAGTGAGCAGCAGAACAAGAGTGTTGTGTTGGAGGTTCAGTTTGCATCAGAAGAGGTTCCACAATGTGCTTCTCCTGACATGGAGATAGTAGCCTGCTTGGTACCAAAGCTGATGGTAATGAAGCAGGTTCCAAGCATCTATCTCAACTATGTTGGTGGTAACATGGACTACATTGGTGGTACCACAGATGTGATCTTTGGGAGCGATACCAGTCCTGCATGAACTTCTTGTAGCTGAACTCTGAAGATGGGGAGCGCTCATACTGAAACTATGGCAAATGTCTATAATGAAACCTGTACTGCTCATGATCCCTATGGCTGTAGTGCCAAAAATCATGTTCATACAGATGATGGTCAGATTTGTAAGGGTACTAATGGTGTGGGGGCAACCTTGACCAGGGACTGCAGGATCAAGATGAGAAGACTCTACCCCTGAAATGTGTCAGGTGAAGAGGAAGAATTCAAATGGTGATATTGAATAGACCAATGGGAAGGAGGAGGAACGGGTGGAGGTCCTTCTCAAGAGGAGGCGGCAGGCAAGAGGAGACCCAACCACATGAACCAAGTGGGAGTAGCTCAGGAGATCTCGGCAGTGTCACAGGAGAGGATTCAACCATCTCCCCTTCTGACACAGTGCTGATTTGAATGACTTGCGGAGACTCTTCCTGTAAAGGCTTATCTTGCAGCTCGAGATGTGGAAATGAGTGTCTCAACTCCACAGGGCTCAGTACCTGCCAGGTCTCTGGCTACTAGTTAGTTGTTGTTAGGATTGTTGTTGTTTAGTTAGCCATAATTAGGTCTGAACCCTGCTGGTATTAGCCAGAGACTTGACATGACTGAGTTGGGTGATGGGAGGGGTTGGAATGTGCTTAACCAGGTGAGAGGAACACTCAAGGCCATTTTAACCTTGGAAAGAAAAGGGGAGTTAGAGACAGTACACCCAGCCTAATTAATGTAGGTGTATTGGGGAGGGAGAGTGATGCAAATGGGGAAAAACAAAACCTTTGCCTGATAATATAGTTGTGGCTTTGGCGGGAACTTGTCAGATCTCTCAATGAAGTGCTACCGTTCACTTTGATGCCTTGCAATAAAGCATTTGAACTAATGTCTGTTGTCCAAGTCATTGAAGTCTGACAGGGTTCCTCACAGTACCCAAACGTTCCTATCTTATACCAATTCAACAAGGAGAGGTTGGGAGGAATGTTCTGAGGTACATGGTGGTAAGGGCAGTGATCCTGGCCAGGCACCCTCTATATCCTTCACCCTTTTCTTATGTTGCTTGGAAGTCAAAGTGGAGGCCTCCAGATCAATGGACTGACCTGCCGTTGAGTGTATATGAGACTGAGCCTCCTTACTGACAGATTGAACCAGTACTGAGGGTGTTTTTGACCATGTGGCAGAACCAGAGGTAGAACACTTGAAGCCATCCCTGGCCTTCTTTGGTTGGGTTCCAATGTCCTGGAGAGATCTTGTCACCACTACCTGGACCGTTGAACTGGAGGTAGTTGGGGCCAAGAATGATTGAGATGGTAGAGATCCATGGCCTCAGTCAGAAGGTTTGTCCAAAACAGTCAGGGCTTGCTCATGCAAGAGAGCCTTGAGGGGTGATTTTTGCACACTTGTGGGGTAAATGCCTTGCAATGAATGCTAGTTCCAACATTATGGCCTTCGCCAAGACACAGAAGGCAGATTACCCCCTTTTTTCAGGGATTTTAGCACCACAAGAAGTACACTTTTTAAATGAAACAGATGAAACCATAGTAAGCCACTAACCAAACTGCTAAGCCAAACAGAGACCATTAGTCTGAAGTAAAACTGAAAGACGGAGACCAGAACAAAGCCAAATTGTAATCTGAGTTAAACTAAAATGCAGCCTGAAGAGAAGTCAGAAACCAGACAAAATTCAAGAAAAAAGATGTAATCAGCTCATGAACAGTTCCTTTGATGCTGCTGCTGAGGCAGATGAAAAGGAACTGATGGCTTGAGTGGGAACTGTGCTGGTCACATGGACCAGTGGAGAAGGAGCTACCACCCAAACACTTACATAATAGCTCTAGAAGGTTCCAAATGATGCACTGTGCAGGTACAGATAACCCATTTGTGTGAGTCACAGAGACCACAAAGAAGAAGTGACTACACCATCTGCTGAGCTCCTGCGGGGGTGGGGGTGTCCTCTGGAGGTCTGAGCAACTAATGTAATAATTTTGCATCTGGCTGTGAGAACATGACCAAACACTTCTGCAACCTCTCCCCACTCTCCACCACACATGGAAAGGCATGGGGGGGGGGCTTCAGTGGCTCTATAGTAGGCCTGAGCAGGGAGCTTTGATTGCTGTGGATGAAGGATAAGAATACCAAACTCTGCTGTGACCAGAAATAGAAATACACAGCCATAAGGTTAACCTAAACCTGGTTCTGCCACTAACAGGATGCAAGCCATTTTCTCCCTGAAACTGTAGATGTAGACCATGATATGAGTGTGCATTATGTACAAGGTCCGTAAATCATAAAATGAGCTGACATAACCAATCCCAGTGGTTCATGGATAATCTGGGCATGGGAAAGTATCACCTTCAGCCATAGAATGAATCAGTCCCTTGGCCAAATACGCAAACCCATTGTCAATGTAGAAACACTTCTGCTGCATTCCAAATTAATTAGTCAATTTTAAAAATTGTTTTAACTGTGACTCTTGATTCTGAATATAACAGGAGATTCTGCTTTGTGCATAACAGATATGCCTGTTTCAACCTGCTTAATCACTGAGGGCCATTGCACACAACACACAGAGGCCAAGATCCCATTCAGCAGCTGGGAGGGGTGTGTTCAAATCTTTGCTTGTGTTCTTCTGCCTGCCTTGTGCTGCACTGCTGGGCTTCTGGCTGGGCAACCCAATGTGAAGACACTGGAGCACACCTCCATGGACAGTCAGAAGATGGGAGGGGCCTGCTGGTCACGTGTGCAGCAAGGAAAAAGGAACCTCCCTTGGCCTGGCTGTGGCCCAAAATAATAACAATTAAAGTAGTAAGGTGGGGGGAATGCCTGGAGCTAAGCAAGTGCCCTTTGCAGCTAGACCCATGCCAGGATGAATTGCAAAGCAAATACAAGTTCAAAAACAAACCCAATCAAGGAATAAAGAAAGCACAATTTTGCTTTGCTTGTTGCATCTACCTGCTTCTTTTCTGCTCTGCCCCTTCACAATTTCCCCTGCTTCTCCTCTTAAATATGTCTAAATATTTTCACTGATATAGTTGTAAAGAAATCATACTTAACAATTGCATTTGTCGTAAATAATTCATGTAAAGGAAGAGCTTTCTACTGCTCTCTCTCTCTCTCTTCTCCTTGGCTTTAAGTGAGTCAGACTATCCAAAAGGAGCTCCTGCACCTTCTAGAGTAACAGGCTTTTGAAGATGTTGAAGGCACCCTTTACGCAATTGTAGGTTGTTGTTGCCGTTGTTTTTAAGTCATTGAAATCAATCACAAAACATGGGCCTTTGATACAAACTGAAACCTGACTTTCTACAGAGGCACAATTTGGTCTGATGTAGCTTCTTTGTCCATGCTGCAGCGGAGCTTGTTCTCTCTCCTGAGCAACCCCCCCCCCAAAAAAAACCACAGCACCATCAGATGCAGTCTTAAAGCCACACAATCATACCTAGGTGGTAATCCAACCAGGTATTCTTTCCAGTAGGAAAAAAAACTTACATTGGTGCAGAATGCAAACCATTATATAAATGACTATGAAGACAACTTTATATCTGTTTGCAATGTTTGCCATTTGTATATGCATATATAAATAACACACGCTTATGAAAAAATGTGTATACTATACAGCTATACAGTGTGAGTGGGAAGGGGAAGAAGTTAGCTCTATTTGCCAAGAGTTTATTCAATTTTGTGTCCTGTCAACCAACCACCTATGTTCTGTAGGCAGTGAAAGAGGTTGGCTCCTTTCTTCCCCTGCCCCCTTCAGTACTCCCTTGCTTCTTGAAACTGTCTGTAATAGTCCTCCTCTGAAGGATTCTCTGTACATTTCTGGCCATTGTTAGGTGGACGGGCTTCATTGTATCTGCTCCAGTCCCCTTTGCAGATGATCCAGGGCAAAATGTCTACTTTGTAATGGAGTTCTGCTGAGAATTCTATGCTGATCAGATTGGGTGTGCCTGCTCCTTTGCCCCTTGTAATGAGCTGCATGCTGTCATCATAGCAGCAGTGCTGTGCCGCCAGCGTGGTACTCTCCAAAGACAGCATGGACCGGATACAGTAGCGAGCAGTAGGCTTATAGATCTCCAGTTTCTCCTTTGGTCCACTGGCGTCTTTCCAACGAAAGTTCTTCCGCTTCTGCCGGTCATAGATATCTGCAGTGCTGTAGGCTACCTCTGTGGGGTATGCGCAAGGACAAGCAGGAAGGTCATTGACCACTTTGTGCATATACTTTTTCAGGAATTCACTTTTGCAACTCATCCACCTTTCACAGCTGTCAGTATCTGAAGGCAGGGAGAAGAGAAATATAGGAAAATGAAAATGTGTTGTCTTGAAATCCCAAATGTATGTTATAGGCCAGAATCCTACATGGCTGAATGTAGCATAAGACTTGGGCATGCGGGGACTCAGCACCATCCCCAGAACTCACTATGTTGCTGCGATAGCTGCACCCAGTGACCACTCCGTTGCTGGTGGCTATGATCCCGTAGCCAGATGAAAAGCAAGGACATCTTTCTCCAAGATCCACTGGGGGCTTCTGGAAGTCTCAGTGGATGATATCATCAGTCTTCAATTGGCAATGGGAACATAGCTAAATACTTCTCTGGCCCTCCCTGCTCTCCACCAGCAATGGAACAGACACGTGTGTGGTGGTGGTAGTGGGGCTACTGTAGTGAAACAGTGAGTCCAGAAGGGGCTTTGGTCATTGTTGAGGGAGGAAGGGAATACCAACCTCTGCAATGGTCAAATAATGGTAGAATTATGCTTGTGTATGTCACTAACAGGATGCCAGCCTTAGGCCTCAATCCTACATCCCCTCAACACGGTGTAAATATCTGCATGCGGACCTATGCTACACTGACCCATATATCACCCCCCCCATATTTACTTACTGTAAAGCCCCTGCATGGCTATTCCATACTTCACAGTGAGCAAGAAGGCTTGGAAAAGCATCTGGCTATATCCCCATACTCAAGATTACAGCAGTACTAAGACCCCTGGAGGAGCCTGGTGGATCTTAGCACTGATGTCATAATTTTACATCTGGATATGGAGATGTAGCCAGATGCTTCTCTGAGCTTGCCAGCACACTGTGAAACATGGAATAACTGTGCGGGAGGGGCCTTAGGGGCTTTTCAGTAAGGGGAGAGGTCTTGGGCACTGCACACAGAGGGAGGGAAAACCAACCCCCGCAGCACCCCAAAAAAGACATTTCCCCCAAAGGAAAACTTAAATGTCTTCCAGCCTAATAGAATTCTAGCCGACATATACTTCAGACACAACAAAGTTAGCTTCTCTAATATTAGTCCTCTTCAGACGTTTAACATTCAACCAGTTTTCCCATGCAAGAAATGGGATAAACACAATGACTCTGCACACACACACACACACCATGAATCCAGCTGCTTCCAAGATCATTTGCAGCAGATGCATTCCAGTGCCTCAAAACAGATACCTAAGTATCAGTTTCATTGCCAAGGTGTGTTTGCCATACTTTCCTCCCTGAAAAGAAGACAATTTCTAACATATTCTACAGCTGCACCGAACTTGAAATAGGTGTATCAGGATCACCAGGAACACAAATATTTATTTGGTCTTTTTTGTTTTGTTAGTCTTTGGCTAAACACTCCCTGCCTTGCCTCTGTGATGGTCTCTTGCAAACAGCTGCACTGAAACATGAAAATGATAACCTTTTCACTGATAGTATTGAAAGAGTTCCTTTATAACTGAAGCCATAAGCAATTCACATTCCAAACCCGAAATATGTATGGAGACTGCAAGATGTCTGTGAGAATCAGGATGTCCTACTAGCAGGATACCCATGAATAATGAGGTGGGAAATAAATGTAGGAAATATGCATCTAGAGAACACAATTCAAAACTTTGTGCAACTTTCAGGAAAATCTGTGGCCTTGCAATGCTGTGGATTAATAATATTCAACCTGGCATGGACAGAGAGAGTGACATAGTATTCAGGTAATGAAATACAGCCCCTTCCCTTTGCTAATGTATATTCAACCACCATGCTCAGCTTTTGCTTCATATCTTTAAATAAAAACTTTCTTACAATAATTCAAAAAGCCAGTGACACAACTGGGGGATATGGTCAAAATTCTATTGCTATTTCCAACTAGAGTAGATCCATTCAATCAGCTTACATGTTGACTCACCATTTAATCGCTGATTCAGTGACTCTACTCCAGTTGGGATCAAACTTATTTGAAGCTGACAGAATGCAAAGCTTTGCCATTGCATTTACACTAAGGGTCCCAGAGGCCAAAGGTGGAAGTAGATCAGTGAAGAGGAAGGATGAAGGTGGCCAGTTGGCAGAAGCATAAGGCAACTGGGTAGATGGGATGGCACTATGCCCAGGCACCTTCCAGCAACCAACTGTGAAATTGCCCTGACTGCTGCATGAGGAAGTAATGGATACCTCCGTACACAAATATAACTTGTTACCTGGCATAAGTCCCTGTTATGCCAGCATTAAGTCACCAAGAGAATTCTGGGCAGAAATATTAGAAGTCTCCCTTTGGGAGGAAAAAAACCCCATTGGGGATTAGGTCCTGGCTCAGCATTTTCCCCCAGGGATTGCCTGTCTGCTTACAACAGCTTGCCTCAGCCTCTTAGAGCTGAGGCATGAAAGGAAGACTCCCTGGGTGTCCAGGTTTTGGTGGTTGTCAGGAGTGCATTTGCACCACTGAGGCTATTCTGCCTCTGTCCATTCCTGGATATAAAGGATCTGGTCAGAATGGCACATGCCTTTGTTGCATCCTGTCTGGATAACTGTAACAGGCACTATGTGGGGCTGCCTTTGAAACTGTTTGAAAACTTCAGCTGAACTAGAACACTAAGACCAGACTGCTGACCATGTCTGGTTACAGGGAACACATGACCCCCTTATCACAAAAGCTTTGTTAGTGACTGGTCTTTTTACAGGAGCAATTCATGGTGCTGGTTATGACCTACACAACTTGAATCTAGGATTTTAAAAAGACTGTATTCTTCTGCACAAGCCTGCCTGGGTTTTCAGATCTTTGAAGGAAGTCCTTCTATTGGTTCTACCATCAGTGGAAGCATGTTTGGTGGGGACAAGAGAAGGCATTCATAGTGGCTGCATCCTTGGGCTCTGGAACTCCTTGGCAAGACAGAGTAGGTTGGCTTTTCCACTAGCAGGGAAAACCATTTTTTATTGAACAGGTCTCTGACATTTAAGCTTTCTTTTGCCTTAAGGAGTTTTTAACTAGTTGGGCACCATGTATTTCTTTTTATTCCTGTGTTTTTATTTCTTTTTTAAAAACAGATTTGTTTGCATGCTTTAACTGAGGACTGGAATCCTCTATGTCAGTTACAAATGTGTAACCTGGTTGTTACAGTATGTATTCATAATTCCTACACAGGGACTATGAAAGTTCCTCAATCCCCATTTACTGGGCAGCAACTGCTGCAATCAAAAAAAGTCTGTTCCCTAGTTGCTTGGGAAGCAGCTGACTGATGTTCCTCCCCTCCACCCCCCTGCCCAAGCATGAGCAATGTCCAGAACAAGGGAGAATTGTGACAGGGACCCTGATTCTGCCTGTCGCACTGGAGATCACTCATGGGAATGGCAGCCAGCTGCTTCCCGAGTGATAGGGGAACAGATCCCTGACAATCACAGTAGCAGCTTCCTAGTTAGTAAGTGGGAGTTGGGCTAGGATTAACAGCATAGCACCCTAACCACAGTGCTTATGCATATGTAAATCCCATACAGGATTCCAGAGGAGATTTTGAATTCATTTGTATTGTTAGCCACTCTGTAAGCCTCTTTTATTTGCATGATATAAATTTATTAAGCAGACAAATAATTGGGGAAAGGCTGGTGGGCACTGTGTGCCTATCTTCATCAAAAGCCACAGAATGTAGCCTGGAAGGATTCGAGAGCTCACTCCCACTCCTGATAATGTCCCGTGTCTCTTCAAAGAGAGCTGTTTTCTTATTACTTTGTAAATAGTCCTCTGCCATACCATCTGAAACTTGCCCATTTGATCTAGTTTTGAAAAAGGATGCTTTCTGCTTCTGACTGCTTACCAACTTCAAAGAGCTTTGTAGCGTTGAATTCCTCACTCCCTGCAAGCAAACTCACTTCTGTGGCTGCTGTCCTGAAGGTGTCTTCAATTCCTAAAGAAAGCAGTTTTTTTCCTTAATAGGAAATAATGAAAAGGCGGAAAAAACATTGTGCTTACATCAGTATCCCAGCAGGGTTAGCTCCTCTCATAACATTCATGCTCTTTACATTCTTGCATTTGCTCAGGAGAGATAGAATGTACAAGAGAATGATACATCTGGATCCCAACAAAAACATCTAATTCAATGCACAGAAAAAAGGTATGGCAAGTTTCATCTCATCCAACCACATGGCCTCTTTTCTTTTACAGTTAAAATTTAAAACTGTCTAGAAATGAACATACAATTTAAGCACTCCTTTGTGCTGTTTTAAGAAATGTCCAAGTGTTCAGGCTTCATTGGCCATCACAGAAGCCTTAGTAACTTCAACAACTAGAAAACTAAGTAGGAGGAGATTTTAAAAAATTATTTCATACTTTGTAGTGCCAGCGGTAAATGCTGAGTATAGAGTTCCCAACTGCTACACTAGCAGATTTTTATTTTATTTTTATTAAAAACAGGATGTACTACTGGTATTACAGCTTTATTAAGACAATGTGACTGACACTTATAGCAGTGCAAATGTTCAAAATACTAATATATTCTGTCCATCAGAAACCATGCCTGCATGAAAGCATTCCAACATGAGAATGAAAAATAGATAGATAGATAAGCCCTGGACATAATCTCCTAGCTTGTGTGGGAGCAACTAGACTAGCCACATGGCCTGGATAAAGGAAATACGTCACCCTCCTGCCCAATCCATGTGGCTGGGTCATTTAAATGTATAAATGTTGCTGTGCTGAGCCAGGCACATATATATCTGGCCCAAATTAGCAATGTCTTCAAGACAGCACTTGGTCTTTTGTCTTTTTGTCCTTGTCTTTTGATCCTCCTCAAAGAATATGAATCAGGAGGAGAACAATTCTGGTTCACCTGGAACTGTTATTTTCAAACCTCCATTCCACTCAGCCAGAAAGAATTAGGGGCAGTTCCTTTACAGGAGTGAGTGATTCAAAAGCTGCAGAAAGCTGTGGCCTGGGGATTCAAGAGCTAAAAATGGTGTAAGAACTGCTGGTGTGAAAAAGTCCTTACATCAAGGAACTGACTGGTTTGTATCATCAGGAAGTATGGATTATTTTTTGTGCAGTCTAAAAGTATGCCATTTCTGCAATGTGCATCCCTCACACTGTTCTTAAGCATTCTGGAGAAGCAGCAGCAAATTCTCTTTGTAATAACAAGACATAAGTATCTGTACAAACATTTGCCTCCTTACTGCTGTTTCAGGCCCACAAAACTAACACACACAAGCTTGTGGCTTCTCAGAACTGTTGCTTTCACAAGAAATAATTGCAGGGATTTGCTTCACCTCTTACAGAACCTGTGAATAGCTGGCCAAAGTAGACATGTAGGGAGCCATAATGAAGGTTAAATCCACTGCAGTAAGTATGGTTACATGCATTAAAACATCAAAACAATGGAGCTAAGTTTCAGCTCTTCAGATTTTAGTCCTCTCCGTAGAATCTAAGAAGTGCAGTGCTATAGAAAGCCCTGGGATGGCCAAGGGGCTGTAGGCAGTGGTTGAGTGCTGCTCCATTTTGTGGAGGAAGTGCCCCCGCCAGTTAGGACAGGATGAATGGAGGGTCCCCCCACCGAAGATTCCACAGGCCTGGATGCCTCATTAGTGTTGGGAATCAAAATGGGGCAGACTGCAGGTGTGTCAATGGGAGGGAAAAAATCCCTCCCTCCCTCCATTAATTCTCCCTTGAATTTTCCAACTCCAGTCATAAGGTTTGTTCAGTTAAGAAGAAAGTACATTATCACTGGTGAATCCTTGGAGGATTACTACAGTGACAAAAATTACTCCCTTCAAGTGAGCTCCTGTTTATTTCACAAGCAACAATGTTCTGAAAACCCCAGTGTGGTACTTCTAGATTTAACACAGTGAGATGAAGGACTGAGTTTGGAACACTCCAATAGCTAAACCCATCTATGGTTATTAGCATGTTTACATCCAAGTGAAGGGCTCCTTGAACATATCCAGTATATGCTCACACAGGCTGCATCTTGTCTAAGAGACCAAACCTGAGGCATTTTGGTCTAGAGCCTTCGTAGACATCTTGACTAGCTGCACATGAAAAGCACTGCATGATATTACAGTAGTTTTCTTATGTTCTAAAACCTGATTTCTCTGCACAAACTCCAAGGCATCACATTATTTGACTATTTTCAAAACTCTAGAATAATGGAGAAAGCAGTTAGAACTTCAGAAGGCAAGATACTCTTCATGCTGTGATACCCCATCTAGTGCATTTGGCAAGAAATGCAGTTTTCTCTTGACTGTCTGCAGCCCCTGTTGAACCCAGGAGGCATAAAGCACAAATGGTGTTGCTGTCCTATTGTACTACAGAAGGACTTCAGAAGTCTTTCAAAACAAAAAGTCTTTGATTCCAGTTTTGTGTTCCATAAAGGCACCTTAAAAGTGATCATTGCAGGTATCTGGTGACATTTACTTATAGAATAAATAATTAAATATAGAACTTTCAATTGGCACAGGATTACAACCACTCCTGTCACCCAGATTAAAGCTATTGAGCAAAGCTTTACCTGGACAGTTTGGCCTGTCGCACGTCCTTGATTCAGTGGCTGTGCAGGCGTATCCACAGGTTCTGGTACGCTTCTGATTGCCACTTCCACAGGTGATGCTACAAATGGACCAAGGGCTCCAGTCTCCCTCACCTTCTATATAGTCTGCAAGAAAGATTAGAAACTGATCTAGAACAACTGAGAGAGGAAAAATAACTGATATAAAGACTTGCTTTAAAAAGCAGACACAGCAAGGAAACAATCTGTGTCGCTATATGATCTGAATATTAGTCTGTATTGAGGCGGAACCTACAACAAAATGCTGCAGTATGGAGTGTAGCTATTCAAAATTCAAATCAGCCATGCCCCATTACAGGATACTCCATTCCACCATCACCTCTTTCCCCCCATTCCTCCTCCCCTGCAAATATTTAGTATTTTGTGTACAGTGAGCATGCCTAGTCCTCAATCAGCTCTTCACTTACCCTGACCTCCACAAAGAAACATACACACGCACAGGGGTGGGGGGGAAATACTTCTGCAATCTCTGGGGACCCTGAGCCTATCAATACTTCCCTTTCTTCATGGACAGCATCACTTTAGCTACGTAAGTCTCACTTGGAGAATATAGAAGATTTTGTGTGTGTGTGTGTGTCTCCCCATAGGCATCTGTCAAGAGAGCAAGCATGGTGTAGTGGTTTCAGTGTTGGACTAGGATACTGGAAGAGCAGGTTTTGAATCCCTGTTTGGCCATGAAAACCTAATGGGTGACCTAGGGCAGGTCATACTCTCTCAGCCTCAGAAGAAGGGCAAAAGTAACCTCCCTCCTAACAAATCTTGCCAAGAAAACCCTGTGGTAAGTTAATAATAATAAAAATTCCCCTTAGGGTCACCATAAGTCAGAAATCATTTGAAGGCACACAAGAACAATACACCAGAGAATAAAACAAACCAGAGTAACTAATTAAAGGTGCCTGCAAGCTTTTGAAACACAAGCTGGCATCCTGTTAGTGAGTTACAAGGATGTAAATCCAAGTTATGCCCTTATAACCAACTTTTCTGGTTGTGAAGCTAGAATTCTGTTCCAACCATGCAGTGACAAAAATCCCCCAAAATGTCATCCTCAGGGACTTCCTGAGGATTCTCCATGGCATCTCAGAGGATGCTGTGGTACATCCAGCTGTTTTGGCCTAGCTCTTCTTTGGTTTGATTTCCACCCAACCTTCCCATACTCTGCAATTCACTGTCAGTAGAGCACGGTTATTCTCAAATCCGAAGAGCCCCTACTGCAACCCTAAGGTGCTGCAAGAGAGTTTGAATGCTCAGTTACCATATTCTGGCTGTTCCTTTGATTCAAATGTCCGATGACTAGGGGCGTGCCTATCCCATGCAGCACTAAGGGGGTTTAGGAAGTTGCTGTCTTCAGTTGTGCTATCATACTTGTAATCCTGGTCACCACTACTCATGCGGGTGATTGTGGGTGCTGATCTCTGCCACCAGGTCCTCCAGTCTGGTGATGCGACAGGCCAGCTGGGCTTGCTGCTTTCCTTTTGAAGATCTTTCTCAGATTCAGAGTCTGATTCATCAACCACTTCTATGGTCACCTAGAGAATCCCAAGAAAGCAGGCTAATAAGCAATAAACAATGCTAGACAGCTGTTGTTCCCCCCTCTCTCAAACTCCCCTCACATCTGTTGATGTACTAATAGAATATTATTTTATAAAGCGACAAAAGGCATGTGCTTTAAAGTAGTGGTAATGGTATAGCAAATAAAGCACACGTTGAAAATGTAGCAACCTCCGTATGATGGACTGAAAAACCCATCAGCCACTGGGGAGGGATGTTGGGAATTATAATCCAACATCCAGAGGGCCATATATTTCCTGCTGTGCTCTGTTGGTGCATCAAGACCTACAAGTGCATTGTGTCCTGACCTAACAGGGCATAAATTTGATTTATTTATTTATGGTATTTATACCCTGCTCTTCAGCTACAAAGGCTCTCAGAGTGGCTTACAAATTGTTAAGCAATAGCACTTACACATCTACACCGCTTTTATAGTGTGCTAGTTGTTTCCAATGCATGTTAGCTAATTGCCCCACAAGCCAGGTACTCATTTTACCAACCTATACAAGGATGGAAGGCTGAGTCAACCTTGGAGCCTTTGGGATCAAACTCGCAACATTGTGTCTGCAGTATTGGCATTTAGCCACTGCCACCAAGTAGTGATGGCTTCACTTTTTTTTGGTTGGGGTTTCTTTTTAAAGATTTGATGAAGGGGAGGAAGAACGTGATGGTGATCAAATGCAAAGGACACAGGTCTTTTTTTTTTTTAAATACTGTAGTTGCTTAGAAAATATTTTGGTAGACAACAGCTTTTCACCCGGGTCCAACAACCCAAATCTACCCTGCTCCCCACCTCCATCTCACAAACAAATCTTCCTTACAATAAAAAGGCCACTACACCTTTGCATCTGGTCATCCTTAAGAAGGGATGGGAAACATGCAGCCATCCAGATTTTGTTCGACTGCAACTTCCAGCATTCCTCACCATTGCCCATGCTGGCTATAGTTGCTGGGATGAGCAGTCCAAATACCTCTGGAAGGCTGCACAGCTCCCACTTCTGGCCTAATGGGGTGAGGGATGGACAAGAAGATGTGAAGAGGGGAAAAAAAGAGTTATGCTTAAGTTTGGCTGAAGACTACTACTTTGTGAGGTGACAGACTTAGGAAAGGTCAGGAGGAATAGAAACAGAAGCAAAGTTGTGACTGAAAAATTAATTTACTGGAAATTTAAAGAAAAGGGGTTATTTTAAAATAAATAAAAGATTAAGATTTCCCCTCCCCTTACTTTATTTTAATCTCCCAGGATCTGATAAGAGAGTTGTTTTTTGTACCACCAAAAAAGACAAGGGCTGGCATCCTGTCAGTTAGTCGCAACTAGAGTAGATTCATTCAATAAATTGTTGAATAGTGAGTCAATACAGAGATAAATATAATGGGTTCAATGGGTCTATTTTGGTCAGGACAAAGAGAATTTAGGCCAGTACTGCTAAAAAAAAAAAAAAAAAAAAAAACTCAGCTCTTGTAAAAGCTACATAGGTCCTCAGATAAATTACAAGAAAATGCAAAGCACCCCCAAGAAGTGTTTTTTTTAAAAAACACATTTATTTATTTGGCTTCACAGTCTGAGAACAGTAAATTGGTGGCACTAATACCTTCACAGACTTAGAACTAAAAGCTCACCCCAAAATTGCTAAGATGATTTGTTTTTGGTCAAGCCTCATTCAAAAGTACCGGTATATTCTCCTACAATGAACTGTGGCACCCTGTCAGCTGAAGCCTAAAGTACAAATTCCACAGCCTAATTCGGGTCCAAAATGTTTCAAAATTACAGCGAAAGACCCCAGCGAACTGCAATCTAAGCAAATAACAGAAAGACAATGGCTGGCATCCTGTTAGTGAACTATTATAGTTTAAGTCAGTGATTCCCAAACTTCGGTCCTCCAGGTGTTTTGGACTTCAACTCTCAGAGGCCCTAGCCAACTTGGCCAACAGCCAGGAATTCTGGGAGCTGAAGTCCAAAACAACCAGAAGACCAACATTTGGGAACCACTGGCCTATGTCCCATGTACACCATCATAACTCACTGGTCATTTCACAAGTCAGAATTCTTTACTGACTATGCAATAACCCCAATCCTCCCCTACCCACCATGGCTATTTCCAAGTTGTAGGAGAGCGCTGGGATCAACAGATATGTGAACAGTAGCTGGGCATGTTGCAAGGACATCCTCTGCAGGACAAAATCCAGAATCCACAAAAAAAGTGATACCTTTATTGGCCACATCAAAACTGCAAAACACATCATGCAAACTTTTGAAGCTTGCATCATGAGTTTTGTAGTTTGGCTGGCCAACAGGCATCATTTTTTTGTGGATTTTGGATTTTTGTGGATTGTGGATCTGGATGGCTAACACAGCTACCTAACATATCATCTGCAGTGTTCTCCTGAGGGCCTCTGCAAGTCCATGTGGATGCTGAGGGGTGGAGCAGGGGCTGCATCACTTAAAAGGTGGTTTTTTGAGGTGGGGGCACTGAAACATTCAGCTATGGAGATTCAGCTGTGTGTTGGATATACATTTCCCTATGCACGATTCCAGTCAATATCATTAAAACCTCCCAGCACACATACCACTTCCCAGCACATACAGTCGGACCGCTGTATCCATGGGGGTTTGGTTCCTGGACTTACTGTGGATACCGGAAACCATGGCTAACAGAGAACCCTATTAAAATAAAGGAATGCTGGTAAAAACATACCATAGAGTTGTTGATGGAGGACCTAAAAACGCCTAGAGAGGATGCCCCTCTAGGCTTTTCCCAGAGCAACTCAATGGTATGTGTCCCTGTTGTGTGTCCTGCTAATAACTGAAACAGTGGATATTGGTTCTGAAGATATGGGGGTCCAACTGTATTTCAATGCATGCCCACTTATTATTACATGTAAAATATATCTGGTTGATCTACCCTCCATTAAAATGAGAGTGACTTTTACATGGGCAAGGCTAAATGTCTTTTCCTTTGCAGATTTGTCAGGGTGCATCCAAGGTATCCCTAAGGAGGATATAGTCTGCTCTTGTAAAACCTTTGATATAGAAGATATTACCCATTTTATTCTAGAATGTAATCAATACACTCCTATTAGGGAAAGGTACCTGTTACTGACTCAGAAGATAGGGTGTTTACCTTTAGAAAAGCTATGCTTTTTATTAAGATATTTTAACAAATATGGAAGATATTTAACAAATATCTTCAGAATCGCACTTTGGCTTTATGCCTGCATGCAAAGACCAAAAGTGATGTTTGTAATGTATTTTTATAATGGCTAATTAGAGAATTAGTGTAGTGTAGTGGTTTGAGCATTGGACTAGGATCCTGGGAGACCCCTGGGAAACACACTGTGTGACCTTGGGCAAGTCACACTCTCTCAACCACAGAGGAAGACAAAGGCAAACTCCCTCTGGACAAATCTTGCCAAGAAAACCCCACAATAGGTTTGCTTTAGGGTTGCCGTAAGTCAGAAACAACTTGAAGGCATACAACAACACAACAAATGGCTAATTGCTAATTGCAGTACATTCTGGCTGGCTGACTATTACATGTAAACAATCTTTACTCATAAAAGTACAAAGTTCACTGGAATGCAAAATACACATTAAATATATAAAATATTCTTCAAACTAACCTCCTTGCAAACAGTTAGATTACCTTTATTGTGCTCATGATGTGTTTGTATTATATGTGTGTGTGTTTAGGGATTAACACATTTAGTATACTATCTAGAGTGTCAAGGAGGAACAGATTAAGCAAGCAAGAAAAAAATGGCAGGCTAGGATATGGGGACAGTGCAGAGAAGGGATGAACAAGAAAAGACTGAGTCCAATGGAACATCTTATAAACATCATGAACCAATTTATCATGTACAAGTTGCCCAATTGTTCCCACTTTGCACCTCCCTGCTAGAGCTGCTACTGAATTAAAAAAAAAAAAACCACAGTCTACTCAGCATATCATTCAGGCTACGGACCCTAGTTTGTGGCTCTCTTTATAAGCCAGAATCACAAATCAGGGCTTGTTCTTGGGTTATGAATCTTTGCTTGTAAAGGAAGCAATGCAGCATGTTTCACAGCATACAAAGGTAAGAGATAACAAGGAGTAATCCTTGTTGTATGACATCCTAAACTAGAGCCCTCATGATCAGATGGATAAGTATCCTCACTTGGTGGGTCTGGAAGAAAAAACACACTGTGAACTATGAGGGGAAATGGCCATAACATGCACAGTGTAACATTTAAATGCATACAACATAAGCACAGTGACCATTCACAGCTGCAGCAACTAATTTACCATGAACCATCCAAATGTTTCTATAGTGGGAGAAGAAAACTGAGAATGGAACTTCTGCTTAAATGATTCCCCTAAACAAATACAATCCAATTTTTCTGGTAAGTTCTATTTCAGTACATTCTATGTTAGAATTGCATTTTGAAGCTTCATTAAAGACTACCAACTCCCAGGCAAGCAGTAGGGTATCCTTGTGGACTGAACAGGTTTTGGTGTCAGATGTGTTTTAATTTCTTCTTTTGTACAATTGACTGCTTAGCCCTGTGTAGGCAGCAGAATGACACTGCTTGAAGGTGAATGCCTTATGAGGAAAGACTTAAGGAGCTGAGTATGTTTAGCCTGGAAAAAAGACAGTTAAGGGGCGATATACTGTAACAGCCCTGTTTAAGTATTTGAAAGGGTGTCACATTGAGGATGGAGCAAGCTTGTTTTCTGCTGCTCCAGAGACTAGAACACGGAGCAATGGATGCAAGCTCCAGGAACAGAGATTCTACCTCAACATTAGCAGGACCTTTTTGACAGTAACAGCTGTTTGGCAGTGGAACACACTCCCTCGGAGCGTGGTGGGGTCTCCTTCCTTGGAGGTCTTTAAACAGAGGCTGGATGGCCATCTGTCAGGGATGCTTTGATCGTGATTTCCTGCGTGGCAGGGGGTTGGACTAGATGGCCCTTGTGGTCTCTTCCAACTCTACAATTCTATGATTCTATGATCATATTAGGGCAGTGGTTCTTAACCTGTGGTCCATGGACCCTCAGGGGTCTGCAATGTCCTCACAGGGGGTCCACAAAGGTTTGAAGGCTGCTTGGCCCACCTCCTCCCTGCAGTAGAGCAGCCACATGACAGGAGCCAAGGTAAAGGCCAGCTGGCTTGGCCTGCGCATCGCCATTCAATCCAGTCCACCTTAAACTTGCAAGAAGCATGAGAAAAGTTTTCCCTCCCCCTCCAGTGCCTCTGAGAGAAGGTTTAATGGATGGTTTAATTCTGCTATATTATTATTATTATTATTATTATTATTATTATCAGAAGCAGCTCTGCAGTGGCTAACATCCTGCTTTGCAACAGCTGCAGAGCTGTTTGGGCTGGAAGTCAACCTGAAGAAAATGGAAGTTCTTTACCAGCCTGCACCACAGGACGAACACCACCATCCCCACATTGCCATAGGCAAATCTGTGCTTAAGTCCATTCACCAGTTCACTTACCTGGGAAGCATCATCTCCTCAAATGCCAAGATTGACAAAGAGATCGATCACAGATTAGCAAAGGCATATAGCGCATTTGGAAGACTTTACAAAAGAGTCTGGAGTAAAAAACACCTGAGGCGAAGCACAAAAATCAGTGTGTATAGAGCCATTGTACTGTCTATTCTCTTTTATGGGTCTGAAACCATGGGTCACCTATCGCCACCACTTACGACTCCTCGAACGCTTTCATCAGCGCTGTACACACACAATCCTAAATATACGCTGGACTGACTGATGAATGTTGCTGTCCTTGAGCAAGCAGGGATCACCAGCATTGAGGCCATGATATTGAGAACGCAGCTGCGCTGGGCAAGGCATATTTCTAGGATGGAGGACCATTGCCTCCCAAAAATAGTACTTTACGGTGAACTTGCCACGGGTCAGCGTAAGAGGGGCGCTCCAAAAAAGCGATACAAGGACTCCCTGAAACAACATCTCAGGCTCAGCCAAATTGATCATCAACAATGGTCCGCCATGGCCTCACATCAGGAGGCATGGAGGCACGCTATCCACAATGCTGCAGCCTTATTTGAGAGCTCATGCTGAAGAGAAACGACAACGCAGAAAGAATCACAACCCGGAAACATCACCCAAGGAGACCTTCAGCTGTGCTTTCTGCAACCGGACATGTTTTTCTTGGATTGGCCTTTTCAGTCATCAGTGCGCTTGCAGAAAGCGTGGGATGAGTCCTTCCTGAATCTTCGTTTGCAAAGAAAAGCCAGAGAGAGAGAGAGATCATCAGGTATTATTGTTATTATTGTTATTAAGGTTTTAAATCTTGAGTTAAATCTTGGAGGTCCACGGCAACCAAAGATAAGTAAAGAGGGTTCCTAGTAAAGAAAAGGTTAAGAGTGTGGTGTAGTCTCCTTCTTTGGAGGCTTTTAAGCAGAGGCTGGATGGCTATCTATCAGGAATTGTTTGATTGTGTATTCCTGCATGGCAGGGGGCTGGACGGAATGGCCCTTGTGGTCTCTTCCAGCTTTATGATTCTATGATTCTAATAGCCACTGTATTAGGGGATGAATAAATGAATGGTATTAGCCCTCCCCCGATAGTGTCACATGGGTGGATACAGGAACAGAGTGGGCATTTGTCACAGGATCTGGTCCACTCTGTGGTCTGGCCTGTTGTTGCTGGTAACTAATAAGGATAGGCCTACAGTCTAGTATTACTGTCTATGGCAACTGTAGATCAATGTTTCAAACTAGGAGCTGTAGGTGACAAGTCCTGTTCTGTTACTGTTTTTTCAATAGTAATATTAATAACAATTGGATGAAATTCACTATCACAATTACAGATACGTCACCAAGAATGCATAACCTGTTTTGATTAGTATTCACTTTTCCTCCATACTATTACTACGTACTACGTCATGGTACTATTGCCATGACTGTAAAATTCCCCCAAACCTGCTTGACTAGGCTGCAGCTGCTGGAAGCAAGATTGTGAGTTCTCCTATTGATCAGGGTGTAGAATACTGACACTTTCTACCCCCCTTCCTGCCAGTGATTTCCAGTGCAAGGAAAAATAGTGATAGGCATCCTGCTTTGGATTGCTGCACAGGAGATAGCTGGAGGGGTGGTGGTGTATCATGCTGTGTCATGATGGACAGGAGAAAAGACCTCTTTTGCTGGCAGTGGCTGCTGCCTGATAAAGCAGTACTGAGAGGCTGGGCCAGGAGTATACTTAACTTAGCAGTTAAGCATACTTAACTAAGTAGCTTATCTAGGATCCCAGCCATTATTATTATTTCTTATTCACCTATCCCTATACACTGAGGTAAAGAACAACAATTAATTAATGCATAGCAGCTGTAGTCCTATTCTGCAATAGATTGAGACAATGGTTCCTTGTCCCAATACGGGTACTTATTCACACTGCAGTTGAATATGCAATCACTACTTACTGCGGCTGTGAATGGACACTATTCTTATCTTCTATACATTTATGTTTTATACTGCATTGTCACAAACTGTCCTTCTTGCATTTCTTTACAGCTTTTGTTAGTCATATCTGTATCTGCTCACTGAAGGAACTCTTCATGCAACCCTAACAAACTGGACTCTTTTTCATGAAATTTCATCCTACAGAGAATCTGGAACATGCTACCAGGCCTCTTTTTTGCTGCCACAAATGAACACTGCCACTACTCTTAAAGTATGGGGAAAAGAACATGAAAATCTAGAGGGAAGAGGAAAGAAATCAAATGAAGATGAGAGGTATCGAAATTCAGGACCTGTACCAAGTTCAAGACCTCCTCAGAGTTAGGCCACATTTAAACATGCCTGGAAAAGCAAAAAGAACATCACACTGAAAATAATTTGGAAGCCAATCACTTGATACATGACTTCACTTCGTTCTGAAGAAGAAAAAAGTAAACCTGTTGCACCCTGAATAGCTCTGCTTTGCTGGCATGACCGCATGAGCTGGCATCTGTCAAATCAATGGCGATCAACAAAAGAGCTTTTCATCAAGAACGAAGAAATCTCTACTCCCAAAGGAAATACACTGCTGGCTTTAAAAAGCATCTCGTTTTCACGGACTTCCTGTGAATTCGTTTACTTGAGTGCAGTGGTGCATTTGGCCGCTGATTTGGCAACTAAGTTAAAAAAGCAGCCATAGCACAAAAGTAACAGCTGCTCGGGTTACCCTTTCAAATATTTTCTTGTCTTGTTAATACTGAAACAATTGCGCAAATGGCATGGGGACTGAATAAAAATATTTCATTACTGAAACAGATCCAGCCAAAATAATTAGTAAACAGAAAGGTACTGTATTCATTTCAACAGGCGGCAAACTAGTATACTTCCAGAAATTCTGTATAAGATGACAGTTGGTGAGTGATTGCTGCCATGCTCTGTGAATATTTACCTGTTATTTTCAAAAGAAAAGTTAGAGATGATGGTTATGTGTGGGGAAATCTGTGTGTGCTTAAGAGATGGAGAAAAGGAACATTTCTACATGTCTGCCTGAAAGTTGTGGTAGACTATCAACTTTGGAAGATAACACAAAAGAAATAGATTAGATTCTGTCTTGTACAAAGAAGAACATTAAACAGGTGATTTCTATTTCAAACATTTTAAAATGTGCAGTTCAACTTCATATAGGGTAGAAGTTCCAAAGGATGACTCCAGAAGAACTCGCTTATGGTGTTGGCTTCAGAATATGTATGTTGTTTTTGTTCCACAGTTCAGTAGCTTATCTGCTTCCAAACTAATGTTTGTCCAGAAGATATGTATGAGTTAGAGACCATGAAGAACATACATTTTCTCATATACAGTGGGCCTGTGGTATCCACCAGGATTTGGTTTGGTTCTAGGACCTTCTTGTGGATACAAAACTCTGTGGATGCGCAAGTCCCATTATATACAATGGCATAGTAAAATGGTGCCCCTACATAAAATGGCAAAATCAAGGTTTGCTCTTTGAAATGTTTTTAAAAAATACTTTCAAGACCTGGTTGGTTGAATTGAGGGCTGACTGTATACACATATTCTTCTACAAACATCTCAGGTGATTGGGTTTTAAGCCAAATTATATTGTTTTCTTTCACATTATGCATGTAATTATAATTAAAATGGTCTTCTATTCTATTTAATTTACAAGTGCTTGAAATTGTTTCAGTGAGCCATAAGTTACACCAAAAAATTACCTTCAAATAAGATTGTAAACAGAGGAACTTTACCTGAATGTTAGGATTTTGCCCATTGATGTCTGCTTTTGAGAGGTCAGGAAAGTTTGGGAGATCCAGAAGGAAAGATCTGGGTCCATCTCTTTGCAAAGATGTATGCCCATTTGCCTGCCTGTACCGCTGTTTGGCAAATGATCTGTGTACTCCTTGGTGGTCAGGATAACCCTGCTGGTCCTCTGGATTTAATGTGAAGGTGGCTTCAGGAGATGAAAGGCTATCTGTTTGGAGGATATCCTGAGGGCAGGGGATGGGGAAGAAGAAAGGGAGCAAAAGCCACATTATATACAACAAATAAAAGATATTGGGTTGTATCCAGAGATGAACTAGCAAAAGGAATTCTGACAGTTATGTTTCTCTGTGAATTGTTGTGCAAGACAGAAGACACTATGACATTCTCCAAGAAACTGTGCAATAACTTATAGGATGTGTTATGCTAGTACATACCCTGAACCATCATACATAATATCTTGCAAAAACAGAAACATATGTTTGTGTTTCAGATCTTTTTTTCTTACACAAGGATCTTGTATCAGAAAAGTCAGGGGTGGGGTGGGGAAACAGAGCACATGGAAGAAGTCTTCCATTCATGGAAGGGCACCTCTGGAGCCAGTTCTCAGACTGGGATACGAATGACCTATCAAAAGCTTTGGATTTATGAAGATAATTAAAATAAAAGTTATGGGTTGCTGTGAGAAGGTTTCTCCGTAAGACATGTGCAGTAAACTATATTCAACAAGCCTGGCGTATGGCAAGAAAGGCCATAACTTTTATTAAGTAGGTATCTTCAAAGGTACTTTGTGGCTCAGTCCTGTACTCAGCCACTGTATGTAAATAAAGATAATTAGGGATAACAACTCTGCTGCAAAGGCAGAATTGTTGCCTGTGCATCAGAGACCCAGACTAGCTCTTTCACTGCAGAAGCAACAGTGGCTGCACCTCAAGCTTGCCCTACCACGTGTTCTACCTGTATGCAACAACTCAGTGAGGTAAGTGAGGATTTAAATCTGGAGGTCCTAGTATGTCACTCCAATCATAACATAAAGCCAAGAACTTGAGGCAGTTTGGAAAAGCAGCAGGCAACTTTTATAGGCCCAGGGGCCATTTTCTCAGTGCAAGATGCTTCAGGGCTGCACTACTCCCTCTACATGAAACAGGAAGTGAGCAGAAGGTCCCCTTTTTCCTATTAACGTTTCATACAGATTTTTTTTCAAAGTATCCAACGTTTGGTGTAAAATTTAGACATGGTTGCTTCTGATATACTTTTTAACGTAAGCTCCATTGGTTATTTTATAGAAAGATAGGGCTAAAGATACAGGCTAACTATTGGCTGCTTTTAATTAAATCATTCGCATATATTTTTCTTGTATTTTTATAACCAGATATACAAAGCTTAGAAAAGATGTTGAAGGATGCAGTAATACATGGACAGCCTCGAAGCCGGAGAGCATGGAAGAAAATTCTCATTCTTGTAGAAGGTATTTACAGGTAAGCAAAATTGTAATTACAATTTAACATGGTTATAGAATGGAGTCTGGCTAAAAAAAATTGAAGCTTGCCACAAGAATTTTCCAAGGATTTTCCTTGGTTTTTTTCCAGGCTGTGAGGCCGTGTTCTCGAATAGTTTCTTTCTGACGTTTCGCCTGCATCTGTGGCTGGCATCCTCAGAGAATGGTGCTTTTTGAACAGATGCAGGTGAAACGTCAGAAAGAAACTATTCCAGAACACGGCCTCACAACCCAGAAAAAAACCAAGGAAAATCTATGGATGTGGCTGTGAAAGCCTTCGGTCCCCTTTGTTTGAAAAGAACACTTCAAGAATGTTCTGCTATTGTAAGGGGTGTCAGGAAGCATACCTTGTTGAAGCAGAACTGTGTTTCCAGAGGCACAATTCTTCTGGTGTTTTAGTGGGGGGTAAAATGGAGGGATGACAGTTAGTACAAAAATGGGTTTGTGGCTGCTTAAGTGTCATTATTGCTTTATTTAGCTGTATCCCTTCTCATGTTGACTTCATCTGGGTTTTCATTTCTTGACTGAAAGGAAGACCTTGCTTTAAAATGTGGACTTTTTTCAAAGACTCACCACAGCTGTTTATGGTTTCCAATAAGCAGCTGCTTCCTGTACTTTTGTCTTGCCTCCTGCCCATGCCCTAAAATCATTCACCATCTCCTTGCTAAATTTATTTCTGGAGCCATCACCTGTCAAATATTGTTCTGCTTGGTGTCTTGAAAGCCCATATGGCTCATGAGCCACAAGGGGAATTCACCACATAATGAAGCATTAAAACAACAAAAGGACACAGCACGCAAATGTTGTAGTTGAAAAAAAGTATGGTGAACTTTGGTGAGGTAACTAGCACAAGTTACTCTGGTGGCAAGAGAATCTTCTGCATTCTTTTCTTCATTTGTGAAGATGTCAATGACATCTGCCACACCTGAACATGGGAACAAGTTTACTGGGCTAAATAAAGCCTGCCACAAAAGGAGAGGTGAGTATCAGGAGTCCTTTCTCCATTTCAGATTAAAATCTAAAACAGAGAAGGTGCCCCCCAATGATCTGTTCAACTTGTAAGAACAAAAGAATTCAATCAAATCACAGCCCATCTAGGCCAAATATACTCTGTCCACACAGAGCCAAATCAACCATCTATGGGAATTGCACACAACCAAGACATGAATACAATCACACCCTCCATCCTGTGCTCCCCAGCATCTAATACAGTAGGACCCCGTATCCACTGGGGATTGGTTCCAGGCTCCTCCATAGATAACGAAATCCGTGGATAATAGCAAATGCCATTGAAAATAATGGAACTTCTGGTTTAAAATACCATAGAGTTGCCTTAGAGGACCTAGAAAATGGCTAGAGAGGATGCATTTTCTAGGGAGACTCTATGGTAGCTGTGCTGAAACTGAAACCATGGGTAACTGAATCGGTGGATAATGAATCAGTGGATACCAGGGTCCTACTGTATATGAAGCCTCTGATTCTGTAAGTGATAAATAGCTAATCTAACTAGTAGTCATTGATGGCCATATTCTCCATGAATTTATCCAATCCCCTTTTTAATGCCACCGAAGCACCATCCATAACTCCACACTGCAGTAGTGAATTCCACAGTCTAATTATGTGCGGTGTGAAATAGTCCCTCCCTTTCATCTGTTCTGAATCTCCCATCATTTAGCTTTGATGGAGGATCCTGTGTTCTAGTACTATCTGAGATAATACTGTTTCTAAGCCCAGAGTTATATTTACTCTTTCCAGACAAAACATACACCTCTGCTTTCCAATTGGCAAAGGGCAGGGGGTCTGATGAGACTGAATTTTACCATCCTACCTGTTTAATGTATATGCAGAACATATCATCTAGACCAGCCTTTCTCAACCTTTTTACCTTGGTGGAACCCTTGAAACAATTTTCAGGTCTCAGAGAACCCCTGCCTAAAAATTATTATATCTACAGCTTTAAAAAAAAGTTTATTTTTTCCATCTCAATGTCTCGCGGAACCCCTAACAACCTCTTGTGGAACCCTAGTTTAGAAACCCTGATCTAGACACCATGATGAAACTCAGAGGAAGGACGTATCAAAACTGGAACATCAACAATTTAAGATAAGCAGATGACACCATTATACTAGCAGAAAACAACAAAAACTTGGAATGACTACAGAGGAATGTTAAAGAAGAAAGTGCAAAACCAGGATTACAGTTGAATATTAAGAATAATGAACACACATGATGATGGCCCACACATAATGGATGATGATACATACATCTAAATAATCAAAGATTTTCTACATATACCTTGGCCTAGTCATCAATCAAAATGGAGACTGGAGACTATAATCAAGAAATGACAGCCAGCATGGTGTGGTGATTTGAGTGCAATACTAGGACTTCAGGAGATGAGCTCAAATCCCCACTCAGCCATGGAAACTCACTGGATGATCTTAGGCAAGTCACACTCTCTCAGCCTCAAAGGAAGGCAATGGTAAACCCCCATCTCAACAAATCTTGCTGATAAAACCCCACGATAGATAACTTGAAGGCACGCAGCAGCAGCAGAAACAACAACAACAACAATGTCAAGAAATAAGATGACTTGGAAGAGCAGCTATGAAGAAATGAGCTGCTCAAATGTTAAAGAAATATCATTAAATATCAAAGCCAGAAACATCTGTGCAGTAGTATTTCCATTCCCTATGTATGGTTGTGAATAAACTTGACAATGAAGAAAGCTGGCAGGAAGAAAATAAACTCATTTGAAATGTGGTGCTGGATGAGAGTTGTATTAACACCATGGACTGCGAAAAAGACAAATAAATGGGTCCTAGAGCAAAACAGGCCTGAATACTCTCTAGAAGCCAAAATGACTAAACTGAACTTGGAACACACATGACTCGTTGGAAAAAAATTGGACGGGGGCACCGAAGGCAGTAGGGGAAGAAAGAAGACCAAAATACAGATAAATCGATTCAACAAAGGAAGCCACAAACCTCAATTTGCGGGGCCTGAACAGGGCTCTTGATGATCAAGGATCTTGGAGATCTCTCATTCATTGGTCACCATAAGTCATAGCTGACTTGACAGCAAACTAAACAGCTCAAAACACTGTACAGTACTCATTTCTCATAAGTAAGCTGCTCCAGTCCACTGATCATTTAGTTGCACCTTTTCCATCTCTACAATATCTTTTTTTAAAGATTCAGTGGCCAGAACTCTCCACAGTATTTCAGATACAGCTGCATAAGGGCAGTATGATACTGTCAGTCTTATTTTCAGTTCCTTTCTGTTTCTGCCCATCATGTAGTTTTTTCAAAACCATCTCATACTGGATTGACATTTTCATTACATATCTACCAGAATCCCAATACCTCTTTCTTGGTCATTCACGGCTAGCTCAGCTTCTATCAGTGTACATGTGAATTTGGGACTGTTTGCCTTTGATAAGCATCACTTTATACTTGCTTGAACTGCATATCATCTGCCATTTTACTGCCCTTTCCTCCTGTTTGGAGAGATCGTTTTGGAGTTCTTTGAAATCCATTTTTTCCTCAGCACTTTAAATCATTTAGTTGCTCCAGCAAACTTGGCCCACCTCACTACTCATTACTAACTCCAGATCATTTATGAACAAGTTAGAAAGTACTGGTCCCAATGCAGATCCCGAAGAGACCCTGCTGTTCACTTCCCTTCACTGGAATAACTGACCACTTAAGCTGTTTCCACACTGCAGAAATAATGCAGTTTGACACTGCTTTAACTATCATGGCTCCATCCCATGGAATCCTGGTATTTGTAGGTTGTGGTGGCATCAGAGCCCTCTGACAGAGAAAGCTAATATCTCACAAAACTAGAAACCCCAGAATTCCATAGCACTGAGCCATGGCAGTTAAAACAGTGTCAAACCCATAGTGGTGCTCCATACAGCAGTTTTGGCAGGACTCTAAGCTGTTTCATTCTCCTTTATGGGTCTGAAACATGGGTCACCTATCGCCACTACCTACGACTCCTCGAACACTTTCATCAGCGCTGTATACGCAGAATCCTAAATATACACTGGACTGACTATGTGACAAATGTTGCTGTTCTTGAGCAAGCAGGGATCACCAGCATTGAGGCCATGATATTAAGAACACAGCTGTGCTAGGCAGGGCATGTTTCTAGGATGGAGGACCATCGTCTCCCAAAAATACTACACTATGGTGAACTCGCCACGGGTCAACTTAAGAGGGGCGCTCCAAAAAAACAATACAAGGACTCCCTGAAACAACATCTCAGGCTCGGCCAAATTGATCACCAACAATGGTCCGACCTGGCCTCACATCGGGAGGCATGAAGATGCACTATCCACAATGCTGCAGCCTTATCTGAGAACTCACGTCAAACAAGTCTTGAAGAGAAACGACAACGCAGAAAGAATCACAACCCAGAAACATCACCCAAGGAGACCTTCTGCTGTGCTTTCTGCAACCTGACTTGTTTATCTCGGATTGGCCTTTTTAGTCATCAGCGCGCTTGCAGAAAGCGTGGGATGAGTCCTTCCTGAATCTTTGTTTGTGAAGAAAAGCCAGAGAGAGAGAGAGAGAGAGAGAGAGAAGCTGTTCGCAAAAGGAGCCTAGCTTGAGTTGCATCCCAAAAATCCCCCCTTTAAAAAAAAATTGCGGAAGAGCAATTTGCCACTGAAATAAATGTTTCCACTTTTGCTCTGCTGGCTGAATGCTTGTGCTGACAAAAAACAAAAAAACAAAAAACATGCCTGTTGCTCCGGCATTGAAAGCCCTGCCTTGCAAGCCCACCCTCTCTGAGTTCTGACCAATCAACTTTCAGCTCTGCTGTGTCCCCTTTGCGAATTAGTTGTACAGATGACCTATTGTGTGCATTTTTGTGCATTTTTTAAAAAAATTGCGAGAAACAGCAAAAGCTGTTTTCAGCCCCCCTCCTTCCGAATACTGCGAATGTGAGCCAGTGTCCATGAGGACCACTAGCATTCTTAGCAAATTCTTTGAGGATATTTTTCATCATGTAGATGAGTCCTAAGACATGACACAAAAGGAAAAGAAATGGCAGTAGGGGAGGGAGTTAAGCCCAGCTTCTTGTCTTCCTCTGAGGCCATGGCAGTGGCAGTTGGGATGGTGGGGGCCTTTCATCTGCTTCTGGATCTAGGCATGTGCCTCCTGCCCTGCTTCTTCTCTTCCCCCAAGGCCAGGGCAGTGGCAATTGGGATGTAGAGAAGCTTGCTACAGATATGCTGGCAACAATTAGCATTTCACTGCCAGTATTCTCCTCCCTCCCCAATATTAGGATTTAATAAGGGCATCAAAACATCCAGAAGAATGAAGTGAGAAACAAGATGCTCCTGAGATGTTTGAACTAGCTGCCTCACTTCACAATTTCAAAAGGTGGGTTTGTGTTTGACTCTGTGCTGCTCACAGGTATTCAAGCAGAGGGGCACACATCTTGCAAGCATCCCTACTTGGATGCTTCCAACGTCCTATAGTGTAATGGTTCCATGACTGAAGTGAGATCTGAACTTTCTCATACTGACTCCATCATTAGTATTTTAATTTTACTGATAAGAAAAAAACGGTTACTTAAACCTCAGACAGAACTTGGATTCTCTAGGTCTGAATCCACTTTACCAAGCTCAGTGGGTTGTGTAGCATGTGAAATTGCACTCTACTGAGTCATACCACTAGTTCTTCTAGCTCTATTCTAACTGGCATACGCTCTCCAGTCACTCCATATTGATGTGGATGGGGAACATCAATGTGCTACTAGGGGGCCAAAGGAAATCCTAACCAGAAAATCTTAGCCAGAATGAATGGTTCCAGAAAATAGATTTATTTACCTCTGAGGTAATCATAGATAATTAAATCTGTTTTTAAAACTGGATTCCCTAGGTATGAATTCCATAGGTCTGAATCTACTTTACCAAGTTCAGTGAGTTGTGTAGCATGTGAAGTTGCATTCTAGAGTCATACCACTAGTTCTTCTAGCTGTATTCTAACTGGCATACTCTCTCAGTCACTGCATATTGATGTGGATGGGAAACATCAATGTGCTACTAGGGGGCCAAAGGAAATCCTAACCAGAAAATCTTAGCCAGAATGATTGGTTCCAGAAAATAGATTTATTTACCTCTGAGGAAATCATAGGTAATTAAATCTGTTTTTTAAAATTACTATCATATTGCAAAACCAGTCCAAACACAATGGCTGGAATTCACTAAGGCACTTACAAATGCATAGACTAGAGTTACACATATGTGACTGTTTCGTATTCATGATCCTTACTTACTAGTTTTGGAAATATGTAGGTACTGTGAAAGTTCTCCAATCCCCACTTACCAGGCAGCGAGTGAGAGGAATCTCTTCTCCTGTTGATTTGGAAGCAGCTGACTGGCATTCCCACCATCCCATGAATGATCTCCAGTTGGAGGGGGGATTGCAACAGGTATGTCTGCTTCTGGCTATTGCACTGGAGATCACTCACGGGAGGGGTGGCAATGCCAGTCTGCTGCTTCCTGCTCAACAGGGGAACAGACTCCAGTTGCTCACAACAGCTGCTGCCCAGTAAGTGGGAACTGGGCTCGGGGGCAGGCTGGAAGACACTACTTAGCTATGTAACTAAGGTACTAACATAGCTAAGTAGGTGATATAGAATTCTGGCCAGCATCTATTGGAGTACATTGGACCACAATTAAACTAATGAACCAGTGAATCAAATGAACCAATAGGGGACTCTGAAGGAGAAAACAAAAGAAATGCCTTGGTGAAATACTAGGTTCGCAACAGAAAAATGAAAGAGAAAAGAGCAAAAAATCACTAGTGAAATACTGGGTTTATAACAGGAAAAAAAAGCAGATTTTGGGGGGGAAGGGGGAGAAAGCCTAGATGAATTCCTGGACTCATAGCAATTGAGGCAGGGGTGGAAACCACGAGACCCACCAGATGTTGTCAGGCTGCAGCTCCCATCATTCCTAGCCATCATACCAAATGGTGAGGAATGCTGGGAGGTACAGTTCATCAACACTTGAAGGAGTGCATGAGTCCCATTCCTGAACTAATGGAAGGGAACTGAGAGACCTCAGCTACCTAATAGGAGTTTGCCTTATTTCTTACTTCTGTTATATATTCACACTGTGAGAGTGTTAATTCTTGTGTCAAAATAAAGTGAACATGGAACAGAATTAACTGGCTAGGATTAAATTTATTCCTGGAATTTATGGAGCAGGCAAAATACAAAGGTGTTTTCCTTAACCAGTTTTGAGAAGTTGCTGGGGACAAAATAGACCCTGATTTACTTGGGTGTTTGGTAATGTCACTTTCCTATTCATTTCAACTGGTGAAATAACAAGCTCCTGACAAGTCAGTGAGTTAAATATATATTTTAAAAAGTGAGAAAGGGTTGGGGAAATGAAACACTACAAGACAGATGACACCCACAATTTTTGAGGAATAGACGGGGTATGATGTGGCTTAGGTTTGCTAGAAGAAGTTTTACGAATAGATCAAATAACTCCTGGGATCCACAGCAATCTCTTTAGCTTGGAGAGGTTAAGGTCCCAGGGAGAGTCTCTCCCTCTCCACTTTGCTACCCAAGATCCTTTAACTCAAATCGCAGAGGACAAACTTTATGACCTTCAGCCTGTGCCATTGAACTGTTGTTGCATCAAACTATAAACTGAAGTTAATGCTTCATGTTGCAAATTCACAATATTAGAAATACCTTGGTGCTTACTCGTTCTAAGAAATTATTTCCTTATATCTATGTGAGCCATTGTGGTGTCTGCGAATTGGACTATGACTCTGGAGAACAGGGTTTGAATCAACTGACTGGGTGACCTTAGGCAAGTCACATTTTCTCAGCCTCAGAGGAAGGCAAAGGCAACCCCCCCCCCCGAACAAATCTTGCCAAGAAAACCCCTATTATAGGGTGGCCTTAGGGTCACCATAAGTCAGAAATGACTTGAAGGCACACAACAACAAATCTATTTTTTTTAATCTAACAAGAAATGTGGCACCAATGGTATGTTATTTATCAAAGGTATTCAACAGCAGCTGACAAAGATTTCTGGATTTTCCTATTCATTGAGTTGGGAGAATGAGAGCCATTTTTCATTTTAATTTTCTCATTTATTTATTTATTTGCTCCCAGGCCAAACAGAAGAGCTTTCTATATCTGTATATTGTAGAGGAATACACACAGTAACTTTTAATTTTAGGGGAAATCACTGCAAAACTGTGTAAAAATACAAATGTTTTGAGAAATGCACATGAAAATAAATAGAAATGTTCCTGTGGGTGGAAAAGGTGCAGACTAGATTTAAAAAAAGAAATGAGTTGGAAGGAACTTAACTTTGTGGGAATGAATGAAATTCATTAATAGATTCATCTTTCTTTAGTTTATTGTTCTAATGTTGACAAGGTAGGACAGCTAGGGGACAAAAAGCTGGACTTCAGACTGCTTTATGATAACTGTAAATCAGTTTTCAATGTATGTGGCCAAAGCTGCTGTATGTATTCAGGTCTCTAGAATGGAAAACACTGTGAAATGGAAATATTTCTTTGTACATATGAGGTAGACATGGACTAAGGAACCTCAGTTAATTTGGCCTTGCCAAGGCACCTTAAAGGGATTTCTCTCTGTGTTTATCAGTTCATGTTTCCATTCTACTTTGCAGTGTTCAAGATTTTCTCTTTCTCTCTCTTTAGAAATGAATATCTCTTTCCTCCACTGTGGGTCTCTTCAAGCTTACTAGCCTAGACTATGTGGCACAGAAGAAATGCTAAGCGGTCCAGAGTTTTGCGCCAGCACTTGAGATACAGACATATTTGCTTCAGAGCCCTGCTAATTTTAAGCCTTAAATGGCAAAATGCTTATTAAAGAAAATGCAGATCTATTGTCAGAAATTACTCTGAATTGCCATAAACATTTCTGATGATTCCTATGGTATACATATTCCATTTTATGTGGACAGGATGATTCAAAGCTTAATCTAAAAGCTGATTCACATTCTGTATGGCAAGGGTACTTGAAACATATGCAGTAGGTATTTTGAGCAGCAAAAATATTCTTTTTAAAAGAGAGAGAGAAAAAGAAAACCTGGAAGCCTTTATAAAGCTAGTAAAGCTCCAAGTGTACAATCCAGGTTTCCACAGCACCTGGCTTATAATTAAAAATGTTTTACACACACAGTCCAGGCTACAAGTCTACAAAAACTGTAAAACAGACATACTACATGAACTGTTCCTGCAAGGCAGAAAGCATACAGCAAATAAAAGTCCTGGCACATCGTATTAGAAGGCTCTCTCTTTAATTCTAATGAATGTAGTCTCATTTCGACATTGTTCAAGCCTTAATACTTCGCTCAGCCTATGCTCTATTGTTACAACATCAAAGACCGACTGCTGGCTCAGATACAGTCAATATGAAAAGAGATGCCCCCCTAAATTTACTGCTTGACTGCATTCCCTTTAAATGGACAGTGCTGTGGTTCTCTTTCAAAGAGGTATCACAGACATAGATCTTCTTTATAGGACATCATGTACAATAAACTGGAGCTATAACTTTGCAGAAAAGCAAAAGGGAATGAATAACGTGAAGCACCTTTAAAGAATCCCCATGAGGTGAACATTCCCTATAAAAATATCACTGTGGTTACCAACTTTTAAAAATGCTTGGTATGTTCTGGCCATAGTTCAAAGCTCTTTTGGTGATATATTTTATTTAACTGAGTAATTTAATTATATTTCAGTTGGGCTGTTCTCTTATACCTTATATATTCTGATTTCCCCCCACTCAGTAAAGTAGTGACATCCATAGTTGGATACAGATAACACCACAAATCTACCCACTGCAAAAAGAGTTTCCTCATCTCCTATTAATATGTTTTGATGCTTAATCATGACTAAACCAATGAAACTACAAAATAAGAAATGCCTTGCCTTGAGAAAGAAAAAAATCTATAGCCTCATTACATTATTTTGTTTCCATTCTGAGCAGTGAATGTTTTGAAGCTATTTGGTCCAAATAGAGCTTAAGATCAGTTACACATAATACCGCCAGAATCTACATCTTCATTCACTATGAGAAATTTAATCCATCCTTGTTACTGAGCTATTTTAACAGTTGCAGATGCTACAGCTATGTTAAAAATGGGGTCACAGCATGCTTCAAGGTCCATGGAGGAGGCATACACAGAAGCATGAAGGCCAAGAAAAACAGGATGGGTGTCCTGCTTAACCCCCCCTACACACACACACACACACACCAGCAAGGACATCAGTAGCTGTTTCAGCCTATTCAAAATAAATGAAGGCAAAGTTCCAAAACAGGGCCATATCTTTACTAACTGAAATGTCAGAGAACAGTGAGCGAGATTTCTTGGGCCAGATGTTAAGGTAAAAGGGAGGGACGAGAGAAAAGGCCGACCATGATATAAGAATGAAGGCAGATGTAATGTTTGAAGGGTAAAAACAGATGTGACATTCCAAAGTGTGGTGGAATTGGTTTTGAACATGCATTTGAAAGTGCATGTTCATTCTGCACTTAAGTCTTGTCTATACAAGGGGGGGGGGGGGCGGAATACGAACACGTCTGAAAAAGCAAGAATTCACAATGATGTGACTTGTCTTCATGATCAAAGAGCCCTCCTAAACTCCACATGACCCCCTAGCCAAGATGGCAGCTGCGAGATATTTACTCATGATTTTAAATCTGCCCTCACCATTAAAAAAAGACGAAAACAGTTTCCCATGGTGCGCACAAGCGATAGTTCATATTTAAAAAAAAAAGGGGGGGAAGAGTATAAGATCACTGTTTTATTGACTTACTGGGCCCACACTTAGCTGAAAATTTAACATGGTGGTCACAGGCACTTTCACTGTTTGCTAGCCCTGCCCCCATGCTTGTCCAGCCAATCAGATTATGCTGCCTGTTCGTATCTGTGTGAATGTGAGTGTTCAAACAATCGCATTTGCATGCCATATGGAGCTTTTTAAAAAATCCAGATGAAGCCCCAGACACGACACACATGGACTTTTCAGTGGACTTTGATGCCCCCCTTCCGAATGACACGCATTTATACACATGTCTGTATGAACAGATCCCCATATGTTCACATGCTTTTCAGATTATTTTGACCGTATAGACAAGACCTTCGTTCCAAGTGCTTTCGAACAATTCTGGGAAAAGCCCTAAAAACAAATGGCCTTAAACACATCAAATGATACTCAAATCATTTCTGCCATGCTTTAGAATGTCCAATTGTCTTCCTTTCATGGTATCTTAAGGAACAGCCTCCATGCTTCTGGTCTCAGGCATCTACACAAATGTAACAATTAAGGTTGGTGAAATAATGCCTTCCTTCCTTGGCCTCCCTAAGGGATGTGTGGCTTGAAGGTTAGTTTACATATTTTTAGGTGCTGTACACTTCAGTGAGGTAATTTCATAGAGAAAGCTAGCGGGGAATGATGTCACACTGCTGTTGGGGGAACATACAAAAAGACTATTGGAAGCTGCAATACACACGCTTAATAATTAAAGTTAATAGTTTTAATAGGTTCAAAAACAAATAAGTAGGAGAGAAATCCTGGTATGTTTCCCAACTCTGTTCAGACTGCAGACAACTTTAACTATCATGAGTTTCAAGTCTGGATCTCATATTGTCTATTAGATCACACTGGTGCTCAGTGGTGGTTCTGATGTCAGTAGGAGGGTGAATGTGTTCTGGATTTCTTTCTAAACATAACAGGAGCTCTCCAAGGTGTTGAACCTCTTTCAGACACCAGGTTTGGAACATCATGGATATGTCCTTTAAAGTTTGTGCTAAAACACTGATATGAAATCCATTAGCTGGTACTGCTGGGTTTCTATTGCTCTTTCTGAGAGAATACAACGTTTAGCTTTGTTACCTGCTCTAGAGGAACAGAATAAGAGGGGAAAGAGTGGGAGGTTCTTAGACCAAATGTTCTAGGACAGAAGTCAGAGAACAGCAGGAATAAAGTCTGATGCTGCCTATACCTGGTACTGGCTACAAATTTCCCATAGATGGCTCATATCCTTTCTTGTCCTTCTCCCAGATACTCAGGTAGCTTAGGCAGCAAGTTAGCAGGCTGGCACTGCAGGGAGACTGTCAGGTAGGAAAGCCACATTGCTCCCAAATTTGTACTCACCACTGGCACCAAACCTTAGTGCATATCTATATGAACTATAATCTCTTGGTTCAGGCATTGTATCAAAATGCTCTGTAACTGTCCAAATTGCTGTTTTGTTAAAGGAACAAATACACACAAGCCCTCAGTTCGCCTTAGACCTTCCCCACCTCCTTTACTTCTGGGAGCTTGATAAACTTATTCTGAGCTATGGTTGTTTCAGATTAGTGACTGTCTCTTTAACAGGAGACAGCAGGTGGAAATGCTTATAGTATTCCCAGAGACTGAGGTCTACCTCAGTGAAAATATTTAGAGAAATGGAAGGTAGAGGCTTTCCAAGCACCTATTAAAATGAACACTAGTCAGTCTGCAGAGCTGTTTTGCCATCTTGCAATAATCAAAAGGTTTGAATTCCAGGCAACCTCTGTGAAGAAATGGTAATCATATCTTAGAAGATAGTAAAATTTGCTAGGAATATGCTGAACTTGACAAAACAGTGCTACAACAAGGAAGCACCTCATCTCAAAACCCTTTTTGTTTAAGTCTTCCATTAAAGAAATACCTGCAAGAACAAGCAACATTTGGTTATTTCAAATAATAATAGTATTGCCCCAGGTGCCTGGCACAAAATGTATATGGCACCCTCTTTCTGTTCCTCTATCGTCCTTCTGGCAGTGTTCTTCAATTAAATTGCTGGGGAGGTTGGCACCACCTTTCAATTGCATCCCTCCAGGCATTTCCTGTTCCGCACACCTGCTTACCTTGGTGCAGACGCTCAATTTCCTATTATTGCACACAATCACCAAAACAGATTTACTGGCGCCACCCTGGATATTTTTTTTATCATGTAGTAGGCAATTATATCATTTACAGTATACATTGTTGCACTGTGGTGAAATATGGTAGGGCAATAGCTAAGAAGCAGTGGATGATATCACACGTGGGCAGCCTATGGAGGAACAAAGCCCCATGCCTTTGGTCTTCAAAGTTGGGTTAAAACATTCCAGTTGACCATGCCCTGGTTTAAAACAAGACACACAGACCATTAGAACAACAACTACTATTACAAGATGCTGCTGCTGCTGTTGTTGTTTTTTAATTATTTTATTTTAATAACGTTTTCATCAATAAAACCAAGCTTAAGCAGTCAATAGTTTGTTACAGAACTCTTTCTATAACTGCAATAACATACATAAATCAAAAACAAAATATAACAAGTAATCAGAGAAGGGAGGAAGCGTCAAGTGTCATTGCCATCCACTATAAAGCTACATAAATCATCTATGGTCATTATTTTTGTTGTCTTTATGTTCAGCTCCAGCCCTGCTTTCGCACTTTCTTCCTTGTCTTACAAGATACTTAGGCCTAAATCCAATTGTTAGTTCCATTTAAAGCAAGCCAGCTGAATCATCTGGAACTTGGTAAGTTAAACTTTGTGTATGTTCTATTTCAGTCGGTCTACCCTAATTGGGACTAACGATCTGATCTGGCAGGGAGTTGGACTGGATGGCCCTCGTGGTCCCTTCCAACTCTACAATTCTATGATTCTAGGATTGATAACTTAACATCCTCCAGATGTTTCTGGATTGCAACTTTCACCAGACTTAGTCAGTATAATGAATGGTGAGGGATCATGGAAGCTGCAGTCCAACAACCTCTGGAAGGGCAGGTGTTGTCTACCTCTGACCTAAAACTAATTCTCAGTTCCAGCTTGAGTAGATCTACTGAATCAATACAACTTACTTTAGACCTTTGGACCTATTTGTCTACCTCAAGAACAACAACCAATGTCAATCAGATTTCCATGCAAACAAGTTACAGAAATGATTCAAGCAGAGTAGCTGCCAGGTCATAATATCACAACAAAAACTTTTAATTAGAGCAGGAAGGGAATTATGCGGATCTGCAGATGTTGTTAAGACTGCACCTCCCAGCATTTCTTACCATTATGGGCTATGCTGGCCAGGGCTGATGTGATCTGTATCTGGAGGACCACTTGAATCCCATCCCTGGATGAGAGAAATGTACTCTTCTCTTAGAATTGCTATGAAATAGTATCTCATACTAACATTCTTCTCAATATTGTTGGTACAGGAAATGCCTAATAGGAATCACAGTCAATTTAGATTACAAGCTGTGCTGTTGGGGCCTTCCTTTCCCCATACTATCATTTTAAAAACTGAACTACTACAAATATTAGCATTTTCCCAATACTGTCCATCTACATATATAATTCTCTTGGGTATGTTGCCTTTCCCAGTGTGCTGACTGGCTGCTCAGGAAACACACCCAACCAATCACCACCCACATGCAAATTCCCTCTCCACATCACAATCCACTCAGTCTATATCACCACCACACAAGGACCCCTCCCTCCTCTCACTCCCTCAGCCACTCATCAGTCGTGGGCTGCGATGAGATTCAGGTAGTCAACTGATGGAGACGGTAGGATGTCACTGCCACTGGGCTGGAGCCAGGCAGTCAACTGGTGGCGGCTGCAGGAGGGTAACAGAGCAAGTCACCCTCAGCAATTCCAGGAAAAGTGTGGAACACTGAGAAGGGGGAGGAGGAATTTAAATCCCCAGCCTACCTTACAGGGTTGTTGTGAGGTCTACCTGGAGTTTTTGGGGAGTTTTTAAATGGTGTATGGTACACCGGGTCCAGCTAGTTAATATTTAAAGCTGAAAGTTGTGGCTGCAATATTACCCATTACAACTTCATTCTTAAGATGTAAGTTAAATAAAAGTGAGCAGATACAATTCAGCAGCATTTGCACTCCTTATAAGGCTGATGCCCACTTTACTATTGCTCTTTCCCAAGATACAACTGCTATATTTGCAGGGATAAACTCCACTTTACCTGAGGTGGACAATGGTGCACCTGGATCTTATTGGACTGCAGTTCCCATTAATCTTGGCCTCCACAGCCAATCATGATAGAGGATGGGACTTGGAAGGTCACAAATTGCTCCCCTGACTTTGTCTACTGGAAGCTGCTCTTCTCTTAAAAGAGACCAAATGTGTATAAATGCAGTCAACTGCCTTTGTCAAATGGCAGGTGGATATACATAGGGAAAGAAGAAGAGGATGAGGCCCCTGAAAGTGATTTTTAAAAAACACAAGTGTTCTTTGTTTTAAAATATAATGTACTTATACCCTATTTTACAAAATGCTAAAGCCCACAAAACAACAGTTTTAAATGTTACCAGTACATAGTCTGCATGTAGTTATGGATAAATGTAAAATTGCCCATTAGTGCTGTACACAACTATCAGTAGGGTACTAGAAACTTCCAAGAAGTGTTATTAGTCATCTGCCCTTTCTGAGATGTTTATCCCTGAAATCAAAGTTGAGCTGTCATTTTCTGACTTTTTTTGTCCAAGACTTACTAAAACAAATGCATCATTGGGCATGTTTGTGCTAGAGAGAATTTTTTTTAGCATTAGTCATGATATTCCTGCATTGACTGGCAGATCTTTGTGCCCTCATTCCAAAAAAGCAGTTCACTCTCTCCTAGAAGGAAATGGCATCTTGATATGATGTAGAGCAGATGTTTTAAGGTGTTCTGCCCTTCATGGAATCCTTCCTAGGCCACTATCTAGTCTGCTGAGAGATTATTCTGAGGGCTCATCTACACTGGCAGGAATTCCAGCTTACCTTTGGGTTACCCTGGTCTGCATCGGCCATGAGCTTGTCCACACGATCGCCATACACACTGAGGCGAGCTCAGGAGCACTGTTCACACAGTTCTCCTTTCTGAACTCACCCCAGTCTGATAAACTGCAGTATGTGTGCCCACACGGCTGTGGCCACTCTGGATTTCCCTCCTTCCCCCATGAATGCGAAGTATATATGTCTACATCACCTCTACCTCTTTTTGCATAGCTTGGGTGGCTTTGGACATCCTATTAAGTGGAGGCACGCACAGCTAATGATATGGGTATGCTAGCACTGTATGTGCTTCTCCGAAAAACTGTCATATACGCAAAATAAATGGCAATGAAGGAATCGCTAAAAAGTGAAATTGGAACAGGAAAAGAGGCATTTTGTGGCGGGAAAGGTCAGCTGATTACCTGGCCTAGGGAGCCTCCTCCCAACCTCTTCTGCCCACCCACTGAAACTCCTTCCCCCTGGCCCACACCAATGTCACTATGGAGCACAGTCCACACACACACACACACACACACACACAGAGAGAGAGAGAGAGAGAGAGAGAGAGAGAGAGAGATCTCCAGATTTTCTGCTCAAATCTGGAGTAAATCCCAATTATTTTTTGTCCAGATTAAAGCCCTGAGGTGCTGAAAAGACGTAGATTTGAGCTGTATGGCATCTGGACAGCTTGCTGTGAAAACAAGGCGAGATAGTTTTGTTTGCCCTGTGTAGACAAGCCCTGATTCTGCTGCAGAACTACTGTAAAAGAAGAAGGATTCTACCAAACATGAGCAACTTTTGCTCAACTTTGTCAAGGAAACACTGAAGGCACAGCCTGGTATGGCAAGGAAGGATTGGTAGTAATGAGCAAGTTAACTTTTAGGAAAGTTTGTCTGCCATGACAAACCTGTAGCAAACCAGGTCATCATGGGACTAACAAAGTGATGATGGCCATCACACACAAATTCTATTATAATACCCAGAGAGGACTAAGATGCTGCATAATGCTGTGTAAGAGGAACATGCAAAGGACAAGTCAGCATATAAAGTATGAAGTCTTCAATTTGACCAAAGATGTAAATGCCTGTCTGTTTTGAAAGTAGTACTCCCAGATACTTAATACTCCTCTCTGAATATGTGTGGAAGGCATTGCTAAATACTCTAGTTCAATGAAAGCATGGATCCAATGTTTGAAAAAAAAAATCCATGGAATGATTCTTTATGGGTGGTATGGGCTACTGTTGAGGTTCCAGGTGGCCAATTTTCTGTACCTAGAACCTCGGTGTGCTCGTGAACGACCAAAATGTTTTAAAAGCAAAACAAAACAATAAACCTAGAACTGGCTGGTCATCCATTTCTAGTTTTGAAAAACAAGCCATTTTTGATGTTAAACAATGCAGGAAAGGCCTGAAATCTATTTGAAAGATCAATTGCCAGTCTTGGAGGACTGCAGTACAGGCAATTTTCCCTCTTTTTTTGACTGGGGGGAGTCTGGAAGCTTCAGGGCCAAAAATACAAGGTGGAGGTGTGTGTGTGTGTGTGACAGAGAGAGAGAGAGAGAGAGAGAGATTCATGCATCTCCAGGGTTATCTTTTGCCTACCATTTTAAATTCCCTATCTATCTTCTTCTGCATCCTGATCAAAGAGTTTATGATCACCACAGAATGATACCCAGAAGACAAAAGGCTGCAGCCACACTGCAGAAATAATGCCATTTGACATGGCTTTAACTGCCATGGCTCAATGCTATGGAATTCTGGGATATGTAGTTTTGCGAGATATTTAGTCTTCGCTACTAGAGAGCTCTGCTGCCACAACAATCTACAAATCCCTGGATTCCACAGGATGGAGCCATGATAGTTAAAGCAGTGTCAAACTGCATTATTTCTGCAGTGTGGCAGCAGCCAAAGCCTCATAGTTCCCAGCCAAATGTTGGCAGCCCTGTGCCCAACCTTCAAATCTCTGTTGTTCAAGCCAGCACTGCTTGCCAGCACTGCTTGCCAAGACAGACATTATCCAGTCTGCTCAATCTCCGCCTGTACTTGATGGACAGCAGATAGAACCTGTTAGAACTAGACTGCAACCTTAAGCCTGCCATAAGGAAGGCAAATGGTGTGCCAGGAGGGAGTCCAATAATGTCTCCCACTTATTTTGGAAAGTCTCTAAAGAGACGTTGATTCTTTCACCCCAGATTTCAGACTAGAAACTGTTTTTTAAAAAATTAAGTATTGGCTGTTCTAGGCTAGATTAAAAATAAGAGCTTTGCAACACCACAATTTTTAAAATTTAGAATAAGATAATGGTTCCTCTTTGCAACAGAAGCTTCAGTGACCAACATACTCCTAAAACCTCTTTTATTAAGTAAAATCAAACCAAGTCATCAGCATAAAATAAATCTATCAATTGTAGGGGCAAAAAAGGCGAGACAACAATCATTTGTTATTATTGTAAAAATTAAAAAGAGTGGGGGAAGGGACACAGCCCTGATATTAATGTTAACTGATTCTATTCGGTATCCATATTACTGAATTTGACTTACATTACCTTAGTCTAACAACAAAATAAGCTAGAACAATTTTTATTGTGTGTCTAAGCGAGATGCCGTCTTCCCCCCTCCCCATCACACAATAAACACCAACCACAAGCTTGTTGGAAAATGTTGGCAATAAATGGCCACAACTTTATTGATGACAGCTGCAATTGGTTGGCATCACACACGGGTCCAGATCCAGCCATTGACCAACCCGCCTGTTGGTCGATACGCCCATTGTCGACCTGCATATCAACAAGTGCCAGAAAATAGGGGAAGAGACCCTGCAGGTCCCTGATGCCTGCTGTCCAACCTCATCCTTCCCCTTTCACCAAAGAAGGGGGTGCATCCAGAAAGTACATACCCTGAGATGGCATGTACTCCTGGCCCATGCCCCCTTTCCCTTCGTCCCCAGGGGTCTCCGTGACCTTGACGGAGACCCCAAAACTGATGACCTTGGATCAAGACCCATGCCAACTGCCCCAAAGTTGTGACGGTAAGAAATTGACCAATGAAATGATTAGCCTAGAGGGTGGGTGGGTCAGCTCACAGAGAGCCACTGGCTGGTCTGGTGCAGCGACTGGGAATTGATACCCGGCTGCCGGATCAGAGGGAAGCCTACTGCAATAGGTGGCTTCCCTCTCTCCCCCCAGCCTATTGGATTCAAACATGACATCTGCCTCTGATTGGCTGCCCTGCTGAGCCTTCTGGCCAATCAGAACAAAACAGCTTCACTCCTATTGGTTGCTGCTTTGTCCTGCACAAAACTGTGCATGCAGCCTGCCAGGTGGAAGAAGGACACCATATGGGGCCCACCATGCTTTGTGTGGGGAGGGGAACAGAAACCCCTCACCGGGACTGCAAATCGGCCACCAGGTAAGTCTGGCAGCCTTATTATTGTTATTTACATCCCATATTCAGAAGATCAAAAACAAATTAAAAATGGATAAAGGCTCTAATCCCCCTGCTCATCAATTTATTTGAAGCCTTGATAATACAACTAAAAACTCAACTGTACTCCTATATTTCCTAAAACCAGTACTTATAAAAACAGTACTGTACTCCTATATTTCATAAAACCAGCTTGTTCTTTAGGTATAAAAGAAATTTTGTTCTCCCAAGTGCTTAGTTTATACAACAAGTACAAAGAATATACCTTTGATTTTGTGAAAGCTAACAGACCTGTCATTCTTTGTGTTGGATGAATCTCCCTCCCCACCCACTTTTAAAAGGACAATAATATCTGGTTGGCCAGCCTTGCAGGTAGGTACTGGGTATGTTTACAAAATGTTACAAAAGGAAATAGCCTGGCTAAACAGAAGCCTATGACCAACCAAAGCAAAAATTTCTGGAGGAATCACGTCCTCCAAAGGAGATTTATGTTAACCATGGTCTGTGGCATTACTAACGCCAGTATCACCCCTCCCTTCCTCTTTACAACCCCTAGTGCCGCCATTGACCACTGGTTACTTTTGAACAGATGCAATACTAAATCAAGGTTGAAGCATGAGAAGAGAGAAGCAGGGAGAAAATTATGCTGAAGAAAGAGAAAGTAAATAGGAGAAAGTGCACATTTTGAGGCTAACACTGGATTGACAACTCAGGATGCACAGCAAGCCAGTAGTATGCCTGCACCAAGCTTCACTCATGCACCATCTAAGTTGTGACTATTCTCCTTATAGTACATGAAAACCATTCAAGAGTTAGCTTGAGATGTTGTATGTATTTAGTACCCAATATATTTTTGCTTGTTATGTCTCATTAACAAGCCTTCAGACTGCTGGGCATACATCTAACCCCCAAACTAACCTAGCTCCTCCCCTGTCTACCCATCCTCTTTCAATAGCACAGGACTAGGTAAGTATGAAGGTAAGTTTTATTCTTTGTAGAGACAAGGAAATGCTTGAATTTTTAAAAGCCCTAAACTGTAAGTAAAATTCACTGATACAGTAATCATGATTTACTTTTGAGATGCAAGAGTCACAACTTCTGAATGAGTTTAGCCGGAAACAGCATTTGCTACCTTTAAAAATTCAATGTGTAGCCAAAATCTGGAAAGTGAAACCAGTGACAGACAACCAATATCATGTGGGATCCCTGAGAATCTGAACTTTTCATTTATTGGGGTTGGAGTTTGATAGTTATGAAGAAAATGGTGAAAATCTAGCTGTTTATATGGACAGGGTCTGGTTAATCTCTTGACATTTTCAATTACAGGATCGTAAGAAAAGGGCATCTGCTTAAGGCCTTTCGAGAGTTGCTGCAGTTAAAGAACAGACAGCAAGAATGTTACTTGGTGACGGTGTAGAGAAACCTCATATATTCATAAGCAGTCTGCATATGTTTCTCTTTACACCTCCTATTTTCCCCATGTCCATATACAGCATTCTCTTTTTCCTTGCTATGGTGTGTATGCCTCCCATCTTGGCTGCCTCTCACATTTTAGGCAGAGGGAACTGCTTGCCTAAGGCAGCAGCACATGAAGGACAGAGAAATGTACGTGCTTCCACCAAGAAGGCCCAAGCTTCCACCAATCCCAAAAGCCTTGCAAACACATAGCTCTCAAATCAGACAGGCCACAAAGGCATGGTTCTGAGAGTGTCCCTCCTCACAGTCAAACCTTGTGACGGAGGTCCTCTGGGAGACTGCCTCTGTTGCAGCAGCCCATTCAGGTGGCTTCCCAGGACCCCTGCTTCCTTCCCAAACAATGCCTGCCTTTGAGGAAAGAAGTCTCATAGCCCTGCCTGGCTCTGCTCAGAGTTCTGGCCACATTGTGTGGTAAGGGCTACTCTTCACAGAGCTCAACTATCCAGTCTCACTGTCATAACAAGAGAGGGGTGCGTAGGGATGGAAGGTTTCAGAGCAATGGGGCTACACCACAACACACACCCCCACGTAGTAAAAGAACTCCCACCTTCCTGCTTCTGGGGATGTACCAAGAGGACTAACCCTCTTGTAACATATCCTTTGAACACCAACTTGTTTTAGTTTTGTCACAGGATTTCGAGAGGGCCTGAAGATGATCCTTCATTGTCAAGAACTGAGAATCTACACAACTCAGCCTGTTGTTGTCGTTCACAGGCTTGTTTGAGAAGCAATATAACAGACAGCTTTGAAGGGCCTTAGAATGAGTGGTCTCAGAAACGGATTTAAAGTTCAATTTGTATTAAGTGAAAAAAAATGCTTTTTTTATTTTGCTGTGTGCATTAAATATGAGCACTCATATGATAAGTACCCTTTCATTTCACAATGTTCTTGAAGAGTAAGTGGTGGCAGGGTCTTACAACTCTAGGTGCATAGTTGCAGCCAAAATACTGAAGTCTCCAGTAAGAAATAATTCTTTTGCTCCAAATCTCTACTTTGTGATACTAGCAAGTTCTTCACAAACTCATTAAGGATACAGTCTTTAACATTCTTCCTACAAGGTAGTGGGGTGTGGGGAGAGCAGGGCCAGCCCTACCATTAGATAGAGTGAGGCAACAGCTTGAGGCAGCTAATTTCTGATGTCATGTAAAGCCAGCAAAATTGTTACTTATTTAGTCTATTATCACAAAGTATTATTCCTAGTTGTTTACTCTATTATCACAAAGTGGCACTATAAAGACTAATATGTTTTATTTGGCATAAGCCTTCATGGAATTTGGCTCGCTTCATCTGGAGTTCAAGTAAGCTTGTCCCAGGGGTTATCTACACTGGCTCCGTAATTTGGGGCTAGTCCAGAGCATTGTGCTCTGGAGCTGCCCCGGATTGACATGGATGCTAGCTACACATACCGGAGTGGATCCACGCCGTAGTCCAGGTGGGCCAACAGGCTGACATTGCATTGGCTCCATTGAACTGTCCCCCTTGGTGCTGCCACCACTGCCTTGCCCACCAACAAAGCTCTCTGTAGAGTCTGGCCATCACCCTGCTGCTTGTGAGGTCAGAACCACACCATGTGATCAAAAGGAAGGGGTTGCTAAGCCAGCCTGTTGGGTAATATGAACAGACTTCATTGGGAATGAGGCTGCTCTGCACCAGCACAGATGGAATTATCTGTTGCATTAAGAAAGCAAGGCAGACATTAGAGAAGCAAATAAATAACTGAATAAAGTAGAAAAGATTTAATAGAACTTTCATCCTTAGTCTCTAACAACAACAAAATCTGTGTCCCAGGACTTAAAGTATCACATTTTACTAGGAGTCTGCTAATCTAAAAGAGTATGGTGATCTAGGCCTCTCTGTGGCCTCAAATGCATCTTAGTGCTTTTGCATTTAATAAAAATAAAATACATTTCAATGTATATATAGGCTCCATATAGTCTGGGATTAAAATGCAGCCTTGATATCTAAAAGAATATGCCAAGAAGAGCATTCACCTGCTGCTTGTGGCTGAATGTAATCACCTGAGAATGGGTTAAAAATGTATTTTTTCAGAATTCCAAAAGTGAGAGACACAAAGAACAAAATCTAGCAATCATTTGTTCCAGGGTAAGTCAGGCTTGCCAGATGTTGCCCTTAGAAAGGCAGCAATTCCTTAATTCCTGCCCATGGTGTTAGACCTCTGGGTGAGTCAGCAGACTGTCAGCTGTGGGTGCTGCAGGCAACACCACAAACATAATTTTCCAATTTCCAGATGCCCCCTCCCTGAACTAGGTCAAAGTTCTGCTGGTATTTGCTGCCCTAGTTTATTTAAGGTTAAACTGCCCATCACACCTGGCAGGATCTAGAGAGCTTTGAAAAACAAACAAACCAACCCCAACCCCAATAGAGATACATATATGACTTGTACAAAAATACTTTTTGGTTTTGATGTTTCTGCAGTGTGTGTGTGTGTGTGTGTTTCAGCCTGGCCATTCTGGCACTGAATTAATCAAGGTGGATAAGTACTAGAGACGTTAACAAGGAATCAAATAATGCTACCTACAAAAAGCTTGTAACAGATGCTCCCGCTAGGCATAAGGTATGGCTACAATCAGACTATTTTCCTACTTTAGTTTCTCATCGCTGCAAAAAGAGAAGGAAACAAAGAAAAAGCAAAGTAGAGGTCCTGCAGACAGGCAAAGATTTGGAGGGAATTATAAACTGTCCTTACTGGACTTTTTCTGATATCCATACAGTGCCCTTCCTGTCCTGGTGTTTTTCTTGTGAATCACTAATCACTAAGGTAGAGTTTTTATTTCTTTGCAGGAATTTCCAATACAGGCTGGGGTAAATGTCAAACATCTGTATCCACTATCCTGATTGCTCCCACGGTATTTTGGGCAGTCCCACTGGTGACATTTCAAATGGGGAGTTTGTTACCTTTGGCATGGAAAACCTTTTTCTCTCATTTCATTTCCAGTCTGAATGCTTCTCTCTTTTTTTCTCCTTTTTAAAGTTACAGTGGTCAAGTATTACAGTCTTATATCATTTTATCACTATGACTATGGGCTCCTCTACACAGGCCAGAGTACACTGGCTCCCCACAGGCATATTCTGCCCAGAGATCAGGCTCATTCCTCTCCCATTACTGGCACGAAACAAGATGGCATCTAGACCGCCATGCCAGTTTGTTGCTGTAGCTGCTGCCATCCATGTCCCACTCTCTGAAGCCAGGAAGCCAACTTGCAGCACGTGAGCAAGGCCCCCTGTATGTGACCAGCCACAGGGCCTCCTTTCTGACTTCAGAAGAGCAACAGCAGATGGCAGCTGCAGCAACAGGCTGGCACGGGCTCCTGAAGTCATTTTTTCCAAGGTAACTTTAAAAAGCGGTGTGATGGACTTTGCCCTGTTTTGGTCCCGTCTTTGCTCTGGGGATCGTGCAGATGGCCTGAGGGCTAAACAGGCCAAATGACCTGCATCACCTGGACTGCAGAGCTCCAAGACGGAGCCAAGACAGGCCAAATAGCCCATCTAGACAAGGTCTACACACACACACACACACAGAGAGAGAGAGAGAGAGAGAGAGAGAGAGAGACTCTTAGAAATGGAAAACAGAAATAATGTGCCAGACCAGGCTATAGATAAATCCTGGTTACCAGACTAAAGGCTCCCCCACTCTTCTTTTTACAATTAAGAGTTTTAAGGGCCTTTTAATGGGGTACATTATATTTTTATCCTTTTTACTATGTTTTAATGTGTTTTAAAATGTTTAAGTTAGTGATTTAAATAGAATTGCCTAGTTATTTATTTTTTGTGTCAAATATGTTTTAGCTGCATTAAATTTTATTTTGCTGCAATCTGGCTTGGATCCCACACTGGTGGGTGGGATATAAGTCAATCAATCAATCAATCTTGTTCATCACTTTAGCACTATAACTACACACGCACACACAAAAAAACTTTAAAAAGAGACAAGGAATGTGGTACTGGGGGAGAAGCATGCAAGGGGAGGTGTTTAGTTCATGAAGGGAACAGTCAGAAACCATCTCATATCAAACCTCAAGGGAGATAAGAGTGGCTGAAAAGAAGCATATTGTAGCTGCACTATAAGCTGCAACAGTCCTGGGCCAAAACGTTGGTATGCAGGAGCCTAAACAGAAAAAGAATGCCCCAACATTTCTCAAACCATTGGACAGTCTGGAGGAGCCCAAAGACAACAAGGGCTTACAAATAACAACTACAGTACACCCACCATATTGTCAGGCTTGTCATCTGCTGATTGGAGCTCCCATGGAACACCACGCCCCATATTAGTAACTGGCAGCATGTGCACATGGTCACGTCAGCATGTGGTTGCATGCACGTACCATGATGGATTAATATAGGGCTTGAGCACCTGCATTTTTTCTTATCTGCAATGTGTGTGTGTGTAATCGAACTCTTGTAGATGGGAAGAGCCCACCCGTATTAGCTGACATTATCAGTTGGCTCATTCAGAAAGCAGCTGTAAACCTCTCCTTTAAAATGTCACAATACACGAACAAGATGTGAAGGAAGGAAGAATGCCCTGTTCTGACAAGGAAGATGTAAAACAGGAAAAGTTTACTCAACTTTGTCTAAAGAAAAAAAGTTTCTCCAAAAAATAAAAGTAAACAGGGATGATTAGCCATAAACTGTTTTGCATTAACAAAGAAGAGAGTAGTCAGTGTTTCCAGTACTGGAAAAAGACAATGCTGGAACATGGCTTGCAGTTGTCCAAATGCTATGGATGTCATTACATGGAAAATAAACCCCTCCTCTTCTCTTCCCCTGTAATATAACACACATGAGTATCAGAAGAGCTCATATGCTTCTTCAGCAGCACGTGGATCCATGTTTCCCATGTTTCCTCTAGTAAAGTTTGAAAGCAAGGAACCATATGGATTGGTCCAACCTTGTGGTTCCTTACTATGCAAACATGAATTGGGTAAGAAGAAGGAACTATGTCACTGGCCCTGCTCACATGGCTCCTGCAGTCACAATTTTTTCAGATAAAATTGTCAGATAAGTCACTTTGAATCCCATCTTGGGAGAAAGGAGGGATATAAATCCAATAAATAAGTAAAATAAAGATAGGATTTTTGATGCCATGGTGGCAACATAAGCTGTAAATGCAGAGATGGTGGATAACAGTACCAACCCATTCAATTCTGGAAACCCTCAATTATATATCAAGGGCCTCCTAAATCAAATGACTTCTTGCCAAGTACTCCTTGACTTAAACATTTGTAAAACTACTTTTTATTTTTATTATGAAGTATCACTCATGCTGCTAGTCATTAAGAAAATGGTGGTTTAACATCATTAATGTACCTGAATGTGTTTTTGTTTTTGTTTTTTGTTGTTGTTGTTTTTTTGCTTATTTTCTGGAATGTGATTTTGCTAAAATAAAGAAACATTTAAAAAGAAAACAGAAAACAGTGGTTTCTGTTCAAATCTTCTTTAAAAACAAACACATGAACAAGGACTAAATCATTGCAAACAGTTCATCATGGTATCCAACACAATTATGCAGACCAGATAAGCCTTAGCCAACAGTATCACTTTCATAGAGGTCCTATTGCAAGCAAGCATCAGAGCCAATGATAGGCTCTACTTTGCTGGAACATGACTTGCAATCCATCTTGACTATCTGCCAGCCTATTCAAAATGCTGGTTTTAACCTTTACAGCTCTACCTGACTTAATTATCCAAATTACCATTTGCTCTCCAACACAAATATGTTTCCAATTAAGATCTAAATCTTATAAATTTTAGGTAGTTGGCCAATAAATCAAATTTCATACTTGCCTGAGATTCTTGAAATTAGGAGCGCTGTTGACTTAATCTTGGGCAAGTACATGGGAGTAAATCTCCATGAACAGAATGGGATTTACTTATGAGTAGACATACATGGCCTTAGACTATATATGTCAAAGGGTCTCCAATGATGCAAAATAACTTACAGTAAACCTTACACACAATCATCTAACAATTTCTCCTTTCCAAACATGTGGCCAAGCAATAACTCATCAATAAAACAGTCTGGTAACCTCCTGCCTTGTTAATTATGACAGGAGACAAGCAAAGAATCATAGTTGTTGTATGGCTTCAAGTCATTTCTGACTTATAGTGAACCTAAGGCAAAACCTATCACAGCAAGAGTTGGCAAAATTTGTTCAGAGAAGGTTTGTTTTGCCTTCCTTTGAGGCTGAGAGAATATGACTTGCCCACGGTCAACCAATAGGTTTCCATGGCCGAGTGTGGATTCAAACCATGTTGCCACTATCAAACAGTAACTTTTTCTAAACAGTAAATCTAATGCGTAGAAGTGTGACCTTCTGCTTAAATACACTTAAAAACCTATTTTGTTGCCTCAGTGCCACAAAAAGTGAATGATCACTACTGTGAAAATCCAACATGGCAGTTCCAGCCAGTTTGCTGCCGGTAAGTCTCCTCCCCCAACATCTGACCAATCAGCTTTCCACGTCCATTCTTATCCGGGAATGCACTGCAATCCAAACTGGTTGTCCCAACAAGCAGGAATGTGCATTTCCCTCACATTATTTTAAAAAATCAGGAAAAGCCATGGAGGTCACTGGAGGCTTTTCCTACACAGTATATGGTGTCTTTGGCTCCACTTCTTCCAAATATGGTGAATCACCACGGGATCCAATTAGGACAAAAGGTATTTAGCTAATACACATTGGAAACTGCTTAATGCAGTGTAGATGTGTAAATTGCTATTGCTTAAAAACAATTTGTAAGCCGCTCTGATAGCCATTGTGGCTGAAGGGCGGGGTATAAATATCTAAATTAAATTAAATTAAATAAATAAATAATTTCCCTTGGATTCTATGAGGAGTACTTTCACCATTTAGACAAGTACTGTACAAGGTTGTAAGTTAGCAGTACCTAGCACACACATTCAATCCATACATGCAAACCCACCTGGTTTGACATTCATGCAGGGGTCTAAAGTGTAGGACTTTATGCTGAAGTGTAGGACTTTAGTCTGAATGTCTAGAAGCAAATATCATTTGGTCAAGATCCTTTTGGGTAACTATACTGATATAACTACACCAGTGTAGGAAAATAGCTGAGGACACAGTGATGGTGAAAGAAGGTAGACAAAATTGTTATCTGGGGGAGGGGAAGGTTGCCTATTGACACATCAAAGATAACCTAAGGATAGTATTGAATGTAATTGAATATTATAGAAGACATCCTGATAAAAAAGCAGCTTTTATTTTCTTGGATATTGAAAAAGCCTTTGATAATGTCAGTTGGCATCTAATGAGGAAAATAATACAGAAAATTGAGATTGGTCATAAATATAATGATTGGATAAAAGCAATATATAAGGAGCAAACTGCTACAATCAATATTAATGGTGAACAAACAAAACCAGTTATTATTACTCGAGGAACCAGACAAGGATGCCCCCATCACTGTTATTATTTGAATTATTGTCAAATAATATCAGATCAGATAAAGAAATAAATGAATTAAAAATAAGAGGAAATGAAATAAAATTAAGAACTTATGCAGATGACTTAATGTTAATTGCAGAAGACCCGCAAGAGAATATAAATAAAGTAACAAAAGTATTGAATGAATTTGGCCAAATATCTGGAGTTAAAGTTAACAAAGAAAAAACATCCATGTTCACTTTCAATATATCTAAGGAAGAAAAATCTAAAATTTCTACACAATCTGGATTTAAATTTGAAAAGACAACTAAATATTTAGGAATAATACTAATGAAGAATAATATCAATTTGCTCAAAAATAACTATGAGGAAACATGGAAGGAGATAAAGCGAAATTTAATAAGAGGGTCTAAAATGACTATTTCTCTATTAGGAAAGATCTCTATAATAAAAATGAATGTGCTTTCTAAGCTCTTATTTTTGTTCCAAACAATTCCGATATTACATAATGATAAGATCTTAACTGGCAGAGTGAAATTGGGAAAAATGCTGGTTTTAACCTTCATAGCTCTACCTGGCTTAATTATCCAAATTACCTACTGTCTGTTTTTCTAATGCCTGCTCTCCTGGAGGATCCTTGGAGCCTAGCTGCTCTAGGAAGGCTGACTAGGGGGTTGTCTACACTGGTGGGAAACCCCACACCTACCTTGTAGCCGTGGTGGATTTCTTTTATCCACAGTGTGGATGAATGTCACATGCACCAGTGTTGTCTGATTTCATCAGAGTAAAAAGGCGGCCCTATGCTGATCACATGTCCTATATGTTGTACTATTTCCAGCTACACATGAGGAGGAACTTTCTGACAGTCAGAGCTGTTCGGCAGTGGAACGCACTCCCTCGGAGCGTGGTGGGGTCTCCTTCCTTGGAGGTCTTTAAACAGAGGCTGGATGGCCATCTGTCGGGGATGCTTTGATCGTGATTCCTGTGTGGCAGGGAGTTGGACTGGATGGCCCTCGTGGTCTCTTCCAACTCTACAATTCTATGATTCTATGATTCTACACAGCCAGGGCTGCTCCGGTTTTTTTTTTTTTTTTTATTCCTGTTCGCTTGTGCATGCAAATAAACAAATATCCGTGATCCCAGAGTACTCTATTACAGGATAAACAGAGATACACTTTTCCATATATGTGCACAATTGAATTTTTTTTAAAAAAATTAAAAAATAATATTTAAAAGAGTGCCAGGATGTGACCACCTGAAGACCTGCCCTGGCTTTGCCCCGGAGCCAATCCTCTGCTGCCACACAGCTAAAATTCTGGGTTTTCCCCTCAAATGCAAAGCAAACCATGAATCTTATAGATCTGGGATTTCCTGCAGAAACCTGGTGAACATGCACATCATAAAAAATGTTGTGTGTCAACTGTGCCGTGAGTATAGGATGAGCACGCTTTTTACTGCCTGTGTAGACAAGCCCTTGGACAATCACATGTGCCAGGCAATTTTTTGTTTGTTTTTTAAGGTGATTGGACAAGCCAGACCTCCCAGAGTGCCTGGCTCTGATGATACTTTCTACCCAGAAGGCAAGCACTGGAGAAACAGGCTGCTCGGATTCAGCAGCCTTCCCCACCTGATGACAGCTTTGCCCACACTAATTCACTCAGACAGCATGAGTCTGGGAAAAGTGCAGGCCGTTATGTGAGCAGAATACACTAACTGGACTCTGACCTTAGGCTCACTCCACACTACACCTACACTACAACTCAACATGCAGAATAGATTTACAATGCTAGGCGACTCCAGAGGTTTGCACAAGCATCCAGTGCATTACAGAGACATCAGGTGTAGGTTGGTATGATCCCACTCATCCCGTGTCCCAACTTCAGGAAGCTTTGCCTCAAAAGGTAGTATAATCGTGTTTTAAATAATAAATATAGTAATCTTCTGCCATGTTTGCAGACTGACGGCTGCAAATGATTGCCAAATGGCAAGTTAGACTTAATGTAACATTGTCACTTGTAAAATTTTTCTTAACTGTATTAAAAGCAATCAGCACTATAATCAAGATTCCTCTTTAAGAGAAACAGAACGTAAAACAACTGGGACATTATGGTGGCAGTATTTATTTGGAAGGAATGGGCACAAATCCAAAAAAAGGTAGTTAACTTGGAAAGCCATCAAGCTGTCTTTTAAAAAAAAAAGAGTGCAGAACAACTGCCCAGATGAAGATTCAAAGCAGACTTTTAATTTAACATGCCAAGATCCTGAAGCCATCACAGGAACTTTGAGTGTGACAGAGGAATATTTTGGCAGTACTTTTTGTACATAATTAGAATTGCTTTTAAGTTTAAGAAGGAAGGCTTGCCCCACTACCCAAACAAATTGCTTCACAGAATAGGAAGTACATTTGTTTATCCAAACAAGTATCACTCATAAACACCAAGTGAGTGCACAAGCACAAAACACACACACAGAAGAAGTTCTGCAGTATTTCTGAACACCTGCCACTTTTCATGTGTGTTGTGTGCCTTCAAGTTGTTTCTGACTTATAGTGACCCTAAGGAAAAACTACATACTACATAAATCAGGTACAGTAGGACCCCCGTATCCGCTGGGGATTGGTTCGGGGGTGTGTGTGGATACTGAAAACCGTGGATAATACCGAACACCATTGAAAATAATGGGACTTCTGGTTCAAAATACCACAGAGTTGCTTTGGAGGACCTAGAAAATGGCTAGAAGACACATTTTCCAGGGAGAACCTATGGTAGGTGTGCTTGTTTTGTGTCCCGTGGATAACTGAGTCAGTGGATAATGAATCAGTGGATACAGGGGTACTACTGTATCTGTCAAACAAGTAAACCCTTAGCCACCTTATGACTAAGACCATTAGCCATCTGATTAGTACTGTTAATTTGGAGGATCAGATACGTTTCTCTTCCTATACACTTTTAAAAAAAAAAGCTCCAAAATACCAGATTACTAATGGCACAGAACAATGTACTGGTAGGATACAAGATAGATTTAGGAGAAACCAGAATCCACTCTAGGGATATTAGAACACTGGAAATTAGCAGAGACCCAAAAGCATCCATTTGGTTCTATTTTGAAACTTACATCTAGGGCAGGTTCCTGTAATTTTGGCTAGAGAATAAGTAAATTATGTTTCCATCTGTTTAAATGCTTAGTGTGATACCTGATATACTCTTTGCCCTTAATGTCTTCAATTTTCTGTTCTCCCAAAATCCAGAGCTGCAAAATCAATTCGGTCAGGAAGTATATATAACTTTGCGTTACTACACATGGCAAAATATGATGAAAAAGATCTAGTGGACCACTAAGCCCTACAAGGTCACTTTAATGTAGAAAATCCATTTAACAGTTTTAGGTGAAATGGTAAAGATTTCATGAAATCAGGTGTCCATACATAAATGCAAACACTGGTTTTGAACAAGAACCTGCCTCTAGTTTTTATTAGAATGTAAATAGTCAGTTCACTCCCCCCCCCCACTTTTCAGACAATAGGATATATAAAGAATTCCTTTGGGAAATAGTTTCACCTTGAGTTTTCATTTGCCCAGCTGCTTCACTCATTATGTTAATGCCTTGTCAAGAAGGGCAAATTCAGGGTTATTCCAATGGTACCAAACACCTCATTAAAAAAGCGACTCCCACCAATGTCTTCAGTTGACTACTTCTTTGTCAAGTAAGGAACCCGTAAGGAAAGAAAGCATCATTCATAAAAATGTTATAGCCAGTCATCTTGAAGATACTTTTAAAACAGATATGCAAAATGTTATACAACAACAACCAACAAGAAACAATCAAGGTAAATTGCTCTTATTACTCAGTCCTCATCAGCACACTTGATTCCTACTTAGGCAAAACTCTTCACATCAAGTGAACTTTTAACACTCAAAGAAAGTAGAAGACTGGTCAGAGATGCTGCAAGATCGACAAAGGCTGCTTGGTATGAGTTTGGTATGAGAAACTGATCACTCTGAAGCAGACTTCAAAGAAGCAACCAGGGAATTCCCTTATTCTATCAGCTCTGCCAACATTTAAAAAATAAATAAATCATATTTCATTGGGCTATTACTTGTTGCCATCAAAGAACACAAACCTGAAAGAAAAAACAAGGGTGGCCCCTGTGTTTAAGGCACATGGGTGTTTAAGTCTTCAATAACTTCATCTTGAAACACTACAGTTTTACAGGAATGTAGCAATTGGGGGGGGCAGATAAGGGCATTACCCCCCAATAAGAATTCTGCACCCCTCATGAAATTTTCCTTCAGTCCTCAAATGTCTAGCATTGCAAAGAGTGAGACACTGAAAATCGTTCATACCTAGAACTCACATTTGCTGTGTTTGCATTTTCTTGGTAACTGTGCCTGTTCCTTTTTTTTGGATGCCTAAACATTTGCTGGAATTCATGATTACAGTTACAAATGCGTAACCAAGAGTTACCCATTCACAACTGATTCATATTCAAGATCTCTACATATTCAACGAGAGCCACAGTGGTGCAGTGGTTTGAATGCTGGACTAGGACATGGAGAGACTAGGGTTCAAATCTCTGCTCAGCCATGGAATTGTGGCAGGAACCCTGCTTCTAATTTTGCACAGGAGGTCACTGGGGGATTGTGTCACTCTTCTTCATCCTGATCGACAGGAGAACAGACCCCCCAAAAATTTTATAGGGGGAGGGAGAAAGTGTTTATTTGGGGGCAATGTCTTCATTTTAGCTCTCCTCTCCATAGCTACACCCCTGGTGTGATACTGATGCTTTTGGCAGCAAACATGAAAAAATGCAGAGCTGCCCTGAATTTGGAGGAGGGAAAGAGTGGAGCAGCTCAGACTGGACTAACAAAGAAGTGATGATATAAGAAGCATGGCTAGTGCAGGAGGAGGTTTAAAAATAATCCTGTTCTCTGTAGAATAACCCATTAAAATCCTTTGCAAACCCCCCCCCCCGCCGCCGCCATACAGTCCTTTTCAAAGACCCTCCTTGCAAAAGGACATTCTACGTTTGGCTTCAACAAGACTTGCTCTCAGGTAAGGATTCACAGAATTTGGACAGGCTAAATATTTTGTTGGGTTAATGAGCAGATCAAATTTTGGGAAGAAAAGAGTAGCTAACAGGGCTGTCATTAAAGGCACAGGCTGGTTTTCCTCTGCCCCCCACACTGAAATAATTCAAGTACTATCACTGAGACATTGTGTATTTTACTCTCAAATGGCCATCCCTGATACAGCAAATCTTTCAGCACTATCATGCTAATTGTGTAGGTACAGTGGGAACTTGCTTCCATGCAGAGTGAGCCCTATAGATTTTTTCAGTCATTCGGTCTTCTACTAAACATGGGCAGGCAGAAGAGGCGGCCACTATGGCCAGGGGTGTTCGTTGTCCATGGATACTGAACAACTGAAAAGGACTGGTGTCTCTTCCATACAAGAGCACTCTGTGGAACTTAATCTGTGCTTTTTTCTTCTAACGGAGCAGACGTCTGCCATTGCCTTCTGCGTTAATTTCCTAGCCATCATTAAGAAAGCCTAGACTATACCAAACACCTTCCCCCCAAACTGTGGTTCTCAATCTTTCGTCCTCCAGATGTTATAAAGCACAGCCAGAGGTCAGGGATTCTGGGAGTTGAAATCCAAAGCACCTGATGGCCTAAAAGCTGGGAACCACTGCTTTAGAATATACTTGTAATTAAGATATAATTAAACCTATGATTTTCTGTTTTCAAGGAACAACTGTATAAACCAGACCTTCAACCACTCATCTCTATCCTTACAGGAGAAGTCATTGGAAAATGCAAATGGAGTGAATGAAGAAAGATAGTTTTGTGCAAACATTGTATTTGTTGTGTCTTTATAGTTTAGGAGGCAGCTGCTGTTCTCCCAGCACACTATCAACAATGCCTTTCTAAGGCTGAAACTTTGCAGTAGAAATGTGTACTTCCTCTAACCCATCTGCACAAACTCAGTCACACCTATCCAGAATGAAAAACAAATGAAGACAGCATTTATTAGGTTTGAAGGAGGGATAAGGTTAATCCATTTGGGAGGGAGGGGATGAAGCTTACTTGCAGCCCCAAACATATATGTATACATTAGTGACTCGTCATGGAATAATGCTTTTTGAGACTAGTTTTTAAAATTAAGCCTGATAAACTATATAACAATAACAACAAAATAATATGCTATCAGGATGGTCTAATGCCTACTATTCCCAATCTGAAAATGAGTGTATGGATTAGAAGGAGATATTTCTCCCAAAGTAGCTTTCCAGCACCTGTCACTCACACAAGGGACTCCTGCTTCCTCTCATTCATTGGAATTATTTAGTGACCACTTCCATCAGGTTGTGGATAACTCTCTTCTTGAGGAGGCTTCTTAGCTGAACAGATGCTGCACCAGCATAGACTGAATGGCCCAATTTTTGGCCAAAAATCAGACCTGGGAATGACCAGATGTCTACTTCTGGATATTTCAGGATGATTTTTTTTTTAGGTTGTACAACTGAAACCACAATTTCCAAGAGTAATGACAAGCTGTTTGTGATGTTCTGTGTCAATTTTTTACCCATTTTAAAAAGGTGTATGGAGACTTGGTGGCTGCAAATGGGGGCTTGGGAGCCACATATGGTTGATGGCCTCCACTTTCCCTACACCTGTGCTGCACAGCCACCAAAATGAAGGACACATTGTAAGGTATGCAACAATTCTCACACATGCACAAAAATCATAGAGTTGGAAGAGACCACAAGGGCCCTCCAGTCCAACCTCCTGCCATGCAGGAATACACAATCAAATCATTCCCGACAGATGGCCATCCAGCCTCTATTTAAAAACCTCCAAGGAAGGAGACTCCACCACACTCCGAGGCAGTGCATTCCACTTCCAAACAGCTCTTACTGTCAGGAAGTTCTTCCTAATGTTTAAGTGGAATCTCTTTTCCTGTAGTTTGAGTCTATTGCTCTGTGTCCTAGTCTCTGGAGCAGCAGAAAACAAGCTTGTGCCATCCTCACTTTGACATCCCTTCAAATATTTAAACACGGCTATCATGTCCCCTCTCAACCTTCTTTTCTCCAGACTAAACATGTCCAGCTCCCTAAGCCGCTCCTCATAGGGCATAGCTTCCAGACCTCCCACCATCCTGGTTGCCCTCCTCTGGACACGTTCCAGCTTCTCAATATCCTTCCTGAATTGTGGTGCCCAGAACTGGACACAATATTCCAGGGGAGGTGAAGCAGGAAAGACACCTGAAAGGTGCCACAAACTTTTTGATACAGTGAAGCATCCCAGAAGGAAGGCTCCTCTGTTCAGGGAGCCGGTCATCTCAGCTGGCATTGGAGCATCCCTGATAAAGCTGACCCAGCTTACTGTGGACATGTTGTTGGCAGAGAGTCTTGCTAAAGGCAAGGTCCCAGCCACCTCGACAGGCTCTAGCCCTTCTTTAGCATTCTCCCCTTCCTCAGAAGATGGCAAGGAGTTTTTCCTTTTACCTATGTGGTGTGATGGTTTGAGGGTTGAACTAGGACAGTGGTTCTTAACCTGTAGTCCGCAGACCCCCAGGGGGCTGTGATGTCCTCACAGGGCATCTGTGAAGGTTTGCAGGCTGCTCAGCCACATGACTGGACCCAAGGCAAAGGCCGGCAGGCTGGCTTGGCCTGCGCATTGCTGTTCAATCCACTCCTGCCACAAACTTGCAGGAAGAAGCAGGAGAAAAAGAAAAATCTTCCTTCCTTTCCAGATTCTGTGCAGCAGTGGTCAAAATCCATCAGGCATTGACCTCCACTGCAGACTAGTATCAACCCTGTCTTGCCTTGATATACTGGAGTTATACAGTTGGAAATGCTGCTTTTAATCTATGCTTTTATCCTCTTTTATTCTGTATCCCATTTTTACCTGTGCTGGTCTATGACTGTAATATTCTATTCTATTCTGTTCCTTCCCTTCCAGTGCCTTTGATGGAAGGTTTAATGGATGGTGTAACTGTATTATTATTATTAGGTGTTATTGTTATTATTGTTAGGGTATTAGATCCTGAGTTAAGTCTTGGAGCCCTGTGGCAACAAAATATATTTACAGGGGATCCCTGATAAAGAAATGGTTAAGAACCACTGTGGTGCGTGGAACCCCGAAGTCTACTCGCCCCATCTCCTGCCTGCAGTGGAGTGGCCACCTGACAGGAACCAAAGCAAGGCTGGCTTGGCCTGCACATTGCCATAAAATCCACTCCAACCTTGTAGGAAGAAGCAGAGAAGTCTTCACTCCCCTTCCAGTGCCTCTGAGGGAAGGTTTAATGGATGGTGTAATTGTATCATTATCATTATTATTATTAGGGTTTTATATCATGAGTTAAGTTTTGGAGCCCCATGGCAAAAAAAATATTTACAGGGGGTCCCTGCTAAAGAAAAGGCTCAGAGCCATTGGAGGAGGAGTGTGGAGACGAGGGTTCGAATCCCCCACTCAGCCCTGGAAACCCACCGGATAGCTTTGGGCAAGTTACACTCTCCCAGGCTCAAAGGAAAGCAAAGGCAAACCCCTTCTGAATAAAACCTGACACACACACACGCGCGCGCACCCTCCGCCGTCCAATCTACAACAGGGCCCCCCTAAGGCTGACTCGATTGGAATCCGCACCCCAAGAGCAAATGCTCGGAAGAGACCCCTCTCCTCTTCCTCCTCCTCCCCGCTTTTGGCAAAGGCGGGCTGGGTGGGGTGGGGTGGTGGCGGGGTCCCGAGGCCCCCCGTCGGGGCTCACCCACCTGCTGGCGCTGGCTGTGGTTGCGGGTGGCGTCGCCGTGGTGGTCGCCGGGCGGGCTGCTCCGCAAGACGGTGATGTGCAAAGTGAGCAGGAGGAGTCCCAGCAAGAGCAGGAGCTCGGCCGCCAGGCGCACCATCCTCTTGCAGCGGGCGGCTTTAGGGCTCCGCGACGGCGACGGGGCAGCAGCAAGAGCAGGAGGAGGAGGAGCCACCGCCACCACCACCGCCGCCGCTGCTGCTTCTTGGGGCGCCGGGGCTGCTAGCCGTGCAAGAGCCGGGCTTCCAGCGCCGCTCTCGGGGTCCTCGGGGCCGCCGCCGCCGCCGCCGCCGCCGTCGGAAGAGGAGGAGGGAGAGCCGCCGCAGCCAGCGTCCCCGCCGCCGCGCCTCCGCCGCCACCACCACCACCACGGCGGAGCCACTTCGGGAGGGGAGGAGGCTTCCGAGGCGGCGGCGGAGGGAAGGGGGCTCGGGCGCCCACCCGACGGCAAGGGCTTGGCCGTGGCAGCGAGCGGCGCGGTGGGCTGCAGGGGGCGCTGCTGTGCTCGCCGCTGTCTGGGCAGCCCGGTGGCGGCGTCCGCATGGGGGTCCCACCCGCCGGCAGCGACGGGGCGGGCGGGCTGGGTGGGTGAATGGGGGGTGGCCTGGCTCTCCCTCAGCACCGGCCCGGGTCCTGTGGGAAGAGTGGCAGCTGCCTCCTCACAGCTCCCGCTTTTCTCTCTGTGTGTGTGTGTTGAGGGGGGGACCGATTGTGGTGCGGATGCCTGGCCTGCTTTCAGAGGCACCGTCCAAGGGGGAGGGAAGGCGTCTCCGCCCCTGCTGGCGGCCAGAGGGAGCGCCCCGCTTTTGTGTGTGGACGCGTCGCCCCCGAAGGTCTCCCTCGCTGCGCGCTCCTCTCCAAAGTCCTCGTCCTCCCTTGTCCTTCTAATGTCCCAAACTGCCCCTCCGTCCGCTGCCCACCGCAGGCAGACCCGGGGCCCTTCCTTCAGAGCTGCCACCCGCCGCCCTCCAAGAGGCGTCCCTCCCCTCCCCCGAGGCCGCCAAAGCGGCGCCCCTCGCCTCCTCTCCCGCCTCCCAGGAGGCTGCCGTCCGGCTCAGCGAGGCCGCCTGGCTTCAGCCCATGAGCCCGGGGAGGACGCTCGGTCAGCAGCCGCCCGGCCCGGTCTTGGCTTAAGGGTCGAGCCTTTTTGACGGCCTCGCCCTCCCCGCCCACCACCCACCAGTCCCCGGCTGGGCTGGGCTGGGCTGGCTGCGCTTGAAAGGAGCGCGGTCTGTCGCCCTCGGCTCTCCCACGGCGGCTTCTCCTCCGCAGCCTCCTGGCTCCCGAGAGGGCGGGAAAGTGGCTCTCCTCTGAGGGAGACCGAAGCAGAAGTCCCGACCTTTTTTGGGGTGGGTGGGAAGGGGGGCTATAACCCTTTCTTGGGGAGGCGCCCCTGAGTCCTGGGTCCTCAGACAGTGGGGGGAAAGAGAGGGGTGTCCCCGTCCCCAGTGGCGGGCTCCTGGCGTGGGGCAAAAGGCTGCCTCGCTTCTTCCTCCCGCCTGACTTGGCCGTGGCGTGTGGCTCCTGCTTTTATACGACTCTCGTTCCCTTCTCCCTCCCTCCCACCCCATTAGGGTTTCCTTCTGATCTCCTCAGCAGCTCTTCTTCCACCACCACCCCGCCATGCTTTATTCTCTCTTGCTAACTAACGAGTGACTTGCCCCTAACTACTAACTTGGATAATTACAAGCCGGGAATACCAGTCGGCCCTCCAGTCCTAAGCGGTCGTCTTTGGACAAGAGGCTTTTGCCTACCCAGCTCTGCTACTGGAGTGGATCATTGAGTCAGGCAGGCTCCAAGAAAAGAGGGAAACAATTATTATTATTTTTGCGTTATTGTTACGGCCTTTTGCAGTCGGGTGTATTTTTCAGTAGAATGGTCTTATTCCAATAAAGAATTCCTACCCACCCCCCCCAAAAAAATCCAAGAGCAACCAGCTAGGCTGCCAGCTTGCTCAGAGAATGTGTACCTTTTTAAGGAGAAACATCCAGTGGGGAAACAGATCTCTTTTGTTTTGGAGTATTACCCTGGGCTGAGCAGAGGTAAAGGTAAAGGTGACCTTTCTGAAGGGGTGTTTCTTTTCTTTTTGTTGGAAAAAACCCCCACAACACACACCTTTGTTTATTTTAAAAGGCATTCCAGGCTCAGCACAACCCTGGAAGTCACTTGCTGCCACAAGATACATAGAATCATAGAACTGTAGAGTTGGAAGAGACCACAAAGGCCATCCAGTCCAACCAATTTGTGATCCCAATTTGTGGGATCACAAATGCCACTTTCATGATCCGATAGGTTCTGGTGTCAATTGTACAGGATCATTGTGTCTAAACTGCCAAACCTTCCTCCCCACCAACAGCAAAATCTATATAAATGTACCCTTCCTATTATTGCCTTCCAATGAAGGCACTTCAGGGAAACTCTTCAACATCTGCACAAAAGGCCTCAGAAGGATCTTTTCCCTTTAGGGGTGGCTGCCAACTTGGTGACCATACAAAGTGGAGGAGAGAAATTCATGAAGAATTAGGACCGTCCCTGGCAACTAGTCAGTGTCAAGGCATTGGTGCCTTTGGACATGAGTTGTGGAGCAGTGCAAGATGGAGGGTGTGTTTGACCTCCTGTCTGTCAATAGATTCCCCCCTCAGACATCTGAACAGAATGCTGGACTAGATAGGCTTTCAGTCTGGCCTGGCATGGTTCTTATGTTCTTAGGACACTGTAAAATGATAAAACCTAAGTTCTTATTTCTTCCTTTGTTTCTAGAGCTAATGATTACCAGTGGCTGGAGGATGGGGTTGCTTTACCCTACAATGTCAGGATGATCCACCCACAGCATGCCCCCATGGGCTGCTGCTGCTGCTAATGTCTCTCTCTCTCTCTCTCTCTCTCTCTCTCTCTCTCACACACACACACACACACATGTTTCTGTCTTAGGTAGCAGATACATTGTTCACAAAGTCTCCAAGACTGCTTTACAAAGGTGAACATAAACATAGCAAGCACTGCTGCTGACCTATACAGTCCTGAGGAGGATCAACATGGGTCACTTCTCAATATGGCTGTATATGTCCACCAGTGTTTGTTGTGGTATGCATCCAAACTTAACAAGGGGAGCTGCCTTTAGCAGGTTGATATATTTGTCCACTCTGACCTGGCAGTGACTCCCATGATTCTCAGGGAGAGAAAAGTCTTTCTCATTGCCTGCTCTCTGCTTCTTTTAACTGCAGCCCCTGTTGAACTACACAATTATAGCATTTTGATTCCAGTTTAACTACCATGGCTCCATCTGATGGAATCCTGGGGCTTGTGGTTTGATCAGGGGCTTCAGAGGAGCTCCCCGGCTGAGGATTCTAAAAGCGTCTCCCTCAAATACAAAGAGGTGTAAGTAGTTTGAGAGTTGGACTATGATTGTGGAGACTGGGTTTAATCCCTGCTCAGGCATGGAAGCCCACTGTGTGATCTTGGGCAAGTCATAATCTCTCCGCCTCAGAGGAAGGCAAAGGCAAACCCCTCCAAATCTTGCCAAGAAAACCCCATACAGGTTTGCCTTAGGATCACCATAATTGGAAAATGACTTGAAGGCACACAACAACAACAAACTGCAAAGCACAGGATTTCTTAGGATGGAACCTTGGCAGTTAAAATAGAATAATAGCATTATAATTTTATAGTGTGAAAGTCTCCTGGAGATGCCAGAAACAGCCTGGGGACATTTGAATCCAGTACATGTGCTTGCCACTAAGTTACGTCCTTTCCAAGATGTGTGTTCCTAAGTCCAGACTAGCTATGACAGGATGCAGGAACCATGTTGGTTGCTCAGGTGTCTGCTTCATTCATGTGTAAAGGGAGGGAAATATGATGTTTAAATTAACATGATGGTGGGGGTGAGGGAGCTGACCCCCTTCATTACAAATTGCCTGCTTTACTTCCCTGAGGATTGTTGCTGCATGCATGTTTCTCAAAGTTGCACCGCTAGGGTCTTAAGTGCAAGGCTTTGAGGCTGTGGTGTCATGAAAGCAGCATGCTCACCTGGGAGTGACTGGGACATTTAAATTAGTGAGCTTTAATTCTGAGTAAACATGAATAGGATTAGGCTACACAGGTGTGAATGGTGTTGACATTGTAGCTATCAAATACAGTACAAGGTTTTTCAATCCTTTTGGCACCAGCAGTAAAACTTAATTGTACAATGGTACATAAGACATGTAAAACACACTGATCACAGTATTTCTGACATTCCTTTTAAAAGGTTTGATTTGGAGAGGTAAAAAGCTGTACTTCATGGTTAATAAGTAACATTTACTTATACAGATCCATGGGGATAAATTGGCACTCAAGGGGCTTGTCTACACCAGCCAAATACCCCCAGCTTGCCCCTGTTCCAGAGCCATACAATCAAGATGACACAGGGCTTTTGTCCCATTCTACCCCTGGGCAGTCCTCCCCACCCCTGAGGCAGATACAGGGCTGGAATGGAGGCAAGCTGGGATAGGGCCCTTTACTGCATTTTTAAAAAATATCCAGCTTAATGCATTCCCGAAGGGCAGAACAAATCAGGCCCGGTGTGTCCACGAGCGCCCTTCCCAGCTCCTGCTGGTCACCCATCTCTGCCAGGTTTGGGCAGCAGGCCTGTAGCATGTGACCAAGGCTGGTCACATGCAGGGGACTTGTTACATAATGCAGCCAGCTGCCCAGACCTGGCAGAGCAGGGAAAATGGCAGCAGCTGCAGCAACAGGCCGGCGTTCCTGTGTGGACTCCAACCTGTTTTCTTCAGGTAATGGGGGCAGAATGGGCCACAGAATTGGGAGCCGGTATATCCTGGCTGGTGTAGATGAGCCCAAAGTCAGAGCTGGGTGATTTCATTAAATTTTATAACTGAACCACCTGAAATCTTTGAATTCTGTCTAGTACAAAGCACATGTTTCTTTTGTTCATTCACAGCACTGGAAAAATGAATTGAATGTATACCCAGGTGAATAAAGTTAAACTTCTTGATTTGATTGTGTACATAGTGAATGAAGCTACAGTATATCTTATATTCAAGTGCCTATTATGATTGAGAATAATGTGAGTCATTAATAGATTGGCATACTATGAATGGATTCACAAAATAATAGCCTCCCAGCATGAATCCCTGCTGTCCAATCAGTTGAGCTACCAGTATTCCCACAAGCAAGGCTAAGTTTCTGTCAAGAATGCTTAGTTCCCATTTTGCAAAAGAACTTGAGCTGTATCATGTTTACAGATAGTTTTCTTTTCTTTTCCTTCCTTCCTTTCTTGAGTACCACCTATAACTTACATGTGAGGAGATATCTAAGAGAACTCCAAATGGTAGAGGCACATGTAAACATAGTGGCAAGTAACAAGTATAGAAGTCAGCTGAAGATATTTAAAGAATCATGTCCTCTAGTTATAAACTCATTTTCTTGGAGGTAAGCCTTACTGATTTCAATTGTGTTTGTGTATGTGCTTTATGGCAACCCCATCAATTTCATAGGGTTTTCTTAGTTTCTCTCCATGACTATACTCGTATATGCCTTAGTTTACTTCCCAGTAAATGTGCTTAATGTCACAGTCTTTAAGTATGGACTAGCTTAAAATGATGCAATGAAACCAGTGGCAACACCTGATTTTAGTAGTATAAGTCTCCAAAGTGATTTTGTGAAGCTGCAATATAGCCGTAATTTAGCCATGAAATACACCTGGGCTGCAGACCACAAAAACCTATGCCAAATAAAACTTGTTAGCCTTCAAGGTGCCACAAAACTCTTTGTTGTTTTTACCATAGTCTGAAGAAATCCTTGGTGTAGACATTTTCTGGCTTTTTCTTTTTAAAGGGCTGGAATTAAAATATGGATGGCAGTAGATGTGAGTTAGAGAAAACAGAACTTGGTGTATGTTACGCTTTATTTTAAGGCTACAAATTGGTGGCTAGAATGATGGAAATATCATAATGTATACCAGCTTAAGTGACAGCATGGTGAAGAAAAAACCCTCACCCATATGATACACAGCTGGGTTCTGGGTAATGTAAGTTCACCATGATCTTATGAATCAAATAAAAAACAAACCCAAAACACACACACAAAACGACACATCTTCAAGCCATCTGAGGCAGGCTTGCATTTGGCATGCATTTCCGGATGCAACATTAACTTTTATGTGTCAAGATGTTGTGCAATGACAATAACGGACTGTAGAACACTACTGTTGGCAGTAATGAGCTGGCGGTTTGAATCTGGATTCTCTTATTCTAGGAAAAATGTATGAGTTCACATTGTTTCAGAAGTGTTATTATTTTTTTTAAGTTCTCTTCTAGATACAGTGCCAGCGGCATTGCGAGAGTGAGGAGAAATGGAAAAGCACTTAGGCAATGAGAGATAGTATAAACAGTAAAAAAAAATTGCTCTGTTGCCTTTTGGGTAGCCCACACATGGTGGCTTTTGAGTTGGAATCAAAAGCCACACACATGACGAATTCATTGACCCAAACCAACAGACCAGAGATCATTTTTGTCAGGGAGTTGTGCCCCTTTCCTTGGCAAAAAAACCCCAAGCAAAAATAAAACCAACCCCAAAACCAAAACAAAGAGAGCTGCTAAAAGACTCTCTCAGCTTTGGTTTAGCTCATTCTTTGTGGCTGCAATCTGTCTGCACGCCACTTAAATGGGGGTATTCGATTAAAGCAGATTTTGCAGCCAGTGCCAGGTTCAGAGATGCTGGTGGATTTCAATGGGGAAATGGTGCAAGGAGAAAGGATTAAATCTCCCCTTGTGTTGTGGTCCCGATCTAGACTGGCTTTTCCCCAGCTGGCATTAGTTCATCTTTTTAAAGAAAGAGAATCCCAAGTGCAAGATTCAAAGGTATGTTTAACATCACATTTAGTCTGATCAATGGGATTAAATTAAGGTATGTGCTCCTATGTAATTGTTCAGATCCACATATTATTGCGGAACAAATCTAACTGCCCTTTTCTAGTTTAAAAATGTCTATGGGATTGCCTATACAAGGCAAAAAGAAACAATTTCTCTGGAGTAAAAGCAACTCGCAGCAGCTGCAATTTGTCTTAATGGTTTTTTGGAATGGGGGTGGGCAGATTGTAGGCATGTGAAGCTATCTGTGTTTGCTGTGCAAATGGGCATGCCTGTGAATCAAGATGGCAACTGAGTGAATTAATCATGTTTTTATTCTCACCAGTTGCCGCCAAACAGTATTTTTTTTAAAAAATGTGTATCTACGAGTGAAATTATGATATTTTGCCTTAAGAGAAAACAACCCCCCAAACCTGTTTTATTGCATTAGTGCTCACTCGCTAAGGCAAAAAAGTAAAATAAAAAAATGCTAAGGCAAAAAAATAAAATAAAACAAGGCGCTTGCCTTGTTAGCACACCCTTCTCCTATGCTCTTCCAGCCAATCAGCTTTCAGCTTCTGCTCCTTTGGGAAAGCAAATCAATTCAGTTGCATGTCCTAACAAGCAGGAATGTGCACGCCCCTCTGTCTTTTTAAAACTCTGGGGAAAGCAGTGAAGGCTTTTCCTGCGGAGTATATGGCATATTTAGCCCCCTTCCTTCTGAATACGGAGATTCTATGCGGGATGCCATTAAGACAGGTCGTATTCTCTTTGCGTTCCATGAGGAGTATTTTCGCCATTTAGACGACCCCTATGTGTCATACACTTTTTTGAGTGCACCACCTTCCTGCATGCATATTATATTTTGCCAGAAGTTTGCCCCACATTGTTTTTTAGGACACAATGCCAGCTAAGAACTGAAGCATTCATGCAAATAAAACAAGTTCATTATCAAAACAAGTTCATTATCAAATACATAAGCTACAGTGTGTGGTGGAGTGGACTAGTGCTACTCGAAGTAGTGGTGAATGTATGGCCAAGCCTTTACATAATTATTTTCAAATAGCTGTTGAGTTTTTATTGTTAAGTTTACCCCTAAGTATCTTGCTTTTTAAACTATTTCAAAACCTGTTAATTCTATTAACTTTTTCTTATCCGATTCTTCTAAATTCTTAACTAACATTTTTTTCTTGTATTAATTTTGAAGCCAGCGCAGTTACCAAACTCTCTGATTTTTTGTAATGGATGCCTATTTCCTAGCCCAGGGTCTTCTAACATTATAGCTAGGTCATCCACAAATGCCTTTAACTTAAATTCTTTTCTTACTTTGATACCTCTTATTTCTTTCTCTAACTTTATCTCATTGTTAAGAATTTCTAGGACTAATATAAATAATAGTGGTGAAGGTGGGCATCCGTGTCTTGTCCCCCTTTCTACTCAAAGTAGTGGTGAATGCATGGGTACCAGTCCATAAGTTACTGGCTGCCAATCTGCAGTAAGCTTCCAGGGAAGAAAGAAACAGTTGTAGTTGGCACATTGGGGAAAACCATTCACATGAGATAGCTTAAGAAGCACTGCTATAGACAACGTGTTATTCAGATTGTATAGACAACATGTTAGTCAGATCCTCATTCAGACACAGAAGATTGCTTGCTATGTGACCTTGGGCCAGGCATTTTCAGCCCAAACTGCCTTGTAGGATTATTGTGAAGATTTATGGATATCATAACCATCTTGAACTTGAGACGCAAATATAATAAAATACAGTCAAATCAATAACTTACCATGGCAATTTTTTTTGCATCAAAGCCAAAATGGTCCTAGCTGCAGAACACTTAACTGTGGGTGAGTTAAAGGCTATAGGACAATAAACACTTGCTTGGGAGAAAGCCTTATTCAGTTCACTGGGACTATCTTCTCAGTAAGGACTTTTTCGGACGGGGTTTTGCAACGCTAGCAGCCTCGTCCCCGTTGTGAGGCTGCTGCGCTGCAGGGCGTCCCTTTCAGATTACGCTCTCCCCTGCCAATCCTCTGCCAATACTGTTGTGTAACTGCTAGGATGCTGCAGCGCCATATTTGGCGCTTTTCTAATCACAATAAACTTTCGTGATTAGAAAACCACCAAATATAACGCTGCAGCATCCCAGCAGTTATGCAACGGTATCAGCAGGGGAGAGCGTCATCTGAAAGGGACGCCCTGCAGCGCAGCAGCCTCACAACGGGGACGAGGCTGCTAGCGTTGCAAAACCCCATCCAAAAAAGTCCTAAGTGGACATGATATCAAGCTGCTTGACTAGCACAATTTGAAAGAGCTTTTGTCAGAGAAATCGCCCTCTTTGAATACAACAGTGGTGCTGAATTCTGGGTGTGGGGGCAGGGAGACCACCCCTTGCTTGTCAGCTAACGCTTTAGAAGATTCCTAGGGACATGATGCCCTCCCATCTCTGTTCAAAGGCTCCTTGAAACACAAGTGTGGCTTAGAAGGACCAGTGGAAAAATGTGTCAGGGGATGATAGGCCACTCAGTTCCCAGCAGAAGTCCCAAAAGCCTGACTCAGTAGCAACCCACTCCCAAGAATACTCACACACAGAGTGTTTAATGTCCAAATAAGCAGGAGGCAGTTTTATCTTCAAACTCACTTGCAATATATACAAATATTTACAATTCCAGAAGAAACTGCTTCACCAGGCCTCAGCATCACAGGAAGAAGAGTGAGCTCTGCTCCGAGCCCTCCCATATACACAGTCTCAGGGCATTGGCTTACTCAATCACATGATTTTACACTCAAATAAGAACCTTCCTTCTGTAGCTAAGGGAAACTAGGCAGTTCATGGAGTCAGCCATTATGACTCAGCATGACTGTGCAGTTTTGTTTGGCCATTTTAAAATGAAGTTCTAACTCCTGAAAAAAATGTTATATTACTGGGACTCAGGCAAGAACGTGGACTGTGAATTTCACTAGCAGCCTTCTTTCATTTGTTTTTCACAGGCAAACATCCCGTGTATTTTGCCTGACCTCTACCAACCTTGTAATTCTAGAGATGAGGGCCCATGATTTTGTCTCCATTGCAGCAGGCATTGGCGGATTTCCTATGATAGCTCCCCAGTCACCAGTGGTTCATCAAACCTGCATTCTCCATCTTGGAATTCAGTTTGACTGAAGACCTAATGGTTTAAACTGCATAACCATATTTTTTTGTGTTCCATGTAAAAACAGATTCACCATATTTTTATTTTTTTTTTATTTTGTCACTTAGCTGAATGAAGAATTCTAGGGAATTCAAAAGCTTGCATGCTATTGTGGATCTATAGTTGGACCTAATACAGGTATTGCCCCCCCCCTCTGGATTTTATTGTGCAATGTGATTACCTTCCTTTTTATATTACCTTTTCCTTCATGATTTGAAGCTCACATGCCATACTTTCTTTTTTCACTACTGATGTTCCATGTGTTGAGGCCTTTCTGGTAAGGATTAGATATTCAAAGGTAGCAATGTTGGCCATGCAGCAAAATACAACAAAATCAAAAATCTACAAGCAGCTATACCTTTATTGGGCCAACTCCAAAGCATAAAATACGTTATGCAAGCTTTCAACACTTTGCTGGCTTCTTCATCAGGCAAAGATGTTAAAAATAAATCATATAGAAGAAAAAAGGTGACGATGTTAAAGGCACAGGCCTACATTCTGTCTGAGATGTCAGTTAAAATGGTATTAAGGGATTTCAATGCAGGCAGAAGCTGCTCCCCTTATTGGCCATCTAAAGACTAGAAACAAAGGGCTTGTCTACACCAGTCGCAAACCCCGAATCTGGCCTGATAATGCACACAATGTGCGGCATTTTCTCTGAATCTGGTGTGACACTGACACATACTGCAGGGTCTTATTCCCACCAGACTCAGGAATACTCCCTTCATCTGGGTTTTAGAAAACTCAAGTCCTGTCTATATGAGGGGGGAAAAATATGAACACATCTGAAAAGGTTCACAACAATGCGATCTGCCTACACAGCTAAAATTCCCTCCTAAACTCCGCATGACCCCCTAGCCAGCTGGCCACCATGAGGGATTTACTCACAGTTTTAAATCTGTCACCACCAAAAAAATTTTTTAAAAAAAGTTTCCCGTGGTGCACCCAGGCATTATTTTGTGTTTACAACAAAAAGAATTTTTAAAAAAGATAAAATTGCCATTTGATCGATTTACCGGACCCTTGCATAGCCGAAAATCTAACACAGAGGCCGCTACCGCTTTCCCTTTTTGCTAGCCCCAACCCCTGTGCTTGTCTAGTCAATCAGATTATGCTGCCTGTTCTTATGTGTGTGAACATAAGTTCAAATGATCGCACATTCGTACATCAATGTATCTTTTGGGAAAATCCAGATGAAGCCCTGGACGCGGCACAAACAGACTATACGGTGGATTTTGCAGCCCCCCTTCTGAATGACATGTATTTGTGCGAATGGCTGTCTGAATGGATCACCGTTCATTTGCATGCCATTCATATTTTTTTCTGCCGTTTAGATGACCCCTCAGTTTTGTCTGGAGTTTGCTAGAATCTCTGGAGAAAACTACTATGTGAACAAGCCAGCCACTCAGGATTTGGGGGGCTGGGGAGGAGAGGAAGGACAAGCACTGCCTGAGGCATTGCCATTCCTCCCCTCCTGTGCATCCACTCCTCATTCCAAAGGCAGAGCCCCAGTGGTAGTTGCTCTTTTTGAGGTTAGACCCCCCCCCATCAGAATGGTCTTACTCCAATAAAAAAAATTCCCTAAAAAATTCCCATCAAGCCCTGCCATCGCAAGGCTAGTCACTCCTAGCTTCAGAGAGAGTGACTCCTACTGGGGCTTTGCTTTCCTGGCACACAATCATCCCTCTGAGCTCCAGGAAAAGCAAAGCCCCAGCGGTAGCCACCTGATCTGGCTTCAGAGAGGCAACCATCACTGGCATTTTGCTTTTCCCAGAGCTCAGAGGGTTGATTGTAAGCAAAGTGCCAGAGGTAGTTGCCTGAACTGGCTTCAGAGATGCTACTACCACTGGTGCGTTGCTTACAATCATCCCTCTGAGCTCTGGGAAAATCAAAGCCCCAGTGGTAGCCACCTGGCTTTAGAGAGGCAACTAGCGCTGATGCTTTGCTTTGCCCGGAGCTCAGAGCAAAAGACTCTGCTTTTATGGTAATCGAAAAATGGAGGGTTGGTGGAAACACACAAGCTGAGCCTTGCCTCACCTCATTCATCTGGTCTGTCAGAGAGTAACAGCAGCTGATCCAGGGGCTAATTTCCTCTTTGTCCCCCTGGGGGTTGCATGCCTTGCCAAAGAAATGGGAGAGGGGAGTCTATGTCTCCTGTGAAAGAACAGGTTTGTTTTTTTTTTAAAAAAGTCAAACATTGCAACATGGTCCTGCAAACTATTTAAAAAATATATTTTACTTGGTTTTTTTTCCGGGCTGTGAGGCCGTGTTCTGGAAGAGTGTACTTCTGATGTTTCACCTGCATCTGTGGCTGGCATCTTCAGAGAATGGTTGGGTAGGAGTGTATGTGGAGTTTATATGCTGTGAACCCCTGTTGGGGAGTATATGTAAATTTGTGTAATTGAATTATTCGTTTCTGGGTATAGATATGCAAGGCTCATTAGTGTCTGTTTGGCTAATGGTTGATGGGCCATTATCTGCTGGAACTCCCCCTGTTCCTTGGGTAGAAATACTTTGTAAGTGTTGAGTTTTGATTCTATTGTTTTTCGAAACTGGGAGCCAGATTTTGTTTACTTTTAGGGTTTCTTCTATCCTGTTGAAGTTGTCCAGGTGTTTGTGGATATCAATAGCTTCTCTGTGCATTCTGATGTGATAGTTGTTGGCCTGGTCCAGAATTTCTGTATTTTTAAATAGCATTTTGTGTCCAGGTTGGTTCATAACATGTTCTGCTACTGCTGATTTTTCTGGCTGGCCCAGTCTGCAGTGTCTCTCGTGTTCCTTGATCCATGTTTGCGCACTGCGTTTAGTGGTCCCTGTGTAAATTTGTCCACAACTGAATGGTATGCAATAAACTCCTGCAGCTGTGAGAGGGCCTTTTTTGTCCTTCACTGAGCGTAGTAAAGGGAGAGGCATTCACAAAAGTCATCTCTCCTATACACTGAAGTGTGCATGGTCCATTTGTCTGCCACAATTTTGCTGAATTCTGCTGTGAATCTAAACTAGGGTGCCTTTCACACTACAAAATTATATTGCTCTGGAGATCATCAGATATGGCTGATGTGGCACCAGAATAATGACATCAGAACACAAAAGGATGCCAATATCACACAATGTCGTCCTTTTGCGTTCTGCTGTCATTATTCTGGCATTTTTTTTATTGATGGGCCAAGCCGTCAATAGATCGCCTGTCCTGTTTTGGTGCCAGCATTGCCAGCGTCTGAAACCTCATGCCATTGTCCTGCCATTAATACAGCGTCAGTGGGTGGTCCTGCCAGAACTCGTCCCAGTGGGATCATGGAAACAAGGTAGACTATCCTCTTTGTATGAACCTCCCTGAGTTACTTGTTGTTTTTTTCAGTGTGTTTATGTGCTTGTTAAAACTTTTCACATTTTACAGTACTTTTTATTTTTTACTTTCTCGCTCTTGCATCTTCTTGTGAGACCGGGCAGGATTTCAGCCCAGGAAGTGAATGGCACTCTGTTAGAGCTCCATTCATTCCTGGGCTGCCTGTCAATGGAAGAGAAGGTAAGTGTGATGGGTAAGTTAAGTGTGATTATTGTGCCGGGACAGGGATGGGATGGGATCAGCTCTTATGATTCCAGTTTAACTGCAATGGCTGCATCCTATGGAACTGAGGGGTTTGTAATTTTATGAGATACTGGAGCTCTCTGGATGAGAATTCTAAAGGCTCCTCCTTAAGCTACAAATTCAGGATTCCATAGGATGGAACAATAGTCTTTAAAGTGAAGTCATATTGCTTATAGATGTGTAGTCTGAAAGGGCCCCAGGTCTGTCTTGAATGAGGCCGTCAACTGTTCCATTTCATGAAGCAGGGAGATGTACAACTTGAAAGCTGGCTTTGTTTGAATGTCCTCAACATCCAATTTGATACCTTGCATGCTCCTTTAAGATATGAAGAAATTTCTTCTGTGGGGTCACTCAAAATTATGAAATATGCTCCCATTGTAGTTATACAGTGCCAAATTCTACCACCCCACTTTACCATATTATTTTGCATGATGTGTAAAATGGCTCTAAGGGCTTGTCTATACTGTCAGGATACTGGGACATACAGTAGTTAGATTTATTCTGTGACGAAGCTGTGATGTGGCAAACAGTTTGCATAGATCTGCAGAGCTAGCTGATAGTTGCAAATGTATCAATGCTGATGAGCTCTGAGCTGGTGCAGAGCTCACGGGGGGGGGGGATGCTAGGAACTCTGCAGAGCTGGGTGTTTTTAGTTTGTCCTATGAAGTTGAACTGAGCAGTTCTCTTGAATCTTGAAGAGTGAAGATGGTTTTTCTTCTGTGGATGCTGTAATATATTATAAATAGTCTTTATTATGTTCAAGTAAAGAACAAGCATGAAGCTATCTGTGTCTGATGTTCCCATGGGCATGCCTGTGAATCAAGATAGCGGGCGTGAGTGAATTACTTTTTTTCCTTCCCAAGTTGCTGCCACTGAACAGTATTTTTTTTTTAAAAAAAAGTAAAGCCAAGGTGCGGAAGCGCAACCTTCCACTTAAGCTTTAAAAAAGAAAAAAAGTGTCATCACCTTAGCACATGATCGCTACCACGAACATTCAACATGGCAGTTCCGGCCACTTCATTGCTGGCATGCTCCACCTCCCTGTGCATGTCCGACCAATCAGTAATCCACTTCCATCCATACTAGGAATGCACTGCAATCCAAATTAGTTGTCCCAAAAAGTAGGAAAGCGCATTTCCCTCGCAGTTTTTAAAACACTCCAGGAAAAGCTACAAAGGCTTTTCCTGCACAGTATATGGCATTTTTGGCCCCTCTCCTTCTGAATATGGTGAATCACTGCAGGATCCCATTTAGACAAATGGTATTCTCCTTGAATTCTATGATGAGTGTTTTCACTGTTGTGACAATCTCTAAGGCAGTGAAGGGTTTCCCTGTTCTGTGGAGTAGCTATTTGTAAAGGATTTAGAAGTGAATCTTCAGCAGAATCTTGAATCTTGAGCAGAATGCTTATATTTTATTCTCTCTCTGTCCCGAATGAAGATGTAGGAAAATGTATTTGAAACCTGCCCCTGAGACAAGGATGATGAAAGTATGTATTGCTGTTGACAATACAACTGTTGTTTGTTTTTATTCTTCTGTGATTACTTAAGGGTATGACTCATCTAACTGAGTAGAATGGAGACATCCAAAACATATGGATCAGTGGATGCTTGGATAAACTGATTATGTACACTTAAGTTACACTTAAATGAGGTACCTTGGGCTTAACGTATTTGTAGTATAACTGAGGGGCAAGCTACACAAGGTAGACAAATGAAAAGCAGCCCATAGAAGTTGTTGTTTCAAGGGGATTGAAACGATGGATCTGGAACTCCACAAGGGGAAAAGCAGGTACATCTGATATTCTCTGTACACTGAGCTTGCATTTCACAGGAAAGAAGATGCTGAATGAACCAAAGATGGTTAAAGTGTCCCAAGTCAAGTGATCTTCAGTTAATGCTCCTACAGGGAGGATGAAATTCAACTAAAGTGAAGGATGTTTAAATCCCACTAAAATGAACTTGAACCATAGTGGCATATCAGCTATTTCTCCCAGTCAACATGTTATGAATTGCAGTCAGTAATGCCCCAGGCACTTCTTCCTGCTTCTGGTGATCTCTCTCCATGTGTTATGAGTATCTGCTGTAGAAGAATATGAGGAAAATACAATGTGATGGGAATGTGAGATAGAATGAACTTCATAGAAAGATTCAAGAGAGGGAACAGTTAGCAATCCAGTTTTCTTTGTTTGCAGCTCTTTCCTGACAACCCTTTTAAAAAAAAGATTCTGACATATTTTCCATTTTATGCACCATTAGCTTAACAGTAATACGCTCTCTGAAGGCTGGTTTTTTAGGGAAGTATTGCAGGGGTTTTTAAATGCTACACTTTGAAGGAAGAGGTTATTTTCAAAGAGGGAGTCTTGTTAGTTCTATGTCAGCATAACAAAAGGGAAAAAAGGGCATTGTCATCAATAAAGAGTGATGCTAAAATTATTTTTTAGTCTTAGTAGTGTTATAAGACTGTCCCCTTTTTTGTTACAGGAATTAAAAGATAAATTAGTTTAAAATGTTTGGATTATACAGAGATACAGTGAAGCAGTGGTTCAAGCTCTTTACTTTCAGCCCTTCAGTATTTACTTTTGTGTTTTGGTGTGTGCTTCTTATCACAAAATACTACCTGGTTGCATGGGCAGTCCATTTGTGTGCCTCCCTTCACCCCACCCCACTCATTGCAGGCTGGTTGATTCAGGTGTGTGGGATTTAATTCCTGTTGACTGTCTCCACATCTCCCTTCTTGAGAAGATAGAAAACAGAAAGACAGATTAACTGGAAGCTGCTTCTAGCTAGCTGTACAGCTGTTGACATACAAATGGATCCACAAATGTAAGAGGCAGACACACAGGCACTTGAAAAGCAGTCTGACCCTGAAGTTAACAATGCTCACTTTATGCTGCCTGGTTCTGTTATGAAGAAGTCTGGGATACCTATTTGACTAATCATAAATGCCATGGGTTTCTCTATGCACTGTGGTTCTGAATGTAACGGACATTGAAGTGAACCTTATTCCAGTGCACCTCAAACTATCTCATGTGGAAGACCAACATCCCCACCCACCCACCCCAGTCTGCCAAGGAGGAGTATCTTATTTGTACACATTGGCCACAATTGTTCTTTCTTTCTTGGAAACTTATCAGAGACCAGCAACTGATGGCTCATGGACCAGCAGTGGTCTATGGACCACTACTTTGAGTAGCCTGCCTTATTTAGTAGTCTGCTATGTGGTCAAGAGGACAGTTTGTAACAAAAATAGCTTGAACAAGTCTATTCAAAGTATACCAAATTCTTTGTATAAAAAATTGTTTGCAATACCTTTTCAGATTCTTGGTTTAAAAAAATATTTTTGGTATTTATTTGCAGAATTGTGAGGATGAGAAATATAAGGACATGTCATAGAAGGGAAAGTAGGTATCTTTTAGAATTAGAAACATATCAAAATAACATACATATTTCATATAATCCAGTTGTCAAAACATATATAACAATACATTAATAACTTAGCAATACATTCACAACCATGTCAGATCAATGCTTTAAAAAGATCTTTTCATGAAACTATTGTTAATTAAGTTGTCATCAAATCAGAACCTCATTAGGTCAGTCTAATTAAACTAAGGCTGCTGACATAGTGCAGAAATAACGCAGGTTGACATTGCCATGGCTCAATGCTATGGAATTCTAGGACTTGTAGTTTTGTGAGATAAAGTAGCAGCCCCATATATGCTGATTTGTCAAACGTGGATTCAATTATCCATGGTTGGCGGTGGGGGGGGGAGGGAGGAGGGAGGGATATCACCTCCCCTGTCCCTTCCCCTGGGAGGGCTCCTGTCACCGCAGCAGCGATTGCAGGACTGAAGGGAGGGGGAGGAGCAATCTGACCTCATCCTTCCCCCTTCTCCCCTGTGATCACCACCGTATCGGGCCATTGGTGAAGGGGCAGAGAAGCGATCTGGCCTCGTCCCCTTCCCCCTTTGCCCCCACGATCGCTGCTGCCATGGGACCATGACGGTGGGGAAGGGGGTACAGGAGTGAACTCACCCCCCCTTTCCCCCAGGATGCACCCCCCAGAATGGCATTCTCTATTACCTGTGGAGGGACATTTGCCATCCGTGAGGGGCCCTGGACCCAATCCTCTGCAAATGCGGGGGTGCTACTTTATTTAGCCTTTTCTGTCAGAGCACTTTGGTGCCACAACAAACTACAAACCCCAGGATTCCATAGGATGGAGCCATGATAGTTGAAGCGGTGTCAAACTGTATTATTTCTGTGGTGCATCAGCAACCTAAATAAGTTAGTATTCTTCTTACTATAGTATTTCTGTCAGAGAAAATAATCAAGTCTGTTAATCCTTTCAAGATACTAATGTTACGTTCTCTAACCTCCAAGAAGCAACTCAACTGTAAACTTTGAATCAATGGCCAATGGTTAATTTCCCAGACTGTGATGGATGATACTCACATGTGGATGATATTTTTCCAATGATGGAATATATCAAGAATTCTTCTACCCATTAGTAATAGATCAATCCAGCCTCTAACTGTGAACCCAGTTGTTTAAGATAGCCCAGCATGGCTGCTGTAGCATCTGGATAACCATCCATGTGGTGTTCTTTTTAAAAGTCAGTATTGGAAGCCAAAACAGTCACATCAGCACTATGCATGTATCATACCTGCCCTTATTATGATTGCATTGCCAACAACTGGATGACTATTTTGAAAAAAATGTGTTTAAATCCCCTGTCAAGTAGAATAGACATTTTGATGGAGAAGGTAGACGTGTTAAAATATCTTGCAACAAAAATAATGAAGTTTCTGATAGCACCTTGAAGACTAACACATTTTATTACAGTGTAAGCATATGCTTGTCTGGACTATAGCCCATTTCCTCAGGTATATCTGATTGAAATGGGCTGTAGTCCACAGAAACTTATGCTATAGCAACATTTCAGTTTTTAAAGTCCCACAAAAAGAATCTTTGTTGGTATAACATTAAGAGTCTATAAAAAGAGGGGAGGCTGGGATGAAGGCAGAAGGAACATGGTAGGATCATGGAGTACTACTTGCTGAACAATAGTGCTATCCACTAATCTCATTTTCAAATGTTATCTTTGCAGGTAAGATGCTTGAGAGCTTCTTTTCATAAATACTTAAGCCTTTATATAATGCTTTTCAGAATTCAGAGCACTTAACGTACATTGTCCCATGGCTAAAGCAACATATAGTCTAGTAGAGTCAGGGATACTAATTGTAAACAAACTTTTTTTTTTTGAGACAAAAGTCAGATAATTGTAAAGAACAAATTACTAAAAGTTGCAATGTCTGGCTTGATGCAAAAGAGTGTTTTTCGCCTCTCCTCATTTGCTAGGCTAGTCTTATTATATGGTGAAACTACTCAGGCTGTGGTGGGCTGCTCTTCAAACACCCCACACAGTGCTTCATGCCTTTTCCCAGACAGTCAGAAGGGTTGGGGCCATCCACTCACCAAACAAGAAGTCATGGCACACCAATGTCAAAAATAGCTAGTATGTGTAGAAATGAATAAAGATCTAGTGTTGTGCACCCCACAATAAACATTGGACACCCCAAATCATATGCCCTTACATCCAGAATCATGGTCTTTATGGGTCAAATCAGATCATACAATTAGAATATTTTTAGAAGAAATGCTCATTATGTCAATTTGTCATAACATGTATTTTGTTCTCTCACTTGGGTATCTTGCATTTAATGTGCTTTGTTTTAGCTCTGTGATCTGTAATCTGATTGGTCATTTGATGGCAAATACAGGCTAACCCAGGGTTTCTCAACCAGGGTTCTCTGGATCCCTAGGGTTCCACCACAAAAGGTTGCTAGGGATTCCACGAAATATTGAGATTGAAAAAAATAACCATTTTTTAAAGCTATAGATATAAAAAAAATTAGGCATTGAGACCTGAAAATTCTTTCAAGTGTTCCACCAGGGTAAAAAGGTTGAGAAGGACTGGGCTAATCTGCAAGACACATATCTGATCAAATAGTGTAGTACGAGGGGAAATGGGTTTATATGAGGAAACTCCATTGTAGGAGTGGAGGCAGGTTAGTGAAACTCCCCTTAAATTCTTGTCTGACTCTTAGGAGATTATCAGATGAGCCTCTAAAAACGTTTCTGTCCCACTATATTTTAAAGTGTAAGTGTCCCGGCACAATAACCCTTTTTATCACACATCACTGTAATAATGAGAAAGAGCAGCCCCAGCATTATTGGAACACGAATGCTAGCACTGTTTACTTCCATATTCTCCAGGGCGCATTATCTCGGCAGTTCTCACAAGAAGAACCAAGCACACTTAAATGTCTAAAAACAGCTAAATTAAAAAAAAACCACACACAAAACCAACACACAAGCACTGAAACACACTTAAAAACTTGCCGACAAAATGGGGAGGTTCATAAAAAGAGTACCCTATACCTAGTTTTCGCATTTTCACCCTGAAGTGTTCTGGTGGGGAACCGTCAATTGATGCTGTATTCACAAGAGCAGCTGTGGACAGGTTAAATAGGGACCACTAAACGCAGTGTGCAAACATGAATCAAGGAACATGAGAGACACTGCAGACTGGGCCAGCCAGAAAAATCAGCAGTAGCGGAACATGTTATAAACCAACCTGGACACAAAATGCTATTTAAAAACACAGAAATTCTGGACCAGGCCAACAACTATCATGTCAGAATGCACAGAGAAGCTATTGACATCCACAAACACCTGGACAACTTCAACAGGAAAGAAGGAACCTTAAAGTAAACAAAATCTGGCTCCCAGTTTCGAAGAACAATAGAATCAAAACTCAACACTTACAAAGGAATTCCACCCAGGGACAAGGGGAGTTCCAGCAGGTAATGGCGCATCAACCAACCATTAGCCAAACAGACACTAATGAGCCTTGCATTTCTATACCCAGAAATGAATAATTCAATTACACAAATTTACATATACTCCCGAACAGGGGCTCACAGCATATGAACTCCACATACACTCCTACCCAACCATTCTCTGAAGATGCCAGCCACAGATGCAGGTGAAATGTCAGAAAGAAACTCTTCCAGAACACGGCCTCACAGCCGAAGGAAAATCTATACATTTATCAGATTGCAAATCCCATAATCCTGACAAGAACTGCATCTGACTTAATGCTTCCTCTGGGTTCTATACTGAATCATAGAATCATAGAGTTGGAAGAGACCACAAGGGCCATCCAGTCCAACCCCCTGCCATGCAGGAATACATAATCAAATCATTCCCGACAGATGGCCATCCAGCCTGTGTTTAAAAACCTCCCAAGAAGGAGATCCCAGTACACTCCAAGGCAGTGCATTCCGCTTACGAACAGCTCTTACTGTCAGGAAGTTCTTCCTAATGTTTAGGTGGAATCTCTTTTCTTGTAGTTTGAACCCATTGCTCCATGTCCTTGTCTCTGGAGCAGCAGAAAACAAGCTTGCCCCATCCTCAGGATGATATCCCTTCAAATATTCAAACATGGTTATCATATCCCCTCTCAACCTTTTCTTTTCCAGACTAAACATGCCCAGCTCCCTAAGCCACTCCTCATAGGGCATGGCTTCCAGACCTCCCACTATCCTGGTCGCCCTCCTCTGGACATGTTCCAGCTTCTTAATATCCTCCCTGAATTGTGGTACCCAGAACTGGACAGTATTCCAGGTGAGGTCTGACCAAAGCAGAATAGAGTGGCACTATGTCCATTATGGTGCCCCATGTAATACTCATCAATGCAGGTGAAGATTATTTAGAAGCTGGATTGGTGTCCACAATAAGGACTTTTTCGGACGTCTCAAATACACCGCAAGCAGCCTCGTCACTTTGCGAGGCTGCTGCACTGCAGGGCGTCACTTTCGGACGACGCTCTCCCCTGCTGGTACTGTTGCGGTACCGCGGGGACATTTGAGCGTTATATTTTGCCAGTTTTTAAGCACGAAAGTTGATCGTGATTAAAAACCGGCAAAATATAACGCTCAAATGTCCCAGCGGTACTGCAACAGTACCAGCAGGGGAGAGCGTCGTCCGAAAGCGACGCCCTGCAGCGCAGCAGCCTCGCAACGTGACGAGGCTGCTTGCGGTGTATTTGAGACGTCCGAAAAAGTCCTAAGTCAGGGATACCGCAAATCAGACACCTATATCTACAGAACAGTGTCCCCTATAACAAGGCATAGATTTACTTTTGCCCTAGTGCTTAATTTGGGCTCAAAACACTGTTAAGCTATTAAGATGGCTGAAGCATTATTGTAGGGACCATACAGTTCCTTCTTCTCGTGTGGGCTATTGGTGGCCTTGCAGCATGCTTGATAGCTTTGGAAGCAAGTCCCAAGCACAGGGGTCAGTAGTCATGTGGGGAGACGTGCACCCATGCTTCCTAGTGCAACAGAAGTGATACTGTGTTATTTCTAGTTGCTATTTGGGCTGGTTTGGGATGATGTTGAAGTTTTGGGGGCGCATTTTGTGGAGTATGCTGGATGGCAAACTGCCACATTCAAGTGCAGGTTGGGACCTTTTGGCATGATTTTTGGGAGAAGCTCACCACCAAATCATTCCAGGACTGTGTGACTGGTAGGGTTTGAGGCTACAAAAGTGGGGATGATGTGGCCTGAAGGCTTCATTTTCCCCACTCTTGCCCTAGTGAATCACTTATAAACTCCCAGCAGAGTGCTATCTCAAGCTTGGCTACAGCTAGCAAAACTTTAATTGACTCATTTATAAAGGGCATTCTCATGTTGCCCTGTAAAGATGGGCTACATGATAAAGGCCTTGAATTTCTTCATGTGCTGGTCTGTGATGACTTCCAGGATTTGCCAGATTTATGCCCAGAAATCAACCACATTTGTACAATCCAAACACATGTGCTGGAAAGACTTCCACTGACCTCTTTCTTTTCAGCTAGAAGTGAGGCAGAAGTATTAATGCGATGTACCTGGCTCAAAGTGAAATAGAACTTCTAAGGGGGCAAATGACTCTATCAAATGCTTGAATGCTTTCTTCTTCTTGTTATTTGCTATCAAGTCATCTCCAGCATTTAACACCCTATGAATGAAAATCCTGTAAGAGGGCCAGTTAGCTTGCAAATTCAGGGCTGTGGCTTCCTTGATTGAATCAATTCATCTGTAATGTGGTCTTCCTTTCCCCCCCACTGTCTTTCACTTTTCCCAGCATTATAATTTTTTTCCAATGAGTCATGTTGCCTCATGATATGTCCAAAGGATGATCACTTCAGTTTAGTCATTGGCTTCTAGTGAGGATTCTGGCTTGATTTACTCTCAGGAGATTATAAGACAGGGACAAATATAGTGTCCCCGTCTTGCCTTCTAATTCCCACCCCACTCCCATCCCTGTAATAATGTCATTCCCCCACCCCCAGACATCTACCTTAATCGCAGGTTAAAAAGTCTTCCCCTCCCCTTTGGCAACCCAAGTGTGAATGGAGTTCTCAGAGAGCTCCTTTCAGTTCCTGGAGACCAAATCCCGGCCATTCTCGCGAGAGAACCATTGCGCAGGGAAAACAAAAATAAAACAAAAAATAAAAGTCAGAAACCTACAACAAGCACCTAAATAAACTAAAAAACAACAAAAATCCCAAGTACACAGGGGAGGGTACAAAAAAGGCTGTTACTTACCTAGATGTCCCAATTACCACTGGGAGTGTTCTGGACTTACCTTACAGGACCTTACAGGGAGGCCAGCATCGCACGGGAAATTTTTAAAAAAAAAAAAAAACCTAAATGTCAAAAAGTTAACCTAAGCACTTAAACACACTAAACACACACACACACACACACACACACACGTACACAGGGGAGGGTACAAAAAGGCTGTCACTTATTTGGATGTCCCAATCGCCACCGGAAGTGTTTAGCATGGACCTCCCAGATTGCGCCACAGGAACGGGGGCGCCTTTTTGCTCGGCCGTGATTCTGTTACTGAAATGGAACGGGCAATCTATTGATGACTTTTGGTTGTCAATTAAAAAAATGAAACGGAATGGAAGCAGCATGGGGGCATACCGGGACAGGGACAATGTTGCCTGAAAGGGAAGTCCTTTCTTGATCCTGTGGCGTCCCTGTCCTGGATTAGTAAGCTGGTCTGATAATCTCCTCAGATCCATTTGTTTCTCTTTTTGGCGGTCCATGGTATCTGTAGGACTGTCGTCAAGTGCTACATTTCAAATGAGGTGATTTTGTTCCTGTCATCTTTTACAACTATACGTAGAAATCAGAAGTACTGTGTGGGCTGGATGATTCTGACATTGGTAGTTAATGATACATCTCTGCTTGTTTAAATGTCTGAAGAGCTCATTTAAAAAAAGAACCATGTGATCCCACAGAAACAGAGATGTTTGAAGAGCCCTGGTGGCGCAGTGGTTAAATGCCAGTACTGCAAGCCACCATGTTGCAAGTTCGATTCCAGAGGGCTCCAAGGTTCACTCAGCCTTCCATCCTTTCATAGGTCGGTAAACTGAGTACCCAGCTTGTGGGGGCAATTAGCTAACACATATTGGAAACTGTTTAATGCAGTGTAGATGTGTAAATAGCTATTGCTTAAAACAACTTGTAAGCCGCTCTGATAGACTTGTGGCTGAAGAGCGGGATATAAATAACTAAATAAATGGGGGGGGAAAGAATGTAAAATAACTTAACTTTTCAGATATTTCCAGTAAAAACTGTAGATGGAAGAAAACCCATTTTGCATCCATTTTTGAGCTAAACATTGCAAATGTTAACACATTGTTCCATATGTTACTCTGTTCTCTCAGCAGCATCAACAACCATGTACAGTATTTTGAAAGTATTTTTAATTTAGCCTTATTTGTAATGTGGGCCATGAGCTCAACATCTGTTCTAGAGAAACTAAAATATTGAAGAATTGAAGAGCCAAAAGATTACCAAAAGACAGAAATAGTAAACATATGAATGACCAAGTCTTCCTGAGGAGTAATAGCTTCAGAAAGCTAAAGCACCAACCTTTTGTAGTTCTTTGAGACTTAATCTTGACTATGGAAAGAATATTTGTACATCTTCTAATCTTTAATGAAGAAGGGGGTTCTGAGGGAAACAGAATTTGCCCTGGGTCAAATACATGCTTGTGTATTTGTGTGCATGTGCACAAAAAGGAGATTCTCTCTGGCAGAAATTTGATTTTATGCAGAAAATGGGATTCTCTGCACAGGAAACGTGTCCCTGTGCAAAAAATGACATTTAATTTTGAAGACCTACTTCCCTAGTTAACCTACACACTGAATTCAACCAACCAAAAATATTTTATTGCTTTTAGCCATAAGCCACTGCAATAAGACAGAATAAGATATCTGCTGACATAGGAACAGATTTAAGATTTAAGAACATTTTTTCTTAAAATATTTAGATTTAAAAGACAATTGTAGGCTTCTTAAATTTCTCATGAAATTAGCCCTTTCAGTTCTCAGAATCACCTTCAGAATGTATTGTCATTTTCTTCCAGGTTCTCACTCTAAGGTCTCGTCTACACGAATGAAAAAAAATTCATACAGGGGTAAAAAATTTAAAAAGGCAGTTGTACAAATGTGTACAATCTGCCTACATGATAAAAATTACCCCCTAAAATCCGTATGACCCCCCCCCTTGCCCAGCTGGCCGAAGCAAGCAATCCAAGCAGCAGTTTTAAATCTCCCACCACTTTTTTTTTAATTTAAAAACGTGTCTGCTGCTCGGACAGCTGTGATTACACCTTTATATTTTAAAATAAGAATGAAAAAAAGTATCATGGACTTACTGGACCGTCAGCTACCCAGGAATCCAACAAAGGAGTGGCCACACTCTTTCCTAGTAATGCCCCCTCTACCCAGCCAGCCAATCAGATTGCACTCCTGTTCGTATCTGTGCGAATAGGAGTGTTTAGATGACCAATCATTCAAAAGCTATCTGGATTAAACCCTGAGTTCCGGATGAAGAGCCAGGTTTGCCAGACATGGGCTAAAAGGTGAATTTTATAGCCCCCCTCTGAATGACATGTATTTATTCAAACGATGATCTGTACATATTGCCAATTTTTTGAATAAATACGTGTTATTTTTCATTGTGTAGATGAGACCTAATTTTCTTTGCAGCAGCTACATGCAATGATGTTTAATGGTTTAAGTTCCTATTCATCAGACAGCAGGTGGGTTACTATAGTCTGTTGTGTTGTTGTGTGCCTTCAATAAAATTCTGACTTATAGTGACCCTAAGGTGAACTGATCATGGTGGGTTTTTTGGCAGAATTTGTTTGCCCTTTCTCTGATGCCGAGAGAGTGTGACTTGCCCAAGGTTACCCAGTAGGTTTCTGTGGTTGAGTGGGAATTCAAACCCTGGTCTCCCAGTGTCCTAGTTCACCATTCAAGCCACTATACTACACTGGCTTGCTACAGTCTGTATTGGCCACCAACTGCATTGTGATACAAGATAAAATAGGCATACAGTAGACCACATAGTAATTAGTGTACTAGTTCCAGAGCCCCCATGCAATTATTTCCAAAAAAAAAACCCTGTCTAGTACATGAAGGTGCTTGTCATCCAAATAAGCAGATGGCATCTCTTTGAATCTTAATTCTATGAAGTTCTTTTTCAATAATGGATCGATTACCTTGGTGCCTGATTATTTTTTTTAACAGTAGCAAATCACTGAGAAGGCAGTTATTGTTAATGACATCCCTATCCAGGGGTAGGTGGAATTTCTCAATTTGTTGTTTAAACATAGGTTGAAAGCCAAGCACTACTGCCTGCTGCAGAGGGACAGAACATAAATTCATTTTGTGCTCACAGGTCGCCACCCATTTCCACCTCAGTTGTTTGTACAAACATTCATCAGGGAGTCTTGAATCAGTCATTTTGTTTGATCTGCAACAGTACCAAACTATGATTTGAAAGAGGGCAGATCTGTTCATGATAAAGATGATTTATTTACATCTTGTTTTTCCCCCAGTCTGGGACTCAAGTCAGTTTACAAAAATTAAAACATATAAGTAAAAGTTCAGATCATACAAAGGTTAAAAATATAATTTAAAAGTTAAAAATATAATTAAACTATCAATAGAATCAAAAGCAGTTAAAAAGAATAACTATTTTATAAAGAAAGACAACAAACATAGCAAACACAGGACATTATCAAAGGCCTTTTTCCCCTGGGCAGTTGAAGGCCTGCTGAAACTATTTCCCCCCCCCCTGATTATGGAATAATAGCAAGGAGGTTGCTGGTCTGACCTCTCTTAAAAGAGAATTCAAGAGCCTGGGAGCAACCACCAAGAAGTTCCACCAGATAGAACTATATTTCCACCAGATAGAACAGTGAGGGTAGTGGGACAAAGAGAAGAGCCCCCACAGATCTCAAAACACGGCAGATTCATATAGGAGTACCCCAGGGAACAGCATATACTTTAGGTTCTGTGAGGCTGTGTTCTGGAAGAGTTTATTTCTAACGTTTCGCCTGCATCTGTGGCTGGCATCTTCAGAAAATGGTCGGGTAGGAGTGTGTGTGGGGTTTATATACTGTGAGTCCCTGTTGGAGAGGATATCTTAATTTGTGTATTTGAATGGCTGGTTTCTGGGTGGAGATATGCAAAGGGGATTAGCGTCTGTTTGGCTAATGGTCCATATTTCCTTACGAACCTGTTCTGGAGTATGAAATAATATTACCTGCACCTCAAATCTTGGCCCCATAACACCTTCGCTGCCTTTGCAGCAAATAAAATGAGCTTTAATAAATGGCCACCAATTGTTAGAATGAACATTGACATCTGTTGTATGCTTCTAGATGCTGTCAATTTGACTATATCATCATGCATTCCCCAATTAATTCTGTTACTAAAATGAATATACAGATATTTGAATAAGCTGCCTTGCTTGACAGGGTAATTATCCATTGTCCAATTATGCTTTCTATGCCTTTTCCCAAATACTACTCTCTTTGTTTTTGAATAATGAATACTAAGATGCAACCTTACAATAAAAAGAACTAAACTGGGCTAATGTGCCTCAGGACTATCTGACCAAGAGACAGAATGACTATGGGACTTATCAATATTGGGGGTTAGCAACCTTTGCATGCCTATACTCATTTCTTGTTAGATTGTATGTCAGACTCTGGGGTTGAGGCACAGGATGTTTATGGTAACATCCTGTTTGCATGCTTGTCCACACCCATTCTCTTCCTGCATCACTTAGCTTTCCTTAGTTCTCTGTCATCTGGCATTTCTTTGTTCTGTGACATTCTTTGTTCATCTGCCCTCACCTCTCCCCGCACTTCCATGCCCTCTAACTAATCTCCAGATTGGGCAGCGACAGTCCTGATTAATCCTTTTCTCACTTTTTTAATGCTACTTTAAAAATACTTCAGTTCCTCTCTCATCCTTCCACTTTTCCTCTTTGTCTTCAGCTTACTCGCATGGCTGCAAAACTGAGTTTAAAGTGCAAAAGGAGTTTGCACTGAATTAACTCAGCATAGGGGAGAGGAGGGGGCAAAACCTTGTCTTTCCCAGTGGGCTCAGGCAAATGCAAACTGCTGAAGCCTCTCCTCTGTTCCAGAAACATAGAATCGTGGAATTGGAAGAGACCACAAGAGCCATCCAGTCCAACTCCCTGCCATTCAGGAACACCCAATCAAAGCACTCCTGACAGATGGCCATCCAGCCTCTGTTTAAAAACCTCCAAAAAAGGAGACTCCACCACACTCCGAGGCAGTGCATTCCACTTCTGAACAGCTCTTACTGTAGAAAGTTCTTCCTAATGTTTAGGTGGAATCTCTTTCCTGGAGTTTGAACCCAGACTATCATGGGGGACCTTGTCAAAAGCCTTACTGCAATCCAGATATACTACATCCACAGCATTCCCTTCATCTATCAAGTTTGTAACTCTATAAAAAAAAAAAGAGAGAGAGAGAGAGAGAGATAAGATTAGTCTGGCCTGACTTGTGTTTGAGAAATCCATGTTGACTTTTTGTGATCACAGCATTTCTTTCTGAGTGCTTACAGACTATCTGTTTAATGATCTTCTCTAGAATCTTTCCTAATATTGATGTCAGCCTGACTGGGCGGTCTTCTTTCCCCCACTTTTTAAAGATGGGGACAACTTTTGCCATCTCACCTGCACTCTGGTGTTGCTTGGACACACATGTCTCAGTTTTCTTCTGTGTAACGTTGGAAGCTATGATCTCCCTGCCTGTCCTCCATGAAACATGTACGATAAAAGCATCTCTAGGTAAGATGCTTCTGTTTTCCATATACCATGTTTTACCCTTCTCCTTTCTTACCTTTCTTCAAGAAGGTGACTCTGTGTTGATTATTCAGAAGTATTCATGATTAAAACTGTTACGTGTCCTACAACAAAGACTTCGGTCATTATCAGGCACGGTAAAAATGGCATGTTAACAATGACAGGATACCCCTATTGCATGATGCCCTCATCCTTGCATTCTTCAAGCATTCCACTGCTGTGAAAAAGGCATTCTTTTTAATTAATGGGCCAAGCCATGAATTAATCTCCCGTAGTGTATTTTTCCCCATGGTATTGCTTGCGTGCAAAACTGCATCCCATTCTGCTCACATGATTACAGCATCAATGGGAAGTCCCCACCAGAAAACTTCCAGGTGAGAATGCAAAAACTAAGTATGGGGACACTCTTTTTATCTCGCCATAAGTCAAAGTCGGCTTGATGGCAGTTAACAACAAACGCAATATGTCTTTTCACACGTTCTTACAAATGCAACAGCCAAACAAGTCTTTGTTATATATAGAGGAATATGTCACTGAATACCATCTACTGGGGAGCAGCCATCAAACCTGCAGATTAATCTCATGCTTACTTTCTAAAGACCTGTGATCATGGGCTCTCCCATTATCTGGGCAACACAGCTGAGGGGTGTGGTCCTTTCTTCATGTAAACAAAGGGTTAATGATATGGTGGGTTAGGTTACATTTACTGGGGCCAGCATCACATAGAAGAAACAGAGATCACAAGAGACAGTTGACAATGGGGATGACCAGCTTGTGAGAAGTGTGAAAGCTTTGAGGTGATTGCAGGATGAGAGGTTATAAAACAGAGACTTTAGACATTATAACAGGCATCACTGAAACTGGTTGGATGAGTCACATGACTGGAATATAGAAATAGAGGGGTATAACGTGTTGCAGAGAAATAGACCAAGCAGGAATGGCGATGGAATAGCATTATATGTTAAAGATATGTACACCTGTGAACAGATCCATGACTTAAATCCTGGAAGCCAGGTTGAGAGAAGGTAAAAATTAAGGGGGAGAGAAATGAGAGGGATGTCATTGTGGGGGTCTACTACAGATCTCCAATCCAAACTGAGGAGTTGGATGATGCCTTCCTGGAACAGATGACCACACATTCAGAAAGGAGAGATGTTGTAGTAATGGGGAATTTCAACTATCTTGATATTTGTTGGAAATCAACTCTGCCAAAAATTTAAGCTCCAACAAATTCCTCACTTGCCTTGTAGACAATTTCATTGTCCAGAAGGTGGAAGAGGCAACTAGTGGATCAGCTATATTAGATCTGATTTTAACCAACAGAGATGATCTAGTTAATGTGGTGGGAGTGGCAAAATTCTTAGGTAGGAGTGATCATGTTCTCCTGAAGTTTGTTATACAGCAGAAAAGGGAAGCTAAGCGCAGTCGGACATGCATTCTAAACTTTAAGAAAGATGATTTCAGTAAACTTAGGGAAATACTGGGGGTGATCCCATGGTCAGGAATACTAAAAGAGAAGGGAGTACATTATGGATGGGAGTTTCTTAAAAGTGAGACATTGAAGGCTCAATTTCAAACAGTTCCAATGAGGAGGAAAAATGGGAAGTGTCTAAAGAAATCAGGATGGATGTCTAAAGAACTTTCTACTGAGCTAAGATTTAAAAGGTGTTATACAAAATCCCAGGGGGTCCTTAGGGACCCTCTGATATACTAATATTGATATGGGGAATGAATGCACTTGACAATTTGAGAGGCAGGTAACAAGCAGGATCTTGGAGACGTATGTATACCGTTACTAAGGAGGAGACTTGAAGCTACATAGTTCAATTAAGTGATCTTTATTGGAAATTAATATCAACAGCATTCATGCAAACACTCAGGCTCCAGACACTCACACAGGGCTATTGGAAATAGTAGGAAATATGTGGATAGAGGAATAGATAACCAGCATGGGATAGCAGGTTATACTGTACCAATCCTGCAGAGCAGAAATTGCAAAGTAAACCAGCAGCAGGGAGGTCCACATGATGGCCTGGCTACACAGTGTGACATTGAGTCGAAAGGAACTGGAACTGTATGCAATTTGGTGGTGTTTTACGGTGATATTTATATGGATAATTCCCCTGAAGGGATAGGATTTTGAGTGAAATACAATAGTTCTTGGAGGTTCCCAGGCCAAAACAAAGGGTACTCTGGAATAACGATTATTAATGATTGAAACTTTTGGAATTGAATAGGAAACAGGCAAAGTCTTTTGTTGGAAGGGAGTAGGAGAGGAATATCCTATTTCACAAGCAATAAGGTCTCTTGCTGTCACTGAGTGGATTAGTGATGGACTCACTTCCTGGTGTTGAGTCTTACTTGAATGTTTTGTTTTGGGGAATTTCCAAAGGCCCTTCCCTTGGTCTTGCATGAATCCCACCTTGGTATTAGAGGGTCCCTGGTTTACCTGTAAGCACGTGGATGCCACCTTAGCTAAATTATTAAATATAGCCAATTATTTTATATTGCAAGATGGAGGCTATCAGGGTAGGTAACAATGGGACATGTACAAGAAATGGAAAACGGGGGAAATCACCAAAGCAGAACTCAAACAAATAGTCAGCTCATGTAGAGAGAAAGTCAGAATAGCTAAAGCACAGAAAGAGCTCAGGCTTCTTAGAGAGGTTAAAAACAATAAAAAGGGCTTTTTTTGTTATGTCCGTAGCAAAAGGAAGAACAACAAAGTGGTAGTGCCACTGCGTGCAGAAGATGGCAAAATGCTAATGGGAGAGAGAAAAGACAGAACTACTCAACACCTTCTTTGCCTCGGTCTTCTCCCAAAAGGAGAATGGTGCTCAACCTGGGGAAGATGGAACAGATGATACAGTAGAAGAAATGCAGCACAGAATAGATAAAGAGGTAGTTCAGGAATACCTGGCCAGTATAAATGAATTCAAGTCTCCAGGGACAGATGAACTTCATCCAAGGGTATTAAAAGAACTGGCAGAAGTAATCTCAGAACCACTGGCAATAATCTTTGAGAAATCCAAGGGGTCGTTTACATGGGCAAATATTCCTCTAAATATACCGCTAAGATAGCTCATAGTTCCCACGGATCGCAGCACAGCATTGCCTCATTCAGAAGGGGGGAAGGTAAAACACCCAAATATAGCATGCCAGGGGATGTTGCTACTTTTGCCGGTATATTTGCAATGTAGCGCTTTATTGGCAGTGTAAACTACCATTCCATTAAGAGCTTCCGCAGATCTTTACTGTGATTGGTTGCTATGATGTAAGGGGCGGGCTTAAAAGAGAGGGACTGCGTTCAGTAGCGATCAGGAAACTTTGAAAAATCCTCTCTGCTATTTTGCAGAAGGTCTGCCAAGAAAAAGGATTCCCAAGACCTTTTAGTCATAAAGTTCCCATCTGTCAGCTCTGCTTGGGGGAGGGAGGGAGAGGGGGGAAGGGGGGACTGAGCGAGGGAGAGTCAAAAATCCTCTGCTATTTTGTAAGTCTGTGAACCCTGACTAAACAAATCGTGATAGGTGATAGGTTCACCTTAAGATCCACGGCATGGCAGCAAAGTCTTTCCCTCTGCTTCAGGGAGTGGGTTCATTTACAGACAGATTTACAGAGACACAGAGACAGAGCCACTTCTTTGATCTTCCCCACTACTATATGGGCAGTCTGTGAGTCTTTAGCTCAGAAATGCAAGGGCTGGTTGACACAGCTTGGGAGGCCACACTCCCCACACTTTTCCAAGTCTGAACGAAAAAGCGGCATAATTAGAAAAAAAACCTGACTGGCACAGATGCGGAAAAGAATTAAAGCACAAGTTGCCGCAATAAATCTGCTGTGTAAACCAGCCCCTAGAGAACAGGAGAGGTCCTAGCAGACTAAAGGAGGGCAAATGTTGTCCCCATCTTTAAAAGGGGAAAAAAGAAGACCCACATAATTACTGCCCAGTCAGACTGACATCAATACCAGGAAAGATTCTAGAGCAGATCATTAAACAGACACTTAGAAAGGGATGCCGTGATCACTAACAGTCAACATGGGTTTCTTAAAAACAAGTCATAAACTAACCTTATCTCTTTTTTTTATAGAGTCCCAAACTTGGTAGATGAAGGGAAAGCTGTGGATGTAGCATATCTTGATTTCCATAAGGCCTATGACAAGTTCCCCATGATATTCTTGCAAACATGCCAGTAAAATGTGGGTTAGAAAATGCAACTGTTAGGTGGATTTGAAATTGTTGACCGACCAAACCCAAAGGGTAGTCACTAATGGCTCCTCTTCATCCTGGAGAGAAGCGGGGTGCCACAGGGTTCTGTCCTGGGCCCAGGGCTATTCAACATCTTTATCAATTACTTGGATGAGGGAATAGAGGGCATGCTTATCAAGTTTGCAGATAATGCCACATTAGGAGGGGTAGCCAATACCCCAGAGGACAGGATCAGAATTCAAAATGACCTGAACAGATTAGAAAGCTGGGCCAAAACTAACAAAATGAATTTCAATAGGGAAAAATGTGGAGTACTACACTTAGGCAGAAAAAAAATGAAATGCACAGATATAAGATGGAGGATGCCTGGCTTGATAGCAGTGCATGTGAAAGGGATCTAGGAATCTTAATGGACCATAAGCTGAACATGAGTCAGCAGTATGATGTGGCAGTCAAAAGGGCCAATGGGATTCTAGGAGGCATCAGTAGAAGTATAGTGTTTAGACTGAGGGAAGTAATAGTTCCACTCTACCATGCTTTGGTCAGACCTCACCTGAAATATTGTGTCTAGTTCTGGGCACCACAATTCAAGAAGGATGTTGACAAGCTGGAGTGTGTTCAGGGGAGTGCAACCAAAATGGTTAAAGGTCTGGAAACCATGCCCTATGAGGAGTGGCTTAGGGAGCTGGGCATGTTTAGCCTGGAGAAGAGAAGGTTAAGTGGGGACATGATAGGCATGTTAAATTTTTGAAGGGATGTCATACTGAGGATGGGGCAAGCTTGTTTTCTGCTGTTCCAGAGACTAGGACATGGAGCAATGGATTCAAACTACAGGAAAAGAGATTCTACCTGAACATTGAAAAGAACTTCCTGATAGTAAGAGCTGTTCAGCAGTGGAATGAGCTGCCTTGAACTGTGGTGGAGTCTCCTTCTTTGGAGGTTTTTAAACAGAGGCTGGATGGCCATCTGTTGGGAGTGCTTTGATTGTTTATTTTTGTATGGCAGGGGGTTGGACTGAATGACCTTTGTGGCCTCTTCCAGCTCTATGATTCTTTGATTTAGGGACTTTTGAAATTTGGAGAGACGGAGAAAATTTAAGACTGATGGAGATGTGCAGCTTGCCTCATTGTCCCTAGGGAGGCTGGGTTGGAGGCTGGACAAGGGGTCCAGGCTGTCAGCTTCCCATGAACATCCAGGGACCAGAACACCATCTGTATTTTGAGTAGAATAGGAATATCCAGCTAGTCATGCTAGAGTTTATGTTTTCTTTCTAATCTCAGCTGAATATGACAAAGGATTTTACCACATAAAGTTGGTATTTTGCAATTACAGCAAGATATTAGCATTTTTGTCTAATACTTATCACACAACATTGTATCTATCCTGTTGCTGCTTTGCATTTCATTCGTTTCTGTAACACACCTTTCCATTGATGGGAAAACCTGACAATGGCTTCCAATATCACTGCTATTCCATTAGTCCCCCTTGTGCAATAGGTCCCTTCCACTGCAGTAACAATATGACAGCAGTCACATGGCACAGGGGTGTGATTCTCGTCCTCTCCCCCTCTCCATAGCTATTCCTAAGGAGGATGAGGTTGTTTTTACTCTGTGCCTTTCAGTTTTTATTTTTATTTTTGCTGTGATTCAATAATGACAGAGAAATTATAAAATAATTTTAAAAATCATTTTCTTGTAGTTAAACAATCACAGCAAAAATAAAAATAAACAAACCAAAAGGCATGCATGCGCTGAGGAGGGCATACATAGGCAGGAAGGCAGGGTTTTGAAGCTGGTGTGGAAGGGATCATGCTTTGCCAAAGCAGCACAGTCACACGATTGCAGAGAAATGTGGTTCTGAATGGTTTAAACCGATGTGTTCCCATTTCCTTCACTAATCCAAGTCCTTAAACTATTTTTGTCACTTGCAACTATTCTTAAGTAGTGCCTTCATGTACAAGATAACTTTTCACTAATCTGAGATTACTTATTTCAAATAAAAGCTTTCCTTAAAAGATATTTTCTTTTCCACCTTCTCTTCATATGCCTTTGGTTTGTGTATGTGTGTGTATAGGGAAAGTCTCTGCAGAGTCAGGGGTGGACAGAGCTACAATTTAAACCCTTCGGTGTCTTCCCAATAAGTCACTGAGTTGTGGGGTGCATTAGTGGGTTGTGACAGCTGGTAGAACTTGAGGATCCCCTCTCCTATCAACAGGAGGAGATGGGACTGTGCCCATGACCAGACCAACAAGACCAATCACAAAACAAAGCATGTAAGTTCAAGATATCTAGGTAAGGAATATCAAGTGCTATGGCAAACAGACATTTTTTCACCAGAGACCACCTCTGCCAAAAAAAAAAGGTGCTTAACATATTGTATTGTTACACTCTAGGATTTGAAGACATTTAATTGATTAGCCACTATGGGACTAATATACTGGATTAGAGATGGACCTTTGGGAGGAACTGTTCCTATGTTCTTGTGTGTTCCTTGAGAGGAGTATAGTAGGAGAGGATGTTTTTGCCGTATTGCTCACAATTGTCAAGATGACATCATTCTATCCATATAAAGTGAGGCATATGTACAATTGAGGATTACATTGAATTGTTCATCAAGCTTGCATGCTCTGGCATCCATAGAACATTGGTAATCTAAAAATAGTCTTGTCTCTGTTTTACATCTCTTTCCCTGACAGTGGGAACCTCAGCATCAGTGAGGTATGGGTATAACCTCAAGACTGTATAGTCATATGGTTTTGATGTCCCCCAGGCAATTCAGAAAAATGAATATATACTGCTGTGCATTAGAGAATGATTGATAGTCCCTCCTTTTCAAGTTCAGTTCTTTCTATTCTGCCTGGTTTTATTAATGCAGAAGCATGGTTAACACATTGGATATGTTGCTACAAAATGCCGTGGTGTGCACTAGTGTACACAACTTTAAAATTGATTAAACAAAAGAAAAGGGCTAAAACTAAGTATATAGATGTATAGAGAGAGAGGGAGAGATGTAGATCGATAGATAGAGTCAGTTCAAACTAGATTAGACCCATTTAAATGGATGGGACTATCACAACTAATGTAAGTCCCATTGATTTCAGTGTATCTACTATAGGCAGGAATAACGTTGGATTATTTAGCCTGTGAAGTTACCCAGTTGCAATTAGCCAAAATGGCTAAGCATGCACACACTGTGTTCAGTGTAATATACCAGGCACTGGAGACAAGCAAGAGAGGAGAACTATCCCTGTCCTTCCCAGCTTCCAGAGTCTCTTGGCTGGCTACTGTTAGACAAAGTAGTGGACTGAACAGGCCTCTGATCTGATTCCACAATGAAAATTTGACATTCTTAGAAAATATTGTAAATGTTATAAAACCATTTATTATACTACTACTAATAAATGTTTATTGCTTCATCCAAAGACCATTGCAAAGAATAAAAATAACATAAAACAATATAAAACATCCAAGCTTTCATACAATTACATCATAATTAAAATTAACTAATTAAAATATATACCTAAACTTGAAGTAACATATATTATAAAACAGATCACATTACAGTCACAAAGGAAGAGTACGTTTAAGCTTTTGTGTCATACGAAGGCATTTTATACTCATATCTTCTGGTTCCTATGACAATTAGCCGAAATGGACTCCAGAATTTTTTCTCAGAATTTTCCAGAATGCAGCGACCCTCCGAATCACATATTGATTTGTTGGTTGTAACAGAAAACTAAGTTTCTCTTTTACCCCCCAGTATTTCATTTTCTTTAGGAAAGGCTCTAAATAACTTTTTCTAATGTCAGTATATATCTGGCACTCAAATATATAACGAGCCAAATCTTCTAGAACTGGTTCACCACAGATACACAACCTATCTTGTACTGGGATACCATAGAATCTTCCCCATTTCCCCATCGTATCCATTTGTTCAAAATGTAAACGCGTAAAAGCTTTACGTAATTCCATTGGCAGGTGAAATGTCAGGGTTTTTTTTCCACATTCATACTCTCTTTTCATACTGGCTAACCATTTTGCTGTTCCTACGGATGTTAGGGCCGTTATGTCAGTTTGTGCACCCACATCAGACACTCTTTGTTTAAAGATCTTTTTAGTAGCAATCATTTTTGGATTCAATGTTTGGATTCAGCAAACAATCCAAAATTTGGTAGTAAATTTAAAAGTTTATGAAGCCAAAATTTTCCTTTATAGAGTGACCTCTGTTTCTCCAGACAGATCTTAGGGAACCTTTCTTCTGTTAAATTATTTATTCTGCACCAAAGGTTTACCATCCTGATGTATATTAACCCAGTAATCTTATCCATACCCAGTTCAGCTCTAATTAAATAAGCAGGAGTATATTTTTAAAATCCCTAAAATCATTCACAGAAATAGAATCTGAATATTTTCAGTTTTTGAAAGATCCATTTATTATACTAAGAAAACAAAAAAATCCCGAGACTCATTGTTAACTCCAGGGGTGAAATGGACCAGGATTGCCAAGTCAAAGCACTGTGACCTTTTGATTACAAGAATGATAAGGGCATCTGTCACTGTCTTTCCCACTTCCACCTAACTTTCCTGTTCCATCCTGTCCTTTGCAGTAGTTGGGAAAGGACAGGAGTAGGTGGGTGGGGATACATTTCCCAGCATAGTACATGGTTTAGACCTATCGCTGGAATCAACACAAGTTTTATCAATTTTTACACCTTGTTCTTTAGGGGCACCAGCCCAGCTCTTCATTGAGACTTTAGACAGATGTCAAGTATAACCCCCCTGCCAAATCTGGTACAGTTGAATGGTATGGGACACCAGTCTGCCACCAGTCTGTGTCTCTCTGACATATCTCTTCGTAATCTTATAGTAAAATAAAGAAGTGGCAATACCGTCGCATTCAGCATTTTCCCGTCCCACCCACCACCATTCCTTATTTGTTTAGATGTCTCAGAAAGGTTGGTGGGGATGAAAACTGGCATTTGCACTCAGGTCACATTGTCAACTGCTAGCACTGGATGATCTAGCAGGGGATTCTTGATGGTGGCTCTTGTAGCTTTTCATTCACTATAATTAAAATATACCAGTTGTACCTGGCGTAACATATGCCATTACCCCCCCCCCAAATACCTGGTAGCTCTCACAACAACCCTGTAAGGTAGGCTGGTGGATTTTTAAATTCCTCCTCCATTTCTCAGCGTTCCACACTTTTCTGGAATTGCTGAGGGTAACTTGCAATGTTGCCCTGCCACTACCACCACCGCCACCATCACCAGTTGACTGCCTGGGCCCTGTTCTAGTGGCAGCAGTGACGTTCCACTGCCGCCACTGCCAGTTAACCATCTGGGTCCCGTCATAGCTTGTGACTGGTGAATGGCTGAGAGAGTGAGAGGAGGGAGGGGCCCTTGTGAGGCTTGGGGTGTAGATGCAGATTGAGTGGATTGTGTGGTGGAGAGGGAATTTGCATGTGGATGGTGATTGGTTGGGTATGTTTCCTGAGCAGCCAACCAGTACACTGAGAAAGGCAACATACCCAAGAGTTTTATACAATAGGACCCCCATATCCACTTATTCATTATTCACTGATTCAATTATCCATGGGACACAAAACAACACACCTACTATAGAGTCTTCCTAGTAAATGTGTCCTCTCTAGCCATTTTCTAGGTCCTCCAAGGCAATTCTATGGTATTTTAAGCCAAAGTCCCATTATTTTCAATGGCATTTGCTATTATCCATGGTTTTCAGTATTCATGGACCCCCCACCAGAACCAATCCCCAATGGATACGAGGGTCCTACTGTATATATAGATTGGTACAGGCTTAAAAGAAAAAAATAAACATTTAATTTATGTAAAATTCCCTGACTTAGTTAAATTTTCAAACTTAACATGTTTACAAAGAAATTTTCCCAAGTGGGGCACACATTTGTTTATATTAAATCATTATAGCAGCTTGACAGCACTTCAAACTCTTATGGCTCCATCCCATGGAATCTTGGAATTTGTTGCTTGGGAATGATACTTAAGATGATTGATTGATTGATTGATTGGATTTATATCCCACCTTTCTCCAAAGAGAGCTCTAGTCTACTCCCTTGAGTTATAGCAGATGAGTCTAAGCACCTCCTGAAATTACAAATCCCAAGAGTCCATATAATGGAGCCATGGCAGTTTAAAGGAATGCCAATTTCCTGTAATGGTCTTGTACAGGTGCACTTTTGGCTGATCTTCTTTTCATGCTCAGCAGAACTTCAGGAGAGACAAGTGAGAAAATTAGCAGCCAAGAGGAGAGCCAAGGTATCTTTCTGTGCTCCTGCATTAGCAGCAGTAGACATCTTGTTAGAATAAGGCCACGGCTTCCCCTTCCCCTTGATGGATTCAGACAAAAAATATTTGAATTATTCTGTGTGCCAGCAAGAGGAGGTGGTATCATTTCAGACAACTCATATTAAATACTATGGTAATGAGAAGCCAACGTCTTGCAGTTTCACCATCTCTGCCCCGGATATCTTAAGGGTTAATAGTCTATGTAGACATCCACACAATAGTTGTATTTGGGATTACCGCTTTCATAGTGGATTAAGCACATACTTTTTCCTCTGCAGAAGTCTATACTCAATATGTGAATGTTGGGTTGGAAAATGTGTGTGCCTAGGCACTATAGGCTGTATTTCAGAGAAAGGAACTGGCAAAACCACCTCTGAGTATTCCTTGCCTAAGAAAACCCTATGACATTCATGGAGCCTCCATAAATTGACAGGTGACTTGAAGGCACACACACACACAATAACTGCATGTGAACCTCTTAACTGATTAAGGTGTGAAGGGGAAATGACCTTAATTAAGGTTCCCAGATCTCAGAGCCTGGACCCTCTTCTCTGGTCCTCAAGGCCAAGGAGAAAAATCTCAGGATGAGAATGTTCTCTTGAAAAGTGTGTGCAGGTATATCTTCCTCATATGTTACATTTGGGGTTTTAAATTAGAATGGCATACCTTGCGCCACTGTGATTGATGCCTAATGTGTCCTAAGTAATAACATTACCAGGGCTGGCCCTCAGTAACATCAAAGGTCTCAGGAATATCTTTTGGTCTCAGGTTTCAGCCCTCAAATCTCATGCCCTGGGATAGTCCTGACCTGGCAACTCTAGCCTTTATGCATTGTAGAAGTGGAGAAGGAGCCCTCCCCTTTTTTTGGCTTGCTGTTGTTCACTAATTGTTGGGAGGGAGGAATGTGCTGATCAGGTATCTGAGTGTGCTAACTTTATATGAAGCATTAAAACCCCAAGGGAAACAGAATAAGGTTAAATCTAGAATATAGGCGGAAGGGGATAATGATGAAATGACATAATAGTTTGATCTTAACACTTGTTTCCTCAGGGGTCAATCTCAGTATGGTGTCATGGTTTGGGAGTTGGACTAGGACATAGGTCCACTGGATGACTTTGGGCAAGTCACACTCTCTCAGTCTTAGAAGAAGGCAAAGGCAAACCCCCTCTGAATAAATCTTGCCAAAAACCCAAACAAACCCTATGAGAGGTTCACCTTAAGGTCGCCATAAGGTGGAAATGACTTGAAGGCATACAACAAAATCTCAATGAGTTCAATGGAACTTACTGCCAGGTAACCATGCACAAGGACTGCAGTTTGAGAGAGGGGAAAGATTTGTGGTTGGGCCTGTGTGGCAACAAATTTATTTTCAAGAAGTTATGAAGAAAAAATAGTTCAGTTAGGAGTATGACTAGAACTCACCTTGAAGTAGCTATTACTGGTTTTAGTGAACTGTGACAGAGAAAAACATGACAGTGGCTCTTGTTAAGGAACAAAAGGAGAGAACCAAGAATGGCAACTGAGGACAGTGGAAGAGAATCACCCCCGTTTAGCTGCATTTGCAAGTATTTTATCACAGTCCAACTTCTTCAGGGCCATTGACACCATCTGCATAACAAACAGCACACAAAAATAATTTAGCTCAGGTAGATTGATAGCCAGGTGTCCTACTTCATAAAAGACAAGGTGAATTTGCATTACCCAATTATATCAGTTCTGTGCTTTTACTATCATTGTCCCATCCTAAGGAATCTTGGGATCTGTAGTCTGATGAGATACTTAGAATTCGATTCTAGACAAGCTTGGTTCCCTTACTTGAATGAAACTTCCCAAGATAGCCAAGTGGCAAGTCCTGGATCATGCCCCAGAGGACTCACTTTACCATTTCTTGGCCATGGGAAATGTTACAGCTAGAGAGTGACAAGTCAGGTGCTTTGCAGTGTTCTTGGACATTGGCAGAAAACATGGAGTAGATCCAATCAAACACAGGTTAGAGGTTGCTGCATGACAACACATGCAGCAAAAACAATTTTTTCTCTCTGCCACCATTGCATCAGCAAAGAGCCAGCTGACAGAACTGTATTGAGTGGTTGGGGGTCTTTTGACACAGGTGATGAGAGGAGAATCCTGACTACCCGACAGCTCCCTGTGAACAACTGGCCTAGCACTTTGCAGATAAAATTGCTCAGATCTACTCTGACTTGGATGGTATAAAAAATACAGATCCAATAGGTGTAACTTTGGTCCCTGCTTGTCCAGTGATAATAGATATAGACATACATCAATTAACAAAGCCTCTGACAATGAAGCTTCTTTTTACAATGTATTTTTGGGCCTACAGAACCCCTCCTTGTTCTCTGTCTAGCTGAAGAGTGCGTGTGTTTTTAGCAACATTGACATTGGGAAGATGGTAGAAGAGAGTTGTAAAAGCACAGATTTTTGATGTTGGGTTGTAGCAGTGTGTCTGCAGTAAATACTGCAATAAATCTTGAGCTGGGAAGGAGTGGGATTCTACTCTAGCCAAGCCTACTGTAGCTGCGTGTGCTTGCTTACAACAAGCAAGGTAAATAGCAGCTGTCTCCAGCATATGAAAGAAACATAAATCTGTAAATCTGACCACAAAAATGGAAAGCATAAGAAAATGGGAAACTGCGCAAAGAAAAACTCACACCTAGATACATTTCGTATGACGCCTTCACATTATTTCTAGAAGCCTCAGATTATTTTTGTTTGCTTACGCAAGGCTTACTTGACCTGGTAGTTTCGGATAAAAAGATTGGTGACATGTGTTCAACTGTTCTTTTGTTTTGTTTTGTAGGTACCTGTCCCCAGTTTTTCCATGTTATTTCTGCATGTAGTACCAATTTTTCTGTTAAAGAGGTAATGTCCAGGAACACATCCAGTTCATTAACTGAAGTATACCTGTAATTTTCAGTTTGGGCAACCCAAAGATGTGGGCAGTATTCTTGGAGAAGTGAAAGCCACCACATGTGTTTTAGATCCTTGCCCTTCCTGGCTAATCAAAAAAGCCAGAAAAGGACTGGCTGAGAGGGTAGAGGGAGTGGTCACTGCCTTGCTAAACAAGGCAAAGTTCCAGCATGCCTAAAGGAGGCAGTTATAAAAGCATTGTTGAAAAAGTTCTCCCTGGATCCCACCACACTGGACAATTATTGGCCTGTTTCCAACATTTGATTTTTGGGCAAGGTACTGGACTTTGTGGTATCTTCCCAGCTCCAGGTGTTTCTGGATGAGACAGATTATCTAGATCCATTCCAATCTAGTTTCAGGCCTGGTTATGGGACAGAGACATTTTGTCTGCCTTGGTGGATGACCTACACCAGGAACTGGACAGGGGGAGTGTGTCCCTGTTGGTTCTGCTTGATCTCTCAGTGGCTTTTGATACCATTGACCATGGTATCCTTCTGGGCTGCCTTGCTGGGCTGGGACTTGGAGGCACTGTTGTACAGTGGTAGTAAGCGTGGGATGACATGTTTTTACAATAAATAAGGACTTCATTCTTTCTAAAATGCTTCATTTGCATGCCAGATGTTTGAAATGTGGCGATCCCCAATGTTAAAATGAAGGAACATGATTAAAATGTTATAGGGGGATGGGTGTTAAAAGGATATGAGGAAAGTGGTTTGGGAAGTTTTGAAGTGTGCAGAGTTCTAGTATTGTTTTGTAAATATTTTCCTTTGGTGTTTAAAGTCTAACAATTTGAGGAATTCTTTCAGCTGAAAGATCAGAGAGCTTAATAGTTACATTGATTCTACAGAATGAAAAGCATACAATAAGTGAGACAATACCTTTTATTAGACCAGCCTGGTTATTTCCTCCCATTCTGTTTATTCTTTTTTTTGCTAGGGTTTTCTGATGGACATGTGGAGGAAGTGGTGGAAAGGGCTGATCTACAGGGGCCAGGATATACCAGCTCTCCACCGGTGCCCATCCTTCCCCTGTTGTCTATACAAAATGCCAGATGGGCATGCTGCCCTATTCCTGAGGTCATTACTGCTGCTGCCTGCATCCCACTCTCTGGATCCAGGGAGGAGGCCCATAGCACATGAACAAGGCCCCCTGCATGTGACCGGCCTGGTTACATGCTACAGGTCTACTTCCCAGATCTGGAAGAGTGAAGCAGCCAACAGCTACAGCTGAAACCAGCTCCTGCAGTCACGCAGGGCCTGATCCATTTTATTTTGGGTGGAACACATTTTAATAGGTATTTTTAAAAAATGTTTTATCAGACCCTATCCCATTTCCCCCCTGTCTTAGCCCTATCTTTGCCCCAGGGATTGTGAGGATGGCCCAGGGGCAAAATGGGGCAGAAGCCCTGTGTCACCAGGACTGCAGGGCTCTAAGACAGGGGCAGGACAGAGTAAACTGCCTGTGTAGACAAGCCCTTGGACCTAGCTTCACGCTCTAAGGCTGTAATTTCAGACTGGACCATATAATTTCAGTCTGCTGGTGACCAGGGTGGGGATGGGTGGGTTATATGACAGAATCCACTGTGCTATGATCACAGACAAACTATTCCTATGCCTAGAGAATTGACCTTTAGTGGAGCAAGGTTGGAAGTAACTAGTTTGAAATATTTCTAACTATTTGCAATTAATTCCTTTAATTGATAATGAAGGTATAACTACTTTACAGTACAACTGTATTTTAATGAGGAATACAGTAGCACCCCCATATCTGCAGGGGATTGGTTCCAGGGCCCCCCACGGATACTGAAAATTGTGAATAATAGTGAACTCTCCCTGTCCACCTCCACCTGCCACCACACCACTGGACCTAGGGAAGGAAAGGGAGAAGGGAGGTGACTTGCTCTCCTCATCCCTCCCTCCCCTCTCCACCCCCCTGCTGTTGCCAACTGTGGATAAATGAATCAGCAGTTGGCAAATCAGTGGATACAGGGGTGCTACTGTAGCTTATTTCTTTTTGCAGCATGTGACATTTCAAGTTAAGGGAGGATCCTTATTCAGTGGCATATTTCAAGTAATGGTTTGTGTTCTGCCTTTTGGGGCTCTCTCCTGCTCTCTTATGGGTGGGTTGAGGTAAGAATGTGACAGACAGAAGGAGAATTAGTGGCCAAGCAGCTTGTAGCATTTAGCTAGTTTTTTTTTTTAAATGTGCCTAAAGAAAACTGTTGGAAAAGTTGGAAAAGGAAAAAAGGAGCTTCTAGGAAATGGGTGCTATTTTTTAAAAAATCGCAGTTATAACTGGAGCTAAGTTTGTGTTTTGGAATAAGAAATGTAATGGATTACTTTTTAAAATGTAACTAAGCTCTTACAGGGCAGCATTCCATTACATAAGCCGATACCTTTTGGGTGAAGTGGCCTAGCCCAGAAATGGGTTTATTACTTGTGTGAAAGCTAGACCTAGATCTGCACAAGTGACATTATGCTATACTTTCACCATCTATCAAGCCCTGAACTATATGGCTGCAACGTAGCCTAGACTTTCCTTTTCCCATTTTGTGCAGCAGTTTTGGATTACAGAGTCACAGAATCATAGAGTTGGAAGAGACCACAAGGGCCATCCAGTCCAACCCTCTGCCATGCAGGAATACACAAATCAAATCATTCCTGACCGATAACCATCCAGCCTCTGTTTAAAAATCTCAAAAGAAGGAGACTCCGCCACACTCTGAGGCAGTGTGTTCCACTGCCGAACAGCTCTTACTATCAGGACGTTCTTCCTAATGTTTAGACTGAATCTCTTTTCCTGTAGCTTGAGACCATTTCTCCATGTCCTAGTCTCTGGAGCTTCCTGAAAGCCAATGTGGCTTCAGAGACAATAGGAGTACTACAGATATGGTATTTGCTCTTAGACAACTGCAAGAAAAATGTAGGGAGCAGAACAAGGGTCTCTATGTAACATTTGTTGACCTCACCAAAGCCTTTGACACTGCGAGTAGAAAAGGTCTGTGGCAGATCCTGGAAAGACTAGGATGTTCCCCCAAATTCCTTAAAATGATTATCTTGCTACACAAGGGCCAGCGTGGTCAAGTCAGATGTGGCGATGCTCTTTCAGAGCCCTTTCTAATAACTAATGAAGTGAAGCAAGGTTGTGTTCTTGTGCCAACTTTATTTACAATCTTCTTCAGCATGATGCTCCAAAGGGCTACGGCAGAGCTTGAAGAAGACAACGGCATCTATATACATTGCCATACTGATGGTAGCTTGTTTAACTTAAGCTGTCTGAGGGCTCGCACTAAGACTCTAAACTATTTAGTCCGTGAGATGCTCTTCGCTGCTGCTGCTGCCCTTGTTGCCCACACAGAAGCATCTCTGCAGCGCCTAACATCCTGCTTTGCAACAGCTGCAGAGCTGTTTGGGCTGGAAGTCAACCTGAAGAAAATGGAATTTCTCTACCAGCCTGCACCACAGGACGAACATCACCATTCCCACATTGCCATTGGCAAATCTGTGCTCAAGTCCGTTCAGCAGTTCACCTACCTGGGAAGCATCATCTCCTCAGATGCCAAGATTGACAAAGAGATCGATCACAGATTAGCAAAGGCATATAGCGCATTTGGAAGACTTCACAAAAGAGTCTGGAGTAATAAACACCTGAGGCAAAGCACAAAAATCAGTGTGTATAGAGCCATTGTACTGTCTATTCTCCTTTATGGATCTGTAACATGGGTCACCTATCGCCACCACCTACGACTCCTCGAACGCTTTCATCAGCGCTGTATACGCACAATCTTAAATATACACTGGACTGACTATGGGACGAATGTTGCTGTCCTTGAGCAAGCAGAGATCACCAGCATTGAGGCCATGGTATTGAGAACACAGCTGCGCTGGGCAGGGCACGTTTCTAGGATGGAGGACCATCGCCTCCCCAAAATAGTACTCTATGGTGAACTCGCCACGGGTCAGCGTAAGAGGGGCACTCGAAAAAAACGATACAAGGACTCCCTGAAACAACATCTCAGGCTTGGCCAAATTGATCACCAATAATGGTCCACCCTGGCCTCACATCGGGAGGCACAGAGACACACTATCCACAATGCTGCAGCCTTATTTGAGAACTCATGCCAAACAAGTCTTGAAGAGAAATGACAACGCAGAAAGAATCACAACCCGGAAACATCACCCAAGGAGACCTTCTGCTGTGCTTTCTGCAACTGGACTTGTTTATCTCAGATTGCCCTTTTCAGTCATCAGCGTGCATGCAGAAAGTGTGGGATGAGTCCTTCCTGAATCTTCGTTTGCGAAGAAAAGCCAGAGGAGGAGAGAGTCTCTGGAGCAGCAGAAAACAAGCTTGCTCTGTCCTCAGGATGACATCCGTTCAAATATTTAAACACGGCTATCATGTCCCCTCTCAACCTTCTCTTCTCCAGACTAAACACACCCAGCTCCCTAAGCCACTCCTCATAGGGCATGGCTTCCAGACCTCCCACCATTTTGGTCACCCTCCTCTGGACACGTTACAGCTTCTCAATATCCTTCCTGAATTGTGGTGCCCAGAACTGGACACAGCATTCCAGGTGAGGTCTGACCAAAGCAGAATAGAGGGGCAGTATTACTTCCCTTGATCTAGACACTATACTCTTATTAATGCAGCCTAGAATCGCATTGGCTTTTTTAGCTGCTGCATCACACTGCTGACTCATGTTCAGCTTGGGGTCTGCTAAGACTCCTAGATCCCTTTCGCATGTACTGCCATGAAGTTCTTGCTGGACTGAATTAACATGCCCAATATTTGCCTACATTTACGCTAGACAACTTAATCTTATGGTTATGTGGGGTGCATATAGAAATAGAGCAGTTTGAAACCACTTTAACTGCCATGGCTCCCTCCTATGGAATCCTGGGATTTATAGCTTTGTGAGGCATCTGCACTCTGGCAGAGCAGACTAAGGGCTTTGTAAAACTATACATCCCAGGATTCCACAGGATGGAACTACAGCACCTAAAGTGTTGTCAAACTCCGGTATTTCTACAGTGTAGGCGCACCTTTGGACAGGCTTTTCTTAGAACACTCAAAATGCTTTTTAAAAGTGGGGTTTGCTATACTGGTCTTTTACAATATTTATTAGGTTCCCACTCACCTTTAAAGCTTTTTTTTTTTAAGGAGGCTAGGAACTTTATCATATGAAGCCAAAATCATTGAATTACTCTAGGATAGTAGTGGTAATAGCTTCCCATAATCATATGGCATCATCTTTATACCATGGTTGGTAAGTGCTCCAACTGTTACTGTGGTGCACCTTTGCATTCATGGGCAAAAACTGTGAATAGCCGTCAATATCGCTATTTTCCCAGTATTGACGAGTGTGAGATAATCCATTCCCGCTGTATTTCCAATATTACAGTATGAGTGGGCATTCCTCCTCCTTTTCCCCTCCCCATTCCCAAATGAGACCACATAATTCAGCTTCTGTTGGAGAGCATGAATAGGACCTCCATGATGTCATTTTAATGAACCATCACCTTTTCTTGGTACTTTTTTTGTTTAATTATTAATTTGTTAATTTCTTTGTTAATTTCTTTGGGTTTTGTTTGTTTAATTGAAGTATTAAACATTGCTATTGAAGTAGCATCTTCTTGCAATAATGGCTGAAATTGCGGAAGGAGGACAATTCTTTAAGACGCACGTGTGGGCCAAGCAAGTGTTACAATGGCGCAAGCTTCAATCCCTTTCATAAAACATTAGTAGGTGGTCATGTGATGTTCCGTTAGAGGTAGTATTGCATGATTGCAGCAAATGTGATAATTAATGTAATAATGCCACCATGCTTTTGCTATCCTCAGTTGTGGAACTACATTGTTTTTACATGTTAATATGATAAAGTTCTGTCAGAGAAGGCAAGATTTCCTAACATGTTAAGTATGAGGTAAATAGCTCTATTTTACTTAAAAGGCAACAGATCAGGATTTAACCTGCAGCAGAAGTGAGTCCATATATCTAGGCAGCAAGAATCCCAGGTTTTGTTGAACTCTCTCTGTCTCTCTCTCTCTCATTTCTCCCTTTCTCTTACATTTAGTCTTCTAGCTACAACAACTGATGCTCAGAAGATAGAAGATGAATAAAACAAGGCCCAGGATAACTAGACACCAAGTCTCAGATATTTTGGTCTGTCTTGGGGAGTAAGTGTGGGGAGGGAAGGAATATTCACAAAATAAAAATTGCTAGACAAGGAGTACATGTCAACCAGCTGGGGTAGTATGTGCTGAGTGAAAAGCTATGTCACAGTGAATTTGTTAGCCTATAAGGTGCTATGGCAGTGTAGTTAGTCTTTGTTAGATGTGCAGGAGAGTTATGTTTTTTACGCTTCTTTGTCCTTCTCCCACTCCCATTTTAGTTTGTGAATTCATCACAAATACTGAATGGAGATCAAGGTGGCTGCAGAGGGAGTCAAGGCTAATGTCCAGAAGGAGTCAAGGCTATTTGCTAATGTCTCAATACCAATAAGGGCCCCACTGCCTTAACACTGCTGTCATGTCCACTTTGACAGAGCATCCTCAGATTATTGACTCAGAGAATTCTCAATATGCAGGTCTAGGCAGCCCACATTTTGCTACCTGAGATGACACAGGGAATTACCTAGAGCTGCCTCTGCTGAACTTCCCCTACCCAATATCTGATGCCTCTGGTTGCCTAATGGTAAGGCTGGACCTGGGGGGCCTCCACTGAAGATGCCATGCCTATAAGCCTCCCTTCCCCTGCCCACAACAAAGTCAGCCCAAGATATTTTGCTACCTGAGACATAGGGTGGGATAATGCCTCCCCCATTCTATCTGCAAAAGCCAACTGGGTTAGCAGTTGAACACAGAACTTTAACAGTAGTTGTGTCCTCCACTGAACCTGAGAGGATTAGCACAGGGTACAGGGCAGGCTGCCTGCCACACATAACTTTCCTGTACTTTCCTTACCCCTCAGTATCCGTAGACTGAGGTGACTTCTTGTTTTGCTTCATGATAGGACCAGCCTTGGCCACTACTGGTGGCAGATATTTTTTTTAACGAACTTTCTCTCACAAATCATTTGTTCCCAAACCTTTGACTACCCTCTTCATACTGTCCCTTGACCATTCTGTGTTTAATGCTGACTTTTGATTTTATGCAAAGCTGTCAATAACATACCAAAACATTCAGTTTGAACACTTAAATAGCCTTGTGGGCTGCAGTGGAATTGTAGATGGCTGGAGTGGAGAATGTTTGGTAACATATAAAGCCCCCCCCCCTTCTTTGAATTCAGTGGTGGGTTTAAGTGGGAGGATATAAAACAGTGGAATGTTGAAAAGGTCTTTATTTGCTGTTCTCCTTGGCCTCATTCTTAAAGCTTAATGCCATGTAATAGAAAAGCATATGGAGGGTCATTCAGAAATATTTTTAAGCTTTATTGGAAACAGAACTGCTTTGGCTGCTTGACCAAGCCTGATAGAAAACCCAGAGAATTCTACAAATAACATACAGCACAATCATTTGTAGTTCCATTGTTTTTAACCATGATTCTGAAGGAATAATAGCAGCCAGGTTTAAGTTGTCTAGAAAAATGTACTGCCTGCCCATATTATTCTTTCATTACATTTAAATCCTGAGCAGGCTTACTTAAAGAAGCCCCACTATATCCACTGGCAAAGACAGATGGTAACTGTGCTTACTAGAGCTGCAGACTTAGGCAAACATACAGGTACTATTATTATTATTATTATTATTATTATTAAAGCAGCATCACCAGATTCTCTTGGAAATGGAAACCCATGGGGTTGACATGAAGGCAAGTTCACAGGGTACCATTGTTATGACAACCATCACTGGAAGACCCATGTGGATCTTTCCTCACAAGGACACAGTTACAAACAAGACAGGTCATGTGGAACGTGATGTTTAGGTGTGTTGACACAGAATCAAATTCCTGGTATGGAACAGCTCTAGTATGATGGATTCCTTATATATTTTTTTTCCAATTAATACTTAGGGCTTATTTTTAGGATCACACAGGATTTGTCTGGGCAGTTATCAATGAGGTACCACTGCCAAATTATAATTCCTTTTGCTCCATGATCATTAGCTTTTCCGTCTTTCCAACTAAAAGGTAGTTTAATTCAAGAGATGTAAGCCCTAGCATCTTACTTCTGGGTCTGTTTCCTGCTGAAGGAGTGGAGTTGTGGTGGCAGCCATTGCTGCCTGGCACACACCCCCTTTCCCAATGGTCTGTGTGGTTTTTATGGGCTTCCTATTTGGTTTCTCTCTGCCATCCAATCAGGATGCTTGCTGACAAGGCTGGTGGGCTGCCACTTCCTCAGCACGGTTGGATATGCTGCACCATGTATTAAGGTCATTGGTAGATGAAAATCTTCTGTATTCCAAACGTGTGTTCTTCTAGAACTTTGGATAACATTCCAACATCCTCTTCTCAAGTTGCTTGACTCTATCATAGGTCAGTCTGCATCTGTGGAAATCATACATTGGTCCAGGAAATATGTTGCATCAAGTGGCTGGAGACAGCACCCTGGTCTTAAAGACTATCTAACTGGTTGGTCTTCCAGTTGCCAATATTTTACAAATACAGCTTGGGGAAGTGATCTTGGTGCTCACAAAGGTCTGGATCTCATGCAGGCAGCATTATCTGATCTTGGAACTCATCTCCTCTCCCCCCTGCTTTTCTGGTCTGTTGTGCTTGAGCTGCAAATTTGGCACTGGGCTGACAAACCAAAGACATTGGAATTGGTAAGAAGGAAGGTCAGCATGACAGGTAAGGTTGGCCAAATGGACCTGTCTATGTCTCATTCCATCAAGAGGCACTGTTTCATCCAGATGGCATCTCTCTGTCAGGCTGTGGGCAGGCCATTTTGTTGAACTGACTCTGGTATTCAAGTTGTGGTTGCAGCTGCAGTAGGTTTGGCAGAATTTGAGTGATTTCCTGATGCCTTTGGTGGTGGTTTACACATGGGTCCAAATCTCTTACAGGGACCCTGGGGGAGAGGGCTATCAAGGTCATGTCCAGCTCAGGGTCTACTAGATATGTTTCACAATCTTGTGACAGCAGGAACCATCCAGAGTGCTGTGTCCATGTGGAATGCCATTTACTGACATCTCACGCTTTTCTTCCCCCAACAGCTGTGGTTGGAGATGCCATTGGATGGCAGACAGTTCATGCAGTGCATGGATCCATGCCCCATAGTGCTCCAACACTCTGTAGCTGTAAGCTGATAAAGTTACAACCTGTTTTACTTCAGCGGAATGTTGGTTCATCTATGGACGTTATCAAACCATCCCCTAAACTTTGTTCTTTTGCCAGCATAACTTTGCCGTTTTTATGCTGGCAAAATAACTCCCCATGCCACACTTACCTTCTTTCCTGGCAAAAGGCTTCCCAGGCACTAACAGGGAGTGAACGGAGCTCCGTTCACTTCCTGGTTTAAGATCTCACCTAATCTCGTGAGAAGACACTTGTGCAGGAAATTAAAAAATCCAAACAAACTAAACACACAAAAAGGTTTTGAAAGTACCTAACATGCTAAAAAAAGTCCTAAGTAATCCAAGGAGGGTCATAAAAATCTGGATGTCATGACCTCACCCGGAAGTGTTCTGGCTGGACCGGCCATTGACGCTGCATTCACGTGAATACTATGGTGCGAGGTTTCATACGCCCGCAATGCCAGCACCAAATCGCAATGGGGGATCTGTTGATGGCTTGAGCCGTCAATAAAATATGACAGGTTTGGGCCAGTACATAAATGCAAAAGGGCGACATCATCTGGTATGCACGCCCTTTCACATTTATGTGGCACTGTTATGACACTATATTTGATGTGTCTGATAATGTCCTATGTCTGCCTGTGCTCACCTCACCACTGATGGCTAGGCCCACAGTGGGATATGTGTATATACTGACCATGAATTCATGGCATGTGTGTGTGCATGTGTCAATAAAACATATTGTTCTGTGAATGTTGTGTGCATCTATTCCAAACTATTGCTTAAATAAAGAAAAGGCCAGAAGCTCAATGTGTTACGTTATATAAGGATTTTAAGTTTGCTTTATTTTTTTTTTCAAAGTACAATACATTGTCCATAAGCACCACTGGGTTTTGTATGCTGAAGTAAGTGTGATTTTAAACAAATTGGGATGAATAATAATACTGAAAAAGAACAATGTGGTTAAAACTGATGTTATGTCTCTTGGCCAACTCTTTGGGTTTTGACGACATTTTGAAAAGAATTTCATGTCCTTGGAGCAAACAATTATATTGCAAAAGATTAAAATCTTATTTTCCCAGCATCCCATTTCAGTTTTCCTAACCAAATTACAGTGAGAGAAGAGAGTAAGTAAATAAATAAATGAATAAAATTTGCAGTTTGACTTCCATATTTGTGAGCTGACTGATTCACATTGCTTTAGTCAGAGAATGCATTCACCACAAATTACATCAACATCACCTATCTGCAGGGCAGTCCAAAAGTCCATTCTTGACAGTTTTTATCTTTCTCCTAGAGGAAGCTCCATTTGACCCCTGTGGAAGGTCAACAACTTAATTATCGTACTCAAGACAAAGCTACTCTGTGCACAGGAAATGAAAGCTAAGTAGAGGCAGTTTGAAAAGAAAGACATTTCCCTCTCTTTAAAGAAATGAAACTTGCACACTCCAATATTCTTTTCATCCTGAGCAGACCTCCTGACTGGATGTGAACTGATGTGGATCCTGCAAAGAAAGGAAAGGCCGGGTCCTTCCTGCCTTGGGAACACAAGAACTGCAGCCGGGTGAAGCTGTTTGGGAGACAATCCCATAAAGGACTTCATACACGGGAGGGCTCAGCAGGCAGTGCCATCACCCTGTGTACAAAACTAATTAAGAGGCCAAACAAACGCTGTGGCATCTGTCCCTTTCAAAGGGCAACCATGTCTTGAGGACATGCTTGTCAGCACTGGTGGAAAATGAGTGCTCTTTGTCACCACATACTCTTACACCAACAGAAACCACATTGGAAGTGTAGAAGCACAACTGGCTTGGATTCAGGGTTGCAGCAGGCAATCTTCTCAGAGTCCTTTCGACTTCAGACTTCCCCAACCTGGTACCGTCTGAATATTTTGGACTATAGTGTCCAGTACTCTTGACCATGGGTCATACAGGTTAGGGGTGATAGGAATTGAAGTCCAAAATATCTGGAAGTTACCAGGCAGTGGAAGGGTCTTCCATTCATTATGTGATGATTATGGAAGCAACCTTCTTTTTTGTAGCATCCAGATTGCAGGTTGTCCTCCTCACAATTATGTGTCTGGCACCAATCCTACAGGTGTGATGGAACCAGCTCAAAATATATTTGTTTCCCCATGCATTTTAAGTTGGTCAGCCTGTCCTATTGTGTTTTTACTGCCTTTTAATGTTATCTTATGGCTGCATTTTACCTTTTTTGCATTATCTCTCTCTCTCTCTCTGGCTTTTCTTCGCAAACGAAGATTCAGGAAGGACTCATCCCGTGCTTTCTGCAAGTGCGCTGATGACTAAAAAGGCCAATCTGAGATAAACAAGTCGGGTTTCAAAAAGCACAGCAGAAGGTCTCCTTGGGTGATGTTTTTGGGTTGTGATTCTTTCTGCGTTGTCGTTTTTCTTCAAGACTTGTTCGGCGTGAGTTCTCAAATAAGGCTGCAGCATTGTGGATAGTGCGTCTCCATGCCTCCCGATGTGAGGCCATGGCGGACCTCTGTTGGTGATCAATTTGGCCGAGCCTGAGATGTTGTTTCAGGGAGTCTTTGTATCGCTTTTTTTGGAGCGCCCCTCTTACGCTGACCCATGGCGAGCTCACCGTAGAGTACTATTTTTGGGAGGTGATGGTCCTCCATCCTAGAAACGTGCCCTGCCCAGCGCAGCTGCATTCTCAATATCATGGCCTCAATACTGGTGATCCCTGCTTGCTCAAGGACAGCAACATTAGTCACATAGTCAGTCCAGTGTATATTTAGGATTGTTATTACATGGCCAACCTGCCATGTAAGAAAAGCAGCTTTCCGCCTCACATGTAGTAAACTACAACAAAAACTCCGAGACATGCAGAACAAGTGGTGGATCAATATAGCAGAAAAGACACAACACTGTGCAGATCTGGGTGATCATAGAGGATTTTACGAAGCTCTTAAAGCAGTGTTTGGACCTACTTATCAGGTCCAAAGCTCCTTATACAGTACAGATGGTCAAACATTAATTACTGATAAAGCCTCCATCCTGAATTGATGGGCTGAACATTTTCAAAGTCTCTTTAGCACCAACCGAGTAGTCCAAGGCTCAGCTATCCAACATATGATACAAAAACCGATGAAAAATGAATTGGACATAGCTCCCACTTTGGAAGAGACCCTTAAGGCCATACAGCAGATGAAAAACGCAAGGCAGCTGGGATTGATGGAATCCCACCTGAAGTTTGGAAACACGGAGGTCATGCACTCCACAAAAAATTTCACGAATTCCTTGTGAATTGCTGGGGAAAAGGGGAACTGCCATCAGACCTCCGAGATGCAGTCATCATCACCCTGTACAAGAAAAAAGGAGCAAAATCCAACTGCTCAAACTATCGAGGCATAACACTGCTCTCTATTGCTGGAAAAATCCTTGCAAGAATACTCCCGAACAGATTAGTTCCTGCTATTGCAGAAGAACTTCTCCCTGAAAGCCAATGTGGCTTCAGAGCCAATAGGAGTACTACAGACATAGTATTTGCCCTTAGACAACTGCAAGAAAAATGTAGGGAGCAGTACAAGGGTCTCTATGTAACATTTGTTGACCTCACCAAAGCCTTCGACATTGTAAGTAGAAAAGGTCTGTGGCAGATCCTGGAAAGACTAGGATGTCCCCCAAATTCCTTAAAATGATTATCTTACTACACGAGGGCCAGCGTGGTCAAGTCAGATATGGCGATGCTCTTTCAGAGCCCTTTCTAATAACTAATGGAGTGAAGCAAGGTTGTGTTCTTGCACCAACTTTATTTACAATCTTCTTTAGCACGATGCTCCAAAGGGCTATGGCACAGCTTGAAGAAAACGACGGCATCTATATACGTACCGTACTGATGGTAGCTTGTTTAACTTAAGCCATCTGAGGGCTCACACTAAGACTCTAAACTATCTAGTCCGTGAGCTGCTCTTCGCCGATGATGATGCCCTTGTTGCCCACACAGAAGCAGCTCTGCAGCGCCTAACATCCTGCTTTGCAACAGCTGTAGAGCTGTTTGGGCTGGAAGTCAACCTGAAGAAAACAGAAGTTCTTTACCAGCCTGCACCACAGGACGAACACCACCATCCCCACATTGCTGTCGGCAAATCTGTACTCAAGTCCGTTCGGCAGTTCACCTACCTGGGAAGCACCATCTCCTCAGATGCCTAGATTGACAAAGAGATCGATCACAGATTAGCAAAGGCATATAGTGCATTTGGAAGACTTTACAAAAGAGTCTGGAGCAATAAACACCTGAGGCAAAGCACAAAAATCAGTGTGTATAGAGCCATCGTACTGTCTATCCTCCTTTATGGATCTGAAACATGGGTCACCTATCGCCACCACCTACGACTCCTCGAGCGCTTTCATCAGCGCTGTCTACGCACAATCCTAAATATACATTAGATATCTATACGATGATTTTAAAAACTATATCTTTATTGTTAACCATCCTGGTATCTCTTGAGGAAGGATAGTTCAAATTATCCTCAAAAAATAAAAAACAAACAAACACGTATCATGCTGATGGAAATGCAGTCTGGAGATGCTCACAAGTATTCTTTTATTATTCCTTCACATATGACTAGGATGTCCAGTACCAATGTTTGCTTTGAAATGAAATCATCCCTGTTCCTCAGGTACATTTATCATAGTACTGGAATGATAGAAGTTACCATCTCCTAACCCTCCATCATGAACTCTAGACCTTTCACATTGGTGTAAATAATAGTTGTCCTGGAGGGAGGAGAGACAACTCCAAGAGCGTTAGAACTAAAGACAGCCCCCTTTGGCCTGACCACTGTTGCTAAGGAAGCAGTCTGGCCAGGTAATGGAGCTTCCTCCTTTTTTACTCAGTTGCCTTGTCATACCCTTTCCCTGAGCTGGCTTCCCCTGCCACCCCTCCATTAGCTGAAATGACTGAGCATGCCTATAAGAGTCTAAAGTCAAGATCATGATACATAATAATACTAGCACATTCATGTTGGGAGTATTTAAGACCCTAAACTTTTTTCTTTTCTTTTTTTGCCAATGTTATCCATCCATCCCAGAACTAAGATTTCAATAGAAGACAATTCCACAGTATCCTCTTTTACCCCCCTCCCCATGATCCCAATCAAAATCCAATTCTTGCCAATGATAGTGGTGCCAAAGCAGCAGTTCCAATCATGGATGAAATTTGGTTATGTGGCCGGGGTGTGTGTGAGGGTGGGTGGGCAGAGAAGCAAGAATGCAGACTATACTACCTGTATCTTGGGTCTTCAGATTTAAACCCCTAAATTAATATGCTGGAGAGTATTCACTCCAGGAAAATACTTTTCCTGCACCCTTTAAAATGCCCTCTTTTTAAAAAGTTTTAAAATGCATTAGCAATAATAACTGCCTTCTATGCAGATCCCATGGCAATGGAAGATGCTGAACAGAGAAGTGGCTGTGACTATCAAGGAGAACTTCTTTTTGGTACTGGCACCTCACCATTGGAACAATCTTCCTAGACAGTTTTGTTTGTGAACTTTTCATCACTAGATTGAGAAACCCTTTATCTTCACCCAGCTCTTTTATATACCTTTTGTATTCTGAGCCTTCCAGTTTTAAAATCTGTGGGCTTCATGTTAGGGTGCTATGAATCTTATTTCTCCCCTCTTATATTTAAATTGTTTTTATGTTTGCGTATTGTAAATTGCACAGAAAATGTTATGTGGTGAAGCAGCATGCAGATTTCATTCAGGAAAAAGATATTAAGAAATAAAGCAGCAGTACAGACAGGTTACTTCCCTGTATCTGTAGTTCTTTAAGTGGTCATCTGTGAAATCACACAATTGTGTAACACTGCACATGCGCAGAACAGCATTTGGAACATTTTAGAACAGTTAAGCAAAGGTTTTGGCAGTAGCTCCACCCAGCTCCGTATGGTATATAAATACCGAGCTCACCAAAACCACCCGTTTCATGTCTGCCGCTTAAGCAGCATCCATGAAATCAAGGAATGGCAGGACACATGAAGGAAAAATGGGTGGGCTTGTGTGATTTCACAGATGACCACTCGAAGAACTACAGTTACAGGTAAGTAACCTGTCATCCTTCATCGTGACCTCTGTGAATCACACAATTGGGTGATTAGCAAGCTACACCCTACAGGTGGTGGGAATGTCATTCAGAAACCAACCTAGTGGCTCAGCACACCAGAGGAAAAAAAATACAAGACAAGCCATATGATATGGTTCAAATAAAGACTGTGTATTAGAAGCTTAGTTGCACAGGACAGGAAGACAACAAGTATAAGGCAAGCCTCATTCAAAGATACAAGGCACAGTAGAATCAAAAATAAAAAAGGCATTCCAGCATATTCATGAGACAAAACAGGAAAACAGAATCACTTATCAATGGTAGGAATACATGACATCAACACAGCTCTGCCAAAACTTGCATCAGTTTTAGAATGAATATTGATATGGTAATGAGATACAAATGTCATGGGCTGGGACCAAACAGCAGCCTGACAAATGTCTGACCAAGGAAATGCCTACCAAAAAGGCACTATTGTAGTATGAATCGTATGAAGAAGAATGGTGATGCCAATGGTGTCTTGACTGCAAGCAGTACTGTCAATCCCAATATCAACGGTCATCATGCCAATGCCTATGGCGTCCATGCCTGGAATGACTCCGAGAAGTAGATGAGAGACCAATCTGATTTAGACGAGACAGAAGAAGAAAACCATGAGGGCAGGACCAAGAGATCTGATACTTTTCAGGAGGTGGAGGAGGAGTACAACACTGAGGCTTAGGTTGCTCGACAAATGTAAGAGCCTCATTGACAACTACAACAGTAGATTGTGGTGTGGATTCGACGGGAGTACCAAAAAGGATGTCACTTACCTGGATGTTCTGATCTCACCTGGAAGTGTTCTGACACGGACCTCCCATTGACACGGGGATCGCACCAGCAAAACGGGCACCTTTTCACTCGCTGTCAATTCCATGACAGAAATGGAACAGGGGATCCATTGATGGCTTAACCTGTCAATAAAAAGCAGTGCTGACATAACAACACCCAAACGGGGGCATTACGAGAGGGGAATGACATTGTCTGAAAGGGAAGCCCTTTAGTGATCTCAATATTTAGAGCGCCTGATAATCTCCAAAGTGTCCCTTGTTAGAGGGTTTGAAAGTCCGTTCCTTTAAATAACATCGGAGCAGATGCCTGCTGGTGCCAGTTGTGTGTATCGAGGAGGTCTTTCCCCCAGTATCTACCTACCAGACTTCAGTTAGAGGTGCTGGCAGCTGGTGAGGCAGTTGAAGAGGAGATCAGTGTTCCTATACAGCAGATTTCCTCAACCTAGTGGTTCCTCGAGCTGTTGGATAAAAGCTCCAACTGCCCCACCCACCACGACCAAGCATGCTGACTGGGGTGATAGGAGTTGTAGTCCAAAACATCTGAGGGGGCATGACACTGAGGAAGGCTGATCAAGTTTTCTTCTCCAATTTATCTGCACAAGCATTACTTCAGGGCAGAGATTTAAAACAGTGGCTGGAATTCTACATGGGCTACTTAGTTATGTATGTATAATTAAGTTACATTGCCTGTACCAACCTCCCCAAACCTACTTTCAACTGCACTGAGAAAGGTGTTGGTGATCGGGGCATGGCTGGATGATGTTTCTATCCTGTCACCAGTGAACAAAGCCACAACTTGTCAGTGTGACAAGGGTCCTGCTTCTCATTGTCACAGCCTTGATTGGTGGTGAGAATGGGGGGTGGAAACTTCATGCGCCAGTGCCCTGATTGCCAGCAGCACAGACTCTCTCAGTATGGTTGATGCCTGGTAAAGTAGGTTTGAGGGGCAGTTATGATCATGGCGATAGTGCCATGATGGTGATTATGTAGGATCATGAATATGGATCGGTTACAATATTAAAATATGTTTATTGAAGTTTGTATGTACACATATAACCAAAAACATGGACATGACAGAATGAGGCAAAGCAACAGCAACAACGATAACAAAAAACCCAGAAAACTGAATATATATATATACTGTATGTGTGTGTGTGTTTCGATTAAAAAAAAAATACAAAAAGCCAGCAACTATCACAAATAAAAACACCTTCTACTGTCCCTACCCAATTTCTCCCCCATTTTAAAAAAGGACTTCCCACTTCTCCCTGAATGCATTGTATCATATCCGTTCTATACACCTTCTCTTTTCCTAATATATAAAATGTATATTACATATCGCTATGTAACTTTCTCTTCAAGACAAAATAATATTCTAGTTTCATCTTTCAATGCTCAAAACCAAAAATGCTCATTGTTCTTTCATAAAATCTGTAACAAGTTTCCATATTTCTAGAAAGCATTCAAATGGATTTCCTTTAAAGAAATTGGTTATTTTTCCACTGTGGCAATTTCCACCAACTTTTCTATCCATTCTCTATAGTCCAGTACCCCATTTAATTTCCAGTATCTAGCAAAAATCACGCTAGCTGCCATCACCATATATGTAATCAGATTTTTTTCTCCTCTTTTTCCTCTTCATTTATCATATTCAACAGAAAAAAGTCTGGTCTCAAAGTAAGCTTAATTCTCAGAATCCTATACAGTATATCCATTTATTAACTTTAAACCAGCATTTTAAAAAACTTTTTTACAATTCCACCACACTTCCACACTTCCACCATAAATTATCAACCCCTTTATGCATTTTTGCTAATATTTCTGGGGCAATATACTATTTATGTCCTGATCTCACCCGGAACTGTTCTGACACAGACCTCCCATTGATACAGGGATCGCACCAGCGAAACATCTTAAACTGTTCTTGTAATATCCTCCATTGATTCATGGCTTTCCTATTCGAGGGAGCTTTTGCAAGTCCTTGAATTTTATTTCTTCTGTAATCTTATTCATTCTTTATATCCTTTTCCAAATTATATTCATCTGTGTAAATATTCCCCTAGCTACCACTTTACTAGTGTCCCACATTATACTGTTATCCACTTCTCTATCCAGGTTTATTTCAAAATATTCCTCAAGTTTACTCTTATAGTCTTTTACAATTTCCTATTTGTGCAAAAGTCTCTCATTTAATCTCCATCTATACTGTTGGACCTTACTCTTGTTTAACAACATTACTGGGTTATAATCCAATAAACCTTTGGCTAGAATTTCAACTTTTCTTAAACATTTTATCATATTATTAGAGATCCAAATCATATAAATCCTTGATAAGGAATTACTGGAATCTGAGAAAAGGGTAAACTCTTTCTTTTACTCTCCATGTATCTACTAATTGTAGTTCTTCTATCAATTCAAAAAAGTATATCACTAATTTTCCTTGTCTCTTCTTAATGCTCCCCCTCCCGTTCCGAATACCTATCCAGCTGAGGATACACCACCCCATTAAAATCCCCTAATAAGCACCAAGTTTTGTAATCTAATTAAACTATTTTATCTTTTAATTCCTTATAAAATGTACATTTCTCACTTACTGGGGCATAAATCCCAATCAACATTTTACTCTCATTTATGTCAATTTCAACTGCCACAAATCTTCCTTTCTCATCAACTAATATTAATTTTGGTTGTAATTTAGCCTTGACATATATCACAACTCCTTTTTTTTTTTTAACCCAGAGAGACAAATTCTTCCCCTAGGTTTTTCTGGACCAATAAGTTGGCATGTTTTTCCTAATTTGGACTTCCTGTAAACAGGTAATGTCTGCATTTATTTTTTTAAGGTAACGTGATATTACTCTCTGTTTCTCCCCTGAATTTAACCCTTTCATGTTTCATGTAATAAATTTATTTTCCATTATACTATGTTAAATTTTATTTATTTATTTATTTGCCCTCTTTATTCTAATCTATCTCAACAAACCCCTCTCCTCCCTTCCCTTCTGGGATTTTCTCCTTTCCTTCTCCCTCTCTCCCCTTCCTCCTTTACCAACATCACATCATTACCTCATCTACATCTCCCCCATTTCTTCCCCCTTTCCTTCTCTTCTTCTTCTCTTCCTTCTTCCTCTTCTTATTTCACAAACCATTTTTCCTACACACATTCCTTGTCAGAAATGCTTAGGTCTAGGAGACTCGATTCTCCTTGCTTTTTCTTTTCTTCTTTTCTTTTCAATTCCTTCCTCTTCACCTGATCTTCTTGATCCACATGCACTCTTCTTCCTTGTAGATCCAATTCTTCCTCCATGACCAAAATATCTTCTTGTTTCTTCCTAGTCATACCCAGATCTTTTTTATTTTTGCTAATAAATTCTTTGGCCTTCTCCACTGTATTGATCTTATATATTTCTTTTTTGAAGGAAAAATGAGCTCCTTCCAGCTTGTCCCAGCTAAAAGGGATTTTTTTTCTTTTTTCAGAATTCCCACCAAGTCTTTCCTTCGTCTAAGTATTCTGGATGGAATCTCCTTCATAACAGTCAAAAGTTTACCATCCATCCAGAATATATGGATTGGTTATGGATGCATTACTCCAGGTTATGTAACCGTAAGTGAGGTTCTAAATTCCAGCTAGAGGTTTTGTTTGTTTGTTTGTTTTTGAGAGAGAGGGGTAGCAATTCTCCTTGACTAATGCATAGGGTTGCCAGGTGAAAAAACAGCACAGGGCTTCTGTGTCTTTAATACATAGATAGCAAGGGAAATTTTAACAGCTGCTTCTTGTCATACAAGCTCCATCTGCTCAAGATTCTCTCATCTGTACAACCATTTTCACCTGGCAACTCTACCAACATATGAATTAGTGGCACGAAAAAGGAGTGTATATGTAAAGACTGGCCTTCTACCATGTCTGAACGTGGTCCCCTTGAGTTCAGCATGCCCTCCATGATAGTCAATGGTGTTGCAGGAATTCTGACAGGAAACTTTCCCTGATTTACTTGGAGATGAGATTGATAATGGTTTCAATCAAGGACTTCCTGCATTCAAAGCATGTGCTCCACCACTGAGCCATCCAGCACTTCCCAGTGCTAAATATGAAGCTCCAGCTCTAACAACTGGCCACAACTATGTTCTTGTGCAGCTCTCGTGCACCTCCTGTATGAGACATGACAGAAAGATTTTACTCCATTTCAAATTGGTATGGGCAATTCTTGGAAGCTGTCTTGGATCCCACTTTGGGAGAAATGTGGCTTTAAAATAAAATAAAATAAAATACATCCTTCAGATAATGTGGAACTTCATCTACCAGTATCCCTCCCCAATGTCACCATGGGGTCTGCTGGCAGTCCAACAACATCTGGAGGGCCACATGTTCTTTCCACCTCTGCGTTAAACCATGCAGGGTATAAATGACTCTCTAGCTTTTTCTTCTCTAAGCTGCTTCTAGAGAATAATATGTAGTTGATTGTCTTCAAACAGTTTTGCAGCAGCTGAATACAGTCAGATAGCTCCATTCTCAGCTGGTATGAATTGGTGCAGCTGGAAAGAAGTCAAAAGATACTTGGCATCTCTTACTAGAGGAAGATCTGGCCAGTCCTGTCCAACTATTCCTGACGGAAGCTTAAAGAATAACTGTTATTTGATATCCATGTAACGCTCTGCCATAAAACTTTCATAAAGCAACTGGACTTAGAATTTGAAAGCCGAGCCAGGTCATTGAAGCATATTTTGAAAAACAAGTTTCCGCTTCCTAAAGTTTGCATCCCACCACAAACCGCACCTCCTGCTTTTGAAACAACTGCTTGGCCATTAAAAAAGAATAAAATGGGTTGGCAGTCTGGGGTGGTGGATGAAGGACTGGTGCCTTGTTTAGCATGGTTCATTTAATCGGTATACAGAGCTGTGTTCATGAAGGTAATCAACCAAGTTAACTGCAAGACAAAGGCTGGCATAGACTATCCTTACCAATGGACCAGGGATGGGGAATGTGGATTGCTCCAGACCTTGATGGAATGCAACTCCCATTATCCCTCACCCTTGGCTGTGATGGCTAAAGATGATGGGAGCTGCATCTGGAGCACTACATGTCCCACCCACCCCTTCTGCAACAGATAATGAGAAAATACCAACTCTGAAGTGTAAGAGGTGGGCAAAGTGCACCCCTTCAGGTGTTGTCAGACTTGCAACTCTCATTAGCCCTAGGCAGCATAGCCACTGGTAAGGAATGTTGGGAGTTCAAGTCCAAAAGATAGCAAGAAAGTCACATTTTGCCCATTCCCGATAAAGGGAGAAAGGATAGTTTATGGTCCAATTATCACACAGACCTTAAGATCTCTTTCACAGGTCAATCTTCTCCTGTCAAAATCCTGAGATTTTTAACTATCTCAATCTTAATCGGTCTAAACTTCTAGTTCTCAAGGTTATAGGCATTCATTTGAGAAGCATGCACTGTGAAAAGCACTAAGGGATCAGAACAGAAGAAACAAGGGAAAGTTGTGCTAATAGGAGAATTCTTGCTGTGGATAGTAGCCAGCTTTGGCGAGATGTTCAATAGTTTTAGCTGATTTACAACAATGGGGCAGAATCAGCTCAGCTTGAGCCATGCTGTCTGACTGTTTATCCTGTCACATAAGTGCTTTCATAGACATTATTTATTGTGATTATATTGTAAGTGCATTTCAGTTATGATTTTATTGTTCACAGCAAACTGCTTAGATGATATAATATAATAGTGGCACAGAAATAACTACATCAAAATTAACTTTAAACATAACCTTCTGCTGCCCATGTGAGTATAATTTTAATCAATGAATCTGCTTCACAATGCAAACCTATGCATGCTTCCTCAAAGGTAAATCCAGAGCTTGTAAAGTTACTTCATTGTGCCATGTTTGTTGTAGTTATTTGCTCTTATTTGTTTATTGTCAGCAAGGGAGCTTCAATTTATGGTGAGTCGATGAATGAGAGACCTTCAGAGCCTGAGTCATCAGTAGCCCTGCTCGGGTCTTTCTAATTCAGTCCTGCTTCCTTGCCTGAGTCAATCCATCTCTTCCTCTTTTAATTCTGCCTTCCACTTGACCAAGCATTATTGTCTTTTCATCTTAAGCGACAGAACCCCAAATTCCATCTTGGCAGGGTGAGTCTTGGAGTTGTATTCCAAAATCATTTTTCCAAACTCTGAACTTCCAGATACAGTATGTGCATATAGGGTTGCAAACCAAACTATGTAGCTCTACTCCTTAGCCAGGTGGGATGTGATATATTGGTTCCTTCTTTTACTAAAGACACAGTGGGTCTTTCAGATTTGCAGATACCACTGAATCACACCAGAAAAGACAGCTTTGCATATAGAAGATGAGAAGCAGTCTAGCTCTTTCTTTATTGCTGATCAGTGCCATTTGAAAGAGCCCTGCCTTTTGCTCCCGTTTAGCACAAACATCTCTACTTTAAATAGCAGTTGATTGCTGGTGCATTTTGATTCCCTACCTAACTTGTGGATATTTATTTAAGACTGTATTTTAAGAAATGAAAGGAGGTTGATCTTACAGCCTTTAAGAGAAATTTCCTTGACAAAGGGAAGGATGCATGTGAAAAAAAAAAACCCACACTTCACAATCCAGCTGGCATTAAATACCAAACCATTTATAACACTTAAGTTTTAATATAAAAGAAAGCTTCTCTCCCTGCCATCAACTATGTTTTATACAGTATTTATAGTTTAAGTCTGACTGCCACCATTGTGCTGTCCAAAATCTATGTATGTTTAATAACAGACTAGTTCTGGAAACTGTAGAGGAACAGGTCCTTGTTAAGTTGGAGGATATATGTGATTTACCAAACACGAGGAATAATGAAGTGGAGGGACTGAATGGTTTTTGAAATAGATTATTAGCACTGGTTCACTGTTCAGGACTTTTGAATGTTCCTGCTCTTAAAGAAGCCAACTGGAAGATTTTCATAGGCAGCCCAATTCATCCAGCCACATGAAAATTGCAACCTGCCAGACAGGGTGCCCATACTCTATCTGCTATATAATATTTAAACCACCACCACCAGGATTGTTAAAGTTTTTGAACTGGCAGAGATGGATACATTTTCAACTTTAATGAAGGGCAAATCATTGGATTTTTTTTGTGAAAGACTGGGAGCCATTTTTGAGGAAGTATAAAAAGATTATAGTTACAGATCTTGATGCTTGAAGTGTTTTTGTTTTACTTTTAGGTCAGAAGTGGGATTGAGGTAGATCAGTTTTTTGAGAAGCTAACCATATGTTGTGCTTGTTTTCTTGGTTTGGGGTGGTGAGAAGTCAATTTTTGTATATGTATTTTGCTTTGTTGGGCATGGGGAGATATTGTTTGTGGTGTAGTGTAAGATGTTATGTTGTATATAAGGTTGTTTATGTGTTTTAAATTTACTATATAAAACTTAAAAAAAACCCACAACTCATGTCTGGCTCAGTTTAAAGCCACTGTCATGAAGAAAGCAGAAAAAAATTCAAGATGTGTAGAATAAACCCAAATTGTGTGGGGTTTGTGGGGAACCCACTGGTGTCCAAATTTAATGTGGGGAATTTTTTTAATTAGTTCAATATGACAGCTAGAGGCAAGCCAGGAAATACAATATCAATGTTTTTTATTGAAAAATAATCAGGGGAACACACACAGAGAGACAGAGACTTCAAGCACTCACACAAGGCTATCAAAGAAAGTAGGACGTATTGGGATAGAGGAATAGAGTTTGGGATGACGAGTTATACTGTGCCTATCTGAAGAGCAGAGATATGTGCAGCAGAAAACGAAGAACAGCTGGATGGGCCGGGTACCTCAACAAGCCAACAGAGTAATGGCTTCTAGGAAACTGACCACACTTTGGCTGTGTTTTGGGGTGATATTTATATCAAATATTCTCCCTGAAGGGGTGTTTTGAGTGGAATATAATGTTTACCAGAGTTCCCAGGGTTAAACAATGGATTCTTCAGCTGTGCTAATGGTCACTAATGGTTGACACATTAAAACTGATGGGTCTAAGGTGAACCTCCATTGTTTGGAATCTTCAGTTGGTCCAAAGAGCTGCAGCCAGAATGTTTACTTGGGTGGGTTACAGAGATCATACAACACCCCTGTTGAAACAGTTCCACTGGCTGCCAGTCTCTTTCCGGGCACAATTCAAAGTACTGGTTATCATCTATAAAGCTCTATATGGCTCAGATCCAGACTATCTGGCAGACCGGATCTCCCTCCATGAACCAGCCTGGACCCTGATATCATCAGGAGAGCCCTTTCTCTCAGTCCCCCGTTCCCTCAGTCCAACCACCATCTCAAGTATGATTGGTGTTTGAGAGAGGGCCTTTTCAGTGGCTGCCCCTAGACTCTGGAACTCCCTCCCCAGGGAGGCCAGATTGGTCCCCTCCCTGTTGTCCTTCTGGTCGCAGGCCCAATCCTTTTTATTCAGGCAGGCTTTTTAACGAACAGGCTGGGGGGTGCTGTGTGGTTTTGTTGGGCTGTTTTTAAAAGCTTTATATCTTTTAAAAAACTTTTTAATACTTTAAAGTATATTTTATGCTATTAAATATGTTGATGTTATTGGTTTAATTCTGTTTTAATGTGCACTTCTTATAGGTTTTAATTGTGTGTTTTTAAAACTGTGAGCCACTTTGGGAAAAAAGCAGGCGATAAATAAAGATGACGATGACGATAATAATAATTTTAGTACAGGTGCAAAGAAGAACCAGTTTTGCAAGGCAATGAGTGTCCAGTTACCTTGATCGAATTAGCGAATGATTTACGTCCAGGAGAATTTGCCCATTTCCTCCCTAACTCATCTGTTCAATGGGGACGGGGTTCGCTTAATCCTTATCCAGGGGTATCTTTTAGGAATTTGGGCTGGCTACTCCCTTACATTTTCTGAGCAAACCTTGATTCTTTGTATTTGGGAGTCCCTGGTCCCAACTACGTGGAGTGCCAATAATAAGCCAATTTATGAAATACAGCCAATTAGTGAATTACGGAAAGAATGGGGAATATCAGAGCAGGTGATGAATGCCCCCTCTCCCAATAGCTTCACCTCTGATCCAACCACACAAAAAATACCTATTCCATGACAGACCTTAAGAGATTCTAGTGTGACTTTAAAAATTGATTGTGGAAATGTGGATGGGAAATTTTCAACCTGCACATTACCTACTTCCTTTCCTCTGTGACTCCCCCAGCCATTTTAATTAAAAGGGAAAAGCAAGAACTCACTCATGGAGTTAGATCAGCATTCTTTGGAATCAAAATTTAAGATCAACATTCTCTGGAACCCTACTTTTGGAACTAACAGAAAGGATCATCTTTATGCACTTTATGGACCTTAACAATCAACAAATGAATCTACATAGGGTTAAGGCTTACATATTTTGTTGTAGGCTGCATTGGTTGCTGTGCTTTAATTTCTGAGACAAATAAGGTGGGTTCCTGGCAGCATTTTGAAAAGACTACGTACTTCATTTATACATTGGATCTGTCCATACGTGATCCTCATAACTCATCAAAGTGCTTTTTAAAAAGTCCAAGCCCCTGCGTACTTTTATTTCAGAAGTTAGAGTGGACTCTAATGCAAACCTACTTGGAGGCAAATCCTGGGGCCCATTCAGGCTTCATGGTTCCATCCTATAGAAACCCTGGACTGACAGTTTGGTCAGAGGAAGCAGAGAGCTTTCTGGCTGATGATTCTAAAAGCCTCTCCCTAAACTCCACAAAAATGAAAGGGATGAAAGGATGACAAGTTCATTCAAGGAAGAACCATTTGAAGATGAACCTCCGATTTTAGAAAGTGAAGTGGAAGCTGCACTCAGAGCACTTGGGAGAAATAAATCACCAGGAACAGATGGAATACCAATAGAGCTGTTTCAAGCCACAGAAACAGAATCCAAACAACAAATATGGAAAACAAAACAATGACCCACAGATTGGAAACACTCAGTATACATTCTAGTCCCCAAGAAAGGGTACCCCAGGGAATGCAGCAACCACGAGGCATTGTATTAATCTACCATGTAAGCAAAGTGATGCTCAAAATTCTACAACAAAGACTTTCATGATATATGGAGCAAGAAATGTTAGATATCCAAGCTGGGTTCAGAAAAGAAGAGGCATTACAGATCATATTGCAAACAAACATTGGATAATGGAGCACACCAAAGAATTTCAGAAGAAAATCAGCCTGTGCTTTATAGATTATAGCAGACATTGTAGTGTATGGATCATGAAAAACTATAGATCACTCTTAAAGAAGTGGGTGTACCAAAACATTTGATTGTCCTGACGTGTAACTTGTACATCAGGATAGAATATGGAGAAATGGAATGGTTTCCATTTGACAAGGGGTTCAGGCAAGGGTGTATTTTATAATCTTATCTGTTTAATGTGTACTCTGAATGTTATATTGAATTAAACTTGTGAAAAGGAGATGTGAAAATTGGAGGAAGGAACATCAATAATTTTAAGATATGCAGATGGCATCAAACTACTAGCAGAAAACAGCAGGCTTGGAATGATTGTTGAAGAAAATCAAGGAAGAAAGTGCAAAGGCAAGTTTACAGTTGAATATTAAGAAAAGAAAAATAATAACCACAGGTGATTTACATAACTTTAAAACAGATGATGGAGACATTGAAATAAAGATTTTCCTTTATCATTAATAAGTCATTAATGATAAGTCATTAATAAGAATAGAGACTGCAGTCAAGAAATCAGAAGACTAGGACTTGGAAGGACAGCTATGAAGGAACTACACCAAATTCTCAAGTGTGAAGATATGCGAGGTCTTTCTATTAAATAATGAGACTGATACGATAACCCATCTTTACTTATATGTATTACAATTCTAATGCTTGTCCTCTTCAATATACTTCCTGTTTACACTCACACAATGATACAGTCCTGGTTTCCACTGGTAGAAGGCATGGAGCAGATCCCTTTCTGTCAGCTGTTTTAACACATCTGCCATTTTCTTCTTCACTGCATCAATTGACTCAAAAAGTGTTCCTTTCAGCACCAATTTCACTTTAGGGAAAAGAAAAAAGTTGCATGGTGCCAAATCTGGTGAATATGAAGGACGTTCAAGTGTAGTAATGCATTTATCAGCCAAAAACTGCTTCACAGAAAATGCTATGTGGGCAGGTGCATTGTCTTGATGAAGACTGAAATAATTTTTCCACAGTTCTGTTCTTTTTTTCCTGACTCTTCCTCTCAGCTTTGTCAGAACTTCCTTATAATAATGCTGGTTTACTGTTCTGCCTTCTGGAACCCATTCTGCCAAAATTACGCCCTTGATGTCACAATAAACAATGAGCATGGCTTTGAATGTGGACTTGCTTTGATGTGCTTTTTTCATTCTTGGTGACGATGGTGTTTTTCAGTACATGGACTGTTGTTTTGTCTCAGGATCATACTGGAAGATCCAGGTTTCATCATAAGTGATTATTTTTTTAAAAAGGTTTGGGTCTGCCTCAAGTTGCTGCAGAATGTCAGTGCAAATTTCCTTGTAGCACTCTTTTTGCTCTGGTTTGAGAACCCTAGGGACCATCTTGGCACAAACATTTCTCATGTCGAGATCCTCAGGCAAAATTTTCCATGCAGTGTCTTTGTCAATGTACATGGCTTCAGCTATCATTTGGACACTGAGTCGGTGGTCTCCTAGAATGATCTGGCTAATTTTTTCCACAATCTCTTCACTCTTGAAGTAGAAGGTCATCCAGGTCGTTCATCATCTTCCACATTCTCACGCCCTTCTCTGAATCCTTTGTGCCACTCAAACACACACACATGAGACATGTAGTTTCCCCCATAGGCCTCAGTAAGCATTTGAAAAGATTCCATTCTTAGTTTGTTCAATTTTACTAAAAATTTCAAATCGACATGTTGCTCGACTTTTAAACTTAGCATTTTTTCAGCACACAATTGATAGCACAGCTGCTTTAAACGATGACTGACAATTAACTGAACGGCCGAGAGTGTTGATGTTCGTCATGCAGGTTCAGACATGTTCAAGGTCACCACTCAAGCAATCACAATCAGTTCCTCCTGATTTCATAGAATCATAGAATTGTAGAGTTGGAAGAGACCACAAGGGCCATCCAGTCCAACCCCCTGCCACGCAGGAAATCACGATCAAAGCATCCCTGACAGATGGCCATCCAGCCTCTGTTTAAATACCTCCAAGGAAGGAGACCCCACCACGCTCTGAGGGAGTGTGTTCCACTGCCAAACAGCTCTTACTGTCAAAAGGTTCCTCCTAATGTTGAGGTGGAATCTCTGTTCCTGGAGATTGCATTCATTGTTCCGTCTTCCAGTCTCTGGAGCAGCAGAAAACAAGCCTGCTCCATCCTCAACGCCTCTTAACCGTCTTTTTTCTAGGCTAAACATACCCAGCTCCCTAAGTCTCTCCTCATAAGGCATCGTTTCCAGACCTTTCACCATTTTAGTTGCTCTTCTTTGGACACGCTCCAATTTGTCAATATCCTTTTTGAATTGTGGCGCCCAGAACTGGACACAGTATTCTAGAAGAGGCCTGACCAAGGCAGAATAGAGCGGCACTATTACTTCCCTTGATCTAGACACTATACTTCTATTGATGCAGCCCAAAATCACATTGGCCTTTATAGCTGCCGCATCACACTGTTGATTCATGTCCAACTTGTGGACTCCTAGGACTCCTAGGTTGCAATTACACGGCAGGTTTTATAGTGATAAATTGCGCTTTAGCGCTTTTTCACACCAGTGGTGGGTAGTTTACACGGTGTATGGAGGAAACAGTTCTATTTTGTTGCTCTTTGTTTTTTTACGCTTTGAGATTCAGACAGGCAAATGTGGGGCGGGAGGGCGTGGCCAAGCATTGGAGAGAAGGACAAAGGGATGCAATAGGGTCAGCCCTGGCCCCAACTCTGTGGTTAACAGCTGGTCGACACTGAGCCATTTCCTTCCCCCCTGTAGCTCCCTGGCCCCAAATCAAAATGCAGACGTGAAAGTGAAGGTTTTTTTCTCCATAGGTAACAGCTGATCGAGACTGCCTTCCCCCTGCAGCTCCCTGGCCCCAAATCAAAATGCAGATGTGAAGGTTTTTTTCTCTGTGGATAACAGCTGATCGAGACTGAGCAGTTGACTCCCCCTTGCAGCTACCGGTACAGACTTCCCTTGGCACCAAAGCAAGCAGTAGACACGAAGGATTTTAAGATTTCCTGTATCACTACTGAATCTCCCTCCTGATTCCACATCTAGCAATCCCACCCCTTCATCATAAGAACCAATCACAGCTCTGCTGCAACTGTATCAGGAAGATTGCTGGTAATTCACACAGCCCTTAGAGAAATGGTTGTTTACACTATCAATAATGCACTAAATTGCGCTACTTTTCAAATAAACTGGCAAAAGTAGTGAGATCCCGAGATGCTATCTTTGGGTTTTTTACTTTCCCCCCTTCTGAATGAGGTGATACTGTGGCACGATCCATGGGAACAATGAGCAATCTTAGCAGTATATTTAGGGGAATATTTGCCCATGTAAACGCAACCCTAGATCCCTTTCGCATGTAGTCTCATTCAGCCAGGTCTCCCCCATCCTATATCTATGCTTTTCATTTTTCCGCCCTAAGTGCAATACCTTACATTTCTCCGCATTGAATTTCACTTTGTTAGCTTTGGGCCAGCTTTCTAGTCTATTCAGGTCATTTTGCATTTTGATCCTGTCCTCTAGGGTATTAGCTACTCCTCCCAATTTGGTGTCATCTGCAAATTTGATAAGTATGGCCCTAATTCCCTCATCCAAGTCATTGATAAAGATGTTGAATAGCACTGGGCCCAGGACAGAACCCTGTGGCACCCCACTGGTCACATCTTTCCAAGACAAAGAGGAGCCACTGCTGAGCACCCCTTGGGTTCGGCCGGTCAACCAATTACAAATCCATTTAACAATTAACTTGTCTAGCTCACATTTTACAAGCTTGTTTGCAAGAATGTCATGGGGAACCTTGTCAAAGGCCTTACTGAAATCAAGGTATGCGATATCCACAGCGCTCCCTTCATCTACCAATCTGGTAATTTTATCAAAAAAAGAGATCAGATTAATCTGACATGACTTGTTTCTCTGAAACCCATGTTGACTTTTTGTGATTATGGCATTGCCTTCTAAATATTCGCAGACTCTCTGTTTAATTATCTACTCTAGAATCTTCCCTTGTATTGATGTCAGACTAACTGGATGATAATTGTTGGGATCCTCTTTTTCCCCTTTTTGAAGATGGGGACAATGTTTGCCCTCCTCCAGTCTGGTGGGACTTCCCCTGTTCTCCAGGAGTTCTCAAAGTTTATTGCCAATGGCTCTGAGATTACATTTAATCTCAGCTCTTTTAATACTCTTGGATGTAGATCATCTGGTCCTGGACATTTAAATTCATTTAGATTAAGAAGGTATTCGTGTACTACCTCTTTACTTGCTCTGTAAGATCCGTCAGATGACAAACCTGAGTAGCTTTTAAAAAGCACTAAAGACGGATCTCTTTCGGCAGGCCTTTCCTAATTAGATCCCGGCCTCAGGAGCTCCTGGCCTCCTTTAGTCTGCTGGCCATTTATTGTATTTATTGTTTTTAAATGTGATTTTAGAGTAGTTGCTTTTTAATTTATATTTGTTTAATATCTTTTTATGGGGGTGGGTGGTGTTTAGGGATTTTTATCTGTATTGTATTTTAATTTTTGTAAGCCGCCCTGATTGTTTTAACAGAGGGGCGGGGTATAAATAAATTATTATTATTATTACTTATTCTGTGCTGGATTTCCCCTATTGTGTCCTCTGTTCCATTATCCTCAGGTTAATCACCCTTTTCCTTTTCTGAAAACACTGAGGCAAAGAAGGTGTTGAGTAATTCTGCCATTTCTCTGTCCCATTAGCATTTTGCCATCTAAAATGGTAGGGAAATGGCCCTAGCATTTCCTTCTTCCTTTTGCTGTGGGCACACCCCCAAACCCCCCTTATTGTTCTTAACCGCTCTAGCAAGCCTGAGCTTTCTGCGCTTTAGCTTTTCTGACATTACTCCTACACGTGTTCGCTGTTTGAATTTTTCTTTGGTGATTTCCCCCTTTTTCTGTTTCCCATACATGTTCCATTTAAAACTTAGCTCCGTTGAAAGTTCTTTAGTGATCCATTCTGGTTTCTTGAGACACCTCCCATTTTTCTTCCTCAATGGTACTGTTTGAAATTGTGCCTTCAGTATCTCCCTTTTGAGATAGTCCCATCTGTCTTGAAGTCTCTTCTCTTTTAGTATTCCTGACCATGGGATCACTCCCTGTATTTCCCTGAGTTTATTGAAAACAGCCCTCCTCCCATCCAAGTACTAACCAGTTTTTAAACAGTACAGAAAACTTTATGTTTGTAATTAATGAAAGACAATTTTTCTTTTTTGTTTCTTAAGCTTACTCAGTACAGATGAGTGGGAAGCAATTTTGTTTTAGAAATTTGGTGGAAAATGAAGATGTATATGTAAATGTGGTTGTAATAATAATAATAATAATAATAATAAAAAGAAAACAGCCCTCCTAAAGTCAAGAATGTGTGTCTGACTATGTCTGGCTTCTCCTTTCCATTGTATAACAAACTCCAGGGGGTCGTTTACACAGGCAAATATTCCCCTAAATATACCGCTAAGATAGCTCATAGTTCCCACGGATCGCAGCACAGCATCGCCTCATTCAGAAGGGGGGAAGGTAAAACACCCAAATATAGCGTGACAGGGGATGTCGCTATTTTTGCAGGAATATTTGCAATGTAGTGCTTTATTGGCAGTGTAAACTAGCATTCCGCTAAGGGTTAAAGCACAGCTGCATTGTGATTGGTTGATGATGCAGGGGTGGGCTTAAAAGAGGGGCAGGGAGGAGGCAAAGACAGTAGCCATTAGAGAAGAAACTTGCAAAAATCCTGTCTGCTATTTTGCGAGCCAGTTTGCAAAAAAAAAAAAAAAAAAAAGGATTCCCAACAACTTTCATTCAGGGAGCAGAGCATTCCTTCTCATCCTCTCTGCTGTTTTGAAAGTATGTAAAAGCTCGTTCGTCACTTTTATCCTGTGCACGGGGGAGGGAGAGAAACCATTTCACAAAGGGCTGTAGCAAGCTGAACTGCTATTTTCCCTCTCTCTCTCTCTGCTTGGGGGAGGGAGGGAGGGGGAGATAGAGAGACAGAGAGAGAGAGAGCAGCTGGAAAAACTTGCGATCCACAGCATGGCAGCAAGGTCTTTTAGCAGAGAGATTACTCTCCCTCTGCTTTATGGAGTGAGTTCATTTACAGGCAGATTTACAGAGCCACACCCCCCACACTTATTTAAGTCTGAACTTCAAAGCGACATAATTAGAAAAAAAACCTGACTGGTACAGCTGCGGAAAATAATTAAACCGCAAGTTGCCGCAATAAATCTGCTGTGTAAACCAGCCCCAGGAGAACATGATCACTCTCACCTAAGGATCCCACCACTTGCACCCCATTAACCAGGTCATCCCTGTTGGTTAGGATCAGATCTAAAATAGCTGACCCCCTTGTTGCCTCTTCCACCTTTTGGACTATGAAATTGTCTTCCAGGGAAGTAAGGAATCTGCTAGACCTTGAAGTTTTGGTTGTCTTAGATTTCCAGCAAATATCAGGATAGTTGAAGCCACCCATCACTGCTATATCTCTCCTTTCTGCGTGTGTGGTCATCTGTTCCAATTCCTCTGTCTGACTTGGGCGTCTGTAGTAGAGTCCCACAATAACATCCCTGTTGTTTCCCTCCCCTTTAATTTTTATCCAGATGCTCTCCACTGGCTTTCAGTATTGATGTCATGGATCTCTTCACTGGTGTAAATATCCCTGACATATAATGCTATTCCTCCTTCTTTCCTGTTTGGCCTGTTTTTCTTAAAAAGGCTATACCCCTCTATTCCTACATTCCAATCATGAGACTCATCCCACCAGGTTTCAGTAATGCCTATTATATCATATTTGCTTTATTGTGCTAGGAGTTCAAGTTCATCTTGCTTATTTCCCATGCTCTGTGCATTAGTGTAGAGACATCTAAGGCCATGTGTTCCCTTTACTTGCTGCCTGTGCAAGTTTTTTTTGCCTCGCACTGCTGGGTCCTTGCACTGTTTGCCTTGTTCCCTTTATGACAATTTGACTATTTTCTCCAGCCCTTTTGCCTTCCAGAATATTGTCTCCCTCCCCCATATCTCAGTTTAAAGCCCCCCTGATCAAATTCTTGAGACTGTTGGCAAAAAAGTTTCTGCCAACTGTCATGAGATGCACCCCATCCCTTGCCAGAAATTCCTCTTCATGGAACCGCAGCCCATGATCGAAGAATCCAAATCGTTCTCAGTGACACCATCTATGGAGCCAGTTGTTTACATATGCTATTTTCCTCTCCCTTCCTGGACCATGCCCTTTAACTGGCAGAAGAGACGAGATGACAACCTGGGCATCCATTTCTTTCAGCTTCCTCCCCAGAGCCTCATAACCTCTTCTGATCTTCAGAAAGCTGTGCCTTGCAGTATCATCAGTTCCCACATGGACCAAAAAGAAGGGGTAATGTTCAGTAGGCTTGACCAGTCTTGTCAGCCTCTCCGTCACATCATGGATCTTTGCCTGAAAGAAAGAAACACAATCTCATTGTTTAATAGACAGACCTCAAATCATTGAATACAGAAGTCAGGATTGGCCTTGCCATTATATTTCCAATTTCTATGTATGATTGTGGAATCTGGACAGTGAAGAAAGCCAATAGGAAGAGAATCAACTTATTTCTGCTTTGGTGTTGGAGGAGAGTTCTATAGATACCATGGACTGCCAAAAAGACAAATAAATTGGTCCCAGAGCAAATCAAGGCTGAACTTTCCCTAGAAGCCAAGACGACTTAACGGTGACTGTCGCACTTAGGCCATATCATGAGAAGACATGATTAACTACAAAATAAAATAATGCTTGGTAAGATAGAAGGCAGTAGGAAAAGAGAAAGATAGCATTGCAGATGGATAGACTCAATCAAGGATACCACAGCCCTGAGTTTGGAAGACCTGGTAACAGGGTGATTTGGGGGTCCCTCATTCAATTTCCATAAGTTGAAGTTGACTGGACAGCAATTAACAACACAAAAACTCCAAATCCCATGATAGCATAGGATGGAATCATGGCAGTGAAAGAGGAATCATAGTACTATAATTGTGTACTGTGACTGGGCCCCAGATGGATTCAGAGATGCTTTTCTGAGTAAGAGTACAGTTGTCCCTTCATATTTACTGGGGTTTGATTCCAGGACCCCCCGTGGATACCAAAATCTGTGAATACTCAAATCCCATTATATGCAATGGCATAGCAAAATAGTATCCCTTATATAAGATGGAAAAATCAAGGTTTGCTTTGTGGATTATTATTTTTTAACGAATATTTTCAAGCCGTGATTACTAAAATCTGTGGATACCAAATCCGTAGATATGGAGAGACAACTGTAAATAGAACGGATATCATAATATTAGAAGAGTAAAAAAGTTGTGTGTTTGCTGGTCAAGTGATTCAGGCATATTTGTATGCCCTTAAAGCCCAGGTTTTGACATCTTCTAGTCATGTGAACATAAGCATCCATTGTGACAAGGGTGGCTAATTGTGATCCTCCCATATCTTTCATCATTAACTGGAATGGCTAGACCTGAGGGGAGTTGCATCCCATTTGCTTCAGCCAGGGCCAGCGGGCATACATTTCCCACCCATGCTCTATGCCAATAGTAAACTTATTATTTGATATGGAACAACATCAACATAGGCAAAATAGCAGGGTTCCTCCAGAATAGAGAGATATAGGCAATCTTTGGGAACCTCAAGATTTGCAGTTCAAAGCATCTTTGGATTTCCCCCCCAAAAAACTGTCTTCCACCTGAGATAAAAGTTTCTCCCTGATCTATGAAAGAGAAAAACATAAGATGTCTAGAAACTTTGAAACTATGGATGGGAGCACCCATTATTTTCCACCCCCCTGAATGTAAACAGAAATTTTTGAAATACTGAAAAATCGCAATATTAGCACCCTTTAGGGGTTGAAAGTCGCTTTCATAGAATTATAGAGTTGGTTTCCAGACCTGTAACCATCTTGGCCACCCTCCTATGGGCATGTTCTAGCTTAGCAATATCCTTCTTGAATTTTATTACTTTAGGAATGTCAGTTGTATTATGTATAACTTGGTATACTTGGCATAAAATTATTTGTTATATTAAAAGTGTAGTTTGATTCAGACAATAACTGCATTTTTTTTATTTTTAAAAAAGTTTTTTTGGGAGGAGGGGTTACAAATGGGTCTACAAAGTCCTGGTCTATATAGAACATCTGAAAAGTAAGGAACATTTTTGGTTTTGCCTGTTGATGAGGGGCAAGAAAAAAACAATGAAAACAGAAGAAAACATCGACATTTGTAAAACAAAGAAGACTATTTTGTCTGCTCTAGTTCTCCATAATGTCAAATATCTATCTATCTATCTATCTATCTATCTAATTTTCTTGGGTATGTTGCCTTTCCCAGTGTGCTGATTGGCTGCTCAGGAAACATACCCAACCCACACCCAACCAATCACCACCCACATGCAAATTCCCTCTCCACCTCACAATCCACTCAATCTGTATCACTGCCTCACAAGGGCCCTTCCCACCTCTCACTCCCTCAGCCACTCATCAGTCATGGGCTGCAATGGGATCCAGGCAATCAAATGTTAGCAGTGGTGGCAGGGTAACAGAGCAACCCACCCTCAGCAATTCCAGGAAAAGTGTGGAATGCTGAGCAGGGGAAGGAGGAATTTAAATCCACCAGCCTAACTTAAAGGGTTGTTGTGAGGTCTAACAGGTGTTTCTGAGGGAGTTTTTAATTGTGTATGGTATGCTGGGTCCAGCTGGTAAAGACATAAAGCACTCATTCCCATGACAGAGAAAAAAGGAAACCCAATACCAGGAATTGCAACGATCTGATACCGTACAAGTATTCTTGCATAAAAGCCTTCTTGTTACTTGGGGGGAATATATGAACATCTCACCGTAAACATCGGTTCATAAAAAAAAAACACCCAACAACCCACAATCCATTTCCTCCAAATATTCATGTTGGGAGGGGGGAAAAAACTACAACAAAGAATCCAACCGCTCAATGGGGTTTTCCTAATTTATTTATTTTTTCCCCCTGGGCCTTCATTCTCCAGACCTCACCTCCTTTCAAAACAGTGAGAATAATAAATAGCCCAAGAATACTGGTTGACTATGGCAGATGGTGGGGATAGGCTACTGCACAATTATAGTGCTCTGATTCCATTTTATCCACATGACAAAATCCTTTGGGACTCTAGGATGTGCAGTTTAGGGAGGAGTATTTAGAATTTTCAGCTGAACAGCTCGTGTGTAGCAGGAAAGGTTTCAGGAAGGAAAGAATGGGAAATGGGGTATTCTGGAAGTCAGACTCAGCATGGCTGCCTGATGCTGTGAACAGAACCCACTCTAAAGAGTTTGTTGCACGTCCTACTTGATATATGAAAGATGTCAGGTAGCCAAGTCTCTCTCATTCATACCTATGTACTCCACAGCTACATAAAAACTGAATGAAATCATCTAAGGCAATGCTACTCAAAGTGATGGTCCCTGGAGCAATGCCAGTCTACAAACAATTGGCTGATGGTCTATGGAGTGTTTTCAGGAAAGAAATAGTTGCAGTCAGTGGGCACAATCCAGCATATTAGGGGGGGAAAGTCACCTTCCATCACATATCATGAGAGATTTAAGGGAAGGGTGTGGTGTTATCAGTGATAAGAAATGCTGTCTCTTTTCCATCTAACCCGGATTAAGTTAGAATCAGAACTGGGCAGGATGAGGGCCAATTAATCCAGATTAAGCTAAATCGAAATAAAATTATACCAGTGTTATGTGATCTGTTTCAATAGACTGTGTTTAACTTGCTGTGAATGGGTTTGCCTTCCACCTGAAGAGTTTCACCATTTTCTTTTCAGTTAGATGAGGCCTTATCTTTAGAAGTGCCAAGTATCTTTCATTAGCTTAAATTGATGTGCCAGCTACATCCCTTCTTAGGCGAGGATAGTTTAGCCTTCATACAAATCCCATACTGTAATACATTGCTTGTGGGGCTCTGTTAGAAGAGCAATTAGTAATCTAGCTGTTAGAATTCAAACCAATTCTGAAACTGCATATGGCTCACCTCTTGTCAGTTTTGAAGGAACCTTTGTTTTACTATTCAATGGTCCACTTGTATAGAAAGTGAGTGCATAGTGCAACTCCAGAAATTTCTGAGGATTGCCCCTGAAGAAGACCAATTGGTGTTAAGGTTGAAACACATTGGGCTTTTTAAGAAATAAAAGTTTTTGACCATTGCATAGCATGTGGAGCTCTGTCAACTTCCAGTAGAAGCATTATATAGAATCACACTGGAGGACCTAGAAAATGCCTAGAGAGACCATATTTAGTAATCTGTGAACAATCAAATCTGCAAATGCTTACCCCGCAAATGTGGAGGACAACTGTATTTGGCTGGTGGCATGAGCAATGCAATGGGAGAGGAGGTCTGTTCCTCGAGGAAGCTAAACCCAACTCCTAGAAGCCACAGGGGAGTGGGGAGGGCTGGAGGTTTATGGTGGGCTCCTGCTTTCTGCACAATATGGAGAAAGAGGCTTTACAGCTTCAGATGAAGGCCTTTTGATTTTTCAAACTGTTTGGCACCTTTGTTTCCATGCTGTTTTATTACCACTATACATTCCATGTATTTTTTTAAATAAATTTTACTTTAAGAAACTTTCGAGTTGATGAGTAGGGTTAAAATTCTAATAGGGTCTTGCCCCTGATTGCTCACAAAGTCCAGTGTTCATTACAGATGATTGCCTTTCATTTCTTGGCACTGAAGTGAAATTCATCATAGAATGAAAATCAAGATAGCTCCTACATAACCCAATTGTGCCTACAAATGGATTTTGCCATAAACATCTGCAATCAGATGACTACTTTTTTTGTATATCCACTTACAAGATGTTTTCTTAAATGCAGCCAGAGGTACATGAGGCACAGACTTGGGAACTGGGGCAAAGAGGAAGAAAGATGTGGAAAGCAGCAAAGGTGGACTATGGCTACTGCTCCATTTTAAAAATGTTCACAATTATTATTGATGCATATTTGTCCATATTTGCATTAGGGAGCAGAAAGGCAGACAGCTCCAGTTACAGTCTTCAGAGGCAGCTCATACATTACTGTTGCCTGAGTAATAGCCCTACGTTTTTTTATCATGTTTGGTGGATTGGGCTTGATCTGATATCTACTATAACAACCTTGTTCTTAGGGAAAGAAATAGAAGAAAACAGACACCACAGCCCCACAAATCTGATTATTGAAGGGTAAAAGACAGCGAGAGACAGAAAATTGGGCTGGAAAGGATGTTCTTTTGGGAATTTTGGTAGTGAATGACAAAGAGTCAAGAGGTTGTTTACGCAGTGAAGATAAATGCTGACAGTTAAACTGAAATAACAGTTTTATGTTCACACAGTTTCAAAATATGCCCACTATTAAAAACTTTACTAGAAAAACTGTAACCAGTGTAAAAAGCACTTACTTTTGGTGTTACAAATGGCCACAAACCAAAATCACAGGGCATGCCATGTCAATTCTTTGAGCATCTCACCCTAACAAATATAAAAATAATCTTGGAGTGTTGCAAGGTGGGGGAAGGAAGGAGACAAATATAGGGAATTATTTGTATTCAACCTAATTAAAACTTGCCTCTCTTTTAAAGAACATATTTTTTGCTAGAATCTCAACTTGGTAAGCCTGATAAGAAAGAGAGACAGACAGAGACATGGAGAAAGAGAGGAGCCACATCTCCCACAAATGGCCACTGAAATCAGGATGTTCTATGGATCCTATGGACTGTGAATCACAACTGTAGATGTTTCCAGAATGGAAAGGTCATCCATGCAAACTTGTAAGTAAGGAAGAAATGAGCCAACTTCAAAAATAAAAAAACACAAAAATATCCTTTAATCTTTGTACAGTAGTTTTAGCATAATGCACAAACATGGGCTCCTTTAGTGTTTCTCAAGTTCATCTGCCAAACTGAACAATCATACAACACTATAGTTCACTCCACACACCCCAAAATTCACTTCTGAAACAGACATTTGATATTCTGGAATGTGTTGCGGTCCATTCTTAACATTATAGCAGCATTGAATTTTATTAACTTGAACAACAAAAAGGGACCTCATAACTAATCAGCCTTGCTTTATCCTCAAAGCTCTTTAACAAGCAGGGGAGTCATATACTGTAATTGCTATTCCACAATTTAATTGTTCTGTTCTTAAATCTAATTTTGCAGCTGTGGGTTAAGTGGATACCACAGCTTTTAAGAACATGAAAGCAAAGTACATCTGTGCAACAGAACGCTAACCATCTCTTGATCGGATGTGTTTACAGTGCCATCAGATATTCCAGAATGGCTTGTAGCTCCTTCAAAAGCTACAAAAGTGACTTTCAACCAGTTACTTTTTTTATTTTTATTTTTAAAATCTATACAGACAAGAGTCTTAACTGTTAAACCCTGGGAACCATTTCACATCCGACCCAGACTGAAGACCATATTAGTATTGATCTCATTCATCTAGTGCAAGGGAAGTAGGACGATGTTTACTTGTTCCTCTCATTTCTCATTTGCTTTTCAGATCATTGGTCACAGTCTTAAAACAATTAGCATTTTAAACATTTAGGAAACACAGATATATAAATCTTGTAGCAAAGTAAGAACACAGACCAAGTATCTCCAGATCTGTTAATTACATCACAGAGAAACATTAACAACCAAAGATCCTTCCATTTAAAAGGCAGCAAAAGCTACAAACAGCAAACAATTTGAGTATCATATTCTATGTAACTAACAGCCAAAGTGTCCTTTACTCACAAATATACTTTTACCAAGTCTGGAAAATAGTCTAAGGGCTCAACTACATGGGCCAGAATACGCTGGCTTCCCACCAGCATATTTCTGGCCCTGGATCTGGCCTGTTGCCCTTCTGTTACTTGCACAAAACAGAATGGAATCCACACGGACACACCGGCCTGTCTCTGCAGCCATTGTCATCTATGAAACCAGGCAGGAGCCCCTCAGCACATGATCAAGGCCCCCTGCATGTGACCAGCCTTGGTCACATGCTGCAGGCCTCCTTCCTACCTTTGGAGAATGCAATGCGGTCAGCAGCTACAAAGATGGGCCAGCTTGGCGGTATGGCCTCCTGTGCTACGTGGGGCCCGATCTGTTTCTTCTTCAATGAGACAGTTTTTCTCAGGTATTTTGCTGAAACAGTTTAACAGGCTTTACCCCATCTTCCCCCTACCTTTGCCATGGGCATTGTGAGACCACTTGGGGGCAAAACGGGGTAAGAGCACTACATCGTATAGATTGCAGGGCTTCAAGATGGGGGTAAATAGCCTGTCTAGACAAGCCCTAAGAAGAAGAACACACAGGCTTGTAAATTTCGCCTGTATCTGTATACCATAAGACTGCGAATGTTGCAAATAGGAAAGTAAAACCATTACTTATAATGTGCATGAAAATCCTGTACCATTGCTTTAAGACATAACAAATTAAAAAAAAAAACTACAAGCAAACCTCTACCTTCAATTATAAAATAACTCAATGCATCAACTCTGTAAGGATTGAAATTGACATTTTTTGTGGTTTAGCCTTTTTTGCCAAATTTATTTTTTTTTAAAAAAACATCCTTTTAAACAATTTTAAAAACAATTTTGTTAAAACAAACCCACCACCTGGCAAAAAGGATTTGCAGCTTTCCCCCATCCTTTTGCCAGCAAGAGTTAATGCTAAGTAGGGTCCTGAATGACCAGTCTCCCCCATTCAGACTTCTGTTAAGCTAACAGTTGGCCAAGAGATGTCTACTTCCTAGTTTGTCTGCCAAAAATCACATATAAGTTGCAATGGAGATATGCTATTCTACAAGTGAAAGCCAGTTTAACAAGAATTCTTTTCCTTCACCCAAGATACTACATTTTAAGCCAGTCTTTTAAAATGTTTATTGTAATCATAATTCAGAACTATCCAAAGCCTGTTCATAAAAAGACCCATAACAAATTCTGCACAGTAGCAATTAACTTAAAGGAATAAAGTCTTTTGCATCAAATAATAATACTAAAACTTGTATTTCTGGGGGAGGGGAAGGGGATCTGTAGCAATATTCCAGTCTCTTGCACAGAGAATCCGATCTGGTAAAACATATACAGTACTTCTCTTGGTTCAATTAACTGTGAAGCAAAAACTGTCCTTAGAAAAGAAGAAATGCATTCCTATTGTTTAGGTTCCCCTCTCCCTCATAACATCATAACTGTTTCTCCATGGGAGGGAAACTTAATCTTCAAGTTCAAAGCTTGTTTCGTCATACAGTTCAGGACGAGATGACCTGGAGCGCTGGGAATATTTCAGCTGTAAATAATCTCCCAGTTCATCTAGAGCATTCAGGACCTGTAAGACAATTGCATTGTATTAGAAAAATATAAAGTGCCTCTTGCTTCTACTTAGCATATCACAAGGAGTTTACACAATTATACAACTGCTTCCAGATGCGGCATTCATTGCTGAACTGCCATGGCTTGTTCACTCGTGTTTTATGGGATGGTGGGTGGTGGTGGTGTTTCCACACGACACTGCATTCTTTTACAATCCTGGTGCTGCTTTCCTATCCCTGCTTCCATCATTGTTCTTATCTGAGGAAGTCCAATGCAGTCTCTATATTTGGAGATGCCTTTAGAGCACCTCCTCTGATTTTAAAAGGTAAGGTTTTGAAGTGTGCAGTTACTATTAGGCAGTTGAGCCTATCAGGGCTCAACATGTTTGGTACACTACTGGCAATAAGCACTATTTTAGCACTCCCCCCCCCCCAGATAAAGTTGTCCTTTCACATTCACTGGGGTTTGGTTCCAGAACGCCCCATGGATACCAAAATCCGTGGATACTCAAGTCCTATTATATACAATGGCATAGCAAAATGGTGTCTCTTATATAAGATGGCAAAGTCAAGGTTTGCTTTTTTGGATTATTATTTTTTGAAGAATATTTTCAAGCCGTGAATACTTAAATCTGTGAATACCAAATCCGTGGATATGGAGGGACAACTGTATTACCATTATTTTTAGACACTTACAGAGAGTTTGTGTTCTGTTTTTAACCTGGTAATTTACTGCTCATAAAAAGATTTTTAAGCCCTAATGCTATTTCACGTTACGTCAACCGATTCCCCCCCCCCGCTTTCTTTACCACATTAACTAGGGATGAATGCCATAATCCGACAAAAATCCTTATGGCGGAGTTGCATTTGTTTGTGCACAGTACAGTCCCAACCGTATTGACTAGGAATCAATTCCAATAAATTCAACATGGGAAATTCTCTACAAATCTCCTATTGGAGGATATACACATATACAGTAGGACCTCCATATACACTGGGGATTGGTTCTGGGGGGGCGTGGATACCAAAAATTGTGGATAATAGCAAACACCATTAAAAATAATGGGACTTCCAGTAACCATAGAGTTACCTTGGAGGCCCTAGAAAATGGCTAGAGGGGACACATTTTGTAGGCAGACTCTATGGTAGGTTTGTTGTTTTGTGTCCTGTGGATAACTGAATCAGTGGGGGTCCATATGGGGGTCCTACTGTACAAGAAAAGGAAAAGCATTACCACATACTCAAAACCTAAAACCTTAGAGTGTGGAGCTATTGTTTTTCTTATCCCTTTATTTTGACTAAGAAGAAGATATTTAAGACACTAAACAAAAGTAACATGTCTTGCACACTGTCCAAGATTATGCAATCAACAATGCAGAAAACCTGAATTTGCAATTTATTTTCAACCCAATGGAGATACAGCTAGATAATCAATAAATAAGACCCCCCACCCCAAATTTAGCAAGCATTTTCAGTCACTTCGAAGCCCAAGCACTTTAAACATCCTGAGTAATTAAAGAAAATAGAATAAAAATATTTAGGGGTTGGGAGTTGCTGCCACCAAGGAACAGGGCGTACAGTCCCCAGGAGTAGGGTGGTTGTCCACCCTGCTCTACACATACAAAAATACCGTAATCTATATCTATGGGCAAGCATGCTTATACATATATAAAATACAATTACACATTTTCCTAAACAATTGGAAATTTGTTCCCTTTCCACTTTACTCAAGGAAGAGTTCTATAAAACTGAAACACATATGTATTTCTAAATCAAGGGTGGGCAAATTGTAGCCCTGGGCTTGGATGCAACCCCAAGGTTATTTTTATGGCCCTCAACCTTCCAGCCTCCCTCATTGTAGTTTTTCTGGTCAGAAAAAGAGAGGGAATTGCTACGCATGGAAGACTCCAGCAGTTCATTGTTTAAATAGGTTGACGCCTCCTGGCACTGTTTAACATTTTTAAAATGCCAGTTGCTCAAAAGCACAAGTGCATGAAGTGTAGCTGTTGTGGTTCCCTCCATTTTTGTCAGTCTCTGCCCCAGAGGGTCTCAGGGACAGAAAATTGCCAGCTTGACCCATTGTGGTTGCCCACCCCATTCTGAGTGGATGTAACCTGCTTCAGCAAAAATACATTACTTTTATATTTTATCTTTCTCCTTAGTAGCAATAAGATCTCCTGTTTCAAACAAACAGATACATAATTCTTTTTTTAAAAAAACAAACTTTCCACAATAATCAATGGTAAAGATTAAGCAAGGCAGACAATAAAGCAGGCACAGAGTCAGAGAGGCATGGCAAGGCTTCTCCCAGACCCCTCCAACATATGTCGTTCATTTTGCAAAGCCATCTGCTGTGCTTACCGTGTCTAACATCTCTCGCGTGTGAGCAGCCGATACACAAAACCGAGCCCTTGATTCTGTGATTGGGGTAGCTGGAAAGCCAACTACTACCACCCCAACATTTTTGGCTAACATAAGTCTTGCAAAAGCCCTGGGAAAAGAAATAAGGTGAAAAAATGATTTCCTCTGAACTGCAAAAGCATTTAATTGAAAAAGAAGTCTCATTACATTCACTGATTCTAAACAGTCAATTATCATAGAATCATAGATTTGGAAGGGACCACAAGGGCCATCTAGTACAACCCCCTACCATGCAGAAATATAGAACCTAAGGACTCCTGAAAGATGATGCTTCTGAATAAGAGATAAATTTGTAGAAAAAGTGTTAGCATTGTAAGAAACTGTCTGACTTGCATGCCCACATCATATGCACATTTTCAAACAACTGTTTGTCACATTCACACTTTGTATTTTTTAGCAGTATATCTGAATATGTATTGGGATGGAATATGAATGACCAGTGAGAACAGATCAAAATCTTTACTTACAGTACAGTATTTCATTCTTGCACACAAGGCAAAATAATTCAAAATATTTCTCCATTGTGTGAGATTGTGAGGGTTTTTACACATTTTAAAAATGACTTTTTTTTAACTGAAGACTTTTCAACAATAATTTTGTGAAAGATTTTTGTGCAAAATATATTTTGTACAAAAACACATACAAAATTGTTTTGTGAAAAATACAGTTTTTTTGCACAAAATTGTAATTTGTGTATGATAATGAAATAAAGTGTTGGTCTTTTCACTCTCTCCTTTTACTCCTACCAGTTTATTTTCTTACCAGTTGCTGCAGAACACAAGTGGGAATATGCTATTGCATGCATGTCCCACCTGTGGGTTATCCATTAGGGCAGTTGGTTGTCCACTGTGGGAAAACAAAAATTGGACCAGAGAGGTTTTCAGTTGGATCCCCCATGGGTTTTCCTATGTTCTAAATTATTAAAACTGTATGTATTTATTTAGTATCCCAAGGTGGCATCCTAACTACTTTTAGGGTACTTTTGAAGCTTAAATCTAGTTCACATTTGTCTCCACACAGGAAATTTCCTAGCAAAACATCTCTGACAGGTTGATAGAATCAAATATTTAGAGGTAACTACACAAACATTATGCCACAGCAGAAAGTAAAAGCACCTGCTCTTTCTCTAGCTTCTGATTATTCCTTCTCTGTCCTTATGAATACTTCTGTCTCTTGCTTCAAGAAGAACAAGCAAATTGAGAAGGAGAAGAAGTAATGGAAAGAAAAATGCTACAGCCCACCTTAGCGTAGTATGGTGCTGATTTTTATTTTCACAGGAGTAAATTATTATACAGAAGGGACAATGTATCAAATAAACTGAGAGTGTGTGAGACTTAAGACTTTATCAGATGCTCAAAATATGGCATCATAATGATGCCACATAACTGCGAAACGGTGCACAGATCAGATGACGTCACCCTTTTGTAGTTAAAACCAGCCCCAAACCCGTAGTTTTTAATTGGCAGCTTAAGCTGCCAACTGATCCCCCTGCCATTTTGCTGCCAGTGTTGCCAGCATGTGAAACCTCTGGCCATTTAAATCTTATCACTGTAGCGAGAATGGCTGGTCCGGTGTGAACACTTCCAGATGAGATCAGGACATCCAGGTAAGTTTCGTTCTTTTTATGACCCTCCCCAGGTTACTTGGGACTTTTAAAGTGTGTGTGTGTGTTTTAAAAGCTATTTAAGCTTAATTTTTGTTTTGATTTTTAAATTACCCACTTGACAAAGTCTCGTAGGATTTCAAAGAAGGAAGTGAATGGGGGCCCATTCACTTCCTCTTTATTGCCAGGGCTGCCTTTGCCAGGAAAGGAAGGTAAGTGCCGGGGGGAACGTTCTTTTGCCAGCACAGAAATATTTTTTTCTATGCCGGCAAAAGATGTCTGATAAAGTCCTTAGGCTGCAATCTTATGTATCTTATGTACACTTAACTTGAAAGTAACTCCTATTTGATACCTAAGGACTTGCTTCCTGGCAAATATGCACAGGAGGGCACTGCATGTTTTTACACACATGCCTATGAATGAACCCCTTCCTCCTAACCTCATGGAAGCTCTCATGCATATTTCAGTAGGAGCAAAAGCCAGCCACCTGCCAGGAAGAGCTAGAAATAAAGTTAAAGAGGCAGAAGCCTCTTAAAGCCAATCAAAATAAGAAATGTGATTTTTCGAACTCAGCTAGTTTCAAGATCTAATTTTTAAAGATTACAGCTATATGGTGGAAGTGTGCATCTGACTAAGCTTTGTCTACTACACTCGAGGTTGCTTCTTCAAGTTCAGCAGGGGCCAGGAAGTAGAGGCAGTGGTCCTCCAAAAATTATCAGAATGGACCATAGCTTAGTGGTACATCATATGCTTTTTTATATAGAAGTTCCCAGGCTTTAATCACTGGCACATTAAAAGGATGGATGACCAACTGCTGGGGCTAAAGGTGGGAAACTCCCCCACCCCCAAGGGACTCTGGAGAGCTGCACCCTGTCACATGCCCTGAAAAAAAAGTATGGTTTTGCCCCCAAATGACCCCAGGAAACGCTGGGTTATTTCTGCACGTTTTTGGCCTCTGGGCCATTTTAGGACCAAGATGGGCCTTTTTTTCCAATAGAAAATAACCCCCCAATTGACTTGGGGGCTCTGTAGAAATTGGCCCCCCACATATTTTTTTTTTTTTTAAATGGACTCTACGGGTGCTCAATGCAGCCTATGGGCTGCACTTTTTTAAAAGACATTTATATAGGCATTTTCACAGGGGTTTTTCAAAATTCTGGTATGCTCTAATCAACCCTAAGGGGGTTTTCTCCTCCAAAAGGTAACTGGAAGTAATAGAAAAAAATAACAAGCAGTGACTTCTGGTCAAGGTTGAGTGAGGAGAGACACGGGTCCTCCGAAAACCGCCCCCGTTGTGAGGTACCCCAGCAGCAGTTTGTTCCACCCATGCAGCTGGGGTCTGTCTACCTCCCCCCCCCCCCCCAGTGCTAGGGGGTGATAGCTGGAGTTCGAGTGGCTGCTAGGACCAGGACGTATTTCTCTTCTGAATGAGAGAAGAACCTAAATGGTTTGGCCAGTACAGTCTGGGAGAGCTGGGTCTCCAGTTCTTTCCTCCTCCTCTCGACCTCTTCCTGCTTAGGATTTTTCTTTTGGTGTTTATTTTCTTTTGAACTAAGAACTACTTCAAGGTCAGTGTGTGCAGAGTCTCTGGACTTGAGTATAAACGGGGCTATAATGTGTTAGCTTGTGTTTAAGCTATCACAAAGTTACCTCTGTGATTTACTGTAACAGACTGGATATAACTAAATGGAAGTTTTTAAAAAAAGACTGCACAGAAACATCCTTCTATATTGGTGCTTTCACTGTAGTAGATAAAAGAGGAAATTAACTTTTCAGAGTAAGACAGAGCTCTAAAAAAAAGAGGGGGGAAGAAAAAGAAGAAGGTGGAGGTTTAACCAGAGGAACTTCATATGTGAGGTTTTTGGACTTATCTTGTGTCAAATCTTGTTTTAGCATTAAGAACTGCTGTTGATTGTATAAAGGCACAGCAACACAGAGAGAAAGGTTAAAGGAGGACACCTTTGCATAATCCCCCAGCTTGTAACATCTTTGATGGAAGATATTATCCTGAAGGAAAGTGAGGATTAAAAGAACTGTTGTGAACTGAATAGGGATAGGGGACAGAATAACATTTGCTTATAAGAGGTAACAGTATCAGTCAAGCAACATTAACAGAATTTTGAATGTATGTAGTACGTTTACAACACATGGAGCAATACATAAAGAGTTGTCATAGTTATGGTCCTGATAGGTGAAGGTGGAGTTTCCTCTTTATGAACCACTCAGAGGATAACATATTGTGATAGGGAATCAGCTGATACCTTAAAGAAGGGGAAGATCTTATTGTACGTTTTTTCTTTTTGTGTTTCCTGCCTATGTGCATAGGAATGTTTTAGTGATTTGTTAATGTGCATGTGTAATGTATGAAGGGTTTGGTATTGTTTTTTTCGTGTGTGGCTAGTTTAGGTTCTAAGTATGACATACTTATGTTTCGTATACTCATAAGTATACTTATGTTTACTCAAGAATGTTAATAAAGATATGGCCAAAAAGAAAAAGAAAAGTAACCAGCGATGTAACAAAGTCTGGGAGTAACTGAATCCTGTCAGTTACTCCCAGCTTCAGTAGTTCTACTGAATTAACAGTGTGTTTGGGAATAGTCAGTCAACATGTAGGGAAACTCCATTGATTTAATGAGTCTACTCTAATTGACACTAACAATAGGATTGAAGGCAATGTATCAAGTTACTTATATCCACTATTGTAATGAACAATAGCAACTTTTTACTCTTTAAACACTTAATTACTAACAGAAGAAATTACTTTCAAAAAGTTACATTCCAAGCACTGTAGGAGCTCTGCCCAAGACCCTGGAGAGATAGCCAGTCAGGAAAGAAAATACCTTGCGAGACAGACAAGCAGTCTGAGCAGGGCAGAAGACAGAGAAATGGTCATAGCTGGTCTATATTTTCCTATGTATTTTTTAAAAATGCATTTGTGAAATGAACCCTTACACAAGTGAAATTCTGAACACTTTGCATAGCTTCCCAGAGCAACCACAGTCACTTACCCAATTTTACCAGGTATGTAGAGCAGCAACGGCACAACAGGGGAATCTTCATTGCCATAAATAATGAAGCCTAGTTCATGTAATCTTCGTCTGAAGTACCTCGTATTTTCTGATAGCTGGCGGACTCTCTGAAGTCCTGAAACAAAGAACCATGAACTCAGTGATGGGAGAAAATTACAACCCTCCTATGTCAGGACAAAAACCAAGATCTGGTTCTTTATGTTGACGACTGAATAAAATATTTATTGAGACTACTTCAGAATCTAAAAAATTATTTAATACACAATGTAAACATTCAACATAGCTCCATGTAATTTTTTTCAGACGTGCCATAATGAAGGCAAAAAAGCTTTGTCAGGTGCCCCAGATGGCAGAATGAAAATAAGTCCACCTTGCTCACATACAAAGTGAAGGGTGAGTTCTTAGTTCAGTAAAAGGAGCAAATAGAAGACTAATGCTAAATTCTCCCCACTTTCTAGCCTTATCTCTCACCAGTCCATTGCATTCAGTGCTTTGGCCCTTGGGTGCGTTTGATGAAATAACCCTTGGGGTATTTTTCAACTTTACAGTTCTATGTTTTTCTCCATTCTTGACTCTGTTTTGGAGTTGAGAAGGAAGAAGGATGTTGGAACAATGATGACATGGATGAGAAGGAGTGTGTGAGAGGGTGAGAGTTAGTGTCTCTCTCCCCCTTAAAAGTATTGATAACTATCCACCTTCACTTAATATCTGAAGGTGAATGATCACCTTGTCACACAATGTTATTTCCCTTTTCAGAGAGAATAGTCATTGCTTCTTGGTTGCCTCAAAAAGGCACACTGCAACTATTTTGCTTGAAATGTGCACTTAATGGTAGCATTAAGCCTACCATACTGACTACCATACACTGTTCTGCACTGTATAATATAATATAATATAATATAATATTTGATCAATAAACAGGAATAATATATTTATATATAATAAATAAACCAGTCAGATGATATTGTTCCAATGTGCAAGCCCACCCAAACTTCAGACACGTGTGGTTATGTGGACATAGTAAGGATGCACAAATTCTCATTCTTCCATGTCTCAAACTTTTACTAAGGTTTAAATAAAGGTTTGCATAGAGGTTCTTAGGCTGAACAAAGAAGCAAATCAAAATACAAATCTTATTGTCATGGATTCATTACAATACTATCCCTTTGATATGTTACAGAGGAAGCTGAAAGACAAAGGGCAACTAAATTTCACCCATTTCAATGTGTTTTGCAATACTCTACAGTTAGAAGACACTGACTGACTGCTAGGCTGGCTTCAAAGTCACATTTCTGTACCCTGAAGCTTATAAGTAGTGAAATGATGGAACAAGAGCTGGAAGATGCATGGCTATGCCACAGAGCCAGTGTAGGAAATCAGAGCCCTGGGCTTACCTAGCTGGAGGGGCCTAAGTACAAATCTCTGGGTCATGACACAGAAAAGTAATTACTAGGTGGTTTTCAGCATGTTACTACTCAACATTCTCATATAATTACACTGTGAACATAAAAACATAATACCTGTATTTCCATCTGCCCTCCTGTGAATACTAAGGAGAATGAGCAAAGATAAAGAATAAAGTGTAGTAGATAAAAAAGTGTTGTGTACAACCCTAATACACCAAAGCTGCTAAAGAGCTCCTATACCAGGCTGTAAAACAGCCAAAGTGAGCTTAACATAACATACTTTTTCTCCTGAATATCTCCTGTCCTGCCAAAACCTCCAGCTACTCACTCTGGTTTCCAACTTGCTACCAGAATCTCTCAGCCTCATTCTCAGGACCTTTCTTGGCTGAAATACCTTCCCAGCACATTCCTTCAGTTTCCTCCTTCTCCTGAATATCTCCTACCAAAACAGCCACTCACTCCAGTTTCCACCTTGCCAGCAGCTTGCAACAGAAGCAATGGAATGGGAAGATATTTCATCTGGGAAAGGTCTTGAGAATGAGGCTGAGGGATCCTGGTGGCAAGCTGGAAACCAGAGTGAGTGGTCTGGAGGTTTTGACAGCGCAGGGTGACTGCTAGAAATGCACCCACACTGGGATTAAATTACTTGAGACCTCAAGCTGCCATCGAGACTATACTGCATTATGTAGTGGCATTTGAGTGCCAGATCACAAACTGGGCCATCTGATACAGTGGCTGTGGGTGGTGGTGGAGGAATCCATGGAACTGTACTTGTTTTGTGGAAAGCTACTTTGTGAACTGCTCCAAGGCAACACTCTAAGCTTTTCAGAAAACCCACAAGGGTATTTGTGTGCCTTACACCAAGATGTTGTCCAGCCAGGCCTGACCACAAGAATGGATTCTTGGTTGCATGGCACATCAATAGAGTTTAGCTACGAGTTGAAATAAATATGCATCTTAGAACAGGAGTAACGAAAGCATGGCTTCCCAATCCTTTTGTACTCCTCCCCTCCCAGCTCCTAGCCCCCCACCCCAAGTTTTTAAAAGTGTGAAATAAAATCACCTCTAAATGATTGAACATCTCCCCAAAACATACATCCAATCCCCAAACAACCTAAAAACAGACCATTTGTTGGCTGAAAAACACAAACTATTAAGTGATCTGACATGACATAACTTCTGGTCACTTTGAACATCCTACTGTAGTCCACCAAGGAGTTGTTGGAGACCCCCCCCCCCGACAGTTACTTCCCCTGCCTTAGAATCTAGCTTAAGCAAAAGTGGCCAGAAGAAATAAAATTCAAGCCAGTTGATTTAAAGTTACTCTCTCCCTTTACTGACTCAAGAGAATTCATTTTTAGCCTTTATCAATGATGTGATAACCTTGCTATCTCTTTAATCTTCCAACAGCCAAGGGAGTTTTAGTTAGATTACTTTTAATGTTGGTTGGCTAGCAACAGACACAAAGCACATGTTTACAAAAGCTTGCAGGCTCCCTTTGTACATCACAAAGTAGTTCATCTTGTGGCATCTCTGATCTTTTTAACAGCCTGACTGCACCACCATATTTCTTTTTGTGGAGGCCACCATCACAATCATCATTTTACTCTTTCCAGAAAAGCTATCCATGGCACATCCTGTTCCACCCCACTGAGAAATATTATTTTACAGTGTCTCTGGAGTCCTTTGTAATTAGCACGCTTCTTAGGCACCAACCACTTCAAGCCATACTATTTTACATTTCCTTATATTAAAAAAATAAAAATCAGTAATTACTATAACCCTGGGGTTCTTCTCTTCATCACGTTTGGTTTGATAAATGAAGCATTTCAGCTCTTCTGAATTCCAAAGAACAGTATGTTCTTCTTTCTATTTGTACCGACAATACTCCTTACCTACAGATGTACACACAGCTGTTAATGAAGATCTCTGTGCATGCAGCTGTTGAAGAGAGGGTGATACTTTGGGGTGTTGTTGTGGTGTGCCTTCAAGTCATTTCTGACTTATGGCGACCCTAAGGCCCTAACCTATCACAGAGCATTCTCAGCAGAATTTGCTCAGAGGGGGCTTGCCCTTGCCTTCCTCTGAAGCTGAAAGAGTGTGACTTGCCCAAGGTCGCCCAGTGGGTTTCCATGGCTGAGCAGGGATTCAAACCTTGGTCTCTCAGTGTCCTAGTCCAGCACTGAAACCACTGCACCACACTGGCTCTCACTTTGGGGCATAAGGACTACCAAAGTTCCCACATAAGGAGGCATTTAGTGCTCTTAAATCTGAATACCCCGTACACAGATTGTCCTTGTTGGATCGAGAGTGGGGGCTATCTTCTTGTAGGATTTATTTTCCTGAAATATTAATTATAAACCTTCTAAGGAATCAATTTTTAACAATCTACCAACAACACCATATATTGCTGAAATAGCCTACTCTGTTGGATGCTAGAATCATGCATGCATTCTACAAGTCTTCCACTGATACAAAAGCCTGAAAAATATTTGTTCTTGTCAAAAGCTCTCTCTCTTCACACATATTCTGCTGTAAAACAGGTTATCAACAGTTGAAAATATGTCTCAGCTGTTGCAGTATATGATATTGCATATTGTGTGCACTTCATGTTTCAAAGCTCAATCTGACACAAGTCCCACTGAGTCCCAAGAGACTTAATACTAGGTAAATTTGAGTGCAGCTGTGGTGTTCAGCATGCACACTAGAGATGAGAAGCATCCATCAGCCATATAGAAATGTAGCTTTTAGAGACGTCAGAAAAGGAGCTGAACCCAGGAAGATGGCAACTCTAGCAATTCAATGTGAAGTCGTAGGCTTTCATGTCCGGCATCCATAGATTTTCCTTGGGTTTTTTCCGGGCTTATTTTATCAAGCAATTCACTTTATTCGACTGCAGGTCCTTTACACTGGCTGCTCCTAGGTTGTGGAACTCCCAGCCAAAGGAAACCTGGCTGCCTTCTTTCTTTTATCTTTCCATTGGCAGAAAAAGACCTTTTTATTTAAGTACTCTTTCAGCAATTTACTGACTGTTGAGAAAAGGACTTTTAATAGATTTGTTTGTTGTTGTTAATAGCTGTCAAGTCAGCTTTGACTTATGGTGACCCTATGAATGAGAGACTTTCAAGCCTCCCTATCATTAACAGCCCTGCTCCAGTTTTACAGAGCCCTGGCTTCCTTGATTGAGTCTATCCATCTGGAATGCAGTCTTCCTCTTTTCCTACTGCCTTTATTCTTACTAAGCATTATTGTCTTCTAGTGAGTCATGTCTTCTCATGATATGGCCAAAGTATGCAGTCTCAGTTTAGTCATCTTGGCTTCTAGGGAGAGTTCAGGATTGATTTGCTGTAGGACCCATTTATTTGTCTTTTTATCAATCTACAGTATACGTAGAACTCTTCTCCACATTTCAAATGAGTTTATTCTCTTCGTATCAGCTTCCTTCACTGTCCAGCATTCACAACCATGCACAGAAATTGGGAATACAATGGTATGGACAATCCTAACGTTTGTATTCAATGATGTATCTTTTACACTTCAGGATCTTGTCTGATACCTTCATAGCTGCCCTTCCAAGTCCTAGACTTCTGATTTCTTGACTGCAGTCTGTCTCAATTCTGATTCATGACTGAGTAAAGGTATGGAAAATCTTGAACTATTTCAACATCTTCATCGTCTACTTTAAAAATCTGTGGTCATTATTTTGTGGTCATTATTTTTGTTTTTTAATGTTCAACTTTACACTTACCTTTGCACTTTCTTCCTTGACTTTCTTCAGTAATCCTTCCACGTCTTTGCTATTTTCTGCTAGTAGTACTGTGTCATCTGCATATTTTAAATTGTTGATGTTCCTTCCTCCAGTTTTCACACCTCCTTCCTCAGAGTCTAATTCTGCTTTACGTATAATATGTTCAGTGTACAAGTTAAACAGATAGGATGATAAAATGCAGCCTTGCTTGACCCCCTGTCAATTGGAAACCATTCCCTTTCTCCAAATTCTGTCCTTGTGGTAGCTTCTTGTCCTGAGTCCTTGAATGAATCAGGGTAATCAAATGTTGTGGCACACCTATTTCTTTAAGAGCGATCCAAAGTATTTCATGATCTACACAATCAAAGGCTTTGCTATAATCTATAAAGCTCAGGCTGATTTTCTTCTGAAATTCTTTGGTGCGCTCCATTATCTAATGTATGTTTGCAATATGATCCCAAGTGTCTCTTCTTCTCCTGAACCCAGCTTGGACATCTGGCATTTCTTGCTCCATACATGGTAAAAGTCTTTGTTATATAATTTTGAGCATCACTTTGCTTGTATAGAAGATTAATGCAGTGGCCCTGTGGTTACTGCAATCCTTGGTATCCCCTTCAGGCATGGAATGTATACTGAGCATTTCCAGTTTGAGGGCCATTGTTTTGTTTTCCATATTTGTTGACAGATTTTAGTTAGAACTCGAGTAGATTCTGTCTCTGTGGCTTGAGCAGTGCTATTGGTATGCCATCTGTTCCTGGTGATTTATTTCTCGCAAGTGTTCTAAGTGCAGCTTCCATTTCACTTTCTAAAATTGGAGGCTCCTCTTCAAATAGTTTCTCCTTGAATGAATCTGTCATCCTTTCATCTCTTTTATACAGTTCTTCAGTATATTGTTTCTACTATCTCTTCATTTGTATTTGGTCATGTAATGGGTTCCTCTGCTGGTCATACAGCATCCCCATTCCTGGTTTAAATTTCCCTTTGATTTCTGGAATCTTGTGGAACTTGTGGAAGAGGCCTCTCATTCTTCCTTTTTTTGAAGACATTTTTTATTTCTCTGCCCCTGTGCACAAGCTGCCGAACAGGGTTCTGACCTTAGATTTTCCTTGTATTTTGACCCTATTCTGACCCTATTTCTGAGTTTCACCTGTCATCCATTGAGGCTTCTTTTTCTTTTTGGCTGCAGATAGTTTAGGTTTAACAGTGCAAATCTCCCCTGCCATTTTCTTTAAATTCTATGGGGATCTTCTTCAGGTTGTATTTTGGCACAATAGGGTTTAGTGTTCTTTAGCTTTACTCTAATTTTTAATATTAGGAGTTCATGGTCTATGCCATAATCTGCTCCTGGTCTTGCTTTTGCAAAGAGAATGGAGCTTCTCCATCTTCTACTTCCAATAGTCTATTTGATTTCTAAATTGGCCATCATGTGATGGCCAGGTTTGCTTCTTTGGTTGTCTGAAGCATGTGTTTGCAATGAACAAACTGTTGGCCTTGCAAAATTCAATCAGTCGCTCTCCTGATTCATTTCTTGATTCTAGGCCAAATTTTCCTACAATCTTTGGTTTATTGTTTCCTGCTCCTGCATTCCAATTGCCTATGATTTACAAGAAGCCAGTTTTGGTGTGTGATAAATTTCCTCCTAGACTTTGGCATAGAATCTTTCAATTTCATCTTCTTCTGCCTTTGTAGTTGGAGCATAAACTTGGATTATGGTTATAATGATGGGTTTTCCCAGAAATCTTACTGACATTTTCCAGTCAGACTTTGCATTTTATGCTTTGATTCCTTTTGCTACATCACTCATATTATTGCCACCTCATTTCTTCTTAGATTTTCATTTTCTGAGTAAAACATTGCATAATTATTTGACTCAAAATATCCCATTCCTGTCCCCTTTAGTTTGCTTACCCCAAATACTGCAATGTGTGTACCTTCCATTTCTTGTTTTACTATGTCGAGCTTCCGTTGATTCATGCTTCTCACATTCCATGTTCCTATAATATGTGTTGTGTAGCTTTGGACTTTCCTTTCACCTCTAAGCACATCAACAGCTGAAAGGCCTTTCAGCTTGAGTCCAGTTGTATCATTAGCCACAGTGCTACTTGTAGTTGTTTTCTGCTCTACCCCAGCAATTTGTTGGGTGCCTTCTGACCTGGGAGTCTCATCTCCTGGCACCATATCTTGTTTCATTTTGGATTGTCTCATCATAGGGATTTCATGGCAAAAGAATTCAAAAGGGACTCACTGTGCCTCCTTCTTAGGAGTACTAACAAGCATTAGCTATAGTGCCACTGCCATTGCCTCTGAAAGATCCTCCACCAGTGTCATTCCCAGTAGCTGTCTAGCACATTTTGTCTAGCTCCTCAGCAGAAGCCTGTCTGACATGGGAGACCCTATTATCAGCTCTGCCATAGCCTCTTGGCTCACAGGAGTATGCAATCCCAACACCGCAGAAAGTGCCATGGTGAGAACAGATTGGTACTGTATTTTTTATTTGTTTTTGAATGGTTTTAAACAAGTTATAATATTAAATGGTTTTAACTTGATGGTGTATTAATACTGTAACCTGTTTAATTGTTCTGGCATACATTATAACTTGTTCTGGGTTTTTTTTTTTATCTCTATCTGTTTTTATCTCTGTCTGATTTCTGGTTTTTTTCCCCTGTACCTGTTTTAATCTAGTTGTAAGCTGTCTTGAATACCTATCTTGGGAGAAAGGTGGGATATGAGTCAAATAGATAAGTAGTAAGTAAGTAATAAGTAATGAGCCAGTGTGCTGCAGTGGTTTGAGTGTTGGATTAGGACCCTGAGATATCAGGGTTCAAATCCCTGCGTCGCCACAGAAACCGGCTAGGTGCCCTTGGGCAAGTCACACTCTCTCAGCCTAAGAGGAAGGCAACGGCAAACCCTTCTGAACAAGCTTGCTGAGAAAACCCCATGATAGATTTGCCTTGGGGTCAGTATAAAGCACACAACAAGTAATGAAGAATGAATATCATCAAGACATGCCTGAGAAACGAAAAATATGACAAAATAGGAGCAATGATGTACTACAGGGATGGGGAATTTCTGACCCTCCAAATATTACAAGATTCTAACTTCCATCAGCCCTAACCAGCATAGCCAGTGGTGACAGACAGATGGTGGAAACTGCAGTCTAGCAAAATCTGGTGGCCACAGATTATCTGCTCTCATTTTTCAAAATAGGATATTTCTCTTATAGAAAGGGACAGTTGCATCATCTGTCTTTTCACCTGGGAATGTTTCAGAAAGTAGACATGGATATTGTACTTTAGAAATTATCTGTGCCATGGCTTAATGAAAGGAAAGAGGACACCTCCTCCTCCATATTGAAGTCTTTTTTCCAAACAAGTCTGGTCACACAGGCAGCCTTTTATCCTTTGGGTTTGCTGTTCAGTTTCCATTTGACAAAGTGAGTGAGCTGAAGGGGCCACAAATAACTTAACCGTCTCTCCATTGGTGCTAAAACAAAACCAGCTGTGGGAGAGTAACAAAAAACAAACAAAACAAAAGCCTCTTACTACAAAGCTTTCCAGTTGCTAATAAAAACAACAGTCTGGGGGTATTTCCAAAAATATTTTTGGTATAACAGATTTCAAAAGAACCAGGAAGAAACAGTGGGAGACAGTGAATCCTTGAATGGCTGACAGGAAACTTAAGAGGCATAGCACTTTTCCTATTATCATTAAATCTTACAGGCCTGGGACGATCTAATTTTAACATACACATTAGAAATAGAAATGGGTGTTTCCTTAAACAGTATCAACATTAATTAATTAAAATCTTATTTTCTGCTAGGAAAGGCTTCAGAGAAGAAAACTAATGGTTAATGAAGTTAAAGAATAGATTTTGGGCCAGATACATAGGCAAAGGTATAAATAAAGCTTGCATTCTGCATGTATGCATCAATGTTGCTGGCTGCTATGGGAAACTGCCCTAAGATGATTTGCTTTTCTGAAAGGTTGATGGTACTTCCAGGGCCCAACATTCTCTCATGTGTGTTGTTTTATTGTTATATGGCAGAACATTGCACTGTATTATACTGTCATGTACTTGGCTTCTTCAGACTCAAGTTACCAGCAGTTTCAGTGTTAAAAACAGAAAACTTTATTATCACAGTAATCCAAAGAGCTAACCTTACAAGTTTGTTGTTCAGAATGAAACCTAACTAACAAGCAGTAAACTAAAAGTATTCTACAATCTACAAAATCTTGGCAGGAAAAGATCATGACCAGGACCGATCCTTTGAGGAGAAGATGATATGCCTTAATGGGATTCAGCAGCATTGCACTGTATTCAGAAGGGGGGGGGGGTCAAAAACCACTGAAACTCCAGAGGAAAAGGCTCTGCAGCTTTTCCCGGAGTTTTTCAAAAAACAGCATGGGGGATGTGTATTATTTCTCGTTAGGACAGCGATTCAATATGAATTGCTGCCCTGTAATATAGGAAGTGCAAACCTGATTGGCTGGACAAGCGTGGGGGCAGGGCTTGCTAACAGGGCAAGCGCCCAGAGCTGCCATTTTTTTGCCTTAGCAAGTGATCGCTAAGGTGATAAAACACTGTGTTTCTAGTCTGTTTTGCTGCCCTGATAAATTGAAAAAGCGCTCTATGGCTGTAGCGCACCTTAGACATATATATATATTTTTAAAAAATGGTTCAGTGGTGGCTAAGTACTAATGCGAGTAAATCACTTACGGCTGCCATCTTGGATGCGAAGCTTATGGGGGCTTCTGCGGACAAAAACACCATTAGGACAAGTCACAGGTTCTGCAACTTATTATTACTGTGGGGCACTGCGGGTTTCTTTGGGCTCATATAGATGAGCCATAAGCAATTCAGAAATAAACTAACAACATCTATAGCTTTGTAAGGGTGTTGGCTTGTCTAAATGGTGAAAATACTCCTTGTAGGATTTGAGGACAATAACTTTTGTCTAAATGGGATCCTGCGGTGATTTGACATATTTGGAAGGAAAAGGGGCCAAACACGCCATACACTATGCTGGAAAAGCCTTTCCAGTTTCCCCCAAAGTTTTAAAAAGAACTGTGAGGGAAATGCACATTTATGCTCATTGGGACAACCTATTCGGATAGCAGTGCATTCTCTGTGAGGACAGAAGAGGATTGCTGATTGGTTGGATGTGCGCAGAGGGCAGAGCTTGCCAGCAACCAAGTGGCCAGAACTGCCTGGTTGAATGTTCATGGTAGTGATCATGCGCTGAGGTGACAAAATAGGTTTTTTAAAAGGCTTGTTTAAGCAGAAGGTCGCACTTCCGCACTTTGGTTTTACTTTAAAAAAAAAATACTGTTTGGCAGCGGCAAACTGGGGAGAATAAAAATGCAAGTAATTCAGTTACGCCTGCCATCTCAATAGGTTCTGTGTGAACATCGAACATGGATAGCTTTGCATACCTGCGATCTTGCAAAAAAACCATGGAGACAAATGGATGCTTCTGTGAATTGATGTTACTGCACGCCAATCCACATTATATTGCCTCATATAGATAACTCCTGAATCCATGAATTTACAGAGCAGACCATGAGAATTCCTTTCCTCTTCAGTCCCTTCAGTTCCATACACTTTAAAGAAGTATTAAGGAGAATGAAGACTGTGTCTTCATAGACATTACTTTCCTATTCTTATCTCAAAAACTTGTTACCTTCTCCTTAGAATGTGTGTCTTCTCTCCAGGACTAAGTTGGAAACACTTGGGAGAGGTAGGAGATTTGCATTGGAAACATGCCTCAAGGGTGGCATTGAGGGAAGCAGAGGTCTTTCAGATCACATGTGATTATTCTTCAAGTACACCTAGAGGTTCTGGTTATTATGAGTCTTTTAAAAACAAGATGGGTTCTCAAAATACAGCCTTTTATTGGCATATTATTTAAAAAATTATTTTTGGACAGTTCCAAATGTTGAAAGGTTTTGCAGGCAACACTACTTTAGGAAGAGAAAAAGGAACATTGGTACTCACCGTAAAGGTTCCTTTTCAGCAGCCACAGGGAAGGAGTCCTTCAGACTAGATTTGGCTCCTCCTCCAGCTCTGGACAGGCAGAATTAATTACCAATGAAATCTCCCTATGATCACCCCAGGGAGGAGAGCCAAGCCAACCTTCCTAGAGATGACATAACAAGCTCCAGCACCACTTAAGAACTACTAAACCAGTAACCAAAAAGAAAACCAGGAGGGAAGGACTCCCTCCCCACAGCTACTGAAAATGAATCCTTATGGATTCATACCAATGTTCCATTTTCCAGCAGTGTGGGGAAGCAGTCCTTCAGACTGGGACCTACCAAAGCGGTCCCTCAGAGGGCGGGAAAACTCAAAACTAGAATTATTGCACCACCTGTTGCAACACATGGCGCTCAAAAGCCACCTCTGCTGATGCAAACTTCCGATAGTGCCAAATAAAGGAAGAAGACAACCACATAGCAGCTTTACAGATTTCCCCAACCATCTTGGGAAAAGCCACAGACATAGCTGCACTTCATGTAGAATGAGCTTGTATACCTGTGGAAACAGGTAAGGAACTAGGTACATATGCCAACTAATACAGATACATAATCAGCATGTGGTGGTCGATGGAGAAAACTTCTTCCCTTTAGACGATTCAGCAAAAGAAATAAAGAAAGAATCAGACTTCCAGAACTCCTAAGTCCTATAAATAAAACTTCAGTGCTCTTTGCACATCCAATCTGTGCCAGTTTTTCTCCCTATCATCCTAAGGCGCAGGACAAAAAGAAGATATGACGAACTCCTGAGCCCTATGGAAAACTGAATTAATCTTTGGTATTTGGTAAATTTGGTAAAAGAAAGATCTAACCTGAGCACCACAGAGTCTTTATGAAAAATACATAGCTCCTCTCTCACAGAAAGAGCGCCTAACTCAGAGACTCAATGAGCAGTGGTAATAACTATTAAGAAAACCACCATAAGGGTAAGAAACTTCTGATCTGTAGAACAAAGAGGTTCAAAAGGAACCTGGAGAAGCGCTCGTAAAACAACATTCAGATTCCAAGAAGGGAAACAATGGATAGGTGGAGGTTTCAACAGTGACATACCCCTCAAAAAAAAAAAATGTACATGAAGGTGACATGCCAAGGACTTGTTCCTTGTAGCTTTCAGAATAGACCCAAAAGCTGAAACATGCCTTTAAGTGTGTTTGCACTAAGACCTTTTTAAAGACCTGACTGCAAAGAAAGGTTAACACTGCTCTGACTGAAGCTTTTTGAGGTCTAATCCCCTTACCATGGTACCAACGGCAAAAAGCCAACCAAGTGACCTCATAAAGGCTAATAGTAGAAGGTCTCCTAGCTGCTAATATGATTGTAATGACCTCTTCATCATAACCTGCTACACTCAGTCTCTTTCTCTCAACCTCCAGGTGTGAAGTTGTAGCCAACCTGGATTTGAAAGAAGCAGACTGTTTTGAAAAAGAAGGTCTGGCCACCACAGTAAAGGCCAACTCTCTTGAACCTGAAGCTCTAGTAGCTCAGGGAACCAAGGATGGCATGGTCATCTGGGAGCAATTAGAATTACTTCTGCCCTTTCCAACCTGATTTTCCTGACTACTTTTGACAGAATGTTTATTGGTGGAAAAGCATAGCACAAAACTTGAGGCCACACAATCAAGAGTGCATCGAAAGCTAATTCCCCCTTGCAATTGTTGAAGCTTGCAATCATTGGTTGAGACAAAATGGTCCATCCATGGGAGACCGAACCTGTGGATCGCCATTGGAAACACTAATGAATTTAGTCCCCAATCCCCTGGATCAAATGTCTGTCTGCTTAACCAATCTGCTTGACAATTTATTACTCCCTTCAGGTACTCTGGCCAAATGGAACCCAGATGAGATTCTGCCCACTGAAAAAGTCTGATCGTCTTGTTCATGATGAGGCAGGATCGAGTCCCCTATCTGTTGATGTGGGCCGTTTGGACCAACACATGTTGTTGTTTCACCCTCACTGCGAATTCCTGAAGTGCCAGAAAAACTGCCCTGAGTTTGAGAAAATTGATACTGTGATCCCCTTCCAAGGGGTCCCACAGACCCTATACCATCTGAGTCCCACAATCTTCCCCCCAACCCATTAAGGAGGCATCGGTGGTCACCACCATCCTCCTGGGGTCCTGAATTGGCATCCCTTCCAATAGTGCACCCGACAACCACCACCTCAGACATTCCCACACTAAGAGTGGTAGAGTGACACCCAGCTGACACTTGTGAGAGATCTGGTCCTGAAAGGGAAGAAGGGCCTATTGAAGTTCCTTCAGATGGAACCTGGCCCATGGGACAGAATCTATCAAGGCTACCATCAGACCCAATAATTTTGCTAGAGATATGAAGGGAAAGGTCTCCTGACTCAACACGTCCCTGATCAGCCCCTGCAATGTCATCCTCTGATCTTCGGGGAGGAAGACACGGTAATGGACTGTATCTATGATAATTCCTAGGTGAAGTAACTGTTGGGCTGAATCAGATGGCTCTTTCCCCTGTTGACCACAAAACCATGGTTTTCCAGGCACAGAATGGTTGTCTCTACGTCCTGAGTAGCCTTTTGGGCCAACCAAGCACGGATCAACAGGTCGTCCAGATGTGGATGGACCTGGACCCCTCGCAACCTGAGATGCGACACCAAGGCTATCAAAACCCTGGTAAAGAGCCTGGGGAAGCTGATAGCCCAAAGGGGAGAACTTGATACTGATATTGGTCTTGCTGGTATGCAAAACAAAGAAAATGTCATGGGCAGGATGGACTGGAATATGCAGATAGGCCTCTCTTAAATCGAGAGAAGCTAGAAAATCTCCCTCCTTGATGCTTTCCAGAATCGTCCGAAGGGCCACTATGAGGGATTTGTGCCTGGCAACCCAACAATCGACTCTGCAAAGGTTGAGAATGGTCCTCCATTCCTTATTTTTCTTTGGAATTAACATCCAAGAATCTTTCCAAGCCCAGCACCAACTTGATTGCCCAGATTTGTAAAAGATGATCTATGGTCTGATGCATGAGAGCCTGCTTCTCTACACAGCTTATCTGGCATGACTGGATGAACACCGGAGATGGAAGAGACAGGAAATTTATCATATATCCCTGACTGATCATTTTGAGCACCCAGGCATCTGATGAGGTAATCTCCCAGATATGGGTAAAATTAATCAGACAACTTCCCACAGAAAGGGGCTTGCAATCAAAGAGACCACCCTGCCTTCCAGTTTGTTGTGAGAGGCCTTGCCAGTTTTGGAAAAGGTTGCCAAAGAGGCCTTATATGCTTGTTTGGAGGACCCCCTCGAGGAACGAAAAGGTCTAAACTCCCTCTGATTAAATTGGTTTCTAAATCCCCGAAAGGGCTAGGCACTGTGATGAAAGGATTTCTTCTCTTCCTTTTTTGGAAGGGTTGGGAGTGCTTTCTTTTTATCTTTGGCCTCCACTAAAACATCTTCCAAAGTGTTCCCAAACAGTTTGGACCCTTTAAAGGGGCAACTAGTGAGGTTAGCTTTAGCCTTAGTATTGGCATTCCAGTTATTGAGCCATAGTAGGTGCTGTGCTGCCACATTGGCTGCCAAGGACCTTGAAGAGAATTGCAAAGAGAATTGCGAAGTGTCTAGGCTGACATCAGCCATGAAAACCAAAGCTTTGGAAAGGAACATGAGAGACACTGCTGTCTGGACCAGCCAGAAAAATCAGCAGTAGCAGAACACGTGATAAACCAACCTGGACACAAAATGTTATTTAAAAACACTGAAATTCTGGACCAGGACAACAACTATCATGTCAGAATGCACAGAGAAGCTATTGAAATCCACAAACACCTGGACAACTTCAACAGGAAAGAAGAAACCCTTAAAGTAAACAAAACCTGGCTTCCAGTTTTGAAAAACAATAGAATAAAAACTCAACACTAACAAAGGAATTCCACCCAGGGACAGGAGGATTTCCAGCAGTTAATGGGCCATCAACCAACCATTAGCCAAACAGAGACTAATCCTCCTTGCATTTTTACACCCAGAAACTAATCGTTCAAATACACAAATTTAAATATCCTCCCCAACAGGAGTTCACAATATATAAATCCCACACACACTCCTACTCAACCATTCTCTGAAGATGCCAGCCACAGATGCAGGCGAAACTTCAGAAGTAAACTCTTCCAGAACACAGCCTCACAGTCTGGAAAAAAACCAAGGAAAATCTTTGGAAAGTTTATTCACCCCGTTTGAGCTTGGTGTTCCACTGAGGGACACTGGCTAAAATGCCTTTTGTCCATCTAATATCAGCCCTGGTGAACAGAGAAATGGCTGCGGCTGATGCTTCATGATAATGCGCAAGATAATCTCCACTCTCTTGTCCTCAGGGGTTTTCAAATTATCATCATCATCATGAGGAAAAAGCGAGCCAGAAACTAAACAGGCAACCAGGGTGTCAATGAGGGGCAGCTTTAATTTGTCCATGATCTCTACTGGAAAGGCGTACGAGGACTTAGCCACTGCTGGAGAGGACAAGCCCCATCCCAGGGTGTAGCCATTTGCCTCCCAACACCCCTGAAAACATTTCAGGAAAAGGGATGACATGATGGTCTGTCTTCCCTTTGGATCTTAGTTCAGAGACCCCTTTGATCTGGGTATCAGCTTCAGGGGTGGACCCAGAAAGACCCAAGGATTTTTCTACCTTGTGTGCCAGGACTTGGAAGGCACTGGGCTCAAATAATCTAGGAGAGACTTGATCCTGTAATAAGTCACCCTCCTCAGAGGACAGTTCTCCTTCCTCCTTATCAGAAACCTCTACAGAGACTTTTGAGTCCTGATCCTCCCAAGCCGTGAGTGACACTTCTTTTTCCTTTTCTTTGGAAGGGGGTCAGGGGATCAAAGGAATTGGGGATCAAAGGAATTCTTATTCCCCTGTGACAGGTATGAAGGAGAGACAACTACAGGCCTCTTCCTTGCCTTCTTCCCTTGGGACTGGGAAACAGTCACAATGGACTGTAAAGATGGCATAGTTCAGCCTCCTACAGCCTTTGGCAGGAAGCACCTGCCATGGCTGTGCTGGGCCCTGGCAACCCAGACATCTCCCCAACTTTTTCTCAGCCCACAGCCACAGCTTGCTTCACCACAAGGGTGATCCAGCTGGTCAGTCGGGGCTGTAGCTCCTGGCCATCCAAGATCAGGGGAGGAAGGGAAGGAGCGGGAAGCACTCACCTGCACGCTAGCCTGAATGGCTGCCACGCCTGAATTTGTGGTGGCTGCACCAGTGTGGTCTACCTCTTTAGCTGAGGCCCCATCACGCCCCATCACACCAGAGTGACATCCAGGGAGCTTGGAGCAGAGCCTCCTAGGAGGACCGGCAGCTCCCTCACTCTCAACTGCCCAGAGGGTGGGAGAAGCTCCATGACACCTGAATCTTTCTCAGAGGACAAGTTGGGTTATGTAGGCTCTGCTCGGCCATCCTCCCTGTGGAAATCAAGAAAGCGCTGGAGCAAAGCCAAAGCCTGTCTGTTGCTGCATGAGGCAGGAAAAAACTGGGAAGATTGGCTTGGCTCTCCTCCCTGGGGTGATCATAGGGAGATTTCATTGGTAATTAATCCTGTCTGTCCAGAGCTGGAGGAGACAAACTCAGTCTGAAGGATTACCTCCCCAACCTGCTGGAAAAATGTAGGATTAGATCATGAAGTCATATCAGGAGCACTGCCACTAAAACCATTAGAATTTAGGCTAGTCATGAATAGCTTATATTCCAGTGGCCTAAACTGAATGGCTAAACCAGTGATGGGCAACCTTTTGAGCTTGGTGTGTCAAATTTCGCCAAAAAAACTGAGCATAACTTGGGTGGTGTGTCACTTTGAGGAAAAAACATTATTTTGCGATATTTATTGTTTAAATAACATAAATGTATACAGTTGCCCCTCCACATTCGCAGCTTTCAATCTTGCAGTTTTGATTATTTGCGGTTTGCTCAGCAAGCACCCCATTTAAACCAGCTTTTCTCCCTCTCACTCAAGAGAGAGGAGCTGATTTAAATGGAGTGCTTGCTAAGCAAGCTAGGCGCTCAGCTCCCCGCTCTCCTGGGGCTTGTCTCCGGGGGGGGGGGGGAGCCAAGCTCCAGGAGAGCGGGGAATTGGAGAGAAAGCCGCTTTTTAGCCCCCCTCCCTTCCCAAAGCAGCTATTGAGCTTTCTAAGCCTTGTTGCAGTTTTGGGAGGGGGGGCTGAAAAGTCTCTACGCCACGCTCCCTCCACCCCTCCCAACTTTCCCGAAGAGGCTATATTGGGCTCTCAATCCCCCGAGCCCCTTCGGGAAGCCCGGGGAGAGGCCGGCCAGACTCCCTCCTGCCCTCCTGTCGCCTTCTCTGGCCTTCCTCTGGGGTTTCAAAGCCCCGAAGCCCCTTCAGGAAAGCCGGGGAGAGGCCGGGCAGAGTCCCTCCCTCCCTCTGCCTTCCCTGGCCTTCCCGAGGTGGCTCCAGGGCTTCAAAGCCCTGGAGCCCCCTCGGGAAGGCTGGGGAGAGGCCGGGCAGACTCCCACCTGCCTACCTGCCGCCTTACCCGGCCTTTCCAAGGCATCTCCGGGGAAGCACGGTGGGCCTTGGGGGGTGGCCAGGTGCGGGGAGGCTCCACACACACACACGCCTCCCTAAAGTGGTGATCGGGGCTTCGTAGCCCTGCCTGCCACTTTCATCCACCCTACCACCCTCCCTAAAGTGGCGACCGATCACCACTTTAGGGAGGGTGGTGAGGTTGCGGGCGGGGGGAGGAGGCCTACGGCCACATGTCAGTGCTGACACGCGTGTCATAGGTTCGCCATCACTGGGCTAATCCAACTAAAGTAGAGCCACTGAATGGAACTTATATACAGTAAATGCTAACTTACTAAATTCCCACTGATTCCATGGGTCTACTTTAGTTGGGACTAGCCATTGGATTTGGGCCATTGAGTTTACTGGGTCTGCTCCAAGAATGACTAAACCTGGACTCTATCCTCTCTAGTATTTGCTATGTTTATCAATATAAAAACAAAGCTGAGGTATGAAAACAGGCAATCCTGCAAAGTAGTCGTTTCACTACTACTCACCATCAGATTCCCTAGTAGAGTCTATAGTCAAAAGGTGGTTCAGCTTTCATCTCTCTGTTTCTCCATCCATCTCCAAAATTCAAAGCTCATACTTGTTGGTTTCTTCCCTCAAGGATGCAGTCTCTAAAGTATTTGACTGAGACCTCATCCCATTCAGGAAGTACTGGTGGTCATTAAGAAACACTGAAGGCCCTTGGGAGTCAAAACAATGATTCCTGTCCAAAGTCACTTAGGCAAAACCATAGAGGCAATTTTGCCTTCTGGTAACTGTAAATTGGACAAGCATCTTCATATGCTGACATATGCCAGCAGGCCACATGGGAAACAGCCTGCTATAGGGCAACTAACAAATTAAACTAAATACTTAACTAAATCAAATCAGCTCTGCACCTATCCAGTTCTACAAACATAACCCAAAAAGGCACCCCTTGCCAGAGAGTCTGTTAATAAACTCAGATTATACATGAAAGTCTTGTGGCTGTTTTTAAAGACTTCAGCTAGAAGTCACTTAAAAAAAAAGTCTTTATAAACATGAATACTATTGTGAATGGGTGTAAAAACATTCTGCACATAAAATTTAGCTGGGTATTGTGCATGTGAGATGGGCAAGCACTGAACAGAGAAGGGAAGAGGAACTGCTTTCAAGTGAATGATGGAAAGGGTATGAGCCATTCCTTACCAAGCCTCATGTTTTTTCTCTCATGCCTCATTATGTGTTTTGTGGTCAAAGACCACACACTTGCCTGACTATCTCCCCCACTCTTCATATACATGTTTTGCTGAGCTATTTTAATACACAAAAACAGATATTATGGTGATCAGTACTTTGGAAAAACCTCAGTACTTGAACACAATTACAGACTCACAGCTCTCAACACTAAATCAAGGTAACTGCAATGACACAGGGGGAATTTTTGGGGGACTATTTTACCTAAACCAGATTTTAAGTATGAACCTTTTATTTGTTGAAGCCATAGGTGGAAAAGTTTGCTTTTTGTATCTTAGCTATCTAAAACAGTGCTACTCAAAAAGTGGTGCTTCCATGGACTGTTGTCAGTCCGCAAGTATTGGATACCAGAAAGAAACAACTATAGCCAATGGGCATAAATATGGTGCCAGTCCTTGACACGCTGTGGGGGGAGGATCCCCTGCTGTTCCCATGTCAGATAGCTGAAGAAGTACTGCTCTAAATAATCTGTAGCCCATCTAACTAACTCCAGAGCCCTGAGGGATTTCACACACAAGAGAGCCACCTATATCATTTTCTGTTTCTTTGATGGGTAACAAGAGCTCCTTCTACAACTGGCTTTTTGGAGAAGCAGGGTGGATGGGAAACCAAAACAAACAAACAAAAACATTGAGAAGTGGGAGATCCTCTTAAGATGAAAGGTTCCTAAACTTATAAATTCAATATTGTACTCCATAAAGCTGCTGCAGTAAGCACCTTACATGGAGCTAGATGGTGCTATATTTCTGTGTTTCAAAATAGTTTAATATTGCTGAAAAAGAAAGGGTAAGAGTTCCATTATAATTTCTTTTTTTGATAAATATTTACAGAATTCACCATCATATTCAGTATGGGATGTATTTCAGATTTTTTTTTTTAAGGAATTGTATGTGGTTCAAATGAACAAATTTGTCCACCCTAGCCTAGAGATTTATAAATCTGAGTTTGAATCTCTGTTGAATTGTGTTGAAGCCCTGTAATCTCCTTTTTCCTACGAGGCCCCTTCTTTTTTAACACCACTGTGACAGACTCGTATAATATGCTCCACGCTGACTGTACTTATGGCATTTGGTCATTGCAAATGGGGAAGATGGTTTCAGTTTATTTTTGAATGATTTACTAATATTAGAAGGCTCCCCTCCATATTTGGGACAGGAACAACTTGAGGTTTTAAGACAATTCAAGTGTGGTAAAAAGCAGAATTCATGGATTTTCCCATCCCACCTACTGGAACACAATTTCAGAGTAAGCTTTATAGCATCCCTGCAAAGTAGATCACTATGGTTTGTCTAAGTCCACTAGGAATTGTAAGCAGAGATAGGATTTGCACTGTGGACATCCCAGTTTGCAGCACATAATAAAGACATCCTAGCAGATTTTGAGAATCTAACTTGTGCCTCAGCTAAGTCACTTGAAATTGTGAATAGGGGGTGGGAGGAGGGTTCACGTGAAGGAAAGCTCCTCCATACAAATAGATGTGTGTTTGTGTATACATCTGGTTACCTCAAAAGGTAGGATGCTGAGGACAATGATTCCCTCGATATGTGTGTTCCATATAATATACTGTAATTATGATTTCCTCTTATAGGGTATATTTCCATCATGTGACACATACCCCCTTCACAATTTGAAGTGGTATACTAGAGTACTATTACATAAGCCAAAAGGTTAAAACGTTTGGGCTAATTCAAAATAACTCGTATTTGTTCATATGTTCTTCCCCTACGGAAAGAAGAGAAAATATGCTCTGTCATATTATTGAACTAGACCTTTCCTCAGCTTTTCTGTAAGAACTGAAACATAAAGTCATTTTGAACCTTCTGTTTCAACTCAATAGCCCTCTCTGTGGATGCTGGAACAACATGAACAAACTTGGCTCTTGCTCAGTTACCATATGTATGTGAACAAAGAATGTAGCAGGTGGTTCATGAAACTTCACACATAGTCATGCTGAGGAAGAAAAGATGGCTCATCATTCAACCCTCTTTCTAAAAGCCTCATTTATCTATATAAGCTGGAGGAAGATCAGTGGAACAGTTTTGAAGCAACTGGGCCTCCAAGGGATCTGCTGGAATCTTCAAAGGCCCACTTTGACATGTTTGCTAGGAACTGGACATGTGAAGTCACTCATATGTGTTCTGACTTAGATACTTCCATTAACACACTTACAGAGAATGTGTGCAGAACACCATCTGGTTTAGTTTTGTGAGATACATTTCAATTCCTGCAGTCCAAGGATTTGCAGAAAGTACTTGGAGTGGTCTGCTCACCTACTTGTACCCTTTCCCTTTCCAAGAAGACTAATGAGGTGGGCCCAGGAAATTACCTATTATCATCTCAGGCAAGAGAGGGTGAAGTCCTGTCTGTCCTCAAGCAAGCAGCTGTGAACCCAATTCTTAAGGAAGCCTCATTCAACCCAGAAGATTGTAACAGCACTTGCCTGGGCCTAAATATTCCCTTTCTGAACAAGGTGCTCAAAAGAATGTTAACAGTCTACTTCCCATTACTTTTGCATGAAACAGACCCCTTTATATCGAGGTTTAAGAACTGCCTTGAAACAGCCTTGATCATTCTGATGGGTGACCTCTGTTGTAAAGAGATAAAAGGAATGCAATCTCATTAATTCTCCCTGATCTTTTGGCAGTTTTAAATGTTATGAACTATGATACTGTGTTAGACTAGTGGCTATGGTGAAATGATGGTCCCGTTCATGCCTGCAAGGTATTTTAGAAAGTAGCACTGGGAGAACTTCTCCATGCTCTTTAATATCTATATTAAGCTTCTGGGTGAGGTCATCTGAGAAACTGAGGGAGATTTAATGAATACGCTGATGACAACAGCAATATATCTACTCCGCGATGGCATGGATAAGGTCCAATAAATTGACAGGGAATCCTGACAAGGAGCCATCATAGTATGCAGGTGGTTACTGAGTCTGGAACTTGGTATTTCATAGAATCATAGAATTGTAGAGTTGGAAGAAACCACGAGGGCCATCCAGTCCAACCCCCTGGCATGCAGGAATACACAATCAAAGCATCCCTGACAGATGGCCATCCAGCCTCTGTTTAAAGACATCCAAGGAAGGAGATTCCACCATGCTCCGAGGGAGTGTGTTCCACTGCCGAACAGCTCTTACTGTCAAAAAGTTCCTCCTAATGTTGAGGTAGAATCTCTGTTCCTGGGGTTTGCATCCATTGTTCCGTGTTCTAGTCTCTGGAGCAGCAGAAAACAAGCTTGCTCCATCCTCAACGTGACACCCCTTCAAATACTTAAACAGGGCTATCCTACTGCCCCTTAACCATCTTTTTTCCAGGCTAAACATACCCAGCTCCCCAAGTCTTTCCTCATAAGGCATGGTTTCCAGACCTTTCACCATTTTAGTCGCCCTTCTCTGGACACGCTCCAATTTGTCAATATCCTTTTTGAATTGTGGTGCCCAGAACTGGACACAGTATTCTAAGTGAGGCCTGACCAAGGCAGAATAGAGAGGCACTATTACTTCCCTTGATCTAGACAATATACTTCTATTGATGCAGCCCAAAATTGCATTGGCCTTTTTAGCTCCCACATCACTCTGTTGACTCATGTTCAATTTGTGGTCTACTAGGACTCCTAGATCCCTTTCGCACATAGTCTCATTCAGCCGGGTCTCCCCCATCCTATATCTATGCATTTCGTTATTTCGCCCTAAGTGCAGTACCTTACATTTCTCCATATTAAATTTCATTTAACCTGTGCTGGATGGGAATGCACTCTCCTGAAGAAGCAATGCACATCGGCGGGGGGGGGGGGCTCTCTTGATCCAACATTGCCACCAGAGACCAATCTGATGGGTGTGGCTTGGAGTACCTTTTATCAGATGCTACCTTTCTTGGATATGGACAGCCCTGATGTGCTACCTCATGCACTAATAACATCCAGGTTAAATTAATGTAATACAGTATGTGTAGGTCTACTATTGAAAATAGCTCAGAACTTGCAACTTTGGAACAATTTAGCAGAATTTAGCATTCTGTTTGGTTTTTCTTCATAGAGCCATATTACAACAATTTGAAAGCAATTATATTGGTTCTCTCTCTACTACTGAGTTGAAAGTTCGCACTGGAGTCAATGGCTCTCTTACACAGAATATACCCACCCATAGAGGTGTTAGGCAAGGATGTATCCTGGTCCCAATACTATTCAGTCTCTATGTTAATGACGTCCCAGGATTTCTCCATTCTACGGACGTTCACATGCCAAAGATCCTTAATAGACATATTAACATCCTCCTGTATGCTGATGACATGGTTTTAATGGCATATTCACAAGTAGGCCTGAGAAGATTACTAAGGAAATTTGGTACATACTGCGATTCAAACTGTTTGAATATCAACAAGTCCAAATCTAAAGTGGTGGTTTTTGGGAAAAGACGGACCAAATACAATTGGTATTTGGACGGGGAACCTATAAAACAAATAGACTTCTTCTCTTATCTAGGGGTTGTCTTCTCGGACACAGGAACTTGGACCAATCATTTTAAACAAGGTACTACAAAGGCCACAGTACGCTCCAAAATGTTAACCAAACTACTCAGTTATAATCATCCAACTTCTCTGCTCCCTGTCTTTAAGGTCTACAAGCAAAAATAGTACCAGCTCTTACATATGGTGCTGAACTGTGGGGCCTAACAAAGGTTCCACTATTCGAACAAAATCAAGCATGCTTTTTAAGGACCATATTGGGGACAGATAGAAATACTCTTGCAGCAGCAGTAATTGCTGAAACAGGAATATATTCTATTTACAGTATAGCAGTAATTAAAATCTTTAATTACTGGTGGAAGATCCTTCACATGGAAGCTGATATTGCCAAAAATGTGTTTGGAAGAACAAATGGGCACACTACAATCTCGACACACCTCATGGATTAAACAGCTTTTACAAATTACAGTTGCCCCTCCACATTCGCGAACTTGACATTCGCAGTTTTGATTATTCGCGGTTTTGGGAGGGCCCCCCGCCCCCCCAAAACCGCGACACGGGGCCTCCGGAGGCCCCATGAAAGCCCTGGGAGGCAGCGGGGAGGGCCGGGGAGGCCTCCACGGGGCCTTCGGAGACCCTCTGGAGGCCCCACGAAGGCCTTGGGAGGGAGCGGGGAGGGCTGGGAAGGCCTCCGCGGGGCCTTCGGAGACCCTCTGGAGGCCCTGCGAAGGCCTTGGGAGGGAGGGCGGAGGGCCAGGGAGGCCTCCACGGGGCCTTGCGAGGCCTCCAAAGGCCTTGGGGAGCACCGGGGAGGCCTCCGCGGGGCCCCGCGAGGCCCCGCAAAAGCCTTGGGAGGGAGCGGGGAGGGCCGGGGAGGCCTCCACGGGGCCTTCGGAGACCCTCCGGAGGCCCTGCGAAGGCCTTGGGAGGGAGGGCGGGGAAGGCCTCCGCGGGGCCTTGCGAAGGCCTTGGGGCGCACCGGGGAGGCCTCCACGGGGCCCCACGAGGCCCCGCAAAAGCCTTGGGAGGGAGCGGGGAGGGCTGGGAAGGCCTCTGAGGGGCCTTCGGAGACCCTCCGGAGGCCCCGCGAAGGCCTTGGGAGGGAGGGGGGAGGACCGGGGAGGCCTTCACAGGGCCCCCGGAGACGCTCCGGAGGCCCCATGAAGACCTGGGGAAGGGGTGGGGAGGGCCGGGGAGGCCTTCACGGGGCCCCCGGAGACGCTCTAGAGGCCCCATGAAGGCCTGGGGAGGGCTGGGGAGGCGATCACGTGGCCTCCGAAGATGCTCCAGAGGCCCCATGAAGTCCTGGGAAAGGGGTGGGGAGGGCTGGGGAGACTATCACGGGGCCTCATGAAGGCCTGGGGAGGGAGGGGGAGGTGGGGGAAAGCGACTATAGGGCCTCCGGAGGCCCTGTGGTTGCTTTGGCGGGGGAGGGGGAGGGCAATTGTTATTTGCGGATTTTTCACATTCGCGGGGGTCTGGGGAACCTAACCCCCGTGAATGTGAAGGGATGACTGTATTCCACAACTTGGCTTCTCAATGCAATACCTATTTTCAGGCGGCAATTCAGTTACAACAATATTCAGACAAAGAGTCTTGGATGTGAATGACCAAATGGACATCGAGACACTTGCAAATATCAAGTCGCTGAAATGGTTGGCCCAAAATAAATTGTCCTACCAAACAGAAAAATACTTGGAAATGGGCCTGACTCAATACCATAGAATAGCTGTAACCAGAGTGAGATTTGAACAGTTTGAATCCATGGTCAAATACGGTTGCTATCATCAAGTGCTATACACTGAGACAACATGTGTTTGTGGAGCACCTGAAATAGAAGACATTGCACATGTACTATTCAATTGCCAATTATATCCTTCAGTAAGGGCCCAGTACCTGCAGACATTACTGGATAGAAATACACATTGGGACTGTAATAAACGATTAAATTACTTCCTCCAGAGTACAAATATTTCTGTAGTCACTAGACTGGCTAAGTTTATAACTAAAGCTATACAATTACGAACACATTTTATTGAACAAATTGGGGTAGCATGCAAAGATGATGAACTTATTTAAATCTTTTATTGTTTCTGTATTTTATCATTTTATATAACTGCAAGATGATAATGTATCACTATATGTATTTGGTATTACTTAATTCAGAAAATTATTTTATTATCATTACTAACTGGCAATTTTTGTAATTTTAATTCTAATTTTAACATATTTTGTCTCATTGAATTTTGTTATATTTTACTTAAGTCAGGTCAGGTTCAATTAATTAACTTTATATTATATTTTAATATATCTTTTATCTTTCTTTCTTTTTATATAATGTTTGATGTTAATTGATTTAATTGATGTTAATTGTTTTGATATGGTCAATTGACTAATCAAATAAACCATAACTAACTACTACTGAGTGAAATTCAGGATTATTATCACTCTTAAAGCTCCAGATGATCTGTACCCAAACACCTGGAGGAATTTTCCTTGGGTTTTTTTTGTATCATCCTGTGTTTCCATCCAAATATTCATAGGAGTCCTTGGGGAGATAAAACTCAAAGATTCTTACATCTCAACTTTCACAACCTTTTGCTGGGCAAAGAAAATCTGTTTGCAAACATACATAGGTTTAGAGCCCTAGGCTAATCTGTAGTCTCCAAGGTACCAGAAACATGAAATATGTCTCCAAACAGAAGGGTTCTCTCTCTTCTTGGCTAGGCTGCATTCCTTGCCATCAACAGTCATGGAAGGCTGATTTAATAGCTTGCTTTGAGACTTTGCCCATATTGAAGTGGTATAATTGAAACACCATCTTATAATCTTCTGAACTGCATTTTAAAGGGATATTAGACTTCGCTTTCTTTTCACCCTTGCTTTGTGCATACCCAGGAAGTACCAGTACTTATAACATCTACAGTTGTCCCTCCACATTCACGGATTTGACATTCACGGATTTGAGTATTCACGGCTTGAAAAATATTCTTAAAAAAATAACAATCCTAATAGCAAACCTTGATTTTGCCATCTTATATAAGGGACACCATTTTGCTCTGCCATTGCATGTAATGGGACTTGAGTATTCACGGATTTGGGTATTCACGGGGAGTCCTGGAACCAAACCCCAGCGAATGTGAAGGGACAACTGTACATCTCTATATCAATGAAATACATTAAGTGATTACTGAAAATAGAGTCAAGTTTCTTTTTGCAGCTACTAGAACAAATTCACATATTCTAATAAGTAGAGCAGTTTTGAGTCTGTCCTATTACATTTTTTGTAATTTTGTATTAACTTTGTTAAACCCATTTACCTAATATTAATGAATTTCGTATTACAGAATAGACACACTATTTTTTCTATTTTAACTTCATCCCCATTATGTCTGTTTATGGTCTGTGGACTGAAAATGTCAGAGATGGCTTTCTCAGACCTCTAGAAGTTGTTTAGCCTTGGTCTGAATGATCTTGAACCTTGGTATCTGAAGGGACCACCTTCTCCCACACTGTTTTGCTGCTGAGATCTCCATCAGAGGCCTTCCTCTGTATGTCTTGCCTTTGGAAAAAGATAGTAGAGATTGGGAATAAGGCCTTTTCTGGGGATATCCGTTTGGTGCTATAACACCAAAATTCTGTTTTATGCACCGTTATTCATACATTCCAGGACATAAGCAATATGTTTTAGTAGAGAAAAGTATGAAATAAAAATAGGTCTGTGTGCAGTGATTTGAACAAAGTAAAGAAATCTAGAACTGAAGTATGGTGGATCGCTATTCTTGGACCAGTACTGATGCAAAATGAGATGATTTAGGTCCCCAAAATCTGGGAGAAATTTAGACGGCAGCAATTCTATAAACATCCCTACTCCTAAGAGTTTTTGAACAGTCTTTCAAAACAAACTTATGAAGAGATGGTTTACAAGCAAAGATGATGCACTGTACTTAAAAAAAAAAAAACACCTAGGAGGTCCATGTGCTTTATTTTGCAATGCCTAAGCCACTGTATGAATGTCTAAGCTACTATTCAACTGTATGTCTGGGCCTCATGTAAATGAATATCATGAAAACGAAGTAACAGATTAGTGCAAGAAGACTTCTTTTATTCTAGGTATTCCTGACAATAGTTCATTGATCAGAAAAACTTCCAGAAGTGGACTAATGCAAAAGTTCGAGAGTATTAGTTTCTGCCCGCTAACAACCTAAATACACTTCAGTACAACTGTTCTGCCCTTGGTATATGCAAATCAAATTTACAAATGCAAGCTTGTTTGTTTATGCACTGGTACAACTCAAGCCTCTGCTGAGCCAGAGCTTAGATGTGCACCCTGGACTAGATAACCAGGTATTGTTTAATTGTTTAACTTTAGTGCAGAAAGGAGAACCTATGGTCATTCAGATGTTCACAAACTACTACTTCCACCATCCCTCACTACTGGCCAGGATGTCAGGGGGTAGTGGGAAGTGGAGTCCAAGAACATCTGGAAATCACAGGTTTCCCAGACCTGCTTTAGTGGAAACTTACTACATGTACACTGTGAGAACACCATTTTGCCCATATTACTGCTAACATTGAGAGCAACACCAGTTTCAAAGACTAAAAAATTATAAATATAAACATTATAAATATTGTAATCAACTTTAGTTCAGGGAAAAATGCCCTAGTTTATTACTCTAAAATACTGTACAGTACTAGTTTTATAACATAAACACAGGAAGCCCCCACCTTTCAATGGCTTCTTTTCTGACAACTTGCTCTTTCAATGCTTGCAAATTAAGGACAAGTTCCATTCATTAGATGAGAAATCCACTCTTTTGATAGTTCTTGCCTACGGAGGCTTGCCTGGGACTGACCATGCATGTGTGCGCTGCTTGCAAAGCACATGGAGGGGGAGGGGGGAGTCACCAAGCCAATTGAGAGACTTTGCAAGCAGTGTGTGGGTGGGTAGGTGCAGGCAGTCCCAAGCAAACCCTTGTAATTCCCTTATGTTCCCTACATGGGTTTTGCTGTTCGACCAATTCCGGTTTCTGACACTGCTGCAGTCCCTAACCCTTTAGATAAGCGGGGGCTTCCTGTATGTGTAGGGGGCTTCTTGTATGTGCATGCCATGAGGGAGCATTCTTTTATATCAGCTCTGACTTATAGCCTAAGTAGTACAAGCCGAGACACATATTTATTCACTCACTAAGAACTAGACCTTTGCTATCTCAACGTATGTACTGAACAAAGCAGTTTTCAAAAATAGGTTTAATATGTTTTTGATGAGCTCACTTGAATTGCAGGAAAAGTCACAAGGGCACAAGGGCATTCTGTAGCTTCTGAAATTCAACTGAATGTGGATGTCTGTACGTGTAAAACTTCAGCATATACACTGTCACCCACATTGTAGCATGGATTAGAGCCACTGCAGTTAATGCCCCCTCTCCCGTTATGCTACTTGCATTGCAATAGCAATGAGAGATTTAGCAATAATTGAGCATAGATTCTCAATCTTTCTCTATCTGGGTATATAGAGCTGGCCTGCACTGGCTCCAAAATTGCAAGAAAGTTTAAGAGGGCTTCCTGATAAAAACAAGATGCACACAAAACAGATTTTAAAATTTAGTTCTTAATGTGAGAAAGCTACTATGAATATGAAAATCACAGTACAATATTGCCCTCCACTGGCAAGAATCTATATATCTGTCTGCCAATATAGATATATTAGTGTTCCATAAATCTAATTTTAGAATGTTTGTTACAAGTTCTTATTTATCCTCACAAATTAAAGATGTATTTGTTGGCACCACTTAGAAACCACATAACAATTACGGTATACACAATCCAGAGATATCACATTAAGGAGTACTGTTGTAATTGTAAAGCGACTAACAACAACAACAACAATAATGATGTTTATTTGTATCCCACCTCTCCCATCAGGATTGGGGCGGCAAACATCATTTAAAACATTAATCCACAATCCACAAACATTAAAATAACATCATTAAAACCACTATACAATGGTAATTAATTCAAACTTTACCTATAAAAACTATTTTATGGTAGTATCGTTTTGACTCTGCTCTTCTTAATTTAGACTTATACCTGCTTTGCTTTATACTGGTTTGTGGCTACTCTGGGAATTCAACATGAATTGTGTGGGCAACTCAAACTGCATTTTTATAATGTTCTACAAAACACGGCACTGACAAATTTGAACTTTATGAGAGAAACTTTGTTTTCTGGGGATTTCATCATGTGGAAGATGTTGACCAAAACCTCATGGGCACCATTTAAAAAATAAATAATGGCTAAGCAGTGTCCAACAGTAGTTTATGACCCAACTGCCCTTTTGTCATTCAAAACAGAAAAGAAACTTAACAAATTTTGCAAAAATATTCACATCAATGGGATTGTAAACATTATTTCAAAATTTTCATCATTTGAGCTTTCCAGGTCCATATTTTTGCAGTGGTTTTCATTCTCACTGGTTAATGTTATGTATAACTTTGTGCAAAATACTTCAGCTGTTACTTCATTCAGACTAACATTTCTATGACATCAAGAAGCTAATGCTATTACTCTTTCCACCACACAACACAACGGATTGGTATGGAAAAACAATTCTGTCACTGTGATTCTTGGACGGATCATTTATGAAATCATACACTACACTGGTAGTTCTGTACCTGCAAAGGTTCTGGCCAGAACTATCTAGAGCAGAGATGGGCAAAGTATAGCCCTGGGGCTGCATGTAGCCCCCAAGGCTGTTTTGAAGGCCCTTGACTATCCATACTACCTGTATTGCCTTTTTCCTAGTCCCTCAAAAGCGGGGAATAGTCTCTCCTAAAAGTCTCCAGACCACCTCTTCAGATAAAAGAATATGCTCCAGTTTATGAAAACTAGAAGTGGACTTTCTGGTTTGTTTTTTAAAGAATGTGGACATTTTTGACAGCCCATGTGTCCCCTGGGGCTCCCAGGGCTGAAAAACACTCCCCAGATCTGCCACAGTTGCTCACTCCTGTGTTAGAGCTAAGTATATTGTGTTTGGTGGGAATCCCACCCACCCAGTATGGCATTCCCACTGATCTCCATCACTAGACTGCCACAGTGGAAAAAAAGAGAGGAAGAGAGAAAAAACTAAATGAGATCAAGTTCAATAGACCACTTCGAGTGTGTGTATCTAAGCCTGAAAACCAGGGATAGTATAGGGATTCTGTTGGTATACCATCCACCTCGTTGTCTAACAGATTCCCTATCTGAGCTGACGCAACTGGTCTTGGAACTGCTGTTGGAGTCACCCAGACTTTTAGTTCTGGGTGACTTCAACATCCCATTCGAGACCAGTTTAACAGGTGCGGCTCGGCAGTTCATGGATTCCATGACAGACATGGGCCTATCCCAACTGGTTTGTTGGCCAACACACTGTGTGGGTCACACTCTCGATGTGGTCTTCAGTACGGAGCAGGTATATCTATGGGTGGAGGTAGTGAGTACCACCGCACTGTCATGGACAGATACTTTCCTGGTTACGGTCAGACTTAGAGCCAATGTCCGCCCTCCTGGGGGTGGAGGACCTATAAGAATGGTCCGCCCTCGGAGACTAATGGAGCCCATAGGTCTTCAGAAAGTCTTGGAGGGTTCCTTGGTTGGTAATGCCGATGATTCTGTCGAAGCTCTGGTTGATATTTGGAACAACGATCTCACCAGGGCCATCGACACGATCGCTCCTAAGCGTCCTTTCCAACCCGCTCCAAATAAACAACCATGGTTCACAGATGAACTTAGGAAGATGAAGCGGGCTGGACAATGACTAGATTGCACCTGGTGGAAAACTCAACTCTTATCTGACAAGACTCGTCATAGGAATTTTCTTTATTCCTATCGAGAGGCAATATGTGCAGCGCAGAGATCTTTCTGTTCTGCACGTATTGTGTTTGCAGAGTCTCGTCCAGCAGAGCTGTTTAGGGTAGTAAGGGAGCTCACACAGGCTCCACCTGTACAGAACTCTCTACTTAACCCGACAGCAGCCTGCTGTGATGTGTTTAATAACTACTTTGCAGATAAAATCTCTCAGATAAGAGCCGACTTGGACGCTGGGTTTATAGCAGAGTCGACTGATGAGGTGTCCAGTAAACCCGTTTCTGAGATTTGACTGGATCAGTTTGAGCCGATGAGTACCGATGACGTGGACAAGATCCTTGGAAAAGTGAGGAAGACATGCCCTCTCAATCCTTGCCCATCATGGCTGGTTGCCCAGGGGGGTGATGCATTGATGGCCTTTCTTAAGGAGACCATCAATGTGTCCCTTAGGGAGGGAGTTATGCCATCTTGTTTAAAGGAAGCGGTTGTGTGACTGTTCCTAAACAAACCTTCCCAGGACTCCCTGGACTTGAAAAATTATAGACCAGTTTCCCACCTGCCATTTTTGAGCAAGGTGATCAAGCGGGCCGTTGCTTCTCAACTCCAAGTAATCTTGGATGAAACCAATGTTCTTGATCCATTTCAAACTGGCTTCAGACCAGTATTTGGGGTGGAGACTGCCATGGTTGCTCTGGTAGATGAGCTTCGTCAAAACATTGACAGGGGAAGCATGACCCAGTTGGTGCTTTTGGATCTCTCAGTGGCTTTTGATACGATATATCATGGCATCCTCTTGGAACGCCGGGGAGAGTTGGGGATTGGAGGCAATGCACTTCAGTGGTTCCCTTCCTTCCTCTCAGGTAGATTCCAGAGGGTGATGTTCGGGGACAGTTGCTTATCAAAAACAGAGCTTAATTGTGGTGTCCCTCAGGGCACCATCCTGTCCCCGATGCTTTTTAATATCTATATGAAGCCGCTGGGAGAAATCATCTGGAGACATGGGGCGGGGTGTTATCAGTACGCTAATTACACCCAAATATATTTCTCCATGTCTCAGTCATCAGCCATGATGACAGATGGTATTTCTCCCCTCAGTCACTGTCTTGTAGCGGTAATGGACTGGATGAGGAAAAATTGACTCTAACTGAATCCAGAGAAAATGGAGATGTTACAGTGGGGGCCCCTAAACCTGCTATTGGCTTGCAACCACCAGTCCTGGATGGGGTCATGCTCTCTGCTAAGGACTGTGTTCGCAGTTTGAGGGTACTCCTAGACTCGTTGATTCACATGACTGCACAGGTGAATGTGACAGTCAAGAGTGCCTGTTATCAACTTCGGCAGATACGCCAAACTGTGCCCTTACCTTGAGACAAAGGACCTAGAAACTGTAGTGCATGCACGGGTAACCTCACAACTCGATTTCTGCAATGCTCTCTACATGGGGCTACCCTTATACCTAGTTCGGAAACTACAACTGGTGCAAAATATGGCAGCCAGGTTAGCCACCGGGAAATCGAGAAGGGAGCATATCACTCCAATCTTGAAATCCCTTCACTGGCTGCCTATCAGTTTCCGAGCACAGTATAAGGTGTTGGTAATGACCTATAAAGCCCTACATGGCCTAGGTCCAACCTACACAAGGGATCGCCTCCTCCCATATAACACACCCCACACCCTTGGATCTTCTGGGAGGGGTTTATTGCAACCAATGAGATCTAGATTAACAACAACCTCCCAGAGATCTTTTTCTATCGCTGCTCCCAGACTATGGAATGCCCTGCCAGAGGAGATCCGTCAAGCAACCAGCTTGGAGAATTTCAAAAAAGCCATCAAAACGGATCTCTTCTGGCAGGCCTTCCTTGAATAGAACAGACCATTTTTAATGGATGCTCCTCCCTATTTTTATGTTTATGTTTTTATGTCTTTATGTTTTGATATTACAGTTTTAAAGTCTTAGGGTAGTTATTTTATGTCACTGGTGGATTTGCCAGTTATTTTAAATATATGTAATATTATATGTAATTTTAAGGGGGGTAAATTGTTTTAAGTTATTACTGTTGTTATGGATCTGTTTGTTTTATGTCCAATTGTTGTGAGCCGCCTAATAGGCAAAAGGCGGGGTACAAAAATAAAGTTGTTGTTGTTGTTGTTATTGCTTTTCCATGTGGACAGGTTAGTCTTCATAAGAATGAAAATCTCTGGAACTGAGAAAATTCCTATCTATCACAATTTTGTCAAGTGAGGAGGTAAGATTCCTGAGGCATAGAGACGATGACTTAGGGCTTATCTACATGGGCCAGGATACGTTGGCTTCCTGCCAGTGTATCCTGCCTGTGGATCAGGCTCATTTCTCCCCTGTTCCCTCCACAATATGGGTGGAAGTCCAGATGGGCATGCTGGCCTGTTGCTGCCACTGCCACAGTCTCCCTCGCTCTCCTGAAAGCTAGGAACCACCCCGCAACATGTGACCAAGGCCCCCTGCATGTGACCAGCCTTGGTCGCATGCTGTGGGACTCCTTCCTGCTGCAGCAGAGCAACAGCAGACCAGTATCTGAAGCAATGGGCCAGCATGCTGGAACAGGCTCCTATGGTCACACAGGGCCAAATCCATTTTTTTGCTGGTGGGAACGGATTAAAGCAGGTATTATTTTAAAACACTGTAATGGCCTCTACCCTGTCTTCCGCCCTGTCATGATGACAGCAGGCATCATGGAGACCTTTAAAACTCACATGATCAGTAGTAGAAACTTCCACCCTTATTTGGAAATGGGAAGTGGTTGGGAGAACCTCATTAAATAAACATGATGTCACATCACCTGACTAGATAGCCACTCTGACTGGGCACTGGCAGAGCCAATCAGAAATCAACAAGAAGGACTTTAAAAAGTTCTGATTCCTTCCTTTTGTTCTGAGTCTAGCACATGGCCTAGCTAGATGGAGCTAGCTAAGATAGACTCTGACCCCCATGGCCTAGCTCTGGGGCCAGATGGCCTACACAGCCATGAAATACCCAAAAAAGACAACCTGTGATACCAAAAGGGTTGGGGGGGAGCCAATCCTATCCAAATGCCTCAAAAAGGATCCAGAGAACTCTGAATTCCATCTACAGAGACTGTAAGTTACTCTGCATGTAATAGTTAGGGAATGTTTAGTTAGATTCCGTTAGATTTATGGTTTTATTTGTAAGTGCTCTGAATGAACGTAAACTGTATAAGCTGTATAACGTAAACTTAAGTTGAACCTAAGAATATTTTGCATTTTTTAGCAACATAGACTCCTAGAATTGAATAAAAGCTTCTGTTATTTCCTAACCCTGCCTCAAATTGCCTGCTCTGGTCAGCTATCTAAACTCCTCTGGGAAAGAGGAAAGTACATCATTGTTTCAGCCTGTCTAGATCTCACATAATACAGCCTGTCTAGATCTCACTGCTTAGACAGGAAACTATAAAGTCAGTGAGTGGTGGTGGCCTGCCCCTAGAAAAGGGATTTCTAGACTAGAGAACCCTTGTGAGCATGTTTTTTAGTTGTACAAATAAGCTGGAAGCCTTCCCTTCCTGCTGGAAGAGTAAGGCCAGCTTTATCACACCCCCATCTTTGTCGGGGGTCATGAGGACTGCCTAGGAATAAAACAGAGCAAAATCACTGCATTGTCAGGATTGTAGGGCTCTAAGACAGGGGTAAGACAGGGTATATTGCCCATGCAGATAAGCCCTTAGAGACATAAACCCCAACCTCAAAGTCAGATTTACCTGATAACATGTGATGAGATTCCATGTCAATGTTGGGTTTAGATTCATGATTTCTGCTATAAAGGTAGGGACTGGGCTTGTAGACAATGGTCTAAATCCATCTCTTACTCTTAACTGAAGTAGACCCACTTAATCAACAGAAATTACATACCAGTGAATTACCAAATTCCCACTGGTTCAATGGGTTAACACTCAACTGGGACTAATAATTGGATTCAGACTGATGATGATAGCTAGGGTAGTGTAACCTAATGAGAGACTGAGGCAGGGACTTGTTGCAGCACAGCAGTCTTAGTCTCACTTGTGTCTGTTCATGTGGTGTTTGGGTTGGTACCAGCAATACAATAGTTAGAGATTGAATTTGTAAATGTTGCCTGCCAGATGCTACTCAGGTGGCAGAGAGCAGCTTCTGGGTCACATAAAAAGGTTTTACAAATTGCATTCACTCAGACTGGGATATAGAAAGAGAATTCAGTGGACATACAGCCATTAAAGTGATAGGATGGTGTGGTGGTCAAGATCCATGGCACAGAGAGAGAGTGAACAGCTGAGTCAATATGAACAGATGTCCCTCTCATGGGGATGGTAGATGGTAGTATCATGATCTCCTTGTGGTGGATACTAGGTTGAGAGTGTGATTGCAACAGTGTGGACAATGATCACGTACATGGCATGGAGATGGAGGTCATGGGTGATCAAATTGGCCCATTCAGGAATAGTGCCAAAACGTAGGAGGTTTATGCATAGAAGCCCTGGAGTAGACGGATTTGATGAATTGGTCTTGAAGTGGAGGGCAAATTTAGTTACTGCTAGAGGAGTGTAACTGTTCTAGTGATCTAGAATGGAAGCAACTAGATGCCCTTGAAGCAACTAGATGCAAATGATGAGCTGGTGTCTCATGTACTGGGTGGTCTCTCTAGAAGAGATTAAATCCATAATTTCAGATCTGGAGTATGTTGTGCCATTATCATGAAGAGGCAGCTATTCCTGAAGATCAAATGACTGCAGAGCTTGCTCATCCAACTGTAGCCGCTGTTGAACTCTCTCTAGTACTAGGATTGAAGAGTAGAGTAGAGGCAGCAGTGTTATTGTACTATCAAGCATAACATGAGCCATTGCTAAAACCCAAGGTGACTGAACCAGCAGGTCATGGTTGCATCAAAGTCTTGATGTCCCAGGGATACTTTTCTTTATCCTTGTCATTATCTGGACAAGATCTCTTTTTGGAGGTGGGGGGAAAGATGGATTGGCTTGGAGTTGGAGGAGTGTCTGGAGTTCCCACCAATCTTACCAGACTAGATGGTACCTTGATAGGTAATGACTGTACCACAAGACAGGGTGGGTTTTGGAGAGCAAAGCATTTAGAAGGATGGGCGCAGGATCCTTAGTTGCTTCAACATTCTGATGCAGAAGAGCCACCGATAAAGGGGACTAAAAACAGGGGGCTTCTGCTGATTGTTTTGTGTGAGACGTCTCTACAAGACGGGAGATTATCATGCATTTTCTGAGGTGCGTTTCTTGTGAAATTTTGGCAATTTGGCAAAGGTTTGGCAACCAAAAATTTAGCAACCAAACTGTTTGTCTCATTTGAGCAAATGGGAATATCATTCACTTTTAAAAGTATCTTTTGGAGCCTATAGTTTACCAGAGGATGCTAAAGAAGTGATAAATATGATGGTAAAAAAAAAGAGAGAAAAAAGAAATGGAGAGGAAAAATAGAAACAAAATGCTCTTTGAGACCAAAGCTTACTTGCATGGAGAAGAATCTGGAGGTTCCAAACCGAGCTGGTGTGACCAAAAACAACAACCCCTGAGGGATGTGTGGGAATCTCCCCTAGACATATGCATCAGTTGAGTGGGGCTTGTGCTGACAGTGCTCTGCATTAGAAGTTTCTGACTAGCTCTGTGCAAGTAAAAAATAACCTGTGTGTGTGAGTTAGAGACCACGAAGAAGAAGAAGAAAGCTCTTTTGATCTGCAAACTGTGCTTTATGAAACCAGAAATTATGGTTGGACCATGTCTCTTATCCCTGTCTGCATGTATCAGTTGTTGTGCTTCAGTCCTTGTTAGAGTAAACTAATTTTCTATTTTATCAGGAAACGGTAGCTTAATATTAAGTCACTAATGAAGATCTGGAAAATAGAGGGAAGCAGGAGCAGTCCAGAACATGTTCCTGACTTCAGAAGCCACTGTTGTAGAATTGTTACAGCTGAAAGAGTGCAATGACATCCTCTAGGCAAAGTTAGCCTGAAGGTGGGTGTGAGCCAGGAAATGATCTATGATTTGTTCACTCCTAGGAACCACACAATGCATTCATGAAATCAAGTTTCTCAAGATGATATTCTACTACTATGGTTACCGTACCATTTTCACAATTCTTTGTCATATCTCCTTCCATTCCAAATGTATAGGTACATTGAATTCTTAAGTTTAAGAGAGATATCCTACCTTGTGTGGTTCCATCTAGTCCCATGAGGCTCTTCATTACTCTTATTATTTGTTCTGCTACTGGTGGACTCATAGATGTAGCATACACAGCACTATGGGAGTGAACCCTTAAATAGTCCACTAGTTCCTTTAATTGGAGAAAAGAAGATTTCAGTGCAAACATCAAACCACCCTTCACACTACTGGAATAAAAATTTGCAGTTGACAGGAGTGGCTTAACCAAGTATTTACTGTAATCCTACTGTATACAGAACTGAAAAATTGAAAGATGTCTCACATAGTTTATGAAGCAATGATAACTCAATTATTTGTACCAATGTACAAGGGGAATGCTACTTTGACAGGTCAGAGGTTTCTAGGGACACGCTCCCCTCACAACAGTCTTAAAGCAATAGCGAAAAAGTGTTGAAGTAGAGCAAGATTAGTACAGTCGTCCCTTCACATTCGCGGGGGTTCCATTCCGCGGACCCCCGCGAATGTGAAAAATCCGCGAATAACTACACCCCTCCCCCTCCTTCCCCAGGCCTTCGCGGGGCCTTGCTAGGCCCCGCGGAGGTCTCCCCAGCCCTCCCTCCCGCCCTCCCCAGGCCTTCGCCGGGCCTTGCTAGGCCCCGCGGAGGTCTCCCCAGCCCTCCCTCCCTCCCCAGGCCTTCGCCGGGCCTTGCTAGGCCCCGCGGAGGTCTCCCCAGCCCTCCCTCCCTCCCTCCCCAGGCCTTCGCCGGGCCTTGCTAGGCCCCGCGGAGGTCTCCCCAGCCCTCCCTCCCTCCCTCCCCAGGCCTTCGCCGGGCCTTGCTAGGCCCCGCAGAGGTCTCCCCAGCCCTCCCTCCATCCCTCCCCAGGCCTTCGCGGGGCCTCCGGAGGGCCTCCGGGGGTCCCGCGAAGGCCTCCCCACCCCTCCCCAGGCCTTCGCGGCGCCTCTGGAGGGCCTCCGGGGGTCCCGCGAAGGCCTCCGCACCGCTCCCCAGGCCTTCGAGGGGCCTCCGGAGGGCCTCCGGGGGTCCCGCGAAGGTCTCCCCACCCCTCCCCAGGCCTTCGCGGGGCCTCCGGGGGGCCTCCGGGGGTCACACGAAGGTCTCCCCACCCCTCCCCAGGCCTTCGAGGGGCCTCCGGAGGGTCTCCGGGGGTCCCGCGAAGGCCTCCCCACCCCTCCCCAGGCCTTCGCGGGGCCTCCGGAGGGCCTCCGGGGGTCCCGCGAAGGTCTCCCCACCCCTCCCCAGGCCTTTGCGGGGCCTCCGGAGGGCCTCCGGGGGTCCCGCGAAGGCCTTCGCACCGCTCCCCAGGCCTTCACGGGGCCTCCGGAGGGCCTCCGGGGGTCCCGCGAAGGCCTCCCCACCCCTCCCCAGGCCTTCGCGGGGCCTCCGGAGGGCCTCCGGGGGTCCCGCGAAGGCCTTCGCACCGCTCCCCAGGCCTTCGCGGGGCCTCCGGAGGGCCTCCGGGGGTCCCGCGAAGGCCTCCCCACCCCTCCCCAGGCCTTCGCGGGGCCTCCGGAGGGCCTCCGGGCGTCCCGCGAAGGCCTCCCCACCCCTCCCCAGGTCTTTCACGGGGCCTCTGGAGGCCCCGTGTCGCGGTTTTGGGGGGGCCCGGGGGGGCCCTCCCAAAACCGCGAATAACCGAAACCGCGAATGTCAAGTTCGTGAATGTGGAGGGACAACTGTACATGGCAAATTATGTTTTACAATATATCGTGAAGAGATGAGTGAAGTAAAAAGCATCAGAGAATATTATCCTGACACTTTATCATTAGAGATGTCCCGCCCCCATCCATTGCATACTCAGAAGAATTAAATTGTCATTATATGGGAACAAATTTTGTTAACATCAACAAATTTCATTTATCACTTGATTTTAAAAAAGGGTGGCAAAAGTGTTACAAGCAGGTTGCATGCAGGCCACAAGCCTTTTTGAGAATCCAGGGCCCTGCAGCATGCTCAACTTTTTTGTGGGATGAGGAAGGGTATTTTAAGCATTTTAATCCTTTCACAACAGTGCCAAATCCTGCTTTTGCTTATTGTGATGGAGTTATGACACAGATACCAGTTCAAGCTTTTTCAAATGAAAAATCTGTATTTCCTCCCTCTAGGTTATTTCAGGCAAACAAAAGTGATACATAGACAGACAGACTTGTTTGTTCACTTATGAGAAATTTTAAGCAATACAAAATTTGCAGTATCTTTTCATTAGTGTTAAGCTGTGTTCGGTCACACTTGATCTATGGAAGGACCTGAAAATAAACCTGAAGATATGCGGCAGGACTTGTTTCTGACACGACTCAATAAGCGAAAAGGAATTTTCCTAGGAAACATATGACTTTTGAGGGCACAATATACTGTACCCATGTACAAAGCCACCATTAATGCTTTCCTAAGATCACAGACACACAATTTAGAGGCATTTCAAAGAATATGAAAACTAAGTTACCAGCATGCAGATTACTGCTGTAAATTTCCCTTACATCACTATACTCAAATACATTAATTAAAAAGGACACACTGTAAGCAAATTGCATGCAAACAACTGAAATGCAATACTGTACTAGCTAGCTGAATATCAGAAGACTGTAGGTGCATTAGTTACTGCCATCAGAGATTTCCAAATAGATTTATGACATAGCAACTGATATTGTGTCAGAAGATAGCATATTACCTGGAAGGGTACCTATTCTAAATTCTGAGTTGTGTTACATTCTTTAGACCTAGTGTTTGTGGGTGGAAAAACTCTAGGAACCAGATTAGAAGAGACCTGAATTCTTCAGCAAACCAGGGATATATTTGATTTATGAAAATGCGAGTGATGGCTAGGCACTTGAATTTTATCATATCTACAAAGAGCAATAAATATTGCTCTTACCTTTCTGCCAGCTATGTATCCTCCAACTGCTCCAAAGCTTTTGGTGAATGTTCCCATTAATACATCAACATCATTGGGGTCCATTCCAAAGTACTCGACAACTCCCCTTCCAGTTGGGCCAATAGCACCTATGCTGTGGGCTTCATCCAAGTAGACATAGGCTTTGTATTTTCTCTTCAGAGCAACTATTTCCGGCAAACGTACAATGGATCCTTCCATGCTAAAGGAAACAAAAGAAGATGACAACTGAGCATTCACTTGATAGGTGCACCTATAACTACTGATATATACTACAACCTCCATTGCTCATAAGCAGCTCAAGACATAGAATTAGACAAAAACTGAAATACTCAGCTTATTAGCAAACACCAGGGGCTCATTTACACGGCTGGTTTTATTATGATTAATTGCGCTTTAGCGCTTTCCCGCATCAGTGGTGGGTAGTTTACACGGTGTATGTTTACACAGCTATATTTTGTGGCTCTTTGATTTTTTCTGCTTTGAGATTCACACAGCCAAATGTGGTGGGGGCATGGCCAAGCATTGGAGAGGGGACAAAGGAATGCCATAGGAATGTCTGCCCTGGCTCCAACTCAGTGTGTTTAACAGCTGAAGGATGAAAAATGTCACCCTTTGCCTCTCCCCCACCCCCAGCTCCCTGCCCACAAATCAAACTCCAAACGGAAGGTTTTTTCTCCTTGCTTAACAGCATTTTCTTGCCAAATAAACAGACTGCCAAAATAGCAGGGAGAAAGAGAAAAGTTTCTCTCTCTCTCTCTCTCTCTTCTCTCTCCCTCCCCCAATCACAGTGCAGCTCTGCTGCAGCCCTTAGTGAAATGGTTTCTCTCTCTCTCTCTCCCTCCTCCATGCAGAGGATCACAGCTGACGAGACGGAGCTTTACAGACTTGCAAAATAGCAGAGAGGAGGAGAAGGAATTCCTTTATGTGGGGAACAGATGTTACCTGACTGAAAATTGTTGGGAATCCTTTTTGTTTGCAAACTGGTTTGCAAAATAGCAGAGAGGATTTTTCAAAGTTTCCTAATCGCTACTGAATCTCCCTCCCTCACGCCCCCTCTTTTAAGCCCACCCCTTCATCATAGCAACCAATCACAGTGCAGCTCTGCTGCAGCCCTTAGTGGAATGGTTGTTTACACTACCAATAATGTGCTACTTTGCAAATATACCGGCAAAAGTAGCGACATCCCTTGCCACGCTAATTTGGGTGTTTTACCTTCCCCCCCCCTTCTGAATGAGGCGGTGCTGTGGTGCGATCCGTGGGAACAAGGAGCTATCTTTGCGGTATATTTAGAGGAATATTTGCCCGTGTAAACGAACCCCAGGAAAAATTAAAGCATAAATTGAAGTCTGTTACATTCTTTACAAGGGAATGTCCAAAACAGGAGCTCTCCTCTTAGTTGGTTCAGTTGTATGTGAGCTAAACTGGAGGTATAGGAAACCTATAAGAAAAGTTTCCACAAAAGGAACATTATGTGCATCTGTCTGTGTTTTGTAGCATTTTACCTCTAATCTGGCTGTTGGGATGATGTGACCAGGCTACTGCAATGGTACTCACACTTTATAATGTGATAGGCAGGGAGGGATGGAGGGGTGTGGGTGCTGGTGTGCGTGTGTGTGTTTTCAGTATACAGTAGCAACATACAATGCGTATCTGTCCCACTTCAAAGCTGCTACTTGATGATTTGAGGGGAAACTATCCAATTTAGATAGGCAACTGGGAGAAACATATGCCTAAAGCATGCCACTATACTCAACTAAAGGAGCTTGTGTGACTTACACTTAGTTGCAGATTATCTTTCCCTATCAAAAACATAGTGTAATTGCTTGTTCTTATATTAAGTAGGTCTTTCAACTTTTGCCAACTGCCTTTAATAATTTGTCAAGAACAGTACTAGAATATCCACCGCTCACAACAAATACAGAAAAGCAGAATTTACTTGCATAGTACTCCTCAGAGCCTAAATGTTTCTACAGCAGCTTTCATTTGCATTTTAACTACGGTCCACACCAAAAGTAACTATTGAAAGAAACTGAGGATGGGCAGGAAAGCACAACATATAATTGTACTGAGGGGAGACCGGACTATCACCAATCACAGCTCTAGAGGTTTCCATTGATTTCTGCGCAGGTGCAGAGTGACTCTTCTGTGTGAATCACAGAGATCACAAAGAAGACTAAATCTGCACAATGCTGCTCTTTAGTATTCAGTAGGAACACTTTTACTTTCAATATTAACTTTAAACCATGGTGGGAATCATGCCGATTTCCAGTTTGCAATATGCCAGAGGGTGGAACCTGCCACTCATAAATAAAAGCCTACTGAACATGCTCAATTCCTTGCATGCAACTAAAGTAGGCATTATGTTTATTTTATTTTACCCAGTGATACACCTTTTGTTAAGGTTTTGAATGTGTAGCCTTTGGAAATTTATGTCATAAAGAGATACCATATATTCCATTTATCTGTAGAGGACAAAGCTGAAGGTTAAACAGCTACGCAGTAGAATAAGACAGCTGATGTTTTTCAGCCAGCTTATCTCAGTATGACTCAGAAAGGAGATACCATACTAGGGATGATGTCAGATGATGTCACCAGTCACCAACTGAATGAAGGGGAGTTGCTAGAACTTGCTAGAACAGCTAGGAAAACCCTATATAAGTCATGGTGCAAGGCAGCCCACTTCTCTTCTTCAACTGAGTGCTAACTGTAAGCTTAGCTATTAGAGCAATGATTTTATTTGTAGTTTAGGATGTAAACAATAAAGACTGTTAGTTTTTAGACACTAAGTGTGTCCATCTACTCATTGAACATTGAGCATGCTGGAAGCATCTGGAACAGGCTTTTGCTACTCTGCTAAACTGACTGCTGGCTGGACTCCTGAACATAGACTCCAGCAGGCTGTAGCACGACAGGTTATGTGCCCAGAGATCCAGAGGCACTGTCCAGCTGTCCGAAGATGTTACCTGTTCAGTGAAGTTCCAGTGAGTTACAGTCTACACTTCTCAACTTAGGTGGCTGAGTTGAATCCATTGTGCTGAAGATGCTTGTATTCTGCTGAAAGCTGAGAGCTGTCTGGAGGTCCTTCATGGTAAGCTGTTCTGTGTGTGGGAGTAACCAGCTGAGAGGGGCTTGATAGTTCAATAGGTTGCAGAAATGGCATATGAACTAGGAGGAAGTTTGCCTTTTGAGAGACTAAATGACAGGAACTATCGTAATTGGGCTTTGCGTCTTGAGGCTTATCTGAAACATGAACAATGTTGGGATCCTGTACTCCAAACAGTACAGGCTCCCTCAAATGCCCAGATTAAAGCTAAAGACAAGGCTAGATCATCAATTATCTTAGGGGTGGAAGACTCCAAGCTGTTGTACATTAGAGAGTTGCAAACTGCTCAGGAATGCTGGGAGGCCCTAAAGGAGATGTATGTGAGAGAAACCGCTGGCTCAAAAATCCTGCTGACCAGAAGGCTATATAAAGCAAAGCTGCAGCCTGGTGAGGATATGAATGTCCACCTGGCTAATCTTCGTGAATTGTTTGCAAGACTGTCTGAGGTTGGTACTCATTATTCTGAACCTGATAAGGTCTATCTGGTTCTGTCAACCCTTGATCCAAGTTTTGATTCTCTGATTAACTCTGTTGAAGCGATCCTGGAAGTTGATTTAAGTTTCAATTTCATTGCTAGGTGTCTCCTTGAGGAAGAAGAAAAGCATTGCCAGCATGATGCAGATGTAAAGCCAAAGGTCAGAGGAAACTCTTCTGCCCATAATTTTAAAGGTGCCAAGGCTCAAAGTGAAGAAATTGAGACTGCTTATGCTGTAAGATCTTGCTGGCTATGTGGCTCCAAAAAGCACATTGCCAGAAACTGTGATAATAAATCATGCAAGAAAAAGACTAAAAAGCCGAGCCGTGCTAATGAGGTGATGACAGTGACTGTGAGCAGATGAAAACCAGATGAGGACTGTGAACTAAGCAATTGGATTCTGGATTCAGGGTCCAGTAATCATATCTCAAACTGCAATGAACATTTTGTTTCTGTCAATAAAGATGAACCACGTACAGTTAGTTTGGCTGATGGGTCAAAACAAAATTGTCTGGGGGCAGGAACCTGTTATATTTTATGTCTTGGGAAAAGGTAAAAAATGTACAATATGTCCCAAAAATGAATCTCTGCCTCCCCTCTGTTGCCATTCTTGCACAGGAGGGGCATGAAATCAATTTAACTGGGCAAAAATGTTGTGTTATGAAGTCTGGGGAAATTATAGCTGAGGGTGTTTTAAAGGATCAGCTGAATTATATGAAACGTAAATCTGAGGTAACACATGCTGATGCAGTGATGGCAAATTCCCCATCACATGAAAATTGCATTCATTTGATACATAGGAGGATGGGGCACCCCAGCTATAAGGTATTACGGTAAATGCCATAGATGTGCCATGATCTAACAGTTAAGGAATGTAATGTGTTTCTGGACTGTAAAGTTTGTAAACAGAGCAAAAGTTCTGTTAAGCCAATCCCAAAGGTTAGTGATCGTAAATCACAACGCATTTTTGAGTTAGTGCATGTGGACCTAGCAGGGCCATTCCAAACGTCGTTCGGAGGAGCAAGGTTTGCCATGGTAATCACAGATGATTTCTGAAGATATTCCTATCTGGTTTTGCTTAAACACAAAAGTGAGGCTTTTGAAACTTTCAGACAATGGTGTGCATGTGTTGAAAGAAAATTCCAAGTTCAGGTTTCTTCTCTGCAGAGTGATCGTGGAGGAAAATTCATGGCTGAGAATTTTCAAAGGTGGTTAAAACAGAGGGGCATTTTTCACAGACGTAATGCTCCTTTTACCACTGCCCACAATGGTGTTGCAGAACATCTTTTTGGAGTATTGCAGACTGTGAAAGATGGTCTGATGATAGATGCTGCCATTGATCAAAGGTATTGGGACGAAGCTATGTTGACAGCGAATTATTTACATAACAGAATTTGGAATACTGTTGTGTTAAATACCCCATATTTTATGCTGTATGGTAAAAAACCATCAGTGAAGCATATTAGAATTTTTGGAAGCTATGCATGGGTACACATTCCCAAAGCTTCTAGGAAAAAGGGTGATCCAAAGGCACGAAGGCTAAGGTTTCTTGGATATGAAATTGGCAGTAAAGCTTACAGATTTGCTTTGCCAAATGGCACAGTTTTAATCTCTAGGAATGCTGATTTTGAGGAACATGCAAATTGGTGCCAAGTTCATTCCAATCCTGAAGTGCTTCTGCCCTTGGGTGATGAAGCACAGGAGCAGCAGCAGCAATTGTCTGGGCAGAGTCAGCTTAGCACTGTCCCTGGTGCTGCTCCAGCTGCTCAGAGCTCTCAGAGGCCATCTACCTCTCAGGGACCAAAAAGCCCCAAATCCCCTGCTGTGCCACAGAGGCCAGAGTGGCAACAGTGGAGATCCCCAAGGGTTAAAAACAATGACCCTGAGAGTGAATCCGAGGTGCAGTTTTTTACACCCAGATGCTCAAGTAGAGAGACAAAAGGAATCCCACCACAGAGGTTTTCAGTTCAAAACATAAAAGGTTTGTCAAGTGTTTTTTGAGCCTGAAAGTTTTGATAAAATGTTAAAGTTGCCAACTGATGAGCAACAAAAGTGGAGATCTGCAATGGAACAGGAAATGTAGGCAATTTGTGAACATGGAGTTTTTGAGGTAGTAAAACTTCCAGAACAACAGAAGGCTGTTGGTTGTAGATGGGTATTTAAAAAGAAACAAATGCGTGATGATAAGGTGAAATATAAAGCAAGACTTGTGGCGCAGGAGTTCTCACAGATAAAATACCAGAACTACAATGAAGTTTTTGCACCAACAGCAAAAGTACAAAGTATTAAAATTGCTCTATCTGTTGCCAGTTTACACAATTTTAAAGTAAATCACTTTGATATTGGTACAGCCTATCTTAATGCACCACTTTCAGAGACAATATATATGGAACAAGCACCAGGTTTTCATAGTGGTGCTCCTAATTATGTGTATAAATTACACAAGGCTCTCTATGGATTAAAACGAAGTGGTCGCTGCTGGTACCTGTGTTTAAATGAAATGCTGAAAAGTATTGGTTTTGAAAACAGTGTTGCTGATCCATGTTTGTATACTAGAGGAACAAACCAAAGTTATGAAATCCTGATAGCTTTTGTAGATGACTTATGTTTAGTCACAAAAACTGAGATACAGGTGAATACATTCAAACAGGAGTTGGGTTCAAAATTCCAAATCAAAGATCTTGGTGGCATACAACAATATCTAGGAGTGAATTATAAAAGACTTGAAACTGGAGTTTTCAAAATGACGCAGACCCAAAAGATTGAGAAATTGTTGTTAGATTGTAATATGAACAATTGTAAAAGTGCAAAAACACCAATGATTGTTGATTTTATCAATGTAACTGATGATAGAATGTTTGAATATCCTGAATTGTTCCATTCTGTAATTGGAAGTTTACTGTACAGTTGTCCCTCCACATTCGCGAACTCGGCATTTGCGGTTTTGATTATTCGCGGTTTTGGGAGGCCCCCCCGGGCCCCCCAATACCGCGACACGGGGCCTCCAGAGGCCCCGTGAAAGCCCTGGGAGGGAGCAGGGAGGGCTGCGGAGGCCCCGCGGAGGACTTGGGGGGAGGGGGGAGGACCGGGAAGGCCTCCGCGGGGCCTCTGGAGACCCTCCAGAGGCCCCGCAAAGGCCTTGGGAGGGAGGGGGAGGACCGGGGAGGCCTCTGCGGGGCCTCTGGAGGGTCTCCGGAGGCCCCGCGAAGGCCTTGGGGGGAGGGCTTGGAAGGCCTCCGCGGGGCCTTCGGAGACCCTCCAGAGGCCCCGCGAAGGCGTTGGGGAGGGATGGGGAGCCCTCCGTGGTGCCTCCAGAGACTCTCCGGAGGCCCCATTGAGGGCTTGGGCGGGAGGGGGGAGGGCTGGGGAGGCATCCATGGGGCCTCGGGAAGGTCTCCGGAGGCCCCGGAAAGGCCTAGGAAGGGAGTGGGGAGGCGGGGGAAAGCGACTATGGGGCCTCCGGAGGCCCCATGGTCGCTTTGGTGGGGGAGGGGGGCAAACAATATTCACGGATTTTTCACATTCGCGGGGGTCCGTGGAACGTAACCCCCGTGAATGTGAAGGGACGACTTTATATTGCTAATTGAACGTGTCCTGATATTGAACACGCAATCAATGTGCTATTCAGAAAAGTAACCAAGCCATCTCAAAATGACTGGCAAGGGTTAAAACGTGTTCTGAGATATTTAAGAGGCACCATGGAGTATGGTGTGCTCATAAGTTCACAAGGATGCCATGAACTTCTTTGCTATTGTGATAGTGATTTTGCCCAAGAAAGTTCTGACAGAAAATCAGTGTCAGGAATGGTAATCACTTATGCAGGAACCCCCATATATTGGAAGACCAGAAAACAATCCACCATTGCGTTAAGTTCCACAGAATCCGAATTCAGTGCCTTATCTAATCTGATTTCGGAATTGATTTGGATTAATCAGGTGTTCATTGATTTGGGTAATCCAATACAGGAGCCAGTGAAAGTTTCTGATGTCTCACAAGCGTGCATCCAAATGGTTATTGCTGAAGGAGTAAAATCCCGGACCAAACATGTTGCTATAAGGTACCAGAATGTAAGAGAAGCTGTTCAAGCTGGGTTAATCACTGTGATATATTGCCCATCTGAAGAGAATATTGCTAACCTATTCACAAAACCTTTAGGTCCAATCAAGCATTAGTACCTTTGCAACAAGTTGGGTGTCATAGCAGATGTGTAAAATACATCTCTTTATGCATAAATTTAGAGGGGTGTTAAGGTTTTGAATGTGTAGCCTTTGGAAATTTATGTCATGAAGAGATACCATATATTCCATTTATCTGTAGAGGACAAAGCTGAAGGTTAAACAGCTACGCAGTAGAATAAGACAGCTGATGTTTTTCAGCCAGCTTATCTCAGTATGACTCAGAAAGGAGATACCATACTAGGGATGATGTCAGATGATGTCACCAGTCACCAACTGAATGAAGGGGAGTTGCTAGAACTTGCTAGAAAAGCTAGGAAAACCCTATATAAGTCATGGTGCAAGGCAGCCCACTTCTCTTCTTCAACTGACTTCTTTGACTGACTGCTACCTGTAAGCTTAGCTATTTGAGCAATGATTTTGTTTGTAGTTTAGAATGTAAATAATAAAAGACTGTTAGTTTTTAGACACTAAGTGTGTCCATCTACTCATTGAACATTGAGCACGCTGGAAGCATCTGGAACAGGCTACTCTGCAAACCTAACTGCTGGCTGGGCTCCTGAACACAGACTCCAGCAGGCTGTAGTATGACACCTATTAGATGAGATCAATGTATTTAGTAAGTCCTTGACAAATTGTGAAGTTGAAGGCCTTCACGGCCGGCATCCATAGATTTTCCTTGGGTTTTTTTCCGGGCTATGAGGCCATGTTCTGGAATAGTTTCTTTCTGACGTTTCACCTGCATCTGTGGCTGGCATCCTGAGGAGGCCAGCCATAGATGCAGGCAAAATGTCAGAAAGAAACTATTCCAGAACATGGCCTCACAGCCTGGAAAAAAACCAAGGAAAATCCTTGGAAAATTCTTGTGGTAAGCTTCAATTTTTTTTAGCCAGACTCCATTCTATAACCATGTTAAATTGTAATTACAATTTTGCTTACCTGTAAATACCTTCTACAAGAATGAGAATTTTCTTCCATGCTCTCCGGCTTCGAGGCTGTCCATGTATTACTGCATCCTTCAACATCTTTTCTAAGCTTTGTATATCTGGTTATAAAAATACAAGAAAAATATATGCGAATGATTTAATTAAAAGCAGCCAATAGTTAGCCTGTATCTTTAGCCCTATCTTTCTATAAAATAACCAATGGAGCTTACGTTAAAAAGTATATCAGAAGCAACCATGTCTAAATTTTACACCAAACGTTGGATACTTTGAAAAAAAATCTGTATGAAACATTAATATTATGGTAGTTTCATATATTGTTAATCTAATAACAATGTATTCTAGAACGGTGCTGCTCAAAGTGGTGGCCAGTGGACCAGTGCTGGTTCCTGAGCCATCTGCTGACTGTTCCTGAATGTTTCCAGGAAAGACACAAACTATTGTAGCCACTGGGCACAAATATGGTGTTGGTCCCTGGCACCCTGACATAATGCCCTATCTGCCCTATCACCAGAGAGCTTAAGAAGCACTGATTTCATTTTCCACAATGTCTTTCACTTAAAGCAAATCTGTACATTAAATATTAATTCAGCAGTACTAGCAAGATGTGTTTTTGCTTTCAACTGGAGAGATCTGGGTTCATATTCTTGCTCAGCCATTAAAATCATGGGTAGCTTTCGATGACTCACTGATTTCAATTGAGCCTACTTCACAGGTTTATTGAATATAAAATGGAATATTCTCAGATATGCTGGAGGAGGTTAGGGACACAAATGTAGTAATTATCAGCTGCTATGTATGTTTACAAGTAGAAATTAGTGAAGAACCATTCATTTTATTTTTATTTTATTTATTTATACCCCGCTCTTCAGCCACAAGGCTATCAGAGCGGCTTACAAATTGTTTTTTAAGCAATAGCTATTTACACATCTACACTGCATTAAGCAGTTTCCCATGTGTGTTAAGCTTTAAACATTCTTTAAACATTAAGCAATACAACAGTGAATTAATAGTCAATAGTTTAACCATGCAATACCCTCACTTATTGGATGGAGGACAGAAGCACTGCCCTCGCAAATCAGCCTCGTTCCTAGAACCAGTGTCCAGTCTATACTGTCAGATAAATGTCAATGGTGAAGACCAAGTCACAGCACAGCAGACATCCTCTAGGGGCACCCCCGAGAGGAATGCAGTCAAAGTGGAAACAGCTCTCGTAGAATGTCCACGAACCCGTGGAGGCAGGGGCTTCTTGGCCAGTTCGTAGCAGAGAGCGATGATCGACGTCACCCACTTCGAGAGATGCTGCGACGAGATTGGTGCACCTCGCTTCAAGTCAGCATAGGAGACGAAGAGCTGTGGTGATTGACGGAAAGGAGCAGTCCGTTGTATGTAGAATGCGAGCGCCCTCCGCACATCCATGGAATGGAGGGTAGGCTCGAATTCATCCTTCAGTTCCTGCATCAGGGCAGGCAAGACAATGGGTTGGTTAAGGTGGAAACTGGAGACCACCTTAGGGAGAAAGGAAATGTCCGGTCTCAACACCACCTTATGCTTGTGGAAGCAGGTATAACGAGGGTCTGACCGTAAGGCACACAGCTCTCTAGCTCGACGAGCAGAGGTAATGGCAACCAGGAAAGCAGTCTGCCAAGTCAGTAGTTTGAGGTCGGTAGAAGCCATGAGTTTGAAGCGACATCTCACCAATTGGGAAAGGACGAGTTTGAGGCTCCAGGTTGGAGTCGGGTCGAGCACTGGAGGGTGGAGGTTGATATATCCCTTCAGGAACTTCTTCACCAACGGGTCCTGGAAGGGGGATAGTCGATTCCAAGCTTGGAATTCGACCGAGATAGCTGCCAGATAGCCTCTGAGAGACGAAACCAAGAGCCCTGTTTTTGACAGATGGAGGAGGAACTGAAGAGGCGTCGGTCCTGAGCAAGAATGAGGGTCCGATCCCTGGTCTGCTAGGAACTTCTCAAAGCGGTTCCACTTGTAGAGGTAGGCTTTTTGAGTAGAAGGCTTCCTAGCAGCGTCGATAACCGTCTGGACCTCTCGAGCATTCATTCATTCATTGCTTTGAGGTGTGTGTGTTCATTTGTGTGTGTAAATGTACATATATATATATATATACACACACACACACACACACACACACACGGAGAGGGAGAGGGAGAGAGAGAGGGAGAGGGAGAGAGGGAGAGAAGGCCAGAACTGCTTCAGAACTACTTCAGGACAGAACTACTTCAAGGGCTGCTGAGGACTCATACTACTAGTTATGTCCATCGTGAGGAACTAAAAGAGAACATCCCCTCCAGAAACGAATGTGATTAAGGTTACAGATGTGCTTCCAGATTACTACAGTATAATAACCAGCAGTGCCTTAACAACCAAGGAGACTTTTTCTCCCCCAGTGGTCCTATCCCTCTGCAAACAGTTGCTATTTGAGGTGGTTGTGTGCCTTCAAGTCATTTCTGAATTATGGCGACCCTAAGGCCAATCTATCATGGGGTTTTCTTGGCAGCATTTGTCCAGAGGGTGCTTGCCCTTGCCCTCTTTTGAGGCAGAGAGAGTGGGATCTGTCCAAGGTCACCCAGTGGATTTCCATGGTGAAGCAGGGAATCGAACCCTTGTTTCCCAGTGTCCTAGTCCAACTCTCAAACCATTATACCATACTGGCTCTTCTGAATGTTTATACTATGCTAAAATATATATAGGATCTTGGCCAAAGCATGCATATACCATGATAGTACTGCTGTGGATCTGAACCATTTTGGCATCTTGCACATAGAAACTTCAGTAAGCTACTGTTTCTTGGTTAGAATATTTGATTGCTTTCCAATAGGAAGGAAGTCACATCCCACTCAAGTCAAATACTGGGCTGTATCTTATCCCTTTATTGAGCAATGAACTCCATTCATGGGTGCCTGTGCACCACAGCTGAGGAACATCTATAAATGTTGTATTTAGGAATTAATGGAGGCAAAGTTGCACGCCAAGTATCAATAATGTCATAATAACTCATGTCATTACATTTAAGCACCGAGCAGGAACAATTTCTTGGCCAAATCAGATCAAGATAATTGCACTTATGACTTCCTATAACATGGTTTACCTAATGGTCTCCAATGCCAAGATAACTTAGAGACTAGTGAAATGGAATGAGACACAAGTGCAGGTTTAGGAGGATAAAACAGTTCAGTTCAAATAACATTGTTTAATTCTTCCCTCATTTCTTACTTCTTTGCATTGGAATTATGGAAAAGTCATTACAGTACTACTATTATAACAAACTAAAGTGAAAAATGGGTAACTGTAAAGGCAGTAAAATCTGGACTAATCAATTGGATGACTATCCAGGCTGCAGTGATAGCAAGGCAATACTCCCTCATTCTTCTCCCTTTCTCTTTCATGGCTTTGACTGGGAGCCTGATCTATTGCTGTCAGGAACATGGTCCAGCCATGCTGTTTTGACATGCTTGGGCATATGTTGGTAATGGAGGATGATGGGACATGCTATACAGCTGGGAAGTAAAAGATTGTGTATCATCCATGGTCTGGGATAATGAGCAGGGAAGGAATTAGGAGATGTGTGTGGTTCAAGGTTGTTCTTGTGGGAAACTTGGGATGGAGGAAGAAAGAAGGGTAAGCTCTTGGAAGACAGAATGTTTTGAGTTGCTGACAAATGGGTTGAAAACTTTTGTAACAGTTGAACTGTGTGGGCTTTAAGTATACTGTGTGGCAAGAAAAAAACCTTCAGTCCTGACAACAATTGTGTACTGTGATCAAATCTGCTTGCTAAATAAAGTTCTTCTGAATCTGTTGAGAGCTCCTGTTGGCTAAAGTGGAGTAAGCCAGAACATTACAATCGTGCAGATTGTGATGGAATGCATAACAAATCTACCCTTTGTCTTCTCAGTGGCAAATTATAGAATTGTTATGCTAACTACATCAGCAAAAATATTCCAGATATTTAATTGGTCAAAAATATATTTGGGTTTTCATTAACACATTTCACATTAGTTCTTGAAATATACAAGGTATTACACTTCTTTAGCCTTTAATTCAGAGCCAGGTAGCTGTGCCTCTCCAAATGTTTCTGAACTGCAACTCCCATAATTCCTCGGCACTGGTATTCCAGGAGTTGTAGGACAAAAAGATCTGGAGTGCCACTGTTACCTAACATTGCTTCATTTTGCAGCATTTGTAAAATGACATTTTAATAAATTATAGTGCCAAACCATCAAAGCAGCTAGTTGCTATTATAGTTTCAGGACTTTATCACACTACACTGTTATAGTGCTATTATTCCACTTTAACTGCTCTGGCTGCCTCCTGTGGAATTCTGGGGTTTGCAGTTTAGTGAGGCCTAAGAGCTCTCTGGTTGAGAAGGCTAAATGCCCCTCCCTAAACTGCAAATCCCAGGTTTCCACAGGAGGCAGCCAGAGCAGTTAAAGTGGAATAATAATGCTATTAACAGTGTAGTGTGATAAGTTACTCTTTCCTTCCATATTTCTCAAAACAAACTACACTTTTAAAATCAAATGAATGATTCAAGTAACCAGTTTGTGCAACAAAACACACTTTCCTCCAGTTCACTTTGTCACACCCACTACATAATATGATGCACAGCATAAACTATCACCTGAACCATGTGAGATTCCCTCCATCATGATTTAGTGATGTTACAGCCTTACAAAATTACAGAAGTACAGTAACTGAAAATTACTATTACACTACAGGAGGAATAAACATGGTAAGGGAGAGCATGGGCAGGTCCTAAATCATATATTGTATAGTGCTTTACAAGGTTAGGGTTGGGGACAGGTAGCCAGAGACCAAGGGAGACTACTGTAACAAGGGAGATACAGTATTATAAGAAGTGATTCATATGCTGCCTATTAGTGTCACAGAGCTTGTAAACAATTAAAAGAACTAGTAGCTGGTAACTGATTCTTTTTCTTTTTGCCAATAACAAAGACATAACTAAATTACAATTCTAACTTAATGGGGGATAACTTCCCTCTGGAGTGCTTCTCATGCTGCAGTGGAAAGGGAAAATTGTTCTCTCTTGTACTTAAGCTGGATTCCACTGTTTTCACCAGTAGATGTCTAGTGCCAGATATAATCACTGGTATCTATATTTTTCTTTTATGGATCATATGTTTTCATATCCTGCTCTAGTAGTCCCCTCTATTAGGAAGTTTGTTGTTGCTGGAATACCCGTAGGGGTTGTGGCAGCCTCTCCTACCAAGTTTACCAAATGCTATAGAAATCTAAACTATCTATCTATCTATCTATCTATCTGAACCATCCATATTTCCTGCCTTTCTTATTAGGCTTCAGAAGTACAGTAGCACCCCTGCATCCGCTGATTCATCAAACTGATTCAACTGATTTTCCTTGGGTTTTTTCCAGGCTGTGAGGCCGTGTTCTGGAGTACAGTTGCCCCTCCACATTCGCAACGTTCACATTCGCGGTTTTGATCATTCGCGGAAAGCTGCCTGCGCCCCCCCCCCCGCTGCTCAACATCCCACTCCCTTCCCAAGGCAGCCAGGGTCTTCTCAGGAAGCTCCTCGTTGCCCTGGGAAGGCGGGGTGGGACCCAGCTGGCGCGCTTGCACTACACCCCACTCCCTTCCCAAGGCAGCCAGGGGCTTCTCAGGAGGCTCCTCGCTGCCTTGGGAAGGGGGGGGGTGGGACTCAGCTGGCGCGCTCACGCTAAACCCCACTCCCTTCTCAAGGCAGCCAGAGGCTTCTCAGGAGGCCCCTGGCTGCCTTGGAAAGGGGGGTGGTATGACCCAGCTGGCGCGCTCGCGCTACACCCCACTCCCTTCCCAAGGCAGCCAGGGGCTTCTCAGGAAGCTCCTTGCTGCCTTGGGAAGGGACTGGGGTGGAAAACCGCTCGCCGGCAGGCTCATTTCTTATTCACGGTTTTTTCACATTTGCGGGGGTTGTCTGCCCTTAACCCCTGCGAATGTGAAGGAATGATTGTAGTTTCTTTCTGACATTTCGCTTGCATCTGTGGCTGGCATCTTCTCTGAAGATGCCAGCCACAGATGCAGGCGAAACGTCAGAAAGAAACTACTCCAGAACACGGCCTTATAGCCCGGAAAAACCCCCAAGGAAAATGTATGGATGCCGGCCATGAAAGCCTTCGACTTCACACTGATTCAATTGTCCATGGTTGGTGACAGCGGGGGGGATGGATGCGGGGGAGGGGAGGAGGCTTCCAGATGGTTTCTGTGGCAGAAATGGCAGTGGAAGGGCGAAGGGAGGGGAGGAAAGGTCTTGCCTCCCTTCTCCTCCCCATGGCTCTGATGAGTGCGAAGGGAGGGCGAAGGGAGGGGGTGGAGCTCCAGTGGTGACTGGAGGGTGAAGGGAAGGGAGGAAAGGTCTCTCCTCCCTTCTCCCTCCCCCCCTTGGCTCTAGTGAGTGCAAAGGGAGCAATGCTCTGGTGGTGACGGGAGGGCGAAAGGAAGGGGGGAGAGGTCTCACCTCCCTTCTCCCCACCCCTAGCCCTGACTCCAGTGACTTCAGCGAGGGGGCAAAGTTCTGGTGGCACCAGAGATCCAGTGGCTCCAATGGCAGCAGGAGGGGTGATGGGAGGGGAGGAGAGGTGTTGTTTCCCTTCTCCCCCTGGCATGGCTTCCACGGTGGCAATGGTGACAATTGGCAATGATGTGTGATCTGCGGATTTCACCATCTGCGGTGGGGCTTGGAACCAATCCCCCATGGATGCGGGGGTCCTACTGTATTTAACCTAATAGCCTTGTACAGTAGGTTTATTCTAGGAATGTAATACTACAGTTCAGACATGGGGGATAGATTACATAAAATACAAAACAAAACAGAGTAAAATGTTCAGGGCAGGGCAGCAGAATCTCAAACCCAACATAAGGACAATTAGTAAAATTCAAAGTATACTTTAAAAGCCTAGTGAAAATAAATTGGCATTGACACTGCCACCACCATCACTACCACCACAGATGCCAGGCAAAGCTTTTTGGGAGAACATTTAACAACTGGATCATTGTCATAGAGATCATCTCATAAAGCATCATTCTCACTTTGTCCACAACCATCTATTGACCTTCAATGTTGAGCAGCCGTTTGAACATGTTCCCCACAACTCAATGGAACATGCTAGGCAGTAAACCTGTTTTTATTTGTAACAAAGCCAAACAATTATTTACTGCTGCTAGGAAAAATACCACACTAGGATTCTAAGTACCAATGTTGTCCTCTAGCATACACTATTTTAAAAATATGAAGCAGATGCTATATAGTGTATGTATTCAAGGACATACAGTAGCAGTGAGTCTGTTTCAGCAGAAAAAGATATAAAGGAATCCTATAGCACCTTTGAGATTGAGAAAGAATCTAGGCTTTTTGGATTCCAGTCCATTTCAACAGACCCATGAAGGGAAGCCTCTGTGAACGGACATACAAACCAATGAGGGGAAGGGGGAGAGTGTGAACTGTAACAGAAATGCAAAATATGCAGGTATGGTGATGGGGTGATAAGTTCCGTTTCAACAATCATTAAATAAACCCACCATCATCAAAATAAACACATTGCCCCCAACTGTTGTACTAAAATAAAGGCCAATACTAGCTCTTACATAATTTATTTATTACAAGTATTTTAACCCATTTTTCATCTTAAGATACTAAGATAGTAAACAAAAAGTTAAGAATAAAAATATTCCAAAATATTATATATACAATGAAGTACAATAAAAGACAGATTAAAGTCTAAAAACTGAAGTAGCTTAAGTTCAAACCAGCGTCTATGGTTGGCAGAATGATGATAACTTCTGATCTGTCAGGGTGGGGAATGTCAACAAAACAAAAACCATCTATTGTAATGTTTTGGAGTCTGTGTAAACTTCAGCTAGAAATTTCAAAAGTGCATTGATAATATTCATCTAATTAATTTGTGAATACATACAGTACATGTAAGTTTTCTTGCTCTCTCTTTCTTTCATACAGTAGAGTACTTAAAACAGGATTTTTTTAAAAAAATTGTGCATAGATACTCAGAAAAATGTTGTTCGGAAAAATTTAGTTTGCAATGAAGTACAGTCGTCCCTTCACATTCGTGGGGGTTATGTTCAGAAGACCCCCACAAATATGAAAAATCTGTGAATAATAACAGCCCTCCCCCACCCTCCCGAAAGTGGCGATCAGACCTTCAGAGGCCCGGTCACCAATTTCCCCCGCCTCCCCTCCCTTCCTAAAGTGGCAATTGGGCCTTCAGAGGCCCGGCCGCCACTTTCCCCTGCATCCCCTCCCTTCCTAAAGTGGTGACCAGGCCTTCAGAGGCCCGGTCGCACTTTCCCTCGCCTCTCCTCCTTCCCAAAAGTGGCGATTGGGCCTTCAGAGGCCTGGTCGCCACTTTCCCCCCCGCCTCCCCTCACGTCAAACCGCGAATATGTGGAACCACGAGTGTGGAGGCCGCGAATGTGGAGGGAGGACTGTATCCAGTTCTAATTATTATGCCTGTCAATATGCGAAATAAGCTTTTGAGGACTTGAGACTACATAACAGTTTTGGTGGGCTGAACCTCTGAGGGGAATGACAACGCATTAAAAACACTGTTAGCATTTTACAAGTTAACTGAATTTTCCACCACTGTTGTGGGGCCCATCTACACAAGGGAAAAAAATCCAAAGTACCTTGTAATATTGGCATCTTGTAGCAGCAGTGATATATCTAAATGGTTTTCCTGGCCTTGGAAGCCCCCATAAGCCTTGCATTCCTAATGGCAGCTGAGAGTGATTTATTCGCGCACTAGTTCTTCACCACTCCCTTTTTTTTAATTAAAAAAAAGTCATCCCAAGGTGTGCTGGTGTGATAGAGTGACTTTCCAATTTTATAGGAAAGCAAAACAGAAAATCTTCATCTTGTTTTATCACCTTAGTGAGCAATCGCTAAAGCAAAAATCCAACATGGCAGCAGCCAGCTCTTGTTGCCCTTCTAGCAAGCCCTGCCCCCGTTCTCACCTGGCCAATCCACGTTGTGCTTCCCTTTGAATTCCCTGTTGTTCGATAGTCCAAATGAGCAGGAATACGCACCCCCCTCATGGTTTTTAAAAAAGTACGGGAAAATCTGTGAAAGCTTTTACAGCATTGTTTTTGCAGTTTTGGGGGCCCCTCCTTCTGAATAGCGCAGCGCAGCACAGATTGGTGCTGGATCCCATTTAGACAGGTAGCATTCCCAGCAAATTCCATGAGGGGTGTTTTCACAGTTTAGGCAGGACCGTGGTTTCTGTTGAACTAGCAATTTATTTCTACTTTTCCTTCAACTTTATTTACTAAGATCATTGGCTCATGCTTATCAGACAATATGTGAACTGATGATTAGAAGATAGTTGTGTGTGGAAATGAGGACTAAAAATAGCAGTGCCATCAGATGCGATAACATCGTTATCTCCAACACCTGTCCAAATCGTGCACATAATAAGCTGGCCTAGATGCAATGCAAAACCATAGTTTGCTATTTTAAAAAACAATGACTCTCAGCCAGCCTTGAGCTTGCACAGTACCCCGCCTCTGCCCTAATGTGGCTGTAGAGAGGAGGAGTTTGAAAGCTTCTGTTTTTCTTAATTTTAACTACAGCTTGCTATGTTGTTTGAACCTGGACAAATTGTGATTAATCTTAAGTATGGATAGCTGAAACAAAGTTAACTTACTTCAACTAATAATAGAGATATGATGAACTACAGTTTAGGATGTAGATAACATGTTGAAACTCTTGTTCACTTACAATAGAAATGGAACCTAATCTAATCTTTTCCTTGAGGTCATTTCAGAAGAAAAGACTGGAGAGTATGTGAGCTTGAGACTGAATCATGGGACTTCATATTTGTTATGCAACACAATGGTATTTTGCAATGGTGGGCTCCCCAGATGTTGTTGGGCTCCATGTTCCAGCATCTTCACAAGCATAGCTAAGGTTGAGGAATGCTGAGAGTTGCAGTCCAACAACATCTGGAGGGCTGCATAATCTCCATCCATAATATAGTGTTATGTGTAAACCAGAGTAGTGTCTTACTGGTTTCTGAAATGAACTGCAGGAGAATTCTCAGTATCTACTGGGAATTATCTATTTATTTACTTACACTGAACTCAAAATATTTTGGGAGGAAGATGATTCATGTGCTCAGATTGTTTTAAACCCATTATATACAGGAGCACCCCCGTATCTGCAGGGGATTGGATCCGCTCCCCCCTGCAGATGGTTAATTCCACAGATAATAGCGAACGTCATCCACCACCCCCGCTGCACAATCGCTCCTTCCCCTTTCCTTCCTCCTCCATCCTGCCAGGGCCCTGCCGTGACCTGAGATCTCCTGGGAGGAGGGAGGGGGCAGGCACGATCACTCCTGCCCCCCTTCCTCCTTCATTTGGCCAGGGCCCCCGCCACGAGTGGAGCCATCCCAGGGGAAGGGAGGGAGAAGCAAGATTCCTCCTCCCTTCTCTCCCATCGCCAACCACAGATAATTGAATCCATGGTTGGCAAATCAGCAGATGCAGGGGTGCTACAGTAGTCTAAAAAACATAAGAGAGGGGTCTTTTTATTTCCAAGCAGAAAAGATAGTGCTATGTGTGAATATGGATTCCATCCATTAAAACAGCTTCTATTACAAAACTCAGACAAGAATAGCATATCTGAAATGAACACATAATGTTTTACCCTCATGGGGATAACCTGGGTAAGAGAAAAAAAGTGGAGCTGCACTGTCAAATATTAATTTCCAAAGGAGATCCTACATTAGTCTGCTATAGCTAGATCAATAAAGCATCCTGTAGCACCTTTATGATTAGCAAATTTATTATAGCAGGAGCTTTGGAAACTCCAGTCCAGTGCTTCATTGAGTACACTCTTTGGGTTCAAATAAATAAACAGTGCACGTTTGGAAGGGAAATGTTGACAATGAGGTCAGAGCAAATTAGGATGCAAAGAGTACTAACAGTAACTATTACATTATTAACATGGGTCATTCACAAAACTACTGATGATAACACAAACATCTTGATAATAGATAGGACATGTTAACACAAGTAGTGTGATTAGTATCTGCTATCAGATATTAATGACTACTCAGCAGTTTCTTCCTGTGATCTGCCTTTGAAGTTTCTATGTGTTATAGAACAATAGTCTTGTTTCCAGTGAAAGGCCAGTATTAACTGCTATTGTTACTACTTTCTGCATCTAAATTAGTTATGACCTCACTGTCAGCATCCCATCCTCAGCCATGTGGTTTATATACAGTATACACCTGAATACTCCTTCCATTATTCTCAGTTCATCTAATGCAGTGGATGGGAGCCTACAAACCTCATGTTATAGGTAATAATTCTGCTGGTTTTAGAAGTGCCACAGGATGCTTTGTTGTAAAAAATGAACTGGAGTACAAGGGTCTTGTTGAGAGTGTACGAGTGCTTTATGCATATGATGCACATACCATATGCCCCATATGCTCATTTCATGTGCATTATATACAGAGATTATGTGTGTGTGAGAGAGAGGGAGAGATGTGAAGCTGCTTTCAAATCTGTAGAATTCGAAGTTTCCACTTCAGTTTTTTTCTCTGTGAACTCTTCACCTTTCTGGGAAAATTTCTTAACTGTCACCTCATATCTAAATCCTGTCTCTAAATTCCAGTGTATGATTTCTAATTTGGTTTCTGTTTCTTTAGGTATGGGAATTCTCAGTGAAAATTTGAGAGATTTTCCTATTCTAACCAAGCTTGAGAGATGCCTCCAAGGAATGGCTATTAATCTTGCTTCTTTCATTTAAACCTATGTTATATCATCATATTCCACCCTGCCAACTAAATAACCAAATATATAATTTACATTTCAATCCAGTGGCCAGAAAACAAACTTATAAATAACTGGACTTGTTAAATCATTTTAAAGAGGCTAATGAAATGATGGAACAATTTGCTTTTGAAATCCAGATAGCTAACAATAGAGCAGTGTACAATACGACACCTATATCTGCGGGGATATGTTCCTGGACTTACCGTAGAAAGGCAAAACCACGGATGATAGGGAACCCTACTGAAATGAATGACTTCCAGTCCAAGCATACCATAGAATTGTGCTGGAGGACCTAGAAATTCCCAGAGAGAACTCCTCTCGAGGCATTTTCTAGGTCCTCCAGCATGATTATGGTCAACGTCTGGTGGAAGCATACAATAGAATCACGTTAGAGGACCTAGAAAATGCAAAGAAATGTCAATACAAGTACCATGGGGCAATATGAGTGAATAATATGGACATGAACTATGTAGAACGTGCACAACATGCTATAGATATTCATTTTTGGATGAATAACAGGTAAACTTGGGATCAGTTGCAAAGCTAGAATTCTCTCTCTCTCTCTGGCTTCTCTTCGCAAACGAAGATTCAGGAAGGACTCATCCCGCGCTTTCTGCAAGCGTGCTGATGACTAAAAAGGCCAATCTGAGATAGACAAGTCCTGTTGCAGAAAGCACAGCAGAAGGTTTCCTTGGGTGATGTTTCTGGGTTGTGATTTTTTTCTGCGTTGCCGTTTCTCTTCAAGACTTGTTCGGCGAGAGTTCTCAAATAAGGCTGCAGCATTGTGGATAGTGTCTCCAAGCCTCCCGATGTGAGGCCAGGGTGGACCATTGTTGGTGATCAATTTGGCCAAGCCTGAGGTGTTGTTTCAGGGAGTCCTTGTATCACTTTTTTGGAGCACCCCTCTTACGCTGATCCATGGCGAGGTCACCGTAGAGTAGTATTTTTGGGAGGCAATGGTCCTCCATCCTAGAAACATGCCCTGCCCAGTGCAGCTGTGTTCTCAATATCATGGCCTCAATGCTGGTGATCCCTGCTTGCTCAAGGACAGCAACATTCGTCACATAGTCAGTCCAGTGTATATTTAGGATTGTGCGTAAACAGCACTGATGGAAGCATTCGAGGAGTCGTAAGTGGTGACGATAGGTGACCCATGTTTCAGACCCATAAAGGAGAATAGACAGTACAATGGCTCTATACACACTGATTTTTGTGTTTCGCCTCAGGTGTTCATTACTCCAGACTCTTTTGTAAAGTCTTCCAAATGCACTATGTGCCTTTGCTGATCTGTGATCAATCTCTTTGTCAATCTTGGCATCTGAGGAGATGATGCTTCCCAGGTAGGTGAACTGCTGAACGGACTTAAGCGCAGAATTGCCGACAGCAATGTGGTGGTGGTGGTGTTCATCCTGTGGTGCAGGCTGGTAAAGAACTTCCGTTTTCTTCAGGTTGACTTCCAGCCCAAACAGCTCTGTAGCTGTTGCAAAGCAGGATGTTAGGCGCTGCAGAGCTGCTTCTGTGTGGGCAACAAGGGCAGCATCATCAGCGAAGAGCAGCTCACAGACTAGATAGTTTAGAGTCTTAGTGCGAGCCCTCAGACAGCTTAAGTTAAACAAGCTACCATCAGTACGGTAACGTATATAGATGCCGTCATCTTCTTTGAGCTCTGCCGTAGCCTTTTGGAGCATCATGCTGAAGAAGATTATAAATAAAGTTGGCGCAAGAACACAACCTTGCTTCACTCATTAGATATCAGAAAGGGCTCTGAAAGAGCATCACCATATCTGACTTGACCGCGCTGGCCCTTGTGTAGCAAGATAATCATTTTAAGGAATTTGGGGGGACATCCTAGTCTTTCCAGGATCTGCCACAGACCTTTCCTACTCACAGTGTCGAAGGCTTTGGTGAGGTCAACAAATGTTACATGGAGACCCTTGTTCTGCTCTCTACATTTCTCTTGCAGTTGTCTAAGGGCAAATACCATATCTGTAGTACTCCTATTGGCTCTGAAGCCACATTGGCTTTCAGGAAGAAGTTCTTCTGCAATGGCAGGAACTAATCTGTTCAGGAGTATCCTTGCAAGGATTTTTCCAGCAATAGAGAGCAGTGTTATGCCTCAACAGTTTGAGCAATCAGATTTTGCTCCTTTTTTCTTGTACAGGGTGATGATGACTGCATCTCAAAGATCTGATGGCAGTTCCCCCTTTTCCCAGCAATTCACAAGGAGTTCGTGGAATTTATCATGGACTACATGACCTCTGTGTTTCCAAACTTCAGGTGGGATTTCATCAATCCCAGCTGCCTTGCCGTTTTTCATCTGTTGTATGGCCTTAAGGGTCTCTTCCAAAGTGAGTGCTATGTCCAATTCATTTTTCATCAGTTTTTGTATCATATGTTGGATAGCTGAGCCTTGGACTACTCGGTTGGCACTAAAGAGACTTTGAAAGTGTTCAGCCCATCGATTCAGGATGGAGGCTTTATCAGTAATTAATGTTTTACCATCTGTTCTGTATAAGGAGCTTTGGACCTGATAAGTAGGTCCAAACACTGCTTTAAGAGCTTCATAAAATCCTCTATGATCCCCCAGATCTGCACAGCATTGTGTCTTTTCTGCTATATTGATCCACCACTTGTTCTGCATGTCTCTGAGTTTTTGTTGGAGTTTACTACATGTGAGATGGAAGGCTGCTTTTCTTACATGGCAAGTTGGCTGGACGAGGTATGCCTGGTGAGCAGCTCTCTTCTTTGCCAACAGCTCCTGGATCTCTTGGTTGTTTTCATCAAACCAGTCTTGATTTTTCTTGTGGGAGAACCCGAGGGATTCTTCCGCAGACTGGAGGATACTGTTTTTGATATGTTGCCAAAGCACTGTAGGATTAGATAATAACACATCCTCTAATTGTCCTGATTTGGCAGGGACAGTCCGTATTCATCCTATACCATCCCACTGTTCTATCTGCTTTTAAAATGCCCAGTTTCTCTCTTCTCTCATTTCCCCCTTTTGTTTTCAGCTTACTTTGGCTGCAAAATGAGTTCAAAGTGCAATTTCGTTTGCACCCAATAAACTCAGCAGGGGGAGAAGAGAGGAATTTTTGCCCTGCCCTGTGGACTCAGGCAAAACAAAACTGCTGTAGCCTCTCCTAGCTTGTATATTCTTCCTCATTAATAACTTTTGCTGTCTTGACCACTCTCTGATGTTTCTTGGCCACATGTGTTCCAGTTTTCACCTGTGAAATGTTGGAGGATATGGAACTATAGAAATATATTTAAATTATCTCTATACAAGACTTTCATTTTTCAGTCCTCTTTTACCACCTAGTTTAGGGTACACTATTGCTACAAATATTGGTATACTAACAAACTGCTGAACAATGTCTGTAGGACAGATTGCTCAGTACAGAGTTTACAAATGTGTTCATAAAAATTTAACTGAAGCCCCTAGATTTTTAAGTCACTTTTGAGTTAGCCTTTGCACATATTGTTTAATAATATTAAAGGTTTTATTAGAGCCAGCATGAAATAGTGGGTTGAGTATTGGTCTAGAACATGGGAGACAACAGTTTGAATCCGCACGCAGCCATGAAAACCCTATGGGGAACCTCAGGCAAGTCATACTCTCTCAGCCTCAGATAAAGGCAATGGCAAACCCCCTCTGAACAATTTTGCTTAGAAAACCCTGTGAACTGGTGACCCTAGGTAAGAAACTGATTGAAGGCACACAACAACAACAACAACAACAACAACGGTTTTATTACACTACACAGAAAAGCCTCATCCAAAAATGATGAGATAAAATTTGAAATAAAGCTTCAACCTAGGCTAAGCTGATCACCTTTTTCATGAAAACTATGTGACAGAAGATCCCTTGCGTGGCCATGTTACTTTCATTTCACTGGAATATCTGTTACACAAATACCTGGTATTAATACTTACTGTTGTGTTTAAAAACTCTGATTGTAGCACCTGAGAGCCGTGCACCAAGAATAAGTGAAGAATGGTTCAGTTCATCACTTAAAATAAGACATCCCTGTAAAAGTAAATAATGAGCAACATGGAATTTGAATAAACATATTAATCCACAGTCTTGTTCTAAAATATTATTGTAAAAACCCAAAACTATCTTTTACATTATTTATTTATTACAGGTATTTTAACCCATCCTTCATCCTAAGATGCTAAGGTCATAAACAAAAACCAAAAATCAAAATATTCCAAAAATACAATACAATATAAACATCAAACTACAATAATAACAGATTAGAGTCTAAAATTGAAGCAGTCTATATTCACACTAAATATTCTGCAAAGTATTTACTTGAGAAATGCTCATATAGACACACAAGCCATGTATCAAGCAAACAGAATGGGTATTAGCCAGCAGGAATGTCTTCAGCGCAAAGCTCATTCTAAGAGTAAGCAGCTGCCTAAACTGGGCTAGTTTGTAGAACTGAAAGCTTTCACCAGCTTCCAACATACAGATGACATGGTTCTAAAATTTTTATTTCCTCTTTGCTCCTTCTGCCACACCTGCTTTTAAAAACATGTATGCTTGACAAAGAGAACACAGTCCTGAAAGCTTGAACAGAAAGCCTTTTAGTTGGCCTATTGGAAGTATTATCACAACATGCATTTTGAAATTTGTCTTATGGTCAACACAGCCACCCCGCATTTTGTATGACTTGAAGAATTTAGCTGTTCAGCAGTGGGACCCTACACTTGAAGAAGTGGCATTTATACCACCATGAACTGGGGTGTATTTTCTGAGGGATCATTCCTTCAACTCAAAGGTAAAAACAGTAACAACAAAATGGCCCTTAAGGTTCCCGGCAGGTGGCAAAGATAGTGTTATTCTTAAAGATGTCCACTCACCTTCCCAACTAATGCTGGAATATTCATAGAATTTGTAGCAAATCCCATCCCAAATGTCAGAGAGGCTTCAACACCCAGAAACTGTGCCACCATTTTTTCTAACTCCACATGTTTATCAAGGTTGCCTGTTTTAAACAAGTAAGAATAGTTTTAAACATGTTATTAGTAAATCCCATGAAAATCTAAGCAGATATATATCCAAAGTATTGCTTCAAAACTTGTGTGACATTTAAGTGAAACAGAGAGCAGAAACTGTTTTTATTGATACATACAGACTGTTCTTTAATATCAAGTGTGCATTTCCCTTCTTATGTGAACCGTGGACTATGATACTGAAGGATAAGGCCTGACAAAGTAGATTAACCTGCTTTAAATGAGTAAAACTAGATAGCAGTATGACAATGGCACTATGCAAATATAGTCCTACGTCACTAGTCCCACCTCCAAAGTCCACATGTTGAATATCAATGTCGGCACTGTTTAAATATACCACATGGATACTGGAGGCTGTAGGAAGTCATAAACTTTATTGTATATAGCCAATTGCCTTTATAATGTATATAAAATTGCCTATATAATGTATATATAATGTATATAAAACCATGAATAAAATTCACAATAAAATATTAAACATAACATTAAAACTTTTTAACAAATCCTGTAAAAACATCAAAAAGAATAAAGATTGATTTTTATAATACAATATGTTTCTTAATAAAGCGAGCACATAGTTTCTTAGCTGGCAATGCAAAATGGGCTACTGAATATGTGACAAATAGGTTTGTATCAGCTAGCAATGCCACAACTACTTCCTGAGATGAGCAGTCTGTATATAACTGAATAATAGGAGACACAAAGCTTTGTCTAGGAGCAGAATAGAGAAGGAAGAACAACAAATAATGGGTTATGTCCTCAGTCTGGTTACAACCAAAAACACATTTTCTGTCTAGCACTGGAATACCTCAAAATCTCCCTTCAGGATATGCAGAAGTTATCTGTTGAAGTCTACGTTCTGTGAAAGCTATTCTGATCTGGTGAAATGTTAGCATTTCAAAGTACTGTGGCCTTGCATGATTGATCTGAATCTATGGGTACCAAATGGAGAAACGTGCCCCAACTATGGCTGCCCTGTCTTGGTTAGCATCATGATCAAAAATCCAGTTTTTGAGATCGATAGGACTAAGTCTTAAGTATTTCTCTTTATCAAGGTTGTAAACTTTTAACTTGTCTTGACACAATTGTGCCCAACCTCCAGTCCTCAGTTTCTCCAGCCAGCAAAGTTTGTTGAGGGAGTGATCCTCAAGACCATTTAATCTGTGGATGTTGGAGGCAGTGTGACTTATTTATACACAAGGACAACTTTTGGGCCGATGACCATTAGGAATATAGGCTGGAGAAAGAGGGGGAAATAACCCCTTCCTTCCTGCAGTCCTCTTAGTGCCCACAAAATCATCTCTGAGCTTTTGCTTGGCCAAAGAAGGCTTTCATCTTAAGGCTGAGGTCTGACATGACTGTTGGCAAAGTGCAATTTTCTACCAGGGTCACTTTGCTGATACTTCAAGGCGTAACAGTCCCCTAGGTTTTATAGGGCTTCAAAGGCTAGCAGGCCCAGCTCTGTCCACAGCTAGTATGTATACTCCAAATGACCTGATTTGACAGGGACAGTCCTGATTAATCCTCTGCCACCTCACCTTTTCAGCTGCTTTTAAAATGTCCCTGGTCTCTCTCCGCCTCTCACTTTCTCCTTTCATCATTGGTCACTGCAAACTGAGTTAAAAATGCAAAAGTAGTTTGTACTCAATTAACTAAGTGAGTGGAGAGGAGAGGAGGGTGCCAATTCTTGCCCCTCCCTGTGGGCCCAGCAAGCTATTTCATCTTCTAGCTGCTGTGTTCTTCCTCATTAATAACTTCTGCTGTTTTGTTCAAACTCGGGTACTGCTTGGCAACACGTCCCAGTTTTCATCTGTGGAATGTTGGAGGGTATGATAGTGATTGGTCACAGAGCGGTTACCCCCATGAGCTATCCAGCTTACCTTGCATGCCCAAGGGAGGAGGAGAAGCATGCATGATCCCCTGAGAAAGGCAGAAACTGCTTCCTTGTTTCAAGGTGTCTACAGACAGCTGGGTGGCTCCTGGGTCCACTCCTGTGGTGAACAAGGGGCTGGAGGGGAAGAGCTGTACCTGGAAGTCTATAACTGTAACACACAAGTGGGCAAAAGGCATTGCACAAGGAGGTATAGGATACCTCCTTTTGCAATCGTTTTAAACTTACTTAGGCTGCTACAACTGGGGGCTATGCCAGAGTAAATCACCTACAAGATTCTGGCTTTAGGGTTTAGCACTGTAAGGGGCAATGACGGGATAAAGAATATTTGGCCCTCTTTAATGTATGACCAAGTGAAAAGATGCAACAACTGCCAAAGGACATACCCACACTACACATTAAAACTGTACTGCAGAAAATAATACCACCAGGGTGGTGGGAGAGACGGTATAATATGTGCTCCACATTTTCACAAGACACTTTCAATTTTCAAAAAAACCAACAAAACAAAAACAAAAACAAAAACAATTTCAAATCATTTCATATTTTTTTTGTAAAGGAAAAAGAACATCTGTTTCCGTATGGATGTTACCATTCATTTACAGCCCACACTATACTCTTACTTCTGTGCAGAAATTTGGGATGGGTAATAAAGAATCCATAAGCACCATGAAAATTATTTATTTATTTTAAAATATTTATTAGCACTCTAGTAGTTTAAAACGACTCTCTGAGAGTGGTTTACAGAACTGAAAGCAAAAACAAATAAAAATCCAGAATATGCAATACAAGCTATTAAAAAAAACCTCTAGAGAAAGAAAGAAAAGTACAAAACAATGTCCCAACAAAAAACATTAATTTAAGACAGCTATAATGCTCACTGAAATGCCTAGCAATTGGTGCTGGAAAAATATCAGATGTGACATCAAGTGAGACCGCTTGGGGAAAGGCATTCCATGTAAGTGCCTCCACAGTTGAAAAAGTCCTCTCTCCAAGTTACCCATGTGTGCAGAAACCTTGAATTCTTCATAACCAAGTGCAACAGATCCTGTCAATGTATTGCTCTTCTTTAATTAAATTATAGAGATGCTCATTTTCTTGACTCAGTTCTTCTAAAAAGCAAATTTCTCTTTTCCACATGAAAATACTGCAGGCTACATACTATTCCTATGCCCAGATAGTAAAACCTTATTTTTATCTCTATGTTCATGACTTCCCCCAATTTTTCTAGAGTAACAGGACGCTAACATTGCCCTTAACATACTTGGATAGCTTAGAGTAGAACTGCTTTTAGCTCCCATTTCTAAGAAAGTGATAACTGAACGAAAACCAAAACAACCCATTTATTTATGTATTATTTTATTTAGTTCACTTATTTCCTGCTTTTCTATCAAAACGGTGCTCAAGATGCTCATTTATGCTGTAAAGTTTCTTATATATATACCAAATTGATCAGTTATATTTTCCAGTTGGTTGCAGAGATCCTGAGAGCATAAAGATGGGGAGAGGGAATTTTCACCTATTCTTACCTTCTCCTTGTTAAAAAAAATTCTGCTGGGGAGGATTGCAGAACCTTCCAAAACAGTGTGAAAGGCAGTGTGGAAGCAAGCGTGGGGAAATCCACCTCCACTCCTGTGAGCGGGAGCCATTTGCAGGAGGAAGGCTACAATGAATCCAAGGTAGCTGATGGCCAAATCTTCCCTACAAGCCTTCAGAATTTCTAGAAGTCTAACTGCTTTAGTTTTTTTTAGTTTGCACTATTTTGAGTCAAGTTATCTAACACTTCAAGCTGTTCAAAGAAACTAAGGCAGTGCTATTTCCTGCAATTAGCAAAATTGCCTTCAGGAGGTTATAAAAGCACAAGGTTATGAAAGCATGCTGTCATCAGAAAAACCAAACTGAGCATTCCCCAACAAATATGCAGCAATAACTACATAACACTGGCTCTTAGACCACAGTGAGAACCAATTCTTGATTCAGTTTTGCAAAAACCAAACCTGATTGACAAGGGTGTGCAAGACCAGCCCTTTTACTCTGCACACTTCTAATTAGAATGGAACCTCTGTGGGTGGTAGGTGAGGTGTTAAGTAACACTATGAGGCACCAACCAGATCTTATCACTGGGAGGATTGTGACAAGAAATACTGGGTGGGGACAAAAAAGCCCAGTTCAGTTTCATCAAATTTCTGTGTCCAATTTCAAAGCAAAATGGCTATAAGTAAAGTGTACCTATGTTAACAACTATGTGTGATTCCCCTCGAAACTATGCAGGAACCTACAGTATATGCTCAAAGGTGATAGGTGCAGAAGATATTACATCAGGGTAAACAATTTGGGTGGGTCCAGGTGGATAACATTCTGCCCCTTGGCACTCCTTGGGGGCATCATGGACTGCCTAAAATATCAAAAGTCAGAAAAACAAAACCAAAAGTGGCTAGAAGTCTGTTTTTCGAAAATGAGTATATTATTGATGTTAAATGGTACACAAGGGCCTGGCACAAATTTAAAAGGAGAATCTTGGATGCTTCCAGGAGAGGCTATTCACCCTTTTTGCCAGAAGAAAGACAATTGGGGGGGGGGCTTTGAAATGAGCCTGGGGATGGGTGTGGCCCAGAGCGACACTTTGTCCACCCCATGATCCATCCTCTAACATTGCCTTTAGTGGAAGAACTGAACTTGAATTACTAGAACTAGCCCCCTCTGGCTTTTCTTCGCAAACGAAGATTCAGGAAGGACTCATCCTGCGCTTTCTGCAAGCACGCTGATGACTAAAAAGGCCAATCTGAGATAAACAAGTCCGGTTGCAGAAAGCACAGCAGAGGGTCTCCTTGGGTGATGTTTCCGGGTTGGGATTCTTTCTGCGTTGTCGTTTCTCTTCAAGACTTGTTTGGCATGAGTTCTCAAATAAGGCTGCAGCATTGTGGATAGTGCGTCTCTGTGCCTCCCGATGTGAGGCCATGGCGGACCACTATTGGTGATCAATTTGGCCGAGCCTGAGATGTTGTTTCAGGGAGTCCTTGTATCGCTTTTTTGGAGCGCCCCTCTTACGCTGACCCGTGGCAAGTTCACCGTAGAGTAGTATTTTTGGGAGGCGATGGTCCTCCATCCTAGAAACGTGCCCTGCCCAGCGCAGCTGCGTTCTCAATATCATGGCCTAGCAATGTCAACTAAAAATAAAAGAGCCAATGTGGGATTTGCACTTTAGAGAAGGTATTTAGAATTCTAAATGAACCAGTGAGGCAGTGTTTTGGATGTTGGACTAGGACTCTCAGAGATAGTTCAAATCCCTGCCCATCCAATGAAAACCATAGGCAACTCACACTCTCACAATCTTACAGAAGACAATGACATACCTCCTCTGAATAAATCTTGCCAAGAAAACTCTGTGATACGGCTGCCATATACAAACTAAGGTAGACTGGAAGGCACATAACAACAACAATACAATGTCAAAGTTTTACAGTGCTGTTCTTGCTGCTTTTGTTAGTATTCTCACCTTGTCCATGTTGTGTATCTGGCTGACTTGTTTTCCTTCTCACACAGAAATGTGGTGTGCATTGGTATACACCAAGGGTGGGCAACTGTGAAAGGTGAAAGGGCTGCGTTAGCCTCCCAGGAGTACTTGGGAGGGCTGCACCCACCCTTTACCTGCTCCAACAACAACACCCCCACATGCCCTTTAGGGGGCATGGGAAGCACTATTACTATGCTTTGGGGCCCTTCTGGGCCACTTTAGGCCCAGAAGAGGCGGGATTTTTTAACTACAGGAAGTAAACAGAAGTCAATCTCTGTTTACTTCCTGTCTGAAAAAAAGGCCTCTCCAAGGAATCAATTGGCCCAGCCATCCGCCCCTCCCCCAATGGTGGAAAGTCTCCTCAAACTCTGTAGAGGCATTTTGGGGCAAAAATGTTTTTGAAAAATTTTGCATTTTCCTAACCAGGGGGGAGGGTAGACGGCCTCCAAATATGGAGGAACTGCCTGTTGTACCCCCAGTGGTCATTTTAGGCATTTTGATCCCTAGGGGCCCTAGGTGTCATAAAAATCTCCCTGAGGGCCACATGCAGTCCATGAGCAACACTTTACCCATCTCTGGTATACACTTTTCCTAATGTATACATTTTTCTCAATGAAAACACAACACTTTATTTCTGATGATGAGAAACTGAAAAACAATGTTAATAGTCTCACAGACAACACATTGTATTATATTGGTAAAAATTACTGAATAATGTAAATTTCTCCACATCCCTAAACAGAACAAGCACAATGTGAATTAAACAAATAAATAAATGTCCCAAGTTCAACCCTTTCTCTTCATAGGAACTGCTCCTGTTTGAAGGCTGTGAAGAATTCTTGTCTGAAGCCACTGCCAGTCACTGCAGACAACACTGAGTTAGATCAAAAGTCTGACAGAATAAGGTAGCTTCATATGTATACCAGTACTGGTGAATGTGATATAAAAGAAGAACAGGTTTTACTGGAGTCCAGAACAAACTATGACAACTTTTCTCATGTCCTTTGAGAATGCCAAGAATCACAGAGATCCGAGGTTTAGAGGATTTGTACTTTTTCTTTTCTCCAGACAGAACTGTTTACAGTAGGACAACATCAAACATTTTCAGAATTATGTACCTGAACTGAAAGTTAAGCTGGGGGAACTTCACAGCCAGCAAACTGGAATTCACACAAACCCAGTTAGATGAACTATTCATGAGACACCACGGAGTCTACTAATTTGAGTTGGCAGACTGTGAAGCAGTGCAAATCCAACATCTTGTGATAATTTGCAATAAAGCTGCGTTGGAGTTCATCTATACCGATAGGAAAATCCAGATTTCCTTTGGGTTTCCCTGATTAGCAGCAACCACAGGATTGTTTACATGATCACCACAGACATCGAGGCATGTTTGGGAGCACTGTCCATACATAGTTCTCCCTTTGCAATTCACCGCAGTCCAATAGTTTGCAGTATGCGTGACCACAAAGCTGTGGCTGCTCTGTCCCCCCCCCCATTCCCCTCATGTATGCAGATGTATCTATGCCTTTTTCCCACAGCTCAGAGGAGCTTCAGACAATTTATTAAGCAGAGGTACACCCAGCTAATAATGATAATGGGTATGCTTGGATGCATGTCTTGTTTTGATGATTATTTTATTAAAGATACTTACATTAATTCACATTAGGCACTTCTCTGAACAACTCCCATGTATGCAAAAAAGCTGGTGATGAAGGAACCAGTAAGAAGTAAAATTGAAACAGGAGAAGAGACCTTCTGGCCCAGAAAGCCTCCTCCCGACTTCAGCCCACCTACCAAAACCCTTCCCTCCGGCCCCCACTGATGTCACAATGGAAAGCGGTCCACACACACAAACAAATATCCAGATTCTCTGCTCAAATATCCAGATTCTCTGCTCAAATCCAGAGTAAATCCACATATTTTTTTTTGGTGTGGATTAAAGCCCTGAGATGCTAAAAAGCCCCAGATTTGAGCCGCATGTCATCTGGACAGCTCGCTGTTAAAACGAGGTGAGATTGTTTTATTTGGCCAGTGTAGATAAGCCCTTTATCTAGACCACTCAGCTATTGTCTTCTGCCCCTGCTGCAGAGCTATTCAATCTATTTTATGTAACAAAGCAAGCTAAACAAACTTTTTGAACACTTGCATTTGTGTTTTATGGTTCCTTGTAAGGTGCACAAAAAAGTAGCAAGGAGTGATAGAATTTTAATTTCAAAGTCAGATTTGTACTCAGACTTTTTTGGGGGGAGGGGTAATGTTAGGAAGCTGTTTGTTCTTCAGTGGTGATGACCAGAAAGAACCATATCAGTGCTTGCCCAGCTATCCAGGAAAGTAAATGGAACTGTACCCAGCTACAACAGAACTAGGGAAATCTTTGGCCTTCCAAACATTTTCAACTGAAACTTCCAGAAGCCGCAGGCAGCATAGCCAATGCTAAGGGATTATAGAAGTTGTAATCCAAAATTTTGGGAGGATAATGGTGATGGAGACCAAATATACCTTACTCCCTTCCCCAAGCTAACAAAAACAAACAAAGCAAAACTACTACAATAGATGAGTGACAACGTATAGTTCTTTTTCACTGGTCCATACCTACACTGAGAACAAATTAATCCGGATTAAAACTGCTTTCTTTATCTACCAATAACACAAGTAATATTTTTATTAGCTGATCATGAATGATGGTTGTTATATATCTAAATTTCAGAGGGGAAAACAAAGCTTTGCTACCAGCTGCAATTAATTGGTTCCACACATTGCAACATTAGCATCTAAAGCTACTGAGCATTTTTACAATCTGTATAAACAGAAGCCAAATATTTAAGGGCCTCTGGATTATTGTCCATGGAATCATTTTAAAAGAGTTAAATTATAAAATTTCTGAACAAACATAGATTGTTTCTCTTAATCCTTTCCCTGCTTCTTTTGTCTGGGTTAACTACCATTATGGCTCATCTACATACATACACAGAACAGTACTGACTTTGCATTCTATTGCATCTGTCTCCAAAGTGTTCAAATGGGCCCACAGAAAAATGGATTCCATAGGGTAGCTTAAAATAGTACTCAGCACAGATATTAAGTGATAGTTAATGCTACCCAGGACTCATTAACTTCTGGGCTTAGGGTAGAGGGAATTTTGATCAACATGAATGAAGGTTAAATGCCCAGGAGGAGAAGGAAAGGAGCACATGAAGCCACAGCCTGCTATCTCTTCAAAACAGTTAGCAGATCACCAGGGTTACAACTGTGAAGGCTTTACTTCTTTACATAAAGAGTCATTCCAAGTATGTATTTTAGAAATAATTAGTTTATTCATTATTAACTTGCCATTTTTCTAGATAACTGAGTTAATGTTCCAGATTTCCTCATTACCACTAAAGTTAATCCTATGCCCTTTAGGCCTAAAAGGCCGGTGGCTAAGTAAAGAGTCATTTACCTAAAACCATGCCTGCTCCATGTTTACTCAAAATAAATCTCACAGAACCCCTTTGTAATCCTTTAATGTGTCTATTATTACTTACACAGTGCTGGCCCCTTGGATAATTAAGTGGAAAGTTTTCCTCAACACACCCCACTCAAATTCCTTCTCCCTTTGCTCCTCTCCTCCCCCCACCACACCTTTCATTCTACTTTTCATCCCCTTCCTACAGTGATCACACACTTTGAAGGGGTTGGGAAGGTTGGAGTTTTTCCCACTCCTGGGAGAAACAATGTGCTATACCACTGATCTTTAGAGATTATGTTTTTGATAGAAGGTGAAGTGGCAGACAGTGTGCAGTGATTCAGCTGTGCAGAAAAATATCTTTCATATGCTCACAGGCACCCAAAACATTTCTGATTAAGAAATCCCAACACTTGGTTCAGTCTTTGAAGCCAACCACTTGTTGCTGCACTTGCAGTGGATGTATCTTCTAGCTGAAATTAACACACAGTTCCTTACTAACCATTTATACTACTCATTAATTACTTTTAATAAACTAGGAATCTGAAGGGCAAGTGAAGAAGCACACATGTTGGTGAGGGTGGGAGGGAGTAGAAAGAAGAGAGATGCCAAGTAGTGATAAAATGTATTTGAACAGCGAGTAAGATGAGGTCCCACACTTCAGGACAGTCTTTCCCACTCTGAGTGTCCAGATGTGTTGAAGTCCTACCATCCTCAGGCAATAATTTGTAGTTCATGTAGCGCTTGGAGGAAGGCAATTTTAAAATGGCCAAGAGAACACTTTTGGAAGTACCAATAACAAAATGTACTTCTAGGATCAGTGGTGACAGCTACTTGCCATTCATTGTGAATCCCCTCGCCTGCCCTGGAAATTTTTTTAAAAAATTCAACTCGGATGCTATACAGGTTGAATCTCCCTTATCCAGAATTCTGAAATCTGAAATATTCCCAAATTCATAACTTTTTTTTAGCACTGACATGAGAGGGCAGCAGCAGAGGCAGGGAGGGAGATGGCATGGCCAAGTTTGCAACCAAACTTTGCACAAGAGCAGCTGCAGTGGCTTCTGCTGCTGCTCCTCCTTCTCCATCACTCAGCCAAAATGAGGTGTAGAGCAGGACGTGGTCATGGCAGCTGCTGGTGACCATCTCCAACCTTGGCTCAGCTACCTCTCTTCTCCCCGCTGCTTCCACTGCCAGAGCCCGGATCTCATTCAGCCAGCTCTGACAGTGGTGGCAGCAGCAGTGGGGATACTTTCTCCTGCCCTTCCTCCCTGCGAGCATGCCCGGCTACCTGGTGACTGCAGGATGAGCAAGCAGCTCTGGGAAGTGCCCTGTAGCTACCACCTCTGGCTCCTGGAGGACAAAATTAGTGAATGTCTGGAGAAGGAGGTGCCCATCTCCTGCAAACAGCAGCTCATGGCTGCTATTGCATCCAGGGCAAATGAGCATGCAGGAGTAGCCACAGCAGGAGGGGAGGGGAGGCGGTGGTTGTACCACTGAGCCCCCAGCCACTTTCTTCTCTTCCTGTTGCACCAGGAAGTAATAGGTGTGAAATTATCTTCAGGTTGTGTATATAAGGTGTATATGAAACATAAATGAATTTTGTGTTCAGACTTGGGTCCCTCCCATCTCCAAGGTATCTCATTATGTATAAGCAAGTTTTCCAAAATGTAAAATATTTCAAAATCCAAAATATCTCTGTTCTCAAGCATTTCAGATAAGGGAGACTCAAGCTGTAGTTGTCTTAGTGAAAATAACATTGGCTCCTGTTTGTCCAATAATAATGGATTCTTTTCAACTTCTAGAGCCTGCGGATATGTACAGGATCCTTGGAGTGTGGCAGATACCTGCTCTTCTTAATTTATTAAACAGGCCAGAAGGGACTGCCTAACTACATGAAAGGAGTATTCAATGTCTCCTTACAACAAGGTAGTTGCAACATATCATCATCATCATCATCATCATCATGTATTTATATAGCACCATGCATGTACATGGCGCTTTACAGAAGGTTACATAATAACACAATTATAACTATTCCAATAATGTAAAAAATGTAAAAAAAATCATATCTAAAGGAGACTATAATGGATAATCATTGGACCATGGCCAACATTCAATTTGGGGGCAAGGTATTAGTGAGTCTAGTGGCCTTCCAAATCCAGGTGTTTCTGAATGAAACAGAATATCTTGATCCATTTCAATCTAGTTTTAGGATTGGTTAAGGGACTGAGATAGCTTTGGTCACCTTGCTGGATGACCAGTGCCAGGAACTGGACAGGCAGAGTGTCCCTGTTGGTTCTGCTGGATTTCTTGACAGCTTTTGATACCATTCACCAGAGTATACTTCTGGGCCAGCTTGCTGCAAAGCATTGTTTTGTAGCGGCGCCATCCTCACCTAGAGGGAGAGCCTAGAATGGGGTTGACTTTTTGGGTCACTGACCTGTGGAGCTTCTCAGGGCTAGGTTGTGTCCCTTGTGCTATTAATATACACATGAAACCGTTGGGAAAGTTGCACAGAATTTTGAGAGTCCATTGCCATCATTATGTGGATGTGGATAGACAGGTTGCTTACCTGTAACCATAGATCTTCAAGTGGTCTGTGAATTCACACAGTGGGTAATTCCTGCACCTGCGCAGAGCACTCAGAACCTTCTGGAATCGCTAGGCAGAATAGTTTTTGATACATTTTGGTGGTAATTCCACCCACCCCAACAGTCTTTCTGAGGCACTCTCACCTAATTCCCCTCAGTTCCTTGAAGGATGCCGCAAGCAGCAGCATCAGGAACATTAAGCATAGGCCATAGCAGGCCATAGAGGGGAGGATGGGCGGGTCTGTGTGAATTCACCGAAGACCACTCGAAGATCTATGGTTACAGGTAAGCAACCTGTCCATCTTCTTCATGGTCTCTGTGAATACACACAGTGGGTAAATTAGCGAGCTTCACCCATAGAAGGAGGGTATGTCATGCTAGCGGGTTAGACAAGGACAATTGTTGACAAGTGATGTCCCATGAAACCATAACAATGAGCATAAACTGACATGAACATAGAAATTAATGTTAAGTACCATAGGCAACCACAATAACTGCTAATTTATTGAATGGAGGACAGCGGACTGCTCTCCCAAAAGCAGCCTCATTATGAGACCGAGTGTCTAGTTTGTAGTGCAAGATAAAAATTAGTGGCGTAGACCAAGTGGCTGCCCGGCACACATGCTCCAGGGGAACCCTGGAGAGGAAGCTAGCAGAAGTGGATACAGCTCTGATGGAGTGCCCTCAAACCCAAGGAGGGAGGGGCTTTTGAGCCAGTTTGTAACGGAGGGAGATGGTCAATACCACCCACTTTGACAGACACTGTGGAGAAACAGGGGCATCCAACTTCAAGTCTGCATAGGACACAAACAGACTTTGTGACTTTTGAAATGGAGCTGTCCGCTATACATAGAAGGCAAAGGCTCTCTGATCATCCAGGGAGTGGAGAGTCCGTTCAAGGCATCCTTTGGATCCTGCATTAGAGCAGGGAGAAAGAAGGATTGGTAGATGTGGAAATTGGAGACCACCTTTGGGAGAAAGGGCATGTCTGGTTTCAGAAACACTGCATGCTCATGGAATATGAAGTATGGAACATTGGAACGCAAGGCACAAAGCCCACCAGCTCGACGGGCAGACATGATGGCTATGCGGAAGGCTGTTTTCCACGACAGGAGTCTCAGATTCATTGTCGCCAAGGGTTTGAAGGTGTGTCTCGTGAGTTGAGAGATGACTAGTTCAAGACTCCTAACTAGGGTAGGCTCAACCACCGGTGGATGAAGGCTGACGTAGTGCTTCAGGATTTTCCGAACCAACAGGTCTTGGAAGGAGAAGGTCGACCCCGTGCTTGGGACTCAATGGAGGGAGCCGCCAGGTATCATTTCGGGGACAAGAAGGATAGTCCTGAATTCGAAAGATGCAGTAAGAACTGGAGGACGATGGTCACTGAGGACGAAGCAGCGGTGAGGCCATGGTCTAAGAAAAGGAATTCAAAGCGTTTCCACTTATAGAAATAAGATAAACATGTAGAAGGGCAGAGAGAGGCGTCAAGCACTACCTGTATGTTGTCCGGTAGCGGTAGATGCACGGAACGCCTCGGATCTGAAGACAGATTCAGGGCAGTGCCCTTCAAGCCATCAGATGAAGCATCTCGAGGTCCAGATGTCTGACGTTGCCGTTCTGGATGGTCAATAGACACAGACGGCTCGGAAGGTGCAGAAAGCGCCAATGGTCCAGGCGAAGGAGAGGTGTGAACCACAGTTGCTGAGGCCACCATGGAGTGAGGTGGATTGCGTCCGATTGATCCCAACGCAGCTTGGCCACCACTGGTGTTCGTAACGGGCCTGCGGAGTACCCGAGTGCTGAAACAGTTCTTGTGCCACCTATCGATGTGACATCCATTCGTGCATGGATGAATTTGGACAGCTCAGTCCATTGGCAAGACTATTCTCCTCTCCCGGAAGACGAATGGAGTGGAGAAGTATACCCTTCTGAATGCAGCAGTCCCAAATTTCAAGGGTAAGCGACAGAAGAGACGGAGACCTCGTCCCTCATTGCTTGTTGAGGTAGTACATCACGGATGTATTATCCGTGACAAGCAGGACCGTATTCCCCAATACCAGCTTCTCAAAGGCCTAAGGCACCTTCTGAACAGCCAGGAGATTGAGGATATCAATATGGAGCTCCCGTTTGTCAGCAGTCCACAAGCCCTGGACTGTATATGTCTCGAGGTGGGCTCCCCATCCGAGTGAGGATGCATCCGTGGTGACTGAGACTTGCGGTTGGGGTTCAAACAGCATGCCTGACCGGACGTTGTTCAGGTCCAACCACCAATCCAGGGAATGTTGAATTGCTTGCGGCAAGTTGAGGAGTTTTTTGTTTTTTTTTATTTATTTATACCCCGCTCTTCAGCCACAAGGCTATCAGAGCGGCTTACAAATTGTTTTTAAGCAACAGCTATTTACACATCTACACTGCGTTAAACAGTTTCCAATGTGTGTTAGCAATGTGAGTTTGTGAGGGCACTGGGTCGAAGATGCTCAGGAGCCACAACTGAAGCAGTAGGGACCATAGCCTTACAAATTGAGTGACTGAAGTGGCTGCCATGTTTCCAAATAGGGTTTGAATCAAACGAGCGGAGATCCTCCGGGATCTGCAACATTGGTGGATGAGGTTGCAGAGAGTATCGAAATGATTTGCAGGCAGGTAAGCTGCAGCAGTGTTCGAATTCAAGGAGGCTCCAATGAACTGGAGAGACTGGCTGCGTTCGAGATGTGATTTCTCCAGATTGACAATCAGGCCCAGGACATCCAGTAAGTCCAATGTCAGCTTGATGTCATCTAGGAGTTGCCGACAGGACTCTGCCACCAGGAGCCAGTCGTCGATGTAGGGGAAGACGACCACCACCTCGTTGATGCAGGAAAGCTGCCCCAACTGTCATGCATTTCGTAAATACCTTTGGTGCTGTGGATAGTCCAAAGGGCAGGACGCGAAACTGGAAGGCCTCATTCTTGACCATGAAGGCGAGGAACCATCTGTGGGTCGGGTGGATTCTGATATGAAAGTATGCATCCTTGAGATTGATGGAGACAAATCAGTCGCCTCGCTTAAGAAGATGCAGGATCAAACTCAGGGTAACCATCCCAAACCTCTTTCAGATTATGAATTTGTTCAAACCCAATCCAGTAACCATCCTGGACATGCGAAGCACCCATTGGTCCAATGTTATTTTGGACCAGGTGTCTCGGAACGCAGACAGGCAATTTTTGAACAGATGGTTCCCGAGGAAAGGAATGAGTGGATTGAGAGTGAGGGCAGTTTAAAGTCTCCTTCTTCCCTGTTCTTTTAGCACTTTGCTTTGTCGGTAGCCGGTACCAGGAAGTGGAGGCCTGGCTCCCCACCTAAAAGGCGGACAAAGCGGGTTGCTGGTACCATAAGCGCCTGGAGGATTGCGGAGTGTATCGCCTCAGAAAGGACTGGGTGTAAGAGGAGGAGTGCCACCCAGATCAACCCCTTGATCAGTATGCAGAAGACGAAGACGACAGCATACCATACTTCCATGTGGTGGCCCTCACCTTCTGCGTGAATTCAAGCGTTTCATCAGTCGAACTGTTGAAGGGGTTGAAATGGTCAAATGGCACATCCTCGATGGTCAAGGAAGCCCGTGAAGCAAGGCCAGACGAACAGAACCATGCATGCCACAAACTTCCACAGAACCGGCTACCGTTTTCGCTGCAAGCCATTGCTGAGAACCCTCTACCACCACCGAATTCGGGTGAGGGTGTTCTCTGAGTCAGTCGATACCATCCCGACACACGATAGTGCTGATCCATCCTCTTTGAGGTCAATGGAATGGATGATGGATTTTCCCACAAGCCTCGAGTGAGCTTCAATAGTGAAGGTAGCACCAGTATGACAGCAGTGGGAGGAGCGTTTGAGTTGATCCTACAATAGATTGGATCCATAGGCTCAGACTCCCTCTTGGTGATCTTCAAGTACAAGGCATGGGCCATCTGGATCATCTGCTCCAAAAATGCTTGAACTTCGTCCATTGCGGACGAGGACTCATTGTCGATAAAATCCAGTAGTGGAGAGGGAGCTCTCGGTATGTACAATACAGAAGAGTCCAACAATACCGAAGAGGATGACGAAGGCGAGAGGCTACAGCCCTGAGGTGAAGGGCTGTGCCAACCTTGGTGCAGAGAAGTCACATGCACAGGAGGCGGAGGAGAAAGCGAGGATCTTGATGCCCAGGTGAGACTGACTGATGGCGTCCCTCATTACGGGTTCGGCCAGACGGATCTCCTCTAGATGTGCATGTTCCATCCTGTGGAGGGAAAGGTGAGGGGAAGAGTAATAACCCACTGCAAAGGGCGCTCTGTGCCGTAGTGGCATTAGCCGGCTGTTGTTCCTCCTCGGGCTCCTGCGCCAAAGTAGCCACTGCAGTGGACAAGGGGCGCGCTGTTGGTCTTGGAGAAGAATGTCTTCTTTTTCCTCTTCTTAGTCCTGGCCTGGAGGAGGCATTCTCTTCACTGATCGACCTCCCTTCTGTGGCAGCGGAACCCCAACCTGAGCACCTGGGTAGAAGCAGAGGGTGAGAACAGTGCCTTCTCATAGAAAAGGGACTTCAGCCTCGAAGAGCAACGTTTACATGCCTGAGGGGTGAAGTTCAAACAATGTATACAAGCATCCACATAATGGGCTTCACCCAGGCAGATGAGGCACTCTGAGCGCTCGGCAGAGTCAGGAAGCTTTGCCTGACAAACGGAGCACCATTTGAATGTGGTAGAATCGAGGCCATAATCACAGAAACAGGGAAAAGATGAAAGAAGAGTCAAATCAATCCGAAGTCATACCGAGTCGATGTCCGAATCCAAATCCAAGGGCAAATGAGAGAAAGAAGCTGAAAAACAGTCCAAAAGACGTAAGGGCCAGAAATCACAACAAGAATCAAAAGGAAAAGCCAAAAAAAATGAAGTCAATAAGCAGTCCAAGTCAATCCATGAGGTAAAATAGAAAGCGAAAGAAGCTCTAGTGAATGAAGGGTTCCAATGTGCTGCTTATGCGGTGGATAAAAAGGAACTGAGGAGAATTAGGTGAGAGTGTCTCAGAGAGACTGTTGGGGTGGGCAGAGTTACTGCCAAAATGTATCAAAAACTATTCTGCCTAGCGATTCCAGAAGGTTCCGAGTGCTCTGTGCAGGCAAAGGAATTACCCACTGTGTGTATTCACAGAGACCATGAAGAAGATTGCAAGATTCCAGTTTGGAGATACACCTGGATTCAGTCTTGAACCTGGCCCAGGTTACTCCGAGGTTTACGAGTGCTTTGTACAATTAAAATTATTGTGTCAACTGCATTCATCCCTGGAGATGCCTGACACATGCCTTAGTTACATCCTGTTTGTGTTACTATAAAATGCTCTATGCGGAGTTACCTTTGCAACATGTTTGGGAAAATGTTTGCAAACAAAAGGCTGGTACAAACAGCTTGCAGTCAGAGTGTTAATTGGGGCTGGTTACATTCAGCATACAACTCCTTTGCTATAACAGCTCCACTAGCTACCAGTCTGTTTCTGGACACAATTCAAAGTACTGGCTATGACCTATAAAACCTCATACAGCTTAGGTCCTGGCTCTCTGATGCCTGCACTGGCCCTGAGATACTCTGGAGAGGCTCTTCTCTGAGTCTCATCACCATCACAGGCATGACAGGTGTGGAAAAAAGCTTGGGTCTTCTCATCAGCTAGCCCTGGGCTCTAGAACTCCCTTTCCAGTGAGGCCAGAATGGCCCCCTCCTTGCTGTTCTTCTGTTGGCAAGCAATGACTTTTTTATTCTAACAGCTTTTTAGAATTGAAGATTTTTAAAGAAATGATGTTTAAGAAGCGGCTGTATTATTTTGTGTTGTTTTTTAAAAGTTTATTATTTTTAATTGCATGTTTTAAATTGTTTTAACACTACTAATATTAATTTAATTCAATTGTATTTTAATGTTAATTAAATTAAAGCCTTGGAGGGTTTAATGGTTGGTAACGCCAGTGACCCTGTCGAAGCTTTGGTTAATACTTGGACACCGATCTTACCAAGGCTATCGATACGATCGCTCCCAAGCGTCCTTTCCAACCCGCTCCTAACCGTAAGCCATGGTATACTTCAGAGCTTAGGAAAATAAAGCGGGTTGGACAATGACTACAGCGCAACTGGCGGAAAACTCGACTCTTATCCGACAGGACTCGACATAGGAACTTTCTCTGGTCCTATCGAGAGGCAATACGTGCAGTGCAGAGTTCCTTCTCCTCTGCACGTATTGCATCTGCAGAGTCCCGTCCAGCTGAGCTGCTTAGGGTGGTAAGGGAAATGATTCAGGTTATACCTGCGCAGAACCTGTTGCTTAACCCAACAACGGCCTGCTGTGACGCATTTAACAACTACTTTGCAGATAAAATCTCTTGGATAAGAGCCGACTTAAATGCCAATATTTTGACAGAAACAATTGATGAGGTGTCCAGGAACTCCGTTGATGTAAGTTTACTGGATCAATTTCAATCCGTGAGTACCAAGGACGTGGACAAGCTACTTGGTAGGGTGAGGAAGACGACCTGCCCTCTTGATCCTTGCCCTCCATGGCTGGCCATCCGGGGGGGTGTGCCTTGATGGTGTTCCTTAAGGACATCATAAATGCATCCCTCAGGGAAGGGTGTGTTCCATCCTGTTTAAAGGAAGCGGCGGTTAGGCCGCTCCTAAAAAGACCTTCCCTGGACCCCCTGGACATGAACAATTATAGGCTGGTTTCTATGCTACCATTCTTGAGCAAAGTGATCGAGTGGGCAGTTGCTCTTCAACTCCAAGCGGTCTTGAATGAAACTGATTATCTAGACCCATTTCAAACTGGCTTCAGGATAGGATTTGGAGTTGAGACTGCCATGGTTGCCTTGACTGATGATCTGCATTTAAGCATCGACAGGGGTAATGTGTCCCTGTTGGTTCTTCTGGACCTCTCAGTGGCTTTCGATACAATAGATCATAGCATCCTCTTGGATAGCCTGAGTGGGTTAGGAATCAGAAGCACTGCACTCCAGTGGTTCCGATTGTCCTCTCGGGCAGGTCCCAGAGGGTGCTGCTTGGGGACAGCTGCTCCAGCAGAAAGGAGCTTACTTGTGGCGTTCCACAGGGCGCCATCCTGTCCCCGATGTTGTTTAACATCTATATGAAGCCACTGGGTGAGATTATTCGGAGTTATGGGGCTGGGTGTTATCAGTACGCTGATGACACCCAGATCTATTTCTCCTTGTCCCGATCATCAGCCTCGAATTCCGATGGCATCTCTCCTCTTAATGACTGTCTTAAAACAGTAATGGGCTGGATGAGGAAAAACAGATTGAGATTAAATCCAGACAAAACAGAGGTGCTCATGGTAGCGGCCCCAAAACCAGGAGTTGGGTTGCAACCTCCAGTCCTGGACGGGGTTACACTCTCCGTTAAGGACTGTGTTCACAGTCTGGGGGTGCTCCTTGATTCATCGCTTCAGATGACGAGTCAAGTGAATGCGACGGTTAGGAGTGCTTGTTATCAGCTTCGGCTGATACGCCAGCTGCGCCTATTCCTGGATGGGGCCTCGAGACTGTGATGCATGCGCTGGTAACCTCTTGTCTAGATTTCTGCAATGCGCTCTACATTGGGCTACCCTCGTGCTTGGTTCGGAAACTTTAGTTGGTACAAAATATGGCAGCCAGAGTGGTCTCGGGAACATCTCGGAGAGACCATATAACTCCAGTATTGAAATCTCTCCACTGGCTGCCTATCAGTTTCTGGGCCCAGTATAAGGTGTTGGTTATTACCTTTAAAGCCCTAAATGGCTTGAGTCCAACTTATCTTCGGAACCACCTCCTCCCATACAATACTCCCTGCGCACTCCAGTCCTCTGGGAGGAATTTGCTTCAGCCACAAAAATCTAGGCTGTCTGCAACCTCCCAGAGAGCCTTTTCGGTAATTGCCCCCAATTTATGTAATGGCCTGCTGAACGAGATCTGTCAGATGACGAGCTTGAGTAGCTTTAAAAAAAGCACTAAAGACGAATCTCTTTCGGCAGGCCTTTCCTGATTAGATCCTGGCCTCAGGAGCTGCGTCTCCTGGCTTTTTAAAATCATGTGTATATTTGTTTTTAATGTGATTTTAGTTAGATGGTTTTAATTTTATATTGTTTAATGTCTTTTTATGGGGGTGGGTGGTGTTTTTAGTCGTTATTATAATGTTTTAATTGTTGGAAGCCGCCCCGATTGTTTTTAGCAGAGGGGCGGGGTATAAATAAATTTTATTATATTATTATTATTGATTATATATTTTTAGTTGTATTGTATTCATTTTAATTTGCAATCTGCCTTGAGTCCCAGTTTTGGGGGGAAAGGCAAGGTATAAATAAAATTAGTTATAACAATGCAAATAAAATAACAACAAAAAAAAAAAACAAGGAGGAAGAGGAGGAGGAGGCGATTGTTGATGACAACAGAATTAATCAACTCAATTCAAATGTTAGGGCTGGTGGCAATGACTTAGTCTCCCTATTTCTAATGTCTAACATTTTCTCATTAATATCCAAACCTAAAATTCCAAGCTCTAACAGAAGGAATGGCTTGCTGGGTTGGTTGCAACTTCAGTAGGACTGGTGGCAAGGTAGACATCCGAAGGTTAGCAATGGCTTTGGTCCAGTTTTGGTGAGGGCTGGAAGTCTAATCCACTCTCCAAAAGGGGAGGGGGCTTAAGAAACTTTGTGTATGATGTCCAAAGGCAACTGCTTAGTTTAGGGGCTAACATGCTGGAGTGCGTGGAAGGAACTTTGGAGCTGTTAACGCTGTGGTGGGACCTCTGCAGATAACAGGCTGAGAGAGGCATTGGCTAGTAGATTTGACCTGTCTCTTATTCTGCACCAAATCTTACCAAGCTGTAATCAAAAAAGCCATGGCCATTTCATCCCACCCCTAACTTGTCTTTGTATTTAGATCCTTAACTACTTGGAGTGCAGTTTCAAAGACTATCACCCTTTTAAGTACTTGCATAGGTAGTTTGACTTAAATAAGTAATTTATCACAGAGTTTAGAAAAGATGTAATTTGCTGGGGTGGGGGGAGGACAGTAAAAATAAATCAAGTACCCCAAATAGATTGTTCTGACTTCATATTGTACTACATCATAATAGAATTCCTTTAGTATGTCAAATTTATACTCTTAATTAAAAAAAAAACCCAGGTTCTAAAGTGGACTCACCTAGGTAGGGATCAAAGAAGGAATTAAAAAATATTTTACTTACCCATTTCCTGTCTGGTGCTACAAATTCCTGTGCCATATTTACATAACTCAGTGTTCACAGTTTTTAAAGCGTTAGGCTCAGTTTCTGCAAAGCCGAGGTAGTTATATGATCCCATGTTGATTACATTCTTTATTATCCTTCCAGTGAACCTACCAAGAAGGAAAATATTTAAATTAAAACATTAAATTACAAAACTTAACAGTATTTAATATGGTTCATTAGCATATATAATTGAAAATTGGACATTCTTAGGCTGGGAATACATTTCAACAAACAAATGAAATCAGTTTTTGCTTAGGTGAAATAAGGTAGTACAGGCTGAGTCTCTCTTATTCAGAATTCCAAAATCCAAAATATTCCAAAATCCAAAACTTTTTGCTGCCCGCCACCCCCTTCCATCTTTGGGGAAAGGAGGCTAGTTACATGTCCTGCATCTGCTTAGTTTTTCCTCATGGAGCCCTTGTTTCACTACTGTCAGAAATTTGATGGGGGAAAAAGAAGAGGGGAAAGGACGGGAGGACTGTGGTTCCTGCAGCTCCACTTACACAAGGATCCTGTAAAAAGTGGATGGCCAGGGAAGCACCTGGGCATACTTTCTGCCCTTTTAACAAAGTAGCCCTCATAGCCAGGAAGGGAAGAAAAAGTCCAAGTGGATCCGCTTGCTCTGCCAACTGGTGCTTCACTCGGCCGCTCTACCCCTCATAGCCAGGAAGGGAGGGGGAATCCATGGATCTTTTTCATCCTCTCTAGGCTGGATATAGGCCAATGGGGTCACTCCGCGTTGGCCCCTGTGACCCAGCCAATGGCAGTGCCCATCCCATTGAGAGTCACCATTGGCCAGGTGGAAGGCAAGCACCCTCAAATTTTATTGCACCAAATGGGCCAGTGGTGGCCACAGAAGTGGTGGTGGCCCCAGACTTCAGTCACATCCCTAAGGTGGCCCCACTGACTGACGGTGACTGAAGTCTGTAGCACTGACCTGTTAAAAATGGTCGTGTGTGGGTGTATGTACAAAGTCCTGAAAGGGCTGCTGTAGTTCTCAAGCCTGGGTCACCCCTGTCTTAAGCCCTGTCAGACAGGTGATAGTCAGGATTGAAAATGTTGTTGTTGGGGGGGGATTACTTTATTTCATTTTTTTCTGTCTGCAGTCTTTTAAAGACTAGCCCTGGAAAGTATTTCTGACCCTTATGTTTAGATATATATTTTATGTTAACCCATGTTCAAAAACTTGACTAATATGAGCCTAGATTTTTTAAAAACAGGAGCTGAGTTTTCAGGAGGCGTAAACAAATATTCTTACTGGCCTGAAATAAAAGTCAGACATTTAGTAAGGCAAGGAAAGTAGTAGAGAAGAAATATCCCCCAAATTTGACTGAAGCCATTTTCAAGTTTAGGTTTATAGCACAATCTAGAGGCAGAGTCTTTCTCAAAATGGGTAGAAACTACAACTATGTGGTTAGACTCCTACAGTTTTAACAACACCCCAAAAAGGTAGCTGCAAATAACACTGTTTGCTATGAAGAGAAAAGGAGGGAGGAGAAGATGGGAACATATTTATCTTCATTGGTCAGTACCTATCCATATCAGCCTGACCCACCTAAATGTCCAGTTGTAGTCGTCTGAAACACGCTCCACCAGATCAAATATTGGGCCAGGAACGCTGCAAATAGGGCGGTTCCAATTGTCTCGTATTCGCATATACAGGTTTCTTGTATAAAAATTTTCGAAATCTTGATAGAGTGGTACAAAATCCTAAGTTTTTTTTTTTAAAAAAAGAAAAGGTGTGTCTTGTTAACACATCTAGGACATCAGATTTTTAAGATAATTTTTTTTTAAAAAAAATAAATGACTGCTGCTAGCCTTGGTTCTCTTGTTGCTGGCCAAAGTGTACACCAGGAGTAGGGAATTGCCCAGGGTTCAGGGGGTTACACTAGCCCTTCGAGTGATCTGGATTAGCCACCACCCCTTTTTTAAGGTTTGAAGAAATTTTCCTATTGTCCCACCCCACCAGGCCAGTTTAGCCCCAGGAGTGGCATCTATCCCTACAGGAGTAACTGAGAAGTCAACACTGGGGTTATTTCCTTTAAGAAAAAAGAGCTCTCCAGGGCCTAAAGCAGCTGGGGGGGGGGACAATGGCAAAATTTCCCCCCTACCTTGGTGGTGTTTGAGGGCATTTGGGAGCAAAAACACTTTTTAAAACATTGGGGGAGGGGGCTGCACACCACATTTTTCCACTGCTAGTTTAGACTTATAGTAAGCACAACAAAGAAAGGGGGCTCTGAATAAACACAAACAATAGAGAACAACCTGGAATGGTAAACCAAAAGCACCAATATGTATCAAAAGCAACAATAACAACAAGAAATTAAGACAGAGAGTCAGTTGAAGATATATACAAACAATAAATGAAAATATAACAAGAAACAAAATATACTGAATGACAAGAGATACAGACAGTAAACAATACAAATGTCCATAAATACAGTAAAGTCAGCCCTCTGTATCCACAGTTTCTACATCTACAGATTCAATCAAACACAGTTCAAAAATATTCAGTGGGGAAAAAATCCCAAAAGCAAACCTTGCTGTTTGCCATTTTATTTAAGGGACACCATTTTACTACACCATTGAGCATCCAGGATTTTGGTATCCATAAAAGGTCCTGGAACCAAACCCCAGTGGATATTGAGGGACCACTGTATGTGAATCCTAGGGCCCGCCTAAATTGTGAAATACCCCTCAAGGAATTCGCTAAACAGAATCCAGTGCCAATCCACACTATTCGGAAGGAGGGGACCCAGAACGGCAAAAACAAGGGGTAAAAGCCTTCGTAGATTTTGCCGTACTTTTTCAAAAACTGAGAGGGAGGTGTGCATTCTTGCTTGTTTGGACTATGGAACAACAAAAAATTTGAAGGGAAGCACCAAGCTGATTGGCTGGGTGAGAGGGGGAGCGGAGCTTGCTGGCAGGGCAAGTGCCCACTGCCACCATGTTGGATTTTTGCCTTAGCAAGAATAAGGTACATGAAGATGTTTTGTTTCTGAGGAATACTTATAGAACCACATTGGGCATTTTTTACAAAATAAGTCACTGTTTTTGTGTCACAAGCTTGAGACTTGCTTCTTCTTTTAGTCTTCTGGCTTCTGAGGCCAGAAAAACTGTTTAGACATTTTGCTGCTGCTGCAAGATGCCAATACTATGAGGTACTTTGGACGTAATCAGGACTGGCAAATTTCCTCTGGATTATAATGCTGCTGCTCCTGCTACTGTTTCAAGCTGAAGGGAGCTCTTCCAGCATGTGACCAGCACCAGCAGAGTTCCCATTCAATCTATAACAGCTGCAAGAGCAGCAACAATAAAATTCGGAGTGGACCTGCTACTCCTGCAATGGCAGGTCCACCAGCTGCCCCTGCATGAAATATAAACAGTCCAAATATCCACACTAAATGAGTTCATCCAATAGCATGTGGTATAGACAATCTAAATAGCTACTATGCCACTAATTGGAATAAATATTTTGCGGCTGTTTGTCTAATTTTAATTTTTAAGAAGAAGCTATTCAAATGGTATACAAACCCAGGCTTATCATCTGAATATTTGGACTGCTTATATAACCTACTTTAAAGTGCCACAAGACTCTGTAGTTTTTGCTGCAACAGACTAAAAGGGATAAATCCGAGCCACTACCTCTTGAAATGAAGACACTCATATTTGGCTTGGCCTTTGGGATTAAGGATGAGGATGTTTCAGTTGCAGAACTTTTGTTTTACTGTGGTTTTTGGCTTGCCAACTACAATCTTCAAGTGTAGAGTAGGTTGTAAGCTTTAACAAGTTAAATTGTGTCATTCGTAAGGGAGTGATATTTGCAAATATTCCTCAATGAAGTGCACGCATAAAAACAGAAGACACTCTTATAAGCCCTGGCTCAGCAATGGGTAGTTTTCTTAGTTTTCCCCTGTATTTTTAAAAAGTTACAGGAAATGTTTTAGTGTTTCATTCCATTTTTAAAATGTTTACAGAGAGCTCTATCAAATAAAGCAAAACCAAAATTAACTTCTATCAGGTTATAATAATGTATGCTGCTTGCAGTAATGGCAAGTGCAATTGGTATATTGAAATTAAGGTATCTATTAGATTTATGTTGTTGTTACAGAATTTACCAGGCAGGTAATTTGAAAACCAGTAAGTTAATTTACACAGAATGTCTTAGCATTTGGTGTGGCAGAAAGTGCTCTAACTCTGCAGCATTTCTGATATATACCAACAATCATCAATCCCTGAAGGAAATTCTGAATGTACTTCAACACTATATCTCCCCCTCCCACTCCACCCCACCCCCCTGCTAGAAGAACCCAGCCTGATCCACAACCTTCAAGCAGTGATGAGAGTTGCATTTTTCCTACATGCAAGACAGGCAAATATGACAGGTTATATGGCCTTTCAGACCATCCTTATCTAAGCCTAGAAGTAATTATTGCATCTATTAGGGTGGGGGAAAGAGCACATACATAGCAAGCTAACATCCTATCCTGATCAGATGCATACCAGGACTGGTTCACATCTACATTTTAATAGGTAAGATTCTCTGAAATAGGTGATCAGTGAAACTTAGGAAGTATTTGTTGGGAGCATGGGAGTTCTACTAATGGAGAATAATCTGCATGAGTAAGTAAGCCATCAGCAAAACAATAAGATATGATAATGCATACTGTAGACAGGACTTCATGCTCAAGACAAGTCTGAAAGAGATCAAACACCTGATGGTTTGCAATATATACCCTAGCAGCTTCTCATTAGATCTTAATAAATGCACACAATTTCCATCTGCAAAAGAGACATGGGAAGCTACCTTATATTATAACTAGATTAGACTACTTGTCTATCTAGCTCAGCACTATGAATGACCACACTTTTCCAGACTATCAGGCAAGAAGAGGTCTTTCTCATCAGCATGGCCCCCACATCCTGAAGCAGGCCCCCAGGCCAGGATCTTTGGCAGGCCTCCTACCTACTGCTAAGGTTAAGGGCAGTGAGATGTTCTACAGGATTTAGGATAAAAATTAAAATAAATCAGTTTAAATGATGACATCAAAGTAATATTTATATATATATTTTTTAAATTAAGTGGATTTACATAATAAAAGCTTACAATAATATCATGCTGGGACCCCCTCCTAATCCCGGGTGCCCAGGCCCCCAGGCTAGAGCCCTGTCAGCCCCCCCTTGTGGGGGCCATGCCTATCAGCTGCTACCTGCTCTTTTTACTACTCCTTTTGTAACATGCAGAAGCCATGCAGAAGAAAGAGAGAGGCAAGGGCATGTGAGTCCAAGGGTCACTGAGACTTATTCCTACTCATACCCATCATGCAGCTAAACTAGGATTTAGGGAATGCAAGAACTAGGCTAGCATGGGCATTCCTCCTTCTTATTCTGATTGCGTTTAACAGGCTACACAGACTGCATCAACACTTCAGATCAGGTAAATTTGCAGACATGAAAGAAGAAAACTTCTCTAACAGGGATTTACAGAGTCAGGCAGGGATCTCTCTTTAGGTCCAACCCCATACATATGTACAGTCCTGCCACCAGGGCTGAAGCAAGACATCTCTAGGAGGAATGACCAAAATCTGAATCACAACTTAAAGGGGGGGGGGGAAGCTTACTGTGTTTTGTTAGTCTTTCCCTTCCTACCTGGCCTCCTGGGAAGGAACTGGGCCATTTCAGTTGGTTTCAGTCCTACATACCTTTTGTTCTTCCCGTTCTGTAGCACCAATACATTTTTGTAGTCTACAGGCTCTCAAGAAGTCTCGTAGATAGCCAAATAACGTTGCTACTGCAAAACCCATAAATGTAAGGACAGCAACATACATAGGTGTTTGTTCAAATGATTCATTAAATGGTCTTTTGTAAACACCTCCATTTGCTACACCATTTTCCTGAAAACAGAAACAAAGAAAATGGTATAATAACAATTTCATAAAGGGGAACAGTGTTCTTTGAAGATTGAAGTTTTCCCCTGCCCATGTACACTTTCCATTCTGCCCACCAGACAATGCCTAATGTTACCTTCTTTCTCTTCCAAACTGAGCATCCTGGCTGGGATTTAAACATATACAGGCATAACCAAGAGACAAACTCTAGTTCTTGAACAAGTTGTTTTTACTGCACCAGAATAAGACACATGAAGATGTTTTGCCTCAGAGGAATACTTATAGAACCACATTGGTCATTTTTCACAAAATAAGTAACTGTTTTTGTGGCACAAGCTTGAGATTTGCTTCTTTCTTTAGTCTTCTGGGTTGAAACAATATCAGGATCATTCAGACTGATGTCTGTATTCCTAGCTTCTTCAAGTCACATCACCTGTCCAAATCAGGATCTGGCAATTAATATCCAACTTCTGTTAATAACAGTAAACTGGTAGGGAGAACACAACCTTTTAAACATCTTTCACTACATTCTGGAGTTTTTCCTTAGGAGTTGCTCCACCTCTTTGAACATACACATCCCACTCATGAAATGTAGTATTAGATTTTACTTCACATGGTGTTTCTGGCCAAAACCAGTGGAGTGAAAAAGCCTCACTGGTTAGTAAAATTGGATTGCTGTTGCTCTGTTGCTCATGTGCCAATCACTGGGACAAAAGGGCCTTCTGCTCATGCAAAGAGGTCCTGGCTACATCACTCCAGGACTAGAGAAGTTTGACACAATGGGATCCTGGCCACTGGCTGTATCTCTCCTCCCACCCCTGCTCTTCCTTTGCCTTCTGTTACTTGTGGGTTTACTGAAAAATGCAAAGGCATACAGTTGTCCCTCCACATTCGCGGGGGTTAGGGGCGCAAGACCCCCGCGAATGTGAAAAAACCGCGAATAAAAAAAAGGTCATGCCACGTCCTCCAGGAAACCCCCCACCCTCCCAAAAGTGGTGATGGGTCTTCTAAAGCCCCGTCGCTGCTCCTTTCCACCACCACCCCGCCCCCCCAAAAGCGGCGATGGGGCTTCAAAAGCCCCGTCGCTGCTCCTCTCCACCCCCCCGCCCTCCCAAAAGCGCCGATGGGGCTTCAAAAGCCCCATCGCTGCTCCTTTCCACCCTCCCCGCCCTCCCAAAAGCGCCGATGGGGCTTCAAAAGCCCCGTCGCTGCTCCTCTCCACCCCCCGCCCTCCCAAAAGCCCCGTCGCTGCTCCTCTCCACTCCCCCCGCCCTCCCAGAAGCAGCGAGGGGGCTTCAAAAGCCTCATTGCTGCTCCTCTCCATCCCCCCCGCCCCAGCTGCTTCCCACCCCTTCTTCCCAAGGCACCGAAGAAGCCCTTCGCTGCCTCGGGAAGGGAGTGGGGCGCAGAGGCAGCGCGCCAGCTGCGCCCCTTCAATCAGAACCAGCGGGCCAGCTGCTTCCCCCCTCCTTCCCAAGGCACCGAAAGGCTTCTTCAGAAGCCCTTCGGAGCCTTGGGAAGGGAGTGGGGCACAGAGGCAGCGCGCCAGCTACTCCCCACCACTCCTTCCCAAGGCACCGAAGGGCTTCCTCAGAAGCTCTTCGCTGCCTTGGGAAGGGAGTGGGTGCAGAGGCAGCACATTAGCTGCTCCCCACCCCTCCTTCCGAAGGCAGCGAGGGGTAAGCCCTTTCCTGCCTTGGGACGGGAGGGTATGTTGAGCAGGGGGGGGGAGTAGACTTCCGCGAATAATCAAAACCGCGAATGTGAAAGTCGCGAATGTGGAGGGGCAACTGTAGTCAGTAGTGAGCTAGGTGGGTGAAAAGGATGACATGGTATAAGGTCAACTCCCAGATGTGAAGCAAGTGAAAACAAGCACATTTTCATGACTGGCAAATGGAAATTCAGCATTAACATTACTATTCACGAAGACAGGTTGTGTCTAACATTATAGATAATCAACACAGAAAACTACTGTCTTCAAGGTGCCACAAAAGGTTTATTTACATAGAGACAAGATGAAAGCAGGGGATAGGGAAAAGGAAGAGTAGAGCTATTTGGTAATGATTAATATGCTATATTTCCAGGATTCAGAACAACCTTGAAGTATATCATTGGAATGATGCATGGTTACCACTGAAAGCAGTATTGAATATATTAGCAAAATGGCAGTAGAATCTATCAACAAGCAGCTGCAAGTTTAGCAAAATATTTACGATCTCAATTTGAGTGGACATAAGTCATCTTGACTTGACAAAAGCATTTAACAAAAAATATTTTCAGTTGGATACTGAATGAACAGCTGCAAAAAAGCAATGCAGCAATGTTAATAATCAGCATAAATATTATGTTATTATTTTCCTGATTAGTATTAGATTAATACATCTGTACAAATGCAGCTTAAGCTAAACCTGCACTATGCTCTTGAGCAACACAAGTAATTCACTAACTGTGGTACTGATGGGGCATACTACAGCGCAACATTAAAAGGAATATACACAAAGAAATTAACAATGGAAGACTTGAATGTAATTCAGATGTAGGAATATTAAATCAAAAGGATTACATACCCTTGATGCTATCTGGTTAAAGTGATATCTGTAAAAGCAAGGGATCTGCTCAGGTGAAGCAGAATAGGTTTTTACTAGACGATTTTCAAGTAAATGATAAATCAGCCCTATTTTTCCTTTTTAAGGAAAACATTTATGTGGTATCAATGAACCTATGTAGGCCGAAGGGCGCGGGGGTTAGAGCAGCTGCGTGGGGAGGCCGAAGGATAAGCGGGGCAAGTGGGGCGAGTGAGGTCTGGGCCAGCTGGAGGGCTGAGAGGAGGGCTGCCACGCAGGGAGGCCGAAGGGTGGGGGGAAGAGCAGCCACGCGGGGAGGCCGGAGGGCCGAGAGGCCTAGGCTGCACGCCTAGAAGCAAGCGGGGCGAGTGAGGCCTGAGCCAGCTGGAGGGCCGAGAGGAGGGATGCTGCACGGGGAGGCCGTAGGGCGAAGGGGCGGGGAGGGAGGGAGCAACCACGGGCCAGACACGGGGGGCTGGAGAGGCCAAGAGGACTGGGAGAGCAACTGCGGGCCAGGGGAGAGGCCACTGCGGACGCACAGGCAGGCAAGGGGGCCGGAGGCGCCAGAGCGAAGGCCAGGGGTCAGAAGAGGAGGCCAGAGACTGCGTGGGTGGGGGTTGGAGGAGGATGTGTCTTTTCCTTCCCTTTCTTTCTCTCTTTCATCCTTTTTCTCCTATTCTCCTCTCTCAACGCATGCCTTTACTCTTCTTTGTTTCTCTGTAGTCCCTTTTTTGTCTTCTTTCACCCATCCACAACTACTAGCTAAATGTCATCTTTTCCTTCTGTGCCCCAGCTGCAGTCATATTCTCCCTTCTTCCTTCCCCATACTCTTTCTCTTTCTCCCCAATTCTCCAAGATGCATTTGTCTTCTCCCTCCTACTTCATCACTTTTCTTCCTCATGTTTTTTTCTCCAAGCACCAGCATTTGCCCCAGCTATATTCATTGTCCTCCTTCTCCCTCCCTCTCTGTCTCTACAACTCTCTTTTGTGTTCCTGCAAAAGATACCATGAAACCAGGATTTTAAACCCAACACAATTACATAGGTAGGACTGCCCTGTGATTTCTCTGCCACTATAATCATCATCTTCCCTCTCCTCAAAATATCCTGATTAGTAACATCATTCTGATTTATGATAATGGGGATGAGGAGGATTACACAACCTGATTGCAAAAATAAATAAATAAAGTTAAAATTTAAGTTTTAGGATGGTATTATTGTTATGCATAAGATTTATATTAATTTGAAATTGTTTTCTTTCTTTACTTTTTTAATTCTGGAATTTTATATAATGTAAATAAAAATAAAGGATTTTTTTAAACCAGCGATTAAGATTTCTTCTAAGGTATAGGGCAATCCATTTTAAGCAGATCAACTGTGTTTCTACATCTCTCATTAGAATGCAAATCCTGTTTACCATATTAATGTATTTAAAGTATAGTAATATAATTCTCAGACTCATAAACTTAGTCAGTTGGAAGGGAGCCCAAGGAAGCAGGAAATCCACAGCTAAACATACCTGAGAAGTAGCCATCCAACTCTTCTTTTAAAAACAACAAAAGAAAATTCACCACCAATGTAGTGAAACACCGAATAACTTAAAAAAACACAAAGAATGTAATGACAATAGGAAACCAAGTAAAAGGGAGTAAAACAGTAAACTAAGCATTTTTATGTAGTAGAATTTAAGTGAATTAAAAAAATCCTAATAAAGGTATTTTCAAATCCAATTTGTGTGTGTGTGTGTGTGTGTGTGTTTGTGTTTAAAGATTGAATATGCTTCCCCTATGGCGTTAACTTGCAGACTACCAGAAACTTTAAATATTTCTCCAAATGCTTCCCAATAACATAAAATAGTTTTCTAAGAGATAGTCACGCTAATCTGGTAAATGAAATTCTATAAAACCAAATGTTATTTCCACTTTAAAATTTTGATGTAAAGTTTGAGGACTGGTTTACCTACTAACTACATGGACAGCCACATTGAGCCAAATTATTAAATATAGCCAATTATTAGATATTCCTAAATGGGGGCTATCAGGGTAGGTAACAGCTAGTAGGTATCTTTTGGTTCTAAACTTCAACTTTACCAAACCCCTCAAAGTGTATGATCCACTGAAGAATGGGGTGAATGAAAATCAGAACAAGAGGAGTGGGGAGGTGTAGGAGAAAAAAAGGCAAGAGAAAACGAAATGGGGTGGGTGCTATATTCATCTTTTGTTTCCAAACTAATAGCTTCAACCTAAACAAACCTCTTAAAGTGTGTGACTCACTGAGTCGGGAGTATGTGGAAAGCAGAACAGGTGGGAAGTAGAGGCCAAGAGAGGAGGAAATGGTGGGTGGGGTAGAGAAAAACATTTAATTATCCAAGTGGATAATTGTGAGCAACTATGTGAGCAACAATAAGCAAACTAGGGGATTACAAAGGGGTTCATGACAACTCTGTCAGGAATTGGTTAATGAACCCTAAGTTTTAAAATGGCCAAACAACTGCAGAAATCATGATGAGTCATGATGACTGACTCCATGAACTGCCAGTCATGCTAATCATGCTACAGCTGCATGGGAAGGATTGCATCAGAAGAGGGTTACTACAGTACAAAGCCATGAAGGTAGAAATCTGATGCAATGCAACCATGTGCTTGGTTAAGCCAATGTTGTACTGGTGTGTATAAAAGCAAGACAGAACAGATATCATTCTCTTCCTATGGTCCTGAGATGCCTGGTGTAGCACTTTGCTTGTACATATTGAAACTACTGAAGATTAAAAGCACCTCCTGTTTTCTGGACGCCAAACACTCTGTGTGAGAATATTCTTGGGAAAGGGTTGCTACCAAGTCTGCTGAGACAGTTTTTGGCTTCACCTGGGGATTGATTGTTCCATCATCCCTTGACAAACTTATCCAAATAATAATATAAAATATTGTATATATACTATTGATTCTGCAGTCAGCTCTGGAAACCCTCTGGGTAGTCTTGGGCAAGCCACACTCTCGTAGCCTCAGAGGAAGGCAAAAGCGAACCTCCTATGAACAAACCTTGCCAAGAAAACCCTGTGAAAGGCTCACTTTGGGGTTGCCATAAGTAAAAAATGACTTGAAGGCACACAACAATATAGTAATATTCACTGTTGTATCGTAAATGACAACATACTATACAAAGCAGAATAAAATCAACAGAGCACAGAACTGAAGAGATATAATGTATCCCTACCTGCCTATAGAGACACATAGGTCAATACGTGGAAGGAAACACCAGTCTTTCTGGCCCTAAAGGTCTGGGCACTCTTTAGATGCCATGTCTGTTTGAGGGTTCCCCATCCCATTCCATTCCATAACTATTTTTTTCTTCTTTTCCATGCTTCTTCAATTACTCCCCAATCCAGCTCTCTAGTTGCTCCCAAATAGCCTTCTGCTTGGTTCTGCAGCCTAGCAACAGCGCCAGGTGATGCATTTCCTTCAGTCTTAATTCTTCTCCTTAGCCCTTTCTCATAGAATCATAGAACTGTAGAGTTAGAAGAGACCACAAGGGCCATCTAGTCCAACCCCCTGCCATGCAAGAATACACAATCAAAGCATCTCTGACAGATGGCAATCCAGCCTCAGTTTAAAGACCTCCAAGGAAGGAGACCCCACCACGCTCCGAGGGAGCGTGTTCCACTGCCAAACAGCTCTTACTGTCAAAAGGTTCCTCCTAATGTTGAGGTGGAATCTCTGTTCCTGGAGCTTGCATCCATTGTTCTGTGTTCCAGTCTCTGGAGCAGCAGAAAACAAGCCTGCTCCAACCTCAATGTGACACCCCTTCAAATACTTAAACAGGGCTATCATATCGCCCCTTAACCGTCTTTTTTCCAGGCTAAACATACCCAGCTCCCTAAGTCTCTCCTCATAAGGTATGGTTTCCAGACCTTTCACCATTTTGGTTGCCCGCCTCTGGACACATTCCATCTTCTCAATATCCTTCTTGAATTGTGGTGCCCAGAACTGGACACAGTATTCCAGGCGAGGCCTGACCAAGGCAGAATAGAGTGGCACTATTACTTCCCTTGATCTAGACACTATACTTCTATTGATGCAGCCCAAAATTGCATTGGCCTTTTTAGCTGCCACATCACTCTGTTGACTCATGTTCAACTTGTGGTCTACTAGGACTCCTAGATCTCTTTTGCACGTAGTCTCGTTCAGCCAGGTCTCCCCCATCCTATATCTACGCATTTCATTTTTCCATCCTAAGTGCAGCACCTTACATTTCTCTGTATTGAATTTCATTTTGTTAGCTTTGGCCCAACTCTCCAGTCTATCCAGGTCATTTTGAATTTTGATCCTGTCCTCTAGGGTATTAGCTGCTCCTTCTAATTTGGTGTCATCTGCAAATTTGATAAGTATGGCCCTAATTCCATCATCAAAGTCATGGATGTGGGAATTTTCTGCCCTACTGAATCTGCCACAGGAAGAGCCACCCACTCTAATGAATTCCTTTTTGTTTGTTTTTTAAATATTTTTATTAGATTTATAAACACTTTACAATACAACACAAACAGCCAACAATATCTACACCACAACAAATTACATATACTAAACATATACTATTTTCATCTTCTGCTTTTTAAAATATTGGAGCAATGTTAATGCTAATCAGGAAATCATAGGACACATATGGAGGGAAAAAACTAATGGATTAACTAGTTATTTCCAAGCTCCATTCTGTATGCATAGCAAGCTCTCTACTACTCTGCTCTGATACTATCTGCTGGCCAAGGCCATCTTCCAGAACAGAGACAGCAAGCACAAGCTTGACCAGGAGAATCTAGGACTTGTCAACAAAAGTATTTTAGGATACTGAAGTCATAGTACATCACAGGGACACCGTGGCATGTCACACTTCACGCTGAAAACGAAAAACATAGGGCAGAGACCATACACAGGGACACTGTGGCATGTCACGCTTGACGCTACAAACGAAAAACATAGGGCAGAGACCATACAGCAAAGATCAAGGTCTGGATCAAAGCATATTGATTTTATTTTAATGTAAATAATTTTTTAAAAATTATCTTTTTATTAAATCTTTTCAAAAAAAGCTTACAATAAAACAAAACTCATACATTTCATACATCCAATAAAAAACAAACATACATTCTCTTCTAACATATTCATTCTGTCATACTTTTCTTTTCTCTTTACATCCTCTCTAGTTCTCTCTCATACCCCGTTACTTCCTAGTCTCTTCACCATCCATTTTGCTTTTTCCATGCTAACATTCCCCCTTTTTCTTTCATTTATTTATCATATTTCTCTGCTTTCTAGTATATTGCCCTTTACCTTTTTCTTTTCCTCTATTTACTTTTTAGTATTATTTATAATCTATATAGTGAACTCAGCTAAATATAATCTACTTTTATACTAGCTTCTTTTCCCCACTTGTTCTCCCATAGTGGGTTCAATATCTCCCAGATCTCCAGATCTTTTAACGTTTTATTTTCATCTATTAACAGTCTTTCCATCTCATACATATCTAAAAGTTTCAATAGCCATTCCTCGACAGAGGGTATTTCTTCTTTTTTCCAATATTTTGCGAAAGCTATTCTCGCTGCTGACATCATGTATGATAACACTCTCCAGAATTTTTTTTTAATTAGAGTATCTATCTTTTCGTACATATTCAAAAGATAGATCTCCGGGGCAAAGGGATAATTTGTGTCTAATAATTTTGTAATTGTTTTATGAATTTTCCCCCAGTATCTTACTGCCTTCTCACAAGACCACCAAATACGATAGTACATGCCAGAGACTTTCTGGCACTTCCAACATAAATCCGATGTGTCCTTATAAATCTTCGCTAGTCCTTCTGGTGTTAAATACCACCTGGTCATCATTTTGTACACATTTTCTTTAATATTACAACTCTTTGTAAAGGATATATTTTTCCCCCATAATCTTTCCCACTGTTCTAGTAATAGCTCTTGACCAAAATTTCTTGCCCACGCTATCATGTAGGGTTTGATTACTTCCTGTTCTTGATTTAGTTTCAATAATAGTCTCTATATTTTTGATAATATCTTTTTCCTACCTCCATGAATTACCCTATCAAACTTTAATGTAAAGAATTAATCAATCTGCAGCTTTGGTACAAAATAGAAATGTTGGTTCTATATTCAGCTTGGACTAGTAACTTGTATCTCTGACACTTTTGTGATGAAAGAAAAATATAGGGGAATTCCAAAGAGAGCAGAAACCATATGTGTACACCAAATAAAGTTGTCGTAGGGCGCAAGGAAAGCAGAGAAACCCCCAGGAAGCCTAACTGCACTGGGGTAACAATATAATATAAACAGTACAATACACATAATTGAGTAGCACAGAGAGAAGTCAGAAGTTGGCAAGGGAAGAGACAGAAATGCAACAATAAGGAGTTGATATGCAAACATTCTTGCTCCTAGATCAAGAGAAGAGGGTGACTCTCTTTTACATGGGGGGGGGGAGTGAATCACAGGTTTGTTTTATGCACCAAGACATTAAGGGTAGTTCAGTCAATTCTTGTTGGGGAAATGGAGCCTTAGATCATGATGGGCTTTTGTGAAATGATCGGAAGGTGGTACCATGAAAACATCTGCTCCCTTAGAACTCTTGTGGGAGAAATGGAGCCTTAGATTGTGATGGACTTTTGTGAAATGATTGGAAGGTGGTACCATGAAAACATCTGCTCCCTTAGAACCCTGACTGAACAGCGTTCAAAACAAAAACAGAGAAGAGAAAAAGTATATGGAAGGGTAGCACTCACTAGTAAGGTGATGAAGCAGTCTGCTTTGCCACAAACTGCACTATAGGTTGAACAGACTAAAAGTAAGGGTTTAGAAGAGAACTTCTTTTATATGTTTTATACAGAGTATAAAATAATATAGCATGGTTAGGTTAGGCATCTTCCATATGATGGGAACAGTGTGGGAGGCAGTGAATGTCTAGGCTCCTCTAATTCCTTACTGTACTCCCAGCCATTTCAGACTAGTCCTTCATTCTGTGTTCCTTTTAGCATAGTGCGGTGAAGACTTAGCACATTCAAAACTGAAGACTTCTTTGTCCTGAATGATGAAGGACCAATACGATCTGAGACATGTTGGATTACAGGAAACATTTTCTCTTGTTCATCACATTGCTTTTATCTATTTTTGGCAACCTGCTTTCTGTTGCTCTGCTTTTGTTTTGATTTGTTTAAGATTTCTAGACAACAGTACTTTATGAACAATCCAACAGTGTATTTAGGATGACTTTGGACGCCACAGGAACTCAGTGTGTGAATAATGGGTGATGTTTCCCAACAGAACATTGGTACTTACCATGAAGGTTCCTTTTCAGCAGCCATGAGGAGTGAGTCCTTTAGACTGGGTTTGGTTCCTCTTCCAGCTCCAGACAGGCAGGGCAATAACCAATAGAAAAATAGTACTAGCATCCAGGGAGGAGAGCCAAGCCAGCCTTTCCCAGAGATGACATACCAAGCTCCAGTCCCAAGAAGAGAAATTATCAACAAGAACACCAAAAAACAACAACAAGGGAGGGAAGCACTCCCTCCTCACGGCTGCTGAAAAGGAACCTTCATGGTAAGTACCAATGTTACATTTTCCAGCAGCATGGGGAGGTAGTCCTTTAGACTGGGACCTACCAAAGCAGTCCCTCCTAGGGTGGGGAACTCCTGAACCAAGTCCACTATACCACTTGCTGCAGGACCCAGCGACCAAGGCTGCATCTGGCGAAGCAAAGTTATCAATATGGTAATGTCTAATGAAAGATGAGGGGGAAGACCTCATAGCAACCTTACAGATCCCATCCAAAGATATTGACATAGAAAGTGCAGTGCATGTAGCCACACTCCAAGTAGAATGAGCCTGAATCCCTCCAACTTCAATACAGAGGCGCAACAACGTGCAATGGAAGAAAGAAAGCTATTCCTCCCTTAGACAATTCACCAATGAAACAAAGAGAATCAGATTTCCTGAACTCCTTAGTCCTATCCTATCCTTAGTCCTATTCAGTGTCCTCCGCACATCCAACCGATGCAAAACTTCTGAGGAATTAGGACAAAAAGAAGGTAGGACCAGCTCCTAGGCCCTATGAAAAACCAAATTAACTTTTGGGTTAATAGAAGGATCTAAACAAAGAACGACCGAGTCTTTATAAAAAATACACAATTCCTCCCTGTCAGACAGAGCTCCCAACTGGGAGAAACAACATGCAGTAGTAATGGCCACCAAGAAGACTATTATAAGTCAGAAATTTCAGATCTACAGATCACAACGGCTCAAAAGGAGCCTTGAAAAGAACTCGCAAGCTACATTTAAAGTCCACAAAGGGAAGCGATGCACAGTAGACAGCTTCAAAAGAGTAACTCCATTAAAAAAAAACCTACGAATATGAGGATGACATGTTAAGACTTATTTCAAGTACCTTTCAGAACAGACCCCAAGGCAGGCACATCTCTCTAGAATGTTGGCACTAAGAGCCTTATTAAGCCATGATTGTAAGAAGACCAATACTGTATTGCTGGAAATCCCTTGAGGGCAGAGAATCTCTTGGATCGACACCAACGACAAAATGCTCTCCAGGTTGACTCTTACAAACAAATGGTAGAAGGTCACTAAAATGGCCGCTAAAATGGTTTTAATCACATGCTCATCAAAACCAGCGACACTCTTTCTCCCAACCTCCAAGTGTGGAATTTTAACCACCCTGGATCGGGATGATAAAGCCCGGTTTGGAGAAGAAGATCTAGCCACAGAAGAGAGACCAGCTGTCCTGAATCTGAAAGTCTATCAGATTGGGAAACCAAGGGGGCCGTGGCCACCTGGGAGCAAAGAGAATCACCTCTGCCCTCTCCATCCTGATTTTCCCAAGTACCCTTGATAACAGATTTACTAGAGGAAAGGGATAGCACAAAGCTCGAGGCCACACAATCGTGAGTCCATTGAAAACCAGTGCCCCCCTCTTCTGGTTGGCTATGGCGTCGCGGTCAGACTTTCACTGAGAGGCTTTCAGTGAAAGTTTCCAGCAGCACGAGGCAGATCGCCTGTTTCTGACAGCTAAAAGGCGAATCCTCTCTCCTGGTAAAGGAGAGATCGGATGGGCTCTCAAAGATCCAGTTCCTGCCTAAACTCGCCCTGAGGGTCTGACACCAAGTGGAGATCGGACTGGGGGAGAAGAAGAGCAAAGGGGATCGGAGCTTACCGCTGCCGCATATCTGCAGCCATTTACTTGGCACAAGCGCCGCCACCAATTTTAAAGATATAACTGTAGGTAATTGATGTTATTGTTATTGGGATTTGATCTTTACACATGAGCACAAACTTTCTGCAAGTGCAGTTCCCAAAGCATAAATGGTTTTTGGGATTCTTCACAGACTGTATCACTTCTGAAGGACTGACAAAACTCACAAATGAGCAGAGCTAATTAACTGTTGGGCGAAATTAAAAGAAAGGATAAGTAAGTTTGGATTGGATTTGGAACTACTGTTTTAGCCCGTGGATTATATAACTGGATGAAAGCGGATGGATGGGGATTTAAAAGGACGAACATAAAGGGCTTCTGTCTCTATGGGAGAGCAACACGTGGATTATAATTTAAAAAGGGGGGGATCTATAATAGAGACTAAATTTTGCTTTCTGGACTGAGATGGAACAATTGTACAGCAGTAATAAAAAGGATTGGACTGGTCAATCATCACATGCTTCATGCAATTGGAATTAAAGGTAGAGAAGAGCGGAGAAGAGAAGAGTAGAGGAGCAGAGGAGAGACGACAGGACGGGATGACAGAGCAGTTAAAGATGGTGACTGGTCATCTAAGACTGTTTAACCAAAATTGAGACTTTTCTCTTTGTCGGTGGAGAACCAGGACCATCAGTAAAAACTACAGATACAAAAGGAAAGTAGGGGTGGGGAAGAGAAAAGAACTGAGCAAATTGCAGTAATAATAACAGAGTGGCAGTAAGGGCATAAGGCAAAACGGTCTGCTTTGTATTTTGATTTTTTCCCCTATTTTCTTCTACCTCCCTAGTGAGAATATTAATAACATTGTTGCTTATTTGGAGAGGGAGGGGGAGAGAAATGGGGAAGAGAGAGAAATGATTCAGTAGAGCAGAGCGAGGTGAAACAAGGTATTGAAACAGGGATTAAGAAGTGGGCATTGAAGAGTTGGGAGCTCGAAAGAACAAAAAAAAGGAGGGGGGACTTAAGAGTAAAGGTGGGAAGGATTTTGAAACATTAAAATAAAAGGGAAAGACCGGTAATTGTAGGATCGGGGGTTAGAAGGAACTGAAGGTTGATAGAAGAGGGAGAGGGGTGACAGAGCAGACGGGATTGATGGGTTGATGGGAGTCCACAGGGGAAAAAAAGGGAGGGTAAGACTGAGGCTGCGGAGAAAGAGATAAGGGGTGGAGAAGCTCACGGTCTAGGCGTCGGTTGCTAAACAAACAAATAAATAAATAAATAAGAACCAACAATTAAACAATTAAAATAAGGGAAAGATGAGGAAAGAGGGACTGGGTGGATGGTGGCTGTGGATAGAAGGAAAGTATTTTGAAAAGGACTTGGGGTATCGAATTGACAATGGAGGAAGTAATTAACCCAAAAGGAAGAAAGAGTGGTAAGAAAGAAAGATAATATAGTGGGGGGGGAGGAGATTCGACATTGAGTGGGGTGAAGTGGAGAGAAGTGAAAGGGAGAGAAGAGACAACTATTGAAAGAATTTGTTGAGAGAGCTGAAGCGAAAGGAAATTAGTAGGTAGGAGCTGAAATCAGTTTAAGATAAGAGTGGGTAAGGGTAAGAAGAGGAAGAAACCAGATTGATTTAAGTGCAATACATGGGTTGGAAGAATTTGTCAGAAGATTAAAGTAAATGTTGGAAGGGGAGTGTAAGTAAGGATAGAGGATAGAGAAGAGAAAGGAAGAGGGTGAGGCACGATTTAAATTAGAGAATAGGAACAACAGCAGACTGGGGAAAGAAATACAAGGGGTGAGAGAGAGAGAAAGAGGAGGGGGTGAAAGGAGAAGCAGTAGAGTGCTAGGCTAAGTGGGATTCAGATCTTTGAAGAGGAAGAATAACAACAAAGGGAAAATTATTTAAAAATAAAATAAAATAATATATATATATATATATATATATATATTACAGAGGGCCTCACCAACACTGAAGGACTGTGGTAATTTCATTTTATAATAAAGAAGATAAGGTGGTAAATTCAATATTTCTGAATACATACACAAGTAGAAAGTGTACTTTGTGAAATAAGTGTTTGATATTTTCATTCCATCAAGTGTCTTTCAGTGCTAAATATATCTGTTTTGAAAATCAACTTAACATAATTTGAAAAAGATCTCAGAGTTGGGGGGGTCCTTACTAAATTTTGGTGAGGGAAAAAAAAGAAAAAGAAAAGGGGAAAAAGAGGAAGGGGAAAAAAGAGGATAAGAGAACTGGGGTAAATAAAACTTTGACTGTAATTCTTAACATTAACTAAGCAAATAAAGTATAGAACTAATTGGTTTAGTTTCAATATTAACAAGAACCCAAATTAGGAGACTGTTGCAAAAAAAAAAAAAAGAGGGAGTAAAAGAGATAAAGAAGGTAAGTAACAGTAGTAGAACAATAAGACAATAGGAATAATAAATAAGATAATTTAAAAAATAAATAAACTAAAAAGCTCGATAGAAAAGGTAAGGGGAGAAAATATATAATCAAAATAAAATAAAACCACTGTTTAATTAACAGCTAAGGACCACTCACAATGACAGCAAAATGTGCCACCACACAATCAACAGTACAAAAAATGAGAAGATCATCAGACCCGAATCTATCCCCAATACAGGAAGAACTGAAATTATTAAGGTCAGAAATTAAGGAGATGAAAATTGAACTACAGCAAGACATGAAAAAAGAACTCAAAGTCAGAAAGGAATCTATTGAAAAAATCACAGAAGACTCAACAATAATTAAGGAAAAAATAATGGAAACAAAGACGGAAGAACTTGAAAACAGAACAACCAAATTGGAGGAATCAAAGGAACAAGAGCTGGATGAATGGGTCCTCCAGGAACTAAGATGGAGGGGAAATTGTATAAAAATTAGAGGAATCAAAGAACAAGAAAATGAAAATTTATACAAATTCCTGATTCCAAAATTCGCTAAATTTGTAGGAAAATCAAAATCTCAATTTGAGTGGGAAATAGATAAAATTTATCAAATATCATTTAAAATAGCGAAGCAAAGAAATTTACCCAGAGATGTGGTAGTTTACTTTGTGCGGAAGAAAACAAGAGATTTAGTACTACAACAAAATTATGACCATACATTTCAAATAGAAGGAAGTGACGTCACGATCTACAAAGACATACCAGCGAGACTACTAAAAAAAAAAGGAAGAGCTACAGCAATTTAACACTACAACTGCAACAGACTGGAATTCCTTACAGATGGGAAAAACTAGAGGTCATCTCCTTCCGGTACAAGCAAAAAATGTTTAGGATGATACAACTAAAAAAGCAGAGAAATTTTTGGAAAAATACAAGAAAGATTTCAAAAGGACACAAAACACACAAAGAACAGGAGAAGGAACAGGAGAAGAAGAGAAAAAGCCACAAGCTCAAGAGAAGGATAGAGAAGAAGGGGAAGAACATCTAGAAGAGGAAGAAATAGAAGATCCAGAAGAAGAAGGAGGAGGAGAAACAGAGGCTTAATCTAACAAACGAATAAGGAGAACTAGAAAGATAAAAGGAGAAATTATGCCATTGAAATTTATGACATGGAATATCAAAGGACTCAATTCGCTGGAAAAAAATCTTCCATACATTAGAGAAAAAAATGGGATGTGATTTGTTTATAGGAGATACATATTAAAAAGGAGGATCAGAAGCTTTTACGGAATAAAAAATTAGGTAAAGAATTCATATTCTCAAGTGACAAGAAAAAGAAAGGAATAGTAATCTATGTGAACAACAAATTACAAGCAGAAGTTTTTAATGATCAAAAAGGCCATTATATTGGTCTGGAGATTAATATTCATAACAAGAAAATGTTAATATTAGGACTCTATGCCCCAAACGAGAACAATAACATATTTTATGAAAACTTATTGTTGACAATTTCATCCAGAATATATGACGGAATTGTAATGTTTGGGGACTGGAATGGGGTTATCACCCCATCTTTAGACAGGAAATCCTCTAAGAATCCTCTAAGAATATAAAACTGAATCAAGGGAAACTTCCGATATCATTCAAGAATTTGAATAACAATCTAGAGTTAATAGATGCATAGAGACACATGTACAGTAATGCTAGAGACTATACGTTTTTCTCTGAATGCCACAATCCCTTCTCAAGAATTGATTCTTTTAATGGTCTCCAAGAACTTATGCAGTTCAATACAAAAAATTGAAATTCTCCCACGTGTCTGGTTGGACAACAGCCCTGTAATAATGGAATTAAAAGAAAGGAAAAAAGAACTTAATTGGAGACTCCAGGACAATCTACTCCAAAGAGAGGATATAATACAAAAGGCAAGACAAACTCTAACTTGGTATTTTGAAGAAAATCTAGAAGAACAAAGCGACATAGTTACAATATGGGAAGCCTCAAAGGCGGTGATGAGGGGATTCTTCATAAAACAGAGTGCCAAACTGAACAAGAAAAAACAAGGAAGAATAGCAAAGATTAAAGAAAATATAAAGAGAGAAAGAGAAAATACTCCAAGATGATCCCCCAAAACACAAAAATTTTAAAAGAGATTAAAATTTTGCAACAAATAGATCTAGCGACAGCGGAAGAATTAAGGAAAAAAAACTCCAATATTTAAAACAATCACAATGCAAACAAGCCAAATAGATGGTTGGCAATAAAACTGAGAAAAGCAAAAGAAAGAAACTACATAAGTAAAGTGAAAGATGGATTACTAACCTATACAGATCAGGAAAAAATTTAACTTGTTTTTAAGAACTACTTTACTTCATTATACCACAATCAGGGAAGCCAAAAAGGGAACATAGCAACTTTTTAAAAGAATCATAAACTAAAGAATTCACAGAAGAGCAAAGACAAAATTTAAATCGTCCAATAACCCAGATTGAAATATCTGAAGCAATAAAAAGATTAAAAGGGGGGGAAGCTCCGGGTCCAGACGGGTTTACGGCAAAGTATTACAAGTATTAGAAGAACAGTTGATATTTCCTTTAAAAAAAACTTTGGATAAGATTAAAGAAGGTTCATTTATGGATTCCTGGAGAGAGGCAAATATCACCTTAATACAAAAAATAAAGTCGAGACCCTCAAGACCCGAAAAATTATCGCCCGATTTCACTTCTCAATACGGATTATAAATTTTTTTGTTTCAATATTGGCACATAGACTGAAAAATATTTTAGTTGATTGGATCCATGAAGATCAAAGGGTTTTTTTTTTTTTTTTACCAGGGACATATATAAAGGATAATATCCGACAGGTGGTTAATCTGATAGAACACCATGAATTTTATAATGAGAGAAAATTGGCTTTAATATTTTTGGATATCAAAAAAGCATTTGATAATATTAATTGGAATATCATGATAGAGACCTTACAAATAATCAAAGCAGGAGAAAATTTTATAAGATGGTTTCAAACAATTTATAGTAAACAAACAGCAAAGTTAATTATAAACAGAGAAAAAACAAAAGAAATTCAAATTCAGCAGGGGACAAGGCAGGGGTGTCCCCTCTCCCCATTGCTATTCATTTTGATTATGGAAATTCTGTGGGGGGAGGGAATCAGAGAAGATGGAAAGATAGACGGCATTAGAATTGGAAAACATAACTTCAAAATAAAAATTTATGCTGATGATATATCAATCTCTATAAGTAATCCGGTAGAAGATACAGAGATACTAACAAAGATATTGAATGATTTTGAAAAGCTAACAGATCTGAAAGTCAATAAGGACAAAACAGTAATAATAACAAAAAATATGACAAAGAGCGAGGAAAATCAGATAATGCAAAAGTCAAATTTTAAAGTAGTTAAAAAAGCATGATATCTGGGCACCAATATAACTAACAAAAACACAGACTTATTTCAAAACAATTATAATAAAGCATGGACAGAAATAAAAAAAAAGACTTAAATAACTGGCAAAAACTAAAACTATCTTTGCTAGGAAAAATCGCGGTTATCAAGATGAATGTTTTACCCAAGCTACTATTTTTATTTCAAACAATTTCAATTATTCACAAAGAAGGGATTTTTAAAGGATGGCAACAAAACATATCAAAATTTATTTGGGCAGGAAAGAAGCCTAGAGTGAAAATGAAAGTAATGCAAGACTCAAGGAAAAGAGGTGGTCTGGATGTTCCAAACATAAAAGTATATTTTGAAGCCTGTTGTTTATCTTGGCTTAAGGATTGGACAACATTAAATGATGGCAAATTACTAAAATTGGAAGGCTCCAACATTCATTATGGTTGGCATGCTTACTTGTTTTACAATAAAGGGACGGTCAACAAAGATTTAAATCATCATCTTATTAGGAACTCTTTGATAAAAGTATGGAAGAAATACAGACCAAGATTCTGCCCCCAATTACCATCATGGGTGTCAGCACATGAAGCGTTTTTCAGTAAAGAAAAAATAACAGCTAAAATATGGATTACATATAAAGATTTAATTGTGATAAAGGACGGACAGCAATTGATGAAGACACAGGAAGAAATGGAGAAAGAAGGGACACCAATCCATTGGTATTTATATAGACAAATCAAAGAAAGATACAAAATGGATCAAAAAGTGGTGGGAATAGAGTTAACAAAATCACTTTGGGAAAAAATAATCCAACCAGGAAATAAGAACTTAATAACTAGGCTCTAGCAACAGCTATTAGAGTGGAACTCAGAAGAGGAAGTCGTAAAGGACTGCATGATAAAATGGGTGCAGAATATTGGTCATGAAATAAAACTAAATGATTGGGAAAAATTCTGGATAACTAACTTGAAATTAACACTATGTCAAAGTGTTCGAGAAAACTGTTACAAGATTTTTTTAGGTGGTATTTCTCACTGGATAAACTGTCTAAAATGTATAAAAACATTTTAAAAGAATGTTGGAAGTGTGAACATAATCCGGGCACCTTTTTTCACTTATGGTGGAGTTGTGAGAATGCACAAAGTTATTGGAAACAAGTACAAAAGGTTATTAATAAAGTGCTGTGTTGCAATATGTTGATGCAACCAGAAATATATCTATTGAGAATGCATGGAGAAAAATTAAGCCAAGAAAAAGAGAAATTACTATTTTATATGGTGACAGCGACACGTATTACATATGCGTCCAAATGGAAAGATAAAAGAAGTACCAACAATGGATCAATGGCTGCTTAAGACGTATGAAATAGTTGGAACAGATCGACTAACAATGCTTCTAAAAGGTAAGACAGTAGAGAAACATAGAGAAGGTTGGAGTAACTTATTGGAATTTCTGAAGAAAACATGGGGAAATCTTGCAACAATCCCTAATTGAGAGGCAAAAGAAATAAATGCAACAGGAAAAAAAATAGTAATTAATAATCAGAAGTTAAATAATAACAATTTTAAAAAGTAGTTCAAATAACACTATTAATAACAATAATACTCCAATACATTTCAAATATGTATTTATTTTAAATATATAAATAAACAAATTATGGAAATTAATTGAAGATGGAATAAACAGATACATATTAGTACGACAATTTCATTGAGAGGGTGGAATGAGAATAGAAGGAACACTGTGGAGAAAATACAAAAAATAATGGGAACAGATTGGTAACAAAATGTTAATACAAAGATAACAGAGGAATAACAGGTATAATCATGTGAAGATCAGACAGGAGGTCAAGAAGTTTGAATGAATGTATGGGTGGTGGGTTTGGGATGAGATATGTCTGTTAAAGGGAGGAGGGTTGAATGGAAGGTATTTTGGTGTGATGTCATTTTATATGTGTTATAATTTTAATAAAAATATAATTTAAAAAAAAGAAAACTAGTGCCCCCTCTGTCCAGAAACCGATAGAAAGTGGGGAAACTTGTGATTGTTGTGTGAGGCAAACAGATCCACCCATGGTATGCTGAATCTGTGCACAATCATCTGAAACACTAACGAATTTAAGCCCCACTCCAAGTTGAGCAGGGCTAAGCAAACTGACTGAAGTTCAGGAAAATTGATACTGTGGTCCCTTTACGCCTGAGACCACAAAATCTGAACCATCTGAGATCCGTAGTGTGCCCCCCAACCCCTCAACAAGGCATCAGTGGTCACCACTATCCTCCTGGTATCCCAAATTGGCATTCCTTCCAAAGGAACATCCGAGAGGCACCACCTCAAAAATTCCTTTACTCAGGGTGAAAGATGGGCCTGTAACTGACATTTCTGAGCAACACGATTTTGAAAGGCTAGGAGAGCCTATGGCAGTTTTCTCAGATGGAATCTGGCCCAAGGGACTGAGAACATGTCTACATGACTGAAAAAAAAATCCGTTTGGGGGGTAAAAAATACGAAAAGGCAGTCATACAAATGTGTACGATCTGCCTACATGATATTTACCCTCCCTAAACTCCGTATGACCCCCCTTCCTGAGCTGGCTGGAGCAAACGAACCAAGCAGCGGTTTTAAATCTCCTGCCGCTTTTTTTATTATTTAAAAAGGTGCCTGTTTTGCAGACAGTCGATTTTCCCTATTTACAAAGTAAAATAAAAATAAATATATGTAAAATTCTCCACATCATGCCCTTACCAGACTCTTGCTTAGCTAGGAATCCAACATGGCGGCCACTCCCAATTCCCCTCCTTGCTAGTCCCACCCCCTCTGCTCAACCAGCCAATCAGATTACACTGCCTGTTCGTATGTGTGCGAATGGGGGGTACAGACGATCAACAATACCAACAGCTGTACAGATTTTAGGTCAAGATTCGCTAATCCTCCCAAATGCTGAATCCATGTAGTTTACGGGGGATTCGCTAGACCCCTTCCGAAAGACATATACATCCGAATGGCCGTGTATACAAATGATTGATCTTTCGAACGCCATACGTATTTTTTTTATCATGTAGACACCCCCTGAGTCTAAGCATACTACCATACTGCCCAGTAACTTCACCAGAGACATGAGGAAGAACTCCTCTTGATTCAATACATCCCAGACCAAGTCTTGTAGCTTCGTTTTCTGATCGTCAGGGAGAAAGATGTGATACCTTACCATATCTATGATGGTACCTAGGTGTTGCAACCACTGAACCGGTTCCAAGTGAGTCTTGCCCCTGTTGATCATGAACCTATGGGACTCCAGATACTGGATGGTAGACTGAACAACCAGTGTAGCCTTTTGGAGTGATGATGCCCGTATTAACAGATAGTCTGTGGGCAGAATGGATCTGAATATGCAGATGGACTTCCCTTCCTGGATACCCTCTAAAATTGTCCGAAGAGTCTCCATGTGAAACTTGTGCTTGGCGACCCAGCGATTGACCCTGTGTAGGTGGAGAACGATCCTCCAATCCTTGTTTTTCTTTGGAACTAAAACAGAAGGAAATCGGACCCCAAGAATTTCTCTGAGATCAGCACTGGCTCTCTTAGCTGAATTTGTAACAGGTGGTCTATAGCCTGATGCATGAGGATCTGTTTCTCTACATAGGTTGTCAGACACAAGCGAATGAAAATTGGGGGTGGAAGTGACAGGACGTCTATTGTATACCCCTGACTGACCATCCCAATCCCTCAGACATCTGAGGATGTAGTCTCCCAAATATGAACAAAATGGGTCAGCCAACCTCCCACGGGAAGAAGCCTGCAGTCAAAGAGACCGTCCTGTCTTGCTCCCTTGTTTGTGGTTTGGCAAGTACCAGCTTGGGAGAAGGTAGAAAAAGAACCTCTAGTAGGCTATTTGGACAATTCCAGTTTTGCCTGAAGGACCTAAAATCCCTCTGATTAAACTGGCACCTAGTCCCCCAAAAAGTCTGGCCTGCAGGTCAAAAAGATTTGCAATCCTCCTTCTTAGGAAGGGATGGAAGTGCTTCCTTTTTGTCTTTAGTCTCAGTCTCAGTCAAAACATCATCTAACATGTCATCAAAATTTTTGGATCCCATGAAAAGGCAACTAGTAAGGTTAGAGTCAGCCTAGCTATCTGCATTCCAATTTTTAAGCCATAATTGGTGATGTGCAACAACATTTGCAGCCAAGGATCTAGAAGAGAATTTTAATGCATGCAAGCGAGCATTGCCATGAAGGCAGATGCTTTCGAGAGTTTATAAACACCCTGCTTGAATTTGGTCTCCTTCTCAGGGATGCCAACCAGAATGTCCTTGGTCCACCTAATGGCCTCCCTAATAGGTAGGGCTGAGGCTCCATGTGCTCTGCACAGACAAACCTCCACTTTGTTATCCTCAGGGCTTTTAAGGTTGTTGTTGCCATTGCGAGGAAAGAAGGGAGTCTGAGACCAATCCTGCAACTGGAGCATCAATGGGGGGCAATTTAAAGTTATTCATAGCCTCTGTAGGTAATGTATAAAATGACTTGGCCACCATAGGGGATGGGCAAGCAGTCCCAAGGTGCAGCCATTCGCCTTCCAACACTTCAGAAAACATTCCAGGAAAAGGAGTAATATAATGGTTTAATTTCCTCTTGGATCTCAATTCAGGTAGCCCTTTAATCTTAGATTCAGACTCAAGCAGTCACAGAGAGGCCCGAGGTTTTTTCAACCTTGGCATGCCAATATTTGAAAAGCACTAACATCAAACGGCCTGAGTGAGACCTGATCAGCCAGCATGTCACAATCCTCCAATGACAACTCTCCCACTTCCCTATCAGAAGCTTCAGCAGAGACCACTGACTCCTGATCCTCCCATGAAGTAACGACAGAAGAGTGTTGCTTCATTTTTCATCTTTTTAGGTGGAAGGTCTGCTCTATCCTGAGGAATGGGAGTATCTCTAACTCCATGCCCCAGTGTTGTGTGAGAAGCCAAGGCAGCTCTCTTTCTCTCCTTCCCTTCACAAGTGTGGGCAGCAGCCACAGGCAATGAGGGAAATGGCACGACTCCACTCCCTGGACATTGTTTTTTGTGAGAAGATCCTGTGGCCTCTAAATCAAGGCCTCACGAGCTCATCCCTTCCTCCTCAACCTGTTGGCCTGCCGCTACAGCATGCCAGGCAACTAAGGCAATCCAGCTGGGGTGGGAGTTCATTCCCGTCCAAAATAAGCAGGGGAAGGGATGCAGGGGAAGCAGGATTCACGTGCGTGCCAGCCATACCTGAGTCCCCATCAATCGTGCCAGCGTGGCCTGCCTCAGAAAATGAGGCCCCATCATGCTCTGGTGCTGCTTGTACAGTCTCCAGGGAGAGTCAGGGAAGCAGGACACACCAGTATGCCAGCCATAATGGCTGCTGTGCCTGAAGTCTCGTCAATTGCACCAGCGTGATCCACCTCAGAAAATGAGGCCCCATCATGCTCCGGCGCTGCTTGTGCAGTCTCCAGGGAGAGATGGGGAAGCAGGACTCACCAGCATGCCAGCCACAATGGTTGCTATGCCTGAAGTCTCGTTGATTGCGCCAGCATGATCCACCACAGAAAATGAGGCCCCATCATGCTCTGCCGCCGCGTGTGCGGTCTCCAGGGAGCTTGCCAGGGACCTCCGGAGAGGACCCGCAACTCCATTCCAGCCATCTGCCCTGAGAGAGGCAGAGTCTCTGTGACCCCTGAATCCTTAGAGGACAGGTTGGAGCAATGTAGGCTACAATTAGCCATCCTCTTGGAATTCTATCCAGAGAGCTGGAGCAAGGCCCAAGCCTGTCCTTCACCATTCGAGGCAGGAAAGAACTGAGAAAGGCAGGCTTGGCTCTCCTCCCTGGATGCTAGTACTACTCTTCTATTGGTTACTGCCCTGCCTGTCTAGAGCTGGAGGAGGAGCCAAACCCAGTCTAAAGGACTTCCTCCCCATACTGCTTGAAAATGGCAGTTAACAACAAATGCTCAAGGTATGGAATTTTTTTCCAGATTGTTGCTCTGCATTGTCCAGTTCAGGATGTGACTTTGATAGCATAAAGTAAGTGAGAAGGTAATCAGAGATGCATGTGCACATTTTGGAGTCCCCATGTTTATGCATATCAGTGAAGGTCACTCCTCGTGATTCAGTTACTAGAAATCAGCAAGTACTAACCACAGTTCCTTTACCCTGGCAGATCCTAAGTCTTTGCTTGTTCAGCCTCTCTAACACTAATCTATCTCCCATGTTTTAAAAAGGAAAATTTTCAAGAGAAGGAAAATAGACCCATGTTACAAGTTTGCAAAGCTCAAAGAAACAGTGATAGGATACTCTTTCAAGGCAAATAAAAACCACACACATCCGAGCTGCTTCTATTATGGGGCAGAGCAGGTACTTTTGACGGCAGTTAGTCAATCACCTACTCTTTAGGTCTGCAGTGCTTGCTGATACACAGCATGGCACATACAGGATAGTATATAGTGTAATATTTAGTACAACTTCACACAATAGCTCTCTCTTTAATGTCTTTATAGTTCTGATGGTGTAAAGTTGTAAAGCTCAGTTGGAGACCTGTAATTGGTATGTGGGAGAATAAATTCTTTTTCCAATCTACTGAGAGTGAATATAGGCAGACATTAGTTAATACACTGCTATTGTACCTTTCCTACAAAGTAAAAGGGGCTAGAAATCAAGAGCCTCAGAATTTCTTGAAGTATTATTTTGTAACTCACCGTCAGTAAGTATTGTAATACCTGGGTTATAACTCCAGGCAGGAAGCATTCTCCAGCTGGGGAGAGAACAGCACTGGGAACAATGAGAATTATGTTTTAATTAAGTAGAATTAATGAGGTGGACTAAAACTAAACACATTTTAAAGGTTTTTATTTAAACAGACTTTTTTCTAAGTTTCAACAACTGTAAATTTTAATTGTATTTAAAAATTACGTGGTTTAATAGGCTCTCTGCATACACATACACACACTCTACAGCTGAAGCCCAAATGTATTGGCCTAAATCAATGCATTAGTCCTAACTAGAGTAGAGCCACTGAATCAATGATAACATGTTAAGTCAATGCTTCTAAAGTTCCATTTATTGTCTCAATTTGCTATAGCTGGGATTAACAACTGGATGTAGACCTCTCTCTCTTAAAACTGAATCTATGATCCATCACTATCAAGCATAATGATTAAGAAGTTGTCTACATGGGCCAGAATAAGCTGGCTTATCCTGCCTGTTTATCAGGCCTACTCCTCTACCATTACCAGCACGAAACAGGATGGAGTCAGACCACTATGCCGGCCCATCACTGCAGCAGCCACTGCCTACGTCCCACTCAGTGAAGCCAGGAAGCTGGCCTACAGCATGTGAGCAAGGACCCCTGCATGTGACCAGGCTGATCACATGCTGCAGGCTTGCTTCCAGGCTTCAGAAGAACAATGGCAGACAGCAGCTACAAGGACAGGCCAGCGTGGCCGTGTGACCTCCTGCGATCATGTAGAGCCCAATCTGGGTTTTGCTGGCTGAAGAAGTCTTTCCCAAGTATTTTTCAAAAGTGGTGTAATGGGCATTGCCCTGTCTTGGCCCCGGGGTTCATGCAGACTGCTTGGGGGCAAAATGGGGCAAATGCCCTACATCATCTGGACTGCAGGGCTCCAAGACAGGGCCAAGATGGGGTAAATAGCCCATCTAGACAAGGTCTGAATGGCTGAGGGCTCTTCCAGACTGGTCTAAAGAAGTGTGACATTTCATGATGTAGCTTTCTGGGTTTTGCTGGGCTTTGATATTTGTTGTTGCCTCCATGTTCACTTGTTCCATTCTTTTGTGGGGCTGTTTGTAGCAGTTTCTTGGATCTGTGCAAGGACTCTTTTCAGTTTATTTTTTAAACTAGGGTCTGTGAAATGGTCCTATGGTTTGAAGAGCAAACTTTCACCTCTCTGTTGTTTTTTAAAGGATATAGTACTATAGTGCCATTTCACTGATCTACTGATGCATTGATGGCCTTAGGGTTTTTGCTGTTTTGTTTTCAAGAGAAAGGACTGAATAATCCTTTTTTTGTTTCAATATGTCATGGAATTAAAACTGACTCATAGGTGGGAATAAAATGTTGCAAATGGTAATGCAAATTTCCAGAAAATAGTCCAGGAAAACAGAAATATCATTTGATTATTTTTTGTTAAAAAAATGAGAACTACAGCAATAAATACTACAAACTACTGACATAAGTGCCCAGCTGGAGGAGCCCTCAGTTCCATGACAAAGAGTAAAAATAGATGCACCTTTTAGAGTCCTTTTAGAGAATGTATTTCTATCTAAATGTGGTCATTATTTCCCAATAGGCATCCACACATATACATTGTATGATATATACATTAGACGCCCTAGTGGCGCAGTGGTTAAATGCCAGTACTGCAAGTCACCACGTTGCAAGTTCAATCCCAGAGGGCTCCAAGGTTCACTCAGCCTTCCATCCTTTCGTAGGTCGGTAAAATGAGTACCCGGCTTGTGGGGGCAATTAGCTAATACACATTGGAAACTGCTTAATGCAGTGTAGAAGTGTAAATTGCTATTGCTTAAAACAATTTGTAAGCTGCTCTGATAGCCTTGTGGCTGAAGAGCAGGGTATAAATAAATAAATAAATAAATATACCTACTGGTATAGGCTTGATATAGAACACTGCACTATCCTACCTAAACCACCAATAAGGAAGGGTAGCCACCTGTGACCTTTGGTCTACAACTTCCATCAGCTCTAGCCAGCATAACCAATGGCCAGAGATTACCATCTGGAAGCCCAAAGTTGCTCATCACTGCACCTAAGCTTCCAACCAATTTTAGTCCTCTAAACCAGAACCCTAATTTGCTTAGTTCTCAAATAGTTGGTAGTTTGTTTGGACCATCAAACTAACACAGTGCACACAAGTCCTTGATCTACAAATAGCTCTAGACAAGCATCATTTAGCTCCCTTTTCTTTGCACATATACTGAGGTACACACAAAAATCCATATTTTAAAATTTATGCACCATTTTCTCTGTATAATTCAGAGTTACTAACTAGAAACAAATACAAATTACAAGAGAAATTTATTCCATTAGAAATGCTAGTTTGATGGGATTCGTGACCACATAATTTTTGGTTTTGTAGATTTCTGCAGAGAGCCAGTGTGGTATAGTGGTTTGAGTGGGCTGTGACTCTGGAGACCAGGGTTCAAATCCCCACTCAGCCATGGAAACCCATTCAGTGACCTTGGGCAAATCACTCTCTCTCAGCCTCAGAGGAAGGCAAAGACAAACCCCTCTGAACAAATCTTGCCAAGGAAATACCACAGCAGATTCACCTTAGGGTTGTCGTAAATTGGAAACAACTTAGGCACACAACAAAGATTTCTGCAAATACAATGATACAGGTGGGTGCCCAGACACCACATCTTAGGACCTGCCAAAAGATAGTTTATAGCCAGCAACATTCAAGTGATGTGTTTCAGTGGCAGCTACATTCATAACAGAAGGCATATGCGGTGGAAAGAAATGGTTCGTTTTTCTTTACAGGGAGGAGGAGCCCCCTTGGCTCATGGAAGGCAATCTCACCAAGGGCTTGGCGGGAGAGACAACAGCAGCAAGCACCGGGTGATCAGGGTTCAGCCTCCGCTCCCCTCACCCCATGGCTAATGGAAGGCAATCCCACCAAGCACCTGGTGATCAGGGCTTTACCCTCCTCTCCCCACTTGGCTCCTGGATGGAAATCCTACCAAGCACCTGGGCATCAGGGCTTTAGTGTCTGCTTACCCCATTTGGCTTCCACGAGCCAAAAGAGAGGGGAAGCAAAGGCTAAAGCCCCAATGGCCAGGAGCTTGCCGCCTTGGTGGGATTGTCTTCCAGGAGTGAAGGAGTGTAGGCTTACCAGATGTGGTAAGCCCCTATCGCTAGGTGCACATTCGTGATTTTCACCTTTTCAAGGAAAGAGCAGAACTGCAGCCACAGCAGAAAGAATGTCTGCTTAGTACATGAGCCTTGCTGCTGCAGCCTGCACTACTACCCTAAGACTGCCTCTTGGCCTGTCTGCAGTCAATCCCAGGTTTAAAAAAACATTTATTCATTTCAATCTGCAGAGGCTGAAATCCATGGATACCAAACCTGTGGATAACAAGGGCCCACTGTACTAGAGAAATGCCACAGACCTTCTGTGTTTCCTTCCACTAAAAGGGCTTAGCACTCGAAGCTCGGAAATGCCCCATTGTTCTGACACACATACACAAATAGAAAATTATGTTATCTTCCAAGATAGCAGGGGGAACAATGTTTTCATACTACAGGGATGATAGCTGCATGGGAAGCATTCCATTCGAGTTTAATATACAGCTGCTGGGTTTTTAAATACTGTTGGAGGTCTTAAAATCATAGAGTTGGAAGAGACCACAAGGGCCATCCAGTCAACCCCCTCCCATGCAGGAATACACAAAACAAACCACCCCTGACAGATGGCCATCCAGCCTCTGTTTAAAAAGGTCCAGAGGAGACACCACCACATTCTGAGGCAGCATATTCCACTGCTGAACAACTCTTACTGTCAGGGAGTTCTTCTTAAACAATTATAGAGGGAATCTCTTTTCCTGTCACTTGAGAGAGAGGTCTTAGGCTTCTCCAATTTAGTACCAAAGCCAGCAATGGGAACACAACTTATTCTTTGATTGCCAGATGTAGTTAGAAGAAATTCAGTTCCTGTTTGCTTAGTAGGAATAAATGCAACTTGTTTTAACCTTTCACTCCAACAGAACAGCCAAAATTGTTATGGTACTTCACAACTAACTATCTGAACTAAGTAGGACTTCCTTCTGAATAACCATGATTAAAGACTGGGCTACATACTGTGCAGCAGAAATCCAATGGATTAAGTATGGAGAACAAAACGTATGAGGTAGGGTTGAGGGATATGAGCACGTAAACCCTGGGGTGACGTGATTGCACTCTTTAAATACCTCAAGAGCTGTGATAGAGAGGCAGAGGCAGGTTTGTTCTCTGCTGCCCCAGAGGGTAGAACCACGTCTAATGGTTTTAAGTTACACAAGGATAGATTTCAATTGAAGGTTAGCAGGAACATCTTGATGGTAAGAGTAGTTCAGCAATGGAATCAATTATAGTCAGCCCTCTATATCCATGGATTCTGCACCCTCAGATTCAACCACCCATGGCTTGAAAATAACCCCACCCCCCCCAAAAAAAATCCAAAAAGCAAATCTTGATTTTTCCATTTAACATAAGAGAAACCATTTTACTATGCCATTGTCTATAATGGGACTTGAGCATCCATGGATTTTGGTATCCATGGGGGCCCCTGGAACCAAACCTCAGTGGATACCAAGGGCCCACTGTACCTAGAAAGGTGGTGGGATCTTGATATCTTCAAAAAAGAGCTGGGCAGCTACCTGATAGGGATGCTCTTGCTCAGTGGTTCCCAAAACTTGGTCCTTCAGATGTTTTGGATGTCAGTCCCTGGAATTCTTGACTATTGACCAAGCTGGCTGGGGCTTCTGGAAGTTGAAGTCCAAAACACCTGGAGAACCAAAGTTTAGGAGCCATTGCTTTAAACTGGAGTTTCTGCATTGAGCGGAGGGTTGGACTTGATGGCCCTTCCAACTCTCTGATTCTCTCTGGTTTTATGATTCACACAACAAGATTTATTGAAAGTACTCGTCTATTATTCCAATTATGGTTCTTTCACTGTTGAAATTCAGCCACAACCAAGATAATCTGCTTAGGAATTTTGAGGCTTAGTTTAAAGGCTGATAGTATTTAGATGTTTCATACATTTGACATACTAAAATCTTTTTCACTAATCTCTGCAAACCATAATATTAAGGCTACTGACACACTGCAGAAATGATGACGTTTGATACTGCTTTAATTATCCTGGCTCAATGCTATGGAATTCTGGGATTTGTAGTTTTGTAAAATATGTAGCTTTCTCTGTCAGAGAGCCCTGGTATCACAACAAACTACAAATCCCAGGATTCCATAGCATTGAGCCATGTTAAAGCAGAGTTAAATTGCATTATTTCTGCAGTGTGGCAGCAGCCTAAGACTGCAACAAATCTTTCTTATATTAAGTTATCCTTCTTCCCCTGATACAACCGGGGAATAAAAATTTGATAACAAGACTTTATCAACAACTTCTAGAATGGAGCACAGAAGAGGAAACTATAAAAGATAGTATGGTGAAATGGGCGCAAAACTGTGGGCATGAAATCCAACTGAGTGAGTGGGAATTGTTTTGGACAGTCAAAATGAAAGTAACACTATGCCAAACCATGAGAGAAAATTGTTATAAAATGTATTACAGATGGTACCACATGCCAGAAAAGCTTTCAAAAATGTACAAAGATGTTAAAAAAGAGTGTTGGAAATGTGAGAAAGGAACGGGTACATTTTTCCACATGTGGTGGAGCTGTGGAAAAGCACAGAAATACTGGAAACAGGTACAAAAAGTCATTAACAAAGTATTAAATTGTAAGCTTGCAATGAAGCCAGAATTATACTTACTATGCATGCACAAGGAAAAAATAGAACAAGATAAAGAAAAACTACTATTTTATATGATAACGACAGCGCGTATTGTATATGCTACTAAATGGAAAGGAAAAGAAACCCCGACAATGGATCATTGGCTTCTCAAAGCATATGAAATGATCTCAGCAAACAGATTAACAATGTTACTAAAAGATAAGAGTATAGAGAAACACAGAGAAATTTGGGAAAGATTTTCAGGCTATTTAGGGAAGGTCTGGGGAGAATATGCAACGATCCCTAAATGAGGAGTAAGAAATTACAGTAACTCTTTAACAATATATTTTAGAATAATTTTGCAGATAAAAAAATGAATAAACAAATAAAACATTATATATTCAAATAACTCAACAGATATATATTAGCACCATGTAAATAAGAAGCGAAAGAAGGAAGGGGGGGGGAAAGATGAATGAAAATAAATGAATCATGGGGAAAAATACAATAGAAAGGTGAAATATACTTATTGTAAAAACTAATAAAAGCAAGAGAACTGAGATATTATAATTTAAGATAATCGTGTAGAGATCAGAAAGGAAGTCATAGAATGTGTGAGTGAGCGGGTGGGTGGGAATGAAGAATGAATCAATGCATAATCATTGTATAAATGAATGAATCAATGTATAAATGTGAAGAATGTTATGGTAAACGGGAATTTGAGATGTAAAGATTGTTTCTTAATTTGTGGAAAATTTAATAAATTTTTTTTTAAAGTTATCCTTCTTCCCTAAAGAGAGAAAAAAGTCACCCTCAAATGCAAGATAACCTTAGTCCCCAATCTGTACGCTTATTCTCCATCTTAGCCTAAAGAGAATATTGTCAGGCAAATGGCAACACCTGGAAGGGACTCAGTTCCAGTACCCGCAACAGGTAGATTTTTGTCCTTGACAAAACTTCCAGCCTTCATCAACCATTCCTCACCTAAACACAAGTTGAGAGCAATTACACTAAAATGATGTGTGCCATTTCATACTGTTGAATGTGAGGTATCAACATTTTTATAAGACTCAATCAGGGGAAAGAAGTAGCAGAATTGTTCTCAGATTGCCCATTATTTCTTGGTAGGGGGATCCCTACCAAGTCACAGGTAGTTGCTCATTCTATTCTGGACGTAAAACACATTGACCAAGCAGATTCCACAAATGCTATGACCTGGAGTCATGAACAAGCACACTCAAAAGAAGTCATATATAGGAGGAATGGTCGAAACAGGCATAACAATCTGTAAGTAGATCTCTGGATGATCATCAGTAAAGACTTCACAGTTGTCTAACAAGAACAGCAACTAGATTCCCTCCTTGCCCCCACTACATCAAGATTTCTGGAGAGTAATGCCTGGAGGAAACTATCAGAAGTGGATTTTTTTTTCCATGAAAGGATGTCAGAGTATTGATCAAATTCCTGGGCTAAGCATTATGCTCAGAGATGTGCTTTTCCTTGGTTCTCAGTTTATTTCTACTTGCCTGAGACATTATTCGGCACATGGCTCCAACTGGTGGACCTCAGCATCCAGGCAAAAACTAAAATAAATCCTGCAAGCCCGAAATCTGCCCACCTCTAGTGTTTTACATTTCTTGGTCTTATTAAATGCTCCTGTACTAGTGATTTATACTGCAGTACTGATCATCTGGAAGTGGGTGGTTTAATAAGTTTACTGGCAAGAAGGCTGTTTCTGCCCATTCAAAATCAGAAAGAGTCAGTCATGCTATTTAAGATTTCAAAACCAGGTTGCTGTAATGTGTTTCTTCTGAAGTTGCCCTTAAGCATTTAGAATCTTTCATCTGCAAAGTTATTTTTATTTGAGATGTTTTAATGGCTAGGATTAAGCAGCTATGAGGCAATTTTAATCATGTATTCATAATTTTAAAACCAAATTTGGTTGAAGTTAGGATAGAGAAGGCAAGGGATACACCTATGTATGCCAATAATGCCTGTAAAGAAGAGTAAAAGGAGCGTGTTTGTTCTGTATCTTTGAATAAAAGCACATGAGAAGGTCAAACATAGACTACTGAACCAGTTCTTGCTTTCTCAGCTCCATCTTCCACTCACATTATCATTGAGTTTCAAGTTGCCCCCATCTGAAGGCATCAAATTTTCTCTTCCCTACTCACTTTCGACTTAGTACATTTCTGTGCAAGGACCCATTAAGATCCCATACTTAACTTGCTATGCCCTCTCTACAGTCCTTCTTGCTAGCTACAACACTGAATTGCTTTTCTCCACTTCCTCTCACACTTCTTTTGATCTCTGCCTGCCAGCTGGCAGGTACTAGGGTGCTAGGGTACTGGGACTATGGAGTTATATTTATATTGTAAGCTGCCCCGATTGCGTTGCAGAGGGGCGGGATAGAAATAAAATTTTATTATTATTATTATTATTATTATTATTACTGAGTCAAGGTTTTCTAGACACACTTTGCCATTTTCCCTCATTATTTAGTACTTTACCAACTTACATATTAACCTTGAACATACCTGATCAACTACTAATACGTTGCCTTCTGCTTTCAGCCATAGGTAAAGAATACCTGCCCACTTCCTTGCTTCAGAATGCTTCCAGAAAATGCTGTTATATTACAACTGCCCTACCTCATTCAGAGAGGTATAGGAGGATCCAAACATCATGTTCCCTTTGGAATTCTCCTGTGTCTTCCTAGTGTGTCTCCTGTACTCCTTCTTTGTATAAAATATCCATCAGTGCAGGAGGGATCACACAGTACCTTTTGATTCGTAACACTAAAAGCTCTTCATCTGAAAGCACACTTAGGCCTTGTCTACATGGGCTAAATACCCTGACTTGCCCCCGTTCCAGAGCCCGGCAGCCCATATGACACAGGGCATATGCCCCATTCTGCCCCGGGGCAGTCCTCACCACCCCTACAAGCCAGGGTAGGGCCCAATAAACTGTTACATTATAGTGCCGTATATTCCAGCGTATAAGACAACTTAACCTTCTCAAAATCTTTTGAAAAGTAGGGGGTCCCCTATCGCAGCTTCGGAAGGACAGGTGGTGGCTGGCTGGCTGGAGGGAGGCTTGCCAGCACCCACCCTTCCCAAAGCCACGATCGGGCATCCTATTCACCCCTCCATAACCCCCCGAAGCCACGATCGGGACCCCAATTGCAGCTTCGGGAAGGGCGGGTGTTGGCTGGAAAGCCCCTCCTCCAGCCACCCGCATGGGGGAGGGAGAGAGCCTCACTGGGCAGGAGGGGGGTCTTCTCCATCTCTAAGTCACAGAGAAGATCCCTCCCCACTCAGTGAGGCTGCAGGGGGCAGGGAGAGCCTTGCTGGGCAGGGAGGGGGTCTTCTCCATGACTACATCATGGAGAAGATCCCCCGCCCAGTGAGGCTGCACCGGGGGGGGGGAGCCTCGCTGGGTGGGGCGGGTGTCTTCTCTGTGATGATCAGTTCCAATTAACTTGTGTGTTACCCAGTGTTTCGCTATTTAATAATCCTCTGAACAGGAGATGGCCTCTCAGTTTGCACAGAAGACTCATAAGGCCTGCAATTTTGGACACATTTATTACAGAATAAATACAGCTATACATTGTGGAGACTACTTGTCAGCAACCCTTTTTTTGCTGCAACATCACACTGATGGCTCATGTTTAACTTATGATCAACAATAACCCCAAAGTTCTTTTTGCATGTACTACTGTTGAGCCACATGTCCTCTACCCTGTAAGTGTGCATTTGGTTTTAGTGGCTTAAATGTAGAATTTTGCATTTGTCTCTATTGAAGTTCATTTTATTAATTTCTGCCCAATTTGATAGTTTATCTAGGTCCTTTTGAATTCTGTTCCTATCTTCCAATGTGTTAGCAACCTCTCCCAGTTTTGTGTCATGTGCAAACTTGATAAGGATTCCCTCTACCTCATCATCTAAGTAATTGATAAAAATGTTGAAGGGTAATAGCCCTAAGATAGAACCCTGAGGCACTTCACTTGAGACCTTCTTCCATTATGAAGTGTAGGCACTGATTACAACTCTTTGACCATACCTTTCCAACCAGTTATGGATTCATCTGACAGTATTCCCATCTATTCCACATTTAATCAGTTTGCAAATCAAAACATTAGGGGGGACCTTAACAAATGTTTGCTAAAATCCAAATAAATGACATCCACAGCATCCCCACCATCTAGTGACCTGAGTGGAAAAAGACAAAGATATATTTAGTTTGGCAAGATTTTTTCGGGACAAACCCAACTTTCAAATATTCATATGAAGTTCTTTCTATCCCATGTTTTCCTCCTGAAATCCCAGCACTAGCTGCAACTTTTAATTCCCAATGCATGGGGTGGGGGTTCTTTTCTCCTGAGAGTTTCCAATATAGACTGGGGTAAATGTTACACGCCTGTATCTATTATCTCTATAGGTTTGGGTGGCTCAATTGATGGGGTGTGTAACCTGTGTCATGTAAGTTTCCTGATGACCTGCATTCTCTCATTATATTTCTGGTTACCAGACTGAATGTTTCTTTCTCCCTCATATTATTTATATCAGCTTAGAACTGTGACTGTACACTATGACAAGACCTAATGTTCAGAAACATTTCACTCTTTCCACCAGGCCAGCCACATGCACAAACCATACGTTTTTATTCTATTAACATATTTGTATCCTGCTCTATATCCAAGTATCTGAGGGCACAATACAATTAAATTGCTTTAAAATAAGTTGAAATGTGAGGCAGTTAAACTAATTTATAGTTTAACTAGATGTTAAACTAACAAATTAGTTGAAAGATTTAAAACCATATACATGTACAAACCGGAAGAAATCATTATATCAGTAGCTTTAATAAAAAGAAATGTCTTAACTTGTTGCTGATATTAAGCCAATGTTAATGCCAACTGGCGCTCTAAGGCGAGGGCATTTCCCATGTCTCCACACAATGTATCACCCCCACTCCTGGGACACAAAGGAGAGCCCCTCCAGCAGACCCAAGTCCTCAGGCAGGCATACAAATGGAGAAGCATTCCTTCAGATGCCAAGGCTTCAAACCATTCAGGGCTTTAAATGTCTTCCCCAGCACCTTAAATTCATATTGACAGCAAATGCAATTCCTTTAAAACTGGTGTTATACGTTTTCTATCTGGTACTCTGGTCAGCAATCTACCCTTTCTCCTATCACTGCCCCAGCCTGACAAGTGTTCTGCAGCTAGGACTAGAATTTTTCAACTTGGGATTTGAAAATCCTATTCACAAATTGCGTAGGACTGATCTAGAAAGAAGCAGAGGATTTAGTGCCCGTTTATTAACTCAATGCCAGTGTGCCCCATCCCACAACCATGTATCAGTACTTGGTTAAAATTATTCACACTGCTAAACTTGAAACCGAATTCTATCTTTTAAGGAGCAGCAATTTCTTTCCTGTTCCATAAAATCACACCACTCATTGGTTTCTTCCATTCATTGTTCTTCTAAGTTAACACTTTAGGATCATTAAGCCATTAATTAATTGTTATATATACATCACAAAATAGTTGCCTTGGAGGCCTATGACAGATGACCTAAATTAATTTAGACATCCACTCTTCTTAAAATGTGACATGACACCCTATTGTGGACAAATGTGGACATATAGGACAAATATGCAAAAAAGAAAACAAAAGCAAACAAACAAAAAATGGCACAAATCTGACATCAGAAATGGCAACATTACACAAAGTGAATCATTTGGGATGTTTCAAATGTGGAGATTTCAATGAAAATCAGATTCATGTTATTTGGAACTGTGCTGTTGTCCAAGCTTATTATAAAAGTGCATTTTTAACAGTGTATCCATTGTGACAAGTATCAGAATATTTTTGCAATATAGTAGGACCTCCGTATCCGCAGGGGTTTGGTTCCTGGACTTACTGTGGATAACAGCGGATACCATTGAAAATAATGGGACTGCCTGTTTAAAATACCATAGAGGTGCCTTGGAGGACCTAGAAAATGACACCTCTTTAGGCATTTTGTAGGAAGACTCTATGGTATGTGTTTTGTTTTGTGTCCTGCAGATAACTGAAACTGCGGATACTGGTTCCGCGGGCACGGGGAATCCTACTGTATTGTTGAATTACCTGCCAGAAATACAAGCTTAAAAAAAATCTGATAGTTAATTTATTCACTGCAGAAAGTATTGTTTTAGCTAGGTGCTATAAACATCCTGGTACCCCGGCTATTAGAAAGTGACTCTTTAAAGTAGCACTTCCCAGATCTGGGAAACTGGCAATTATTTTTTCCAATGGGCCCAGGAGTGGTACCATATCTGTGCCCATTGGCTACAGTTTTCTTCTTTTTTCCCTGGAAACTCACCAGAGACATGCAGCCAATAGCTCATGGACCAGCATTTTATGTAGCAGTGCTTTAAAGAACTAGCTGTTGTTTGAATTGTATAAATTGTCAGATCTGGTGAATTTTAGGAACAAATCTGCATGACAGTAAAGTTGCTCCTTCCCATTCACAGGGGTTAGGGGTGGAGCACCACTGTGAAAGTGAAAAAACACTGATTAAATTAAACCCCATCCCAAACTTGCTGTATTCTCCTCTCCCGCCAACAGCACCAGCATTACCTCCCTTTCCTGACTTTGCAGGATGCCTCAGCTGATTTGCAAAGTCGCTCTGCCTCACTCCACTCCAAACTGTTAGAAGCAGCAGCTGCAGCCATGGCAACCACCAACAAGACCGCACCTCTCTCTATCCTCCTATCTTTGCAACAAAAACACTCCACATCTGGTTCTATCCTGGCTCCCAAATCAACCTGCGCCACCTAAACAAATTTATTCCACCCCATCTCCCCCTAAACCAAAGCAAAAAGCACAGTCTCTGCTGCGGTGGTGACAACACTTCTCGGTCACGCAAAACTTTCCCACCCCTCGCTGCCCCCTCTCTTCCTGGCCAGCAACAACACCCCATGTCTCTTGCTGTCCTGGCTCCCAAATCGACCTGCGCCACCTTAACAATTTTATTCTACCCCATCTCCTCCCAAACCAAAGCAAAAAGCACAGTCTCCCCCACAGCCGCAGCAATAGTTCTTGGGCACACAAAACTTCCCCACCCTCGCTCCCCCATCCCCTCTGCCTGGCCAGCAACAACACCCCACATCTCATGCTCACCTGGATCCAAACCGGTATGAATTGTGCACCATGATCTGGAGCTGAACATTGCTACACCACCTTAAAACCCCATTGTCATTCAAATGTGGGAAAGGGAGAAACAGGCAGTGTTGTTGGCTGGAGTAGAGGAAGAGAAGGGGGAGGACGAGGATGGGGTGGGTGTGGAGGTGGAGCCAGTCCTCCCAGGAGGTGAAGGGACTTTGCAAATTTTGCAGAATCATGATGGTGTGGTGGTTGTGGTTTTTCCAGAAAGGAGGAAGGAGAGGAGAAGGAGGACAAGGTCTTGCAATAACAGTACTGTTGATGTATTCCCGCAGTAGCTACAAACCATGAATATGCAGAACCATGAATGGGAAAGACACGAATGGGAAGGGACAACTGTATTTTTGGCTAAGTGGAATGGTTTTTATTTTACTTTGGAATAATTACTTTTAGATTGAACTAAAATGTCCTTATTTTTAAAAATGGAGATATTATACAGCAGGGGAAACACCTAAGAGCTCAAGGAGACTCTCAGACCTTGAAGTATACCATGAAAATAAAAATTCCAAAATAAATAAATAAATTCCAAGAAGCAAGCCTTGATTTTTGCCATTTTATATAAGGCAAAATATATTTTGCCATATATATTTTATCATGCCATTGTATACAATGGGACTTGATCTTCCACAGATTTTAGTATCCACGGGGGTCCTGGATATTTATTTAAACCCCAGAGGATATCAAGGGCCCCCTGCAGACAATGGTTGTGTTCCCGTAATTTAGCAGTGTAATTCATCCGGCTCAAGGTCTCCCTACTCTTCCCACTTCCTTCTGTGCAGCCAGAAGGAAAAATAAACCAGCATTCATCTTCACTTTCCCCTATTCCTTGCTTGTTACTACACACGAACCAAGAACTATGGTTGAAAATTAATTTGCTCAACAAATCATCTCAACAAACAAATGTGGTTTGTAGCTGCCTTGTTGCCTAGGTTCCTGCTTTATGCATAATCACAAACAGAAATTATGGAAAGTGCAGAAAGAAGAGAAGGGTGCACAAGATCTTCGGACTTTGACCAGGTTCATGTCAGCTTATACCGTTACTGCTAAACCATGCCTTAATGGGAGGTACCTATAGCAATGACACTTAACTTCAGCTGCAGGTATGAGTCATGAATTGCTAGCACGAGGATTTATATTTGATGTCAAACCATGGAAGGGTATGTAGGGCCCTCACATGAAAACTGAAATACTTGGCACCTCATAAGTATTTTCACATTGGCAAAATTTCTTAGGCATAAAGCATGGCATGCAAGGGTACAGATGTATCTTAGAGATGAGGATACAGTCCAATGTAATTTCTGAGAAGATACCAACATAGTGTTATAAATTGAATACAGCACAGGAAATAGGTAAATAGATACTAAGAAAGTATGATAGCACTTTCAAGTTTTCATGCATTTTTGCCACAATTAACTCTGTCAAACACCATCAGTCTTTCTGCTCTTGACATTAATCACCTGTTTTAGTAACACTGCTTTCTGTATTGGTCATCTGCAATTTATATGCACTTAGGATAATCAACAATTTCTCCTGGATCAATCTTCGCTATTAAAAGTCAGGACATTTGCTAAAAGCACAGGTTTTAATCAGAAAACTGACTGATGATTAGGCTACCTCCTCAATGTCTAAGCAGAATAAGCACAGTGAAGCAATTTTGAACTTCTAGTGTTAGCAGTATTTCATGCATTTAAAAGAATCAATTTTCAGATTTCAAGAACTTCAAAACACACAAATAAACAAAACACAAAAATACTCTCTATTTACCTGAGGCTGCAAATCTTAACTATACATACTACAGAGGAAGCAGCACTGAACCCAAAGCATGTTCAGGATTACAGGCCAAGAAGAAAGATGCTAGTGACAAACTATTTGGAGTTTGTTCAGGCACATCCAATAATGCCCTCAAAGTCTTGAACAGAAATAAAAGCAAACTATCGCAGTTTTCGTCATGTACTGCATAATTATCCTTAGCTCAGCACATTTTCCTCCTACTTCTCCCTGAAGACCAGAACTAAAGGAATCTTATTTAGCACCTAAACTGTTGCTATATGTTCCAATTTTTCAGAAACAGAAGCTTTATAAGCAAAATGTTGAAAAATATCCTAATGTACCTGAATCAAATATGCCATAAAAAAAGAAATGACAGAGAATATTATTGGTTTTCTTTTGGAACCAACATGAACATAACTGCCTTAGTACAGATGAATGCTATGTTTACAGATGTTTAGTTAATCTCATGCTTTTACTCTCATGCATTAGATGCAAGTTTTCACAACATCTCTTGGATCCATTTTCTTCAAATAAGTAACAATATTGTCTGGACTTCTGTTAAAACACTACACAAACAGTTATACAATTGATTGCCCATTCTCAGAGGTTGTGTTAAATGCAGTCCCTATACAGTCAATTATTTTATAAGTGCACAGTTGCGCCATCCATTTTTGACATGGGGCTTGAGGGGCTAACTGATGAGCTCAAGGCCACAATGTCATTGTGTAACTGTGGAATCAGATTAACTATGTTGGTGCATATTTATGCTATGCTAAATGCATATAGAATACTGGCCACTGAAATAGGTTCTTTGCTTCCACTGTTACCTCAGTCTATGTCATATCCTCACAGTATGCTAACTGTGCCCAGACATTTTTTCCTTAAAGACAGCCTCCCAACTTAAACAATTACTGATCTACAACAGGACACACACCGTGGGACATTTGAAAAGGGACAAGACCTTGTTACAAATACAAATGCCAACTCTGTCCCCACATCTACCCTGGAAGCAATATCACAGGTCCTAATAAGGTCACTGACAATAACAGGTACAGTCACTTGTCCATCCTCCACTGGGATACATGCCATCCTCTGTCAGCAATGCCCCTTACACTCTACTGGATAGACAGGGCAGTTTCTGTACAAGGATAAATGGATGTAAAGCCAACATTTGAAATAGCAGCACCCACAAACCAGTTGCAGAACATTTCAGCCTTCTTGGACATATATCTCTGACTTACAACCAGCAATTCTGAAACAAAGAAATTCAAATGATGATTGGAAAGAGAAAGAGTTGAACTTTGGGATATATTCATAAATTCCAAGAGTGTGATGCCAAGGAAACTGACATTTGATAACCAGATTTACTGCTTTCAAACATGAGTACAAACAAATCAACTACTTGAAAAACCTGTATTATCTTTCACAATTCTTCAAAGATGTAAGGCTAGATCACAATTTGCATCTTTATGCATCATATTACATTCTTCTAATCCCACTCCCACAAGTATGCATTTAAATATCTGTGGATTTAATATTGTACTTCATCAGTGCATCTGAAGAAGTGGACTGGTATCCACAAAAGCTCATGTCAAAATAAGTAAATCTTAAAGGTGATACTAGATTCCTCTCTCGATTTCCTTTTTATGCTGTTTTCTTTAAAGCACCAATCTGTATTTCTTACTTCTGTCATGTGAAAATCTATAAATTGGGAACAAAAAAATTGTAGAACAAGCCCAGAGACAACCAAGCACAACAAGGCCTCCAAACAGTTCAAATTGATTATTTATTTGCTTGTGAGGAAACTGTGAGTATTCCAAACTTAAATTCAGTGTTTACAATTTCTGTTGCTAACAGTTTCTCAGCTTTGGATAAAGAAAATTAGTCTCCATCTAAGCCCTTGGAAATTTCTGGCAATTATATGACTGCTAATCAGGAAGGAGTGTTCTTGGAGTCAAATGAATCTATACTGGAGAAATCACCTGTTATTGAGAAGAAACAACATATTGAACAATCATAACCCCCCCCCCCAGACTTTGTGACAAAACAGTGCCTTTTAACAGCCCATAATGTTATTTTATTTTATGAACAATTAGAAAAAAAAAGTTAACAACTTGAGCTCCTTAAGCTCTTATTTGATACTTTTATACAGAAGCATAAGACTTTAAAAGAGAGTTTGGATCATCCTAATAGCACAAGATCCAGAAAGGAGGAGAGCAAAAAATCCACCATAAATGATTTTAGGGGCAGACAAGTACTAACTTTAACAAAGCTGAAAAAGGAAACTGCAACAGGATTTTACAAGCAAACCAAGTCATGCTGCAAACTGCTTATAGCAGAATAAACAATGGTAGATGGAGGTTGTATAGAGCCATCAGATCTTCTCTTAGCCACCTTTTGCATATACACCCTCATAATATTGATATGCTTGCTGTAGAATGGCTTCCCAGTATATCTGCACATAAGAGAACTTTAGTAACATTTGAACAGTCTACAATCCCTCATATGTTAATGAGAATGAAGTTTTATCTGTCCTACTTTCAAATAACATCAATACAGTTTTTTTGAGACTTAGCTGTAACTCCCTTAATTATCCCTAAGTATAGTAGTGGGGTGACTACAAAGGAATACCTGCTTGTTAATTTCCAAAAGAACTTTTGGAAAGACAATGCTGAAGTCTAGTCTAGCCAAAACATATAGCACTGTAGCAGAGAAGCATTTTATGAGTTTTAGTGACTTAATAATCAATGAAGAACAAAAAGACATTGCCTCTAGACTAGATGATCTTAGGAACATGCTGTTTACTACCAAGGAATTGGTTGAACCACTGGTGAATTTAGTAACCACTGATGAGGTCCCTCATGCTGAGGGATCTGCACAGGGGCTCTATTGATGCTCTATTAGCAATGAATAAGGAGGACCTGATATCTACAATTCTAGCACAACCCTTGAAGCCTAAGAGGGTTAACAATATGCTTCCTCTGTATGAGTTAAAACCCAAAAGAAAAGTCCTTGTTCAACCGGAACCCTTGGATACTTGAGATGATACAGACTTGATTACATCAGCTTGACAATTACGTTTACTATCTTGGAATATTATGGGTTGGGGGAAAAGGTTCCATGATGCAGATTTTGCAATTTATCTACCCCCACCAAAAAACAAAACAAAAAACCTTTGTAAGAGACATGGGCCCTTGAAATGAATTTACCATTTCTTTGTGGATTTCGATCATTTTCTGTTCCAGCTGTCAAAACATGTACTAGAGGCCACAGCAGTGGCGGCCTTACTACATTTATCTCAGTTGATTTGCAAGCTGATATTCAACCAATAACTAGTGCTTTTCTGCAAAGTAAACAGGTCCTTTTCATCAAGAGCATGCATTTTGTTTCTTTAATTTGTATAAATGTTTATTTTCCACCTAGCTTATCAAAGAATATAGGTCCCAATAGCATCTGGAATAGTTTATCTGACACTCTTACCCTCTTGGAGTGTCAATATCCCTCCACAAGGCTCCTACTGTGTGGAGATTTTAATGCTAGAACTGAGGCTGGTTTGAAACAAGTGGAGAGTACTAATTTTGGACAAGTCTCTCAAATTACACCTATTGCTAAGGACTCCCAAGATATAAGCAAAAACGAGTCATGTCTGAGGTTTATAGAAGTCCTCTCCCTACACCATCTACAATGTCTTAATGGAACCCATCATGACATAATATTGGGTGCTTACACCTATGTCACCAATAGGGGAGCTAGCACAATAGATTATATTGCAGTTTCTGCCAATCTGGTCCCTGATAGTAACAGATTTGAAGTTAACAACCAGGTTGAAAGTGATCATTTTCTTGTCGCTGCTATTTAATTTTGAAATGTTTCAAAACCCTCTCCCCCACGTCCTTCTCAAAATCTAAATGGAATTCATGTGGGAGAACAGAAAATACGGCGGTCAATCAACCTGGTCACCTCCATTCTTCACGTATTTGAGAGTATTACTTTTCAATCCCTCTGTCAAGACATTTTAAACTCCAATTTAGATATCTTATATGCTTATCAATCCATTATTCAAAGGCTTAGACCCAAGCTGGTCTGTAATAAACAATTTAATCCCAATAAGGTAGCAACCAATACATGGTCTGATCTTGAATATAGAAGTGCCCAAAAAGCATTGATGGATTACTCTCAACAGGCATTGAAGAATAATGATACTACTTCTCCTGATATTTTCGTTTCTATAAGATCATCTTATAAGGCACTTTTAAAACAAAAAAGGACACATATGTTAGAACACAATGGAAAAAATTAGCCATCGCTATGATGGAAAAGAATGAGAAGCAGTTTTGGGACATCATTGCTACTGGTACGCACATGGTCAGACCGGTAATTGTTAGGCAAATCACAGCAATGGTACAGTTATTTTAACAGGTTTTACAGAGCAATATCTTCAGAGAATCTCCCTTCTACTGTTTCCAAAACTACTTGCTTGCCTTATTGGCCTCCCATGCCAGTGTCTGAGAGAAAGAAGCTGATTGCAGCTCTTGCTCTGAGCAAGGCCCCAGGAGAAAATATGATGCCTCAAGAAATATTTAAATACTTTGTTCAGTACTGGGCCCCAATATTAGCCAAAGTGTTTACCCAGATCAACAACACAGGCATAACCCCATGGGCTGGAAACAGAGTGTAGTTGTTTCTACTCATAAGAAGGGTGATAAGCAAGGTCCCAATAATTATCAGTCTACTAGCCTTTTAGATATGACTCTAAGTTATATAGTAAACATTTATTAAAACAAATTGGAGGACTGGGAATCTACTAATCGTATCATTCACCCTGAACAGGCTGGATTTGGGAAAGGGTAGAGCACTATTGACCAGTGTTTGACTCTTTATTTCTTAGCTCAACAAGGAATTGCTGGTCCTACCAAATATTTATTTGTTGCCTTTGTTGATTTAGCAGCAGCTTTTGACTCAATTGATAGAAACCTGTTGTGGCATAAATGGGCCAACACTAATAGATTGCTTTAATCAAGGAGCTCTATATCAATACAACTTCTAGAATAAGAATAAGGCATTTCTGGCTTATTAAGTGATCCTATCCCCACAAATAAAGGAGTAAAACAAGGATGCAAGGATGCCTGTTGGCACCATCACAATTTAATTTATATCTGAATGACATAATCCCAGCATTGTTTGGCCCAGAATTTTTACTGTCCTCAGTTGGGTCAAATAAAAGTTCTGTTCTTTTATACAATGATATGTTTTTAATTTCACTTACTTGTAGAGGTCTGAGAAGGTTGATCTTAAAGCTGAACATTAACTGTACTAAAACGAAAGTGATCGTGTTTGGGAAAAGACATTCCCATTTTCGATGGTCCATCAATAGTCACAAGATTGCACAATGCCAGGAATTTAAGTATCTTGGCATTCATTTTACAGAAAATCTCTCCTGGAAGTCTCATATAGAAACTACCAGAGCCGTGGCTCTGAGATCTATTGGAGTAATCCTTAGATTTTATAACACTGCAGGGGGTCACTTGGTTCTTCCAGCCCTGAAAATATTTCAGAGTATAGTCATTGCCCAGATTCTGTATGGTGCTGCTGTTTGGGATGGAATAACTCACAGGTGGCTAAATTGGAGGCTCTTCAGAATACATTTCTTAAGAAACTGCTAACACTTCCACCTGGCACTCCCACAGCCCTGGTTTGGGCAAAGGTCGGTTTCACTTCCATTAGAGCTTGCATTCATTTTATTTTATATAACTACTGGAGAATTTTAAAAGATTCTTCAGTTAGGGTTTTCCCCAAGTTATGTTTCCAACAGCTATCAAACTTCAGAGTCTGGAGTTCAAAATAGCATAAGTTGCTTGAATTGTATCCTGTTCCACTTGACAATTTTTCTGTCTTGAATCCAAAAGAGAAGCTTCGTGAATACATTTTTAACCATGGTATCCACCTGGACAGATAGGCTATTTATAACTCGAAATTTTCAAAATGGCATAGACTTTAGAAATGTGACCATCAAAGGGTTATTTACCTAGTTCCCCAGTCTGCAGTGTCTCTCGTGTTCCTTGATTCGTGTTTGCACACTGCTTTTAGTGGTCCCTATGTAAACTTGTCCACAGCTGCATGGTATGCGGTGAAATGCTACGCTCAGCGAGGGACAAAAGAGACCATCTCACAGCTCAGGAGTTTACTGCATACCATGCAGCTGTGGACAAGTTTACATAGGGACCACTAAACGCAGTGTGCAAACACGAATCAAGGAACACGAGAGACACTGCAGAATGGGCCAGCCAGAAAAATCAGCAGTAGCAGAACATGTCATAAACCAACCTGGATACAAAATGTTATTTTAAAACACCGAAATTCTGGACCAAGCCAACAACTATCATGTCAGAATGCACGGAGAAGCTATTGAAATCCACAAACACCTGGACAGCTTCAACAGGAAGGAAAGAAGAATCAAACACCAAAATAAAAACTCAACACATGCAAATGAATTCCACCCAGGGACAGGGGGATTTCCAGCAGATAATGGGCCATTAGCCAAACAGACACTAATCCTCCTTGCATATCTCCCCTCAGGAAGTACCCATTCAAATACATAAATTTACATATCCTCCCCAACAGGGGCTCACAGTATATAACCCACACACACACATACTCCTACCCAACCATTCTCTGAAGATGTCAGCCACAGATGCAGGCGAAACATCAGGAAAAAACTCTTCCAGAACACTGTCTCACAGACCGGAAAAAACCCACAGACAACCTATGGATGCCAACTGTGAAAGCCATCAACTTCAGACTGAGAACTGTTTCTTGTGACAACTGGGTTGCAGTAATTTTTTTTCATCATCATTTTTAAAATTCAAAACTATAATGAACACAAACTAAATATATTCCCATTAAGAAAAACAAGCACAAACAATTTAGTTACAGTGCATTGTGTGCAGAATCATGAAGTCCTTAAGATGTAAATCTTTTCTGTTAGTAGATAAAATCTTATCAAGATCTGGAAAATCTGAAATATACACATGAGAATCCACAAAATGGGTGCCATATTGTATAAAATGCCCCATGTTTTGTATAGTCTATAACAGGGGTGGACATGCAACCCTTTGAGCCTCATTTTGCAACCTCTGAAGCCCACCAAAGCCCCCAGAAAATGTTACAAAATTAAGGTTATTTTCCACCCCAAATGCCTATAATGGGTCAAAATAGCTGCAAAACCCAACAGTTTGCACTCCCACCCCCTCACATACTACAACACCTAACCTCCCCTTGGCCAATAATGAAACTGGAAGTAATGTGCTGTCATTCCAGTTGAATCAGTGGGGCTTACTGGGGAGGGAGATGCAGGAGCAAAAAACGGCCCTCATTACCTCTTTAGCTGCTCACTATTGTGTATAAAATGTTCATGTGGCAAGTGAACACACAACATTCAGAAATGACTTCAAACCTTCAAAATCAAGGTTTGATAGAACCTTGATAGAAATGTCTGCAGAACATTTCCCAATAGATTGTAATTATTACTTTTGGTGCTGCTCAGGTTTCAGTTGCTGCGGACTGATAATGTGGACAAGACGTTTCAAGCAGTTCAGCCCACTAGATATAAGCTTGCCCATCTTGGCTGATAAAATCTAGCAGAAGTGGATTGACCAGGTGGATCCAGGTAAATGCCTGCTGTCGTGAAGGTGATAGTGCACCCACTCCCTGGACCCAGAGATATGTGAAAACCACTGCCTGTCATTAATATCCGTTTTGGACAAACTGCTTGAACGGTGGTGGCTAAGCAATTTCAGATGTTCTTGGAGGAACCAGATTATCTGAACCTATTTCAGTCTGGTTTCAGAGCATGGCACCTTAATCGCTCTGACTGATGACCTTCTCTAGGTGAAAAATTGAGGAAGTGCTACCCCGTTGATCTTCCTGCATCTCTCAGCAGCTTTTGATACAATTGTTTATGGTATCTTACTGGACATCAGATCGGAATAGGAGGCACTGTGTTGCAGTGGTTCTGTTCCTATCTGTGGAGCTGGTTCTAAAGAGTAGCATTGAGGGACTCCTATTTAGTCCAATGCTACTAGGCTATGGGGGTGCCACAGGGTTCCATCCAGTCTCCCATGAATTAGGAGTAGGGTATCATCAGGATGCCAATGACATGCAGCTCTACTTCTCTTCATTGTTGGAGTTGGCTGAAGCTGTGCAGATGCTGGACCAGATCCTGGATACTGCAGTGGGCTGGATGATGGCCAGTAAACTGAAGCTGAATCCTGATTAAGACAGAGGCTCTGTGCACTGGAGGTTCTTGGGTCTGGGAATTGGGTAAGCTCAGGGGCATTACTAGGGGATTCAGGGGGTGCTGGCTGAACCAGGTGCCACCATAAAGTGGGGTGACACCACAACCACCACCCTAGTGACCCCACTGGTGCATGGCTGGGGGAAAAGAATGTTACATTGGGTACTCACCGTGAAGGTACTTTCTGCAGGGAAGGTTGCAGGAGCAATCCATTAGCATTGGGAAACTAGGACCGCCCAGCAAAAGCAGGAAGTTGATCTGAGTCTCTGGAAGTTGAGTCTTTGTTCTCCACTCCTCCTTTCCATGAGGCCAGTTCTCTGACTAGCAAAGCCCTGTAAGCTGAGTGAAACTCCAACCTACGGGAAGAAAATCACATGTTAGCGAGGAGCCATACCCAATGACACGGCCCCAAAACCTGTTGCTCCTCTGCAGTCACGGGGAGGGTTGGATTGTTCCTGCCACCTTCCCTACAGAAAGTACCTTCACGGTTAGTACCCAATGTAACATTCTGTAGGGGAAGGTGGCAGGAACAATCCATGGGACGTACCCAAGCTCGTTACTGACTTAGGGCGGTGTGACTGCGTGCGTTTATGCATTATGAGTGTATCACCTCGTGAAGCACCCTTCTTCTAAAGGTAGCTTCGGTTGACCCGAACTTGTCCACCTTGTAATGTCTGATAAAGGTAGATGGGGTGCTCCATGTTCTGCCCTACAAATTTCGGCTATGGGAGCGTTTGTCAAAAATATGGCTGATGTGGCCGCAGAATGTGTTGAGTGTGCTACTACCCCTGATGGTCTTGGAGTGTTCACTGTGTCGTATGCCATGAAGATGCATGCCTTGATCCACGTCGCTAGGGTCTGTCTCAACACCTGGGACCCTATTGATGTCAGGCTGAAGGAGACGAAAAGGGAGTCACAGTGCCTGAATGTGGCTGTGCACTTGATGTAGATCCTCAGCACTCTCCTTACGTCCAATTTGTGCCACAACTTCTCCATGGGGTGTGACGGCCTGGGACAGAAGGACGGGAGGACTATCTGCTGCGACACATGGAACGACGAAAGGACCTTGGGTTGAAATGAGGGGTCCAGGCGGAGGCTTACCAAATCCGTCAAATGAACATAGATGTTCTCTCACCGAGAGGGCTGTGATTTCCGATACCCTCCTAGCTGACATGATAGCCACTAGGAAGGCCACTTTGAGTAAGAGGACACATAGTGGGATCTTTCTCAAAGGTTCGAAGGGGTGTCAAGTCAATTGATACAGGACAAGAGGTAGATTCCATGACAGGAATCTGTGGTGCACCGGTGGTGAGAGCAGCATTGCCCCTCTCAGGAATCTTCATATGTGGGGTCGATATCTGCCCCCCTTGTGGGCATTGTATGAAGGCCGTCAGGGCAGCTACCTGTCTCTTCAGTGTGTTCAGTCGCAGGCCGCTCTCAAACCCTTTCTGCAGGAAGGTCAAGATGTGACTCGGGGCCTTGAGCGGATTCACCTTCTCCGAGTCGCACCACTGCAAGAAGACTTTCCATGTGGCCTGATATATCCTCTTGGTCGACGGTTGTCTGGATGCTAGGAGAGTGGATATTACCTTTTCTCTATATCCGCACTCCCTCAGAGCCTGCCATTCAGTCTCCAGGCCGTCAGCTGTAACCAGGTTACATCAGGATGCTTGACTGGTCCCTGGTGTAGGAGATATGAACAGGGTATGAGTCTCAGGGGGAGACCCACCAACATTTTCATCAGGTCCAAGAATCATGGGCGTCGTGGCCAGTGGGGAGCTATGAGCACCACCTGCGCCCTTTCCTGACAGAATTTCCTGCATACCTACCCTATCAGTGGAAGAGGGGGAAAAGGTAAAGGAGACCTTTAGACCAGGAGGAGTGCAGGGTGTCTATCCCCTCTGCCCCTTGTTGGGGAAACCAGGAGAAGAACTGAGGAAGCCTGGCATTCCATGGGGACGCGAATAGGTCCACTGACATCTCCCCAAGGTTTGGCGAGGTTCGCTTTGTTTGTCCACCACTGCATTGAAACTTGCAGTGTGTATGGTATATCTAGTATGAGACTCTCCCACCTCGTTATCCATTCCTGGTGCGGGAGAAGAAATGTTTGAAGTGTTCTAGGTGGAACCTGGCCCATGGGACCAAATGGATTGCTGAGATCACCAGGACGAAAAGACGTGCTAGCGAAGCAATTGGCACTCTTCGCTTTCTTCTTACCTCCCCGGCTTCTTGTTGGAGCGACACCTGTCTTTCCTTTGATAGTGCAACTGAGTAGTTCACTGTGTCGATCTGTACCCCCAGATGTGTTATCCGTTGTGATGGGATGAGTGAGCTCTTCTTGAAGTTTATTATGTAACCGTGGTTTTGTAGGTAAATGATTGTTTCCTGTATGTCCTCTGAGCCTTGTTCTTTGATGGTGCCCTCAGTAGGATTTCATCCAGGTAGGCATACAGGTGTATCCCTTTGGTTTGCAAGTGTGCTATCAGCACCACCATTACTTTGGTGAACACTCATGGAGCCATCAAAAGGTCAAATGGGAGGGCTCTGAACTGGTAGTGTTCCTCTCCGAAGGCAAACCTGAGGACTTTCTGCTGTCTGGATGCAACCCAATGTGGAAGTAGGCTTCCGATAGATCCAGGGAGGCCAGGAAGTCGCCCTCCTGTACTGCCTCCCTTATTGAACATAGAGTTTCCATCCGGAAACACTTGTACTTAACGAAGAAATTCATGAATTTTAGATGTAGTACTGATCTTAGGCTTCCGTCCTTTTTGGGTACCGTGAAGAAGTAGGAGTACACCCCTGAGAAACGTTGTGTGCTTGGAACTTCTTCTATGGCGTTTATCTCCAGTAGGTGGTCTATGGCTGTTCTGAGATTCGTTGCCTTCTGCTGGTTGGATGGAATTGGGGCGAGCAGGAACCGGTTCCTTGATCTTGTGTTGAACTCCACCTTGTATCCCTGGGCTATGGTTTGCAGGGCCCATCTGTCTGTGGTGGAGGTCGACCAAGAGTCGAGAAACCTTGACAGCCTTCCACCTATTAGGGTCATCCCCAAATCAGGACTGTTGTCGAGGAGGCCCCCTCTGTGACTGGGTTCTCCCTCTGCAGCTAGCAGTTGAGCTAGAGAAGGACGCGTGGCATATGACATAGTTGTTTCTTGACCAAGCTGGTCTAGTTGAGCGGTAGTCCATTCTTCTTCTGCTGCCCCGGGAGTTACGAAAGGAGCCAGAGTAGTGGGATGTGCGTCTTGTCGCTTTCTTGTCCTGTTTTCTACTTGTTGAAGGCATGACCTGCTTCTTGTCCTTTGTCTCCACCACAATATCCTTGAGCGCTTCCTCGCTGAATAACTTGACCCCCTTGAAAGCTGCAGTAGCTAGTGCATTTCTTGACTGAGCGTCCATGTCCCCTTGCTTGACCCAAAGGGACCTCCTTGACAAGTTGGATGCTCCTGCTGCCCTGGCTGCATATGTTAGGAAATCTCGGGATGCATCTGCTATGAAGTGCAGTGCATGTTGAATCCTGTTAAATGCCGTATGTAGTGATCTTATGTCTAGGTCGTGCGCTTCCGTGACCTCTTGCAACCATATGATAGCTGTGGGCGGTATCAGTGCTGTGGCCAGTGAGGCCCTTATCGCCAGGGCTGAGGCTTCATATGACTTCTTTAGTGCCCCATCGGCCCTCTTCTCGTCGGTGTCTTTGAGAGATCCTTCCCCCTCCTTGGGCACCAATGAATTGGACACCATGGAGACCACCGGCCGGTCAACTACTGGGGTCTTCAGCTTGTCCAGTACCTCCTGAGGGAAGCTGTAGAACCTTTGGGCTGCCGACATTCCTTGTCTGCCTAATGCGGGCTTTTCCCATTACTCAGCCACCAGGTTCCAGAAGGACCTGCGGAAAGGGAACAGGGGTTTCTTTGGTTTAGTCGATGGCATTAGAGCTGCCACCTTCTTAGTTTTGGGGGGTATGAGAGTCCCCATTGTTGTCCTGTTGGGGAATGGGGGGTGGAATCTCTAGCGCTGCCAATGTCTTGTTCAAGAGATAAGAGAATTTCTCCCCTTGAAAGATTCTATCCGCAGTCTCTGGTTCTGAATTGTCAGAATCAGACTCTGAGAGTTCTCCAGCTTCCCTGCTTGTGAGGATGACCAGGTCGTTGTCCCCCATAGTGACGTCATCCAATGCTGTGCGTCGCATCAGATCCTCCCCCTCTGAGTACCCATCCGACTCCTTGGAGGAGTGTCTCGAGGGGGGTCCTTCCTTTTCTTGCTGTGGGTTTGTGCAAGGGGTAGCTCCTTCCTCGCTAATTGAGGGCTTCGATTTGATGTGTGCGTCCCTTTTTGTGGGGAGCGTGGGTTCCCTTTAGGTTACTGGGGCCCTTATGCCTTTTTGGGCTAGTCACTCGCTTACTCCCCCCTGATTTTTTCCCTGCCCCCAAGGTGCTTCGAAGACTATTCTGGGAGTCCTCCTGGTCAGACAGGAGGGCTTCCGACAACATTTGGAGGGCCAGCCATGCTTCTTGGCCTTTCCATGGTTCTCCCTCCCCTGTTCCTCTGGATCCCCAGGGACCTCCTCGCTTTGGGGCTCACCTGTATCTCCCTGGTTGTCATCTAGGGAATCCGAGCCCACTATCTCCAGGGAGGAATCCACTTCCTCCTCCTCCTCCCCACTGAACGAAGGGGGGGATCTCCCGAGCCTCCTGGCGAATGATACAGCAGCTGCAGACTCGGCTGCTAGGTTGCTCTTAGGGAGAGCTTCATTAAAGACCTGATGCAGCTCTTTCCCCCTGAGGGGCCCCTGTACCTTTTTCTTCGCTGCCTCCATTGCTCCGCTGCTGCCTTGGTCTCTTTGGAAGTCCCGGGGGGGCAGGGAGGACACCTCAGCCCCCACGGTTCCCAGACCCTCTCACTGCTTGCCTGCTGCTGCCTCCTTGCCTCGCGACTGGGACCAATTGGCCTTTGGCACGCTCGTGGAGTGGCCGCTGGTCAGGGCCTGCTCTGCCCTCTTGGCTGCCTTCCTCTGGGGCACCAGGGAGACCTGGTGTCTGGAGGAGGCCAAGGCAGAATCCTTGGCTGAGGTTCCTCTGAAGCCACCATGATGGGGGTTGGAGGCCTCCGCGGCTGCCTGTTGCTACTGCCTCGCGGTGCCCTGCTTGCCACTGGCAGCGTCTTCCTTGTTTCTTCCCATTCCGGAGAGAAGCATGGCTACCGAGGACACTGAGGGTTGGGGCGAAGAGAAGCAGCGGGAAGGGAAGGAGGCAGCTGGAGAACTGAAGCAGCAGGAGGGGCAAGAGGCAGCCAGGTGGAGTGAGGGGGGAGGAAAGAGGAAAGACAGAGCGTCTTTTTTTTTTTTTTAAGAAAAAGGGGGAAGTGATCAGGAGAGGCTGGGGGGAGAGCTTAAAAGTTGAAGAAGGTAAGAAAAAGGTTGATTGAAATCCGGAGGACTGCAAACCTGTCCTTGCTGGGTGAAGCAAGAAGTTGAACTGGCCTCGTGGAAAGGAGGAGTGGAGAACAAATACTCCAATTCCAGAGACTCAGATAGACTTCCTGCTTGTGCTGGGCGGTCCTTGTTTCCCAATGCTAATGGATTGTTCCTGCCACCTCCCCCTACAGAAAGAAAAAAGAAGCCGCTGCTTTAAAAGGCTTGAGCCACACAGAAGCAGCTGCCAGGTAGGTTCACACCCCCTTTTCCTCCTCCTTCTCTGCTCAGAGGAGAAGGAAGGGAGTAGATGCTAAAAGGCCCTAAAGCTGCTTCTCCACAGCTGAATCCAGCAAGAGTTTTCTGGCTTGCATTTTCACTATTCACTCCTTTGTTCCTCCTGCCCCAGTGGCCTGGGGTCCCTGGAAAAATATGGAGAGCTATCACCTGAGATGGAGCTGCAGCAGAGGGAGCCCTAAAGCCGCTTCTGTGTGGCTCAAGCCAGCAGCAAGCAGCTTCTTCCTTTCTCCTCTCCTCCCTCATGGCAGTACTGGAGCAGCAGTGGCTAAGGATGCAAACCCATGCTTTGCATCCTTGGTTGGGCTTGCTTTCTTCCACCTGCCCAATCCTAGTCATTTCTATGCATGGTTGTAAGTCCTATTGAACTTATCCGCCAGCTGGAGTGCATAGGATTTTGCAGTACTGTATTTGGCCTTTAAATGTTTGTTTTTGGTGACAAAGCCTAAGCCCTGCAGCAGGTACAGGAGGGGAGGTTATTGAGTATGTATAGATTACACCTCTGAGTAGTACCCCTATGAGTCTTACAGGGTAAGTCTTGGAGGCGGGAATGGCTACTAGGTTAGATGTACATTCAAAGCAGGCTCAACCTCTTCTACCCCCTCCCCTCCAAGTTTCAGTATGAAATGACACAGTGTGTTTGTGTAAAAGGGGTGGGGGGAGAGATGGATACTCTTGGGGTTTCTCCCAGAGGAGGCAACGGTGTGTATGGCCCAGGGAATGGATTGTTGCATCTCTAAACAGGGCATATTCTTCCTTTCCCATCCCACAGGAAAAGGGTGGGTCAGGGGAGGTTCTGTTCACTCACTTCCTCCCCCTCCCTCCCTTTGTTTCTTTCTTTCTGGGGATGGCTCTGTATTTCTTCTTTTCACTTGAAAGCAAAAGGAAGTGGGAGGCTGCCATTGACCAATCTTTTGTGTATGCGGGCATGGGTCGCTGATCTTCCAGGCAGCTGCAAAATGTGCAGATTGGCAAGTAAGCACCAATGGACATGAGTTGGGCCTATTTAAAATTTTAGGTGCCTCTCAGATAAAATAGTACTGGGTTGTGGGCCTCTCAGATCAAATAGTACTATGTAGTACTTGTACTAAAAATGGAATCTGTTCCTTGTAAGTAAACATCCCTTTTGTTCTCTCAGTCTTTCTTTCTTTACTGCCCAGGACATCTCTGTATAAACCAATAAGCAATGAAATAGAATCTCCTATGTATGATGAACTATATCAATATTTGCTTAGGAGCTGAGTCCATCCCTCAATGCAGCGCCTTTGAAATCTTAAATTAGGAAGTTAAAGAGGATTTTTGCCCTAGGTACATTCTTTTCAGTTGGTAGGCTATTATTAAAAATATAAAAACAGAAAATTAATAGTGAGATACCTGGTTTTAACCACTTGGTCTAATGAGAGGTGTGTACAAATATTGAGTTTCCCTGTTTCATCCTGAGCCTAAAAAGCTCTGAAAGGGGGCCTAACGAAAGCTCATCCCCAACTACCTGGTTGGTTAGCCGCGGCCAACGGGAATCTTCTGATGCGGTCAAACCAAGGCAAAGAAACAAAGGCGCACACCGGCCTCCAAAGGTGTAAATAAATTGACGCTTGCATGCTGTAACATCAAAACCATGCGAGACTCTGCAGATAGTGGACAGCCTGAGCGTCGCTCTACTCTAATAGCCCATGAACTATCAGGACTTACTATTGACATCACTGCTCTTAGTGAAGTTCGTCTCCATGAGGAAGGCAGCCTTAAAGAACACGGTGCCGGCTACACACTTTACTGGTCTGGCAAACCCAAAACCGAAAAACATCTTTCAGGAGTAGGCTTCATGATTAAAAACTCCACTGCCTCCAAACTTGAAACCTTGCCAACAGATCGCATTATTTCCTTACGCCTCCCACATGTTGTTCTCTTTAGTATATATCCCCCAACTATGCAAGCCGACCCTGTAGAGAAAGACAAATTCTACACAGACCTATGCCACCTCATACAAAAAGTCCTTGTAGAAGATAAAATTATTATCCTTGGTGACTTCAATGCCAGAGTTGGAAAGAACTCTGAAGCCTGGAAAGGTGTCTTAAGCAAGCACGGTGTTGGAAATTGCAATGATAACGGACGCCTCTTGCTAGAGTTCTGTGTAGAACAACAGCTGACCATTACAAACACTATCTTTCAGCAGAAAGATAGCTTAAAGACAACCTGGATGCATCCACGATCCAAACATTGGCACCTCATTGACTATGTTCTAGTCCACCAGAGAAACATTCACAATGTCCGTCATACTCGAGTGATGCCCAGTGCAGAATGCCAGACAGATCATCGCCTCATAAGATGTAAACTAAACCTTCATCTTAAGTTCAAACCTAAGAGGGGTGGCATCCTAAAGAAGAGACTCCAATCTTCAACAAGCTACCACGAGAGACAAATACCAGGCAAACCTGCAAACAAAACTTGAAGGCCATCCTATATATCCTTCTCCTACAACGCTCTGGCAACATATCAAAAAACAGTATCCTCCAGTCTGCGGAAGAATCCCTCGGGTTCTCCCACAAGAAAAATCAAGACTGGTTTGATGAAAACAACCAAGAGATCCAGGAGCTGTTGGCAAAGAAGAGAACTGCTCACCAGGCATACCTTGCCCAGCCAACTTGCCATGTAAGGAAAGCAGTTTTCCGTCTCACATGTAGTAAACTTCAACAAAAACTCAGAGACATGCAGAACAAGTGGTGGATCAATATAGCAGAAAAGACACAACACTGTGCAGATCTGGGTGATTCTAGAGGATTTTATGAAGCTCTTAAGGCAGTGTTTGGACCTATTTATCAGGTCCAAAGCTCCTTATACAGTACAGATGGCCAAACATTAATTACTGATAAAGCCTCCATCCTGAATCGATGGGCTGAAAACTTTCAAAGTCTCTTTAGTGCCAAACGAGTAGTCCAAGGCTCAGCTATCCAACATATGATACAAAAACCGATGAAAGATGAATTGGACATAGCTCCCACTCTGGAAGAGACCCTTAAGGCCATACAGCAGTTGAAAAACGGTAAGGCAGCTGGGATTGATGGAATCCCACCTGAAGTTTGAAAACACGGAGGTCATGTACTCCATGTTAAATTCCACGAACTCCTTGTGAATTGCTGGGGGAAAGGGGAACTGCCATCAGACATCCGAGATGCAGTAATCATCACCTTGTACAAGAAAAAAGGAGCAAAATCCGATTGCTCAAACAATCGAGGCATAACACTGCTCTCTATTGCTGGAAAAATCCTTGCAAGGATACTCCTGAACAGATTAGTTCCTGCTATTGCAGAAGAACTTCTTCCTGAAAGCCAATGTGGCTTCAGAGCCAATAGGAGTACTACAGATATGGTATTTGCCCTTAGACAACTGCAAGAGAAATGTAGAGAGCAGAACAAGGGTCTCTATGTAACATTTGTTGACCTCACCAAAGCCTTCGAAACCGTGAGTAGAAAAGGTCTGTGGCAGATCCTGGAAAGACTAGGATGTCCCCCCAAATTCCTTAAAATGATTATCTTGCTACACGAGGGCCAGCGCAGTCAAGTCAGATATGGCGATGCTCTTTCAGAGCCCTTTCTAATATCTAATGCAGTGAAGCAAGGTTGTGTTCTTGCGCCAACTTTATTTACAATCTTCTTCACCATGATGCTCCAAAGGGCTACGGCAGAGCTCGAAGAAGACAACGGCATCTATATACGTTACCGTACTGATGGTAGCTTGTTCAACTTAAGCCATCTGAGGGCTCACACTAAGACTCTAAACTATCTAGTTCGTGAGCTGCTCTTCGCTGATTATGCTGCCCTAGTTGCCCACACAGAAACAGCTCTGCAGCGCCTAACATCCTGCTTCGTAACAGCTGCAGAGCTGTTTGAGCTGGAAGTCAACCTGAAGAAAACGGAAGTTCTTTACCAGCCTGCACCACAGGACAAACACCACCATCCCCACATTGCCGTTGGCAAATCTGTGCTCAAGTCCGTTCAGCAGTTCACCTACTTGGGAAGCATCATCTCCTCAGATGCCAAGATTGACAAAGAGATCGATCACAGATTAGCAAAGGCACATAGCGCATTTGGAAGACTTTACAAAAGAGTCTGGAGTAATAAACACCTGAGGCGAAGCACAAAAATCAGTGTGTATAGAGCCATTGTACCATCTATTCTCCTTTATGGATTTGAAACATGGGTCACCTATCGCCAACACTTACGACTCCTCGAACGCTTTCATCAGCGCTGTTTATGCACAATCCTAAATATACACTGGACTAACTATGTGACGAATGTTGCTGTCCTTGAGCAAGCAGGGATCACCAGCATTGAGGCCATGATATTGAGAACACAGCTGCGCTGGGCAGGGCACATTTCTAGGATGGAGGACCATCGCCTCCCAAAAATACTACTCTACGGTGAACTCGCCATGGGTCAGCGTAAGTGGGGCGCTCCAAAAGAAACGATACAAGGACTCCCTGAAACAACATCTCAGGCTCGGCCAAACTGATCACCAACAATGGTCTGCCCTGGCCTCACATCGGAAGGCATGGAGACACACTATCCACAATGCTGCAGCCTTATTTGAGAACTCACGCCGAACAAGTCCTGAAGAGAAACGATAACGCAGAAAGAATCACAACCCAGAAACATCATCCAAGGAAACCTTCTGCTGTGCTTTCTGCAACCGGGCTTGTCTATCTCAGATTGGCCTTTTTAGTCATCAGCGCGCTTGCAGAAAACACGGGATGAGTCCTTCCTGAATCTTCGTTTGCGAAGAAAAGCCAGAGAGAGAGAGAGAGAGAGAGAGAGAGAGAGATTCAAAGAAATGATTTATGATAATCAGTTCTTCGATCATTTATTCAGTGCCTTAGTAAAATTCTCATTGTGCTAAATATAGTTAGTCCAACTAGAGAAGACTCAATTAATTAATGCGAGAGGACTTGTTAAGTCAGCATTTATTCAGTGAGTTTACTCCAACTGGATTTATACCCAAGTGGAAACTCTTGAGTTCAGAAGCAGAATACTTTAGAATAGAGATCAAGTGTAGTATAGTGGTTTGACTATTGAACTGTGACTCTTGAGACCGGGGGGGGGTTGAATCCCTGCTCAGCTGAGGAAACCTATAGGGTGACCTTGGGCTGGCAAGTTGCCCTCTCTCAGCCTCAGAGGAAGGCAATAGCAACCCCATTCTGAATAAATCTTGCTAAGAAAATGTCGTTATAGGCTCGCCTTAGGGTTGCCATGAGCCTGGAAAAACTTGAAGGCATGCAGCAGCAACATCAATTATATTAGAATACAAGATGCTGGGGGATGAAAAAACAAGCACTAGTCTCTGGATATTCTTCATCTAAGAAAACTATGAAATTCACAGGGTCGCCATAACAGGCAATTTGAAAGCACATACACACACAGATTCTGACTTATGAGCCTGTGAAAGGATTGTGTAAGCTGATGTTGTAAACAGACTGGGGCGGAGAGGGGAAAAATTAGCTTGGGCCAGCAAGATGGTTTTTATGTTGCAAAAATCTTGAAGATGTAGCTTGAGAATGAGGAAGAATAGCCATCAGATGTATAGTTCCTTTTATGTACTTCCTACTAAAATCCTGATAATACAGGGTGCAGTTCTAGGCTGCAGTCCTGCGCATCAGCCTGTGCCTTCTAGATATGTTGGCTGACAACGCAAAACAGCAAGCCATCATGCTGACAAGGGATCGTGGTAGTTATCCAATGAGGATGCTAAGTAGAGGAAGACCATGTGTATGTGTGTGTCTTCAAGTCACCTGTTGACTTATTGTGACACTAGGAATTTCACAGGGTTTTCTTGGGCAAGGAATATTCAAATGTGGTTTTCCCAATTCCTTCCTCTGAAATGCAGCCTACAGCATCTGGGATTCCTTGGCAGTCTCCCATCCAAGTGCAGTACTAACCAGGGCTGACCCTGCCTAGCTTCCAAGATCAGATGGGATCTGGTTGAAATTGCCAGATGTAACTGACTTGCAATCCAAGCGTGCCTGTCACTAGAATTGCAACTTTGCAAAAGCTTTTCCTCTCTTTCCCCCAAATCACTTTGGAAATACCCAGTAACCAGCTAACTTTGTGCTCCACCACCCCAGGGTGCATGAGCCTTTATTAATATGAATGCATGCCTTACATTGGAGGATCTTTAAACAGAAGTTGGATGGGCATCTTTTGGGAATGCTGTAGTTCTCTGTTGCTACATGGCAGGAGGTGGACTAGATGATCCTTGGGGTCCTTTCCAGCTTTAAGATTCTATGTTGTTATCTGCCTTCAAGTCATTTCCAACTTAGGGTGACACTAAGGCAATCTATCACAGGGTTTTCTTGGCATGATTTGTTCAGAGGAGGTTTCCCTTTGCTTTCCTCTGAGGCTGGGAGAGTGTGACTTGCCCAAGGTTATGTGAAGGACCATATCTCCCTTTATGAGCCCATTAGATCTCTAAGATAATCTGCAGAGGCCTTTCTCTCTGTCTCCCCACCCTCTTAGGCTCATACACACATATGTATGCAAGCTCCTATTTTTAAGAGAAGTGTAGTCTCCTTAACAACTCAAAAATCTGGATTCCAAATGCTCTAACTACTGTACCTCACTGTTGCCCAGTGAGTTTTCATGGTTCAGTGAGGACTTGATCCTGGATCTCCCATGTCCCACTCTAACACTCTAATCCCTGCAACCACAGTCCTAGCCTCACATTAAAAGTCTTCCAACCTGACGTGTTAGACACCTGGCTTGAAAGCAGGACATGTGAAAAGGATCAAGGGGTCTTAGGAGACCACAAGTTAAACATGAGTCAAGACTGTGATGCGGCAGTCAAAAAAGTCAATGCAATTCTGGGTTACATCAACAGAAGCATAGCATCCAAATTGAGGGAAGCAGTAATACTATTCTGTTCTGATTTGGTCAGACCTCACCTAGAATCCTGCGTCCAGTTTTAAGATGCAACAGTTCAAGAAGGATACCAGAACCCATATTTTCAATGTGTGGTCCACTCTTTTGACCCTACTTTGGTCTGGGTATAATTTAGAACAGTGGAAAGTAGATGCCAGCAACAGAAAGCAAAAAGGGGCAAGAATGAATCACTCAAAACACTAGCTGAATCCTAGTTGCAGTATGTCAAAACACTGGCTGATGGCTAGGGCACATAAAAAGACACTGATCATCTGTCTCCAATTTAGCTAGTTTATGTCTCAACTATTGCCATTCAGTGATATACAGGAATTACAATTTACAAGTAACATTAGTACAAAAAAACATTACTAAAGGTTCTGTATGGTCTGGTATGGAAGGAGGTTAATGGGGAAGGTGTCACCATGAGTTACCACATCTGGTGACACCAACCCTAGTGACACCATTGTCCTGGATGGGGCTGCACTCCCCCTGAAGGAGCAGGTACATAGCTTGGGAGTACTCTTAGATCCATCTTTGTCACTGGAGACTCAAGTGGACTTTGTGGCTTGGATTGCTTGGGGCCAGCTTCAACTGGCCTGCCAACTACAGGCTTTCCTGCATAACATAGTCACAGTAGTCCATGCATTGGTAACTTCCCAATTAGACTACTGTAATATACTCTATATGGGACTGCCCTTGAAGATGACTCAGAAACAACAGCTAACGCAAAATGCAGCAGCTAGACTGCTGATCAAAATGTATAAAAACCATATAACACCAAGTTTTTTAATTTTATTTTTACTATATACAAAGAGATATTTATATCACAACTTGAGAATGAAATCAGAAACATCACTTTTAAAGGAACTGCACTGCTGCCTGTACAGTTCCTATTGCACTGGCTGCCTATAAAGGGAGCCCTGGTGGTGCAGTGGTTAAATGCCAGTACTGCAAGCCACAACATTGCAAGTTTGATCCCAAGGGCTCCAAGGTTCACTCAGCCTTCCATCCTTTCGTAGGTCAGTAAAATGGGTACCCAGCTTATGGGGGCAATTAGGTAACACACACTGGAAATTGTTTGGAATGTGCCTAGTGCACTATAAAGCAGTGTAGGTGTGTAGGTCCTATTGCTTAACAATTTGTAAGATGCTCTGAGAGCTTTCGTGGCTGAAGAGTGGGGTATAAATACCTAAAAATAAAATAAATAAAAATAAAGTTCTGGTCTGAATGCAAGGTGCTGGTAATGGCATTTAAAGCTCTGAATGGCCTGGGAGCTTGATGACCGAAAGAGACCCTCTCCCTACATGTGCCTGCCCAAAGTTTAAAATCTGCTGGATAGGCCATCCTCTGTGTCCCATCAGTCAGATCAATATGCTGTGGAAGGACACAGGAGAGGGCCTTCTCTCACTGTGTTATCCCTATGTAATTCATAAATGACTTCCAACAAAAAATAATTAAATTCCCTCTATTACTTTGTTCACCTTCTTCCTTGCCTTCTCTTTACATATCCTTACCTTGTAGGTCTGCTTTCAATGTAGCTGTACGTCTCACTTTCCTGAGTGGTGGAAAGTTACTACATGTAAGTTCCAAGGGAACTTCTGAAAGAGAAAGCTCTGGAAAGCCAAATGGCAGAGCATGTATATCTGCTACCATAAAGGTGACCACATAACAAGCAGTTGGCTGTACCCCAGAAGCTCCATCTATGGCAAAGAGTAAGCACTACTGGGATGCCTATCAAAATGTCTTCAGCTGACAATCATAGAATACTTGCTGAAAACTAATGAAGGCACACAACAAGAACAAATTTGCTGAAGGATGCTGAAACTATACTTACTAGGAATAAGGACCAATCAACACCAGTGTTTTTAAAGCAATTTAGGGAAGGCAAATGAATGAGCCATCACAATGCAAGAATGTGATCATTATTGACAAAAATTACATTCGTTGATTTTTGAGAAAACTGTGGAAGGCAGTACAGGTTTAAGTGTAAAGGCACTACTAGAGACGGACTGATGTTATTACCTAATACATGAGATCAGCTGGTTAAAGACATGTTAGACACAAAACTAGACAGGAATGAAGATACACTGTAGATTACTACAGAGCCATAAGGGTCTTTTAAATCTTACTTTTCCGAAACAGGACTGCCTGCCCCCAAGCAGCTAAACTAAACAGGCCCAAAATCTAGAATATATCCCCCCCAAAATAAAGAAAACAAATACTGCCAGTTCCAGCAAAACATTTCTACTAATGGAAGTCTAAATTTTAAAAAATCTAAAAAATAAAGGGGGGTTTCCTAGTATTTCCTCTAAAAAGCATGAAGTGAGCTCGAAGACATACTTCTCTTACAAATAAGTTGTAAAGATAAGGTGCAAAGAAGGAAATGGCTCTGGTATCTGTTAAATTTCAAGTCTGTGAGATAGACATGTAAAAATAAAGAGTACTGTATTAAGAGCAATACCCAGGCCATTTAAAAGTCTAGTCAAAGCTCAAAAACAGGAAGAAGAAGGGCAAAGATATGTTAGAAAATAGAACATGCCTAGCATGTTTCAGTATATTCAAAAATATTCACACACAAAAAAACATGTTTCTAGTTTGTGGGAAACCCTGCCAAAGAGAATCCAGGATTAACTAGTATCTTTAAAGTTCAAGACTTATTCTGTGTTTAAAATGTGCACATTTTTTATGCAGAAAACATCATGCAGAAAATGCTGTTTTCTGCACATAAGAAACTCATCTGCAAATTTTGTGTTGAATAAGTGGCCAACTACAACTTCTTCTGCTCAGAAATAGCATTCTGTGCAGAAAATGCTGTTTTATGAACAAAAATACCACAAATGATTTTTTCAGATCATCACGAATCTTTTTCTAGAATAGATATGTTCTGGATTTCTAAAAAATATGCCTAACTTAGTAAAGAGTATGAACATTTTTATCAAAAATTTGTTCAAATCATAATCCTACCATGATGTCCCTGAAAACAGCAAATGCAGTTTAGATGGAGACTTAATGAATATTTATTTTTGAAGATGGAAGTATTACAACAATGTAAATAAGAATTGAGAAAATTCTTTGAGTTGAATTTAAATAAGGGTACAGAGCTTATATGAGAGGCCAATTTATAAAATATGGCTCCAGGCAGAAAAAAGAAAGAGAAGCTAAAACAGGAGTTCATAAGGGAAGTACAGAATTTGGAGGGGAAACACAAGAAAAATTCAAGGAGGTCAAAGAATGCATTATAAAATGGGCTAAGAATTTTGGTTATAATATACAGTTGGACCTATGGGAACATATGTGGTCAAAGGGATTGACATTTACATTATGTTATGATCTTAATGAAGAATTTTTACAAAATGATGTACCGCTGATATACGTCACAAGAGAAGTTGTCTAAAATGTATAAAGGGTTTTCCAATGTATATTGGAAATGCGAGCAACATGAAGGGATATTTTATCTTATGTGGTGGAAATATGAAACAGCTAAAAATAAAACACACTCACATTGGGTTCAAATGCATACAACAATGCAAAGGATTTTAAAGATTAAGATTCCATTAAAAACAGAACTGTTTCTTTTGGGACAGTTGGATGTATAGCTGGAGAAGACCCATGGGAGACTACTGCAATATACGATCATAGCAGCAAGACTGTTACATGCATAAAGATGGAAGAATTCAAATTTACCAATTATGGAGGACCAGTTGGTGAAGTTGACTGACTTAGTGGAAATGGATAAACTGTCATGCTTGATCAGAGAAAGGTCATTAGTGATAATTCTTAAAGAATGGGAATCCCTTACGGACTTTTTGAGGGGGTGAAAAGGAAATTACTTGCTAATTTTTGTTTTTGATGATTAGAAAGAATTGGTTATGGAAGGAAATAAACTTGTGTTAATGTTAGAGACAAATGTATGAATAATTATGTGTATGTATATATAACTGCTATGGGGAAGATCAGAAGTTATTTTTTTTCTTTATTATCTTTTTTGTTATCTTTTTTCTTTATATTTTTAACTGTACTGTTATAATCTGAATTAAAAAAAAGAAAAACTTTCATAAAAAGATTCAACAAAGGATTATGGTACTTCAACAACAGTTGTCATTGTTTACAGTCCAAGAAATGAATGCCAAACTACTATACCTTAAGCAAAATAACTTTGAATTTGCAAATACAGTTGTCCCTCCGTATCCACAGATTTGGTATCCACAGATTTACCGTAAGTATTCATGGCTTGAAAATTTTCTTTAAAAAATAATCCAAAACGCAATGCTTGATTTTGCCATCTTATTATATAAGGGACACCATTTTGTTATGCCATTGCATATAATAGGGCTTGAGTATTATGAATTTTGGTATCCACAGTGGGTCCTGGAACCAAACCACAGCGACTATGAAGGGATAACTGTAAACTTGGGAAGTGGTTTTCCTGTAAGTTGAGACAGGAAAGGATAAGGAAAAATGTCACAAAGATCAGGAAGGAGATAGTTTGTAACTGATAATTGGAAAATATTAAAAGCCTTTGAGGAATATGGTAGAGACTTATATGTGAAGGGCAATGAGAAAATCTTAAATATGGAAAACTACTTAGATAAACTCCAATTGGACAAATTATGTTTCGAACAAAAGCAAAGTTTGAGTGGGCTTGTGACAACTATGGAACTTATTGAAGAAATTAAAAAGATCTAATCTGGAAAAGCACCAGACCCAGATGGTCTGCAGCATATTATAAGAAATTTGTAGATGAGCTGCTTCAGCCATTAAAAATGGTGTGTAGTGAGTTATTACCAAAAAAAAAAAAAAAAAAAGGCAGATGCCAGACTCTTGGAGAAATGCCTATATTACAGCAATTCACTAAGAAGATACAGATGAGACATTAACAAAGAATTATAGACTTAACTGATTACTAAATAATGACTATAAGCTTCTTTGTTTTCTCTTTTTGTTTTGGCCCTCAAAAATAGATAATAAAAATGTTCCAGAATAATAAATAGTTTGGTTAGTTATTTGATTCAATATATTTAAAACTTTATTCTAGACCTCACTACATTGGAGCAATGTAGCTACATATGTAATGTAGTACAGTTGGCCCTCTGTATCCATGGATTCTGTATCCACGGATTCCACGATCCATGGCTTGAAAATATTTTTTTTTTAATTCCAAAAAGCAAACATTGATTTTGCCATTTTATGTAAGGGACACCATTTTACTACATCATTGTATATAATGAGTATCCATGGATTTTGGTATCCATGAGGGGTCCTGGAACCAAACCTCTGCAGATACCAAGGGTCCACTGTACCTTTATTCCCACATCCGTGTCAGTCTTTCAGGGAGAGCTCTCTGTTTATTTTCTTAATTTCACTGGGCATAAATATCAATTATAGGCTACTTTTAAGATGTTTTTCCTATGTTGTGTTGGTGCAGACCAGTAGGGTGTGGAGATCTAAAATTTCTTTCATGGCCTTTCAGTAGTAAATGATTTTGATAGTTCAGGTGCCTATGCTGTCTTAAAACTAATTATATTCCCATAAGAAAAATTAACTGACAACTTATATAGCTCTGATACTTGACTTTTAGTTATTTTTGTGATTCCACAGGGAGTGTTTCAAAGTAAACAAAGCTTGGTTACCAGTCTTGAAAAATACCAAAATCAAAACTCAGCACATGCAAATGAATTCCACCCAGGGACAGGGGGATTTCCAGCAGATAATGGGCCATTAGCCAAACAGACACTAATCCTCCTTGCATATCTCCACCCAGATACTAGCCATTCAAATACACAAATTTACATATCCTCCCCAACAGGGGCTCGCTCACAGTATATAAACCCCACATACACTCCTACCCAAACATTCTCTGAAGATGCCAGCCACAGATGCAGGCGAAATGTCAGGAATAAACACATCCAGAACACAGCCTCACAGCCTGGGAAAAAACCCACAGAAAACCTATGGATGCTGGCCGTAAAAGCCTTCGACTTCACATGTTTCAAAGACATAGACTTGGATGGTCCATTCTTTCTGTACAAACCATTAGACAAAGGGCTTGTCTAGACAGATAATTTACCCTGGCTCCCCACCACCACCGTGTTGAAGGCCTGCAGCCCAAATTCACCTCCACACAGTCCTGATGACACCTGAGGCAAAGCCAGGGTGAAACCAGCGTAAACTAATTTGAAACTTAAAAAATGGGGAAATCTGCATCATGAGGGAAAACCCAGATGGCTTCGGCACAGGTATGCCAGGCTTCGTCGCCAGATGCCAATACTGGTGTCATTCTTCAGCCAGGAAGGAGGCCCCCAGCATATGATCAAAGCCCCTTGCATGTGACCAGTCTTGATCACATGCTGAGGGCCTCCTTCCTGGCTTCAGAGTGTATGATGTGTGACAGTGGGGGAGGCGCCCGCCAATACCAGCCATCATAGTAACAGGGGATCCGGGCCAGCTCTGGGGTAGAACACACCAGCCAGGAGGTGGTATATTCTGGCCAGTGTAGACAAGCTCAAATATAGTGATCTGGAGCTTATAGAGCCACAAACGCTTAGTGCCTTCTAGTTTATTGGCAATATATTTAAATGTGATTTGTTTGCCCTTTTAGAAGAGGTTTCTCACTCTTTACTAAATCTCTCACTTTACTAACTCCCACCTCTCTCCATCTTCAATGTTGTTTTAAATTGTCTTCAAATGTGAAAGAAGAGTGAAACAAATTAGCATAACGACTTTTTCTTGGCAAAATTTGTTCATAGGGGGTTTGTCTTTGCCTTCCTCTAAAGCTGAGAGAGCATGACTTGCCCAAGGTTATTTGAAGGACCGTATCTCCCTTTATGAGCCCATTAGATCTCTAAGATAATCTGGAGAGACCCTTCTCTCTCTCCCACCACCCTCTCAGGCTCATTTGGTAGGAAGGAGGGAGAGGGCCTTCTCGATGGTTGCTCCTAAACTTTGGAACTCCCTCCCTAGAGAGGCCAGGATGGCCCCATCTCTGCTCTCCTTTTGCCAACAGGTAAAAAAAATCTTGTGTCAACAGGGATTTTACCATCTGATGGGAGTTGGCCTTGTAAATGCTGTGTGATTTGGATTTTAAGACAGAGATATAGTTTTGTTATATTCTAATATTTGTAATGTTTTTAACTCTATACATTGTTTAGTTAATACTTATATTTTTAAGGCTTCTGTGTTGTTTAATTTTGTATTGTTTTAATCTTGTTGTTAGCCACCTTGTGTCCCTATATTGGGAGAAGGCAGGATATATATATATATATATAAATATTATTTAGAGCACTGGAAAAAATTTGAGCTCTCCTTTTCCAAAAACACTCACATTGCTATTTATGGAGTTCTTCCCCACTCTCTCTCCCTGGCACTGGGAAAGAGCAGGATGGTGGTGGCATGTGTGCCTTTCCCCACTTTGGGAGATCATCATAAGGGATTTGGGGGTAAAAGATATCAGAAACATGCCTAGCTTGAGGATTGCTGCACTTCCTTCACTCTGAGATAGAAGAGGAAACACACAATGGTTTCTTTCCATGTGGGATTCCATATCCTGCCATCCTGTCGATTCCCCACCATACATTGGTCAGCAGGTGGGTTCCCCCATCGGTCAGCAGGTGGGTTTGCCTGGATCTATTGACATACATTGCAGCAATGATCTTTGTAGCATTTTCATTCTCCATCAATGTGTTCATGTGTGATTATCTCCAACCAAGCCTCACATCTCCCATTGCTAAGGCTCCGTTCAGGGGGTGCTCTTAACAAATCCTTGGCAGTTTATAGTGGAAACAGACTTTATGGCTGGCTGGAGCGGGTGGGGGGGGATATTGATTAGTCAATGACATTCAAGCATGTTGCTTTTGAATTGGTACCAATCAATGGCCTTGCCACTGCATTCTGGAGTGTTCAGTTTCCCAATACTTTTCTGAAAATGTGTACTGAAGTAGCCCAGCCCTGAAATTACTACAGCACATGGGCCAGTCACCTCTATTATAATATCCAGCAAAGCTGGAAAGACACTCTTGGTAGTAATGTTGTAATACAGCATGTAATAATTTGTTGCAAGGTGAACATACATAAACCTTTAAAGACTGCTGTACAACTGTATGGTGCAACTGAAATGTATAACAGTCAGACAGCAAATCAAGGCCCAAATCCAACTGCTTGTCCCAATTGGAGTAGAGCCACAGAATCAATGGGTTTACAAAATTGTTGCACTAGCTGCCAATTAGTTTCCAGGCAAGGTACAGGTGTTGGTTATTACCTTTAAAGCCCTACATGGCTTGGGTCCAGGTTACCTATGTGATCATCTTCTCCCGTATAATCCACCCTGTACACTTAGGTCCTCTGGGGGACATGTGCTCCAGTCAGCCAGGATTAGGTTGGCAACTGTCACCCAGGTCTTTTTCTTCAGCTGCCCTTAGACTCTGGAATGGCCTGTCAGGGGGTGGGGGGACAGCTGAATACGCTGTCAGAATTCAAATCAGCATTAAAGACTGGCCTCTTCAAGCAGGCATATCCAAATAATTTTAAAGTGTGAATTTTAAATTGTGTGTTGACTGCTTTAAAATGTCTTGGTTTTACTTGTTGTTTTAAAATGAAATATTTTTTAATTGATATGTGCTTTTAAACAATATTATGTCTATATGTCAATGTGTTGTTCCCCGTCTTGACCCATAGGGAGAGGCGGGTAAGAAATCATCATTCATCATCATCATCAAGAAAAACACCTAAAAGCATTTGATAGTTTTAGTTACAATGAGTTGAAGAAGTTATATTGAGTTTAAGAAGTGATAGGTAAGGTGACAAGACAAGATATATGCTCCAATGTTAACTTCTGTATAAGCATCTGTTAAACTAAACCTATCAGTTACTCTATTGATTTATGATTACAGGTCATAACAGAACTACTTACCACCAAATACAATTGGTGCCTCCCTGTTCCATGATATCTCAGCGAGGAAGTTAATAATTACAAAGAAACATTGTATGACACATACACAGTGATTCTGAACACATGGAGAAGTTTTCAAGTGGAATAAGTAGGGATGTTAAAAGGCTACTCTGAGGATTTAAAAGAATTTTCTAATTTTTCATCAACTCTCTAATATGGTTTGAAAACTTTATAGAGCATTTTCGAAAGTTATGACACTGTTGCCCTTACCTTAGAATGGATCCTCCTTCCCTGTCACCCTTGTTCTCCATCCCCCTCCTTGTCACAGTTGCCTTTCTGCATTTTCCCCACTATTGCCACTGTCCTCTTCCACCTCTTTCTCTGCCATACCCACCATCCCTTCCCTGCCACTGACTTCCTCCATCTCGGCCTTCCACCTCTCCTCCTTCCTTGCTTTCTTAATAAGATGGTGATATAAGGAAAAAGAAGAATAAAAACAAGCCACATTTTTCTTCTTCCACACAGCTGTTCATTCCTGTCTGTGGGTCTTCATTGAGTCTAGGCAGGACAGACTTGGAAAAAGCACCTCTTTTGTAGTACTATAATTTAAACTGGTACTCTTGTTGTATTTCCCTCATTTTCATTTTAGCAATTAGAAACTTTCATTTTATTTAGTTGCAATGAAGAAACACATTAATGAATAATAGAATTGTTTAAAATACATTTAACAAGTGTTCAAGAGCAAATTCTCAAAAGTTCTTAGATTGGCAAGTATTCTTAAGCACATCGTCCAAAAGTTTATCCATGACAATTTTAGGACACAAGTGAATCATTCTTCTTGCACGTTCTACAATGGTATGGACCAGACATAGCAGGAGTTTATAAATGAACAGGTTATATTTTGGAGGAAGGCACTATCATTTAGCAGAGCCACTTATCAGTGACTATGTAAGAAAGCTACAAAATCAGTAACACCTATTAAAAATCTAATTTGGTTCTACTGAACATCAAACAAGCAAATCTCCATGCAATGAGACCCCCCTTTCTTCTTCCACTGGGCTCTTACTCCGATCTGCTATGGAAACCCAACCTTCCAGAGCAGATCTGGGAGGTACACATAGGAAACAGGAAACCATCCATTCTGTTAACAATGTCTGTTCCACACACATACACATGCATGGATGTAAGCCCCCATTTTAAAGAGAATAGCCTCCTTAACAACTCAAAAATTATTCCTTCCCTTGGGACTCAATACTACCAAATAACTTCAGGTATCTACCTACCAGCTTATTAACACCCAAAGCAATTTATAGGAAGATTATCTACAACTTAAGTGGAAGCATGTTAGGTTCTACTTCAATAAGATGTAGCATCTGAAACTTCTGGTATACGCAGCTCCTGGCTGTTCAGAGTTATCACCTGACAATTACTAACAAGCCATCTGATTAAACAGCAAGAATGTAGTTGGCCCAAGTCATGGGAGGGATAATGACCCCTTACTTTTGGGGGGAGCCTGATACCAGCTGGGTCCCTATCAACTTCAACAAGAGGAAGGAGTGGTTTCAGCTCTAGCATGCAAATCCATCAAGCAGTCTTTGTGGCTCTTCTCATAGAAAAAGCATCTTTCAACAGCAGGACATCTGAGAACAGCAGGTGAGTGTGCTGGGAGTGGTGGCAGCGCAGTTCCTTCCCAATAGAAAGAAAAGGGGGAGTGCCCCTGGGTGGTGTTGAGCCTGCTGAACACACAAACTCACCTGGACACACCCTCCCCCTTGTTGTCATCAGCCAGGAGAGACTGTCTCTCATCTTCCTTCTTCCTCCTATACCTAGCTTGTTGGGGGAAATTAGCTAATACATTGTAAACTGCTAAGGGAGTGCTTTGCACTGATAAGCGGTATAGAAATATAATGCTATTGATATGCTATTCCCCCCCACACACACACACACACACTGCAGCAGCCTTGGTAAGAGGTTCACTCTCTTTTCCCACACACACCCCAGTACCAATCTTCTTGCAACTTCTCTTTGCACAGACTCTGACCACCTGCAGCAGGTGGGTGGAAGGGAAATCAGGCTGTTTTCCCTGGAGGTGTCTAGCTGAGTTGTGGTATTTCAATGCAGATTTCTGACAGCTAGCTTATTTAGCAACTGCAGAAGCAGCAAAAGAAACAAATGTCTACCCTTCCCATCAAATTAAGAGACTGAAAAGAAGAAATTTGGGGATGGGTGGGAGATTTTATGTAAAGGGACACCAAGCTCACTTCTGAAAAAGGTATTCTTGGGCTTGTGCTGAAAGTTGCTATACTTTGCACATATGCCTCCCTGACCTCAACCCAGCAACTGATTTGTTCCCAGGCTCCCTGGATGGGGTTTGGGTTCTAATACCTCCCTACGCACATGCACAAAAGATATTCCACAAGCCTTAGATTGGCCCACCATCCCAGTCATTCTGGGTGGGTATTCTGCATTCTGATCGTTTACTAAAAAGGGAGAGCTGCACATCTCAGTTGTTCCCATACTGGCTTTCCATCCAAAACGAAGAGGCCCTTCAGCTCAGGAACAGATCTCCTGGCTTTGTTCAGGTCCAGTCCTCAGAACCACTTAGAATCATAGAGTTGGAAGAGACCACAAGGGCCATCTAGTCCAACCCCCTGCCATGCAGGAATACACAATCAAAACACTCCCGGCAGATGGCCATCCAGCCTCTGTTTTAAAACCTCCAAAGGAGACTCCACCACACTACGAGACAGTGTATTCCACTTCCAAACAGCTCTTATGGTCTGGAAGTTCTTCCTAATGTTTAGGTAGAATCTCTTTTCCTGTAGTTTGAACCCATTGCTCTGTGTCCTAATCTCTGGAGCAGCAGAAAACAAGCTTACTCCATCCTGGGTATGTTTAGCCTGGAAAAAAGACGGTTAAGAGGCCATATGATAGCCCTGTTTAAGTATTTGAAGGGATGTCACGCTGAGGATGGAGCAGGCTTGTTTTCTGCTGCTCCAGAGACTGGAACACGGAGCAATGGATGCAAGCTCCAGGAACAGAGATTCCACCTCAACATTAGGAGGAACTTTTTGACAGTAAGAGCTGTTTGGCAGTGGAACACACTCCCTCGGAGCGTGGTGGGGTCTCCTTCCTTGGAGGTCTTTAAACAGAGGCTGGATTGCCATCTGTCAGGGATGCTTTGATCAAGATTTCCTGCGTGGCAGGGGGTTGGACTGGACGGCCCTTATGGTCTCTTCCAACTCTACAATTCTATGATTCTATGATCCTCAGTATGACATCCCTTCAAATATGGCTATCATGTCTCCTCTCAGCCTTCTCTTCTCCATACTAAACACTTCCAGGTGAGGCTCAAAAAAGACCAAATTTATAACCCCAGACAGCCACATCTGCCAGTTAATGTTGACAGCACTAGGCTAGACTGAGCAATGCTCTTACTCTCTAGAAGGCATCTTCCTGTATTCCAAGTGATTTTTGTTTATCCTGGTTGGTTTTGTCAATAGTGGGTTGGCATGAGATGGCTTTATTGCTTGAATTTGCTTGGCTCACAGTAGAGACATATGAGCAAGAGGAAAAAACTGATCCATTGTTGTGCTAGTATTAATGTCCCTCCTTTAGATACTACTCAACCTCCGCCCCCGGTCCCCAATATGATTGCTAAGCCTTTCATCTAGATGAGGCGTAGGCAAAACGCAACTCACAGTCTGCATCCAGTGCCCTCAAGGCCTCATTATTCATCACTTATCTTCTTGTTAAACCACTACCCTCCATAGGCTAGGGATGTGCAACTCTGGAGAGGTGTAAGGGGGTATTTACTTATCTACTTATTTGTATCCTGGCTTTCCCTCAGCACCATGTCTCAAGGCGGCTTAAAATAATTAAAAGAGATACAGATAAAAGCATGTTATCAATAAAAACACACAGTTCAAATATGACTACCAGCAGAATTAAAGCCAATTGAAAAGTGCACCCATTAAAAAGAAATAAAAACAGTTCAATAACCTGTTAAAAACCTATTCCCAAAGGCCTGTTGAAATAAAAAACATCCTAGAATTAAAGCGTGACCCCTCAAACCCTAATCTGATTAAAGAAACAAAAATATTACAAGAGCAATTAACAATGGAAACAACACAAGAGATAGAAAAAAAGATGTGCTAAACAAAGATACTTTGAAAATGGAAATAAATCAGGCAAATGGCTGGCCTTTAAACTGAGAAAAGAACAATACAAACAATTAATCCTGAAGGTAAAAGAAAAAGAAAGTATACAGATGGACCAAGGAGAAATAAAGAAAACCTTTCACAAATACTTCTCTAAACTCTTCATAGAAACACCATTAACAGAAAATAAAAGATGACAGGAAACTATTTAGATGCACAACAAATCCCATCAATAAATAAGATATACAAAGAAGATTTAAACAAACCAATAACACTGGATGAGATTGAAAACGCCATTAGAAGTAGTAAAAATGGAAAAACTCCTGGGCTAGACAACTTTCCTGTCAGCTATTACAAAATTTTCATAGATGACTTGAAGGTCCTGTTACAGAGAACATTTAATAACATACTAATAGGAGGAGATGAGCCCTTAACTTGGAACAATGCTAACGTATCACTACTATTGAAAGAAGATAAAGGCGCTGAAGACATGAAGAATTATGAACCAATTTCACTCCTCAATGTTGATTATAAAATATTCACATCAAGCCTTGCTGACAGACTAAAAAAGATTCTGACTGAATGGATCCACGATGACCAAGTAGGTTTCTTTTCAAAAAGATATTAAGAAGCAATACCAGGACAATACTAAATCTGACTTGAATATTTTGACAAACAACCAGGGAAAAAACTAGTTCTTATTTTTATGGACGAAGAGAAAGCATTTGACAGAGTTAATTGGTATTTTATGCTTGAAACCTTAAGGAGAAAGGGCATAGGAGAAAACCACAAGAACACTATAAAAACAATTTACAAACAACAATCAACCCAAATCATGATCAATGGAGAAAATTGAAAAAGGAGTGAGACAAGGCTGCCCCTTCTCAACATTATTGTTAATAACTTTTTAGAGATTCTATGCAAAAAGATACGATCAGAACAAAAAAAAATACAAGGAGTTAAAATTAAAAGACAAACTTACAAACTCCATGCATATGCAGATGATTTAGTAATATCATTCGAAGACCTGCAAGAATCTATTCAAGCACTATGGAAGATTATGGTAGACTAGCGGGATTCAAAATTAACAACAACAAAAAAGACAGTGATACTTACTAAAAATTTAAATATGAAAGAAGAAACTGAGTTGAGTAAGAAATCTAACTTTAAAATTGAGAAAAAAAGTTAAATACTTTGTAATTACAATGACTAAAAATAATATGGACCTATTTGATAATAACTATTAAAAAAATGGAACAATATTAAGAAAGATCTCAAGAAGTGGGAAAAGTAAAATATATCTTTATTAGGGAGAATAGCTGCAATAAAAATGACAATTTTGCCTAAAATACTATACTTATTTCAAAATCTCCCAATACTAAAGAACCACATTTTATTTAACACCCGGAAACAAGCTCTATCTAGGTTTATATGACAAAATAAAAAACCAAGGGTAAAATGGAAAATCTTTTCAGATGTAAAAGAAAGGTGGAGTCTGGGACTTCCTGATTTAAAATCATACTACTATATTATGCTTCCGGAATGTCATGGTTATATGATTGGTTTACCTTAAATAACAACAGAGTAACCCTTTTAGAAGGCACAGGTTTAAGATTTGGGCTCCACTTTGGTACAACAAAGTTAAAACAGATAAGATCTTTAGTGACCACTTCATTAGAAATGCATTAATAAAGATATGGATGAAAGTCAAAACTAAAATACAGTTGCCCCTCCACACTCGCGAACTTAGCATTCACGGTTTTGAATATCCGTGGGTTTTGGGAGGGCCCCCGCCCTCCCAAAAGCAGCGACATGGGGCCTCTGGAGGCCCCGTTAAGACCTTGGGCAGGAGGGGAGAGGGCCGAGGCCTTCACAGGGCCCCCAGAGATGCTCTGGAGGCCCCATGAAGGCCTGGGGAGGAAGGGGGAGGGCCGGGGAGGCGCTCACTAGAATAGAATAGAATAGAATAGAATAGAATAGAATCTTTATTACGGTCATAGACCAGCACAGGTAAAAGGGATACAGAATAAAGGTAGAAACACATAAAAACAGTCTAAAAGTGGTATTTAAAATGTTAGCTCCAGTATAACAAGACTAAGTTGATATTATTCTACTGTCGAGGACATTGTCTGTCGAATTTTAACCGCAGCTGCGCAGAATCTGGCAACATTATAAGTTGTTCCTGGGTTGGTGTCTGAAAACAACAAGTTTATGTAGAATTGTCCAGTGTCCAGAATTGCCCTTGATATTTATGCAACAGGGGTGAAATAAGGTTGAGACGTCTGTCCCTGTAGTATGAGCACTGGAGTAATACATGTTCTGTTGTTTCTATTTGGCCTGAGTTGCAGGGGCACAGTCTGTCTGAGAAGGGGATCTTCTTGTATCACAGAATTTTCACATTCGCGGGGGTCTGGGGAACTAAGCCCCACAAATGTGAATGGATGACTGTATACATTAAACTTCCTTTATCGGTATCTCTGCTAGAAGTGTTCCACTGGACAGAAATGATTTTTGAGGAAAATTTGTGGACATACAAGGATTTATTAACATTTCCAAAAGGGACAAGTAGATTAAAAACAAGGGAAGAATTAGATACAGAACAAATGAATTGTAGTTGGCTCCAGTACCGTCAGCTTTTAGAAAGATATAAAATGGATCTCAAGACTGTAGGGATTGAACAAGACTGTAGGGAGTTGGATATATTACTAATGAATAGGAGCAACTTCACAATTTTGAATATCTGTAAGTTAATATTAAAATTGGAATTAGAACAATAGATTGATAAAGGATAATATGATTAAATGGTCCCAAAATATTGGACGTAATACACAATTAAATGAATGGGAGGAAGTGTGGAAATAAGAGCTAAAATTCACTCTATGTAGTGAACTTAAAGAGAACTATTATAAGTTACTCTTCTGTTGGTACATGACTTCTCAAAAATTAGCTAAAATGTATAAAGAAAAGAAAAGCTTATATTGGAAATGTTGAGAGGTGGATGGATGATTTTTTCACATATGATGGTCATGTAAAGTGGCTTTAAAAATTGGATTATGATACATAATGTAAGAAAAATTCTAAAGATAACTTTAAATTAAAACCAGAATTATACTTGTTAAGCATGACAGACAATGAAATCCCTAATGATGTAAAAGTTATACTACTTTACATGACAACCACAGCTAGAATAATTTATGCTAAATATTGGAATCAAACTATTATTCCAACCATTGATGAATGCATGTTCAAACTACAAGAAATGGCATGAAATAGCTAACCTGTTGGATTAAAAATCGATCTGTATCAGTCTTCAGACAAAATTGGGAAAGGTTAATTGATTTCTAGAAGATGGACAGGGGGGGGGGGACAAGGCAGTTATATGGTTCACAGATTGAAGGGAAAATCTGTTGAATCATGAATTTTGACAAGTCATCAGTCATAAATGTATTATTATTGTGTAGTAACTTAACATTTATTTAATTGGGAAAATTTGTAACAATATACTAATCAAGTCAACACCGTTGGAAAAGGAAGTTATGTTGTATATTTTTTTGGTTTTTTTTAATTTGTGGTTGTTGTTTGTCTTTGTATGTTTTTACTCATTATATATTTATGTCAAAAAAATAAAATATTTTTTTAAAAAAAGAAATAAAAAACATCCTCACCTGCTAATGGAAGACAGCAAGGAAGAATCCAGTGTAGCCTCTCTAGAATGGAGTATAATATTCTGGAGGCCCTGATCCACTCAAGTCCTGCCCAGAACAAGTTAAAGGGTACAGATGGGAAAAGGATGCAGTAGCAGAAATAAAAGCAATGAAATGTTTTCACACTCCTTCAGATGAATGCAGACCCAGCTTAATGGGTGCTGGTCTCTGAAAATACACAGAACATCATTTGCTCCTGGGGCCACTACATTTCCTAGATAATGTATCAGCATTCCCTTTCCTAGGATGAAGGCAAAGAGATGCCCTAATAGGTGGAGACCATATCCCCTAACAGCAGTGGCTTTATGGTGAGCTTTACAGGTCAAGAGGGTTTCTTTTAACTCCTCCTGGTTCTCTGCCTGGGTCTGAAAGAGGGAAGACATTCTGCTGCTCCAGAGACTGGAACACGGAGCAATGGATGCAAGCTCCAGGAACAGAGATTCCACCTCAACATTAGGAGGAACTTTCTGACAGTAAGAGCTGTTCGGCAGTGGAACACACTCCCTCGGAGCATGGTGGGGTCTCCTTCCTTGGAGGTCTTTAAACAGAGGCTGGATTGTCATCTGTCGGGGATGCTTTGATCAAGATTTCCTGCGTGGCAGGGGGTTGGACTGGATGGCCCTCGTGGTCTCTTCCAACTCTACAATTCTATGATTCTATGTTCTCAAGAAGAAATGTCCTTATCAATAATACAGCTGCCATAGCCTAATACCAGCTGCACAGATGTTTGGGTTATGCTATCTCTCCCTCACACAGCTTTTATTATTGGGCTCCTTCAAGGATCTTAAGAAACTCAAGCAAACAGCCCTGTCACTCTAGCCTATACAGGCCTCTAAACACGCGCGTAAAATCATGAATTGGAACAATAATATATTATGGATTAGATGCCAAATAATTACACTCCTCACCAATCTTCCAAAATCTCAACACACTACAGGAAGTTCCTGCACCTGAGAGAAGGCTCACTTCTGCATTCCCTCAAGATATGCCTAGGACAGCAGGGCTGAAAGATGGGCCTCTCCTGAAAATCTCAAACCAGGGCATTTTCTGCTTCAGGGGCTGCACAGGTTTCCAAAACTGCTAAGAACTGAAAAAACAAACAAAAGAGAAAAACTGAAATTGGCTGAAAGTCCACTTCTGGTTTGGAAAATTGGTATTATTTATTTCTTTAAAGCATTTATACCTGCTATTTAAGCCAAAAAGGTTCACAGTTTACCTTACAAGATAGGTAATATGATAGCCCCTGCCCTCAGGCTTGCAACCTAAATAAGATGTAACACCTGAGGGAAACAAGATGCAGGGAGAGAAAGGGAAGTCCAGGGCTTATTAAAAAAAAAAACAGCTAGAGGAAAATGGCTCAAGGAGCCTGCTGAGATAGCTGCTGAAGGAGAAAGCATAGATATTTTCTTCTGCCACTGCTTACTCTTCTCACAGCTTCACTGTGTCTAAGCAGTGAGAGAATAAAATGCTTTCCCAAACTGCTATGAAAACTAACAGCTGTACTATGGGCATCTGACACTGAAATACCATTACAAAATTTGATATAATGACTAGGCAGAATGGTAACTGAAGAGACAGGAAGTCACATAGCAGGCTACTACCAGACAGAGCAATGGAATGAGTCATGCTTTCTCCCTTCTTTGGTACAAATATTATCCTATAGGCATTGCAGTCTCCATATTCTAGCACTATAGGTGCTATATGACATTTCCTTTTCATCAGCAATTTACATCAACTATTGAAATTTACTGAAACATTTGCTTGCAATTGTGTGTGCTCACGTGTCACAGATCTCTGTTGAGCAACAGTAGTGCTCAGATAGAGAAAGAAATAATTGTAGTAGTAGCCAGCACATGGTGTTTGCCATTGACAAACCTATGTACTGCCATTGCCCAATGAGCCCATTAATTAAGTGCCCAAGAAAGTATGCAAGATTGCTTAAGAAGGACCCTGACACAGCTCCATAAGGTGTTCTGCTCTGGTATACTTCTAGGTGAGTCACATCTGCCACCTGGAACTGAATTTTGGCTCTGCAGGCAGCTTTTTGTCGTAAATAGACTTTCCAGGACACACTGATTTAAGACTAAGACTCTAGATGATTGAGGCTGATCCTTTATTATTCGTAATCACAGTAGACAGTAGAACATCCATGTGACTTTGATCACTTCCACTTCCAATGCTATTTAAGATAGGTAAATAAGTTCCCATTTCAACATAGAAAACCAGGTGCTGTAGAAACGTAGAAACACAGATTCTGTGTTGGCCTTAATTTATTGTTGTCTGGTGACTGCCCTAGAGGGAAGTAGCCATAGAATCATAGAATCATAGAATTGTAGAGTTGGAAGAGACCACAAGGGCCATCCAGTCCAACCCCCTGCCATGCAGGAAATCTTGATCAAAGCATCCCCGACAGATGGCAATCCAGCCTCTGTTTAAAGACTTCCAAGGAAGGAGACCCCACCACGCTTCAAGGGAATGCATTCCACTGCCGAACAGCTCTGACTGTCAAAATGTTCCTCCTAATGTTGAGGTGGAATCTCTGTTCCTGGAGCTTGCATCCATTGCTCCGTGTTCCAGTCTCTGGAGCAGCAGAAAGCAAGCCTGCTCCATCCTCAGCGTGACACCCCTTCAAATACTTAAACAGGGCTATCATATCGCCTCTTAACCGTCTTTTTTCCAGGCTAAACATACCCAGCTCCCAAGTCTCTCCTCATAAGGCATGATTACCAGACCTTTCACCATTTTAGTTGCCCTTCTCTGGACATGCTCCAATTTGTCAATATCCTTTTTGAATTGTGGTGCCCAGAACTGGACACAGTATTCTAGGTGAGATCTGACCAAGGCAGAATACAGCGGCACTATTACTTCCCTTGATCTAGACACTATACTTCCATTGATACAGCCCAAAATCGCATTGGCCTTTTTAGCTGCTGCATCACACTGTTGACTCATGTTCAACTTGTGGTCTACTAGGACTCCTAGATCCCTTTCGAACGTAGTCTCGTTCAGCCAGGTCTCTCCCATCCTATATCTATGCATTTCATTTTTCCGCCCTAAGTGCAGTACTTTACATTTCTCCATATTGAATTTCATTTTGTTAGCTTCACTTAACATCACACTAAAGTTTATCAGAAGATCCTCTGAAGTCCGTGACAATCCTATCCTCAGTTCAGAGCTCAAAAAAGCCTTGGAAGAGGGTACATGAGCCTGATCTGTTCCTCTTCCTCATTTACATCTTTCAGTGCTGAGCAGTACTCCATGGGAGCATCCAGGTTCTTTCAAGCCCAAGTTGATGTGGGTGGTAGATGTGTGAATTTATACTACATCATGAGCTGCATGCTAAAGACTTCCTAGAACAAATACGAAGAAGTAAGAAGATCTTGAGAGTATCTAAAGAATACAGCACTATGAAGATTTCTCTCACCCACCTGAATTTGAAAGTGAGACACATATACTGTACTCTGATGTCCCTGTACAGTACTTTGACAACTGTGGTTACAACAGCTCTTTACTCCTGTCTTCAAGTGAGTCACCAGGCTTCTCCTCTTTCTCTAGAATCTCTCAGCTCTAGGAAGCACTCACCACACAAGGTGGCACCCAACCCACCACAGTATACTCTAAAATAAGCACAGGCTGAAATAGCTGGGGATATTGTATTGAAGAACTGTGGCAGTTCTCCGTCTGAAAATTTCTAAGCAGCAAGAGGTGCTGCAATAGGTGAGGAAGAAGTGGTGCACACACTCAGCACAGACTAGTGTTGGGAGGGTGAGGGGAGGAAGAGGCTGGAACATGCATCTCAGAAGACAGGTAACAGTAACATGCTTGCCAGAGAGAGAGCTTTCTGTTGTCATGGTGTGAAATTTTTATGTAGTCCTGTGCAATGTCAACAAGGTCACAAAGGCAACAACTGTGTCATTAGAGTACATATTCATCTGAGAAACATAATCTAAGGGACGTAATCTGAGAGACTTGGTATGTGCATGTGCAATGGATACTAAAGACTGAAGTAAGCTAATCAGGACATAAATGACATCAAGGAGATGGAAGTTCCCCAGTCCTGATTGAAATGTACAATATTGTACTAATAGCTGCCATATTTATTTATTCATTCATTTATTTATTTGTATACAATCAAAACCTGCCTTGGTAAAACACTAATCTAAAAGTATGTAGATGGCATATGGAAAGGGCTTGGTATATGAAGAAATGGAAGATACGGCAATTAGTTTATCTCTTCACATATAAAGCAACTGGTCAGCCCTCTAGCTAACCACCTCCTTCTGTAGTTTGTATAGCACTTTCTACATAGTTTGGGAGTGGGGAGATTAAGCTGGTTGTGGTACTGAAGGTTGTTTTCCTCCCGTAGCTTCCAGAATCAGATGAACTGACTGTATAAATGTAACTGTTCCATAACCTACATAAATGTCTCATCTTTCCTTTAGTTTTGTCAAGCTCATAACACAAATTACATCACACGGGGGCAAGCTCCACCTGTAATTACATAATGCAAGAGATTCTTTTGTCACCGTTGAAAATGCCCACTGTAAGTTATGTTGTAAGACACAAAACCATCAGCAAGAAAGATAATAGGTGTGAAAGAGCTACTCAGTGTGAGAGAATAAGCGCATTTCATGGTAGGGATAAAAAATTTCCAGTTTTCATGTCTTACACCAGAGTTGGGGAACTTATGGACCTTCAGATGTTGTTGAACTCCAATACTCATCAGCCTCTAGCCAATCTTGCCAATGGTGAGGTATGATGGGAATAGTAGTTCAGCATCTGGAGGGATGAAGGCTTCACACCCCAGCCATATACAAATCTACAGTGCTATTACATTTGGGCTTATACTGTATATAGAATTCTGTATAAAGTTTGTTAAAACAGGAAGCATACAGCTGAAAGAAACAATGAAAGAGGCAACCAAAATCAAGGGATTGGAACATCTTTCCATGATGGGAGGCTTAAACCAAAGCTGGGCAGAGTACAACCCCTCTAGATGTTGTTGGATCGCAACTCCTAGCATTCTTTACCACTGGCTACACTAGCTAGGACTGCACTTCAATAATATGAAAGGCTGCACAATTCTCAACTTTAAGCTGAAGCATCTGATGCTTTAAGTAGGGAGGGAGGGGAATGACCAAATAAGATGGGGAACATTATGAGAATGTAGAAAATTACATACCATCTGAAGAGATCATTTTCTTTTCCTTGTAACAGTAGAACAAGAGTCTGTTAGTATCACCTACTACCCCCTACCCATGATATGTCATAATTGGAAATACTGGACACTTTTCAGGGTCAGGTTGGCTGGGGTGAACCAAAGAGGTCCATTGGAGGTCACAATGACCTGGGATGTGTCTTAGAAATATTGTGGCAAGGAAGCCCATATTAGGATTGTGCAGAAGCCCCTTAGTAAACACAGTCATTAAGGAGGCATGTGCTAATCCTTTCTTCTAGCCTTGGGCGCCTCAGCAATGAGTCATGCAATCGAACAATTAAGTGATCATTCTCAAATCTATTGCTATGGAAGTCACTCTTAACCCCCCCCCCATCCATTAACGCAATCAGTTTGAGTTTTGGTTTCTTTTGTCTGTCTCGTGGGAAAGCCACCCAGGCTTTGTCCTAACCAGAGTAACCCCTTCAGGATATGAAACAGGGTATAAATTTTAGTCCTCTGACAATAGTAAAGTGTACCACAGTGGACAAACCTAGCCACTCTCATTCTTGGTGCGCCTTCGAATTGGAACCTGCTGTGTTAGCCTCAGACACCTCTCTGAGTATCTTCACTGCAGGAAACTCTTCTCTTCAAGACTGGTAACTATCGCCCTATATTCCCAAATCTCTCCCTCTGTCTAATCCTTCCGCCTCACTCTACTATAACCTTGCATGGTTCTTAGGCATGCGTGTTTTGTATGTGAGTTCACTTTGTGTTATTTCCAATAAAAATACTTTATTTCACTGTAAACTGGAGTGATCTCTACAGTTAGTACTGGTTCACATAGGTGAAAAGATCCCAAAAGTTATCCACCTCTGACAGGCTTCAGTTTGAGCTAATAACTGCCCCAGGTAATAATATAGATTTTGGCATCAAGGCGGGGTCTCTAAAACACACACACACACCTCTTAGGGTAACTGTCAGATACATACACCTTTCATTCACACAACAATAACAAGCCAGGATGTCATTCAAAGAAATTGACTGACAAAAGATTCAAGGTAAGTACTGTATTACATCATAGAATCTCCAAGGGGCTACTGCTCACCAATGTATATGGTTTTAAAGGGGTGGTTATGCAAATTAATGGAGGATAAATCTATCAACAGGTCACAGCCATGACGGTTAAATGGAGCCTAGCAGTGCAGAGACAGATCTCCCATGGATACAAAAATCTGTGGATGCTCAAGTTTCATTATATATAATGGTGTAGTAAAACAGTGCCCCTTATATAAAATGGCAAAATCAAGGTTTACTCTTTGGAATTAAAAAAAAAAATCAAGCCATGGATGCCAAATCCATGGTTACAGAGGGCCAACTGTACTAGATATACTTTCAGGTATCTGCCACCCAATAAAGCAATTAAGTCTGTCATAATGAGTACTTGCATACATTTTCATGATATGAGCAGCAGGGCTAGACCATCAAAGAAGATAAAAAGGGCAGACATTCGTTTCTAGAATGATCCAGTGTTATTTATTTTAAAAAACATTCTGTAGAAAATAAAATTAAGGTGGTGTTGGACTGGGAGGCAGTTTTTGAGAACAGTCATGTTGGATGATGCACAATGTCAGTCTATGCTACACACGCATAAGAACAACAGAAAGGAATCATCAATTGCATTTATGAAGCAAGATAAATGGATAAGGAGTGGCTGCATTTCTGAAAAGGACCAGACAACAAAAAAGAAGAAAAGCACTGAAAACAATACCAAGAGAAACAAGGTTCTCAAAGGGCTTGTGTATATTTATTAAAAATTGCCCAATGCATTTGAGAAGTCAATATTGCTTTGTCAGGGGCAAAGTGATAAAACATTTCTATGTACTTTGGATAATCACTTAGAAAGGTCCTCCCAAAAGGTTGTTCCAGAGTGCATAAACTTTTTATTGGCTTGCCCTTAACAAAGGAATATTGTTTTCTGAAACATATTAGGTGATTTTAATTAGTATACACAGACACTTTGAGAAATCACCTTTTCTCCTTGGTATTGTTGTGCATTTTGGTGGCCAGATCTATCCTGTGTAAATAAGCACTTAAACTAGGTCCTTATTCACACAGAATATTTCTGAACTGCAAAATACAGTAAAAGTCCTTTCAGGCATTCTTCAAGAAAGTCAGTAAGTACCTCGTTACACAACAGTTCCCTCCCTGCCATTGTAAAATAACAACCAGACCACCGTAGCACAACTTTGCCTCAATTTCCAAAGGCCACTGATAAGCTGCTGTCATCTGTCTGCCACTGCACAGCTGCTGAAAAAAGAGCAGGCTCTGGCCTCTGGCCTCCAGCATAAACACACCCAGGGCTCAGTTACACAGCAATTTTTATTGTGATAGTTTGCGCTTTAGCACTTTTTTGCACCAGTGCCGGATAGTTTACATGATTTAGTGGGAAATTGGTTGGTCTGTTTAGTTTTCTGATTTCTAGTTCACACAGACAGAGGTGGGGGGCATGGCCTCCCAAGCACATCTGGGGGAAGATGCCAGGAAGATGGGAGGGAGGGAGGGAAAGAGAGAGAGAGAGAGAGAGAGAAAGTGCTGGGATCTTTCCCTCCTCTGATTACCAGAGGAATGAATGCTAGTTTTCATGCCTTAGCAGGGAGTGCTCCCTCTTCTTCCCAAAGTAAGAAAGGTGGGAGGAAGGAGGCAGCCTTTCAGCTCTGAGGAGCTATTCCCCCGTCAAGCCTCCCTTCCCCTCACCCACTCTCCCTGCCTCTCTCTGTCTCTCTCTCTTTCTCTCTCACATACACACACACACACACAAACGCAATCACAGGGGTGCAAGGGAGTGAACAGCTGGAGGAACAGATCTCTACTCAATCTCCCTCCCTCCCTCTCTTTCTCTCTCTCTCTCTCTCTCTCTCACACACACACAGGCTAACTGGGGATTCTTCGGCCGCAGCAGCCAGGCAAGCCGGGAGGCAGACAGCTGGGCGATTGGGATGGGGATAGCACTGGCTGGATCTTTTCTGTGGCTGGAAACAACAGTGGCTGGATCTTTTCATTTGAGGCTCCTCCATCTCTTACAAGTCCACCCCTTCCCTGGTCAGTCCAACCAATCACGGCTCAGCTCTGCTGTTCTTGTTTCGGGAAGACTGGTGGTAATTCACACACACTTTTCCAAAATGGTAGTTCACACAATCAATAGTGCGCTAAGTCACGCTACTTTTCAAAAAAGTCAGGAAAAGTAGCGAAAGCCCTTATTACGCTACTTTTGAGTTTTTGAGCTCCCCCCCCTTCTGAATGAGGCAATATTGTGGCACGATGTGTATGAACTATTAGGAATCTTAGCGAATTCTTCACGGACTTATTTTGTCATGTAAACGGGCCCCAAGAGAGCTTGATACACTAGCAGCATCCAATAGGATCTCTGCCAACAGCATTCCTACATATTTGTAATTGGCACATAATAGGTGACAGCCCATTCCACTTGAAAAAATAAATTCTGCAATCAAATATTTGAAGAACAGGCTGAAACCAAAAGAGCTCACTTTTGGTCAAATTATGACCAATCATGAAGATCTGGGCTTGAAACCCAGGTTTCAAGTACACTGCTATTTCTGATGATATGCTACAATATGAGAATAAAGACTACACTGGGTTTATAACTTATTCATTCGGGGCTTACTGCAGTTGTAACAGAATATGGGTTAACTGTTTCTGCAGAGTCCAGCAATTCAAAACCCTTGGCTGCAGCATTAGTAATAAGCATTACTTAATTTGTAAACTCTTAGCGGCCCTTAGGTGCTCTACTTCTAAGACAGTGAGATGTGGCAAAGCAATTTAATGAGTTCTCAGATCCACAGCTGACTACAGTACTTCCTACAGAAAAAAAGTCACACTAGCATACTGCTAGGCTTTTCTTCTTTCCTACCTACTCATCCCTCTCGTCAAATATTCAGGGTACAGCAAAATCCAAATATAAATCTCACCCAAAGCTTCTTCCATTATATTCAAAGGTTGAGCTCCAAATAACTATTGAACTACAATAGTTCTATTCACCCAATCAAGCTTTAACTATGTCTGTGCAACAATGACAATTCACTTTTAAATCTGAGACTTCAAAAGGAGTTTGCAACAATGGAATTAGGGTCTGCAGTACAGTACAACACCCTTATCCATGGGGGATACATTTGTGGCCTTATTGTGGATAGTGAAAATCACAGATAGTAGTAAACAGTATTATTTCCAGAGGAAACATACCATAGGATTGTGCTGGTGGACCTCCAAATGCCTAAAGAGGAAGTTGACCACAGAATTGTGCTGAAGGACCCAGAAAATGCCTAGAAATAACATATACAGTAGGACCCCCGTATCCACTGGGGATTGGTTCTGGGAGGGTGGATACCAAAAACCATGGATAATAGCAAACACCATTGAAGATAATGGGACTTTAAAATACCACAGAGTTGCCTTGGAAGACCTTGAAAATGGCTAGAGAGGACACATTTTCTAGGAAGACTCTATGGTAGGTGTGCTATTTTGTGTCCCGTAGATAACTGAATCAGTGGATAATGAATCAGTGGATACAGGGGTCTTCCTGTATATTTTTTTGGATGTGGGTAAGTGAAACTGTGGGTCCCATGGATATGCGGGTCACACTGTGCAACAAAAAACAATGTACTGTAGAAACTGCATCTAAGAGAATCAAAGGGGTACCTCAGTTAACAAAGCAGATGTGCTCCTGAACATTACTTAATTAAAAGAAAATTTGGTACTAGAGGCAAAAAATAACATGAAAATACGGATAGGTTCCTATACCACAAAGAAGAAGAGCAGTTCATCATGTTTCAGCTAATATTTTATCCACACTAACAATATGCACATGTGAAATGAAACAACCAGGTCACGTAAGCCTTACGTATGTATGGGTAAACAAAAAGGCCTTGAACCTTTGAGAGACCACTTGAAAGCTTCTTCCAAAATATGTCCAGGGCGACTTTTTCTTTCACTAGCTGCCACTTTTCATATGAATTTCATTTTGGTGGCCAGATCTATGCTTTTTTTTTTTTTAACATGCAAGGAGTAGCTGGTGAGGAAGGCTTATCTGCTTTCTCGTTTTCTCTGTTCTATTCTCTGTTCATGCATGCTTAGTAATGGATCCTGGAGGCATCCACTATCTACCTTGCCTGTTGTAGGCAGGCACACATAGCTACGGTAGCACTGGCTAGGGTAGAATCCTATTCTTTTCTTTTGTTGTTGTTAACTGCTGTCAAGTCAACTTTGACTTATGGCGACACCAAGAATGGGAGACCTTCAAGTCACCCTATCATCAACAGCCCTGCTCAGGTCTTGCAGACTCAGGACTGTGGCTTCCTTGATTGAGTCCATCCATCTGTAATGTGATCTTCCTCTTTTCCTACTGTCTTCTATCTTACCAAGCATTATTGTCTTTTATAATGAGTCGTGTCTTCTCATGATATGGCCAAAGTATGACAGTCTTAGGGCTTGTCTACACTAAGGATAAAAAGCATACTCACCCTGGATCCGGTGCAATTTGTACAGATGACGCATATAGCGAATCCGTTCCTTTTAGCCGTTAATCCAGTTTAAAAACACACACACACACACAAATTGCCCTGGAGTTTCTAGGGAACTCCGGAGTGGCCCCAGTGTTTTGGACGTGTGGACAGCTGGATCAGGCTAGATCCAGAGTGACCCAGCTGCCTGTACATCTATACACCCACTGCATGGGCCCCACTGGCCTATCCCCCTCTGTGGTGCTGCTGCTGCCTTATCTGCTATCCTAGCAGCTTTCTGCAGAGCCTGGCCATCACTGTTACTGCTGGTGAGGTCAGACCAGGGTGCCCCGCCATGTGAGGGGGTCACTCTGGCCAGTCTCTGCAGAGAGCTGCTCAGCTGGCATGCCAAGCAGCAGTGGCACCAAGAGGGATGGCCCAGCAGAGCTGATGCAGTTTTGGCCCAGCAGACCATCAGGACTATGGCACAGATCTGGAATGGATCAGCAATGGTACATGCAGCCAGTATTGTGTCAATCTGGAACAGTTCTGGATTATGATGCTCCAGACTGGCACTGGATTACAGTGCCAGTGTAGATGAACACTCAGTTTAGTCAGCTTGGTTTCTAGGGAGGGGTCTTTTCTAGCTTAAACCTCCGTTTTCTTCAGCCGCCCCCCCCCCTTCACCTTCTCCTCAAAGCCAATGGGCTAAAAAAAATTCCAGCTAGATAGAGGACAAGGAAGAAAAGCAGCCATATGGAAAAAGAAGTTGTAAAAAGGAGTGTCTTTATCAGCGACTTTAGTAATTGAAGTATGCCTGTACTTCAGCTGGTTGGATCTCAGCCGTTTTATACTGATGAAGTAAGTATTTGCTGGGAAATTTTCTTCAACAGGGGCATGCAGATTAAATCCCTAGCAGTTCGTAATGGAATAAAAACAAGAGAGTCTTTCAACAAGATGTTGCAGGATATCACACAACCCACAACAGAAGCCCTATTTAGGGCTCTGGCAAATCTGAAACATAAACCTTGGATCGTGTGTGAGAAGTATTTAGGGGAGAATGGAAAGGGAGGAGACACTGTTTTTCTCTTCTGCATCCCATGGCATTCCCTTATTGTGTTAATTGGCTCAGGAAGATGGTAATGTGAAACCATTCTATGAGAGACCATGAAGGACTGGTGCCAGTCAGAATAGAGTACTCATTACTGACCAGACAGCTCAATAGCTTGACTTCATACAAGGCTGCTTCATATGTTGGCTGCTGCACCACACAAGGTTCAGGTTTGCAGCTGGCAACTCCAAACCTGAATTTGATAGCTATATGCCCTATAACAGAAGAACTACCAAGACACAAATGCAAGGTATCTTTAAAGCATAACAAATCAAGATTTTTACACTAAGCAACATCTAGGGAAACATTCTTAACCATCATCAACGATACTCAGATGGTATAGAAAGTTCTTATCCACACAAGTCTCCATTTTCAATATAAATAAAACAAACTTACAGAGCTCACAACAAATAAACAAGTGAACAACAGGTACTGATTGTATCATACAATTAAAGGAGGATAGAGGGAAAGAAATCCAAACACACCAAAATTCAAATCCTTCATCCCCATTTGTAATTTCTTCCCATTTATCCTGTTGTCCCAATAGTGAGTTGCACTGCATTGATCTATCTTCCAAGCATTGTTTAATTAACCTTAGGTGAAATACCACTTTCAACAGCTCCATAAATCCATTTGTATATAAGTATGGTTATAGTGAATTGAAGGAGAATAAAACCACAATAATGTGTAACTGCCAAGGCTAAACTATGTATGTAAATGCTTTCAAAAGTCATTCACCAACACAGATGGAGAGAGATTAGTCAGTTAAAAGAGACCAGGAAGCTGGGTGGCAGTGCAAAAGAATGGAGACTCCAAGCATACTTTCAACTGCAAGCCTCAAGGATCACTTTCCTCGAAACAGAGAATGGACCCAGCATTCTTTCCTTCAGTTATAGCTTCACCCCAATCACACTACTGTAGAAACCACACTGAGTTTACGTACATGTACCTCTTAGTAAGCATGATAAATGGATACACCCAACCCATTGTCTGAATATGAGGCAGTTTTTCAATTTATGAAAATGTTTTGGATACAGTTAATAAAGAAAACAAAATACAGGTTGAGTATCCCTTATCTGGAAATCTGAAATATAGAACGACCCCCATATCTGCAGGAGCTATGTTCTTGGACTTACTGTGGATACCAGAAGCTGTGGATAATAGCAAACCCTATTAAAATGAACGACTTCCAGCTCAATCATACCAGTTGCACTGGAGGACCTATAAGATGCCTAGAGAGAACACCTCTCTAGGCAACTTCTAGGTCCTCCAGTACAACTCTATGGTCAGCTTCTCACAGAAGCATTCCATAGAGTTGTGCTGGAGGACCTAGAAGATGCCTAAAGAGACCTTTTTTTTTTAGATGTGGGTAAGAGAATTGGTGGCTACCGGTCCTGTGGATGCGGGGGTCATACTGTGTTCCAAAATCCAAAATTGTCCACACGGGTGGCTGAAATAGTGATACCTTTGCTTTCTGATAGTTCAGTGTACACAAGCTTTGTTTTATGCACAAAACTATTACAAGTATTGTATAGAAAACTGCCTTATGTGTTTAAGGTGTATGTGAAATAAATCAATTTTGTGTTAAGACTTGGGTCCCATCTCCAAGATCTCATTACGCATATGCAAATACTCTGAAATCCAAAAAAAAAAAAATCTGAAATACAAAACACTTCTGATCCCAAGCATTTTGGATAAGGGAGACCCAACTTATATTTCTGAAGAATGAGTCCACCTTGCATGCAACTGCTTTACAGTTTGAATGGAGCAGGTGGAGCAGAATTCTTATGCTTATCTAGGCAAGCAGTTAGGTTTGTGTATGACACTTTTAAGGAAGTATCCATGCCTACAGGAAAATTATTAAAGACTAAACTCAGAACGTTTACAATTGTACTCCTATTAAAAATACACTCTACTTCTAATTACACATCTAAAAATACTTTATTTTTTAATGTTTTTTTCTGGCTATATCCCTCTAATGGTAGGATATTAAACTGCAAAATGATCTCCTTCTCTTACTCAGTCTCTGTCTCACAAGCTTTCCTCCAACAGCCCCCCTGTAACTACTTTTGCAAGCTGAATTAAACCTAAGAATCAGGGAGGTGTTCCTCCCAGGTTGGAAGAGAGTCAGACATGCCCCTTTCCATAAGTTACACAACATTTTCATGCCAAGCAAGCAAGAGCCACCCACACACATATTCCTCGGGTCAGGCACTGCATGGATCTACTTAACAAGCATAGCAAAGCATGCCGATTGTGACAAGGAGGCTCAAGATAGGAAAGCCTTGTATGGAGAGTCTCCAAGTTTGCATAATTCAGTCAACAGCTATTCTAGCACCACACAATATTTAACCACCTCTGGAAACAATGGAAACAAAATACTATCTGACGAAGCAACACTAGCTTATGAATGAAAACTTTTAATCCATTTAGCAAAAGTAGTGTTTAAAATCTTGTGATTATCATTTCTATCATTTTTGTCCCCTTGAAGTTCTGATTTAGAGCCTGATGAAGAAGCCAATGGAGCTTTGAAAGCTTGCATGATGTATTCTGTGCATTTTAGCTGGCCAATAAAGACATCACTCTTTTGTGGATTTTGGCTTCTACACTATACACTTATAGTGGTTTGATACCACTTTTAACTATCATGGCTCCATCTTATGGAAACCCAGAATTTGCAGTCTGATGAGGTACTTCAAATTTGCTGAGAGAGTGCGCTCTTGTCCACTCCCCTTGAACTACAACACTAGAGTTCTCTAGCAGACAATTCTAACTACCTCACCAAACTACACATTTCACAATTCCAGAGAATGGACTGTAACAATTAAAGTGGTATCAGACTGTTATAACTGTGTAGAGTAGATACACTCATATGAAAAAGCGAAACTCCATTTTTACTTGACCCAAAAGTGCTGTAGCGCAGCGGTAGAGTGCATGCTTTGACCCAGGTTCAATTCCCAAGTAGCTCAGGACATGACTGGGAAATATGGTTTTGTTGTTGTTGTTGTTTTTGACAGCAACCCTAGAACTTGTGGCTAATCAGCACACCAGTATTTTCGATCTTTTCAAACCTGAGGCTCACCTTAAGTCCAAACATGCATTTGAGATTTCCTTAATTCTTGTAACACAGGTTTAAATGGTAGTACTACTCTTTGTTGTGGCCCATTATTGCAGTGGCTCTTATCCTGTGGTCTGGGAACCCCTGGGGGTCCGCAATATCCTCACAGGGGCTCCGCGAAGGCTTGAAGGCTGTTCCACCTCCTCCATGCAGTTCAGTGACCATGTGACAGGAGCCAAGGCAAAGGCTGGCTGGCTGGCTGGGCCTGCGCATTACCATTCAATCTGTTCCAGCTACATACCTGCAGGAAGAAGCAGGAGAACAGTCTTCCTTCCCCTCCAGTGCCTCTGAGGGAAGATTTCATGGATGGTGTACAGTAGGACCCCATTATCCGCTGGGGATTTGTTCTTGAGGGGGTGTAGATACCGAAAACCATGGATAATAGCGAACACCATTGGGAAAAAAAAATACTGTATATTCTGGTGTATAAGACAACTGGGCACATAAGACGACCCTCCGATTTTTAAATTAAATTATAGACTTTGCCTCCCCCTCCCCCCCGTCCAGCCAGCCCCCCACCAGCCAGCCAGCTCAGTGGCTGTAGATGATGGAATAATCTGTGAAATTAAAGGACTGAGAACAGCTAAAAAAACATGGGATACTTTGAAAAATCTCTGTGGTGTTCAATCTTTGGAAAGTAAGGTTTCATTAATAATGAAGTTGGTTAATATGAAGCTATCAAATCCCAAATTTTTGAATGAGCACATTAATGATTTTAGAGCCACACTGGCAGACTTGTAAACTCCTGGAGAGGAAATCCCCAAAACTATGCAAATGGAAATCTTCCTGGCAAGTTGACTAAAATACAATCCCTAAATGGAGGGCAATTAACACTTCAAAGGCAAAGCAGTCATTCTCACAGCAGGGGGAAGGATCTGCTGGGGAAACCACTCAGGAAATTTACCACTTCAAAGGCAAAGGAGTCATTCTCACAGCAGGGGAAAAGATCTGCTGGGCATATAAGACGACCCCCCCACACTTTTGAGATTTTCAAGTGTTTAAAAGCAGTCTTATACACAGAAATATACGGTAATGGTACTTCCAGTTTAAAATACCATAGAGTTGCCTTGGAGGACCTAGAAAATGGCTAGAGAGGACATTTTCTGGTAGGTATGTTGTTTTGTGTCCCATGGATAACTGAATGTGGACAATGAATCAGTGGATACGGGGGGGATCCTACTGTAATTGTATTATTATTATCATGATCATCATCATCAAGTATTGTTGTTGTTGTTATGATTTTAAATCTTGAGTTAAGTCTTGGGGGTCTGCGGCAACAAAAGATATTTAAAGGAGGTCCCTGGTAAATAAAAGGTTAAGAACCACTGCCTTATTGGATCCCAAACCACCAGCTGAAGATCAATGGGTGCCCTATAAAAGCTTCCTAGGCCAGTGATCTGAATCAGTCTAATGGCACCTTACAGTGCTCCACTTTCCTCTCCATCCCAACAACATATTCCAAAGTCAAGATAATACATTTTTATATGGGGCATGCCCTCCTCCACCCTTTGCCACAGCCTCCTTTTCAAACTATAGCCAAGGCCTGTTTTACTTGATAAGCAGCAGGTCAGGGAAGCGTCTGAGAGGTGTCTTCACAGGCCAATGAGAAGCTGAATTCGAGGAAGATAAAGTGAAGGAGGCTAAATAATACCTCAGAGGAGGGCGATCATATTGTTCACTTTACTCCATAATGGTTTGACAGGAACTCTGAGCAGGCAAGAGTGAGGGGGAACAACCAACACACAACAAGGTGGCTCCATATTGGAAGCCACAGTCACACCACAGTATGGTCATCTACCATTTACAGAAAAGGGGAGATCGGGTTTTTAAATATCATCATCATCATCATTATATAATAAAATCACGTTTTGAGCGGTGCTAACAAGGAACCTCTTAGACAGACAAGCATATATTCATATTATTATTATTATTATTATTATTATATAATGAAATCACATTTTGAGTGGTGCTAACAAGGAATCTTTTAGACAGACAAGTATATATTCATATTATTATTATTATTATTATATAATGAAATCACATTTTGAGTGGTGCTAACAAGGAACATTTTAGATAGACAAGCATATATTCATATTATTATTATTATTATTATTATTATATAATGAAATCACATTTTGAGTGGTGCTAACAAGGAATCTTTTAGACAGACAAGCATATATTCATATTATTATTATTCTTATTATTATTATATAATGAAATCACATTTTGAGCGGTGCTAACAAGGAATCTTTTAGACAGACAAGCATATATTCATATTATTATTATTATTGTATAATGAAATCACATTTTGAGAGGTGCTAACAAGGAACCTTTTAGACAGACAAGCATATATTCACATTCATATTCAATTCATATTATTATTATATAATGAAATCACATTTTGAGTGGTGCTAACAAGAAGCCTTTCAGACAGACAAGCATATATTCATATTCGTATTATTATTATTATTATTATTATTATATAATTAAACCACGTTTCGAGCTGTGCTAACAAGGAACCTTTTAGACAAACAAGCATGTATTCAAAGCATCTTGTAACCCCCTTGGCTATATGAAATACCAAAAACTAATTGGAAAGGGGACGAGACTGGAGGCGGGGGGAAACTGAGGTACCAACAACTCCAAGCATCGTTTAGAGGCAAATCCAGTCTTGCTGACTTGAGGAAGCTGACTTGCAGGGAAGAAAAAAGCGGGGCGACATCCCTAGATATTCAGATTTAAATTACAGTAAATTCAGATTTAAATTAAAATAAGGGCAGGGAGGTGTGGTGGGGGGGGAGAAGATGATTTTGTACAATCAGAGCGCTTCTTCCTTTAAGCTCAGCTAGGAAATGCAAAGCTTACCTTGATTTCTTTTACAAATCCATTTTTCTTGTGAGGTTCATGTTTTAAGAGGTTATTATTATTCCTTTTCTGGCGAGAACACGGGTGGTGCCCATTGGCGAGGAGGCCATTGGGAGTAGTAGCCATTTGCTGGAAAACGGGAGCAAATCTCCCAAATCCCTAGGAGTGCCTCTCGGGAGTGCTTCAAACTTTTAACGAGCCCCAAAGCGGGAAGAGCAAAATAAGTGGGGGGGATTGAAAAAAAGAATAAAGTTTCTTACTACTCCACCACAGAGCGAGCGGCAGAAAGGCATCCAAACTGGTCTGGCTGGCTCGTCAAGGAAGGAGGTTATCGCTTCACCAAATCGGAGCCGCTCAAAAGCAGTCTGTTATCTTCAATCCCAGGGAGAGAGCGGGGCGAAAAAGTGCTTTTTTATTCAAAACCACCCGGCAAAGCAAACAGCCCATGCTGGGGATACTGACTGACTGAGCGCCTGGCTGGGAGTCGGCGGGATTATTAAGGAGAAGCTCGTCAAAGCAGGGCGGGGAAGAAAGAGGCGGGAAGGCGGGCGGGCTGCCTCCCTCCTTTCCACACACCTCTGGCTTGGAGGAGCTCCTGTCTTCCTCACAGCTTCCTCCCACTGAAGTAATTTAAAGCAGTGGCTCTTCACCTTTTCTTTACCAGGGACCCCTTTAACTCTCTTTGGTTGCCACCGACTCCCCCCCCCCAAGAGTTAACTCAAATGTTAAAACAATAATACCTAATAATAACAATACTCTTCAGCACCAACCAGGACTGGTTTAAGGAATTTTGGGGGGGGGGGTGCAATGCTTTAGCAGGAGGAGGGTTACTATGCCCCCCCCCACAATTATGGGGCCCAACCTGCCCTGGCACCAACCCATTAAACCTTCCCTCAGAAGCACTAGAGGGGGAGGGAAGACTTTTCCTCTACATGTTTGTGGGTGGTATGGCAATATGCAGGCCAAGCTAGCCAGCCTTTGCCTTGGCTCCTGGACCCCCTATGAGGACATTGCAGACCCCAGGGGGTTCACAGACCACAGGTTAAGAACCACTGCTTTAAACCAAAGCAGTTTAAAGCCGTGGTTCTTAACTCTTTTCTTTACCAGGGACCCCCTTTAACTCTCTTTGGTTGCCATCGACCCCCCCCCCAAGATTTGACTCAAGAGTTAAAACAATACCAACAATACACTTCAGCACCAGCCCCTTAAACCTTTCCTCAGAAGCACTGGAAATGGAGGGAAGACTTTTCCCTTACAAGTTTGTGGGTGGTATGGCAATATGCAGGCCAAGCCAGCCAACCTTTGCCTTGGCTCCTGTCACCTGGCCACTCCACTGCAGGGAGCAGGTGGGCCAAGCAGCCTTCAGACCTTCCTGGACCTGTCCCCCTGTGTGGACATCACGGATCCCTGGGGGTTCACAGACCACAGGTTAAGAACCACTGTTTTAAACCAAAGCAGTTTAAAGTAGTGGTTCTTAACTCTTTTCTTTACCAGGGACCCCCTTTAACTCTCTTTGGTTGCCACCGACCCCCCAAGATTTAACTCAAGAGTTAAAACAATAACACCTGATAATAACAATGACATTTCAGCACCAACCCTTAAACCTTCCCTCAGAAGCACTGGAGGTGGAGGGAAGACTTTTCCTCTGCTTCTTCCCACAAGTTTGTGGGTGGTATGGCAATATGCAGGCCAAGCCAGCCAGCCTTTGCCTTGGCTCCTGTCACCTGGCCACTCCACTGCAGGGAGGAGGTGGGCCAAGCAGCCTTCAGACCTTCCAGGACCCCCTGTGGGGACATTGCAGACCCCTGGGGGTTCACATACCACAGGTTAAGAACCACTGGTTTAAAGCAATGGTTCTTAACCCTTTTCTTTACCAGGGACCCCCTTGAAATATCTTTTGTTGGCATGGCTCCCCAAGACTTAACTCAAGATTTAAATCAACAATTAATAAAAACAATAATAATAATAATACAATTACACCATCCATGAAATCTTCCCTCACAGGCACTGGAGGGGGAAGGAAGACTTTTCTCCAGTTTGTGGCTGGAGCAGATTGAATGGCAATATGCAGGCCAAGCCAGCCAGACTTTGCATTGGCTCCTGTCACACGGCCACTCCACTGCAGGGAGGAGGTAGGCTGAGCAGCCTTCAAACCTTCCTGGACCACCTGTGGGGACATCGTGGACCCCTGGGGGTTCACGGACCACAGGTTAAGAACCACCGGTTTAAAGCAATGGTTCTTAACCCTTTTCTTTACCAGGAGCCCCCTTGAAATATCTTTTGTTGCTGCGGGCCCCCAAGACTTAACTCAAGATTTAAAACAACAATTAATAATAATAATAATAATAATAATACAAATACACCATCCATTAAACCTTCCCTCACAGGCACTGGAGGGGGAGGAAAGACTTGTCTCCAGTTTGTGGCTGGAGCAAATTGAATGGCAATGTGCAGGCCAAGCCAGCTAGACTTTGCTTTGGCTCCTGTCACACGGCCACTTCACTGCAGGGATGAGGTGTTACAAAGTGATTTGCACACTGTTCAATAAAATATATATATGTATTATCAGAATAGTCACCATCATGTTGCCTCATTAGGCCCCCATCAGCAGATTCTTCCCCCCTCTTCGGACGAGAAAAAATATATATACTTCTATACTTCTCTTAGCAATGTAGTTCAATAAGCATGCCATTTTTTTCCCCCAAGCAAAACTTCCTTTGCCTAATCGGCATATGAGTTCAGTTTCAGGCCTTTGTTAGACTTGCTAACTATAGGATTAGGAAGATTTTGATGCAAATAATTTGGTTGGGAAGAGGTAAGCAAAGAGGTTAGTTATATAGTATGCAGAGCACTGTTCTTTTGCAAAGCTGAACTCTGAAGACCTCATCAAAAGAAAAGGGCCATCAAGTGTGGTGCTGCTCAACCATTCTTGTAGGCCTCAGGTGGTACTGAAGAGAGAGGCCTGTATTGAAGGCTGAAACACAAATCTGTATTCATAATTCCATAATGCTGCATTGCTTTATTAGAAGCTTGCATGGTTAGCCATAGCTGGAGTGGGATAGCTATAGAATGACAGAGCATCCTGATATATTGATCAATAACAAGTACTAGTTGGTAATGAAATGAACCAAAGTAAAGCCATCTTTGCTGAGAATGCTAAAATTGTGGTAGACCTTGACTGTGTATGGGAGAGATAGTAACAACTTAGAAACTGCTAGGAGCTGCAGTTCCCAGCAGAGGAATGTATCTTTTTCTGTAACTTTAACAAAGCCTGCATAAGCACATTAATAGTCAATTGTCTTACTAATATGTTAGCTGAAGTTTGCTACTTAAACTGGATGAGCTCATGAGAACCTTTCTCTCTAACACGGTGTACAAGACCCAGCAGCGGGGTCTATAAAATCTTAGCTTCCAGTAATAAAGTTGTTCTTCGTTGCCTGCATCTGACACTGACTGCCTGGGTCTTTGTTTGAGGGTAAGAACTATCTTTGGCCAAAGATAAGCAGATGCCTTTATCCAGGGATTCAGGATCCTAAGGACTGGTGTTTCGCCAATAGATTCTGGGTCTGATGGATGAGGCTGATATTTCAGTTCTCTCCCCGCCACTAACAATTTGGGGGTTCGTCCAGGATAACAGCCACCAGCGCTCATCCAGACTGACCTAGGGACTACCTTAACTGGAACGCACAACTAGCACGCGGAGGCTGCGCTGCAGTGGGGTGAGTTTTCTTGCTGCCTTCTGAAAGGACCCGTGGAAGTCTGGGCAAGGGAGGTGACTAGTTGTGGATCTCCCTGTAGGAAAGATGGGGGGAGCAGAAAGCATCCCCAGCGCCAGCCCACGGGGGCTGATGTGCCGTCTGAAGAGAGACAGGCAACTACCAGTAAGGGCAAGCTGAAAACTCCCGAGACTGGGTAGACCTTTGCATGCACAAATGATCTGAGTACACAACTGGGTCAAGATGGACTTTGAATCTCTTTGGGAGGTTCAGAAAAAGACCATTGATCAGCATTTTATGCAAATTGGACTATTTGGATCTTTGGGAGGTGGCAGCAGACAGAAGTAGAGTCACTTTGATCCCAGTCCTGGGTGCTGCCCTTTCCCTGGGTTTCCAACAAAATTCTTCAATGCCTGGGCAATTCTGTGTTCCTCCCTCCTCCTACTTCACCCAAATCCTCTCAGCCAGTCACTTCCCCCCCCCCAACCGCATCCAGCTCCTATCCCTGCACCTGCCAATGCTGTGCTGAGTGTCTCCTTGTCTGTATCCTGACCTCATTTATGTTGTCACCCAGAACCTCAACCCCCTTTCTGTTGTTGGGGCCATTTGACCCATGTCTTTGTTGCAGAGACAAGCAAGGGTGTGGGAGTGAGCCAGATTGCAGCAAGTTCAGAGCCTTTGCCCAGCTACAGCACCCATTCAGTGCACCCCCTTCCACAGAACCGGCCATTCTGGGGAAGAGGGAAAGGCAGGCAAGGGAAGAGATTCCTGATGAGGAAAACCTCTTGACTCTGCAGCTGCAAATGGCAGCTCTGAAAGAAAAGTGTCATGAAATGCATCAGGAGACTGTGGAGCAGAGAACGGTTGAATGCAGGGTGCAGAGGCACTGGGAAGAATTTGTCCTTTGACTACCCGGTCTCTACCTTACTGAAGGGCAGATGGGGGCGTGGGTAGAGAGGTTATTACAGACGTTCACCCTTGGCAGGAGTGGACCTCATGCTGTGGTCTGCCCTGAAGGGCACTTTTGTGGTTGAACCGCGGGGGGGAATTTGGACCTTTTGGAAAGACTGTGTTAGTTACAATCACACATACATAGATGTGGAGCAGGTGTTGCTGAAAGTGCTGACTGGAGAGGAGAGATCAGATTGCGGACAAAAGAACAGCAGTGGGCAGAAGAGGGAGAGGGGAGACAAGGCTGGGAACACAGCAGGGTCAGACTGGACTGAGGCTCAGAGAGCATTGTGGCAGCTGAAGCTAGATTGCTGTACCCTTGTCTCAGAAACCCCAAGACTTTTCAAAACTCTATGCCATCACCCAGGAATCTTCTGAAATGCCACGAAAGTTTTGGTGTAGACTCTGAAAAAGTTGAACAATATACTGGGTGGGACACTGAGCAGGAGGTAGGTAGGAAGGCTTTGGCCTCCTGTTTTGTTTGTCAGTCCCTACCATGAGTCAGAGAGTATTTTGACAAGTGGCAACCGGGGTGGTCTGGCAAGTCAGTGGAAGAAATTCTGGGGATTGCTGAATATGTGAGGGAGGCAGAGGCAGAGGGGAAAGCAAAGAAGGAGCCTACCAATTTGGTGCCAGTGGTAGGAACAAGGGCTGAGGTCGAGTGGGGGAGCCAGGCATGCGTGGGCACACAGGGACTCGAGGCAGCAGGGGAGTGTGCAGTGACACAGAGAGATGGATTTGGGGAGGAGGAGGGAGCTTCCATCCCATGGCTACTAACTTTGGGAGGCATTCCACTAACCCCTTCTTCACACAGGCATGTACCCGCAACTCCACCGGCTCAGCACCATCAGCAAGGTCCACAGGCTTGGGCCCCACTCTGACTGGATCCGGAGGTGCAAGGCATACCCAACAACAGCAGCCCTGGCAACCATCAGTCTGATGGTTCTGGGGAGATAGACAAATCCATGTGTGATTGTGCTACCCTTTCTCGCAGCTTGCCACAGATGAGTGGAGCTACCTTAACTCTTTCTCTCAATGTTCCTCTACAGGTTTCCTAGCAGACCCGAACCTTGCAACTCCCTTTCCTCTTTCATGCCCAAGCCCCCATATCTCTTATGGGGAGGGATCTGCTTTGTAAACTGGCTACTCCTTAAGCATTTGTGAAGACATGCAGCAATAGAGGGAGAAACAAAATGGTATGACTTGTCAGTAGAAAAAATTTGTAAGATTGACAGTCAAGAAAAACCCCTTCCAGACATGGCCTGCACTGGGGGAGACAATGAGTGCATTTATTCCCACTCAAGACCAAAAGATTTTTGCCCCAAATCCTCCATGTTTCAAAGAGAGAGAGAGAGAAAGAGAGAGAGAGAGAGAGAAGAAATCCCTTTCAGAAAGGAAATCCAATTGGATTCCTCTGTGGCACTCAGTGCCACTATCAGGTGTAAATTTGAACAAAAGAATGAAGAGTGTATGGTCGCATTTCTGCCTCTGTGTGTGGGCCTGACTTGGCAAGAGAAGGCTGGTGTGTGTGCCTGGCGCTTAGCTGCTGCTAGCAGTCCTCCCCACCCTTGAATTTGAGTTTTTCTGTGTGTGTGTGTCTGCAGTATGTGTGTGTGTGGGGGAGGGGAAATGTGTTTCTCTCCCTTCCTTCTTGTGCAAGCAATGCTATCTTGCTGAGAGCTAGAGAAACAGAATGCTGACTGCTGCTGTTGTTTTCATTATTGTGATTGTTAAAGGTTTCACTCATTGAGAGAAGAAGCTGTTACTCGAAACAGCGAAGTGATTTGGGGGTTTGAAGAAGTGGTGTCTAGTGGTTAGAGTGCGCATGTTGAAGAACAGATTGAAAAGAAGGGGCGAGGGCTGTGACAGGGGATTTCCAATGAGAACGGCAATGATGGAAACAAGGGAAATTAGACAAAGTTTGCTTTGAGAAAAGTTTGGAAGTTTACCTTGGGTTGCAGGAAAAGTAGGATTTTGTGAAAATGGAGAGGAACATGTTAAAAGAGAAGTCTCTCTCTCTCTCCTCTGGCTTTTCTTCGCAAAAGAAGATTCAGGAAGGACTCATCCTGCGCTTTCTGCAAGCGCGCTGATGACTGAAAAGGCCAATCCGAGATAATCATGTCCGGTTGCAGAAAGCACAGCAGAAGGTCTCCTTGGGTGATGTTTCCGGGTTGGGATTCTTTCTGCATTGTCGTTTCTCTTCAAGACTTGTTCAGTATGAGCTCTCAAATAAGGCTGCAGCATTGTGGATAGTGCATCTCCATGCCTCCTGATGTGAGGCCATGGCGGACCACTGTTGGTGATCAATTTGGCCAAGCCTGAGATGTTGTTTCAGGGAGTCCTTGTATCGCTTTTTTGGAGCACCCTTCTTGCGCTGACCCGTGGCAAGTTGACCGTAGAGTACTATTTTTGGGAGGCGATGGTCCTCCATCCTAGAAACGTGCCCTGCCCAGCGCAGCTGTGTTCTCAATATCATGGCCTCAATGCTGGTGATCCCTGCTTGCTCAAGGACAGCAACATTCGTCACATAGTCAGTCCAGTGTATATTTAGGATTGTGCGTATACAATGCTGATGAAAGCGTTCAAGGTGTCGTAAGTGTTGGCGATAGGTGACCCATGTTTCAGACTTGTAAAGGAGAACAGACAGTTCAATGGCTCTATACACACTGATTTTTGTGCTTCACCTCAGGTGTTTGTTACTCCAGACTCTTTTGTAAAGTCTTCCAAATGCGCTATATGCCTTTGCTAAACTGTGATCAATCTCTTTGTCAATCTTGGCATCTGAGGAGATGATGCTTCCCAGGTAGGTGAACTGCTGAATGGACTTAAGCACAGATTTGCCTACGGCAATGTGGGAATGGTGGTGTTCATCCTGTGGTGTAGGCTGGTAGAGAACTTCTGTTTTCTTCAGGTTGACTTCCAGCCCAAACAGCTCTGCAGCTGTTGCAATGCAGGATGTTAGGGGCTGCAGAGCTGCTTCTGTGTGGGCAACAAGGGCAGCAGCAGCAGGGAAGAGCAGCTTGTGAAAATGGAGAGGAATGTTTTAAAAGAGAAGTACTGAGGGGTGGGGGGAAGTTGATAGGAAGGTTGCCTTTCTCAAGGTGGCCTGTTGGATTGTTTTAAAGGGGGGTGCCCAAAGAGGATGGGAAGGGGGATGTTTTTCTTTACAGATCATCCTATGGATCCTATTCTTGCAAGCTCCTCCTGACCACCAATGACAAGTGCTGAGGTCCCAGGACGAAGATCTACTTACTTGCTTAATGCCTATGTATCCTTATATAAATTATTGAACCAATGTCTGTTTATCTTAAAAATAGGATGTCTTCTCTCCTTGTCAATACAGGTACAATTTTTCTCTTTTAATTCATAGGAACAAACCTGCAGTGAATGTCTGTTTGTTGAACCTTTTGTATTCAAACGTCCCCTGCATGTTTAAGGGACACAGGGAGACTTTTTATGTAAACCTAGAGAGCAGCCTGACCAGTACTTCTGATAGGGTGGGCCTATTTTCATTGGGGAACCCCCTCCCTAGAAACTCAGCTCTTGCTCCTTGCATTACCCCTATCCATGTTCTTTTTAAAAGAGTAAAGATCCTGATGCGTGCCACTACTGCCTGGACCTCTCCTGTTTTGACTGCTTTTGTAGTAAAAAGGCACTCCACTCATTGACAACAACTGGACAACTTGGAGGCCAACAACTTTGAGGACCCGAATTTGACTCCTGGACACTGTGCTTGTGCTTTGGGTAAGGGTGGAGGGACCTGTTTGGGAAACCCCTGGATACCCCAAGACTCGTTTGGTTGAAAGGTAAGAGGGTGAGGGGCTATGTTATTAAAATGGAATGGGCACTGATGGATTGGCTTCATCTCCTGGATGAGATGCATTATAGGACATTTACTACTGCTGTGGAAAACCCATTCAACATGCTTTTTTGTGGATTCTGGATTTTGTTTGGTGTTTTGCTGCCTGGGCCCTGAATGTGTTTCCTGGATTTGAAGATACCTCATTTTGCCACAACAGGAAACAGAGGAAAATATGGACTAGGACTTACGTTTCTGAGGTTTCTGCCTCCAATAAAAGTAAAACTTCTCAACTCCCCTTTCGAACTATAATTGGCTGCATTTTACCCATACAGCACCTAAAAGTTTCTTTTTCCAGATGTAGCAGAACAAGAGGCTTCCTGAAAATTCCAGTGATCTCTGCCTAAGGGAAGAGCCTGTGGCTTCACAAAGGGACAGAAACATCATGGTTTTTCAGAGGGGTTGCCTAACTGATGCAAAAGGGGTTACATTTTACTGCCTGAGATCTCAGTTCCCACATGGCCAAAAAGTGGGAATGGGCCCAGCCTGCATGAGTTCCCTCACCTGAACTGGAAATATCTGAAACATCATGTAGACCTGTTACTCTAGCACTGTCACATTCCTTCCTTTATTCTTAACATCTTTTGCCTGATAATATAACCAGTGGAGCTTTGAAAGCTTGCATCATGTGTTTTGCATTTTGGCTGGCTACTAAAGGTATTGTTGCCTATTGAACATGTAGCTCTAACTGTCTGTTGCTGCCTAAGGTCCTTGGCTAATACAGCTACTGAAGGTGCTGCATGTCTTCCTTTGAGACTGAGACTGCCTGATGGTGATGGCTTGGAGCGATGAAGTATAATGATCTTTGCTTTTAGCTGTTTTGTTTCTTTTGCCAAAAGACTGTGCCTTTCTTCCTGAGACTGATTCCCAGCTGCTTGCCAACACCATAATCACAACAGCCATTCTTAGGACATGGAAACTTCAGCTGTTTGTGGATGAGTGCTGGCCCTTTACATTACAGGAATCCCTTCAGTTTCCCCCCTAAGGAATGGTGGTCCGCCACACTCAGCTCCTTTTCAGCACCTGAAAATGAACTTTATGATGTTCCCAAGACTACGAAACAATGCAATTGACTAACTTTACTTTGACAGGCCCATATTTGAATTTTTATTTATTTATTTATTTATTGGGGTGATAAAAATACTTGTTACTTCATACTCTTTACATAACCCTGGTAAGGTGGTATACATGAAACAACAGCTGAAAAAAACTGTGTTAGTCAAATATTGTCAGGAAAACTGGTTGTGGGTAGCCTTGGGTATGAGGTCCATTGAGGATACTAGTCTCTTTCCTTTTATTATATGACACTGTTGTGGGGGGAAGAATCCTATTACTGTTTCTCAGTTTTACTTTTACAGAAACACCTGTGACTGATCTGGTGCACTGCACGCTTTGTGCAGATGAAGAACTTGGCACCAGGTATTCTTAGCACACCTTGTACTACCCAGAGTCCTTGGACAAGGCTGCTGCACCTGTGGCAACAGACAACCTGGGGATCACGTTTTCTCTGGAAGAGCAACTACACCCCTTTCAAGTGTGGTTCTATCACACCAAGCCTGCAGTGGTGGCCTGTGAACCTGACCTGCCTGAGCCTATTAAAAAGAGACGGAAAAGAGTGAACACAGACACCTGGACAGTTGCCAACCTGCATTTGATAACTACTGAAAGCCCTCTGTTGTGGGCTAAAGCCATTTGGGGGGGAGGGCCAAACTGGGGGAGAGTGAGAGTTGGAGTCCAAGGACAGGAGAAAGAAGAGCTATTTTCATCCTCCTCCCAGCCTTCTTTATGAACTTTACTAACAGCTAGCCAAGACTGGCCAGACTAATGGGGGGGGGGGGAACTGAACTGTTTTAAAAAAGACAACAACACACAACTTTGGGGTTCCTCAGGTGCAGAGTCTGGTGTGGAGATTTTTCTGTGTTTTTTTGGTTATGTTTATTTCTGACTCTCGCTTATGAAGCTAATGTGCCACAAAGGAAAATCATAAATATATAGGAAGCAGTGTTTGTGACATGTACACCAATAGGCTACCATCCAGACCTAAGAAACAAGACTATGTCACACATCTTTAGCAGACTGGACCGGATAACACTTTGACATTGTGTGAGGACCCAGGGATTCTTACTGTTTTAAATAAAGATCCAAAATGTTGTTTCCACTGTTACCCCAAGTTTCCAAATGAAAATGGGAACTTACCCATGTCTATCCCTTCAGAGAAACTCCACTTGGTCCAGCCACTCCAGATGCCTCGAGAAGCCTGGACTTATTATAGCCTTGATGCTCTTAATTTGCTATGTTTCTCTTTGCATTTCCTCCTGTAAATGTCTTCAGCTCTGATCTACCAAACAAATCTACCCACATAAATTGCAGTCTGAATGACTTCAGACTGAACTTTCAAATGAAGTTCCAGGACTAACTTGAATAGACATTACAGACTACTGCCTATGGATGACGGGACAGGATCCTCTACTGTGTAGAGGATCAGTCCCAACTGGGGGAGACTGAAGGCTGAAACACAAATCTGTATTCATAATTCCATGATGCTGCATTGCTTTATTAGAAGCTTGTATGGTTAGCCATAGCTGGAGTGGGATAGCTATAGAATGACAAGAGCATCCTGATATAAATTGATCAATAACAAGTATTGGTTGGTAATGAAATGAATTAAAGTAAAGCCATCTTTGCTGAGAATGCTAAAACTGTGGTAGACCTTGACTGTGTATGGGAGAGATAGTAACAACTTAGAAACTGCTAGGAGCTGCAGTTCACAGCAGAGGGATGTATCTTTTTCTGTAACATTAACGAAGCCTGCCTAAGCACATGAATAGTCAATTGTCTTACTAATGTGTTAGCTGAAGTTTGCTACTTAAACTGGATGAACTCATGAGAACCTTTCTCTCTAACACGGTGTACAAGACCCAGGAGTGGGGTCTATAAAATCTTAGCTTCCAGTAATAAAGTTGTTCTTCATTGCCTGCACCTGACACTGACTGCGTGGGTCTTTGTTTGAGGGTAAGAACTATCTTTGGCCAAAGATAAGCAGATGCCTTTATCCAGGGATTCAGGATCCTAAGGACTGGTGTTTCGTCAATAGACTCGGGGTCTGGTGAATGGGGCTGATATCTCAGTTCTTTCCGCATCGCTAACAGTATCACCTAACTTTATTTTTAAACCAGTTCTATCTTCCCCACCAATATATATTTCTCTTTTATTTGATTAGACTGACTTCACAATTCTCTTTAAGAGGCATAGAGCCTACTGAGTTTGGTTTCTTGCTTGTAAGTGGTAAGAACTCCACCCAAAGGAATTTTCTCCTTAGAAGAACAGGTGCCCCTACCCTTTATACTGTCAATAGCTAGTTGCATCATCACACTCAATAAAGACTGATTTGTTGACATAAATGAGACATGTATCTCCTTTAAAACACACATTTCTGACATGGATATATTATAGCGTTCCATAGGTTTTACTCTTTAAGAAGCAGAGGTATCCTAACCCCTTTGGATTAGGGATCTCAAGGCCTTCTCTTCTCCAGAATGCAAAGGGGTCTTGTAGCACCTTTGAGACTAAGAAGATTATCCGACGTGGCAAAAAACACATTAATAGATCACTACAAGTACAGGAAGAGACAAGATAATCTGATGATGATGTCCTCCAGTTTCCCAGGGGTGTAGCGCAGCCGTGAGTAAGACATCCCTTTTTATTGGCGGCTTGTCCCCATCAATAGAAAAGTGTAGCCTTGTCTGTAGCAGCGCTACACCCCCAGAATGGCAGAAGGACGCAGGCATCTGGTAAGGTTTCCCTTTCTGTTCTTGTAGCGATCGTCTGGTGCGGTTGGGACCGCGAATTTTTGGCACGTTCCCCCATGTCTGATAATCTCCCATCTGAGAAAAAGAAGTTGGAGTATAAAATCTATAGACTTCCTCAGATGCATGGAGTGCATGGAGGAAATACGGTAAGCATATGCTCCAACTTCTTTTAGATTCAAACTTTATCACACCACATTGTTATAGTGCTATTATTCCACTTTAACTGCTATGGCTGCCTCCTATGGCATTCTGGGGTTTGTAGTTTAGTGAGGCTTAAAAGCTCCATGGCTGAGAGTTCTAAATGCCCCTCCCTGTACTACAAATCCCAGGATTCCACAGGAGGCAGCCAGAACAGTTAAAGTGGATTAATAGTGCTATAACTATAGTGTGATAATATTTACAGCTATGTCTTTGAATTCTTCTCTTCTCCAGTCCTCAAGACAAGTTGGGGTAGGGTGGGCAATTTTCATGATGAGACGCTGCTCCAAAAGTGTCTCTGTCTGAATTCTTTATTTATTTTATTTGTTTTTTATCTGAATGGCATACTCTGTGCAACTGCTGTTGTTGCTTAAGATATGCTTAATAACACCACGAGGGCTGCCCCGTGTAATACAGGTTGAGTCTCCCTTATCTCAAATGCTTGGGACCAGAGATATTTTGGATTTTGAAATATTTCAGATTTTGGAATATTTGCATATACATAATGAGATACCTTGGAGATGGGACCATGCCGTGGGGAACTCATTTATGAGTACTCCAAGTAATATTCAGAGACTGATTTAAAAGACAAGAGCGATGCCCTTTCCTTTGTGAGTGAATGTGGTTTCATTAGAATTCCAACTAGACCTGGCTAGGAGATGAAGTGTAGTGGTTTGAGTACTGGACTAGGACTTGGCGATGAGGGTTCAAATCCCCTCTCAGCTATGGATGACTTTGGGCAAGTCACACACTCTCAGCCTCAGAGGAAAGCAGTGGCAAACCTCCTCTGAACATCTTGCCAAGAAAACCCTGTGATAGGGTCACCATAAATCAGAATCAACTTGAAGCCATGCAGTGACAACCATGGTGTTATGTTACTGTTGACCATTTCTCACCTACCCCCCAAAAAAGTCTTGCTTTCCCATTCTCCCTCTATTATAATTTTATTATAATTTATCTCCATTATAATCCTCCCCCCCACACCATTTGTTTAGTTTACTATTGTATTTCCAAAGACCCCACCAAAAGTCCCACTGTTAAGAGTCTGAAGATTCAGTTTCATGGGGCAGATGAGGAAGCTGTATGTGATATTTGATGTACAACACAGAAGGGCTATCTGATTGCAAAGAAGACTTTCCTTCCAACCTGCCTTATTACTTGTATTGTATTTCTGTCCTTGCTAGTTGCTGACTTCACAAGAAAAAAGGGGAGACGAGTCTCCAAGTGCTCTGTAGACAGTATTTATGTTTTATTTTGAAATAAGCCCAACACATTTTGGCCTATGTAATAATTTTGATAAACTTCAGGAGCTATATAAAAATAAGTATAAAAAGAAATGATAAATTAAAAATCAAAAGGACAACACATAATACCACAATAATATCTATATAAAACATCATACAATAGCACCCCCGTATCTGTGGGGGATTGGTTCCGGGGTCTCCCGCAGATGAATTATGTGGATAATAGCGAACACCATCCTGGGGGGCCATCCCGGGGAAAGGAGGGAGGCAAGTTTGCTCCTCCACGTTCCCTTCCTCCTTCGCCCACACCATGGCCCCATAGCAATCATGGGGGCAAAGGGGGAAGGGGGTGAGACTGCTCTGTTCGTTCCCCTGGGAGGGCTCCTGTCACCACCGTGGCAATCGCACGGGGAAGGGGGTGGAGGAGCGATCTTGTCCCCACTTTCCCCTTCACCCCCGCGATTGCCACTGCAGCGAGGCCATGGCAGGGACAAAGGTGGAAGGGAGTGGAGGAGCGATCTCGCCCCCCTTCACCCCTGTGATTGCCACCATGGCAGGGCCATGGCAGGGGCAAAGGGGGAAGGTGGGGGTGAGATTGCTTCTCCACCGCTATCCCTCTTCAGCCCCACAATCACTACTGCAGGAAGGGACGGTGGAGGTGAGATTCCTCCTCCCCCTCCCTTCCCCCCACCATCGCCAACCACGGATAATTGAATCCATGGTTGGCAAATCAACAGATATGGGGGTGCTACTGTACTACATTATAATGCTTGTAGGTTGCTTAAAGCCCATCGTACCAATACATAAAACTAGCAGCAGACATTTCTGGAGCTGAAAATCTCATTCCATTTGCTGGACCAACAAAAAACTAGAAAACCAGGCTTGAGGTTTTTTTTTTTTAATTTTACAGATGGTCAGAAAAAGGGAGATAGAGATGGGGGAGTGAGATAGATTTCAAGGAAGTATTATCCAACTGGACTGGAAAAAAGTACAGAGTGAATTTACAGAACTGGGAAGTCAAAAGGTCAAGTTCTTCATCTACTCCCCCAGGAACCAAAGATCATAATTTTAAAATCCACTTGGCTTCTTTTTTCAATAGTCTTCTCATTGTTATTATTTATTTTTTCTATAACACAAAATCTGAGGTCTGTTGCAGAATGGTGGCATTCCCAAAAATGACTTCACAAGGGAGCACTCATTTTTTGTTTCTTTTAATTGAAATGATATTTGAAAGGTGTTTTCCTATATGTTTTGGAAGAGGTTGCATTGTCTTTCCCACATACATCTTTGGACATTTGCATTGTATAGCATAGATGACAAAACTGCTCTTGAATGTGGTAAAGTGGGCCAAAATGTATCCCTGTTTGATATTGCAGTTTGTAAATGTAGGAAATTATCAGACGTGGGGGAAAGCACCGAAAAATTGTGTTCCCAACCACGTCAGAAGATTGCTACAAGAACAGAAAGGGCCTGCGTCCTTCTGCCATTTGGGGGGCATAGCGCTGCCACGGACATGGCTTCCCTTTTGCATTGACGAGGAAAAGCCACTAATAAAAAGGGACACCTTAATGAAGCCTGCACTATGCCCCCAGAACGCTGGAGGATGACATCATCTGGTAAGGTCGCCCCTTCCTGTTCTTATAGTGATTTTCTGACATGTTTTTTGCCGCGTCTGATAATCTCCTCAGTCATTTTGGAGGTATACCTGCAATAGACACAATGGCCACAGGGATGGCGTCCTGTGGGTCTGGCTGCACTCATCAGAGCATTCATGGATTTATTTTTTGTTCCTTAAAATTGCTATTGACCAAAATATCTCTGATGTTTTCAATTGTTTTAAATTAAGTCTGAAACTTTTCTTGACAAATTGGAATGTTTTGAATTAAACACAAGTGTGTGTGTGTGTGTGTGTGTGTGTGTGTTTAATGAAACCCTGTAACCATTGGTGATATGTTTGAAGGTGAGAGTACAATTGAGATAATTGGATTGTGGCCTATCTTGTTTGTTTGTTTTTAAGTAGCTCAGAACATGGCTTTTGAGAAGTCTTTTGTAAACCTTGAGCCGCCACATCATATGGACACTCCCAGTCAGCTAATTGTTTAGTCAATAAACAAGCTTCCTTTCTGAACTAATTTTCATTAGAGCACTTTCATTTCAATCTAAGGAACTGCCCATATGGGAGATTGCATCTAAGTGATCTGGAATGTGAGTTGTCACATCTTAAATAAGTGTTGGCATCTGTAGGTTTTCTGTACAGGGAGGTTGTGAGGTGATTCTTTGCTTTTTAAACTTTTAAATCTAAAAAGTGGATTTCTGCATTGTTGAATTCTATATCAAATTGCATGTTGGTGTTCCTAGAATGTATCTACCTATGGAATTCCATGACATAAATTTAATTTCCTCTCCAAATATAAAAACATAATCTAAAATACCAGTTGGTTTTTTAACCTACTTCTAGAACAGATTATTTCCCTTTCAAATGTCTCCATGTTTAAATTGGCCACGTCTGGGGACATGGAACATCCCATGCCCACTTATTTTATCTACCAATAAAAGTTGTTTTGCAAGTTGTTTTTGTGTTTTTCCATTTCTGTGGTTTGGTTGTTTTCTATTTTTTTAGGTCTTTATTTTTGAACAAAGCTCAGTTTTCCAAACTGTGACACAAAAGAACATGACACCACATTTGGCTGCAGTCTCTCTGAGATTTTATACTACTTGTATTGTTCTTCCTTGCTAAAACCAATACATTTGGACCCCTGTATCTGCAGGGGTTTGGTTCCCAGACTTACTGTGGATACCAGAAACTGTGAATAACAGCAAACCCTATTAAAATAAAGGATTTCCAGTAAAAAAAAAACACCATAGAATTGTGTTGGAGGATCTAGATGATACCTAGAGAGGATGTATTGTCTCTATGCATTTTCTATGCATTTTCCAGCACAACTCTATGGTATGTGTCCTTATTTTATGTCCCACAGAGAACTGAATCCAGATATTTGTTCCACAGATATGGGGGTGTGACTGTACAGTGTTTTAAAATTGCTTCAATTTGTGTTTAAATATTACAGTTAATTCAATTAGTATTGTAATATTTATAATTAATTGAGTTTTTACTGGAACCTTTTAAATTATTTTGGCAGCTGCCTTGCATTCCAACCCTTGTAGATAGATGGGATGTAAATAAAGTATACAAACAGGGGACAAGTTTTACTCGCTCTGGAAAACAGAAACTTATGAGTGATTGTGGCCACCTATCTGGTCATTTCCCCATTTCAGAGATCAACCAGGGTTTCAACACATTGCTTACTGAGGCAACAGAAAGCTCAAAAATTGTTATCAAGGAAGCAATCCAGACCAATCAATTTCCTGGGCAGACCATTTTAATCACCCCCCCTCATCCTTGTAGGGATTTTGTCTTCAAGTACAGTTTAAATCCCACCAGGTAATGATCTTTTCATGACAGTACAGTCCTCCCTCAACATTCGCGGCCTCCACACTCGCAGTTCTGCATATTCTCAGTTTGCCGCGAGGGGAGGCCAAAGAAAGTGGCGACAGGGCTTCTGAGGCCCCATCACCACTTTCAGGAGGGAGTGGGGAGGTGGGGGGAAACGACTACGGGGCCTTGGGAGGGCCTCCGGAGGCCCCATGGTCACCTGGGGAGGGAGTTGGGAGGCCTGGGGAGGGAGGGGGAGGGCAGTCTTTATTCACAGAATTTTCACATTTGTGGGAGTCTGTGGAACCTAACCCCCACGAATGTGAAGGGACAACTGTAGTACTACAGAGAATTTTCACATAACATTCTTACATGACAAGATCACCATCAGCCCTCCCAGCAAACAAACCAAGTTCAGAGTGCACCTTAACTTCTGACAACTTTCTCCTTATCGCTGAATGGGTCTCCTATAGTATGGATTAGCATTTGAACTTAGCCCAAAAAGTCTTTTGTAAAGTAAAGGAGTAAAGGAGAAACCACCCCATTCTGAGGCAGTCTTTTCCTGCATCAAACAGCTTGTACCATTAGGAACTGCTTGTCCCTTAGTCTGCCTCTTAAGAATTTCTACCTATTAATTTTATTTCAGCCCTCTGAAGTAAAAGAGAACAAGTTCAACCCTTCTGGAGTTTGAAGTGTTTGATATCTGAAGAACATACTATCTTCTTCAGGCTAAAGGCATCAAACATTCTTAACCTTTCCCCCAATTATTTGTTTTTCAGATTCATCACCATCCTGGTTACTCCTTCTCTGGATGCCCTCTAATTTGTTCTTCTTAAAGTGTACCTGGAACTGGACACAGTACTCCAAGTACAGCTTAAATACAGAGTGGAACAATTAATTCTGTTGGCCTGGACACTGTGCTTCTATTAATGTAATCTAAGATTGTATTAGCCTTTTAAAAAGTTGCACTGGACTCCTCTCTCATATGCAGTTTGTGTTCTATTAAAAGACCCACGTTATTTTCACATGCACTCCTGCCCCAACCAGTTCTTCCCTATACTACTACACCTGTGACTTTGATGGGGGGGGGGCATAAATGAAACACTCTACATTTATCTGTATTCAGTTTTATCTTGTTTAGTTTTTCACCCTACTGTTCTAGCCAATCAAGTACTGGAAGCCTGCACTCATTCCTTTGTCATTTTGAATCTATGAAGTTTGCTGTCAACAGCTTTGTGTCATTACAGACTTGATAAACATCCCCTTGTTACCCAAATTGCATGGAGTCTGTGGGACCCACTTATGACACTCAAATTAAGATTTCAAATTGGGGAATTTTAATTAGCTCAAAGGTATAGGTTGGGTAACTTATGGGACATTTGTACCTGTGTGTATACCAGTACTCACTGATGTGACTCCAATCCAAAATAGAATAAAAATGTTTTTTATTCGAAAAATAATCACGGAAACATTCAAACATGCACTCAGGCTCACAAGATGCCCACACAAGGCTAACAAAGAATTAGAAGGAAATATTTGGATAGTGGATATAGAGTTAGGGAAATGGGTTATAATTACCTGTCTAGAGAGGAGAGGTTCATGCAGCAGAGATAGACTCAGAATTGGATCTGAGGGTGAGACAGTAGTCGGGCAGAGTGATGGTGTCCAATTGTAGCAGCACACTTTGGCTGTGATTTGGGGTAATATTTATACTCAATATTGTACCCTTAAGGTTTGTTTTGGGAATAAGGCAATGTTTAGGTGAGTTCCCCACAGTTAGACAAAGTAACACTGGCGTTGTTGATTCCCGCTAATGGTCGGAATATTAGGGTTGATGGGTTTATCGCCTTCTCTGTGTTGTGGATGTGAAAAGGTGTGAAGGAAAGACATTTAATGGGATGATTTGGAATAATAGGTGTTCCCGTCACTGTTTGTTTTGGAGTGTGACTCACTGGCAGTTGCATCCAAGGGAGATTAGCACATTCCTCCCTAACGACTGTCTAAGTGGGGAGGGCTTCGCTTAATCTTCCTGCATGTGTTTGGTTGGGAAATTTCCAAGACACCTTCGTAGGCCCTAGTGACCTTCACTAGCCCCTATGTTTGGGTTGCCCTGGTCTACTTGAAACCACATGAAGTGTCTAATAATCCAAATTATGAATTATTGAAGGGAAGACGTGTAAGGCCAGGTAACACCCTTTCTTCACTCCTTCAAGTAATTTATAGAATGTTTGAAGAGTATAGGGCCTAAGATATAACCCTCTACAGTATTCTACTTGAGACCTCTATCCAGGTTGATCCAGAGCTTTTAATGAATACCCATTGGATAGAACCAGGCATCAGTGTAAATCCACTTCACAGTTGAGGTTTCCAAACCATATTTTATTATCTCAGTTACAGATGTTAGGATCAGAGATTTTAAAATGGGTGTGGTGGCCATTTTTCTGGCAAATATATATGCAATTTTTATAGTTGTGGTTGTTTTAAATGCTTTACATTGTTTTAACTGTGTGTTACATTTTCTCATCTAAACTTCTCACTTTCTGAACTTTCTTGAAGACGATCTGCCGTGAAATGCAGTATAGAAATAAACTATGTGCAGTATAGAAATAATTTACTGAAAAACCAAATAAGTAACATTTTCACTCTGTTTAGCTGCACCCCACTGCACTCTGATTCACCATTTAATTAAAAAAAACCCACAACCTATTGGTTTTCCAAATATAAAACAAAAAAGACCAAAAACCCCTATAAAAAAAAGAAAATAGGTAGAGTTGAAAATTAATTGACCAATACTTGTATATTTAATGCTTTTTCCCAATTTCACTTTATGATATGAAATAATAAGTATTTTTTATAACGCTTCATATTACAATGTATATTTATTTTCCATAGTTTGAGGAAGGACCTTGGTAGTGGTTGAATACTGTTGTGATTTGTATTTAGAAAAATGTCATGCCATAGTTTAGCTTTAGCTTCATCTAATCTAAGTTGGCATGCCATAAGACTGTACTGTATATAATTTAATATTAAACATTCTGCAGATCTCCACCATTTTGCTGTTGTCTTGCAAGCTTCCTTTGGCACAAACACTATTCATCATTTAGAAGTCACTTTTTTTCATTTTGTTCTTCCAGAACAGTTAATAAAGTCAAGGCTGGTATGCCATTAAGAGTTTGATGTGTGCGTGACTAAGGAGATTATCACACAAGGCTAGAAGAGTGGAATTAAAACAGGATAGTAGTATCTATAGCAGAACCTTATCACACAGCATCATGACTGCCCTGTAGTTGGTGTGTATTCAGACTGTTACTGTGGCATCCCAATTAATTGACATGAAAAGCCCATAAATAGCTCTAAATGCCGCTGTTGTTCCTCTGCTGGCCATAGTATGATAGATCCTTTCATTTCAATTCTGGCATTACAGCACTCAGTGCCAGGAGGGGGCCTGATTCTCCTACTCTTTCCCCCTCCCACTCACTATTCCAAAGCAGGCTAACTCTGTGGCTGTCATTTTTATTTTATATCTTTGCTGTGTTTGTGTATTTACAGCAAAACAATAAAATAAAAATACAGTTGTCCCTTCATATTCACTGGGGCTTGGTTCCAGGATGCCCCCCCCCCATGGATACCGAAATCCGTAAATACTCAAGTCCCATTATATGCAATGGCATAGCAAAATGGTGACCCTTATATAAGATGGCAAAATCAAGGTTTGCTTTTTGGATTATTTTTTTAAAAGAATATTTTCAAGCTGTGAATACTTAAATCTATGGATGCCAAATCCATGGATACGGAGGGACAAACGTGATTTTTAATCATTTTTGCCATAATTACACAAACACAGCAAATGTAAAAACTAAAAAAAGACAGACATGGAGTTAGCCTGCTTTGGAATAGCAAGTGGGAGGGAGAGAGAGGAGGAGAATCAGGCCTCCTCATGACTGCTATAATGCCAGAACTGCAGGGAAGAGACTTATCACTCCAGAGGTGGGGTTCAAAGCAGCACAGTCACATGAAAGAAAAGAAGTATGATAAGAAACATCTTCAAAGCGGTGTGTTCCTGTTTCCTTTCATAACACGATTGCCCTGAGAGACTGTGTGATAATCTCCTAAGTGTTTTTTAGGTCACTGGCTTGGGCTGAAAAAAAAATGGTGGGGGGCTTTGCAGGCTGTCAAATAAGGCTCCAGCGACTTAATGTAAGTTCATGGGCCACACTTTCATGCCTCAGTTACAGAGCATGCCAACATTATGACAGTTTGAGGGACAGGAACTAGCAACACTTGCTGGTTTCTGATATGTTTGGGTTTACATTTTTATTAGATTTATGCACCATCTTTCTCCATGAGTGTGACTGAAGGCAGCTTCCAATCAAACACTAGAAATGTGATTAAACATACAGTTGATGGCCCATTATCTCTGGAAATCTCCCTGTCCCTGGGTGGAATTCCTTTGTAAGTGCTGAGACACTAATCCTCACAGCCCAGAAAAAAACCAAGGAAAATCTATGGATGCTGGCCGTGAAAGCCTTCGACTTTACAATAAGCAGATGCCGTTACACAGGGATTCAGGATCCTAAGGCTGGTGTTTCACCCATAGACTCTGGGTCTGGCAAATGGGGATGAAATCTCAGTTCTCTCTCTACTGCTAACGATGGGAGCACCCACTGAGAAAGCTATTTGTTGTGTCATCTTTATACACCACTAACAAAGACTTCAGTACTGAATCCTATGGGATGGTTTGTCAGCAGAGCAACATAAAAGAATGGACTTGAATCCAAAGTTATAAATTACAAGCAAGGCTTTGAGCTTCTAGACTGAGCACCAGTATCTACATGAATTGCAGGATAATAATAAACCAATTTTAGATCAGGCCAAAGCAAGAGATTGTTATTATGTATAGAGTCTGTGTCAGTGTCTGGATTTTGAAGGCCCTCAGGCAAAGCGTTCTCATATCTTGCGTACTCAACCAAAAAGATATTTATTTATTTATTTTTAGTTAGTTAGTTAGTTATACCCCGCTCTTCAGCCACAAGGCTATCAGAGCGGCTTACAAATTGTTTTAAGCAATAGCTATTTACACATCTAACTGCATTAAACAGCTTCCAATGTGTGTTAGCTAATTATGGCATGCAAAGTCAGAATTCTCTCAGACTGCCTCTCATGGTCTTGACTGTTGCATGTAAAGTGAGAAGGATGGCACTATTAGATGATGGGCCCTTTGCTGATCTTGGGGCCCTGGCCATGTCTCAACCTTGCCACCCTCTGGAGCTGATTCAGCTCAAATATTTGGAAAAGCTTTTGGGGACGCCGCTCTCACGGCCAAGCTCTGTGATACTATAGTTTTGTCCATTTTCTCTCTGTGTGTATGTACGGCTACTCACATCAAAAAGGAATGTCAGTTACATAAAATAATTTGATTCTGTAAAGGTGTCCAAGTTTTTTGCCCTGAGTAACTATACCAGAGGGCCAGGACCAGTTTAAGGAATTTGGGAGGCCCCTACAATGCTTTATTTTGGGGGGCCCATATGTTTATCTCAGGTCAATGTCACCTAATTCAACCCAAGCTATTCACAGTACAGGATATTCAGATTATTACTAATGTTTTTGCAAGACCAGTTTAAGGAATTTGCCCCCCCCCCCACAATGCTTTATTTTGGGGGGCCCATATGTTTATCTCAGGTCAATGTAACCTAATTCAACCTAAGCTATTCCCAGTACAGGATATTCAGATTATTATTAATAATGTTTTTGCAGTACACATGATCGATCTTCCAAACACCATATTTTTGTATTTTTTTTTACCATGTAGACAGCCCCTGCATTAGGTGTCTTATCTACTGCTAGGCTGTTTTGCGCTATCAGGGCTATGGAGTCAATCCACCAAACCTTCAACTCTGATTCCAACTCCTGTGTTTTTCTACTGTTTGACTCCAGCTCCAACTCCTTCATAAATGACAACAATACATTAATGAGTAATAACATATTACTGTAGTAAAATGGCTTTTAATCACTACCATATGAATGATCAGGCTACTTAGATTGATTGAACATAAAAGATCTTTATTAGATTAAAAATTTTAAACAAGAAAAGTTGCCTAAATTCCTACGAAAACAAATTTGCTTTAAACTAGGCATTTATTATTATAGTTTTTTTTTTAAGCTGGAGTTGGAGTCAGCACATTTCTATTGTCTTTGACTTCACCCGAAATTGCTTTCGACTCTGACTCCACAGCTCTGTGTGTGATCATTAATGGGTTTGTGATTGGCCTACATTAACATAATAATCACTGCCATTATAAGTACTTTCAAGATCTAAATTCATTCTCATTTCACTGTCAGCATCCCACCAACATCCACGTACACTGTACAGGTGTGCCTCACTTTAAGGTGCTTTGCTTTAGAGTACTTCGTTAGTACAGTGCTTTTCAAATATACAGTACAGCTCAGTCTGTTTACAGCATTGTGTCTCAGGTTGTATTCTGGCAGTTTTTTAATTTATAATTTATTTTTGCATCTTATTTTTTTTAGGCCTAGTGCTTTTGTGCACTTAATAAATGATAGTGTGTGTATATATATATATATATATGTATATATATATATATATATATATATATATAGGCTTTTATATGCATTGGCAAACAGGAGAAAAAAGAGGCTGTAATTAATAACTTTGCAGTGATAATTCACTTTACAGTGGTGATCTGGAAATTAACCTACCATATTAGCAAGGCATGCCTCTATATTTAGACCTGAAGCTCTAGATTGGAGTGGGAATAATGCAGCTCTCCAAGTCTTGCTGATCTGTAGCTCCCAGCATTTCTGATCATTGTCTCTGCTGGCTACTGGGACTTGCAGCTCAACCAACATCCAGAGGGCCTCATGATTCCCACTTCTGCTGTAAATTATGCTTCATCTCTCTAAAGAAGCAGGCTGTAGTCCTGAAAAGCTAATGTTATACAGGTTGAATCTCCCTTATCCAAAACACTTGGGACCAGAAGTATTTTGGATTTTGGAATCTTTCAGACTTTGGAATAATTGCATACTGTATAAATAATTAGATATCTTGTAGACGGAACCAAAGTCGAATAATGAAATTCATTTATGTTTCATATATACTTTATACACATAGCATAGCCTAAAGGTAATTTTATACATAATATTTTTAATAATTTTGTGCATGAAACAAAGTTGGTGAAGATTGAACCATCAGAAAGAAAGGTATCACTGTCTCAGCCACTCATGTAGACAAGTTTGGATTTTGGAACATTTTGGATTTCAGAATTCCAGATAAGGGACTCAACCTGTAATAAATCTGTTAGTGTTAAAGATATCACAGGGCTACTTGTTTTTAGTTGCAACATGCTAACATAGCATCCAAATTGGAAGTCTCTAATGGACTGTAACCTCCTATGTACAGTTGTCCCTCCATATCCATGGATTTGGTATATACGGATTTAAGTATTCACGGCTTGAAAATATTATTTAAAAAATAATAATCCAAAAAGCAAACCTTGATTTTGCCATCTTATATAAGGGACGCCATTTTGCTATGCCACTGCATATAATGGGACTTGAGTATTCACAGATTTTGGTATCCATGGGAGTCCTGGAACTGAACCCCAACAAATGTGAAGGGACAACTGTATATGTTTCTGCTTGTGCCCCACTTGAAGTGCCCCTTAATCCCGATATTCAATTGGTGGCTGCTCATGAGCAGGCCTTTTCTGCAGTAGTCCACAAACTGTGGAATGGCCTCTTTGGAAAGATCCAGTTTGGTGCTATCCATGTTAACTTTTTGGTGCCAGGCAAATATGTTTTCATTCTCACAAGCCTTTTAAAAATGTTGAAGCTTTGTTTTAAAACTGTCTTTCTTTGTGCCACTGTGGTATTTATTTGATATTTATCATCTGATTTGAATACCTTCTTTTTACTGCTGCTTTTGATTACATTAAATGATGTTTCTTTGTTTTATTATTGGATTTATAGCAAGATCTATATGTTTTCATATATACAGTATGTCATCCTAAGCACTTTGATTGTAGAAGAATTTATAACCAAATGAAACAAATAAATTATTCATTTTTCCAGATGGTCTCTAGAAACAAAGCCCATGAAGTTTCCATATCCTACTTTTTAGGTACAGTGTATGGTTTCTAAGTCTGTCACTTCTGCAGTGCCTTACATACATCAGGAATGCAATTTACATTAGAAATGAAGTGCCCACCACTTTTTATTGGATTTACTAGCGGCAGACATAATGAAGATAACAGCACTTTGAAAATGAGGGGTCATCAGAGGTGAGGACATAGATTTCAAGATACATGAGTTATCATTGAAAGTTTTCTGATGGTACCTGACACTGTAGGTAACAGCAGCAACTAAACTTTGTGTAATCTGAATCACTATTATTATTTCCTGTAGTACAGTTGTTTAATATCTGTTATGATGAGTACCTAGGAATTTCTCCTGGGCATCTGAGGCACTCCTATCTCATTGTTCCCATACACTTGATTGCTGATTTGTTGTTCCTTGCATTTCTCAGGCTAGCTAGAGATAGAATTGAGATCAAGTGGGATGCTAATTACTAGGCCTCTTCTTATACAAGTCCTTATGAAAAACTGCATTAATTTATGCTTTCAGATATTCACTGCCTAGATTAACTGCTGCCGCTGCGATGGAACCCAGGCAACTGGGTGTGAGGTCTACCTGGCATTTGGGGGGGAGTTTTTTTTTTTAACGGTGTATAGTACGCCAGGTCCAGCTAGTAGTAATGCTCTTATCAGGGAACCATAACCATAAGGATGATCAAAGAGACCCACATCAATATCTATCTAGTGTGTCTGGCCACAAAGAAACATAAGGCAAGAATAGTAAACAAAGTGACAGTCAGCCCATAGGACAAACAGAACAGATGACACTTGATGGCAGTATCTTTTTTAGTCTGCTGGCTATTTATTATTTTTTTTTTAAATGTGATTTTAGGTTAGTTGTTTTTAATTTATATTGATTTAATATCTTTTTATGGGGGAGGGTGGGGTGGGTGGTGTTTAGGGATTTTAATCTGTATTTGTATTTTAATTTTTGTAAGCTGCCCCGATTGTTTTTAACAGAGGGGCGGGGTATAAATAAATTATTATTATTATTAGTAGTAGTAGTAGTAGTAGTATCATATAACCAACCTTAAGTACATAGGCTCTTGAAGGTCTTATGTTTGGGCTTAATGAAAAGGGGAATAGGGAGGAGACACTGCCCACTAGCTTAGCCTCTTCTGGCATTTGTAGTACCCTATAGATGTTAGACATCTCCACCAGGTATGCTGGTTTCAGGTAATAGGAGCTGCATTCCAACATTGTGTGTGTGTGGGAACCAGATTGGGGGCTACCAAACTCTTTCGCATGAAATTGTCACAGCCCCTTCTGGGAAAGTTCTGCTTATCATCTGGTTACCCAAACACAATATTATAAACATTTGAACAATTAAATGTACAAATGACTATTAGATATTTATTCCATGAAAACAATTCACAGTAGATATGGATTGAAGGGATATCCTGAGCTTTTCTTGAAAGTTGTCACTATTTACATTAGTTGAAAAGACTTCCTTTCCTGTAGAGTGCCTCTACACTGTAGAAATAATGCAGTTTGACAGTACAGTACTTTTACTGCCATGGCTCTATCCTACACAATCCTGGAGCACTCTTTGGCAGAGAAAGCTAAAGACTTTGTGAAATGACAGATCCCAGGATTTGATAGGATGGAACTACATCACTTAAAGTGGTGTCAAACTGCATGATTTCTACAGTATAGATGCACCCATAGGGGTTCTCTAGATGAGGTGATATAATGCTGATTGCTGCACATTAATGCAAATTCACAGCAGCGTTTATTTGTCTCCATGTCCTTTGGCAAAATTGCTGGTATGTGAAGCTATCTGTGTTTGAAGTGCTCGTGCAGCCATGCCTGCGAATCAAGATGGTGGCCAAGAGTGAATTACTCATGCTTTTATTCTCAATAACTGCAAATCAGAGGTGTGCAAGTGCAACCTTTGACTTAAAAAAGTTGTTTGGTCGCCTCAGTGCAGTGAAAATGTGCACAATCAGCAACACAAAACTCCAAAATGGTGTGTCTGGTCACTTTCAGTGATGGCAAGCCCGCCCCCCTCCCAACATCTGATAAAATCAGCTTTCCATTTCTGCCCTTGCTGAGAATGCGCTGTGATGCAAATTGTTTGTCCAAACGAGCGGTAATGTACATTTCCACACATTATTTTAAAAACCTCAAGAAATGCCACAAAGGCTTCTCCCTGCAGTTTTTGGAGGTTTTGGCCCCCTTCCTTCTGAAAACTCAAATCTTGGTCGGATCGTGTTGGGACAAAAGGTATTCTCTGTGAATTCTATTAGGATTATTTTCACTGTCTAGACAACCCCTTAGTCAAATAGCAACTAGAACCCATTTAGTATTAGTTGGGGAAAAGGCTTATTCTGTCAAGCTAGGGTTTTTTCCCCAAATCTTACTTTAACAGGAAAGTGGGGGTTAGGGCCATTGCACAGGTTAGGTGATGCATTTTTGTAAGGTGCACATGAAATGTGTGTGTGTGTGTGTGTGTGTGTGTAAAAACATCTACATATATTCATATTTTTATAATATATGTAAGCATTTTTATAATATATGTAAGCATTTTTATAATATATGTAAGCATGCAATTAGAAGGAGCCACAACTGCTTTTAATCCATTGGTACCTGTATCTTTTTGATATCTTTGGTGGTCATGTTATAGATTTTTTAAAATTTTATAGGCACTATTTTGGGGTTTCTTCTGGATCAAAAGGTAAGATAGAAATTAAATCAGATAAATAAATAATTAGCAAACACATATTTGTTGTGCATAGATGAATGTTTCTAAGGAGATTTTCAGACAGGCAAAAATCTCCCCTTGCCGCGCGAGCAGCCTCCCGAAACTGCTGCGCGGCAAGGGTCTTTTTCGGACCGCGCTGTGCCTGTGGCGAAACCGTCCGTGTCACTTCCGTGAAGCTTGGGACGGCTCCGCGTCATATTTCAAGCACGGGCAGCCTCCGTGATTGAAATATGGCGCGGAGCCGTCCCAAGCTTCACGGAAGTGACACGGACGGTTTCGCCACAGGCACAGCGCGGTCCGAAAAAGACCCTTGCCGCGCAGCAGTTTCGGGAGGCTGCTCGCGCGGCAAGGAGAGATTTTTGCCTGTCTGAAAATCTCCTAAGACTTGCCCTCTTTTCTGGGCTGAAATTAATAGTACAGATCCCCTGAAAGAGGGTGTGTACCTATTCATATTCATAGGTACACTTCACTCTTACATATCCCCCAAACATATATATTCTGCCTTTTCTCAGAATAATAGGCATCTTCCTTGGAAATATTATTTTGCCTTCTGGCCTCTGGGACTTATTTTTCCTACCTTAGGAACAGGGTGAGTTCTCTGGTCACACTGTGGTTCTCCCACAATTGCTAGTTGTGACATGGGCTGTGTTAAGGAATCCCAGTGGAATCTTATCCTTCCTTTATGGAGGTATCAATCCCCATATATTGATGGAGCCAAGGGGCTCACAGGCTTACAACTGGCATAGAGATGGGTGATACAGCTGCTTAATTTATTGAGACACACTTCAAGTCTTCCTAACCATGCCAATTTTGAGATTGCTGACAGATATGCCATGTTTTTGTGGGAAGATGCAAAACATCTTGTGTTTATGGTAATATTAAAAATGTAATATACAAAGTCCCAGGTACAGGGAGAAAGTTGTCATCTCTTCTAGTTATACCAAAGTGTGGGTAACTGTTGCCCACAAGTTTTGCTCTAGACAGCATAGCCAGGAATGTGGGAACTGTGGTCCAACAACTTTTGGAGGGACACAATTGCCTGCCCTTGAATTATCCCAACAGACAGGGAGAGCCACTGCTCCAAATGCAGCATAGTATCTTCTCTCTTCTGGAAATATTATTGTTCCCTTTTGTGTGCTTCCAGAAGATCAGAGTCCCTGTGGCCTTATGATGAAAACAATGGAAGATTTTGATTTTTCCTTGGGGTGCATGGTAAGGATTGTTCATGTTTTCACTCATTTCCAAATTAAAATGCCCATTTAATTACAAAGCCTTGAGTAAAACATCATTTCCCAGTTTAACACACTTGCCAGTATGGTTGCAAAGGGAAAAACGAATGGGGATATACATTTACTATACTGTGCTGTGGGCCATTGGAAAGAAATAAAGATAAATAAATTATGCAGGAAGGCATAGATGCGAGTCAGCTGTGTGTCCACAAAACGGAACATGAAAAGTAGCCATAAGGGGCCTCTTGGAACAGGAAACACCACAGGCTAGGAGAGTAAGAATGGAAAACAGCACACATACTCTCTCCAGTTTCAATCTTCTAACCGCCTTGGTTGCTTTCAGTATCAGATCTTTGCATGGTAGATAGCCTTTATCTTTTAAACTTTTAACCTACTTGTAGCTCTTTGTGAACACTATAGTTGTGGTAGTTTGTCTATGTCCTCAGCCTTATCTGGGGATCCTATGTGCTCTGTGAGTTAGTGTAGAGTCACGGCAGCCTCCATGTTGCAGCAGTGATGCCCTAGAATCTCTTTTCTAGGAGCCATATGTAGTTGTGGGTTCCTGTGGACCGGCAGGAAAATTGGCCAATCAGGTTGGCTGGGACTGGTCATCCATGGAGTCTTCTGTCTAGTGGGGAAGCATGCAAGTAGCTTTCCTAGCATGCAGCCCCCAGTTTGCCTTTGACTTTGCCCCCCCGGGAGGTCTGACATTGGTGGCAAATTATTGTTTTGATTGTGTTGTAATATTTCTTTAACAGTGTTTGTGTTTTGTCACAACTCTGGCACTTTGAGCTTGAGGCAGGAATGCACTCTGGAACATGCTCAGCTTAAGGTGCTAAGAGGCTGCCTTTGGTGACAGGGAAGTCACCCAGTGGCTTTCATGCATGTGAATTTCATTTCTGAAAATCCTTGAATCCCTCTAGCAGGTAGATCAGGGCTGGAGGCTGGGCTTTAATCATTCAGCAGGCAGGTATACCAAAGTCTGGATCCATGCCCCATGCTGGGCTAAGCCTCTTCAGCTGTAACCAATAAAGTTGTGACTTTATATATTCTAAATTGTGGTTATGCCTGTTTGACTGTGCTCTGCCCCACCTTCACTGTTGGGGCTACAATCTAGAATCAGAGTTTGAAGAGACCACAAGATTTCTTCACACTCTCACTTCCTGTCTTCTGAGACTCCCTGGGGCATCCGCTGAAAACAATGCCTGCCCACCTGCCATGGATTACCATCAAGGTGCTGTTTACACCAGTGGTCCCTGATATAGCATCCCCAGATCTTGTGTGAATTTTTAAGTCCTGGAAGCTTCAGTCAGCATGGCCAATGGTCAGGAATTCTGGAAGTTGTAGTGCAACAATACTTGGAGACCCAAGACTGAAGATCACTGGTTTATACCCAGCAATGTTGTTTGGCCTACAACTACACATATGAAGCCAACTGTAGTGATCATTCCTGCATGGGTGTATTTAAGGGATCCATGGAAAGGACAAAAAGCAACTGGTACTGTTCATATGGTTGTTGACATTTAAATGTTGTAGGAGTTCTCTGGAATGAACTTACAGAACAGATCTCCCTTGATGGTCATGTTCTGCCCCAAAGAAGTGTATAGCAAGGGTTATGGTCTATGCATTTTCATTTTAGACAGAATGCTGGCTAAGCTTGCTAAGCCTCATTGTTGCAGGTATATGACAATTTGAGTGTACCAGTCTGCCTATTTCAGTTTTTTAAAAAAAAACTACAAATTTTATTTATTTATATTAAACCATATAGGTTACTCCTCTGGAAAATAGCTTCCTGACATTTCATATAAAACATTTTTCGCTCTTGTTCCATCTGCTTCCCATGTGAATGCCATTGCTGGTGTAGCCCAGAGGACACCATACAGAAGGTAAAGGACATCTGTGGGCCTGTCAGGAGCTCGGGATTTGGCAGCATTTCACAGGCAGCAGCTGATGGATGTCACAGCCCTTCCTCATCCCACAGGTTCTAAACAAACATTCCAGTGGGCTCTGGAAGGAAAATATTGTCTCCAGCTCCCATGAAGCCATTGGCCCTTAGAGCCTTATCACAAAAGGAAAGGGAAGCGGCAGTAAAGCCTGAGAGTAACGCATCCTGCCTTCCCTTATTGCATGACATCTGCATGGTTCAGCTGTTCTCCCATTCTAGTCTCATGGGAGACAGTAGTAAACGCAAGTCTTTTTGCTAATTGGAAAAATCCATTACCAAAAAGACTCGCCTTTACCATCGTCTCCCATGGGACCGGAACAGGAGAACAGCTGAACCACACTGATGTCATGCGATAATGCAAGGTGGGATGCGCTACCCTCAGGCTTTACTTCCCCTTCCCTTCCCTTCCCTCATGGGATAAGTCCCTTAGTGGAGCCAGCCTCCACCTCATTCATCATTCTTATCAGTGTTCTCTGGCAGACATTTCACATAAGACTTTAAAAACAACTTATTAATCACATATAGTGTGATTTTTGAAAACGCTCAATATTTTACATTTGAAACTAATAGCAGGGGTTCGGAATAGAGCATCAAGCTTGCTCATCCAGTTGCTTAAGTCATGAGAAAATAACAGTTTCTTTATTTAACTTCTTAAACACATCGAGAGAAGAAAATACATAAAAGAATTCTTTAGTGAGGGAATACCAGGTGAGTTGGCACAACCAACGAAGAAGGTTTTACTACAGGTGATGACTGATGAGTCCTCAACCTGAACAGTTGGAACATGGATCATGGCCTGAAATTTTCAGCAGCTATAGTTGTTCCTATGTGGAACAACTACAAGGTCAATCCCACTTTAGGTGATGTTTTTGAAGTCAATTTGCAGTGGAAATAGACTCTTATTTCATGAACAGTTTCCAGTAGTAGGCAAGTACTGTAAATTTTTGACAGACCTAATTTAAGAAGCTTACTTCTGATTGTCATTACTCCTGCTGTTTCACAACCAAGTGTTTCAGTGTTCATGCAAATCTAGTCAAAACTGCATCACCTCACACTAGAGGAAGGTGTCAGCAGTCTAAAGATAACCCTGAAGTTTGCAAGCATACGAAAATTTGCAACCAACTCTGGGGAATGGATGGGGATGGGAAAGTAAAAGGAAGACACATACATCTATAAAGAAAACCATCTAATTGTCTGGATAAATATTGGTGCGAAAAAGCTATGTCAAGATTACCCAGAGGCTGAGGAAGAGCTTCCCATAGAAATCAATGGAGAAATTCAAAAGTTTCTGATTAGTTGGGGTTGGAATAAGTATGTCCTTCCTGTCGTCTGACCACTCTGCCCCTAATGAAAAAAATGGAGCAAACCACACTCACCCGCACAATCTCAGACCAATAAGGACTAAGTATACTCAGTTGACAAGAAATGTTGACCAAAGGAAGTGGAGGGAGAAAAGGAAAACTGACAGGAGAAGCACTGGAATGGAGCAGCGGGACCCTGAACACTAGTGCTCCACACTGCAGCATTTTGTTACAGAGACTCAGTTGTTTTTACTTTTTGTCATTGTCTGTAAACTGTCTTGGTATTTTACAATTCTTGTCTTATTTATTTTTTGCAACAAGATGGGTTCTGTTAAGTCAGAAATGCCTGTGTTCCAAGCAGAAGAGATTTCTTGTTGGGTTTCTAGTCATCAGGCAGTAGATAAAGAGACAAGAACCTTGCCCCCACCCCACCCAATGATGTCAGCTTTGTCTGAGTATGGAATGCACAAGCTTTGTGCCCCCCCCCCATCCTCAGGTATTTGGGGAAAAACATAATATGATACAACCTTAATGTAACATTGCACCACTCTATTACAGGTTGTGTTACAACCTTAATGTAACATTGCATCACTCTATTACAGGTTGAAGCAGAAACTCTAGTACACAGTCTTCACAGATGCTTGCTTGTCCTAGAACATCACTGACCATACTTGCTTCTGTGGGGGAGTCTAGTCAAGCTGTGCCTCTTCCTCCTGGAGAAAAACAAAAAGAAGCATGTGTGCCTTTACCAGGCCTTATCCTGACAGTGCTGGTACAGCAGGCTATAGTGCAGCAAATAAATTACCTGACATTCCAGCTGGGTTGGTGGATTTTCCTGCTGGTTCCAACAGCAAGGGCCCAGGAGATAGATAAACTGATTGTTATCACAGAGGTAAAACTCTCAGAGCCTGTTCTTAGTCACATCCAGCAAGGTGTGTCACAGTGCTATATTAAACATGGCAGTGTTGGGCTGGAGAGAAGTATGCCATAGAGAAAAAAATGTTCAGGTTTTTTCGTTGTCCAATCACAGGAAGGGTAGCAGCCTTCCCCAAGAGTGATTGCCTTAGACACTCTGGAAAATACGATAGCACTATGAGTAAATTCACCTGTATGTTTTATTCTTCTTGTTGCCATTCAATGCCTTGAAGAAAGTTTGTTGGGAAACAACATGAAGCAAGCTCAGGCTTGAATGTTTACACTTCCTGCATGCGTTTTAATAGTACTGTTTTAGTTAATCAATTCTTGTTTGCTTTAAATTGTTTCCAGGTTTTTTGTGAACTCTTTCCAAGGGTGACTTAGCCTGCCACTGGAAATAATGTACTGCTTCTCTTTATTTCATCATACCCCCAAACCTGCTATAGTTTTCATCTACGAGTGACAACTAGAACATTCTTGTAAAAACATTAGGCTAAATGCAATTGCTACTCCCAACTAGAAAGGACCCATTGAATCCATGGGATCTTGTTAAGTCAACACTTATGAAAGTTCCAATGATTTAATGAGTCTACTCTAGTTGGGACAAACAGTTGGATTTAGTCCAGGGATGGGAGATGCACAGCTCTCCAGATGTTGTAGATCTGCAGGACCCAGCAGCCCAGCCCACTTAGCCAATAGTGAAGAATGTTGCAAGTTCCAAGTTCACCAGCATCTGGAGGGCTACGCAGTTCTCAGCCCAATTAGATTATAAATAGTTAGCTGACAACAATTGTCTTCTATGGCTCTGTGTTTTGTTTTAGTTTATGTTTTAAAAAAGTTTATTGAATGCTAAGGATCCTTGTAACAACATCAATTTATTCCACAATAAACGCAATTTTGGTTCTCTTTTTTTCAATCTGCCAAACTTCCTGCAAGGCTCCAGTTTTCATACAGATATAGGACATTTTCAGATGCCTCTTGCTGCGCAAGCAGCCTCCAGAGCAGTAACGAGGCTGCTGCGCGGCAAGGGGTCCATTTTGGACGATGCCGTTTCTCTGTCGGCATCGTCCGTGACTGTTGCGGCTAGCATTGAAGGGCTATTTTTTACTTACGAACAACTTCCGTGAGTGAAAAATAGTGCAGCCGCCTTCAATGCTAGCCACAACAGTCACGGACGATGCCGACAGAGAAACGTCGTCGTCCAAAATGGACCCCTTGCCACACATCAGCCTCGTTACTGCTCTAGAGGCTGCTTGTGCGGCAAGAGGCGTCTGAAAATGTCCATACTGTGCTTTTCAAGTACACACACTTAAAAAAAAAAAAAAACCCTAAAGTCCCATGGTGGTTTGAAATCTGAAAAACAACATCCCAAGAAATAGAAAAGATAAAATTATTTTTCATTCTTTGCAGTTTTAGAAAGAGTGGAATATACAATCAATTACAATACAACATTAAGAAAAACAAAAATGACACTAGAGAAATGATCTAATATTAACCTCTTTCTCCATGCATAACTTCATCCTAACCCTATGAGTGTATTCCTTTCCAAAACACAAAGATTTGTTGCCATGTTGTATTCCATGCATTCTGAAGCCACTCTTTTGATTCTAGCACAGCCAATTACATATCCCCTCCCCCAAAAGAGAACTGATTTAGAATGCAAATTTTTGTGCACATTCATTGTGAAATCCTATTGAATAACTGGGGCAAACCTCCAGATAAGTTAGCCGTAGGACTGCAGTCATGTATGCAGCACAATACTACTTGTATTTGATTGGAAGAAATTATCTCTATATTAACTGGGTTTTCCTTAAAGATAAGGGTGCACAAGACGATAGCCTAATAGGACAAACCAGTGCATATTTGCGCTCTTAACTCCAGATAAGTTTGTGTAAATATGCAGCCTTAGCTATCAGTTTGAATTGGAGAATGGCTACCGTGTATGGCAGTCTAATTGTTAACTTTAACATGGTACCAGCAATGGATTTGATTTCTCCACCAAACTTTTTTTAAAAAATGTGTAAGGATTTATCATCTCAAAGTCTTAGAATAGCACTAGCTGGACCTGGCGTACCATATGCCATTAAAAAACTCTTCCTCCTGCCTCCCTCTGCTTGTTCTGCCCCCCTCCCCCTCCACTTGTTCTGCCCCCTGTCACCCTCCCCTCTGCTTGTTCTGCTCCCTGCCACCCCCTCTGCTTGTTCTCCCCCCTGCCACTCCCCTCCGCTTGTTCTGCCCCCTGTCATCCCCTCCACTTGTTCTGCCCCCTGCCACCCTCACCTCTGCTTGTTCTGCTCCCTGCCACCCTCCCCCTCTGCTTGTTCTGCCCCCTCCCCTCCTTGTGTTCTGCCCCCTGCCACTCCCCCTCTCCACTTGTTCTTCCCCCCTTCCCCCCTCTGCTTATTCTGCCCCCTGTCACCCCCTCCACTTGTTCTGCCCCCTGCCACCCTCCCCCTCTGCTTGTTCTGCCCCCTGCCCCCTCCCCTCCTTGTGTTCTGCCCCTGCCACTCCCCCTCTCCACTTGTTCTTCCCCCCTGCCCCCCTCTGCTTATTCTGCCCCCTGTCACCCCCTCCACTTGTTCTGCCCACCCCACCCCCTCCACTTGGTCTGCCCCTGCCACCCCCCTCCACTTGTTCTGCCCCCTGCCACCCCCCTCTGCTTGTTCTGCCCCCTGCCACCCCCTCTGCTTGTTCTGCCCCCCGCCACCCCCTCCACTTGTTCTGCCCCCTGCCACCCTCCCCTCTGCTTGTTCTTCCCCCTGCCACTCCCCCTCTGCCTGTTCTGCCCTCTACCACCCCCCTCAGCTTGTTCTGCTCCCTGCCACCCTCTCCTGCACTTGTTCTGCCCCCTGCCACTTTCCCCTCTGCTTATTCTGCCCCTTGTCACCCCCTTCACTTGTTCTGCCCCCTGCCACCCTCCCCTCTGCTTGTTCTGCCCCCCGCCACCCCCTCCACTTGTTCTGCCCCCAACCACCCCCTCCGCTTGTTCTGCCCCCTGCCACCCCCCTCTGCTTGTTCTGCCCCCTGCCACCCCCTCTGCTTGTTCTGCCCCCCCACCCCCTCCACTTGTTCTGCCCCCTGCCACCCTCCCCTCTGCTTGTTCTGCCCCCTGCCACTCCCCCTCTGCCTGTTCTGCCCTCTGCCACCCCCCTCAGCTTGTTCTGCTCCCTGCCACCCTCCCCTGCATTGTTCTGCCCCCTGCCACTTTCCCCTCTGCTTTTTCTTCCCCCTGCCACTACCCCTCTGCTCGTTCTGCCCCTTGGCCCCCACCCCCTGCACCCAAGCACACACCACATCCAACCCCATGGTACTCCCTCTCCCTCTCCGGTGGCCATGTTTGAAATCTACATGGTCCTGCCCCCAGTGTGCTGACTGGCTGCACAACAGACCTGTGATTGGTTGGTCAGGTCCCTAAGCAGCAAATCAGCACACTGGAAATGGCAACATACCCAAGAGAATTATATTTACAGATACTGAATTTCTGGAAACCCCACAAGAAAACTCTATTTTTCCAAGGCATTTTGTGTGATACATCTGCCAGAGCTCTGCATTCTTGCTAATGAAATTCAGGGTGTTTTAATAGGGCAGTGACTGCTTCTGGCTTTGTGGATGGATAATTAACTCGTAATGGTCTTGGACCAAATATTTATCCTGACATCAGTGAGTCTTTCTACCATACTTAGGGTATGATAAACAAAGCATATTTGCTGACAGGCTACAAAAGTCAGCAAGCCCAGGGGCACCACTTCTACTTCCTATTCCTAATGTCTGAGAGTCGCCAATTTATAAACCATATAACTACTCTCCGTCTGCTGAGCAAATTGGGCTGTCTAACTAAATGTGATATTCTGAGCCCTTATGTACAATTATAGATTTATATTTTTCATTATTTGCTGGTGAAAAATAGTTTTCTTCTTTGTGTCTCTATAATGTGTCAAGTAGGCTTGGCAGAAGTCCTGCCTTATCTTCTCTTCTATGCATGCTCAGTTGTGCCATTCAGTTGTGCCAATACTACTCAGTTTCTCTCTGTCTGCTATAAGAGCAACACTGCATGGAGTGTTCTCATGCCTCTTTCACTGAGTAATTTCTTTTCCCTCCGTATTATTTTATTTTTTCCTATTAGTCTCCCATCCTTAACTTGTCTTTCTTTTGTTCTTTTTCTTCTGTTGAAAAAAAAAACAGCTTTTGTTTCTCATCAGGGTTCCAGCTTATTCCCCACCTTTTTCTTTATGGTCTCTTAGGCCCGCTTTAAATTCATCTCGTCTTGTGATTGGAAAGTACCTTTCTCTGATGGCTACTCTCAATGCTTATTTTGTTTGAGTGAAGGACACTTTATTCAACAGTAACACATTGGCTGTGGATTTCCCACATAAACTCTCAAGAACAGAATCTCTTCCTTGAAGTTATACTGTTGTGAACAGCCCATGAAGGTCACTGATCAAGCTGCTCTGAATAAAATCGCTTCACTCAGCATCTGTAAGGCTCCTGTATTGTTTCAAAATAAATCTTCAAAATTGTTGGCTGTAACTTCAACTGAGTTAATGGTTTTGGCCACAGATCCGTCTTCAGTACCATCTGCCACCAATCTGGCTTCTCAGCCTCTCTCACAACCATGCCCATCGGTCCGAAGGGACTTCTTCAGATGACAAACACATGTTATTACAGAGTCTGGTGGAATATTTAAATGAATAATTTTTGAAACACTTAATATATCTGTATTTATAGCTACCCCTGTAGGCCACACTGTATTTTCACATGTAGATAATGTGTATAAAGCTTACAAACCTCTCACAACAACCCTTGCTGTCTGTATACATTGTTCTACTTTTAGGGCCACACACCCCAAAATAGAAGAAATTGGTGGAGCAAAAAGAAATGTTGCCATCTCCACTCCCCATGCTTCCTTGTCCAAATCAACTAAGGAGATGTGTTGGAGATATGGAAACTGGTGTCTGCTTACCTATCACTTGATGTATCCAAACAATAGGCATAAATCGGATCCATGTCCAATATTCTTCCAGTTCTAAATACTGCCCATCTGCATCTCATTGCATGAAATGGGAACTCAGATGAACCTCTGAATGTGCATCTCAGTGCAGATGAAGAAATGCATCTAGGGAGATTATCACACGAGTTTAATAATCTGGGACAGGGACGCCACAGGATCACAAAAGGGCTTCCTTTTCAGGCATCGTCGTCCCTGTCCTGTTCTGCCTCTGTGCTGTTTTTGTTTCTTTCCATTTCTTTTTATTGATGGGCAAAGCCGTCAATAGATTGGCCGTTCCATTTCAGTAGTGGAATCATTGGTGAGCGAAAAGGCACCCTGTTCCTGTGGCGCGATCTGGGAGATCTGTGCCAAATACTTCCAGTGGTGATTGCTACATCCAGGTAAGTGACAGCCTTTTTTGTATCCTCCCCTATTTACTTTTTTTTAGTGTGTTTAGGTACTTGGTTTAATTTATTGATGTTCATCTTGAGTTTTATTTTTGTATCTCCTATGCGATGCCAGCCTCCCTGTAAGGTCAGTATAGAACACTTGCAGTGGAGATCCGGACATCCAGGTAAGTGACACCCTTTTTTTGTACCCTCCACTTTTTAACTTAGTTTTTTTAGTGTGTTTATGTACTTGGATTAATTTTTTTATGTTTATTTTTAGTTTTATTTTTATTTCCAATACAACGCCGGCCTTCCTGTAAGGTCCCGTAGGGTCTGTACAGAACACTTGTGGTGGCAATCAGGACATCCAGGTAAGTGACACCCTTTTTTGTACCTTCCCCTGTTTACTTGTTTTTTTTAGAGTGTTTTTGTGGTTGCTGTCACTTCTTACCTTTTATTTAAATTTTTGAATTTCTTGCACGATCGTTCTCTCACAAGAATGGCCAGAATTTGCTTTCCAGGAAGTGAATGAGGCTCTGTGAGAGCTCCATTCATGCCTGGGCTGCCCCGGGGGAGGGGGCACATTTGATCGTGTTAAAAAAGTAGGTGTCTGAATTTTTTCCCCTTTTATTCCGTGACAGGGACAGGAGCGGAGGGGGGTTATTTAGAAGGTGAGATGGGGACTCTCCGTCTGATAATCTCCTAGATGTTCATTTTATTTGAAGCTTTGCATTTGCATGCATATTGATTCTGGTTTCTTAACTGGAAGGGAGCCTCTTCTCCAATGTCAATACATCCCTGCGCTCCACTCTTTTGCCCTTGCCTTTTCTTTGCCTTAGCTACGTATTTCCCATCTAGGTGTTCTATCACTTGTGTTCTTTTCTGTCTCTGCCTTCCTTCTCATTGATCTTTCTGAACAGTTTTAAGCACAACGGTCAGGTAAGAGAATGGCAATGGGAGGACTTCCACTGGAGGAGTGGAGAGGTTGAATTCCCGAGGGATTCCCGTTGCAGACCCTAATCTCATCTATCTTATCTCCTTTATACTGCATCTTTCTCACCAAAATGGGACTCAAGGTTTCTAACAGCAAAATGAATAAAAACAAGTTTAGTTTAAAGCCTAATGTCAAATAGCAATTAGAAACAGACCCTTAATGGGAAAAAGACAGCACTTGTCCAGATTAAAAGCTCCCTTTACAATTATGCACATTGGCTCCCAAAGGCCCACCTGAATGATGATGATGATGATAATATATCTGCCTACTGGCAGAAGGACAATAAAGAAAGAAGCCACTCTAGCCTCCCTTGCTAAAGCATTTCATAGCCTAGGAGTGGCTACTGAGAAAGCCCTCTAGACTTACCTATAAACTGGGCACACCACCACATTCTGTCTGTGCAAGAAATAAGTACTGTAACTTCTGTAATTGTAGGGGTGCAGTACAAACAGACATACTGATTCACTATTGCAAAGTCACACAGAGTCCCACTTCTCCTATATTTTTCTGCTGCTCTTAATTTTGCTGAGCTTTGCTTGGCAAGCTTTTGTCCTGCTTTAATTCTGTAAATAAAGAGAGAGCAGACTGTCCCAAGAGCTCATTTTAGAAAAAAACATTGGCATCTACTGTTCTAAGAAAGTACATGCTGCATCTCTCTAATATCCTGTTAAGGACAATAAAGAAAAATTCTTTCTCAGGTTTATTTATTTTCTTATTAGGGTCTAGCTTTCTTTCTCACACTGTCTGTCTGTCCGTCTGTCCATCCATACATCCGTCCATACATCCACCCACCCACAATATATTTTAATTACAGAATATAATGAATACAAAAAGACAGTGGTATTCATATTGACATCAAGGGCGTTATCTATTTACCATGTCTTGACCCTGTCTTAGAGCCCCACAGTTCTAACAATGCAGGGTTTTTGCTCCATTTTGCCCCCGGGCAGTCCTGACAATGCCCAGGGCAAAGACATGGGGGAGATGGGGTAAATCCCATTAAACCATTATATTAAAATACCCAGGAAAAACTGCCTCAGCTGGAAAAACAGGAGCCCATACCAGCAGGCAGGCCTGTTGCTGCCAACTTCATTGTACTCTCTGAAGCCAGGAAGGAGTCCCAAAGCATGTGACTAAGGCTGGTCACATGCAGGGGACCTTGATCATGTGCTGTGGGCCAGCTTTCTGGCTTCAGAGAGAGTGATGTGGATGGCAGTGGCAGTGGCTGCAGAAATGAGCCAGTGTGGTGGTCTGGACTCCATCCCATTTCATTCAGGTAATGGGGGAGGGAATGGGCCCAGATGTGTGGCCAGAATACACAGGTGGGGATCTGGCACATTCTGGCTCATGTAGACAAGCCCAAGGTCACTGCAAGGCAGAAACCTAGAAAATACAATAGGATAACTAGTATTTAAATGACAAATAGAACACCATTCCACAAATGTACATGGGACTTGGGGTGGTTTTCACTGTTGGTATATTCCATAACTCTCCCTAGAAGCCAAGATGATTAAACTGAGATTGTCATACTTTGGCCATATCATGAGAAGACATGACTCACTAGAAAAGACAATGATGCTTGGTAAAGGTAGAAGACAGTAGGAAAAGAGGAAGACCTTGTTACGGATGTATAGACTTAATCAGGAAAGCCATGGCTCTGAGTCTGCAAGACTTGAGCAGGGCTATTGATGACAGAGTGACTTGAGGTCACTCATTTATAGGATTGCCATAAATTGAAGTCAACTTGACAGCAGTTAACAACAACAATTACTCTATAAAAGGTAGCCATAAAAATGATCAATTGTGCCTTTATTTCTCAATAGTTCGAATTTAGAGGAGAATTTCTCCATCAGTGCCAAGCCCCACAGATAAAAGGGTCTTGTCCTAAAGATAGATGGTGGGGATTTTTCTAATTTTCTGCCCAGATGAGATGAGCTACAGCACACATAAAAGTAATGAGATCTTTGCGTTACTTTGACACAGTGCCTAGAAAGAAGGAATTGGGGTGTGTGTGAAAGAAAGTGGGGTGCATTCTCCCTAAGTTAAATGAATTCAGGAGGCAAAAGATCAAAAGATCAGCATAAATGAAATGGGGGAGTTCAATGAGTGCCATTCTAATTTTTGTAATCCATGACAAAAAAAATTAAAATTTTTAAAATGGAAAAGAAAATTATGCTTCAGAATAAAATGTTCCACAAAGTAAATACAGTTGTCCCTTCATATTTTGCTGGGGTTTGGTTCTAGGATCCCCCATGGATACCAAAATCCATGAATACTCAAGTCTCATGATATGCAATTGCATAGTAAAATGGTGTCTCTTATATAAGATGGCAAAACCAAGGTTTGCTTTTTAGATTATTAGTTTTTAAAGAATATTTTCAAGGTGTGAATACTTAGATCCATGGATACCAAATCCATAGATAAAGAGGGACAACTGTATATTCATAGGAATCTTAAAATGTGTGGACTATGTCCAATTCAGAAAAATGTTTTTAGCTCAGAACTACATAGCTGATACATAGCTTTCAGAGCCCTTTCTAATAACTAATGGAGTGAAGCAAGGTTGTGTTCTTGTTCCAACTTTATTTACAGTCTTCTTCAGCATGATGCTCCAAAGGGCTACTGCAGAGCTTGAAGAAGATGATGGCATCTATATACGTTACTGTATTGATGGTAGCTTGTTTAACTTAAGCCGTCTGAGGGCTCGCACTAAGGAGATTTTCAGACAGGCAAAAATTGCTCCTTGCCGCGCGAGCAGCCTCCCGAAACTGCTGCGCGGCAAGGGTCTTCTTCGGACGACGCTGTGCCTCTGGCGAAACCGTCCGTGTCACTTCCGTGAAGCTTGGGACGGCTCCGCGTCATATTTCAATCACGGGCAGCCTCCGTGCTTGAAATATGACGCGGAGCCGTCCCAAGCTTCACGGAAGTGACACGGACGGTTTCGCCAGAGGCACAGCGTCGTCCGAAGAAGACCCTTGCCGCGCAGCAGTTTCGGGAGGCTGCTCGCGCGGCAAGGAGCGATTTTTGCCTGTCTGAAAATCTCCTAAGACTCTAAACTATCAAGTCCATGAGCTGCTCTTCGCTGATGCTGCTGCCCTTGTTGCCCACACAGAAGCAGCTCTGCAGTGCCTAACATCCTGCTTCGCAACAACTGCAGAGCTGTTTGGGCTGGAAGTCAACCTGAAGAAAACAGAAGTTCTCTACCAGCCTGCACTACAGGACGAACACCAACATTCCCACATTGCCTTCGGCAAATCTGTGCTCAAGTCCGTTCAGCAGTTCACCTACCTGGGAAGCATAATCTCCTCAGATGCCAAGATTGACAAAGTGATCGATCACAGATTAGCAAAGGCATATAGCGCATTTGGAAGACTTCACAAAAGAGTCTGGAGTAATAAACACCTGAGGCGAAGCACAAAAATCAGTGTGTATAGAGCCATTGTACTGCCTATTCTCCTTTATGGATCTGAAACATGGGTCACCTATCCCCACCACCTACGACTCCTCGAACACTTTAATCAGCGCTGTATACGCACAATCCTAAATATACACTGGACTGACTATGTGGCGAATGTTGCTGTCCTTGAGCAAGCAGGAATCACCAGCATTGAGGCCATGATATTGAGAACACACCTGTGCTGGGCAGGGCACATTTCTATGATGGAGGACCATCACCTCCCAAAAATAGTACTCTACGGTGAACTCGCCACGGGTCAGCGTAAGAGGGGCACTCCGAAAAAGTGATACAAGGACTCCCTGAAACAACATCTCAGGCTTGGCCAAATTGATCACCAAATTGATCCACCCTGGCCTCACATCAGGAGGCATGGAGACGCACTATCCACAATGTTGCAGCCTTATTTGAGAACTCACGCCAAACAATTCTTGAAAAGAAACGACAACGCAGAAAGAATCACAACCCAGAAACATCACCCAAGGAGACCTTCTGCTGTGCTTTCTGCAACCGGACTTGTTTATCTCGGATTGGCCTTTCTAGTTATCAGCGTGCTTGCAGAAAGCGCAAGACGAGTCCTTCCTGAATCTTCGTTTGCGAAGAAAAGCCAGAGAGACATAGCTGATAAAGCATCACAAAACAGCATAGCCAGAAAGAGATCATTTATCTCTGTCAGGAAAAAAAAAAACACTATCTGCCACTGTACCCCAAATAGTTCAGGGAGAGAAACAAGCATAAATGTAACACTTTCCATTGGAATAAGTGGGACTGAAACAGTTTTAGCTGAGTTTCCAGTGAGAAGAACTAAGAATAAATTTAAAAGAAGCTTTTATTTTGTAGGTGTATTATTACCTCACCTTTAAGGATTTTATTGATGTTCAGTTTCCAAATATGATACTTACATTTCCTCCTGCCCTATTCCTGTCTCACTACATTTAAATCGAGACTGTGAGATCACCTCTTGCCTGTTTCCTGGTCATATAACTACGCATTTCAAAACATACAGTACAGTACATGTATTTGGTAAGAATCTCTGACCTTCTTTGCCTCCAGTCTTTCTTTCTTTCTCTCTCTTTCTTTCTTTCTCTCTCCTTCTTTCTTTTGGAAAATGTGTGTGTGTGTGTTTGTTTTTTAACATTTAAAATTTGAAAAGTTGGTGTCTGGTGTTTCCCTTTGGAATGTTCTCAAAGTGAAGGGTCTGTAAACTGCAGTTTAGAGCACCTGCCATGCTTTTGGGCCAGATCATGTTTTGGCTTCCAGAAGATTATTTTTGTCCACAATAAAAATGCCAGTTTTCGTAGTGTGTGGGACAGAGTTTTTGTGTTGGGGCATCACATTTTCCCAACACTTCAGTGGCAGTAATACACAGCTAGGAATGTATCTACACAACACAGAAATATCAGATAACATTTTAACTGTTGTGTCTCCATCCTAAGGAACCATGGGATTTGTAATTTGGTAAGAATTGTCTGCTAGAGAATGCTAGTCTTGTAGTTTAGTGGAATGGACTGGTACTCTATAGCGTAGTTCTTCTCTGGCTATCTGATGCGAGGGTCTGGCAAACCCTCACCATATTTGTGCCCATTGGCTACAACTGTTTCTTTCTTTCCTGTAAACTACCCATGGACCAGCAGTTGATGGCTCACAGTCCAGTGGACACCACTTTGAGCAGCACAGCGCTAACAGATGTCTCCTCAAAGCCATGTTGGGCTGAATTTCATTTAGGAAGAATGACATCACTCTAGAATTAGAAAAAAAGTCTTACATTAAAGCTGATTGTTAAGAAGTCTTTTTTTTTTTGTAATTTACATCTAAACAGGCAATAGTTCTTTAAAGAAAGGGTTGATGACACTGTCTTCATGGGCAAAGAACTTTGTATATTGCTAGCAGACCCACAGGAACAACTGCCATGGAATTTTTTCTAGGTTGGGAAGGTAGAGCACAGGAGACAAAAAGTGGCTCACATGTAGGTCCCACTTTTTGAAGCAACAGGAAGTTCCACAGATAATTGATGTGGGCCCATTGACTTGTGAATAACCATTGGAAACATTCACCATTTTATGTGATACCTGGGAATATACAGTGGGAAGTAGGCAGCCAGTCAGAGAGTATCTATATATAAAACTCTTGGGTATGTTTCCTTTCCCAGTGTGCTGATTGGACACTTAGGAAACATACCCAACCAATTCCCTTCCTCCTCTCACTCCCTCAGCCAATCACCACCCACATGCAAATTGCCTCTCCACCTCACAATCCACTCCTGCCACTCAAGCTGCATCTACAGCCCCAGCCTTGCAAGGGCCCCTCCTTCCTCTCACTCCCTCAGACACTCACCACCCACATGTAAAACAATGCAATATTTTTTCCTAATATAATAGCATGTAGCTGAACCTTGGGAAAAGATTCTGAGAAAAAACACATAAAACAATTTATGAAATATATGAATAAATATATAAAATAAGTTATTAATTTATAACCTTTACAATCTCCTGTAACGGCGTATGTTACGATGGGTAGAGCTGTCCTAGTTCATCCATGTTTGTCTCAAAAGCCAACAGCATAAACGTGGATTCCCACTGAGGTATCTTGCACCCCTTTCCAATTAATTGCAAGTGTTTGCTTCCTTTACTGGCTAGTTTCCAAGTTTGAGAAATTTCTCTTTAGAATAATTGAGGGTCATAATGGTCAATACAATTCTCATTAAAAAGATAATTCTGTACCCATCCAAAAACATTGGAGATTTTCACACGGGGCCAAAATGTCCCGTTACTGCCCCGCTACCTCCTCTCCCGTTCCTGCCACAGAATAACATAAATCTTTCACACACTCACCTTAATTCCGCAGCAGGAACGGGCTCCCCCCCTCTTGCTGGCTGGCCGTAAATGCAGCCGTCGTAAGGCTGCTTTTACGACCGGCCATCTGAAACGTTATCACGTCATCACGTGATAACGCCGGACAGTAAATTTAAAAAATAAAACTCCTCCAAACATAAAATCAGTTCATCAAGCACAAAAGCACTCTTTAAATCACATAATCAAAACAGGGAGGGTAAAATAAAGGGTGCCACTTACCTCGATGTCCAGATCGTACCAGGAAGTGCTCGGAACAGACCTCCCCTCCACGGCTGTCATTTCGGAACAGGAACAGGGCTCCTGTTCGCACACCTGTGATTCCGTGATAGTGACGGAACGGGAGGTCTATTCACGATGAAAAATCGTGATTACATTGTTCTGGAACAGTCACGGGAGTATGATAGATGAAGGACAGAATGGGGTCAACGTCGTCCGAAAGGGAAAACCTTTCCTGACCCTGTTCTGTTCCTGCCACGGGATATATAGCCCGTGTGAAAATCTCCATTAAGTGCACATCTTCTGCTACCTCTAAAAGCAACGTGTAATCATTCTGATTATGGACTTTTCTTCATTTGACTCAACACAACAGAATTTCTAGTACAATGAAACCTGTGATAATCACTATGCTAGTTATAAATGGTAAATGTGACATTTATCATGTGTACAACAAGTATTTTTGCTAGAGTATGAGCATTGCAACTCTGTTCTAATGAATTTATTAAGGGTAAAGACATATTAATATTCTAAGGCTGCAGTCTTACGCATGTGCACAAACACACACCCATATTTACCTGGGAGTAAGTCTCATTGAACTTAGTGAGGTTACTTCTGAGTAGACATGTCTACAATTGTACTGCAAATGGGGCAGAAGTGACTGGAAGATACATCTGCTGCTTTCCAAAACAGAGAATGTGTGCGGAAACCACTTCATGCTCAATATACAATATTACAATATATAAAATATTATCTCTCTCTCTCTCTCTCTCTCTGTATGTGTGTCTGTAGTCTTTGACAGTATGTTATAAACATATATCTGATTTTATGCTTAATTAGGAAAAAAGTAAAGCTGATGGAGCTTCCACAGTGCTGCATAGGGGTGGTGGTGCAAATACACATTACCAGAGGCTGACAATCCAGAAATGGTGGGAGGTGGTGCAGGGTCTCTATGGGCTTGCCTAGACAAGAAGATATAATGTGGATTGCTGCACATTAACACAAATTCACAGCAGCGTTCATTTGTATCCACGATCCTTTGGCAAAATCACTGGTATGCAAAGCTATTCGTGTTTGAAGTGCACACGCAGCCATGCCTGCTATTGAAGATGGTGGCCGAGAGTGAATTACTTGCATTATTATTATCCGCTGCACAGTATTCTTTTTAACTGTAAGTCAAAGGTGCGCAAGTGTGACCTTCTGCTTAAAAAAGCTTTTTGGTTGCCTCAGCACATCAAAAAAAATGCATGATCGATAATGTGACTCCAGAATGGCGCTTTTGGCCACTTCATTGCAGCCAAGCCTGCCCACCCCCATGCACATTTGACCAGTTAGCTTTCTACTTCTGCCCTCACCAAGAATGCGCTGCGCACCAGATGTAATGCGCGGTACTGCACATTTCCACACATTATTTAAAAAAACTTTAGGAAAAGCCACAAAAGCTTTTCCTATGCAGTAAATGAGGTTTGCCCCCCTCCTTCCAAAAACTGAATCTTGGTCGGATCATGTTGGGACAAAAGGTATTCTCTGTGAATTCTATTAGGATTATTTTCACCATCTAGACAAGCCCTATGTTGCATATGGTTTTGGTTCTCTCCATAGTAACATTACTTGTCTGTTGTTTTTGATGTCTGCTATAAAATAGATGAATTTCAAAGAAAATAATAATATACAAAATCTGAAATCATGTGTAAAGATGTGGGAAATATTTAGAGTGCTCTTCTTCTATTGAACAATCAGTTCAGGGTCATCTGAATAGCATTTTGGAGTACCACAGTCCAAATGACACAAGTCTCTTGCCCTGTTTTGCCTCCAGGCAGTCCTGATGATGTCTGAGGCAAAACCACGGGGAAGTTGGAATAACGCCTCTTATAATTTAAAAAAACACACACACAGGAAAACCCGCATTAAGTAGGAAAAGCCAGATGGGTCCAGTGTAGGAACGCAGGCTCTGTACCTGTATTCCGATCTGTATCACAGGACACTGCCACTGCTGTTGCTGGAGTTCCTCTGCAGCCGGGAAGGAGGTTTGCAGCACATGATCAAGGCACTCTCCATGTGACCAACCTTGATTGTATGCTGAGGGCCTCCTTCCTGGCTTCAGAGAGTGCCGTGTTGTCTCAGTAATGTGTGTGTGGGGGGAGGTCCAGCTCCGGGGTCAGAATATGCCAGCTGGAAGGTGGTGTATTTTGGCAGGTCTAGACAAGCCCTGAATGTATTTTCATAGTATTAGTACTCCTCCTCCACCCACCTCCCTGAATGTTTTGGTTTTTGCAGCAGCTGAAGGCTATTTGTTAAGCCGTACACTGAGGCAGCATCTACATGACTAAAAATAACTAAATAAATATTTTAAAAAATCCAGCAAGAATATGGGAAAAATACCTTTAGTTTAGATGAGCCCCTGCTGGGATTCGCCATATTCAGAAGGAGAGAGGCTGAAAACTCCAAATAGACTGTGATAACAGCTTTCACTGTTTCTCACGATCTTTTTTTAAAAAGTGCGTGAAAATACGCATAATATGTCATCTGTACAATTTGAAAAGAAGGTGCAGCAGAGCTGAAAGCAGATTGGTTGGACCTCGGAGGGGCGGGCTTGCAAGGGACTGCTTGCAATGCTGGAGCCACCATTGTTGTTTTTTGCCAGCTGATCATTCAAGTGGCAGACCAGCAAAGCAAAAGTATGGTCCTTTTTTGAAGCGGAAAATAGCTCTTCTGCATCTGTCATTTTAAAAGGGAAAAAAAAGAGGGGGAGAAGGGGGGGGAGATTTTCCGGACGCAACTCACTCGCAGCCTCCATTTATTTTCTGGCATGTAAACTGAAAACTGCAAACTACTATATTACCTTCCAGCAAGCTTGTGAATTAGCTGTGGGCACAAATGGGCACTGCCGCAATAGAGAGGTAAGGCGATATTTTTTGCTACAAATGATCCTGTCTAGCTGCTCCCAAAGATTCATAAGCATCACCTCAGAGAGCAGCTGCCAGGATTGCCAGGCATTGGTGGTAGTAGTGGTAGTAGGTAGGAGAAACATTAGCCTGTTGTTCTGACTGGGATCCTGGGTTGCCCAGCAGGCACCATACTGAGTATCTACACACATCCACTAATTCCCTCTTTTCCTCCTACTCAGCCAAGGTGGAAATTGTATGGGAGCTGAGGGGCCAGTTGCCTCCTGCAGGCTGCACCTGCTCCCTGAAGGCATGTAGCTACGGCCTGGGCAAACTACAAGTGCTCTGGCCTCCATTTTGGCAGGGATATGGCCAGAAAAGGGGGTATGTGGGGGTGGTGAGGGTGCAGGAGGGTGTTTTCACATGTTTTTGCATGTTTGGAGAGCTCCAGGCACCATTTTTGGATGAAAATTGTTTGAGAATCACATCAAAAACAATGGGGGTGGGGTGGGTGGGAGGCTTTGAGGGTTGGAAAAGTACAGTCTGTGATCCACACTGTCCCCACACCTACATTAAGCATTGCATGGATCTGCTAGTTGGGACTGTGAGGTAAACAAAGAGGTTTTTTAAACTGATGCAGAAATCATGGAACAGCAGACCCACGGATTTGAAAGTGAGTTTTATTGCACCGGTGGGCCTGACTGGAATATCTTCCAAAGAGTCAGAACCCAGAGTTGTTGTTACAGAATATTTTTATACTGTATGCAAAAAGCAATTCCCCCCTCCTTCTCTTTGGTGTCAGCAGTTTCCCCTGAGTTTCCCTTGAAACAGTTTGTTGATAGTTCAAGGCAAGATAGTTTAGGAACATTTAGGTACAGTTCGACCGCTATTAGAGAAAGAATTTGTTTACATCATATGTTTATGGAACATAGGGTTGATTAGTAAGAACATTGACTAGGCCTGGGAGCCAAAGGAAAAAGACTTTGCAGACTTCCAGAGTCTCATGGGCTATCTAGTCTGACCCCAAATAGTAATTGTAAGATTACAGCATTCAGCAAATAGACATTAGAGTCGAAATGGCTACTACAAAACTTCACAATTCCTTATGTTTTTTTTCCCCTGTGCCACATGTCAATATCAGTCTTGTAATAATCCCTACAGTAGTTGGAGTTGATGTAATATTTTTAAATTGGTGCATTTGAGTAGGCAGTCTCTCCTCACTGTGAAAAATGTATGGCCCTGCATTCAATTTGCTTCAGATTTTTGAAGATTTTTATATTGTTTTTCTATTGCATGGTTTTAAGCTTTATTATGTGAATTGCTTTTAGAATTGTGGCTTATTGGCAGTATAGAAAAGCAACAAATAAATAATAATACTGAATCTTTATATTTCATTTTCACAGACATATTACAAATAATCCCTGTTACTTTCAGTAATAGTGCAACATACAGTTACCCCTCTGTATCCACGGTTTTGGTATCCATGGATTTAAGTATTCACAGCTTGAAAATATTCTTTAAAAATAATAATCCAAAAAGCAAACCTTGATTTTTGCCATCTTATATAAGGGACACCATTTGGCTATGCCATTGCATATAATGAGACTTGAGTATTCACAGATTTTGGTATCCACGGGGCGTCCTGGAACCAAACTCCAATGAATATGAAGGGACAAGAGAAGTTATATCTTTCTATTATTTCCCTTCAAGAAGTCATTCAGGTTGTTCTTAGACAGAACTCACCACACACATCTCTAACTTTGGCCTTGTTCTGTTGTCAGAAGGAGAACATCAAAGGGCTGTGAGTCCCCTATGGTTGTGCCCCTGTGGTAGTGCATTAGTGCATTTGCCAGTACCACACCACAAGTAATGCTGGCTCACATTACACACCTCTAGGCTGGGAAATATTACAAAATGTTATTAGATGTTAACCTCTTATGCTGCACAAATAAGTTGGTAACAAATGTAATTTTTTTTTAAAAATCTAGCAATAACAATCTTTCTAGGAAAAAATTCTGGTACACTTATTGACAATTCTAAGAACTGCATCTTCCCCAAATCAGGAATTCACAAGGTCTTGCTGTAACGTTTTTCATTTACAGATGCACAGAATGTCAGGATGGCTGAATCATTTCCCTTTTCCTGTCTTGCTAGGGGCTCAAACTTAGGTTCACTGTGCAGTTCGTACTATAGATAAATAGATAGATGATAGATAGATAGATAGATAGATTGAATTTATATCCTACCTTTCTCCTAAGATGGGATTCAAGGTGGTTTACAATAATTAAAAAAGACCAAGCTACATAAACTGTAAAACATTAATTTACAAAAGTTAAAAAAGAAATAAACAGCAAAACATCCAAACAATTTGAAAATGCAGCAGTTTGCCATCCCAGTCTCACAAAAACCCTTGAGTTTTGGCTGCAAATGATATTGTGTGCACATCTGGTGCACAGCTGAAGCACTGGTCTGGTCTACAGGAGGATGTGCAAGTGGGGGAAATCTGGCCTGTGTCCTCCATGCAGTTGCCCACCCCTGAGTTATGGGCATCATTTTGGGCCCCTTGGCCAGGGTAAGAAATGGGTCTATTGTTGGTTTCTTTTGTTTCCAGGGGGTGAGCCCCAGAAAGTGATCGTGGAAGATTGCTGCATGACCCCATAGCAATTTTCTTATTTTCTACAGAGCTCTGTCTTGTCTGTCATTTGCATTAATATCATGATAAAGCCACTCAGTGACATTTTCTGGTGATCATCAATATCTTAATTACCAGGATTCTTTTTGGAATTATTTCTAACCTGGTTTCAAGACTGTGGACTTTATCAGATGAGCCCCTTAAAACATTCTTTTGCTGGCATAAAAAAATCCATTTTTATGCCAGCAAAAGAACGCTCCCCACCACATTTACCTCTAATACTGGCAAAGGTTTCCCCAACAATGAAAGAGGAAGTGAATAGAGTTCCGTTCACTTCCTCATTCAAAATCCCATGGATTCTCATGAGATTTCATCATGCAGGAAATTAAAAAACAAAAAAACAAAACAACACACAAGAAGTTACACAAAGCACCTACACACACTTTAAAAGTCCCAAGTAACCCAGGGAGGGTCATAAAAAGTGTGTCACTTGCCTGCATGTCGCGATCTCACCCGGAAGTGTTCATGCTGGACCGGCCATTCTTGCTGCATTAATGTGGATACAATGGTGTGAGGTTTCACACACTGACAATGCCAGCACTAAAGCGCCATGGCTGATCTATTGATGGTTTCAGCTGTCAATTAAAAAGTACGGGTTTTGACAGGGACATAACAGTGAAAGGGTGACATCATGTGGTATGTGTGCCCTTTCGCGTTTATGTGGCATTATTATGATGCCGTATTTAGTGCATCAGATAAAGTCCTGTAACAGCCTTGGTTGTTCAGATGCATCAATATGCTGATGATATCCCTCTCTCATTTCCATAGTGCTTCAGGAGGCAGTGAAAATCCTTAATGGTGGCATTTGAGATCAGTGATAGACTAACACTTTTAAGGTTAATCCAGAGTAGATGGAAATACTATTGGTTGGTAGGTAGTTTATCAAGATTTTTAAAAACGGAATTTTATTGTTTACATTCCTAGATTAGTAAAGTTCTCTGGGTGGTGTACAAGTTAAAAAATACAAATGACAATAAAACAATTACTAAACAAATGCATACAATGACTTGTATGAAATGAAATATTGGACAAACCAGATCACTGAGTTGGATGATATGGTGATTCAATTGTTTATTTCCCTACCACCAAGCATGGTCTGTTTTCAATACAAAAGATGATGAAACAAACCAAGATGGAAGGATATGGATCATTCTCTTAATCAAATTGATTTTTACTTGGTTCCAAGAGTCTCACATGGTTCATTGTACACAATGCAATAGTTAAATGCCTGTGTCTTAAATAGGGACTGCAGTGCTAAATGTATGATGGTAATGATGTTAAAGTAGCCATTTTTGTTTATTAATGTGCAAATTTTTGTGAGTGGTAATCTCCTTCAAGCATTTATATTTTCAAAGGGAGATTAGCCATTGGTCCTTCACCCCGGTATGACTTGCTGCATCCTGAAGTCTTTTTGCATAAAAACATATCTATTCCATCTTAGATCTATACTGCAAACTGCAAGCAAGACATTTTCATTATACCCAGGAACATTTTCATTATACCCCACACTTTTTGTTTTGCTTTTAAAAAACATTCATAATGAGAAATTCTGCTGAATTCAACTGTTTGCTTATTACTTAGCAATGTTTTAGTTGGTTCTAATTAGGGTATTGTCTGAATTATTTTTGGTGGGACACTTTACTGTAAATGCAGTTTCAGTGGCATATTATTCAGGTTTCAGTCTCTCCCCACTGATCAATCCCATTGAACTCAATGGCATTACAGTACAAGTAAAACCTCAGAAGTCGACAGCAACAGTAGGATTACACTGTTAAAATGGGAGTACTGAGTTAATGTGGACTTGTCTGAAACAGGAGAACTGTATATTTCCCTCTGACTCAGCCTTAATGGAATCAACCTTGCTTGTGCAAACGTATGATTCAGGCATTATGGGCTGGCCTGCATTTATGCAAATGCATAGAGTAACATGGCTTGAGGGAGCATACTGTGCTGTGGCTTACATTTACAGAGCTCATTGCTCAAGTCTCACCAATGCTGCTGTCAAACATGTCAAGTCTCACTCACAACACCTGGCACATGAAGAAATATGCAAAAGATGAAATATTGGACAAACCAGATCAATGAGTTGGGTGATGTGGTGATTCAATTGTTTATTTCCCTACTTCCAAGCATGGTCTGTTTTCAATACAAAAGATGATGAAACAAACCAAGATGGAAATATTATATTTGCTCACATGTCTGCAATGTTTATGTATCAAATGGGGTGCCCTTTTTAACATAAAAAAAGGCATGCATGTGAGAGAAACAGACTTGACCATGGAGTTCACTCGGTTACCTTAGGGCAGTCTCTGTCTCTTATTCCAATTGGATTTAAGGGCTGTTGTGAAGTTTATGGGAGGGATGGGGAGAACCACGTGCTTGGTTCTAAACTCCTTGGAGGAAAGGTAAAATAAAAATGAAATAAACATTTCAGATTCAGAATGCCAAATGAAATAAAAACAACATTGTTGTGAACAGATAACCCCCAAAGTCTCTTCCAGCTTTATGACTTATGATTCGTATTGTATGATTGAGTTTGCTACAACTAACTGTTTCTTATACCCTGCTTACATGTTGCCATAGGACCTTAATTCCCCCAAGAAGGCACAGATAATAGATGGAGATGATTTATTCTTATTCCCACTCTATGTATGTAGGGTGACAAGAAACAGAAAGTGAGATTGCAGTTTGACTCAGAAGAAGGACACAGGAATGGAGGACTATATTTAGACTGCTAGTTATCTTTCTGTTTGGGCTGGAAGTCAATCTGAAGAAAACAGAAGTTCTTTACCAGCCTGCACCACAGGACAAACACCACCATTCTCACATTGCCGTAGGCAAATCTGTGTTCAAGTCCGTTCAGCAGTTCACCTACCTGGGAAGCATCATCTCCTCAAATGCTAAGATTGACAAAGAGATCAATCACAGATTAGCAAAGGCATATAGCGCATTTGGAAGACTTCACAAAAGAGTCTGGAGAAATAAACACCTGAGGCGAAGCACAAAAATCAGTGTGTATAGAGCCATTGTACTGTCTATTCTCCTTTATGGATCTGAAACATGGGTCACCTATCGCCACCACCTACGACTCCTTGAACGCTTTCATCAGTGCCGTATACGCACAATCCTAAATATACACTGGACTGACTATGTGATGAATGTTGCTGTCCTTGAGCAAGCAGGGATCACCAGCATCGAGGCCATGATATTGAGAACACAGCTGCACTGGGCAGGGCACATTTCTAGGATGGAGGACTATCACCTCCCAAAAATAGTACTCTACGGTGAACTCACCACAGGTCAGCGTAAGAGGGGCGCTCCAAAAAAGCGATACAAGGACTCCCTGAAACAACATCTCAGGCTCAGCCAAATTGATCACCAACAATGGTCCGCTCTGGCCTCACATCGGGAGGCATGGAGAAACACTATTCACAATGCTGCAGCCTTATTTGAGAACTCACGCCGAACAAGTCTTGAAAAGAAACGACAACGCAGAAAGAATCACAACCCAGAAACATCACCCAAGGAGACCTTCTGCTGTGCTTTCTGCAACCAGACTTGTTTATCTCGGATTGGCCTTTTTAGCCATCAGCGTGCTTGCAGAAATTGCGGGATGAGTCCTTCCTGAATCTTCATCTGCAAAGAAAGGCCAGAGAGAGAGACTAGAACTTTAAAGTTACATTTTCAAACATATGCAAGGATTAATATGATAAGAATGAGTTTGCTGATAAATGTAGTATAAAGATATCTTCACCAGAAGGATGGGATTAGTTGCAGTTCTCTGTTGACCATGCACTGGATGTCAAGTGACTTTGATTTGGAAGCCACCTAGAAGTTACTTAGACTTTCAGATTACAGTTGTCCCTTCACATTTGCGGGGGTTAGGTTCCACGGACCCCCGCGAATGTGAAAAATCTGCAAATATTGATTTCCCCCCTCCCCCGCCAATGCGACCACGGGGCCTCCAAAGGCCCCATAGTCGCTTTCCCCCACCACACCCTACCTAGGCCTTCCTGGGGCCTCCGGAGACCCTCCTGAGGCCCCATGGATGCCTCCCCAGCCCTCCCCCCTCCCGCCGAAGGCCTTCGCGTGGCCTAGCAGGGCCCTGTGGAGGCCTCCCTGGCCCTCCCCCCTCTCCCCGGCCTTCACGGGGCCTTTGGAGGCCCCTTGTCACGGTTTTGGGAGGGTGGGGGGCCCTCCCAAAACCGCAAATAATCAAAACCGCAAATGTCGAGTTCGCGAATGTGGAGGGGCAACTGTACTGTTTTCTGTTAATGAGCATAATAATGGCAAAAGTTATTTAGTTTTTGGGTTAAATTCTATTGGTAGTTGCAGATAGAGCACAGCAACTGGATCAATGGGATTTACATAAGTATTGACTCACCATTTAGGTGGCATTTAGCCATTGACTGATAGGCTTTGCCCTATACTTTGGACTATCAAAATAACTTTCATAACTTTCAGTGGCCTAATCTACATGGGCTAAATACCCCATCTTGCCCCCGTCTGAGAACCCTGCAGTCCATATGATGCAGGGCAGTTGCCTCGTTCTTCCCCCTAGCAGTCCTCACCTCCCCCAGGGCAGATAACAGGGCTGAGACAGGCTAGGGTTTTTTCCAAATAATACCCAGTTTAATCTGTTACCGCCAGCAAAGATTGTATTGGGTTCTGTGTGTCTGCAGGAGCCTGTCTGGCATGCTGGCCCTTGGTGTCACCATCATCTCCCTGGCTCTCCCAGAAGCCAGGGAAGGGTCTCTCAGCATGTGACCAAGGCTGGTCACATGCAAGGGGACTTTGGTCACACGTAGCAGGCCCCCTTCTTGGCTTCTGAGTCAGCAGAGAAAATGGTGGTGGTGACAGCTGCCCCGACAGGTTGGCATCCCTGTTTGGACTCCAGCCTGTTTGGTGACAGTAACAGGAGAAGTACAGGCCAGCTCTGCCACCAGGATATGCCTGTGGGGAACCAGCGTATCCTGGCTTGTGTAGATAAGCTCAGTGTCTAAGGAATTTATCAGACGCAGCAAAAATCACACAATTATGATGTCACGGTAGTGCTAATGGTTCCCGCTATCGCACAATGTTGTCATGTTTGCATGGTCAAACTGTGCTCTAGCCATGAATAAGATGTTGCTTTTGATTGATGGGACAAGCTTCAATAGCTCTCAATATTCCTTTTTTTGCAGTATTGAAGAGCATGTGAAAACACGTCCCGCTGTAATCACAAGATTGGAGTGTGAATGGGTGGTTCTCCCCCCCCTCCCTGTTCCCAGCAAGTGGCGCAGTGGTTAAATGCCAGTACTGCAAGTCACCACGTTGCAAGTTCGATTCCAGCCGGCTCCAAGGTTCACTCAGCCTTCCATCCTTTCGTAGGTTGGTAAAATGAGTACCCAGCTTGTGGGGGCAATTAGCTAACACACATTGGAAACTGCTTAATGCAGTATAGATGTGTAAATAGCTATTGCTTAAAACAATTTGTAAGCCACTCTGATAGCCTTGTGGCTGAAGAGCGGGGTATAAATAACTAAATAAAATAAATAAAAAATAAAAAACAAAAAACCACGTCCGGGTGAGAACGTGAAAACTATCCATAGGATGCTCTTTTTATGAACTGTCCTGGTTTGTTTGCATGTTTTTAGGTTTCTTTAAGTGTTTGTGTGTTCATTTACTTTGCAAATTAAGGGTTTTTTGGTGCCCGTGTCTTCTTGTGAGACCCTCTGAAATCCCGCCCATTATAAATCATGGAAATAAAGTCCTGTTCTTAAAATGCTAGTGGTGGTCATGTGATAATTCTGTGACTGTTCTTTTGTGTGATTACAGCAACGTGTGATAATAAGTGTAATAATGCCACTATGTTTCCGCTTTCCTCATTCGCGGAATTACAGCGTTTTTAGATAAAGTCCTAATTAAGTCCTAAACTTCTTTCCCCTTATATTTCCAACTACAACTGAGCAAACCATATAGTTTCTAATGCATTAATATTGCCATTCAGTAGCCTAGCTATTTGTTGAGGGCATCACAGCTGTTTGGGAAGGAGATGTTATGTTTCCCAGCATAGTGCTGTTTGGCTCAGTTTTGTTGACCAAAGTTCTGACCTTCCCTGTGCTTGGAGTATAGAAGGAGGAAATAGTAGTTCTGGACAAGTTATGACCAGAGTACTCTACCATCACAGACTTTATTTTATCAGGCCTGCAGGCTGGGTGATTTGTTTTGCTAAGTGTTAGGGCTGTCAATGGCTACTAGTCATGAAGAATGGCCATATATTACCTTTGTTATCAGAGGCAGTATGTTTTTAATTATAAAAAATTAATTATATAAAAAAGGGAGCCCTGGTGGTGCAGTGGTTAAATGCCAGTACTGCGAACCACAAGGTTAGAAGTTTGATCCCAGAGAGCTCCAAGGTTGACTCAGCCATCCATCCTTCGTAGGTCGGTAAAATGAGGACCAGCATAATAAAGAGCTTGGGTGACATGCTGTGAAAACTGTTAACACAGTTTCCAAAAAGAAGCAGCTATCGTTATTAGTACAACGCATTTCTGCAGCGTCACTCCTGCAGTGTCGTTACATGCCAACAGTGCCATCTTCTGGCATCTGCATTGTATAATTATTTGTCTTGTCTGTAATTTGTTTTGAATTGTATGTATTGAACTGCTTTGAATCCAATTTGCTTTGAATTGTATGTATTGAACTGTATTTAATTGAATTGTGTTGCACTACATTGTACATTGTGATGTATATTGTGATGTTGTACCCTGCCCCAATCCTGAGGGCAGAGGTGGGTAATAAATAACTAAGTATTGTGAAGTCAAAGGCTTTCATGGCCAGCATCCATAGATTTTCCTTGTTTTTTTTCCGGGCTGTGAGGCCATGCTCTGGAATAGTTTCTTTCTGATGTTTCGCCTGCATCTGTGGCTGGCATCCTCAGAGAATTCTGTGAAGATGCCAGCCACAGATGCAGGTGAAACATCAGAAAGATACTATTCCAGAACATGGCCTCACAGCCTGGAAAAAACCCAAGGAAAATCTATAACTATAACTATTATTATTATTATTATTATTATTAATCAGCTGCTGAAACAGAAGTGGGAGGGTGCAGTAGCAATTGTATCTTACTAGCAGGATTCCCCTAGGCAATTGGGTGGCCACTCTGAATAGAATGCTGAACTAAAATGCTAGCCTTCCACCTGATCCAGCAAAGTTCTTCTTATGTTCGTATGTTACATATGACTATTGCCAGACGCAGTGCGCTCAAAGGGAGAATTGTTGAGAGGGTGCAGTGCCCATAAGAGCCTATACCTGTACCCGTGTGTGTGTGTGTGTCCCCTGATGTGTGGAGGCTTGAAAATCATTGCAAGTTTGTGAGGCTTGAAAATCATTGCAACTGATGAAACGTGGACAACTTGAAGCAGTGGTACCAGTTACACAGGAACCAAACAGAACCAAGCAGAGTGAGCCTTGTGGAGTCATAATCATAGAGTGCCGCATATCTTCAGCAGCATTGAACTTAATGGCTTTGCAGTCCCCTGGTGGATTTTGAGAGGTCCAGTGCAATCCCTGCCCCTTGATGTAGAAGGGTTGCCAACCCCTGCTATAGAAGACAACCTTTCTGCTTTCTAGTGCCGCTGGACAGGGAACAGCAGTGTGTGTGTGAGAGAGAGACTGAAAGATTTCCACACACCTCTCCATATAAATATAAAAATCTTATGAAATAGGTGCTATCATGGTAATCCAACAGAAAAGGGGCATGAATGAAGAATGGCCCTCTCCCTGCTGTTGCTTTATGGGCTGTGGATGATGCCCAGTAGCTGCATCAGGAATGACAAATTGAAGACTGGTTTCAGTCCCTCCTCTCACTTGCTGCCCTATGATAAATCCTTTGCCTTTGGTAAACAGCTCTCAACATAGGCATGAGACACCTGCCCTCCCCTTCAGGACATTTAGCATTCCTTAATCAGAAATTGGCCCTGATGGATTATTGAAGCCTGGCACAATTTTTCCATATAACGTAGAACTCAGAGGCACAGTATTCCACTAATAAGGTTTAAAATATTATCCACACCCTTCAAATCACAAGTGATAAAAAATCTGGCACTTTGAGTTACAGAAATGGAGTTATCTTGAAATTCTCAAGACAGACTGCTTCAAAGGTGGGGTAGGGAGTGCATTTTAAAAATATTAAAACTTTTAAACTTTATTATGGGATGAGTAAAAGTTACTGAGTTTATGCTGACCTCTTGTGGTGAACATAATGTATGTCACTCTTTTAAACTTCTATGGGTGCAAGGAGTATCATAGAAAACGGCGGTGGTAGTCTTGTAGGCCATCTAGCCCAGCACAACCCCCAAGCAGAAAACCCAGAGATAAAACATTTGTAATGGAAGGACCCCCTGCCAATGCTGGAACATCTACAGCAAGAGAGGACCTCAATCTCTCTAGGCAACTGGTTTTACTTTCCAAATGCTCTTCCTGTGAAAAAGTTTTTTCAGATATTCAGTTGAAACCTGCTCTTCTGCACCATAAGGACATTACAGCTAATTCTTTGGTGCAGCAGAGAGGAAATATTTACTTTAGGGTAGACTTGATCATATAGGCAAACTATGTGGTTGTCACTGGTGCCACGAATTATGGGGCCAAAGTAAATGAAAGGGGGCAGAAACATGTGGAAAGCTTCAAGTCCTTTCTAAACTTGGCGGTGGCAGAGGAGCTCTCATGTCATGCCACGTTTGATGTGTGTGTCTGTGTGTAGCATGGTGTGTGTGTGTAGCGTGGGGTGTGTGTGTAGCATGGGGGATGTACCATGTGGGAGGTGTAGCATGGGAGATGTAGCATGGGATGTGTATAGCATGGGGGGTGAAGCATGGTGTGTGTGTGTGTAGCATGGGGAGTGTAGCATGGGGGTGTAGTATGGAGGTGTGTGTGTGTGTAGAGTGGTGTGTGTGTAGCATGGTGTGGTGTGTGTAGCGTGGTGAGTGTGTAGCGTGTGTGTGTGTATGGCGTGGTGGGTGGGTGTAACATGGTGGGTGGGTGTAGCATGGTGGGGTGTAGCGTGGTGTGTGTAGAGTGTGTGTGTGTGTGTGTGGCACGGGGGGTAGCATGGGGTGCGTATAGCATGGGGATGTAGTGTGGGGGTGTAGTATGGTATATGTGTGTAGCCTGGGGTGTGTGTGTGTAGTGTGGGGGTGTAGCATTGGTGTGCATGTGTAGCATGTGTGTGTGTGTGGCATGCTGTGTGTGTGTACATGTGGTTGCATGGCGGCAGCAGAGGGGCTCTCATGTCCCGGAGCATGTGGTGTGTGTGTAGTGTGGTGTGTGTGTGTTTGTATAGTGTGTGGTGTATGTGTGTAGTGGTGTGTGTGTGTGTGTCTGTGCCCAGTTGCATTGTGGCGGCAGAGGGGCTCTCACATCCTGGCGCGTGTGTTATGTGTGTGTGTAGCATGGTGGGTGTGCATGTGTATGTCTGGTTGCATGGCGGAGGGGCTCTCAGTATGAAACTAGATGCACCTGGAGCAAAATACGCCATTATATTTGATTTGGAAAATTATACCCCCCTCTCTGCCTTTTCTTCGCAAACAAAGATTCAGGAAGGACTCATCCTGCGCTTTCTGCAAGCGCGCTGATGACTAAAAAGGCCAATCCAAGATAAACAAGTCCGGTTGCAAAAAGCACAGCAGAAGGTCTCCTTGGGTGATGTTTCTGGGTTGTGATTCTTTCTGCATTGTAGTTTCTCTTCAAGACTTGTTCGGCGTGAGTTCACAAATAAGGCTGCAGCATTGTGGATAGTGCGTCTCCATGCCTCCCGATGTGAGGCCAGGGCGGATCAATTTGGTGATCAATTTGGCCAAGCCTGAGATGTTGTTTCAGGGAGTCCTTGTATAGCTTTTTTTGGAGCGCCCCTCTTACGCTGACCCATGACGAGTTCACCGTAGAGTAGTATTTTTGGGAGGCGATGGTCCTCCATCCTAGAAACGTGCCCTGCCCAGCAGAGCTGTGTTCTCAATATCATGGCCTCAATGCTGGTGATCCCTGCTTGCTCAAGGACAGCAACATTTGTCACATAGTCAGTCCAGTGTATATTTAGGATTGTGCGTATACAGCGCTGATGAAAGTGTTTGAGGAGTCGTAGGTGGTGGCGATAGGTGACCCATGTTTCAGACCCATAAAGGAGAATAGACAGTACAATGGCTCTATACACACTGTTTTTTGTGCTTCGCCTCAGGTGTTTATTACTCCAGACTCTTTCGTGAAGTCTTCCAAATGCGCTATATGCCTTTGCTAATCTGTCATCAATCTCTTTGTTAATCTTGGCATCTGAAGAGATGATGCTTCCCAGGTAGGTGAACTGCTGAATGGACTTGAGCACAGATTTGCGCACGGCAATGTGGGGATTGTGGTGTTCGTCCTGTGGTGCAGGCTGGTAGAGAACTTCTGTTTCCTTCAGGTTGACTTCCAGCCCAAACAGCTCTGCAGCTGTTACAAAGCAGGATGTTAGATGCTGCAGAGCTGCTTCTGTGTATTAATGTGTCAAATGATTGGACTCTTGACACGATTCCTAAGCGGCCAACAGCAGAGTGGGAATGGAAACATACTGAACCATTTTATATATATAGATAACGGTGTATGTTATGCCGGGTATAGCTAGTTGCATTTAAATATCTTCTAACATAATTCAAAAAAAGCTTGGACCTGAACACAACAACTTCCTCTTCCTTCTCTATTTAATTCCCAGTTCAGGACTCAAAGATGTTTACAACAAATTAAACAACATATAAAACTAGATTAAAACATATATAATTAAACCATGCACACAGACCAGCGTAACAATTAGCAACATCCTAGCACATTATTTTGGTGGGATAGGCCTCGTGTCATCAATCATCAAATCCCTTTCTAAACAGAAAAGTCTTTACTTGTCTGTGAAAAGAAAGTAGGAAGGATGCCAGACTAACTTCTCTGGGAAGGGAGTTCCAGAACCTGGGGGCAGCCACTGAGAACGCACTCTCCCGTGTTCCCACCAGATGTACCTATGAGGATGGTGGAAGGACCTCCCTAACAGACCTCAAAGCACAGGCTGGTTTGTAAGGAAGAAGATGGTCCTTCTAATAACCTGGAGCTGTGTAGGGCAATATAGTTCAAAAGCAGCACTTTGAATTGTGCCTGGAAATGGACCAGCAGCCAGTGAAGCTGTTGCAAGAAGGGAGTTGTGTGTTCCCAGTAGCCAGTCTCAATGGCAATCTGGCTGCAGCTCTTTGGACCAGCTGAAGTTTCTGAACACTCTTCAAAAGCAGCCCCACATAGAGAGCATTGCAGTAATCCAACCAGGATATAATGAAGGCATTTGTCACTGTGGCCAGATCTGACATCTCCAGGAACAGGTGCAGCTGGTGCACAAGCTTTAACTGTGCAAATGTACTCCTAGCCACTGCTGAAACCTATGCTTCCAGGGAACTAGACTCTCACTCTTTTCTTTTCTTTGAAAGCTGCATATTTGGAGAAGCAAGTGGACTGTCTGAGATGTTTAAACAAGGCATATGTCTGCCAAAAATACTGGAGGCCCAGTCCACATTGGTTCAGAACAGGACCTTCAGTTTCACACCACCCACTCTCTGGAATTCTTAACTAATACAGATTAGAAAGCAACAACCCTTTGGGGATGTTGGCAGGTAGTGAAAATACACTTGCTTCAACAAACTTTCCCAGAAAGGAAAGTTTATTAATGCCAATTCATTATACTGCCTTTTAAAATGTTTATGGTATTTTATTATGCTTTAATTGTGCATTGCTTGCCTGTCACATAGGCACTTATAATTTAAGTGACTCATATAACATTGTTAAAAGTAACAATAAAAATAATACTATCTGCATGTGTATAAGTATCTGGAACTTTCAGTCAACTTGATCCATCCAGAGGGCACCATATGCGTAGAAGCAATCTCCTGTTTGCTTCCCTGTAACTGGATGTGGCACTTACGTGCAAATAATTCTTGCATGTGGTGTGTGTGTGTTTGTGGCCTTTAATAGTAACAATATGCTATTTGAGAAAAAGAAAAAAAAAGGCTAGGACTTACTTGCTCCACTACTCTCATGGTGCAATGTGTTCATGTTTTTTCCGATCTCTCAGATACAATGCACTCAATAGCATACAATCATGTGAAAAAGAAAGTACACCCTCTTTGAATTCTATGGTTCTACATAGCTGAACATAATAGCAATCATCTGCTCCTTAGCAGCTCCTAAAATTAGGTAAATACAACTTCAGATGAACAACACATGACATATTACATCGTGTCATGATTTATTCAACCAAAAATGGATAAGCCATGTGTGAAAAACTAAGTATACCTTACAATTCAATAGCTTGTAGAACCACCTTTAGCAGCAATAATTTGAAGAGAATTGTTTTCTGTATAACTTTATCAATCTCTCACATTGTTGTAGAGGAATTTTGGCCCACTCTTCTTTACAACGTTGCTTCAACTCATTGAGATTTGTGGGCATTTGTTTATGCACAGGTCTCTTAAGGTCCCACCACAGAATTTCAATCAGGTTGAGATCTAGACTTTGACTGAGCCATTGCAACATCTTGAGTCTTTTCTTTTTCAGCCATTCTTTGTTGATTTGCTGGTGTTTTGGGGATCATTGTCTTGTTGCATGACCCAATTTCAGCCAAGCTTTAGCTGTTGGATGGATGGCTTCTCATTTGACTTTACATTACTTTAGTATACAGGGGAGTTAATAGTCGACTCAATAACTGCAAGATTTCCAGGTCCTGTGGCTACAAAAGAAACCCAAATCATCCCCCTCCACCACCGGCTTGACAGTTGGCATAAGGTGTTTGTGCTGATATGCTGTGTTTGGTTTTTGCCAAATGTGTCACTGAACATTATGGCCAAACATCTCCACTTTGGTCTTATCTGTCCAAAGGGCATTGTTCCAGAAGCCTTGTGGTTTGTTCAAATGCAACTTTGCAAACCTAAGCTGTGCTACCATGTTCTTTTTAGAGAGAAGAGGCTTTCTCCTGGCAACCGTTCCAAACAAACCATACTTGTTCAGTCTTTTTCTAATTGTACTGTCATGAACTTTAACATTTAACATGCTAACGGAGGCCTGTAGAATCTGAGATGTATCTCTTGGGTTTTTTACAGTTTCTCTGAGCATTGCACAGTCTGACCTTGGGGTGAATTTGCTGGGATGTCCACTCCTGGGAAGACTGGCAACTGTTTTGAATGTTTTCCACTTTTGAATAATTTTTCTCACTCAAGAATGATGGACTTTAAATTGTTTGGAAATGGTTTTGTAACCCTTCCCAGATTGATGGGCAGCAACAATTGTTTCTCTAAGATCATGGCTAATGTTTTTCCTCCTTGGCATTGTGTTAACACACACCTGAATGCTCCAGACCAGGAAACTGGCTTTTATAGAGGTGGTCACACTTGCTGACGATCAAATTGATCAAGGACGTTTGATTAGCAGCACCTATCTGCTACTTAGCATCTTAATTCCTATGGAAACAGTAAGGGTGTACTTAGTTTTTCACATATGGCTTCTCCATTTTGGCTTTATTTTTGTTCACTAAATCACGACACGGTGTAATATGTCATGTGGTGTTGTTCATCTGAGGTTGCATTTACCCAATTTTAAGACCTGCTAAGAAACAGATGATTGTTATTATGTTCTGATATGTAAAACCATAGAATTCCAAGAGGGTGTGTTTTCTTTTTCATGCCACAGTATATGCTGCAAACGCAGAACCTGAAGAATAGCATACAGAGTTTCAGACCTGCATGACACCTACCTATACATGCCAAAAGGCTGGCAAAAGATGTTTTGGTGCTTGAAGTGCAGAACAAGATGGCAGCCACTTGCATCCAGTGTGCATAATCCAGGTGGACTGACAGTTGAATCTTCCCTGACAATGAGACAGGATCTTCTACTAGTCAGCTAAGGCAGCAGAGTTGGTTAGGGGGCACAGAATGGGCAGTGTGACTCACAGCTCTCTCCTTCACTATCTTGCTATCACCACTTAGCACTTGTGGCCTGAGGTTACTGCCTTACCTGGTGGTGATGGTGGTGTTTTCGCTGCATTAAATTAATATCCTGCCCTTCCTCCATAAGAGCCCAGGTTGGCTAACATTCTCTATAACATGGCTAAACATACAAATTACAATAATCAAAAACACAAACCTAAGATTAAAAATGCATTTATTTAAAATTACAGATGTCTAAAATAACAAGTTACAAATCTCTGTGAAAAACACACACACAATAGAAGCAGTACACACACATGGCGGATTAAATACTGTGGTGGGCCTGGTACTGTGGACATGCTGTAAGTGGAAGAACTCTAACAGATTCAACAGCCTATTGTTTCACAGGCAGCTGCCTATTTCAGGAAGAGCGTACGAGAGAGATATAGACTAACCCAGACCAAGGTGGACATTATGCTCACACACTGCTGCTGACTACCTGAGTAAGAAAAAAAAAAAAGAAAAAAAAAGAGAGAGATTGTGTCTGCTTGCTATTGCACAGAGCCACCCACCTGAAGAAGAACAAGACCACAGGCTCCCATTTCTATCCACCTTTGTGTATTGATAGAGAGACTGTTGTGTTTATGATACTCGTGGCTTTCTTTGGAGGAGGAAAGAGAAAGTGTGTTGTGTTGTTACATTTGCTACCCTGAAAATTGACTTTCCTTATGCTGATGTTGTAAGCATGAAAGAGAGACTGATGCTTCTGCTGATGCTGCCTGCCATTGTGACCTCATGCTGCTGATGTTGCCCGAAGGAGAGGGAAACTGGTGCCCAGTGTATCTGTCTTCTCACAGATGCTGTCCACCTGAAGGAGAAAGAGAGAAGACCATCCCTTTATCCACATATCAGCAACCACTTTTGTGAAAAAGGGACTATTTGTACAGCTGTTTAGATTCTGGACTTCTTAACTTTCTTACCCCCAGCCATTCAAGAGAAAGGACTTAATCAGACTAGCCCCTTAAAACGTTCTTTCGCTGGCATAAAAAACCCCATTTTTATTCTAGTAAAAGAATGTTCCCACACACACTTACCTTCCTCTCCCAGAAAAGGCAGCTCCAGTAATAAAGAGGAAGTGAACGGAGCCTTGTTCACTTCCTTGTTCGAAATCCCACGAGACTTCGTTGCATGGGAAATTTAAAAATAAAAACAAAAATAAAGCATAAGAAGTTTTAAAAAGCACACATACAGATTTTAGAAGTCCCAAGTAACCCAGGGAGGGTCATAAAAAGAGTGAAACTTACCTGGATGTCTCAATCTCACCCAGAAGTGTTTGACCCGGACCAGCCATTTTCGCTGCAGTCACAAGAGTTAAATGGCCCAAGGTTTTGCACGCTGCCAATGCTGGCACAAAAGCAGCACAGGGGATCAATTGTCAGCTTAAGCTGTCAATTAAAAACTACGGGTTTGGGGCTGATTTTAACTGAGGAAGGGCGATGTCTTCTGATCTGTACACCCTTTCACGATTATGTGGCGTTGTTATGATGCCTTATTTTGTGTGTCTGATAAAGTTCTATGTTTCATATTTTCCTCAGGAAGGTATGCATGCCCCACAGTCCACCAGTGCTTTTGGGGTACATGGGATGATTGCTCTCTAATTCCTACTAGTGTTACCCAAAATGCTCCTTGGAAAATTCCAAGAAAATATCGAGTTTCTAATATGTTGGGGAAATTAGCAGCAACTCGACTTTAGCTATGCAAGAGGGGGTAACAACGGAATCTGCAAACCTATGTCTACAGGTAATAGTCTGGATGGAATACATACACATTTAAAATTAAGTATGTTTTTTTATTAAGGAATTATTATCAAAAATAACACCAAACACACACACATTCACCCAAAGAAAGCATTCACACAAGGCTATAGAAAGAAACAGTAGGAAAGCGTGGGATAGAGGGTTGGAAGAGGGTTCGGCTGAGGTAATACAACCTGTCCTGTAGTCAGTCCGGCAGAGTGGATGGAGGAAACTGGGTTGGCTAACACAGAGTAACAGAGTTTCCCCCCCTGTTACAACTGTGTGCAATGAGGCATATTTGGGGGGTGATACTTATACCTCCAAATACACCTGAGGGGATTCGTTGCTTCATGGGTTGAAACAATGAATTCCATGAGCCTTCATGGATTGCACAATGAGTTTCCTGGTCTTGACAAAAGGTGAGAAAGATGCTAAATGTGTTTCTTAATGTCCTGTGATTGGATTTTAACAGCTTTTAGCGGCTTCTTTAAGGATGGGAGCTGAGGAGAGGAAATTTCACAATCAGCAAATACAAAAGGGTTTCTCCATCCATTAACCTCCCATTTATGTGGAATGTGTCTTCTTTTGGCCTTACAGCCCCAGGTCTTAAGCTTTCCAGGGAAAAACATAAATGACCTTTTTCTGAGATCATCCTGTTTTTTCCCCTTTGTAAAATGCCACATGAATGAACCAAACCTGGCCAGTTTCTGAGGCCTATAGCCAATGCTAACATTCCAGGAGTGGGAAGCCTTGGAAGTGGGGTGCAAGCTTGCGCTTACACTAGCTGCCTGTGAGAGTATTCCTCTGTGCTAGATTGTTCTCTCACCATCATTGCACTAATGAAATAGGACCTATTGAAGAATCAGCAGACACTGCTTGCAGTTGAAAAAAATCAGAGAACCAAAGTGAGAAAAGGCTGTAATTACAACAGAAAACAAAGCTGTTTTTTTTTAAAATTAAGCTTTTTGAAAAATAAAAAACAAATTGCTGTCTCCTGAATATGCCCTTTTGACACTGAAAAGTGTGCTGAGGGTGAAGCAAAATGGGTGATATACTTTTGTGGGTGGATGGGTTATATTAAAGTGGATTTTTATTTAATGTTGGCGGTGGGGCAACCTCCTTATTTTCACCTGCAGGCAGCACACTGGCTTAGTGGATACAGGACTGGCTATGTGATGCACACCTCTGTTCTCCAACACCTTACTGCCAACTCCTCTCCCTCAGTAGAATTGCTTCTGCTCTATGGTAGGACAAGAGCCCTGGTGGCGCAGTGGTTAAATGCCAGTACTGCAAGCCACCACGCTGCAAGTTCGATTCCAGTGGGCTCCAAGGTTCACTCAGCCTTCCATCCTTTCGAAGGTCAGTAAATTGAGTACCCAGCTTGTGGGGGCAATTAGCTAACACACATTGGAAACTGTTTAATGCAGTGTAGATGTGTAAATTGCTATTGCTTAAAACAATTTGTAAGCCACTCTGATAGCCTTGTGGCTGAAGAGCGGGGTATAAAATAAATAAATAAATAAATGAAAAAGTTCTGTTGGTCTCTATACAGGACAGGAAACAGCTTTGAAAGGGGGAAGGGAAGATACAGATTTGGGAAAACAGTAGAAGCTTTAGGCTTTTCCTCTAGTACTAGAGTTTCAATCTGAATGTTCCTCCGTGACTATACTGGTCTTTTTTTCTTTTTCTAGCAGATCAAGTTATGGATCTCTGCCTCATCCAGCTGCGCCATGCATTTTTTCCTATTTGTACTGAAACTCAACATGGAATAAGTAAATCATTCATTGTTTTCATTCTACTGTGGTTATAAATAAGGAAGTAAGAACCTCGTCTTTTCTACCAGACATCACTACTGCAGTGCTATGATGGCATTGGCCTGCATGCAATAGCTCCCTTCAGCTAAATCCAGGCAGTGCTAAATAGCTTATAATGAAATTTAAAAACAAGACAAAACCAAGAATGGATTCATTTTAGAATAATCAAATTCAGATAGCTTATTTAGTTGAACTGTGCATCTATGACATTTTCCTGGAGCTTCCAACTGAAATGTTCAAGTACAGGGATTTTGATGCTGAACTAAGGATGGTCTGGATAACACAGCATAATACAAACGTATAATAAGTGTAGAAAAAACATTCTCTTGCTGGAATCAAAGAACTGAGTTGCCATTTCAGATTAACCAAGAGACCAAAGCCAAACAAGATGTGATGTCAAGCACGCAATTAGGCCTTACACACATGCATTTTTGTTTGCTATCGCTAACAGGACAACCCAAGACATTTCTTTTTAGAAGGAACTGCCATTGAGTTAAATGAAACTTACCGTATATAAGATTGAAAGGGGAAGATAATGGGCAGAATTTTATGTCAGCCACTTACATTAGTTAGGTATAAACTAAGTACCTTGTTCTGACCCAACTACCCACTAATGGATATGTCATTCACATGTGCCTGGATTGCCAGCAGATTTTTAAAAAACCCAGATGAAGCCATCAACATTAGTAACAAAGAAAATTATTTATATTGCCTCTCCACAGAATCAAATAGACATAAAGCACCCATTCCCATAAAAAGAATTAAGGTGGGGGGAAGAGTGTGGGATGGAGGAGGGAGGAACTAAGATTCAATGAACAGGAATGAATTTTTCTGAGCTATGGTTATCAATACCTGTTTCAGATTTTATTCATCATGCTAAAATAAACCATTCTATAATCTATTTTCTTCCTTCTTCCATTTTTTTTCCAGTTTTTCAGAAAAAAACAAAAAAGGTGTCAGGAAAAAACCTGGTAAAAAACTGTTTTTTTCTCCTGAATTTTTCCAGTTTCCTCCCCAGCCTTCACTTCTCTAGGAAGATTGCACTGAAGATGAATAGACTCAATCAAGGAAGCCATGACCTTGATTCTGCAAGACCTGAGCAGGGCTGTAGATGACAGGTTGACTCAGAGGTCCCTCATTCATAAGCTGAAGTTGACTTGACAACAGTTAACAACGACAAACCTTGCTTCTATATCAATAAACCATTTATTGCTTAGCCACATCCAAGTTTTATTCTGTCACTAAAAGAAAGTTTTATTCTGTCACTTAAAGAAATGCAAAGCATGAAGAGAAAGAGGGAGAAGACAACATGGATGACCTGGAAACCAATTCTGTGCAGATGAGAATATTGGGAAGGATCAGGGCAGCTGGAGGAGGGAGAAAAGGAAGAGAGAATCTGAGGAAGAAAAGATAAAGGGGTTGTCTAGATGGTGAAAAAACTCATAGAATTCGAGGAGAACACCTTTTGTCCCAATGGGATCCTGCATCATTTTGCAGTATTCGGAAGGGGTAGGGGACAAAAACTCTTAATACTCTGCAGGAAAAGCCTTCACAGCTTTTCCCAACTTTTAAAAAATACTGCGATGGAAATGTGCATTCCTGCTCATTGGGGCAACTGATTAGCTTTGCTGCGCTTTACTGATAAGAGCAGAAATGGAAAATTGATTGGTTGGACATGTGCAGAGGGTGGAGCTTGCTGGCAAGGCAAGCACCTAGAACCACCATGTTGGATTTTCATTGTTGTGATTGTATGCTGAGGCAACAAAACAGCTTTTCTTTTTTGGTCCTGTTTATTTAAGTGGAAAATCACACTTCCACACCTTGAATTCCCCACCCCGCAAATGCTGTTCAATGGGAGCAACTGGTGACAATAAAAACACGAGTAAAACACTTGTGCCCACCATCTCAATTTGCAGGCATGTCCATTTGAACATCAAATGCATATGATTTTGCATGCCTGCAATCTTGGAAAAAAAAAAGTGGAGACAAATGAAAGCTGTTGAGAATTGACCTTACTGCACATCAATCCACATTTATTGCCTTGTATAGACAGGGCTAAGAGAAAACCTGTGAAGTGAATCTAATGGTTTATGTACATGTAGGGGGTGGGGGGAGTTGCAATTATAAGACACAGAAGTGGAAGCAAAATCTGGAGGCAGGACAGGACAACCAAGGAAGCAAGATAAATAACTATTGTGAGGAGAAGGGGATTTGGCAGCCATCAACATAATGACTCAATGGGGAATCATCATGGGCAATACTGTGGCATTTATATAGGCCTGCATCAGCAAGAAAAACAGAAATGCCAACAAATTTTATAGAGAGAAAGCCATTATTGTGACAGTAGTTAACAAGACATCTTTAAGAAAAACTATTTATATAATTCATTATTATTTTAAAGTTGTTCAGCCTTTCCCAGATTATAATTAGTAGGTGTTTTTGCAGCTACTGCACATCCTAAACAGCAGCCAGGGAGGGAAAAAAGATCTCGACTGGGAATATTCTTGGAGAGAAAAAGTTTAAATTCCCTCTTCTCCAGCTCCTTTTACCACCATCCCAACCAGGATTCTGTGTTTCCTCTGCCATGGTTACTAGGGAGCTTACCGGCTTGCTGGTGGGGCCTATTTGCGGCTTGGCCGGCACCCCCTCTGTCCTCTGCCGCCTTGCGCTGCCCTCTGTCAAAGGGGGGGGGCGGCCCCCGCAACCGCATGGGCGGTGCAGGGGGCCGCCATTCCCGGAGGCTCCTTCTTCCTGGCATCCACTGGTGCCTGGAAGGGTGCAAAGGCTTGGCCAATGGGGAGGGGCACTCCCTCACCCGATTGGCCGGGCTGCGGGACCGGGGAGGGACATCCGGCCGTGCTTCAGGCATGGCTGGATGACGCAGCAGGCCGCGCCGGGAGAGGGTATAAGAGCCCGCTCCTGGCACAGCCCCTGGCAGTCGCCAGCCGGGAGCCGAAGTGGCAGGGTCAGGAGCCACTGGAGGGTAGGGGCGGAGGAGGATGCAAGCTGCGTGGGCCTGGGGTAGCAACCCCCTCCCTCTTCTCCAGGGTGAGGCCTCCCACTTCCCCCAGTACTACGGATGGCACAGTGGCAGGGGCCGGGCAGGCCCGCATCTGTGGTTGGAGCGCCTGGGCAGCCGGGCAGCTCGCGGCTGGAGGGCGTGGCAGATGGCTCCACCCGTGGAGCCCCGGCTGGGGGGAGGACCTCAGAAGTGGCTGGCAGTGAGTGGATGGGGGAGTCTGGTGGCGGGGAGTGTGGGAGGCGTGGCTTCCCTCTGCTCCCTCCCCTCCCATTCCATTTTCCCCCCAGCAGGTTCTCGGGCCGCAGGAATCAGCAGCCGGTGACAAATAAAAAAAGGGGGGGCAGGGCAAGTGACTCCGGAGGGGACACGGGGGTCGGGTAGGCTGTGAGTTGCAACCCCCCCTTCTCCGGCATTGGTGCAGCGGGTGGCCGGGAGCACACGGTGGGAGTGGCAGGACCCCCCCAGTGGCCTCATACAAACCCACCCACCCCCTCCCTCATCACCCCCACCAATTCACTTCAGTGGGGGGGCGAAGTGGGGGTTCTTGCCTGCCAGTGGGCCAAAGAGAGGGGCAGGAAGGAGGATCCCCTCCCTCTCCCTCCTCAGCTGGTGGGCATTTGCTCACGTAGTGGGACACCATGCCTCCCAGAAAAACCAGGGCAAAAAAGAGGAACTTGGAGGTGCCTCCTCTGGAGGCAGCCCCCACAGAGGGTCTGGATCCCCCCCTGACCAGGCACCCCCCCAATGGGGACGGAGGTGTGGGCGCGGAGCCCAGGCCACCTCTTGAAGTGTTTCCCCCCCCCAAAGCACAGGGGACATCATGGGGGTTTTATCCATGAAAGCCCACAAACTGGACAGCTTCGAGGCCATGAGGTGGGGGGGGCAAGCCAGCTCACGCCAGCTACCACAGACACAGGGAATGGAGGGGGGCCTTGCACATCAGCCAGTGTGGGGGCCCCTAGCAGCACCAGCATGGGGGCACCCAGAAGCTCTTTGGGGACCACCAGTGGCAGTGGCTACTCCCATTGCTCCTGATCCAGGGGCAGAAGTGGTTCCAGGAGCTCCAGAAGGTCAGGTTTTAGGGATTCATCATCCAGAATGTGCCACAGGTCCAAACGGGGGAGGAGACCGAGATGGAAGAGGAAGCGGTTGCACCGTAGCAAGGGATCTGACTCCGACTCCGAGTCCTCGTCAAGTGAGTCCTCCACTGAAGAGGATTTCCACAGGTTCAGGTATTGGGCAAAAGGGGCATGGAAACTGGGCCTTCCTGGTTGGGCACTGCAGCTGCGCAAGGCTAAGGACAAACAGGATGCAGACAGGAAGAAGGAAGGTAAGGAGCAGGCATTGGGTGGTTTAGTGGAGGCCAAGTCCAAGGAGGACCTCCCGGGCAGCCACTTGGATTGTAAGGTGCATTCCAAGATTCTGAGAGGCTACTATGTGGACGTCTTTTCCCTCAACCCGCCTTGGGGTGAGAAGGCCAGGCCGTACCCAGGGGACAAGAAGGAGGGTGATAAGGCAAAGGCAGAACAAGTGGAACACACTTTCGCCAACTGGCTTGGGGGGTATGCTGTCTTCATGGGAGTTGTGGCAATGGTGTTTCCTGAGAGGGGGTGGCACTTGATCAACCACCTGTGCCAGGTGTTGAAGATCAAGGTGATGGCAGGGGACGCCACAGCCATCCTGTACGACAAGGAGTGCAGGAAGAAGGCCTCTCGGTCCCCCATCCACAGGTGGGACATCATTGACAGCGGGATTTGGTTGGTGGTGGTGGGCCCCAGGAAGAGGGGAAAAGGGGAGGCCACAAAGGACACCAGGAAGAAGGAGGAGAAAAGGCTGGTATGTTGGGAATACAATGGCGGTAAGTGTACTAGGTATCGTTGTTGGTTTGAGCATTCCTGTGAGTCTTGTGGGGGTCTGCATCCGAAGGTTTCCTGCTCACGACAACCGGGCGGGGACAGTCCTTTCGGAGCTCCCGCCCTGCTTTATCCAGCATGAAGAGGGAGGTGGGAGGAGGGTTGAGTGTTGGGCACGGGAATTTGAAATGAGGTAAGGCACGGGGGTACGGGAAGGGGTCACATGGCTCACACACCTGTCAAAGTAAACACCATGTTACCCCTCCTCAAGGCATACCCCAACAAGGAGACAGCGGCCTACATAAGGGAGGGATTCACATTCGGCTTCAGGATCCCCTACCAGGGAGTCAGGGAAGCGTCAGTGTCAGGCAATCTAAAATCAGCAGCCCAGCTGCCTGCGGTGCTGGCCAAGAAAATTGAAAAAGAGAGGGAGGCAGGCAGGATTGCGGGCCCTTTCTTGAAGGCTCCCATGCCCAACTTGAGAGTATCCCCCTTAGGGATTGTCCCCAAAAAGGCTCCGGGGGAATATCGACTCATTCATCACCTGTCCTACCCCAAATGGGTGTCAGTCAATGACGCAATACCTCCCGAGTTATGCTCAGTACCGTATGCCTCTCTAGACCATGCTGAACAATTGCTGTAGACTTGCGGAAAAGGTGCCCTTATGGCCAAATGTGACATCCAATTTGCTTTCCGCTTGCTGCCGGTGCATCCGGAGGACCATTGTCTCTTAGGCTTCAAGTTTCAGGATAAATGGTAATACAACATGGCCTTGCCCATGGGCTGTTCAGTCAGCTGTGCTGTGTTTGAAACATTCAGCACGTTCTTAGAGTGGGCCCTACAGCACAGGTCTGGTTCCCCATTTGTCACGCACAAATTTTCTCATGATGGGCCCGGCTGGGGAGCCGGATTGCGGTTTTCTGCTTTCCTCATTCCAGGCGCTGGTGGCGGAGATTGGAGTCCCGCTGGCTCCGGATAAGATGGTGGGGCCAGCCACGTCCTTGGTGTACTTAGGGGTGGAGCTGGATTCAGTCCTGGGTGTCTCACGTCTCCCAGAAGAGAAGTTGGTGGCCCTGCGGGACAAACTGGCAGGCCTGTTAGAAAGGGAGAAGGCCATGCTCAAGGATCTGCAATCCCTGCTGGGACACTTGAACTTTGCATGTCAAGTTGTGGCTCCAGGAAGGGCATTCTGTGCCAGGGTAGCACATCTCATTGTGGGGGGGGGGGTTTGCTCCCCGCATCACCACATCCATTTAACAAAGGGGGTGAAGGATGATGCAAGAGTGTGGCTGGAGTTCCTTTGGCACTACAACGGGGTTACAGTGTGGCAAGAGAAGAAAGAGCTGGATGGGGGGCTGCAGGTCCACCCTGATGCTGCGGGCAGTCAAGGTTTGGGGTCTACTATAACGGCCACTGGTGTTCACAGCCCTGGCCTGAGGGCTGGAGGGAGGGCGGGATCACCCGGGACCTCACTTTCCTGGAGTTCTTTCCAATCCTGGTGGCGGTGGTCCTCTGGCAGGAGGATTTCAAGGACAAGAGGGTATGTTTCTGGTGTGATAATCAGGCAGTGGTACGCATCATCAACCGGCAGTCCTCCAGGTCCGAGAGGGTCATGCGGTTAGTGCACAAATTTGTACTTGTATGCCTTCAGTCCAACATCAGTTTCCGTGCATGGCACATACTGGGTGTGGATAACGAGATAGCGGACACTTTGTCTTGATTTCAGGGCAAGAGTTTCCGTGCGCTGGCCCCAGATGCTGACGAGTCTGCAGTCCCATTCCCAGCACAACTCTGGAACCTTGGGAATTGACAGTGCTCCAGGGTGTGGTGGACTCGTTAGCTCCTTCTACGAGGGCAAGCTACAGGATGGTGGCGGCCCAGTTCATGGCCTTCCAGCAGCAGCAAGGTTATGGAGGCTCCTGGCCAGCAGGGGAGTGAGAGGTATTGCATTACCTGGCGACACTGAAGGGTCAGGGCATGGCGCCTAAGTCGATAGCCGTGCAGGTGGCAGGCATTTTCTTCTTCAGTAAGGTGGTTGGAGTGGGTGAGCCGTGTGGCACCTTCATGGTAAAGAAAGCCATTGAGGGTTGGAGGAGAGCTGCGCCTCCGGTGGTGGACTCTCGTCGGCCTGTATCCTATGGACTGCTGTCCTGCATGGTCGGGATATTGCCAGCGTTGTGGCACTCTGCTTATGAGGCCACCCTGTTCAGCACGGCTTACATCGTCACCTTCTTCAGGGCCCTGAGAGTCAGTGAGCTGGTCTGCTCCTCCAAACGAGATACCTCGGGGAGAGCACTGATGCTGGGGAATGTGTCTGTGGAGCCAGATGCGGTTTCGATACATGTTCGGCGCTCCAAATGTGATCAGAGCGGAAAAGGAGCGACACTGCAATTGAGGAAGGTGTTGGGCTCGTCACCTTGCCCGGTGGCCAGTATGCAATAGTTCCTGAGCATCCACAGGAAGGGGGATGGTCCCCTGTTCTGGCACGAGGATGGGTCACCTCTGACCAGGTTCCAGTTTGTGGCTGTAATGAAGGTGGCACTGCAGTGGCTCGGGCTACCCGTTAAGGAGCACTGGGAGTCATTCATTCCGGATCGGAGCGGCGACTATGGCGGCGCAAGGTGGTTTGTCAGCAGAGACCATCAAACGACTGGGTTGGTGGCGATCCAGGGCCTTCACGGGATACATCCACCCAGGCAGGCTGCTGGCCGCGCAGCAGGTGCCCGATCAAGGAATGTAGGACTGCCAGTTGATGGTGGCGGCAAGGGTTGGCGGAAGGCAGATCCCATGGGGATCGCCTTTTGTGGCGGTTGGCATGGGCCCCGATCTGGGTAGGTGGGGGAGCCAGGGGTCTCCGTCAAGTTGAAGTTCAGGTTCCAGTTTAAGTTCAAGTTCAAGTTCACGGAGACCTCCCCCCCATGGTACCTGCTTTAGGGCTGCTAACATATTCTTTCCAGGTGAAGGGGGAGCGTCGAGTGAGACAGCTTGGCCAGGGATCACTCTTCAAGAAGGAGTCAGTAGCAACTGACATGGAGGCCATCGATCAACACAGGGTTGGTCAATGTAGGGATCTGGTCCCATGCCATAGTGCCAACCATTTGCAGCCACCAGCAAGTTGTGGCCTTTTCATGCCTATCAATATATTATCAATCAACATATTACTAACCTGTACCTAACACTTATTTTCCAATTGTAATCAATACATAGTTGTAGACAAATTCTGTGTCTGTGTGTTCTTTAGGGGGAGGACGGGGGAGTACGGTCTGGGTCCGCAAAATAGTAGCCAAAAACCAAGCCCACAAGAACTGACCAGATCCTCAACATGACATCTAGTTTGGCCTGGGCTGATTTGACCATATTATGCCTTTTTCCAGTTGTGCTGGCTCCCAGGTTAGTCTATTTTTGGGGTCAGTTGAAAGTGCCGGCTTTAACCTTTAAAGTCCATTAACAGCTTAGGAGTAGGATAACATAAAGATAATTTCCCCCATATACACATTGCTTGCCACCTTCTTTATGACAATTTTGGTAACAGATGGAGATTAAAAAAAATTAATTATCTCAAGTTTTAAAAATACTCACAGAACAGTTTTTACTGTTCTGAACCTCCATATGTGCTATGGATTTATTCTCTCTACTGGAAATTGTTATGTTCAAAATTGTTATTTGATGATGTTATGTTTTTAATTGTGTTGTATACTTTTACATTGTGAGCCACTACAAGAACAACGTTGTTGGGCAGCTTTATGTATGTATCCAAATAAATAAAAATAAAACTAGCTGTCAAGGAGAAATCCAATTTTTTTCGGGGGTGGGGGAGTCTTCTATCAACTTTAGATCAACTTTAGCAGAATTTAAATCAAGGTTAAAACTTGCATGGATATATCCTTTTGCAAAATTGCACATATACTTTTAGTCATACTCTGCTGACCTTACAAAGCATTTTTCTAAACTGAATAAGCAGGGTCTTCTCATCTCCAATTTGTTCTCTTTCCTTTTTCCTCTGGATCTCTGCCTTTAAAAACAGATGCTACATATCAGGACATCCTATGAACAGTGCTAAGCACAATTAGAATCAATGGCTTTTCAAATAGCCCTTGACTATGGGGCTTATTGCATGAGGGAAGGGAAGTGGCAGTGAAGCCCGAGAATTGCATGTCTAACCTTGACTTATGGCACAACATCAGCATACTTCAGCTGTTCTCCTGTTTTGGTCCTGTGGAAGATGGTGGTACAGGTGAGTCTTTTTTCTAACAGGTTTTTTTTCAGTTAGAAAAAAACGACTTGCATTTATTACTGTCTCCCACGTGACTGGAACAGAAAAACAGCTGTTGGAATGCTGACGTTGTGCAATAAGGCAAGGCAGGAGGTGCTATTATTGGGTTTTGCTGCTGATTCCCTTTCCTCATGCGATAAGCCTCATAGTCTATGATTAATTCAAACGTCACCTGTAAACCATCACAGATAATTTGGGCATTGCAAGTTTGCAGCATAAACATTAGGGAAAGGCTTAACTTTGGAAATTCTGTTCTAATCCCTCTGGCTTTGTAGGTGTTCTGGGTACAAGAGAGAGTTAGGCAAATTGATTAATGATATTTTTGGTTTTATATTCTGGTCTCATTGTGGCCAAGCATGCTTAGATATATGATATTTAGGTTTTATTCTCTTTCCTCGAGGACAACAGACACTGACATAATTGTGAGGGGAAGGGAAGAGAGTGGTTCCAAGGCCACATTTGGCCTCTAGTGCTGCTCTTGTGGTCCTCAATGCCTCCAGCTACGCTACACCTTTTTTCTGTCACCCCAAGGATGAATTGCCTTTCTGAAAGCCTCCATGAGAAGCAATTCACTTTTAAAAATAGGTTACAGGGGCCCTGTGGAATGTTTAAAACAAAAACTTCTAGTCTTTCAAATCCAGATTTGGACTTCCAACCACTCCGGGGGCTGGCTTTTTCTGCAGTCTGTGTAGCTCCCAGCTAGTCTATGGGACATAAAATTAGCCTCTGCATCCACCATAGTTGCCCACCCATATTGCAGGTAAGGCTGTTAAGGTTAAGAATAATATTAAATCATCTGCCACCAGCCACCTAGTTACTTTCTACATAAAATGCAAAGCACTTAGGTCACAAAAGTAAATAACAGTGATCGGAAGTAGTATGTTGAGCTGTGGAGTTATGCAAAATGCATTTTTCCTTTGGCATGATTGTATAGTTCTTGTCTTTGCCAGCTTCTGCAAGATATTGCTTGCCAGTCCTGTTTGAACTCTGATCTCCTGGAAACTTTCCACATGACTCTGTTTTTCCTATATGAGTGCACCTTCAAGTTACCTGTCAATTTATGGTGACCCCATGCATTACATAGAGTTTTCTTAAGCAAGGAATACTCAGTGGTGATTTTGCCAGTTCCTTCCTCTGAAATATAGCCTACGGCACCTGGTATTCATTGGTGGTCTCCCAATCAAGTACTGAGCAGAGCTGACCCTGTTTAGCTTCCAAGATCAGAAAGGATCTGGTGCCTTTGATGTGTCGCCAAATCCATATTAGTGTGAGGTCCATAACAGGCCAACCAGAATGTCCCCCAAATGGGCAACTTTTTAACTATGCAGACTTTTTATTAACAAAGAACTAATTTTAGATGCTGTACTAGATAATGAAAACAAACAAACAAGAGCCAGCAGATAAAGGAGCCTGTGTATTTCATCTAGCATGGAGATAGTTCTGAATAACAGGTGGATTTTTCATTTTCAAAACTGAAGGATCAAACATTACTTTCTTGTTACTTTAAAGGAGCATCTTTCCTTTCAAAAGGAGAGCTCCAGTATAATCTCAGATCACCTGCTATAGCCTTCTTTGAATGTCTCCTCCCTCCTGTATGCTATCTTAAGAAATAATCACACAGACAACATGACCTCAACATTATTTATTCCCTTTCCCCTTATCCCCCCCTTGTACCATTTTTCCTGATAAAAAGGTCCAGATATCTCAAAAGTGTGCATTTTTTTGTGATCTTTTGATTGGCTCACCAGTAATAAAAGTATTACACAAACACGGATTTAGGATATTTCCCCCCTTATGGCTAACCCTTTGCTTTTAATAACATGTTGTGCTCTAGACTTGTACAGTTTGACTTGGGCTAGATGTTCCAGAATTAAAACACTGAATTGGCTGATCTGTGGTATCTTTGAGTCATTTGACTCTTAAGAATCTACCAATTGTCACTTGGAGAAGAGACAGGCTTTGTTGGGCACGTTGTTCTATGCAAAAGCCATCCAAATTCTGTGCCAGGGAAGTTCAAAATCTGCAGTCAGAACCAACTGAGAAAATAAACTTCATGTAAAGAGGAGATCCTGAGATTTTTTTTGGAAGAACATCATATGCAACAGAAATTTATGTAATATGGCACTAGATGTTCTGCTGTTGTAATTTCCAAGCTTCTCTCTATAATATGGGCTAGAAGCAATGTTTGTCCTCTGTGTATAAGAGCTGAGTGAAACTGTGTGCCAAATATTAGACAGCATATCTGTCAGTGTAGTCTTATGTGGACAGAAGTGAGAAAAGGAATGAGGATCACAAAAGCTGCTTCATGGCTTGAGAACAATCCCCATGTCACAGATATTGGCCTTGCACCACAGTGCTGCTGCCACAGTTCTGACCAGAAGACAACTAGACAATTTGCCTTTGTATTCCTTCTTTCAGTGAATGTTGGGAAAAACAAAAAGGCTCTTTATCTCTATTTTGCAGCAGCATCAAATGTTTTTGATGAATACTACCTCGTGGCCCAAATCCTACATGCAACTCTTATCACCCCAAGGGCACTCAAGTGGGAAAATGTCCTGCCTTCTATTAATTATTTTTAGTAACAATTTGTTATAATGCTATCGAGTCACTCACAAGGCATTTTCTTTCTGAGGTGGAGCAGCAAATTGCACTGTCTTCAAAGTTCATAATAGCCAAGGCTGATGCCCCAAACAGGGTGCTTTTTGTATTGTCCACCTTGCAGTGACCAACTTCAAATAGAAAATTCAAAGGGGAGGCTTGCAAGAAGAAAAAAAAAAGGGGGGGGCAGCATTAACTCAATAGGATGTCATGGCAGACATCTCAACATTTGGCAGTTTTTCGTCGTTGTGCAAATTGCAATACCAGTGCCCAGTTTCAAACTGAAAAGTCAAAATTTTAAAAGAGAGGTCTTCCTAGAAACAAACAAATAAACATAGGGTGGGGGGTGCTATACCTTTTGGGGAAATCATGATAGCTGTCTCAAAAATCAACAGAATGTTTTTGGTTGGTGTTGTCCAAGTTGCAGTAACCAGTTTCAAGCTGAAAGTCCAAAAAGGTAGCTTCCTAGAAGAAGAAAAAGAGGAGGGGCAATAACACAGTGAAATATTTTTAAAGGGCAATAGAACAAGGGACGGCTTTCTAAGGTATGGCTGCTAAGATTTCAGAGATAGGAGAAGAGGCAGGAAACCAGGCAAGGACATTGCTGCTAATGTAAGGGAGATGTTGCCATGTTTGGATCAGGCTGAATCGAACTTGATCCAGCTGTCCAGATAGCAAAAAGAACTGGTGGCACTTTGGAGTTTCCTGTGGCTTCTCTTAAACTGGATTAATGGCTTAATAATGCAAATTCACTGCATGTGTTGTCTGGTCACATCACACTGGGTTTCGGCTAAGTTCAGTTTATTTCCTTAGTGCAAACAAACCCAAAGTGGAATAATAATGCTACTATTGTATAGTGTGAATGAACCCCAGGTTTATGGGGTATGGATCTGTGCAAGCCTACACTTGGCTTTTTTTTTTTGGAAAGACAAAATCTTCAATGTTGTTAACATAGTATTAGATAAAATTTAGCTTCAACAAAGAACAATGTGTAATATTGCTCCATTCATAGACTCACTTGGCAAGAGGAACAGCTTACTAGAAATAGAAAAGCAAAATTTGTTTTATCTGTAAAAATATGCAAGGACGTCTGGGTCTCTTAGCTATAGGGGAGGAAGTGCTCTAAAAAGCCTTATATGGAAAATGGTAAATAAAGGCTGGGGGGATAAAAAGACTCATGTAAACAAGGGTGGGACTTCTACAAACTTAGGCATTCAGGATAGGCTGTAACTTCTGATGGCTCTATCCAGTGGGCAGTAAAGAAGAGGGAGAGTGATGGCCGGGTAAGGATACAAAAGAGATAGCTGTGTCTAGCTGGGGTGTGTCTTTCTCTTGAGAGATCACCCACCTTCTGCAGAAAATGTAAAATAAATTAAGACTGCTTCATCTGATTGGTCCTGAGTATTCAGGCACCTGGTATTCATTGTCCTGAGTATTTCTTTAGATAAGATAGAGAGCCATTTTTAACAACTGGCTGCTGACAGGCAGGCAGAAATAATGCAGTTTGACACTGCTTTAACTATCATGGCCCCATCTAATGGAATCCTGGGATTTGTAGTTTGTTTTGGCACCAGAATTCTCTGACAGAGAAGGCCAAATATCTCACAAAACTACAAACCCCAACATTCCATAGTATTGAGCCATGGCAGTTAAAATGGTGTCAAACAGCATTATTTCTGTAGTGTGCCAGCAGCCATAGGGAAATTCAGAAGGTGAATTTTCCATCTCCATATGGGAAAGCGTACAGATGTTGAATCTCAGGCTGCCATTCAGCTTTTGAAGTTGCAGAAGCACTGTTATATAAAAAGCTGGCAATCATACACAGGAAGAGTGATATTCAGAGAATTCTGCAGGAAAAGCATGCTGAACTTTATACCCTTCAGCTCACTTCCAGCTGTATGACTGTATACAAATACAAACCACAAAGGTTAAATGCTAACATGGACATCACATTATTTTATTATTACCTTATTACATGACTTCCAATTTGGTCCCTACTTTTTTTTTAATCTATGCTTTTAAAGGCAACAATGTAGAATCCATAGCTATTCTCCCCAATATAGCTCTATACTGCAAGAATTTATACATGTCGAGCTGCCATTAATGGCATAAAGGGAAAACACACACGCATACACAGTGAGCACAAAAGCCCCAGAAGGTATATGACCACAGAGAGAGGGAGGGAAGGAGAGAGAGAGAGAGAGAGAGAGAGAGAGAGAGAGGAGATTATCAAACAGGAATGCAAAAAGCGTTCCTGTCCCACAATCTCCAATCCCACCCCTCTCCCAGCACATTAACCCTCCCCACCACACTTACCTCCTCTCCTGTCAACAGGCAGCCCAGGAATAGAGCTCTAACAGAGCTCCATTCACTTCCTGGACTGAAATTCTGCTCATTCTCACGAGCAAGATACAAGCGTGAGAAATTCAAAACTAAAAACAAAAATACACGCAAAAAAGTTACACCATGCACAAAACACACTTTAAAACTTCTAAGTAACCTGGGGAAGGTCATAAAAAGTGTGTCACTTACCTGGATGTTCTGATCTCACCTGGAAGTGTTCGCACCAGGTGCTGCATTCCCAAGAGTTAAATGGCTCGAGGTTTCACATGCTGGCAATGCCGACACCAAATCGCAATGGGGGATATATTGACAGCTTGGCCCGTCAATAGAAAGAAACACCATAATGACACCAGCAGAACGCAAAAGGATGTCATCCTTGTGTCCCTCTAGTGTCATATGATGCCACATTAGCCTCATCTAATAATCTCTAGAGAGAGAAAAGGACAAATGTGACTTGCAAGAAAACACTGCAGTTCCGAGGACTCCTTTTCAGCATTGCAGCCAGCAAGCCAGCCAGTCGGTTATACATTTTCCCAGGGTATTCTATGACATTCCATTCTTCTCACCCAGTTTTCCAGTAACAGACATGTCCAGTGAAGGTGCACAGTCCTTGACTGTTTTAAAGTGTTTTCTTTAAAAAACAACCCCCCCTTTTAAAAAAAGTTTACTTTAGAGTTTTATTTTGTTTAACCAGACACTATACTCTAGCAGTTCATTGGCCTATGATTAACCAACAATGAGTGACAATGGAATGTTCATGCTTAGGGGTTGTCTATATGATTAAAATAATCCAACTGGAATTTGAATGGAAGGCGATCTGCCTATACAGACATTCAGTATGTTTCATTCAGAAGGGGGGCAGCCGAAGCCACTTTTAAAAGCTCTGAAAGGAAGCCATTTTAAAAAGCTCCACAGGGCATGCGAATGTGTGATTGTTAGGGCAGTTGCATTCACATTTCTGCGATCAGCATAAGCTGATTGGCCAGAGGAGAATGGGGAGCAGGGCTAGCAAACAGGGGAAGTGCCTGCTGCCGCCATGTTGGATTTTTGGCTACGTGAGAGTCCAGTAAGTTGATAAAATGGTGATCTTTCCCTCTCCTTTCTTCTTTTTCCTTTTGTAAATAAGAAATATCGCACGTGTGCATCATAGTGAGCAGTTTTTTTTAAAAAAAAATTGCTGGTGGCAGCAAATTTAAAATGGCGAGTAAATCACTCATGGCTGCCATCTTGGCTAGGGGGCATTCAAAGTTTAGGAGGGCTCTTTAGACCATTAAGACAGGCCACAGTGCTGCAAATTGCTGTTTCTTTGGAGGAGATTGTACTTTCCCTCCTCGTATAGGTGAGAGCTTAGACTGATCAGAAACAACACGAGTAGATCCCTTCTGCCTTGTTCTACCCTGACCATGGCCCATGTGCTTAGTTCCCTGCTCACATATTTCTATGAGTGTTACTTCTGAACAGGGCTAATGCCTTTCAAGGGAAGAGTTTAATTGATAAATCCAATTAAGTTAGCTGAGTAGGTACAGACATGGTTTATCCAAAAGAACCAGCTATAAGAGAGAGATCCACTCCTTGCTGTTTACTGTGTTAGAAGCTGAAAGTGATTCCTTGGAGGTGTGGGTTGTCAGGGGCTATATCTGCACTGCAGAAATAATCCAGTTTGAGACTGCTTTAACTGCTGATGTATGGAGTCCTGGGATTTGTAATTCGTTGTGGCACCAAAGCTCTCTGACAAGAGAAGGCTAAATACCTCACAAGACTACAGATTCCAGAACTCCATAGAACTGGGCCATGGCAGTTAAAGTGGTGTCAAACTGGATGCAGCCATGGAAATGATTAGATTCACACTGCAAAGTACTGTAATATAAATTCCAAGACATGTTTTGGGGGGGGGCAGGGAGGGAGAATTTGCAACAAATTTATGATTTGCCAGTAGATGTAGCAGACTGATAAAAGGGAGTATTTTTGGAAACTTGTTTTGCACCACAAAGAGTCAATAGGTTTTTGACTCTGCTTCATGACACAGCAACCAAAGTTGACAGAATGCTCTGAAGTGTAAAAGAGCTGATGATAGGATACAAGTGTGTTGTAAACAACCAGGGCAAAACAATATGTTTAATGGAAGCAGGCTAGCCTGCAGGGAAGATGTGTTCTTATACACTTCTTTCTAGAAACTATTTAAAATATACTTTAGCTTTTCACAGCTGTTGATTCAACCAGGATGGAACTGAGAGAAATATTTGTTCCAGGTGATGCTTTTTTCAGGTGTTACTAGCTTTCTTGCTATAGCTAATTGCATTTTCTGTGTGTAAGCAGGCTGCCGGACTTACTCGGCAGCCGTTTTGCAGTCCAGCGAAGGGCCCCGTCACCCCTGCGTGAAAGGCATGGCTGCTGCCATGCTTCCATCCTCATCCCGGCTGTATTCACACTGGTCAGGTTGAGGATTGTGCAGCAACCAATCAGAGAACAGCATGGCTGGCTGTGATTGGCTGGGAGGAATTTGATTCAGCCAATCAGATCAGAGCACCTAGCTTGAATCCGATTGGCTGAAAAGGAAAAGGGAAGCAGGCTTTGGCTGCAGGCTTCACTCTAGTCCAGCAGTCGGGTATAAATTCCTAGCCGCCTGGCAATTCAGCCAGTAGAGAGCTAGTGACTGAACTGCTGGGTGCCCGGGAATTTAAGAAGCAACATTTTGACTTGGGATGAACAAGGAGCAATTCCAGGTCAAAATTAGAAGGGTTCACTGTGGCACTACCTTTTGAAGAGGGTAGCTTAAGCTGATGCTGAATGTGACCACTGGGTGTAAGGAGATCAGATCATAGGACACATGCTACTGTAGCAACTGCACTGCTTCTGAGTATGTTACTGAACCCAGTTTAAAGTTACTACCTTTCAGGCCTTAAACTGCTGGGATCAAGTTGGTTGAGAGCGCCCTTCATCTCTCTCAGCCTCCCTGTACATTAAGAGGTTGTCTAAATGTGAAAATACTCCTTACAGAATGCAAGGAGAATACAAGCTGTCTTAATGGCATCCCACACCGTTTTGCTGTATTACGGATTTTCCTGGTGTTTTTAAAAGCAGTGGGGGGAATGCACATTCCTGCTCATTGGGACAAGCAATGTGATTGATTCACTTTCCCATACGAGTGGAAGCGCAAAGGTGATTGGCTGGATGAGCATGGAGGTGGTGCTTGCTAGCCAAACAAGTGCCTGAAGCTGCCACGTTGGGTTTTGCCTTAGTGAAAATAAAGCAGGGTGTTGTTTTTTCTTTTTTGTAAAGGCAAAATATTGCTCTATCACACATTGGAAATAGTTTTTTAAAAAAACTTTTGGTGGCAGCATATTGAGGTAAGTAAAAACACGAGTAATTCAGTTGCGAATGCCATCTGGATCCACAGGCATGTGAAGCTTATGCCTGCAAAAAATAAAAATAAATCATTAAGGCAAATTGTAGCTGCTGTGAATTGCCATTACTGTGGAGCAATCAGCTTCTTTTCCCCTCATATAGACAAGATCAACAGGTCTATATGAGGGCAGTTATGTAGGTGAGAAAGGGTTGGTATTTTAGGTACCCTCACTGCAAACTTTTAGAAAAACCTTGCAGACTTTCCTGTTTTCTCCTGCCTTTATCTGTAAATGTTTTATTAGAGTATTTTTGGTTTCCATCAGCAGTAAGTGTTGTCAGGACAATTTTTTATTGCAGGAGTTTGTTAATTTTATTAACTTTTGCCGTTTTATGCATGGGATTTTATTTGGTGAGATTTTATTGTGTAATTATCTTGGGAGGACCCCTAGAAGCAGCGTAGCAATAAGAAATACAGTTTAAAAAGTTGTTTAACTATGTGGTTTTCTCTAGATAGCTATATATGGCTTACTGTAGAGCTGAAATGAAGTTGATCCTTTAAAATTCCCCTCAATGAAACTTGTTGGTGAATATTTTCTAGATGGTAACTGAATGGTCAAATATTCACTGAATATTTAGCATACATGTTTGACACCCATTTAAAAAACAATCAGTATTTGACATTTGATAATGTTTAATAGTAAGCATAGTTGGTATTTCAACTTTTGAACCTTCAGAGGACAATGCCTATGTCAACTTGGACATCTTGGGGTCAACTTGGTCAACTTGGGGCTCTGAATGTTGTAGAGAGTTCTGGAATATATTCTAGGACTGAATACTTGGTTTGTGTGGAACACTGTTGGGCACTGTCACTGGTCATTGTCATTATCATCATCATTTTGATCATCCATTCTGAATGGAGAATATGGCTTGCAGCACTACTAACATCCCCTGGTAGAAGCATAACATGTAGCAACCTTCAAACAGCATATAATAAACATAGCATTGACTTCATTTTGCTATATAGAGGATCTAACATACTGGGGGTGCCAAAGATTTGTCAAGCTGACTTATGCCAACCCTATGAATAAGAGACCTACAAGATCCCTGGTCATTAACTGCCTTGCTCAGGTCTTGCAAACTCAGAACTGTGGCTTCCTTGATTGAATCAATCCATCTGTACTGTGGTCTCCCTCTTTTTCTACTGCCTTCCAGGTTATCAAGCATTGTCATATTTTCCAGTTAGTTCCATTGTCTCAAGTGTTCAAAATGTGACAGCCTCAGTTTAGTCATCTTCGCTTCTAGTGAGAGTTCAGTTTTGATTTGCTATAAAACCTATTCATTTCTCTTTTTAGCAGGCCATGGCATCCATAAAATTCTTCTTCAAAGAGTACATATCTTTTCAGGGAGAGAGCATCTTTGACTTTGCTAACTCTCATAGACCTATAGTTCACACTTTGCCTGGCTCATGTTGTGCATCTGCTAGTTTTGAGGACCGAAGTGAAAAACTGCAGCAGATTAAGATCTGAAACTAGTATGCAAACCACACCCTAAAAATTATCAGATTTTTTTCTAGGAAGATTCCAGGCTTTTAGTTGCTAAAACATTGAACGAAGAGTACAGGAAACTATTTATGCAGCAAAATTATCCTGGTGTACTCTTGGGTGCATCTACACTGTAGAAACACTGCAGTCTGACACCACTAAGTGCTGTAGTTTCATCCTATGGAATCCTGGAATTTGTAGTTTTATAATGTCATTAGCCTTCTCTGCCAAAGATTGCTCTTGCCTTGCAAAACTACCATCCCCAGGATTCTGTAGGATGGAACCATGGCAATTAAAGTGGTGCCATACTGCTTTATTTCTTCAGTGCAGATGAACCCAGAAAAGCTGAAATTCTATTGTGGCTTTACACTGGTGTAAATGCTGTGACAGAAATTGTTGCACTTTCTTGGAGGTTGTGCAAAGATGGAATCAGGGATTATGAAAAACCTGATATGCTACCAAAAGTGTAAGCAGGGGCAGTGCTGTCTAGGAGGTTCTTTAAGAGGTGGATGGGGAGCTGGATTCACTGTTGTCCAGTGGGGGTGTATTGTACTATCAGTTTCATGATCAGTGTAAAATTGATCCAGTAACTCTAACAAAGCTACACTGGAGTAATTATGTTATATGAGCAGTGACTAGGGGCTCATCTACAAGGGGCAGGATATGCCAGCTCCCCGCTGGAATATTCCGCCTGTGGATTTGGTGTGTTCTTCCCCCCATTACTGGCATGAAATGGGCCAGAGTCCAGATGAGCACACTGGCCCATCCCTGCAGCTGCCGCCCTCTGAGTCTCACATCATAAAGTCCCTAGATTCCTCCCTTCAACTTTACACCATTGTTGGGATTGCATGCCTAACTTTGCAATGTTGGTATGGTGATACACAGCAGCACATGAGGAAAGCCCCCCGCATGTGACCAGCTTTGGTCACATGCTGCAGGACCGCTTCCTGGCTACAGAAGGCAGCTGCAGCAACAGGCCAGTGTGCTGGAATAGGCTTCTGCAGTCACATGGGGCCTGATCCAACTTGTGCCGGTTGGAACGGATTTTACTAGGTATTTTTTTTTAAATGCTGTAACGGGCCCTACCCCATCTCTCTCTCTCTCCCCCCCCCCCCCGTCTTAGCCCTGTCTTTGTCATGGGGGTCGTGAGGACTGCAAGGGGCAGAACGGGGCAAAAGCCTTGTGTCATCAAACTGCAGAGCTCCAAGACGGGTCAAGATGGGGTAAATTACCCCTGTAGACAAGCTCTAAGTCTCAGGCTAATAATAATGCCATGGTCCACAAGTTGGTGATTGTACAGCTATTGTTTAAAGCTACAGCCATAGGGAAACTTGCCTATGAAAGGCCATAAAACGGCTTTGCAGATCCCATTCTGTGCTACAGTTAGGCTTGGAAAAAGCCTTCCTTTCTCTTCAGTGGCATAACTGAGGTAGAGTTGTGTTTGTGTGAGTGTGTGTGTGTGTGAGAGCGAGCGAGCGAGCATATTTATGAGTGAATGTGTTTACAAGATCATGTGTTTTGTGAGAGAAAACCTATACATGTTATGTGTGTGAATGTACATGTGTATGCCACAGGGTGTGGATAGAAGGGGCAAAATAAAATCATTGCCCTCCCAAATAAGAATTCTGTCCCTACCAATGAAATTTTCCTTCTGTCCTTAAATTTCTAGCATTGTGGCAAATGAGGTACTGAAAACTGTTCATACCTAAAACTGTTATAGTTGCTGTGTATGCATTCCCTTGGTTACTTTGCCTTTTCTTTGGCTGCTTAAACTCTATTTCTAAATGCTTAATTCAGGTTTTAAATGCAAGACATTTGGGGACTGAAGGAAAATTTCATGGGGGGGGAAAGACTTCTTGGGGGTGCAATGTTCTCATTTTGCCCCCCCCCCGAAGCTATGTCCTTGGCATATCATGTGATAAAAAGATCACCCCACATAAAATTAAGCCAAGCATCCCATGTAGATTTTAGGTCATAGCTTCCTCCCCTCAACTTTACAAGGTCATTGGGACTGCATGTCTAACTTTGCAGTGGTGTTACAGCGATGCACAGTGGCACACTTTGGAATATAATTCCCAAATCAGAAGATGTTTTTATGTTCATTCTCTTTCACACTGAGACTTTCACTCCTGGTCCCTTGGCTTCCCCTCCCCTCAATGGTAGCTTGATTACCAATTACAACCTAAAGGCAGTGTAAACTTTATGCCAGAAGGAAACTAAGTGCAGACATGCATATCAACCTGAGGTAAAGCTATAGGAGCAAGACCCAAAGGCAGCCTTTGGTACTGATATGTAACATTTAGCAGATTACTGCCTATTCCATTAGATGGCTCTCTTGCATTTCTTTCTATGAAAATGTCATGTTTTTGCCACACTAGAATACAGCTGTTCTTGTGATCTGCAGTCCCTTGCTAAATATCATTACAAAAGCAGAGCACAGAGTTTTCATAACAGCCGTTACTGACAGAATGTCATTTGTTAAATTAGGACATTATCATTGTATTATTAACCATAGGAGGACTTTATCATTGGTTACCAATGACTGGCCTACATCTCATTTTGTATGTTGGTTTGCATCACTATTGTTTTTGCTGTTGACTTAGTTGTCATTGAAGATGGCTCAGAATTGTCAAGAGAATTTTAAAAAGACCTGAATCCAGCCATAGTAAAATACTTAGCCTATTTATTTCAGTGAACAAGAAATGAGTGCTTAACACTTGCATCAAAACCTGGTGGATTTAAAAGTGCTCCACTTTTAGGCTGCTTTCACTCATGCCCAAAATGCCTCCTCTTTGCTTACACCCCAGTCTCCGAAGTCTTTCTTTGCCCCAGTCTCAGCTTATATAAGAAAAAATGGTTGAGGTACCAACTTGGAGGTGGGATGACAGGTTTGACTTCAGCAATAACCCCGCAATGCAGGCTACCACTAACATGTTCTTCACTTTATTTGAACTGGCACTTCACACCACTGGTCAGCCCAAATCTACCCCCCCCAACGTAAGAATGAGGGGGCAGCCAGATAATTGCTCAATTCCCATTAATCAAGCAATTGGCCCATTTCCCCCTTCTGTTAACTGAAAGCTTTAAAGTAAAACATCCAGAAGGCCACATTTACCCACCTCAGTTGTATAAAAATCAAGTTCAGCCCAGGGTTCCAAATTAATCAAGTGTATTAAGGAAGAATACAAAAGGAGAAATAGGAGAAAAACAGTGAGCATCTGTGAAAAAGAAAATGAGACAACTTTGTGATATACCTATTTCTATATACCATAGAGCCAGAGTCACAGTGGTGGCCTTTGAGCCTCTTAGAATGAAATAGAAATGACCATGCACAGGGGAATAACCTTTCCTGTTGCGTGCTATCTAATTATGAATAGTTTAAGTGACATTTGAGGAGTGATAAGCCAATAAGGTGGGTTGCTTGTGATAAGTGCAAGTTACTTGTCAACAATAAGCACCAGGACTTAAAAGGTGATGATGGGCAAAAATATGACACTTTTTTCCCCTCTCAGGCAACTTCATGGTTTTGAGATTATAATTAGGATACATTCAGAGATTAGACCAATGTGTCAATATTACTTAACGATGGCTTGATCAAAAACTAATAGCAGTAATAAAAGCAGGGACAATTTCATATATAATAATGTGCCATTTATTTTCAACACTCCAGTAAGTGCATTTTTGAGCTGAAATAAAGAACACTACAAAAATGTTTTGTTTTGTTTTTACAGTTGCATACAGAAATGCCCAACTTGGCAAGGTTTTTTAAAATGCATTTTTTTTTTGTTTTAGAGGAATAAAGCTGCTTTGACTAATATTGTGCTTTTTTGTTGAAAGATTTCAATGCAATATTAATTATTGCAAACATGGGCCATCCCACTCCATCCAAATGGGTATTGCAAAAATTAGAAACTTGTTCTTGTGGAAGTCTTTGTTTCTTGCTTCCTTCCTCTTCTGTATTTCTTTTTACCTCACTCAGTGCCTTTCAGGCCTTTCAATCAATGCCTTACTTCCATCCCAAACTCAATACAGGTACAAGGGTGGGAAGAAGATGTGAAATCATGGATGTGACTTTTCACAAGTACTCTGGTAAGGTTTTTAGTGCAGCAATGTAATGTCAATATAAACACCCAGTTAGAATCAATGTAATTAAACTAAATATCCCCTTTTCAATGTAAACACATATAATGGAAATTTTAAAAACATTTTAGTGTAAATATACTGTAGTGACACATTCCCACTAACTTTCATATCACTGGATGTGCCCAGATTAAGCATCATGACATGGAGAAGTCAACTACTGAGGCTAGGCAGAGGAAACCTAAATTAATAGTCACTTGAGGTTGATGTTTTATCTGTGGCAGATGTGGGGGTATGATAGAATCCCACCGATGATGCTAAAATCTCCTTTAATATTTGGGGGAATTATTAGCTCAGATAGGAGGCTTGCAAGAGGAGGGTAACTTTGGGGATCTTTTCACTTATGTATGCCATTACTAACTGTAGAGAGGATCCAGTTTAAGTAAACTAAAGTATTTTATTGGAATAATACAGAAAGTAAACTAACATACACAACATATGTTCTTATGAACCATATAAAGCTATAGGAGAGTAACGCAGAAAGGCTGGATAGAGAGAGAGGTCCAGGAGAAGAAGAGAGTTTTGTGTGGTGAAGATACTCAGACAGGTGTCTGAGGGTGGCACAGGAGGTTCAATCTGTGGTGTGCCACAAAATAAAGTGGCTGGGTCTGTATGCTGTGGTACACCTAGATATTTTGTGGGCTCTAATATTTATACTCTATTCCATGCCTTGGATGAGCGAGTTAGTAATAAAGACTGAATGGCTTTCCCACGGAATAGACAAAGGAAGCAAAACTCAACTGATTGCTTTAACTGCGGAGAGATAGAACATTGATTGGCTTGTGACAACCTCATAAGGTTGGATAGGAGGGGGGTCTGAGGAAAGATTTCTGTAGGGTATGGAATGAAGAATGGTTACTTGTTTGTCTGATTGAATTATTGCCTGAAATGCCCAGGGCTGGGAAAAAGGATTATCACATACCCCTTAATGACTGGGTTGTTAGCATAAACCCATTACGGGGGCTTTCCACATAATCTAATTTGTGCTTTCCCACCATCATATTTCTAGACACATCTCAGGTCATTGTGACCTTCAACCGACCTCCAGTCTGCCTAAGCCAATGTGACCCCGAAAAGTGTCTAATATGTTCAGTTATGGAAACTTGCAGGGAGGGGTAGTAGGGCATGCTAACAATGTGAGCCCATCAGAGCTGGTCTGATTCCAAATGGCTGGTGCCCCATCCATTCTTCAAGTGTTCCATTTTCTGGGCACTGATGGTATAATCAGTGATTAATCTCAATCGATCTCAATCGACAGATGAAATGGAATGTATGGAACCATCAAATGTTTGTTCAGAATTTGGAAAAGTTATTGTGTCATGCTGGCTGGGGAATTCTGAGAGTTGTGGTCCAAAAAAAGTAAATGTCCCAAGGTCTGGTTCCGTTTGCTGACCATTCTTCCACTAGTGATACAAGATTCTCAAAAAAAGGACTTGAAGTGAATGATGGCAAATAAGCCAGAAACTATTTCAATTCTGGATTAAAATTTCACTTTCTTTGTCAGTGGCTATTTGGCAGTGTTGTAGTGGTATTCTTTGGCTATTTGGCAGTGGTGTAGTGGTAAATTTTGAAGTACAGACACTCAGCATGACAGTCCTCATAACATCCATCTTAAACCCAAGGAAAGTGCAGAAATGGAAATGGCTGTTTTGATCTATATTGTCAAATCCATTCTAGGTGTTTTTATCTCCATTGGTAGTGTTAGGTGTTTAGGTGGGTTTTTTTGGGGTGGTGGTGGTGATATTGTGTTAAAGCTAAAAGATCTTAACTGTCCATTCAAGACCAAGCCACTGAAATGTGCAATATATGTACAAAGAGCTTCATATTAGTTCACAACCCATTATATTGTTTCTGGAAAAATCCATTCTTCTGGAAGGATTGCAGGTAAACTCAGAAGGAATAAGGAAGCCTGAGGTGGGTGGCAGATGATGTCATCATCCTTACTAGTAAAAAAAACACAAAAAAACATTGGGGCTTTGACCCTGCAAGTCCTGGCTGCTTTACACCACTGTGATTAGGGAGCGTTGCTGTTGCTGCTGTTATTCTCCTTCTCTGAAAATGTTTTGGTTTAATGAAAGTTTAGGCTAATGAAAGTTTGCAGTTAATCACCCATGATGAACGAACTCAACCCTTTACAGTTAAATGCAAATTAAATTATTCGTTGAGAATCCAAAAGAAATAAGGCCTTAGAGAAAATCTAGTTTAGGTGAGGATTCAACTAAAGAGCAGAGTTGTTCATATGTTCTTTTGATATTTGAACATAGAGCATTGACAGGAACTGGTGCCGCAGTCTTCTATATTTTGAAATGTTTGTCACTTTAGGAGATGTTGGCCACTTGGTGCTTATGGGAACATAGACTGGAGCATATTCAAGGAAACATAGGTGATGTGACAATGGTGATACCATTCTCCATGATTTTATTGAGGAAAAGAATTAATTCTTCCATAGAGATATAAGGATTGTTTGTTAACATTTACATTTTTTTTTGAAAAATGTGTCCTAACACTTGAGAACCTCAAGGAAAAGGAGGAGAGTTGTGAGACTGTTCATACTTTAGAATTTTGTTATGGAAAAATTAATTGTAAAAAACAACTTTTTCTGTGGAGAAGTTTTTTGGAAGGAGCAGGGTAGAAGAAACTGGAGATTATCAGATGGGCAAAAACCACATCAAAAGATCACTAGAAGAACAGGAAGGGGTGACCTTACCAGACGATGTTGTCCTCCAGCACCCTGGGCGCGTACTGTGGCCGTGAGTAAAATGTCCCTTTCTATTAGTGGCTTGTCCTCATCAATGAAAAAGGGAAGCCTTGTCTGGGGCAGCGTTTCGCCCCTGGAATGACTGAAGGACACGGGTGTCTGGTAAGATTGATGTACCTGTTCTCCTCCTGTTCTTCTGATGTAGTTGCGAACATGATTTTTTGGTGTGTTCTCCCATGTCTGATAATCTCCACTGTGTTTTCTGTGCAAAACCAACATTTTTGTGCAGTAATTTTTGTGCACCGATTCCTGTATTTTGTGCACTGATTCCTTTTTCCACAAGCAACCTGTTTTCTGCTCCCAAATACATTTTCTACACAAGAAACCTACAGTATGACTCCTGTATCTGTGGGGGATACTTTACCGGACTTACTATGGATACCGGAAACCACAGATAATAGCAAACCCTATTAAAATTAATGACTTCTGGCCCAATCGTACCATAGAGTTGCTCTGGAAGACCTGGAGACCATATTTTTTTTCAGATGCAGGTAAGTGAATCCATGGTTACCAATCGTGCAAATATGGGGGTCGTACTGTAGGTGCACTTTTGCCCAAATTTTCCTGAACTAAGTCCTTGAGTATGAAAAGTGCTTCACAATTGCAAAGAAACCCTCACATTCTCATGAGGGGAGAAGAATATTGCTGAAATTATTTGCTTTTGTCATCTTTACTTCATATTTACAAAAGAAAAAAAAAAGAAATAAGAAAAATAATACTTATCTGAGAACCAGCATGGTATATTGGTAGTATGAAATGCATGAAGATATATATCCCTATCCCTCCCAGCCTCAAACACACATCCCCCCCCCATGAGTGCACCACATAGCAGGTAGCTCTAGAAATTTCATCTCCTTTTGTTCACTGCTGAAGTTGATAGTTTGCTTATATTACAAACCTCTCAGTCTGATGTAGACTGTACAACAGGTAATAGTTAGCATTTATATAGTTCATTTAAAAATGTTCAAGGGTCTTCACATACATTGTCTTCTTGGGATCTTTACAATAACACCATAAGACAGATCAGTGTTATTACCCTCATATTGCAGATGGCAGTTGAGGCTAAGTGTGGGTGTGTTTTGCCTAACGCTATCTACTGAGTTTGCAGGTGATACGAGATAAGACATGGAAACTTCTTGATTAATAGTTTATCACACAATCCCATGCATTGCTGTGGGTTAGCTGCACTTGTATTAGTTCAATAAGGACTGTATGTATGTATAGTACACCTAGCAGTAAACATATAGAATTAGAAGTATACTTTCTTGTTATTTCCATGTAGGAAGGGAAACAGAATCTTCAGCTGAAAAGAAAAAGAGAATCCTTCTAAGCATCTGCTCCAAGACTTTGGAACTTCCTCCCTAAGGAGGTGAGGATGTCTCCCTCCTTGCTCTCCTTCTGCCAACAAGAAAAAACTTTCCTGTTATGTCATGCTTTTATTAAATGACAGTGGTGGGCACTAAATGGTGCACTTGTTTTTAAAATGTATTTGAAATGGTTTTAACTCTATAGATTAAGTATTTTCTAAGGTCCCATCTATACGAGGAGGAAAAAATACGTTCTCCTCTGAAGAAACAGTAATTCGCAGCGCTGCAACCTGTCTTAATGGTCAAAAGAGCCCCTCTAAACTTCACACACCCCTAGCCACAAGTGATTTACTCACTGTTTTGAACCTGCTGTCGCTGATTTTTTTTAAAAAATAAATGTTTACCATGGTGCACACAAGCAATACTTCATATTTACAAAAGAAAAAAATAAGAAAGAGAGAGAAAGAACACCATTTTATCTCCTTACTGATCCCTTGCTTAACTGAAAATCCAACATGGTGGCAGCAGGTGCTTTTCCTGTTTGCCAGCCCCTCCCCCATTCTCGTTCGGTCAATCAGCTTATGCTGCCTCGTCGCAGCAATGCGAATGCTACTGTCCTAATGTTCGCACATTTGCATGCCCTACGGAATTTTTGAAAAATTCTGAGAAAAGCTCCAAAAGCTTCCCTTCAGAGCTTTATGGTGGATTTGGCTGACCGTCCTCTGAATGAGATGTATTGATGCGAATGTCCGTTTGGACAGATTACCTTCCATACGATTGTCGTTTGGTTTATTTTCATCATTTGGACAGGATCTATCTATCTATCTATCGATCTATCTGATAGTTTTGTATGTTTTTAATCTATAACTGGTTTTAATAATTTGTAAACTGCTTTGAGTCTCAGTATTGGGGAAAATGTGGTGTTATGAGTTATGCTCATTAAATATGAATTACAAGTAGACTTTTGATGCTTAAGGCAGGGAGCTCCCTATTGTCAGAGTCTGCACACATTGTAAGAGGCATATATTGGATGGCATTGGAAGGGTGGAGCAGTGAAAAGTCTGGAATCCTTTTTCATCTTTGTCATCTCTGATGTGGAGAAAGTGAACAAAGTGATGTATAACTTCATATGTACAAAAGAAAAAAAAAGAAATAAGAAAATTAATACTTATCTGAGAGAAAGCATGGTATATTGGTTTGAGTGTTGGACTAGGACACTGGGAGATCAGGGTTCAAATCCCCACTCAGCCAGGGAAACCCACTGGGTGACCTCAGGCAAATCACAACCTCAAAGAAAGGCAAGGACAAACCACCTCAGAACAAATTCTGCCAAGTGAACCCCATTATAGGGTCACCTTAGGGTCCCCATAACTCAGAAATGACTTGAAGGCAGCAACAACAACAAATACTCATGTATTCATTCTTGCAAAATGTACTACTTTGTGGTCATCTAGATGGTCACAATACCCCTCATAGACTCCGTGGAGAATACCTATTGTCCTGACGAGCCACGCAAGATAGTCTCCAGATTGGGGAGGGGGGGATGCCATAAACTGTGCCCTAAGAGACTTCATTTTTTTCTGTGAAGTTTTTGATGAACTGTGGGGAGATGAGCATTGCTGGTCATATGAATGACAGATTTGGCATGAACGCTGCACATTCTGGGCAAAGGCGGAAGTCAAAAGCTGATTGTCTGTTGTGCAAGCAAGGGTGGGCTTTCCTGTTGCAGAGGCTGGAAGTGCCATTTTGGCATTCTAAAGGAGTGTGTTTTCTTGTCATGCTGAAGTTTAAAGTTAAAGTTGTGCATTTTAAGTTTAAAGATTAAACTTTAAGTTTAAAGTGTCCATTTAAAGTGAGAGATTTGCAGAGAGATTATTGTTGGGGGGGGGGAATATTAGCACTCCGTACTTGCGGCCACCATCTTGATTTGCGGGAGAGGGGTTCATGTGCACATCAAAGCTCATGACTTTGCAGATAACTTTTTTCCCTCATAAATTGTGGAGACAAAAGGGAGCTGCTGTGAATTGGAGGTAATGCGTGTCCCAGTGCAGTGTTTCCTCCCATCTAGCTGAGCCCTTTACTTTTGATCAATAAGCAGTGGAAGTGGGAACGGGTAAATCAGACCTCTTCAGTTGTCATTCTGGGTCCAGAGCAACTGGTTGGTCTGGTCTGATTCATTGGATCCAGAATAAAAATCGAACAATCTCCTTTGATGCACACTAGCAGCACAGCATGTAGTTATATTGCTTTAGTACTATGGTGCATTCTTGCAACTTTAATTTAGTGTACAAAAATCCCTCTTATGGTGTGTGTGTGTGTGTGTGATGACCATGAAGAAGGGTGAATGAGATGAGAGGCTGAAAGGAACCAATCCCAGAGCACGGGACTGTAATGAGAAGGGTTTCTCTGTGTTTGAAGAGATGCATGACAGTTAGGAGTGGCAGTTACTAAGTGAGTTGGGGCTGAAGGCTCTGGGTGTGTACAGCTGAGGTTTGAGTGGAGGCTTGTGTGCTTTATGAGTGAGGTTTGAATCCAGAAGATTGTGTGCAGTGGTTGGAAGTCTGAATGTGGAGGCTGAATGAACAAAAAGTGAATGAGTCTGGGTTATAAGAGGAGGCATTAAAATAGACAAAGGTTAATCTCTGTGTTATTTATGATATTATAATATCTGTGTGATATTTATGACTGGTTATTGTATAGTGACTCTGTCCAGATAATATCACACTATAAGCACAAAATTGCCTAATTAATATTCCTTCTTTATCCTTTAATAAATTAATCCCTTGTTGATGTTCAGATCCAGACTCCTTGTGATTCATTCAACATATAGACAGTTAACGACATGCTTACCAGAGAAACACCACACACCCACACATATTTGGTAATAAAGGTTCAGTCCTGGTTCAGATAAAAGGGACTAGGGTAAATCAGAAGGTGAAGTGGCAGGAATATAGGGTGGAGGTGGCAAGGCTGAACATTTGGGTAAAGTTGGCTGGCGCATTTGAGGTTGCTCTTGGGGTTAATGCCACAGGGGGAAACCATAATTTTGGGACAAATCCACTATGGCTCATAAATGATTTCTACTTTTGTGTAACTATTCTCAGAGTACTCCAGATTTTTCCTTAGTATCCTTTGTTATTGCGAACTGGCTTTCGAAAGTTACAGTTAAGAAGAATGAATATAATGACTCGCTGAAGCCATCCACAACACGGTGAAGCTGTGAGCCCTAGAGCCTCATCCTACCACTTCTCAGTTATGGATGGCCTTCAACGTGTCATTACATATATTTATTCTTTTCAAACACTATTGAGAAAGCCCACCCTGAGACTGTACTTTATTTAAAGTTACAATTTAAAGGTCTTCCCTTCTCTATAGCTGTATTGAAGGGCTACAGCTGCCCCTCATGGCTGAGCTTCTGATCCAGTTCTTGGCCACATTGTGGGTACCATGCCTGAATTCTTTAAATAGTGTGGTATGGTTTTATGCAGCCAACACAGATCCATCTTGTAAGATAATGTGCTAGCCATACATACCAATTTCAAACAATTATGAATATCCATATCTATGTATTGCAGAGGAAGCCTGAAAATGGAACTTTTATAGTAGATGCAAACAAATTGGAGAGCAGCTTCAGTTCAGAGGTAATGTTTATGTTACAGAAGAAAATATTCACCATCACAGTGAGTAGCTCCAAAATTATACTGTGACTGTATGTCATTTTCTCTAATTCAGCTAAAATACTGCAGAACCTGCTATATGTACAATTTCTTGAGAAAACCCATGAATATAAAATGCATTTATTCTAGAATACATTTTTCTTGTATTTGTGCAATTGAAGCAGGTATGGGAAACTGTTTTAAGAAAACTGCTAATGGGACAGGACTTGGTATTCCATTCTGTAGCCAAGGGTGAATTATATTGATATGTGAAGTATGAATTGCAGAATAATATGATTTGGAACTGAAGCACTGACATACCTTCCACTTTAGCAAGCCTATTCCCCCCTCCACCCAATCCCTTACTTATTTGCAATTCTCTGAATCAATGTCTTGAATACTAACATGCTTGCCAGCTTTATTTTTCTCTCTTTTCAGACTGCAGTCCTTTCACAGATTTATGCCTGGGTCTTTTCCTGCTAATCAGCTGATATGCTAGCAGTGGCTCTAGACCTCCCGGTAATGTAGGGATGTCTTAACTCTTTTCAAGGACTCAGCTGCTGTACAGAAGCGTGCACAGACTCTCTATATGAAATTGGCTATTATAACACCTCTAGGAATAACTATGGTACCAGAATGCTGCCATAGTTATCCTATCCATCATCTTCAAAGTCATCTTGACAATGGCTGATGGTTCACAAGTGAGGAAAGGAAATCACTGATGCCAGAAGCTGTGCTGGGATTAAGGTTTTGAAGCTTTATACTGTGGTGCCATGTCCTCTTTGAGGATATTGGAGGTAGAGAAACTGAGTACAGTAGCACCCCCGTATCCACAGGAGATTGGTTCCATCCCCTGACAGATACTGAAATTCAGATACTGAAGGAGTCTGTAACTTTTACAGATCTACAGACTGGAATGTGCTGTTGCATTTCACTAGCTGTCACCCCTTTCAATTGAAAAACAATTTGTCATACTCATAGTTTCTAAGGCTAAAAAGAAATTCCACTGACAACAGATAATATGAAGCTTCCTCAGACAAATACCAACAAGAATTAAGGGGTAGAGCATATCATCAGAACATCATTAATGCAGCTAAAGATAGAGCAGCTAAAAAGGATAGAACTTCATTATTTATGTCTGTGGAAAAATCAACTAACAAGAGAATTATAGGTTCATTCTACTTTAATCATGCTTCGCAACACATATAGAGGATCATTTTCAGACATTGGCATATTGTACAAAGTTTACCAAGTTGTTCTGCATCATCATTGATTGGACTACAAAGAACCAGAAATATCAAAGACATATTGGTTCACATGGACTTTTATTCACCAGCATTACAAGAGTCCCAAATTACAGGTCATTATAAATGGGGACATTGTGCATGTTGCAGGCAGTCGTTAAACATTAAAACCTTTATACATCCAGTAACAAAAGAACTCTACAAACTAAGATCTTTCACTAGTTGCAATTCAAAAAAGGCCATTTGTATTATCATTTGCCCATGTCAGCAGATTTACATGGGCCAAACTAAAAGATGTATAAGGCAGCGAATCATGGAACACAAAAGTAGAATGAGGAATAGAAGTTTTGACAGTCTGTTAGTAGAACGTTTTGTTAATCAGTGCCATTCTCCAGAATCCTTAAAATTTTGCATAATAGAATCTTTAAAATCAGGTCCCTTTAACAAAAATTGCCTCAAAAATAAACTTGTGCAATGTGAAACTTTTGGGATATATAGGCTAGCATCAAGCAACCCAAAGGGATTGAATGACCAGTTAGATTTTATAGCATTTTTATAATGGTTACACATCAGCATGAATATGTTCAGACAAAACCTTGTACAGTTGCCCCTCCACATTCACGAACTTGGCATTCGTGGTTTTGATTATTCGCGGTTTTGGAAGGCCCCCCGCCCCCCAAAACCACGACATGTGGCCTCCGGAGGCCCCGTGAAAGCCCTGGGAGGGAGCGGGGAGGGCCGGGGAGGCCTCCACGGGGCCTTCGGAGACCCTCCGGAGGCCCCGTGAAGGCCTTGGGAGGGAGGGGGGAGGCCTGGGGAGGCCACTGGGGAGGCTTCCAGGGGGCCTTGTGAGGCCCCACGAAGGCCTTGGGGAGCACCGGGGAGGCCTCCGCGGGGCCCCGTGAGGCCCCGCAAAAGCCTTGGGAGGGAGCGGGGAGGGCTGGGAAGGCCTCCGCGGGGCCTTCAGAGACCCCACGAAGGCCTTGGGAGGGAGGGGGAGGGCCGGGGAGGCCTCCGCAGGGCCTTCGGAGACCCTCCGGAGGCCCCATGAAGGGATTGGGAGGGCTAGGGAGGCCTCCACGGGGCCTTCGGAGACCCTCTGGAGGCCCCACAAAGGCCTTGGGAGGGAGGGGGAGGGCTGGGGAGGCCTTCACAGGGCCCCTGGAGATGCTCCAGAGGCCCCATGAAGGCCTGCGGAGGGGGTGGGGAGGGCTGGGGAGGCAATCATGGGGCCTCCGGAGATGCTCCGGAAGCCCCATGAAGGCCTGGGGAAGTGATCATGGGGCCTCCAGAGATGCTCCGAGGCCTCATGAAGGCCTGGGGAGGAGGGGGAGGCAGGGGAAAGTGACTATAGGGCCTCCGGAGGCCCTGTGGTCGCTTTCATGGGGGAGGGGGAGGGCAATTGTTATTCGTGGATTTTTCACATTCGCGGGGGTCTGGGGAACCTAACCCCTGCGAATGTGAAGGGATGACTGTAATGTGTATTATATGTCTTGTGGTTTTGTTAGATAGTTACAATGTAATAATTAGTATATGTATCCAATAGAATGTTTATGTAAAAGTATCAGCCTTCCTTTAAGGGTTTCTGTAATGGAGAGATGGTGATCACATGTTACTTTAAATGTCAAATGCAATTCACTTAATACATCTCACTTGTAATTATTCAGTTGAATTAGTATAAAACTAACTGAGGAATTGATACTGAATACACGCAGAACTGATTTTTTGAAAGATGAATTTATTGTAAGAAGGTAAGCATATAATTTTGGATAATGTAAAAATAATTTTTAAACATATTAATATATGGGGGGCGGAGTCACACACCACCGGATGTGGCCGTAGAATCCAGCTCTCTCCGATTCAATATCTTTGAAACAAAGAAAATACCTTGTTGAAGCAGTTAATTAAAGTAAAAGAAACTGTTCTCCTGTGTCGGAATGCTGTGAGTTAATTCTGCCTTATCTAAAAACTTATAGCTCAGAGTTTGGAGATTTATGAGGGAAGCTAATGTCTAAAGGCAGAAGGGGAGATAAGGAAAAAAAAATTCTTGCAAACTCCTGTATGGACAAGATCTAAAAATAAACCCTCTGACAAAACAATCTCAAGACTTGAAAGAGCTGTTTCAGCTGAGACCTTAACAGCAACTGAAAAGATTAAAAGCTCAAAAGAAGTGAAGGGAAAAGAACAGACCGAAGCATTTAAAAAAATGGCGACTGGAGCAGGGGCAGGAAAGAATGGGTAGAAGGAAAACCTGTCAGGGCAAGAGGATTTACAATCTTTGCTGGCACAGAATAATGAAAAAATACTTCAAAGTTTTAAAGCTCATACACTTGAGCTACGAAATGAAATTCAGAATTTGAAACAAGAAACAATACAGGAAGTTTCTAAACAATTACAAAGTGCCATGCAGCAAATTAATCAGGAAATGGCAGGAATGTGTAAAGAAATTAAAAAAGTAAACAAACTTGCAAATGAGAACAAAGATTGGCTTCAGAGACATGAAATAACAATTGTTGAGATAGAAACACAGATTATTCCCCAAGAAGACAGGGACAGAAGGACCAATATCAGGATTTGAAATGTTCCACACTTTGAAAGAGAAACTGCAACCCAGCTGAGAATTAAAATAATAAACTGGTTCCAGCAACTGACACCCCAGTTACAGTGGGTGCAAGAAGATTTTGAGAGAATTCATAGAACTGGATTCAGGAAAACAACTCCCAGTGATGTATTGGTAAAAGTGGCAAATTACTACAAAAAAGAGACATTTATGAAAGAAATCAGGAAACTGGGTGACCAAATACTTTTTGAATCAACACCAGTGATGATCTTCAATGATTTGTGTGTGAAAACATTGGAATGGAGGAGAGGTATCAAACCCATTATAGCTATACTGAAAAAAACCCCAATATTAACTACAATTGGGGATACCCAATATTTTTGAAGTTCAAGTATGCTGGGAAATTCTACAAAATAAAAACACTGGAAGAAGGATTACAACTGCTGATAACACTGGGATTGAGAGAAGAAGAGCAAGAAGCAGCTAAAGACCAAGTGGAGCTGAAAGGAGCAACAGGAGGAAAGGAGAAATGAAGATATAAAGACAAGGGACTGAAAAAAAACTGAGAGAGATGAGATCAAAGGTGACATCAGTGATGGGTGACACCCCCTCCCCCCCTCAAAGTTTTGTAGCTATGGCGGGGATAGTAATCCCTGGGATTAGGAGGGGAGTGAGGAAATGAGTATGTGGGAGGAATAGGGAGGAGGGGGTAAGGGGGGAAGGTGGAGGGTGGTGCAGGGGGGATTGTTATTGTTTATTTGAGTATTGTAGTATTTGTGCACTATGGGGGACTAATAGAAGTAGAAATTTATTATACATAATATGGAAGGCAGATTGAGAATATTGACATTAAATGTTAAAGGGTTAGGAAATGTAATAAAAAGAAAAAGAATAGAATCTTTATTAAATAAATCTAAAGCAGATATAATATTCCTTCAAGAAACACATCAAAATAAAGATGGAGTGAATGAATTGAAGTTGAAATGAGCAAATACATATGAAAAAGCTTTTGGAACATCAAAATCAAGAGGAGTAGCAACTATTTTGTTGAAAAGATGTGATTTTATTGTTAAGAAAATTAAAAAAGATTTAAAAGGAAGATATATAATTATACAAGGAATTAGGGGTAAGGAACAATTCACTTTGGTTAATCTGTATGCACCAAATGAAGGTCAAATAGAATTTTATGAAGAAATTATTAAAGCAACAAATGAAATAAGTGAGGGATCTATAATGGTGGGAGATTTTAATATGGTAATGGATAAGCAGAAAGATAAATCTAATCCTACTAAAGAGGACAAGAAAATGTGTGAAACTGGTTTGAACAAATTTATAAATAGAAATGGATTATGAGATGTGTGGAGAGAATGGGAAGGAGAAGAAAAGAGATACACTTATTATTCACCAACACATAAAATCTATTCTAGAATAGATTATATTTTTATATCAAAAAATCTGGTCCCACAAATTGTAAACACAGATATAGGGATTATAAAAATTACAGATCATGCAGCAGTTACAGCAGATATAAAGATTATAAAAGACTATAAACAAGCAAAAAGATGGAGATTGGATACAAAAATCTTAGGTTATAAAAACATAGTAGAAAAATACAGGTAGAATTAAAAGAAATATGGGAAATAAATAGAGTAGGACAAAGCAGTCAAGCGTTATTGTGGGATTCAATGAAAGCTGTAGCAAGGGGAATATTTATTAGGGAAGCACATACATTATGGAAAAAACAGGAAAATAGTAAGAGGAAACTAGAAGAGGAAATTAAAGGTTTAGAAAAAGAATATTTTAGAAACAGAGATAAAGAGATCCACGCATTAATACAAGCAAAGAGAAAAGAGTTAGAAAAGGAAGATATAGAAATAACAAAAAGAAATCTGCTGTTTATGAAAACAGACTTTTTTGAATACAGTAATAAAAATTCTAGAATGCTAACAAGAGCCAAACAAGCAAAGAAATCTAAAAGTTTGATTGGAATTATTAAAAATGAAAAAGGGAAAAAAAGTAATTTGATGAAAGATAAATTAAAGATATTTCAAGAATATTATCAAAAATTATATTCAGCAGGTGATCCACCGAAAGACTTAGAGAAATATATACAGGAAAATTGTAAGGATATAATTAGTGAGGAGGAGAAAGAATTAATGGAAAAACCTATAACAGAAAAGGAAATAGAAGATATTATAAACAAACTGAAATTAGGGAAGGTCCCAGGAGAAGATCGTTTGGGAGCTGAATATTACAAAACATTTAAAAGTATATTAATATCTAGAATGAAGGAATTATATAATAACATTTTAAAAGGAGATGAGATCCCACCATCGTGGAAACAATCTTTGATTATATTAATTCCAAAACCAGATAAAGATTTGACAGATCCAGAATCATATAGACCAATATCATTAATAAATCAAGATGCAAAATATTAACAGCAATATTGGTGAAAAGGATGAATAAATTTATGCACAAATATATACAAAAAGACCAATGTGGATTTATAGCAGGAAGACAAATGGCTAATTTAATTGGAAGAGTAATAAATATAATAGATATGATTAGAAGAAAGAAAATTAAAGCAGGGCTTATAGCTATAGATACGTTTAAAGCCTTTGATTGTGTGGAATGGCCAGCATTAAAAAAATATAATGAAAACATTTGGATTTGGAGAAAAATGTATAAAAAAATAAAGCTACAGTAATAGTAAATGATGGTAAGACAGAAGAAATAAATTTAACTAGGGGAACAAGACAAGGTTGCCCACTTTCCCCAATAATATTTGCTATGGTAATAGAAATATTAGCTAATGTAATTAGAAAAGATGAAGGTATTAAAGGGATAGGAAATATTGAAGAGATTAAGCTGAATATGTTCGCAGATGATACTTTAATAACAATACAAGACGCATTGGAAAAAATGCAAGAGAGAGAAACATTTGGAAATGTTTGGGAAGATGACAGGTTTACAAGTAAATTGGAATAAATCAGAAATGATGATATTTAATTATACAGAGGCAGAGCAAAAAATATGAAGAGGAAAAAGAAATATATTAAAATAAAGGAGCAAATAAAATATTTAGGAATAAATATTGTGGCAGAATTGGAAAAACTAGAGGATTTTTTTTTTTACTATGTTAAGGAAAGATATGGAGAAAAAAATAGAGAAATATGGGAAAATTAAATTTTCATGGTTTGGAAGAATAGCGCTTGTTAAAATGAAAATATTACCAAAAATAATTTTTTTATTTAGAATGCTGCCTATTAAAGTATCAGAGATGGAATTAAAAAAGTGGCAAAATATGATAAACAATTATTGTAATGGAGGCAAAAGATCAAGAATAATAGATAGTATAAATCCCCCCAAAAAGGAGGTCTAGGCCTACCTAATTTGAAGCTATATTATGTAGCGAATCAATTGAGATATATTATTGATAGTGTTGCGGAAGTAAAAGAAATGGAATGGATGGAAATAAATAAACAAGAGATAGAGTTAAAATTAAGAAATATATATTTTTTGTAAACCAAAAAAAGAAATTTAGGGAAATAATACAGTCTGTCTCTTTAAAAAATATACTAGATATATGGATTAAATATAAACAAGTATTAGTTCCAGGAATATCTCCATTAATGCTAGTAATATTGTTAGAGGGTTTCCCAGCAAATTTAAGAAATGAAGTGGAAGCAAAATTAGGAGGACAAGAAATAATAAGGTTGAAGGAATGGATGGGGAAAATGAAAAATAAAAATTATATGGAAAAAATATTAAAGGAGCAAGGAATTACATGGTTTAAATTGATACAGTTAGAACGATGGACAAAAAATGGTTAAAGGAGGGAAGTTGTAGAAAAAATACAAAATTTGAGGAATTGATTATAAAAGCTACTCAAGAGAAAATTAATATAAAAGGTATTACAAGTAAAATATATAAAATGTTAATGGATAATGAAGAAGTACAAGATTATCTTAAAGATATTTGGGAAACAGATGTAGCAACTGTAATAGACAAATCTAAGTAGGAAAAAATATGGAATATGCAACATTTGAAAACATTATCAGTAAGAATAAAAGAAAATTACTATAAGATTATATGGAGATGGTATTTAACCCCAGTAAAAATGAATCAAATAGATAAAAAGTATTCAGCACAGTGCTGGAGGGGATGCCAAGAATTGGGAACGTATATTCATATGTGGTGGAATTGCAAATATGTGCAGAAATTTTGGAAAATAGTAATGAAGGAAATCAGTGGAATACTGGAGATAAATATACCTTTATGCCCTGAAATAGCATTATTACCATATTGTGAAAAAATACAAGAATCTTCAAATTGTTAAGGATTTACTAACAAATCTGCTGACAGCAGCAAGGTTAATAATAGCAAAGAAATGGAAAATACAAGGTGAATACCAAATAGAAGAATGGTATAATGAAGTATGGAATATAGCTATAAATGAGAAATTAACAAATATGGTTAAGGAAAAAAAAGGGGGGTTAAATAAGAATGTTTTTGGTGAAAAATGGAGTAAATTTTTAGAATTTGTATTAATAAAGGGGAGAGGAAGCAAACCTGAGTTGGAAACAATGGTATTTTGGAAAGAGGGATGAATGTAAAGGGAAGTCCCTCGGTGGAGGGAATCACTATTATATGTGTTTGTTAAGTTTAATGTAGTAATTGTATGTTGTTTAATTTTAAAAATTAATAAAAATATTAATAAAAAAGAAGAAACATATTAATATATTATACTTATTCATGTAATATATATATATATATATATATATATATATATATATTTAGAACAGCATTATATGCTTGGAAACAACAAAAAGTCCGGAGATATATGAAGTATTAAGTATTAAGTTTCACTGAAGAAGATCATTTGTCGAAATGGCTTCAGACAACTCTGGAGGTAGCCATATGTCAAATTCATTTTGCTACCAGATTCTATTGTTGTTACCCTCATTGATATCTGATTAGACTTTTATGATTGTTTACTTACCAGTCCACTGCATGATACCTGATTTGATGGATGTGGAATCTTCTGATCTTTTATAAGGACTGTGTATTACTACAATTGAAGTCTACGACAGCAGACTTATTTTCAGCAACAAGTTCCCAATGATATATTAGTTTTGAAAAACATGGCATCTTTGAACATTGTTATAGTCGGAGATAGTATATTCTTGTGTTATTATAAGTATGAACATAGTGCCTCCTGTCTGTGGCAGATAGCGGGAGAGAATTTAAGAGTTTGGTGTATACCTTGGTACCCTTTTGGTGAAGGGTAGGGTTCTGGAATAGCCTCTTCAGGTCACGGGACCCAGGGAGTAGGGAAGGAGCCTACCCTTGAGGCTGACCTGGAGGTTTTGTTCTCAGTTAAAAGGCTCTGGTACTTGGGTGCGAGTACCCTGGGTTTATCTTCCAGTAAAAGGCTGGCCAGGGAGCAACCCAGCTATTGGATTGCCATCAGGGCTCAGGGTGTTTTGCCCAAGAGAAGACTGAGGAAGTAGTCTAGGATAGACACCTGACCTAGCTGAATCCACATCAGGTTGCTCCCCCTTCTTTCTCCTTTCAGGTTCAGTCAACTTAAATAAGAGATAGATCAAATAAAGTCACCCGTATTTAACTTAACTTTCTGTGCCTCGTCTCATTATTCCTTGGTTGGTCATCATAGGCCAAGCTTCAGGAAGCATTAATTTTTTTTGTTTTATAATTTTTACTAATGCAATACAGAAGAAAAAGAAACAACATAAAATAACATAATACACAAACCCAAAATATACAAGCATCAACATATAATATACACTTATAAGAAAAAAAAGGAAGGAAAAAAAGAGAGAAAACAACAACAAAAACAAAAATAGAAAGTAGAATACATATTATAGACCCTTATACACCTCCCCAAATGTGAAAAGCACTTTGTGTCTGTCTGACTGCTCTTCCATATTTACATTCTTCACATTCCTCATCACAAGTAAATCTTCTTCATCAATTTTACTCCTCCTTTCCTATTAAAAGGAAAAGAACTCTTATTACATATTGAATCCCAATACAGCTAGGTCCCCTTTTGACAACTTAACATATTCTATAAAAGATTCTCATACCTTCAAATAATATCCTAAACCATTACCTTTAACCAGACTGGTTAATTTATCTAGTGCTGCTACCTCCATCAATTTATCAATCCATTCTGTGTGGCTTGGAATTATATCTTTTCCCCAGTTTTTCACTTAAGTTATTCTTGTGGCTGTAACCATATGGTAAATTAAAATTTTGTACGTGCTCCCCTTTTTATCCTCCATGTCAATCATATTTAATAAGAACAATTCTGGTCTAAAGGCTAATTCTCTTGCATTGCTGTTATAATTTGGTGACTTTGCATGTCTATCAGAGATGGTAGAATGTTCCAGGTGTTTGGTGGCATTTCCAACATCTATTATTTGTCCCTTTAAACATTTTGGCCAGTCCCTCTGGAGTCATATGCCATCTAAAGAACATTTTAAAGTAATTTCCCCTGATATCATAACTACAAGTAAACTTTAGATTTCTAATCCAAACTTCCTCCCACTGAGATATTTGAATACAATGTTCTATTTTTTTTTTGCCATTGAACCATGCAGAATTTGTTTAAAGATAAATGGTTAAACTATAAGGACATTTTGAGAAGAGAAGGAGGAACAGATATTGTAAAACCCCAAGAGGAGCTAAATAAAGAAAATATTCATTGTCATTGGTTTCTTCTCAGACAAATAACAGAAAACTTTAAGAAGGATATGAGCCTGGAAGGAACTGAGGAAGAGATGAATGAATTTGATAGAATAATATGGGAAAGAAAAGAAAAAATCTTGTCTAAAATTTATAAAATAATTTTGAAATTGAATCTAGAACAGGAAATAATAAAACCGTACATGATAACACGGGCCGTAACATCAATAATCAAATATCGTTAGAGGAATGGGAAATTTTATGGGCAAAAAATATTTTATTTACTAGAAGCAATAGCTTAAAAGAGAATTATTATGAATCCATCTTCAGATGGTATTTAACACCTGATAAAATAGCAAAAAATAATAAAAAATTATCTAATATATGTTGGAAGTGTGGTAAAGCAGTGGGTACATACTATCATGTCTTGTGGAATTGTAATGAGACTAAAAATTTTTGGAAGGGAATTCATAACATTATTTTTGAAGATAGATTTTCCATGCAAACCGTAGATCTATCTTTTAAATATCTTACTAGGTATAAACAAACAAGACCAGAAAAAAATCAGGAGGGTTATTTTAGATGTGATAACTGCTGCCAGAGTTATATTCACAAAGAACTGGAAAAACCCAGGAACCCCACAAATAGAGGAATGGGTGTTTAAGCTTTATGAAATGGATGAAATGGATAAATTAACAATCCTACTAGATGAGAATAAAACCCTGGAAAACTGCAAAGACTGGAAGATATTGATACCCCTGTGGAAAGAAATAGGGGGGAAATTTGCAACAATAAGTATGGAATAACTAATTATAGAGAAATTTCAAAGGAAGGAAACTGAGACTACAACACAGACAAGAAATAGGAAGAGAAGTATGAAACAAGTCCACTTGAAGAAAAGAAGAACAAAGGAAGTTTGTTTTGTGTTGTTTAGATGTATATGTGTTTGCTTGTCTTGCATGTTGGTATGTTAGGTAAATAGATGTGTATTTGTGAATTTGTTAATGTGTTTTATGTATTTTATGTAAGCAACCCTAAATAAAAATATAAATTAAAAAAGAACCATGCAGTCTTTCAATTTCTGTGTTAGTAACAATTTATAGAATTTGGAAATCATATGTTTATCTCCAGACTCTATTTTTTCCCCAATTCTGTTTCTCCCTGTTCAAAACCATATTTAATATTATCTTCTTTAAATCTGTCCTTCAATTGGGAGTAAGTCAACTTAAATCCATTCTCTTCCAATTTTTCTATCTGCTTAATGTTCCAAATTATCCTGACCCTCTTCTAAAAGATCACTGTATGTTACCCACTTTTTAAACCTTTCCCAGTTCTTTCTTATAAAATGCCTCCTGGTGGGTGGGTGGGGGATACCCAGTTTGAAATTCTGGCATTCATTCTATCTTTATATTTATCCCAAATTCTTAATAGTGATCTTCTTACTATGTGATTATTAAATCCTCTATTTGCCTTAATTTTCTCATACCATAAATGTAAATGCCATCCAAATTTTAGCCCTTGCCCTTCTAATTCTAATAGCATTTTTTATCATCGAAAGTAATCCAGTCCTTCAACCATAACGGCCTCAAAGTAAATTCTCATATCTGATAGTCCTAAACCCCCTCTTTCTTTTGTGTCTACCATTAGACTCCATTTTATTCTCATTTTTTTTACCCAACCATATAAATTTTGACAGGTCTTTTTGCCACTGTTTGAAGGGAACATTAGAGTTGATAATTGGTATTGATTGAAATAAATATATAAGTTTGGATAGTACATTCATTTTGATTGTGAAAATTCTACCTAATAATGATAAATTAATGTTTTGCCGTCTACTTAGGTCCTTCTTTATATCTGCCCAGGTCTTAATGTAATTCTTTTCAAATAGTTGCTGTGTTCTGGATGTTATATTTATCCCTAAATATTTCACTTCTTTTACTATTTCATATCCTGAGATTCTTTTTAATTCTTCCTTTTCTACATCATTTAAATTTTTTATTAATATTTTGGTTTTCTCTGTATTAACTTTAAATCCTGTGAATTTCCCATATTCCTTTAGCTTCAGCTTCAGTACCCATTGATGGATCCTCTAATATTATTACCATACCATCTGCAAAAACCTTTAATTTTATTTCTGTTTTTCTCATTTGTACCCCTCTTGTCTTACTTTCTGCTCTTATATCCCTGTTAAGAATTTCTAATGCTAGAATAAATAAAAGTGGGGAGAGCAGACAGCCCTGTCTAGTCCCCTTCTCAATTTTAATAAACGCCGTTGATGTATCATCCGCAATTATTCTAGCTCTTTGAAAGGAGTAAATCCCTTTAATCCAATTTTTAAAATTCCCTCCAAATTTCATCTCCCCTAAGATTTTTAATAAGAAAGCCCAATTTAAATTATCAAATGCTTTTTTTGTATCAAAAAATATCAATGCCCAAAGAGCATGAATATTTTGATCAACTTTCTTATAGATTTTATTAAGAAAGAAAAAATATTGTCATCCCTCTGGCCTCAAACACAGTTTTTTTTTTTAAATGAATGACCCACATGGTGGATAGCACTAGAAATTTAGTCTCCTTTTGCCTATGACCTAAAGTGATTGCTTGGTTATATTACTTACAGCCATCTCACTCTGATGTAGACTATATATGAGGAAGACTTAGCATTTATAAAATGCATTTAATGTTCAAGGTTCTTCATGAACATTGTCTTGTGGTAATCCTTACAACAACAGTATGAAGTAGATAAATGCCATTACCCCCAGATTGCAGTTGACAGCTGAAGCCTTGTGTGTGTGTTGCCTAAGGATTTGTGGATAAAATGAGATTAGTGATGGGAAATTACTGATTCATAGTGTACAGCTGAATCCTATCTGTGTCTATTCAGAAATCAGTCTGACTGAGTTTGGTGGGACTTACAAATACAGTCAGCCCTCTGTATCCACGGATTCTGCATCCACGGATTCCACCATCCACAGCTTGAAAATATTCAAATAAATAAATAAATCCAAAAAGCAAAGCTTGATTTTGCCATTTTATATAAGGGACACCATTTTAATATGCCATTGTATATAACGGGATTTGAGCATCCATGGATTTTGGTATCCATGGGGGGCCCTGTAACCAAACCCCAGCAAATATTGAGGGCCCACTGTATTCATAGGAGGGCAACTCCACCACAAGACAAGTACGGATAGGAGGGCAACCTCATCACTTAGCCAAATGTGCTAGTTCTTGCATTTTAGGTCACTGCCCCCCTCCCCGTATCTGCAGGGGATATGTTTCCAGACTTACTGCAGATATGCAAAACTGCATATAATAGCAAACTGCCTTAGAATACCATAGTATTGTGCTGGGAGAACTAGAAAATGCCTAGAGAGGACACCTATCTAGGCAACTGGTATGACTCTATGGTCAATTTCTGGCAGGTGTTGACCACAGAGTCATGCTGGAAGACCTCCCAATGCCCAGAGAGACCTCCAGCATGACTCTATGGTTCTCCAGATGTGTGGCGAGACCTTTTCTTCCCAATCACAGGTAAGTAAAACTGTGGGTACCAATCCTACGTAAACAAGGAGCAACCTATAGTTACCTTTATGATTTCTAGGGTTTCCAACTGTTTGTAAAGAGAGGTCAAGTGTGTAGAATGTAGCAGAGCTGTACTGGTGTTAGAGAGTGAATTTCATGTAGGTGATGGAACATTTTAAGATATTCCCAAGAATAAAATTCTTGCAAATAGCATCAGTTATTTGCATCTGGTACATTGATCTATAAATCATGGATTTTCCCATGCAAAATGAATGTGAGTGGCAATCAAGAGATTAATGGGCCTTCATACTGACATGTATTTTGAATGAAAATTATTGCAACTTGAATACTTGAGTGTCCTTCATAAATGACCCTGTATATGAGTATTTTGTACCTGGGAATCAGTCACTGACTACAGATATATTATATTAAGGCATCCCTTGTGCAACTGCAAAAATAGTCCAAATGGCTTCATGTTAATGCCTATTCTCTATATAACTATTTGCATACATATCAAACAACTCATAACTAATGAGCATGAGGGCACCTGAATATGACAAACCCCAGATCATGATTAAAATGCACAAAAACAGAGGTATGCATTAAAAAATTTCTTCCTGTCCTGCAGAAGCCCAGATAATAATAACACAATCAATAATTAATAGTAGTACTCGGTAATAGCAACCGAGACATATAAAAGATTTGCTGTGCTAGAAAATCACCTCTGAAAAGAGGTTACTGCTTATCTCTGCCCCTTTCTTTATGCAAGTGCCAATTTTGCTGGCACTTAAGACATGCTGACAAAAGAAGTTTATTCACTGGGCAACAATACTATCCATTGCCAATTGATTCAATGAGATAGAATTTCAAGGGCAGCTTTATCCCACATATGGCACAGAGAAGCTGGCTTGTCAAAGCAGAGGGCTTAGAGCAATGAACAATGCTTCCAGCTTGAGATTCTCTGCTTATCTGTTCTTGAAAACGTGCCTCTTAGCTAAATTCTACTTATGGGTGAGAGCATCATCTACAAGTTAGAGGATTTCTCCTTCTCTCTGCATGACCAAGGTCAAGTGGATGATCACATTCTAAGATGAATAGAACTCTTTTCATGCATCTAGAAATTTGTGCATGAGTACAAGGTGTACAGCAGATATGGAGGTACACATGTGAGCTGTGTCCCCAACATCTCCACCTGCTCCAGCATCACTCTTGGCCTTCCCATACTGAGAAGAGTTCCCAGTGGAGTAAAAAAGCATTCATCTTAATGCTTTTCAGAACTTCCTGCTATATGCAAAGGCAGCAGGTGTGCAAATCTCCATACCCCCATCTTTGAATGCATTAATAGAGCTTTAATCTCTCTTTCAGCTTCTTCAAAAGTTAAACTGGAGTCCCCCCACCCCCAAATGTAATGGCTAAGTGCTAAGTCACACAACTACCTCCCCTGTTTCTTGGTCCTTTAGGTTTTCCAGCCAACTGTCTACTAATGTGGAACTGGCAGGTCATGAAAACAGTCTGAAACAACTTCTGAATAGCTGTTGACTTAGGACTTTATCAGTCAACCCTCTAAAATCATTCTTTTGCTGGCATATTTAAAAATATTTTTCTGCCAGCAAAATTACCCCTCCCCAACAGATCTACCTTTACTTTCATCAGCCAACCCCTCCACATGAACAGAGTACAAATGGAGCTCTGTTCACTTCCAGATTTGGGATCTCATCAATTCTCATGAAAAGATGCAAGCGTGGTAAATTAAAAAAATAAACAAAAAGAAAGACACAAAACATAAACACAAGAACACACACACCCTTTACAACTAAAAAGTGAACCGGGAGGTTCATAAAAAGAGCGTATGGTACTTGGCTGTTGCAATCTCACACGGAAGTGTTCTGTCCATTGATGCTATATTCATGTGAGCAGAATGGCACAAAGTTTCAAAAGCACCATAGGAGATCAATTGACGGCTTGGCCTATCAATAAAAAACCTATGCCTTATGGCAAGACATTAACGGAAAGGGGACATCTGATATGCACACCCTTTCATGTTAATTAGGTGTTGTTATGATGTCATATTTGCTGCATCTGACAAAGTCCTAAGGCTTGTAGGGACTGGTGAGGGAGCTGTTGCAGTGTGGCTCCTTCATGGCTGATGGACATGGTGTTCATATCTGCAATTGTGTCATGACTGAGGCCAATGACATCATTACTGCACATTCCAGTGTTGTCCTATATTGTGAATATGCTGATTTGTGGATGGGATCTGGGCAACCTCATAATTACAGATCTGAGGATGAGGAAGATGAGGTAAAACCATTGAGGAAAAGGAAGATTTATTAGTGATTACTGAATGCAGCAGATGTTTCATAACAAAGAAAGACCATCATTATTCTATCCACAATGGAGGCTCTGTATTCCACAGAGAGTGTGCACCATGTCTCCCAAGCTTTTGTATTTTGGGACAAGGCTAAAGGTCTGGCTGCAAGAAGAATTTATTTTGGGTGCCCCCAAAACTAGACAACATGCTCTTATGTATAGAAGCAGGTACAACACTGCCCTCTCACAGCTGGGTTGTTTATTCTCCTGTAATACTAATTTCTTGAAGCCTAAGCTAAAGCCTAAACTGTTCTTAAGGGGAATTCTAATGTTGATCTGCCTACTTGGCAATACTGTTGTTTGCAGCCTTGTCTAATAGGAATTCTACCAATAATAAGATTTTGTCACCTTGTGGCAAAAGAACTGGGATGAGGGAACCATGCCTCTTTCACTTGTGAGCCCATGCCACCATAACAAGTGAACTGTAAGGAATTCTAGCTACATACACATTGACAAACATAAGGCAAAGAACCTAACCTGTTTTCGTTTCTCACAGAAAAGCATATGTTCTCATCTTGTTATCTCTTGGAATTTCATGCTAGAGTGAATAGTTTCAATATGGAATATCTGCAATATTGGCTGCTGTATGTATAAAGTAACATTTTGTCTATTTCAGACAGTACAACACCATTCTGTGAATCAAGCAGGTACTCATGACAATCTCCTTGGGTGGCATTGTCATGCCTACTATAGGATGTCAGTCAGGGCTTGGAAGAATTACATTTTTGGATTACAAATGCTAGAATCCTTTGAACAGCTTGGAAACTGGTCTTACTTTTTTGATTACACCTCCCAGTACCTATACAGGTGCTAATAATCATGTTTCCCAGCTCTGTTTACATGAACACCATCTTTTGAGCAGTAGAAAGTTAGGAGAATCACATCTTAATGGCATCTATACTGACACAAAACCTTGGTAGCGAGACAATATTCCATTGTTTGTTGTTGATTGCTGTCAGGTCAGCTTTGATTTAGGAAATGCTATGAATGAGAGACCTCCAAGTCACCTGTTATTAGGTCTTACAAGCTGATGGCTGTGGCTTCCTTGACTGACTCTATCCATGTGTAATATAGTCTTTCTCTCTTTCTATATCCTTCCACCTTACCTAGCATTATTGTCTTTCTTAATGAGTCCTGTCTTCTCATGGTATGTCCAAAGTATGACAATCTCAGTTTTGTCATCTTGGGTTCTAGGGAAAGTTCAAGAGTGATTTGATCTGGAGCTGTTTAATTTTCTTTTTGGCAGTCCATGGTACCTGTTGAAGTCTCCTCCAACACCACATTTCAAATTATTAGTTGATTCTCTTCTATCAGCTTTCTTTACTGTCCAGCTTTCACAACTACACATAGAAATCAGAAATATTATGGCATGGAAAATCCTGACTTTGGCATTCATTGAACTATCATTATACTTGAGGGTCCTTTCTAGCTCTTTCATAGCTGCTTTTCCAAGCCCTAGTCTACTGTTGACTTCTTGACTATAGTCTCTTCTATACAGTCTGTAGAAAATCTTTAATTATGTCAATGTCTTCACCATCTGCTTTAAAGTTGTGTAAATCATCTGTGGTCATTATTTTTGTTTTCACAGTGTTCAACTATAACCTCACTTTTTCACTTTCTTCCTTAATTTTCCTCAATAACTCCTCCGTCTTTGCTATTTTCATGGTCTCATCTGCATATTTCAATTTTAATTTTTTTTCCTTTTCATCGTTTTATATAAAAATTTCCAAGATACATAAAACAGAACAATAACAATACATAATAAGAAAGAGAGTGAAAGCAAAGCAAAGCAAGCAAGCATGCAAGTGAAACCAATAAAAGAAAAGACAGAAAGTGTCAAAGATGACTTCCAATTTTTCTCTTCAGTAGTAATTAAAACATATAATCTGTTTATACCTCTCTCATCCACCACAATAAATCCTCCTCCACCTTTCAACAACATGTACTTGTTAAGAATCAAAACTAAACCTTATAATATGTGTGTGTATTCATTCCTACAGAATAGTGGATTAGTAATCTTTGTCAATTTCTAATATTAATCTTCACCTGAATTAAAAACTAAATAAATAAACCCCCCATTAAATCATTCTATTTTAATAATAATCTATTATAATATGAAATATTACATATTAGAACCTTTCATCTTTATACCAAAATACGGTTGTCCCTTCACATTCGCTGGGGTTTGGTTCCAGGACCCCTCATGAATACTCAAATCTGTGAATACTCAAGTCCCATTATATGCAATGGCATAGCAAAATGGTGTCCCTTATATAAGATGGCAAAATCAAGGTTTGCTTTTTGGATTGTTATTTTTTTAAAGAATATTTTCCAGCCGTGAATACTTAAAACCATGAATGCCAAATCCGTGAATGTGGAGGGACAACTGTAATCTTGCCAACCCTTTCCAAGTTATTTCTCCCTCCCCTCTAATTTTTCTAGCTCTACCACCTTTTTGCCCACAAGAAGAAAGTTACATTTTATTTAATCTTCTCAAGACACCCCTGTCTCATGGTAATATCTCTTCTAATTGTCTAACTTCTCCACACATATGTAAATCAACCTTAATATAATTTTAAACAATTTCTTAAGTTTCTTATATGTACCAAACAGTTTTTACAACAATGTTTATAACAACTTCCTTTACGCTGAATCAACATCAAACATTCAAGAACAACATCTTGAATCCAATAAACCCAATCCTTATTTCTTTAGCCAATCATACTTTAAATTTGACCTTTGTTTTTTTGCAAAATGTTTGCAACTTCACAAATTGAACTTCAGTCATCAAATTCAATAAGACCTGGCGAGGAAACATTTTTACAAAACAAAACAAAACAAAACAAAAACCCCAAAACAAAACAAAAAACCCCCCTTCATATTAATCTTGTTAACTTTATCCTCATCTTTCTCTCCTTCCAAAGGTCTAGCTGAAAACCAAAAACAGTATTATCATTGTCAATCAGGAGCTCCCTGAAAATACCCTCTCCAGTAACTTCACTGCAGATTTCAGCATTCCTCCTTCCAACATCACCACTGTCTTTCAGGAAAACATCCAAATATTCTTCTCCTTTCCAATGTTTCCAGTGAGTCCTATGCCATTCGTTTCCTATTCTCTTTCTTCTTCATTGTGTAATTTGTTCCCTTGCTGGTCATAAGGCATCCCTACTCTTGGTTTAAATTTCCCTTTGATTTCTCATAGCTTGTGAAACAGATCTCCTGTTCTATCTTTGTTGTTGTTTTCTATTATTCTGCACTGATTATTGTAGTAGTTCTCTTTGCCCCAGCACACAAGTCATTGAACAATTGCATTCAACTTTCTTTTTTTAAAATATATTTATTTATCATATATTCCAATACAACAACTGTGAATTTCCACAGATTTACATGAAATATAACTTAGATTACAAACTCATAATGTATTTTACACAAATTTTATCCTTCATAAACCAATATTACCCATTACTACCAATATTACCAGTTATAGTTACCATTATTATCAGTTGTGATTTTTTACCAATATACGCTCAATCTGTTCCTTTACATCCTCCACACGATTTCTTTCCTCCCCCCCATCTTGACCTCCTCTGATTTACTCATCCAAAGATTTTTTCCTTTTTCACATTTTACTTTTTTTTATCTTTGCTTTCCTACCCTTATTCCTTACTTCTTCATGTCATAGTATTCATCCTTGCTCCACCAACTCTTGTATTTTGTCATTATCATAATTATTATCCTCAATATTTCCCATAATTTGCACATTTTCAAAGAATTACCAGCCTTCTAACTTCATTTAATCTCCTTCTAAATCAATTTCCACCGTCTTTTCAAATATTGTGTTACTGCCTCCCATTCATTATTAAGCTCCTCTATGTTCCCTTTATTTATTATTCGGGTCAATTTGTCATTGTTTTTCATCTCTAAAAGTTTGTTTAACCAATCTTCCACTTCCGGAGCCTCTTTCCTTTTCCAATTAGCTGCTATCTTAAGTCTTACTGATGTAATTAAATATAATAATACTCTCCAATATTTCCTCTCTATTTGCACTGTTGTAATGTTTAACAGATATAGTTTTGGGTCCATGATAAAGTTTATTTGCAACATCTTCTGTATTACTCTATGTACTTTCGCCCAAAATCTCTTTATAATTGTGCATCCCCACCACATATGATACAATGATCCCACTTCCTTTTCACATCTCCAACATTTTTTATTTTTATTTTTATATATTTTATTTATTCTGACTGGTGTGAGGTCCTACCTATTTGAAATCTTAAGGAAATTTTCTTTTAAGTCTTGGTTTGCCATAAAACGATTTGATTTACTCCAGGCATTTTCCCATTCCGTCAAGCTTATTGGGTCTCCTATGTCTTTTGCCCACCTCACCATTGATTCTTTAATCGTTTCTTTCTCCAATTCCCTTTCTAGCAAAAGATTATAAAATTTTGTAATTTCCCCCCTTCCTTTATCCCAAATAGTATTATCAATCTCATTATGTTTCTTCTCAAAACCATATTTAATCTTATCCTCTCTATACCTGTTTTTTAATATATAGTATGTAAACCATTGGATTTCATAACCTTGTCGTTGCATTTCCTCTTTTGTATTCAGTTGGTATTCTTTCTCATCAGTCCATTTTATTAACTCTTTATATCTAATCCAGTCCTCCTCCTTTAGCCATCTTTCATGAAATGCTTCTACGGGGGATAACCACATGGGGATACCACCATAAAATTTTTGTTTTATATTCAACCATATTCTCATCAGAGGTCCCCTCACCGTATGATTTAAGAATTCCTTGTCTACTTTGGCTTTCCCATACCATAGATAAGCATGAAGTCCAAATTTCAAATTACAACACTCTAGAATTTTTTAGTTCTATCCATTCACTTAACCAGTTTAAACCGCAAGCATTATAATATAACTTGAGATCAGGGAATGCCATGCCCCCTCTATTCTTAGCATCTGTAACAGTTGACCATTTTATCCTTGGCTTCCTTCCGTTCCAAATAAAGTCTTTCAAGTCCCTTGTCCATTCCAAAAAAGATTTATCATTGTTCAGAATTATTAAATTTTGAAATAAAAACATCATTCTTGGCAGTACATTCATTTTTATGGCTGCAATCCTTCATAACAGTGATATATTCATCTTTTGCCATCTTTTAAGGTCTTCTTTAATTTGTTTCCATATTTTTCTATAATTATTTTCGTACAGTTCACTGTTCCTCTTACTTATCCATACCCCTAAGTATTTTGCCTTATTTACAGTCTTACATCCTGAATTGTTTTCTAATTGAATCTCCTCTTCTTTTGATAGATTTTTAGGCATAATGACAGTTTTGTCTTTATTAATCTTAAATCCGGAGAAATCCCCATATTTCCCTATTATTCGCATTAGCTTATCTGTGTTGCTTAAGGGGTCTTGAAGAACTAACAGTAAATCATCAGCATATGCTAATATTTTATATTCTTGCCCTTTGTATTTCAAACATGTAATTGTGTTATTATCCCTAATTTGCTTATTTAGAATCTCCATAGCCAAAATAAATAATAATGGAGACAGGGGCAACCCTGCCTCATTCCCTTCTGTATGTTAATTAACTTCAACCTTTCTTCATTTACTAGCAAATATGCTTTTTGCATTTTATAAATTTGTTCCATACATTGATAAAAGTCCTTTCCCACTTCTATTTCTTTTAAGACTTCCTTCATAAATGTCCATCTTAAATTGTCAAAGGCTTTTTCCGCGTCCGCAAATATTAGAGCCACTTTTTTTTCATTATTTTTCTCGTAATATTCTAAAATATTCAGAACAGTTCTTATATTATTTGCCATTGTTCTTCCTGGGAGAAAGCCCCTTTGATCTGAATGGATGTATTCTGTTAATGCTACTTTTAACCTGTTAGCCAATGTCATCGCATAGATCTTGTCTACATTGAATAAGGATATTGGTCGATAATTCTTTACTTCTGTTGTATTTTTTCCTTCCTTCGGGATTAGGGCAATTTCTGCTGTTTCCCAAGATTCTGGGATTCCTTCATCTTTGATCTTATTCATCATTTCACACATCTGTTTTTTGATTTCTTCTTCGACTACTTTATAGTATTCTGCTGTAAACCCGTCCGGGCCAGGCGATTTCCCTGTTTTCAAGTTCTTTATAACCGTAGTTATTTCTTGTGTAGTTATGGGTTCTGCTAATCTTTCTTTTTGTTCCTCTGTTAGCTTTCTTATTTTAATATTATTTAGATATTCTTTCATCTCCTTATACTCCTCCATTCCTTTCTCCTTGTCTGCATAAGATTTGTGTAAAACTGTGTAAATTTCTTAACTATTTCTTTTTGCTCAGTATAAATTGTATTCTCCTCTCTGATTTCTGTTATAAGCTTTTTGTCCTTCTCCTTCTTAAGTCTACGCCAACCACCTTCCTACCTTATTCGTGTTTGCAAAATAGTTTTGTTTGAGTCTTTTAAGCTTATGTGCTATGTCGTCAGTCATCTCCTGATTTAATACATTTTGAATGATTCTTATTTCACCCAGTTCCTTCATATTGCCTGGTTCCCGTCTTCGTATTCTTTCTTTTTCTTTGAGTTCTACTAATAAGATTTCTTTTTTCAACCTTCTCCACTTATGAAGTTCTGCTCCTTTCTGCAAAAATAGGCCCCTTATCATCGCCTTATAAGCATCCCATATTATCTTATTTGGAACTTCTTGTGAATTATTTATTTCAAAATATCTCTTTGTTTCTTCCTTAATTCTTTGAACAAATTGTACATCTTTCAATAGTCTCTTTCAACCTCCAAGTATACTCATTCCTTTTAGCACTCAATATGATTTTTAATGGGTTATGATCCGATAATACTTTGGATAATATATCTGCATCTTTTATTTTGGGACCAGTTCTTTTGCTACCCAAAACATATCTATTCTGGACCATGATTTATGCACCTCTGAATAAAGCGTATACGCTTTCTCATTTCCTTTTTTGTGTGGCCAGACATCAATCAGATTATTCTTTTCAATTATCTCCTCGCAGGCCAATGGAAGGTTGCCATGAGTTTTTTTGTTCTTCCCTTGTATCAATCTATCTCTGTGGCTATCCAACACTCCATTAAAATCTCCTGTAATAATGATATTTCCAGCATTTATTTTTCCTAATTCTGTTTTAAGATGATTATAGAACTGACTCTTTTAAACTAATGGAGCATATACTGCTATCACTGTTATCTTATAATTCAACAGTCTTATCTCAACTCCAACATACTGCCCATTTTTGTCTTTTAGAATCTCCTTTGCCTCATAATTCTTCTTCATGTATATTGCCACCCCTTTTTTCTTCTGTTCAGCAGATGCATAGAATACATGACCTAATTTCTTATTATTTAAATATTTACTATGTTGATCTCTTATTCTTGTTTCCTGAATGGCTATAATATCTGCCTTCTGGTTTTCTAAATAATGATAGATTCTTCTCCGTTTTTCTGGTGTATTCATTCCTTTTACATTCCACGTTATTATAGAAAGAGCCATGTTATTTTTAAATTAATTAATCTATTCCTAGTCTTCAGTACTCTCTTCCTCTTCTTCTTTCCCTTCTCCCTCCTCTTCTTCGTCTTCGTCATTGCTCAACTTTCTGACCCTATCTGCACAGTTTTACAATAATAATAATAATAATACTTGGCTAAAGTGCCCCTGCTGTTGTCTCTGAGAGATCCCTCCATTGCTGCTGCTGCCCAGTAGCTGCTTGGCACATTTAGTCTGGCCACTCAGCAAAAGCCTGTCTGACATGGAAGATCCTAAGAGCAATTCTACCATCAACTTAGCCTCTTGCCTCACAGGAGCATGCAATCCCACCACCATTGAATGGTTGTCATGGTGGGATCCATTGTTAGGGACTGGGATTTCCTTTCTCCTCCATTGAATTTTTTAAAAAAGAAATTAATTTAATTCCACTCTGAGTATGAAATTTGTGACTTTTGTTTTTGAAGACATTACCAATCTGAAACAAAATTCTCCCCTGTTTCTACTGGCCAAATTTCATAGTTACAACTATTCACAGCATGGAGAGGACCATGTTGTACCTGCCTGCCATTTAGCTGTTAAAATGGGTAATGTCTCAGCAAAAAAGAAGTGGCAACCCAAGTCTAGCTTTCTGTTAGGGTAATATTGCTTTAAGTGCAAAAGGAAAAATGTTGGAGTAACAGACTACACTAGCACAGCTGAAGTGGGTTTGTTCACAGCTATGGCTAGGCAGAAGGCTGACAATCAAACACTCTTATACAGCTGAACCACAAGATGCATTGTGTGTGAGTTGTTGTGAGGAGAGGAGTGTTGGTGGATGTTGGAGAAATTGCTGTTGAGTTTGTTAATGAGGTTTGCTGTGTATATACTGTGTTTGTTTATACTGAAACTGAAGCTGAAGACCTCCAGATATCTTTGGATGAACCTCGCTGCCTGTAAGTCTTTTTGTGTGTGAAAGTGGGTCAGAGCAGTGAAACAGCTGCTAGATGAAGCCTTTGTTTTTGTTCTCATTCTGCTGCACAGTTCTGCTGTTGGGCTACTCCTGGGTTAGTTTGTCCTCAGGCTGTGCCACGTACCTCTCAGTGAGTCTATACTGAATGGACACTTTCACATGGCAGAATAACTTGTGTTGTTAACTGCTGTTAAGTCAGCTTTGAATTATGGCAACCTTATGAATGAGAGACCTCAATGTTACCCTATCCTTAACATCCCTGCTCAGGTCTCACAGACTCAGGCACGTGGGTTCCTTGATTGAACCCATGCATCTGGAATGCGGTCTTCTTCTTTTCCTTTTGGCTTCTACCTTACCAAGCATTATTTATTTTTCTTGTGAGTCATGTCTTCTCATGATATGGTCAAAGTATGCAGTCTCAGTTTAGTCATCTTTGCTTCCAGAAAGAGTTCAGTCTTGATTTGTTCTAGGACCCACTTATTTATCTTTTTAGCAGTCCACAGCATCTGTAGAACTCTTCTCCAGCACCACATTTCAAATGAGTTGATTTAATTCCTGTCAGATATCTTCATTGTCCAGCTTCCACAATCATACATAAAAATGGAAAATATGATGACATGGACAATACTCACTTTAGTATTCAGTGATGTATCTTTATATTCCTATCAAAATTAAACTGAGTGCAAAAAGAAAAAAATTAATGGGGATTCTCATCCATCCTTTCCCATGATCTGTTGGATGATGTATGACCCTTCTTCATATGTGGAAGTAATTGGAGGAAACTAGGACAGCTCATTTTGAGCACAATACATTCTTTTGACCAACACTAACTATAGTTAATGAAAAGGCTGAAAATATTAGAGAGAGAAAAAATGAGACTAGAAGCTTACAGAACAATTGAGTCACAAATAGGGTTGCCAGTGCTTAGGGGTTCAATCTTAAGACTTTATCAGACACATGAAATAAGGGGTCATAATGACGCCACATAACCACGAAAGGGTGTGCAGATCAGATGACGTTGCCCTTTCATGGTTAAAATCAGCCCCAAACCTGTACCTTTTTACTGATGGCTTAAGCCATCAATTGATCCCCTGTGGTGCTTTTGTGCTGGCATTGCTGGCATGCAAAACCTCGGGCCATTTAACTCTTGTGACTGCAGTGAGAATGGCCGGCCCAGCGCAAACACTTCTGGGTGAGATTGGGACATCCAGGTAAGTTTCACTCTTTTTATGACCCTCCCTGGGTTACTTGGGACTTTTAAAGCATGCATGTGTGGTTTTAAAACTCCTTCTGCTTTATGTTTTTATTTTAAAATTTCTAGGACAATGAAGTCTCGTGGGATTTCAAACAAGGAAGTGAATGGGGCTCTGTTCACTTCTTCTTCATTGCTGGGGCTGCCTTTGCTGGGAAAGGAAGGTAAGTATGGGGGAGATTTTTTGCTGGTATAAAATGGTTTTATTTATGCTAGCAAAAGAACATTTTAAGGGGCTAGTCTGATAATGTCCTAAGTCTTCAGATTTTAACTTCCTTCTCTGGGTTTTGAGAAATAGTACTAAACGCTTAGGAGGAAGGTGCTGAACTGAGGGGAAAGGCCACTTTCTGCTTGGCTTTACAGCTTGTAGTAGTAGCTCTGCTGCTAAGTTTTTCAGTTCAATGGAACCACCAGCTGTCATGACTCTTGAGCTCTGAGGCACTGCCACCTGAGTGTCATGGCATACAGCACCCTAGTGTAGAAGTGAGGAAATAAAAAGCATGGTACCCATGGTGATTCATGTTGGGAAAAAACCCTAAAATCTGTAAATGTGCAATATCTTTATTAGGACTAACCAAAATGCTACAAAACTGTGCATGTTTTCACAGTTGCAGTTCTGACAGCAGAAACAACATGAAGTCAAGGAGCTGATGAGTTCTCATACTAACCTACTTGAACAGAATGGGAACATACTTCAACATGTTTTGAGATAAATCTGCATTCATAGTGTGTAAATTGTGATTCTGCCAGATTGCTACATTGACTGCTTGAGCCCTGATGTTGTACTTGAAGGAGTTTGATCAAGACATGTGTACAGAAAAAAAAAAAAGGAATGATGAAACTGATCATAAGGGCTTGTCTATATGAAGCAATACAATGCGGATTGGTGTGCAGTAATGCCAATTTGAAGCAGCTTTATTTGTCTCAACAGTTTTGTTTTTAAGAGTGCAGGTTTGTGAAACTATCTGCTTTCGCTGTTCCAATGGGCATGCCTGCAAATCAAGATGGCAGCATGAGTGAATTACTCATGCTTTCATTTACCTCAAGTTGCCACCGCCAAAGTTTTAAAAAAACCAAAACTAAATCTAAGGTGTGGAAGTTTAACAAAGAGGCAAACAAAAAAGAGGACATTTTCTCACTGTAACACATGATTGCTACAGCAAAAACCCAAAATGGTGGTTCTGGGCACTTGCCTTGACAGCAAGCTCCACCCTCCCATTCATGTCTGATCAATCATCTTCCCACTTCTGCTCATAAGCACATCAGTTCGGGTCACTTGTTCTAATGAGCAGGAATGCGTATTTCCTGCACTGTTTTAAAAAATAATAATAGAGAAAGCTGTGAAGGCTTTTCCCATGGAATATATGGCATTTTGCCCCCCCCTCCCAAATATGCCAAAATGATGTGGGATCCCATTGGGACAAAAAAATATTCTCGAATTTTACAAGGAGTATTTTCAGCATTTAGACAACCTGTAAATATCTGGAAAACCTCATGGATCTGAAAGTTTACCTGATAAATGTATGCACAGAGTTTAACAGTCACCCCATGGTAAGGCCAGGTTTAGTTGGGCCTGTTCAGACACAAGTCAGCAATACAGGTTCTTAGATAATACCCAAGATTATCTCTTTTGGTGTGTGTGTGTGTGCACGCATGCACACACATGTGATGGAGGAGTTCTGAAACATTTTTAGTAATCCAGTCTGCTTTTCCTTCAGCCCAGAAGAACAGTGGAGACTGTTCTGCAAAGAATAAAAATCCAAATTTTCCCAGCCATAGGTAGGGCTTAATGGAGAATCGCACCAGTGATCCAATATATGGAAAATACTTTATGAACAATATTTCATAACTATGTAATGACCATACTTTCTAATTAAAGCTGAAACACGAGAGAACAATGAATAGCTTTGGCTTGAAATTCTCTATCTAGCCTTTGTCAGATTCTGAAGGAGTTTGAAGTGCTCACTCACAAACTGTCCTTCCATGAGCCAATGGAGGTCTTGTCAGGTTTAATTTAAAGAAGGTCAAAAAGAAGTGGTATAAAAGTAAAGAAGTGTGTAAAATGCTGACACAACAGAGTGGAGTTAGGAGAAAAGATAAACACAATCGCTTGCAGAACTTAACCCGGATGTCAGAAAAAGTTTGTTATGTTCAGGAACAATGGCCCAATGGAATGAATTATCCAAAGAGGCTGTATGATCTTCTTAGGAAAAAGTATCTCCCAGGAACAGTTTTGATGCATAGAGTACTGCCAGTGTAGTAGACACTGGTGTAAATGCAGTCCTTTATAACTGTGTGATTCTCAAACTGCAGTTTTAGCTTAAATCTTATAAAGAACCACTTCTGAGGATTAATCTCTTTCCTTCCTTGACCTTGGTTGACTAAATTAAATGTGAATGTATAGCATAGAAAGTCTGAAGGTTGTGGAAAGAGCTTTGTTTGCTTTGGGAAAATTCCAGATTGATAATATTTTGCCAAGAGAGAGTTAGCCAGAAGAAAAGAAAGACAGAGAAAGAGGGTGGGAAAAATGGGGGAGGAAAGAGAGAAGATAAAACTAAATTAGATATCTATTAAAAACGAATTAATGGTGACTGAAAATCAAATTAAGTTACAGATAATCAATCTAATTGTAAAGCTCTCAAGTGAGCATTAATGCTTAATTTTTCGTGTGTTTGATGAAGGCACCATTAATTAAAAATATTTATACAAGGTAAAGTCTTGACATAAGTACTCAAAAGTACTCATTCTGAAAGGAACCAGTACCTATTAATCAGCCAATCTAGCAAAAGATGACCTGACTTTACAATGAAGGCAAGTTGTTGGTTCAATAAATCTTATTTAGAGCTCTTTCTCATTAAATATCCTTCAGAGCTGGGGCTGAAAAGGAAAGCACTAATTTTCTGACTATGATGGAACGGCTCATCTTCTCACCGCTGGAGTTAGGTGGAAGAGGAGAGTGTTCACCCCACACAATTCCTAACCTCTCTTTTCTCTTCTTGTCTTCTACATTTCTGTTAAATTGCTAAATAGCCTGAGATCATAACCTATAAATAATAAAGGGGAAGGGAAAACAAGCATACCCTGTGAGGCATTAAAATAATGAAAGCATGGCATCTCTTAAACTGTTTCCTAACATCACAAGGACTTATGGCCTCATCTCCTGTCACAGATATGTCAAGTTGCTTCTGGGATTACTGACATAGCCTTGCCAGATTCACAAGAGGGCATGAAGCAGTCCATGAGATATGTGGCCCTCCTGCCAGATCAATGCTATCAACAAAGGCTGGATTTTTAATGTCTAGGGGGTTGTCTCCTGGAATGCCCTGTCAAGGTTTGGCTCTTTGGTTTTCAAGGCTGTTGATTTATGCAGCCTCTAATCTTTTCTCCCTATGCAGACACACAGGCAGAGACAGAAGATGAAATTATTTACTTGGTGTTGAAATTGGAAGATATATCTTTGTTGAACAAGAAAGATATTGAAGAAAGGTTTGACTGCCATTTCCAGATCTCTGTATGATTGCAAAAAGATCTGTGGTGGGACTACATTAGCACCCCCATATCTGTGGGGGATTGGTTCTGCTGCCCAGATACTGAAATCTGTGGATAACAGCGAATGCCGGACTTCCCTCCCCCGTTCACCCCCACCTCCGTTGCGCTGCCGAACTGCCTGTGGGGAAGGGAGAAGGGAGGCCAGCTCTCTTCCTCCTCTCCCTCCCCCATCCACCCCCCCTCGCTATCACCAACTGTGGATAGCTGAATCAGAGGTTGGTGAATCAACAGATACAGGGGTGCTACTGTACTCTTCAAAATCTTTAGGAAACAAAATGTCAGGGTCTGCCTGATAAGGGGGCTACACAGCCAGGAGACCTGATATCTGCCTGACCTTCCCTTTTGGCTTCTGGGAAACTATTCAGTCAGGTTTCTTTCACATATAAAATATAAAACCACAGTTTCTTAGGCACAAAATCTTGGAGAGGGCCTTCTCCCTAGTGTCCCATTACAGCCTCAAGAGGTACTCAAGAGATACCATCAAACACAGACAGCAAGGGAATGTTCACTGTTGTTTGTCCTCCAGTTATGGAACATCTACATAGGTCAGCCCTGCCAAAGTCTAAAGCCCTATTCATACTCTCTCCCTCCCCATATGCATGTAGGTACCTCTTTATAGATGTCTGTGGTCAAGAGGGCTGGCATGGCATGCAAAATTGGAGGGGGCGGAAGGTGTATCCTTGTTCCATCCCCTATGTGTTTGGCCAGTGTGTGGATGAAGTGCATGAACAGGGGCTGAAGGCTTAATACTTTTGGAAGCACTGTTTGACTTATCTTTGGGCTGCTTTTTAGAAGCTTAGGATTAATTGATGAAAGAGAAGGAAACTTCACTGAATCAGATCATGAGTGGGAGTCATGCAGATGTTCCATATTCCCACATGCCCTAGCCAGAATAGCTCATGGTTGGAAATTCTGGAAACTGCAGTCCAGCAACATATGGAAGCCCACACAATTCTCAACCTTGGATTAGATGTACCTACGGTGTTTTTTTTTTTTTTTGCTAGCTGCCATAATATAAATTATAAATAATGTCTAAACAATAATTAAGCATTCAGCCAGTATTCACTATCCTGAAGAAAAACACATATTATATGAATCTAAGCTCATGACAAAAACAGGTGAGATCTCATTGTACAGTGACTGTTGTATTCTACTTTTCAGGTCTCAGTACTCTAACTGAAGGGGTGTTAAAAAGCAATCTTCTGTATTAGAAATGGACAAAGTCCAGCCTGTGGGCCATATGCAGTTCTTGGGTTCCTTAACTGTGGCCCTCAGGACCCCACAGAAGCCCCCCAAAGCTCCCAGACTTTCAAAAAATTAAAAATTTCAGGCCAATTTTTGGGCATTTTTTTTTTGTCCCCAAACTGGACAAAATAATCCAAAATCACCTAGAAATGCAACAGTTTGCTTCCATTAATCCACCAAGCCTCCAAAGCCCCCTCAAATGCTAAAAAAAGAAAATAAAAAATGACCCCAAATTAGTCAAAATGACATCCAGAAGTGATGTTGCATCACTTTGGGCATGCCCAAACATGGTGGTATGGCCTGTTGGTTGGGTGCAGGGAGAAAAAATGGCTCTCACTCCCTGGGCAATTATCCATCTCTGCTGTAGATGAAGGTGCCCACTATTAGAAGGATAAAAGTCCTGTCCAAGTCTATATTAAAGTAAAGAGTAAAAAGAATGAAAAGCACAGGCACTGAAGCTGCCAATTAACAGTTAGCATTTGAAGAGCAGACTGAACAGACAGACAGAATACTGCAACAGTGATCTCCACTATAGTGAGAGTTACTGGATTTCTGTTTAAATTGTAGTAATTATATCTGAATGTAAAAATTAAATTTCTGAATCTAAAAATTATCATATTCTAGCTGTACCTGGCATAACATATGCTGTTAAAAAACTCCCCCCGAAATGCCTGGTAGACCTCATGACAACCCTGTAAGGTAGGCCTGTGGATTTTTAAATTCCTCCTCCTCCTTCTCAGTGTTCCACACTTTCTCTGGAATTGCTGAGGGTGACTCGCTCTGTTTCCTTGCTGCTGCCATGACTGCTACCACTAATTAACTGCCTGTATGCATCCCGCCACAGTTGCCAGTTGACTGTCTGGGTCCAGTCACAGCCTGGGACTTGTGAGTGGCTGAGGGAGTGAGAGGAGGGAGGGGCCCTTGTGAGGCTGGGGATGTAGATGCAGATTGAGTGGCAGGAGTGGATTGTGAGGTAGAGAGGGAATTTGCATGTGGGTGGTGATTGGTTGGGTGTTTTTTCTGAGCAGCCAATCAGCATACTGGGAAAAGCAACATACCATATATATATATATATATATATATATATGCAAATCAGTCTCCTCTTTTGTTATATGCTTTGTTGATGTATTTCCTTTTTTTTTTTTGGCACTTGTGCATGTGGCAACTATTTTATTGCTACAAATAAAGTATCAGGATCAGGATCCAGCCATGGTCCCACCATGCTTTTTGACATGCTTGGGCATATGTTTGGTAATCAAGGATGATGAGATATGCTATACCCCTGGGGGGGACTGCTGAGAAGTAAAGATTGTATATATTTATGATCTGGGATAATGAGCAGATATGTGGGGAGAAATTCAGACTTGCTAGTAGTCAAGGTCATTCTTGTGAGAAGTCTGATACAGGGGGAAAGGAGGAGGTAGTGCTGGGAATGTTTTGAGTTGCTAACAAATGGGATATAAGCTGTTGTAACAGTTGAACTGTGTTGGATTTAAGTATGCTGTGTAACTAGACAAATCTCCAGTCCTGACAACAATTGTGTACTGTGATCAACTCTGCTTACTTAATAAAGATTTTCTGAAACAACTGAGAGCTTGCGTTGGCTAAAGTGGAGTTAGCCAGAATACTACACAAAGTATATAAAGCTGATTTTAAACATAGAGCCACATATGACAATCTCCATTAAAAGAACCTACAACCGAATCCTTTCGACAGTATCTTCAAGAGATCAAATGTTTTCTCACATAAATAATATGGTCTATGTTTATCCTACACATATAACAAGAGGATCAAACCAGATGCTCTTATTAAACTATGGGAAGGAAAGAAAACAAACAGTTCTTGCTTTGTTAAATCTAAACAGTCTGTAGGGTATTAACTCAGGACTTTTATCAGATGCACTAATACAGCATCATAACGATGCCACATAAACATGAAAGGGCATGCGTACCACACGACATTGCCCTTTTGCGTTTATGTAATGGCCAAAACCTGTACGTTTTTAATTGATGGCTGAAGCTGTCAATTGATCCCCTGTGGCACTTTAGTGCTGGCATTGCCATCCTGTGAAACCTCACACCATTGTACTCACACGAATGCATTGTGAATGGCCGGTCCAGTGTGAACACTTCTGGGTGAGATTGCGACATTCAGGTAAGTGATGCACTTTTTATGACCCTCCCCAGGTTACTTGTAAGTTTTAAAGCATGTATTATGTGCTTTTAAAACTTTTTTCTGTGTTCTGTGTTTTTTTAAATTTCCCGCGTGCATGTCTTCTTGTGAGAATCCATGGGATTTTGAATGAAGAAGTGAATGGAGCTCCATTCACTTCTTCTTCATTGCTGGGGAAGCCTTTGATGGGAGACAAAGGTATGTGTGTGTGGGGGGGGGTGGGTGGGCATTCTTTTGGTAGCGTAAAAATGGATTTTTTTTTATGCCAGCAAAAGAACATTTAAAGGGGCGCATCTGATGAAGTCCTCAGTCAATGCTTCCCCATATAAATGCTTTGTGTTAAAAAAAAAAACCCTGTGTCAATTGGGTTTAGAAACATGCCTAGTTTTTCTAGACCAATTCCTGGTTGAGAAGATTGCCTTGCATGTTATTGCATGACTAAAAGCGTTCTTCAACAAGGTAATATTTTTCCACCTAAGAGCACAGCTTGGGAGCAAAAATATGTACTTTTTGGACTACAACTCTGAGACACTCACAGCAAGCATATTTCCTAGCTATTCTGGCTGGGGGATGCTGAGGGTGGTAATCCAAAAGTAACTTTTCTAAGTTCTGTCTAAAACACCACACCCTCTCTGAAACATTAGATTAAATAGGAGGTCATTTGGAAGTTTGGTGCAGTAACTCATTCTCCATGCCTGCCTGGTGTAGCAGCTTGGACTTGGGAGATCAGGGTTTGAATCTGCACTCAGCCATGGAAACCCACTGGGTGACTTTGGGAACACCACACTCTCTCAGCCTGAGGAAGGCAGAGGCAAAACCCATCTAAAGAAATCTTACCAAGAAAATGTAGGGTCACCATAAGTCAGAAATGAAGGCACAAACACCACCACCACCACCACCACCAACAACAACTCTGTTTTCTTTTTTGGGAGGCTCCAGATCTGGGTATTTTTTGTCTATTTGGATAAGCTACTTACTGCTTTAGTGGTTTAAGTACATTTGGTATAGCATCCCACTATTCTCACCAAATCCTACATTGTTTGTCAGTTTGGTAGTAATGCCTCCCAGAACTTGCTACTCATTAAAAGTGCATTCTGGTTAGGAGGGGATTAATAACAGTTGTAGTGAGCAGTTTTCAGTTTTAGAAACATTGTCTTCATGTGTGTATTACATGCTCTATGGTTATTAGTTTGGTTTATATGTTAACACTGACAATTTAAATTATCAGACTGTGTTGTTGTTGTGCGCCTTCAAGTAATTTCTGACTTATGACAATCCTAAGGCAAACCTATCATGGGATTTTCTTGGCAGGATTTGTTCAGAGCAGGTTTGCCCTTGCTTTTCTCTGAGGCTGAGAGAATGTGACTTGCCCAAAGTCACCCAGTTGGGTTTCTATGGTTGAAGAGGCATTCGAACCCTGGTCTCCCAGTGTCCCAGTCCAACACTCAAACCACTACATCACACTGGCTGTAGTGTATAATTTTATTTTGGTTTAACACAATTCTTGCAGTTATGGTGACAGAGAACTTTACACTCAGGACATTATCAGATGAGCGTCTGGAAACACTGTAATTCTGTGAATGAGGATAGCGGAAACATTGTGGCATTATTACACTTACTATCACATATTGCTGTAATCGTGTGAAAGAACCAGCACAGAATTATCGCAGAAGACTACTAGCACTGTAAGAACAGGAGTTTACTTTCAACAATTTAGCATGGGCAAGAATTCGGCGGTTCTCGCAAGAAGATGAGAGGATGCTTAAAACTTCAAAAACACCTTAATTAACAAAGTAAACAAAGTAAATGAATGCACAGAAGCACTGAAACAAACCTAAAAACATGCAAACTAAATGGGACCTTCATAAAAAGAGTGTCCTATGCTTCGTTTTCATGTTCTCACCTGGAGGCTTTCTTGCTGAGCACTGCTCATTCATGCTGTAATCTTGCGAATACAACAGGAAGTGGTTTCACACACCAGCAATACTGTGAAAAAAGCAATATTGAAGATCTATTGGTGGCTTGTTCCATCAGTTAGAAGTAATGCCTTTTTTGTGGTTGGAGAACACAGTAACCACGTGAAGATGATGACGTCATGAGATAGCAGGGCCCATTCACACTACCATGACATTGTAATAGTGCAATTTTTGCTACGTCTGATAATGTCCTTAGAAAAAGCTGTCATACCTTTAAGAGTTGCACTAAAGGCAACATTTTGCTAAAAGTTTTTTCTTCCCAACATTACCTTACAATGTTGAGCAAAATTACACCTAATGAGATTCCATTTTCCTGACTGCTTAGGCTGCAGGGGTACCAAAGGTCCAAACAGCAAACCAACGGAGAAATAGGTTGGATTTTGCAAACTGATGAGCTCTCCAACCACACCTACCATGGAATGGCAAAGGTGACTCTGAAAAGGATGAGAGACTGACAAGGTGAGCAGCAGTGGCAACATTTTGTTTTCTTTTGTTCCTCAATGGCAACAGCGGCGCTGCAATAGAAGGCATAACAGCAGGTGTCAGATAAGGAGAAATCTTGGATTAATGTAAACCTTATCTTTATTCCTTCCCCCCCACCCCTAAATATACACTGGACTGACTATGTGATGAATGTTGCTGTCCTTGAGCAAGCAGGGATCACAAGCATTGAGGCCATGATATTGAGAACGCAGCTGCACTGGGCAGGGCATGTTTCTAGGATGGAGGACAATCGCCTCCCAAAAATACTACTCTACGGTGAAGTCACCATGGGTCAGCGTAAGAGGGGCACTCCAAAAAAGTGATACAAGGATTCCCTGAAACAACATCTCAGGCTTGTCCAAATTGATCACCAACAATGGTCCGCCCTGGCCTCACATTGGGAGGCATGGAGACGCACTATCCACAATGCTGCAGCCTTATTTGAGAACTCACGCTGAACAAGTCTTGAAGAGAAACGACAATGCAGAAAGAATCACAACCCAAAAACATCACCCAAGGAGACCTTCTGCTGTGCTTTCTGCAACCGGACTTGTTTATCTCGGATTGGCCTTTTTAGTCATTAGCGCGCTTGCAGAAAGCGCGGGATGAGTCCTTACTGAATCTTCGTTTGCGAAGAAAAGCCAGAGAGAGATTCCTTTTTTGCATTATAGCTTCACAAGCGGCAGTACTGTCAGCCTTGAGACTTCAATATACTAGGATAATGACTATTCTGAAGTAAAATTAAGATCTTGAATTTCGTTATGGTTTTCCACAATTGACATTGGGGTGGCGAGTACCTCTGTTGGAAACCAGAGATTATCACAATAGTTTCTCTGTGCCCTGAGGTGGGTTTTGAACATTATACTTGTTACAGGCCTTGTTCAGATATTCCAGATAATTGTTTCATTACTGAATGGGTGAGGGCAGAAATCTTTTCTTACAGGAGAATAAAAGGTGAGCTGCCAAACCCCTTGATGTACAAAGTATTTAATTAAACTGGTCTATAGGCTTGATGAGAGTTGGCTCCAAGAACAGAGGTTAATTTTAAAACTCTCTTGCTTGTATCACCATCATCTCTTTTGTGCTAAATCATAGGTGCTATTTCAATTGCTATTATCAGTTAAACAATTCTAGTTATGCTTTGTGACCTAAGGATGTGGCCTATTTATAACCTGCAGCACAACTGGGAAATCTGCGTTCACTGTGAGTTCTACAAGAAATAAATGGGAATAGTGACAGATAGGTTTAGCTTGTCATGAAAAGATGTGTGTTTTTCGGGCCAATGTGATGGATCTTATAAGAGTGTGTGATGCAAAATATCAGAGAGATTAAATAGGTAAACAGGACTGGATAAAAAAAGAAGACAATTTTCTTTAAAGTAACTGCAGCAATTAGTTTTCCATTTTCTTTTATTGTTATCAAGATATTGTCAGGCAATGGCCTGCGATGCAAAGGTTGCAAATGGAGGCCATCTATAGTTTTTCCTTTTCCTTTAAGCATTATGATATGCCAGCAGCAGCCATGGCTGAACGGGAACAATTCAAACCCTTCCCTCTATTTTGGCAGATGTTCTTATGCCCACATTTCCTTTATGCTAGTACTTACATTTTTGGATTATAGCTCCCAGTAGCATGCCCATTGATTCTGGAAGTTGTAGGCAATTAACAGACAGGAACAAAAAAAGTGTTCCTCTCCCACAATCTCCAGTGTCCAATCCCAGTCCCACCACAATCGCCCTCCCTACCACACTTACCTCCTCTCTGGTCGACAGTGTAGCCCAGGAGTGAAAGGAGCTCTAACTGAGTTCCATTCACTTCCTGGAGCGAAATCCTGTGGATTCTTGCGAGAAAATGCAAGCGTGGAAAATTAAAAAATGAAATAAAAATAAACCAAAAAAGTAGCACCAAGTGGAAAAACATACTTTAAAATGTACAAGTATTCCAGGGAGGGTCATAAAAAGGATGTCACTTACCTGGATGTCCCAATCTCACCCAGAAGTGTTCTGGCAGGAACCTCCTACTGATGCTGGGACCTCACCAGTATAACGGGGCACCTTGTTGCACACAGGCAAATATCCAGAACATAAATGGAATGAGGGATCTATTGACAGCTTCTCGCATCAATAAAAAGCAGCACCAGTGGAACAGCAGCATAACTGGTACATAACAAGGGGGGAACGACGTTGTCTGATAAGGAAGCTGTTTTGCGATTTTCTGGCATTCTTGTAATGCCACTTTTGATGTGTCTGATAATCTTCATAGTTTTTCCCATATCTGGACTGAAGCTAGTATGGAATGTAGTTTCCCAGGGTGGAAATTTGCTCTATGCCTTTATCTCTCTCTCTTTCTGGCTTCTCTTCGCAAACAAAGATTCAGGAAGGACTCATCCCGTGCTTTCTGAAAGCGCGCTGATGACAAAAATGACCAATCTGAGATAGACAAGTCTGGTTGCAGAAAGCACAGCAGAAGGTTTCCTTGGGTGATGTTTCCGGGTTGTGATTTTTTCTGTGTTGTCATTTCTCTTCAAGACTTGTTCGGTGTGAGTTCTCAAATAAGGCTGCAGCATTGCGGATACTGCGTCTCCATGCCTCCCGATGTGAGGCCAGGGCGGACCATTGTTGGTGATCAGTTTGGCCGAGCCTGAGGTGTTGTTTCAGGGAGTCCTTGTATCGCTTTTTTGGAGCGCCCCTCTTACGCTGACCCGTGGCGAGTTCACCATAGAATACTGTTTTGGGGAGGTGATGGTCCTCCATCCTAGAAACATGCCCTGCCCAGCACAGCTGTGTTCTCAATATCATGGCCTCAATGCTGGTGATCCCTGCTTGCTCAAGGACAGCAACATTCGTCACATAGTCAGTCCAGTGTATATTTAGGATTATGTGTAGACAGCGCTGATGGAAGCGTTCGAGGAGTCGTAAGTGGTGGTGATAGGTGACCCATGTTTCAGACCCATAAAGGAGAATAGACAGTACAATGGCAATATACACACTGAGTTTTGTGTTTCGCCTCAGGTGTTTATTACTCCAGACTCTTTTGTAATGTCTTCCAAATGTGCTATGTGCCTTTGCTAATCTGTGATTGATCTCTTTGTCAATCTTGGCATCTGAGGAGATGATGCTTCCCAGGTAGGTGAACTGCTGAATGGACTTAAGCACAGAGTTGCCGACGGCAATGTGGGGATGATGGTGTTCGTCCTGTGGTGCAGGCTGGTAAAGAACTTCCGTTTTCTTCAGGTTGACTTCCAGCCCAAACAGCCCTGCAGCTGTTGCAAAGCAGGATGTTAGGCGCTGCAGAGCTGTTTCTGTGTGGGCAACAAGGGCAGCATCATCAGCGAAGAGCAGCTCACAGACTAGATAGTTTAGAGTCTTAGTGCGAGCCCTCAGACTGCTTAAGTTAAACAAGCTACCATCAGGATGGTAACGTATATAGATGCCGTCGTCTTCTTTGAGCTCTGCGGTAGCCCTTTGTAGCATCATGCTGAAGAAGATTGTAAATAAAGTTGGCGCAAGAACACAACCTTGCTTCACTCCATTAGTTATTAGAAAGGGCTCTGAAAGAGCATCGCCATATCTGACTTGACCACGCTAGCCCTCGTGTAGCAAGATAATTAGGAAAACCAGCAGTGGCACATTCTCTTGCCCACCTTCCCTATCTATTGAAGCAAGAAGAATCCAGGATGAACAGTCAGCAGATGGGGGAGAGATTGGTTGGAGAATAAGACTGGAGAAAGAAGCAGTGAGAGGAACAGAACTGTTGTTTTCCACACTTGCTCAATGGTTTTAAAGGACAGGGGATGATCCCATGGTCAAGAATACTAAAAGAGAAGGGACCTCAAGACGGATGGGACTTTCTCAAAAGGGAGATACTGAAGGCACAATTTCAAACAGTACCATTGAGGAAGAAAAATGGGAGGTGTCTCAAGAAACCAGGATGGATGACTAAAGAACTTTCAATGGAGCTAAGTTTTAAACGGAACATGTATAGGAAATGGAAAGGGGGGGAAATCACCAAAGAAGAATTCAAACAGATAGCGAACACGTGTAGGAGTAAAGTCAGAAAAGCTAAAGCGCAGAATGAGCTCAGGCTTGCTAGCGAGGTTAAGAACAATAAAAAGGGTTTTTTTGGGTATGTCCGCAGCAAAAGGAGGAAGAAGGAAATGATAGGGCCGCTACGTGGAGAAGATGGCAAAATGCTAACAGGGGACAGAGAAAAGGCAGAATTACTCAACACCTTCTTTGCCTCAGTGTTTTCAGAAAAGGAAAAGGAGGACCAACCTGAGGAGAATGGAACAGAGGACACAATAGGGGAAATCCAGTTCAAAATAAGTAAAGAGGTAGTACAGGAATACCTTCTTAATCTAAATGAATTTAAATCTCCAGGACCAGATGAACTACATCCAAGAGTATTAAAAGAGCTGGCAAATATAATCTCAGAGCCATTGGCAATAATATTTGAGAACTCCTGGAGAACAGGAGAAGTCCCAGCAGACTGGAGGAGGGCAAACGTTGTTCCCATCTTCAAAAAGGGGAAAAAAGAGGATCCCAACAACTATCGTCCAGTTAGTCTGACATCAATACCAGGGAAGATTCTAGAACAGATCATTAAACAGAGAGTCTGTGAACATTTAGAAGGCAATGCCATAATCACAAAAACTCAACATCGGTTTCAGAGAAACAAGTCATGCCAGACTAATCTGATCTCTTTTTTTGATAAAGTTACCAGCTTGGTAGATGAAGGGAATGCTGTGGACATTGCATACCTTGATTTCAGTAAGGCCTTTGACAAGGTTCCCCATGACATTCTTGCAAACAAGCTTGTAGAATGTGGGCTAGACAAGTTAACTGTTCAATGGATTTGTAATTGGTTGACCGGCCGAACCCAAAGGGTGCTCAGCAGTGGCTCCTCTTCGTCTTGGAAAGATGTGACCAGTGGGGTGCCACAGGGTTCTGTCCTGGGCCCAGTGTTATTCAACATCTTTATCAATGACTTAGATGAGGGAATTAGGGGCATACTTATCAAATTTGCAGATGACACCAAATTGGGAGGAGTAGCTAATACCCTAGAGGACAGGATCAAAATTCAGAATGACCTGGATAGACTGGAGAGCTGGGCCAAAGCTAACAAAATGAAATTCAATACGGAGAAATGTAAAGTACTGCATTTAGGGCGGAAAAATGAAATGCATAAATATAGGATGGGAGAGACCTGGCTGAATGAGACTACGTGCGAAAGGGATCTAGGAGTCCTAGTAGACCACAAGTTGAACATGAGCCAACAGTGTGATGCGGCAGCTAAAAAGGCCAATGCAATTTTGGGCTGTATCAATAGAAGTATAGTGTCTAGATCAAGGGAAGTAATAGTGCCACTCTATTCTGCCTTGGTCAGACCTCACTTAGAATACTGTGTCCAGTTCTGGGCACCACAATTCAGAAAGGATATTGACAAATTGTAGCGTGTCCAGAGAAGGGCAACTAAAATGGTGAAAGGTCTGGAAACAATGCCTTATGAGGAGAGACTTAGGGAGCTGGGTATGTTTAGCCTGGAAAAAAGACGGTTTAGAGGCGATATGATAGCCCTGTTTAAGTATTTGAAGGGATGTCACGCTGAGGATGGAGCAGGCTTGTTTTCTGCTGCTCCAGAGACTGGAACACGGAGCAATGGGTGCAAGCTCCAGGAACAGAGATTCCACCTCAACATTAGGAGGAACTTTTTGACAGTAAGAGCTGTTCGGCAGTGGAACGCACTCCCTTGGAGCGTGGTGGGGTCTCCTTCCTTGGAGGTCTTTAAACAGAGGCTGGATGGCCATCTGTCGGGGATGCTTTGATTGTGATTTCCTGCATGGCAGGGGGGTTGGACTGGATGGCCCTCGTGGTCTCTTCCAACTCTGCAATTCTATGATTCTATGAAAGGAACAGTCCTGTATTTTGGCAGCCTTGAGTTCATGCTTCTGTTTAGTTGTACCCACTGGCAGACAGGGCTGTTGCAGTTTCCACTGGAGTTGAAAATATTTTTCTCTTACCATGCGAGGATGCAGTCAAACAGCACAGTAGTTGATGTGTCTATCATTTTCACCTCGAGCACTGTTTATGGGAATTGCTCTCCTCTATGGTTTCTCATGTGTGTTAGGCTTGGATAGGAAGGCTGCAAAGAGGGGCATCCTTCCTGGCTGCTTCCCAATCTTAAAACTAGCCAAAGTCCAAACTGAAACACATTTGGGGACTACTGTAAGACCCACCTGCCTATGGGTTGTTGTAGAGGAACACAAGAAGGGAGGAAAAGGGAGTGGTGATGAGTCTGGCTGGGATGGAGAAAAATCTGTGGGGTGAATGGGGGAAGGTACATTTTATGGCAATTTAAGTGCTTGGAATACCAGAAGAAAGAGATTTTCAAAGAAAAGGTGTTGAGAGGCATCACCAGCTAGAGCTCCTCTTCCCCCATTGTAACTGTGTAGTAAGTGTGAGAGGCCCACTCTAGATGAGGAACCTTGCATAAGAGAGAAAGGCCTAAAGCCCCCCTCCCTCTCCCATGTTAGGGTTCTAATTTGGATCATGCTGCTTGCACTTGCTCCAAAGGAGAGGGGATTGTCCTGTTACACCTTTAAAGCAACAGAAATCTGAAATCTGGCAACAGCTTGCTCTAGACTGCTGTTGTTTATCTTAATGCTAATCTTCTGCTCACACTTGATTTAATACTCTCCAACTGTCTTGATCTGGCAAGGACGATCCAAGGTTTCAATGTGTGAAATATTGGAGGATATGATAATAATCCTCCATTGACCGGCAGAGGGGCAATGGTCAGACATACCTATAAAGTACTAGGGGGAAATTAATAAAACCACACCTTCATGTTTCAGGCATTCCTGAGCCATGGCAAAGTGTGAATTGACATGTATTTTTTCCATGTATTTACTTCTATGAGATTATCACATGCCCTTACTATGGCATTACACGAATGCCAGGAGATCGCCAAAGGGCTTCCCTTTCAGACAATTTCGTCCCTGTCCTGTTATGCTCCCATGTTGGTCCTGTTTTGCCCTCATTGCTTAAGCTGTGAATAGATCATCCGTTCCATTTATGTAACAGAATGATGGGCGAGTGAAAAGGTGTCTCATTTCTGCAGCACGATGCCAGCCACAGTGGGAGGTCCGTTCCAGAACACTTCTGGGTGCAATTGGGACAGCCAGATGAGTGACACCCCTTTTTGTACCCTCCCCAGCTTACTTGGGTTTTTAAAAGTGTGTTTTTGTGCTTGCTGTAATTTTAAAAAGTGTATATGACTTTTTCCTCTCCATTGACGCCCCCTTGTCGTGGGAGAGAGGCTTGCGTACCCTAATGATGTTTTGAGCTATGCTGGCGGTGGCATAATAGCCACCGGTAGGGTCTCCCATGCCAGACAGCTCAAAACCGAAGGGTCTGACAAAGAGCGTCAAAGGGCAGGATGGGCTCTCTAGCCTTGTGGGACCGTCCTAGGAGAAGGAAAACTCTAATCCCAAATCCGGGCAGATGGTGCTCGTCCAGCCCTGTAAGGTCAACCATCTAAGAGAAGGAAACTCTAATCAAAGCTACGGCCCGAGGACCTCGCTGCCACGTCCATGCTTGCAAGGCCACGGCAGATGAATCTCTGGTTTAAAGGGTGAGGCCAGTTCTGTGCACGCTGCGCTCCACCAGAAAAATCCATTGCACAGACTCGAAGGACAAATCCAGTTCCAAAAAAGCCCTGTAGCGACTGGCGAGGGACGAAACTGGCAGGTGTAAAGATGCACTGGAAGCCGCAGCCCCAACCCTGCATGCAGGTGGTTCAGGACATTGGTCGCTCGAGGCTGACCCGGGATATGACAGTCTTGTTCGGCAGCATCCTGAATGACCAAGCAGCCTTTTTTAAGGAGAGCACTGCTTGCTCAAATATGGAGAGGGGCCTAGAAAAGGTGGCCTAACGAAAGCTCATCCCCAACTACCTGGTTGGCTAGCCACGGCCAACGGGAATCTTCTGATGAGGTCAAACCAAGGCAAAGAAGCAAAGGCACACACCGGCCTCCAAAGGTGTAAATAAACTGACACTTGCATGCTGGAACATCAGAACCATGCAAGACTCTGAAGATAGTGGACGGCCTGAGCGTCGTTCTGCCCTAATAGTCCATGAACTATCACGGCTTAATATTGACATCGCTGCTCTTAGTGAAGTTCGCTTCCATGAGGAAGGCAGCCTTAAAGAACATGGCGCCGGCTACACACTTTACTGGTCTGGCAAACCCAAAACCGAAAAACATCTTTCAGGAGTAGGCTTTATGATTAAAAACTCCATTGCCTCCAAACTCGAAACCTTGCCAACAGGACACTCTGATCGCATTATTTCCTTACGCCTCCCACATGTTGTTCTCTTTAGTATATATGCCCCAACTATGCAAGCCGACCCTGTAGAGAAAGACAAATTCTACACAGACCTACGCCAACTCATACAAAAAGTCCCTGTAGAAGATAAAATTATTATCCTTGGTGACTTCAATGCCAGAGTAGGAAAGATCTCCGAAGCCTGGAAAGGTGTCTTAGGCAAGCATGGTGTTGGAAATTGCAATGATAATGGACGGCCTCCTGCTAGAGTTCTGTGCAGAACAACAGATGACTATTACAAACACTATCTTTCAGCAGAAAGATAGCTTAAAGACAACCTGGATGCATCCACAATCCAAACATTGGCACCTCATTGACTATGTTCTAGTCCGTCAGAGAGACATTCATGATGTCCGTCATACCCGAGTGATGCCCAGTGCAGAATGCCAAACAGATCATCGCCTCATCAGATGTAAACTAAATCTTCATCTTAAGTTCAAACCTAAGAGGGGTGGCATCTTAAAGAAGAGACTCCAAGTCAACAATCTTCAACAAGCTACCATGAGAGACAACTTCCAGGCAAACCTACAAACGAAACTTGAAGACCATCCTACAGATCCTTCTCCTACAGTGCTTTGGCAACATATAAAAAACAGTATCCTCCAGTCTGCAGAAGAATCCCTCGGGTTCTCCCACAAGAAAAATCAAGACTGGTTTGATGAAAACAACCAAGAGATCCAGGAGCTGTTGGCAAAGAAGAGAACTGCTCACCAGGCATACCTCGCCCAGCCAACCTGTCATGTAAGAAAAGCAGCTTTCCGCCTCACATGTAGCAAACTACAACAAAAACTCCGAGACATGCAGAACAAGTGGTGGATCAATATAGCAGAAAAGACACAACGCTGTGCAGATCTGGGTGATCATAGAGGATTTTATGAAGCTCTTAAAGCAGTGTTTGGACCTACTTATCAGGTCCAAAGCTCCTTATACAGTACAGATGGTCAAACATTAATTACTGATAAAGCCTCCATCCTAAATCGTTGGGCTGAACATTTTCAAAGTCTCTTTAGCGCCAACCGAGTAGTCCAAGCCTCAGCTATCCCACATATGATACAAAAACCAATGAAAAATGAATTGGACATAGCTCCCACTTTGGAAGAGACCCTTAAGGCCATACAGCAGATGAAAAACGGCAAGGCAGCTGGGATTGATGGAATCCCACCTGAAGTTTGGAAACACGGAGGTCATGCACTCCACGAAAAATACCACAAATTCCTTGTGAATTGCTGGGAAAAAGGGGAACTGCCATCAGACCTCTGAGATGCAGTCATCATCACCCTGTACAAGAAAAAAGGAGCAAAATCTGACTGCTCAAACTATCGAGGCATAACACTGCTCTCTACTGCTGGAAAAATCCTTGCAAGGATACTCCTGAACAGATTAGTTCCTGCTATTGCAGAAGAACTTCTCCCTGAAAGCCAATGTGGCTTCAGAGCCAATAGGAGTACTACAGATATGGTATTTGCCCTTAGGCAACTTCAAGAAAAATGTAGGGAGCAGAACAAGGGTCTCTATGTAACATTTGTTGACATCACCAAAGCCTTTGACACTGTAAGTAGAAAAGGTCTGTGGCAGATCCTGGAAAGACTAGGATGTCCCCCCAAATTCCTTAAAATGATTATCTTGCTACACGAGGGCCAGCGTGGTCAAGTCAGATATGGCGATGCTCTTTCAGAGCCCTTTCTAATAACTAATGGAGTGAAGCAAGGTTGTGTTCTTGCGCCAACTTTATTTACAATCTTCTTTAGCACGATGCTCCAAAGGGCTATGGCAGAGCTTGAAGAAGACGACGACATCTATATACGTTACCGTACTGATGGTAGCTTGTTTAACTTAATCCGTCTGAGGGCTCACACTAAGACTCTAAACTATCTAGTCTGTGAGCTGCTCTTCGCCGATGATGCTGCCCTTGTTGCCCACACAGAAGCAGCTCTGCAGCGCCTAACGTCTTGCTTTGCAACAGCTGCAGAGCTGTTTGGGCTAGATGTCAACCTGAAGAAAACAGAAGTTCTTTACCAGCCTGCACCACAGGACGAACACCACCATCCCCACATTGCCGTGCGCAAATCTGTGCTTAAGTCCGTTCAGCAGTTCACCTACCTGGGAAGCATCATCTCCTCAGATGCCAAGATTGACAAAGAGATCGATCACAGATTAGCAAAGGCATATAGTGCATTTGGAAGACTTCACAAAAGAGTCTGGAGCAATAAACACCTGAGGCAAAGCACAAAACTCAGTGTGTATAGAGCCATCGTACTGTCTCCTTTATGGATCTGAAACATGGGTCACCTATCGCCACCACCTACGACTCCTCAAGCGCTTTCATCAGCGCTGTCTACGCACAATCCTAAATATACACTGGACTGACTATGTGACGAATGTTGCTGTCCTTGAGCAAGCAGGGATCACCAGCATTGAGGCCATGATATTGAGAACTCAGCTGCGCTGTGCAGGGTACATTTCTAGGATGGAGGACCATCGCCTCCCAAAAATACTACTCTACGGTGAACTTGCCACGGGTCAGCGTAAGAGGGGCACTCCAAAAAAGCGATACAAAGACTCCCTGAAACAACATCTCAGGCTTGGCCAAATTGATCACCAACAGTGGTCCGCCCTGGCCTCACATCGGGAAGCATGAAGATGCACTATCCACAATGCTGCAGCCTTATTTGAGAACTCATGACGAACAAGTCTTGAAGAGAAACGACAACGCAGAAAGAATCACATCCCAAAAACATCACCCAAGGAGACCTTCTGCTGTGCTTTTTGCAACCGGACTTGTTTATCTCGGATTGGCCTTTTTAGTCATCTGCTCGCTTGCAGAAAGTGCGGGATGAGTCCTTCCTGAATCTTCGTTTGTGAAGGAAAGCCAGAGAGAGAGAGAGGAGATATGACTTTTTATTTTTGATTTTTTCGTGTGCTGGTCCTCTTGTGAAAATGGCCTGGGATTTCAACCAGGAAGTGAATGCAGCTGCCGAGGGGGAGGGAAGGCACACAGTTAAATGTAGGTCTGAAACTCTTCGTTACTGTGCTGGGACTGGGTCGGGAGGGTAGCAGGAGAGGAGAGAGCCTAAACTGCAAGCCAAGACCTAAACCAAGTAGACCAACTAGAATAGAAGCATTGAGTCACTGGACTGTACATAAGTATTGATCTACTTTCCAGCAATTATTTTAAAGGATCTAGTTGGGATGAACATTGAATTTAGGCAGATATGTTCAAGTTATAGCCAGGATGCTCAACACTATTGACCTCACTTGTGCAGCTATCCTTTTACATCACCATCACTTAGGGTGAAATCACATTTGAGGGAAATGAGTATTTCCAACTCTTACACACTTCCAGACATGCAGTTCCTCCAACGAACCTGTGCATAAACTTGGCAGTATTGTACATACCTCTAAACTTTATTTTTTGTTTTTAAACATGCCAATGCCAGTTGTAGACTTCAGCTGTAGAATTTTAATTTTGTCCTTTGCTATAAAAAGTGTAGTTAACACTTCATGTCACATTCTGGCATTCCCAGACTCAGTGACCAGCCATTTCGGAGTTCAAAATAGAAAAACTTTGTTGGCACAATAATGCAGCAAGCATTGCACAGAAGGAAACTTAACTGACAAACAGTATGTTAAAAGTATACTCCAGTCTTCAAAATCTGGTCAGCTACACACTCATTGGCTACTCATCGCCACCTTTTCCCTCTGTGAGAGTGAGTCTGGGAGAATGACAGTTGAGAGAAAGTAGTTGTATGTGTCAGGTGTGTGAAAGAGTTGGGAGTGAACTGTTATGAGAGAAAGATGTGTGAATCAGTTGAAAGAGACTATAGAGAAAGTCTATGTCTGAGTGTAGTACGTCTGTCACTAAATGAAAGAGCCAGTGTTAATATTTGTTATTATACAGTTTGGGGATTTGTTACTACATTGATATAATAAACCAAATAAGTTCATTTGTTAACTGTTTCACTGACTCATCGGGAATTATTTCTCTTATAATAAAGGTGAGGTCATGCTAACCAAAATAATACACACTATTATATAAATCTATCCGCTGCAAGGATCACCTGGAGACTCAGGCCCCAATCCAAAAAGGGATACCAGAGGAGGACCTAGAGTAGGGTGGCAGTGACAGGCAGCCAGAGCTGAGAACTGTGGGGCCAATCTGGTGAGGCCAATGTCGCATACAATTTGGTGCCAAGCAGTGGGATTCAAAGAATCCAGTATGGGGAGATCCAAATAATCCAGTAAAGTGGGATCTAAGGATGACTTATTTGGTTCAGGAAAAGCCAAATAGAGTTCTTGTGTATGTGGATAGAGGGCTGAATTGTGGCCAGAAGTGGTGTGTTTAAAAGAGGCAAAAGTAATCCCTGAGGTAAAAGATCTGGTAATATAGGGGATTACTAATAAACAGTAGAAAGCCTAAATCTAAGTATCTAAGGAGGAGGTGCTACAAAGTTAAAATGAATACTGTACATTGTTACCCCTGAGGTAAATGTTTTGGTAAAGTAAGGGGATTACAGGACAGTAATACAGTGAATTCCTAGAAAACAAAAGAAAAGTGTGACAGACCTGAAATTAAAAGAAAAGGTGATACCCAGAGGTAATAGTTCTAGGTAAAACAAAGAATCACCTAAATAACAAAGAAACCAGTGTTTCCTGAGGTAAAAGTCTTGGGTAATGTAAGGAAATACTGACAATATGCCTCCCAAGAAAATAAAACCAACACTAGAGGGCAACACCAGGAGGGGGAGAACTGTGTGAGGAAATGGAGGAAAGGTTGGACACTACTATCCCTGAAACCACAGATAGTATAGAAATAACATGAATGGGGAACAAGAATGAGCTCATGAAATAGAAATGTATCATCTTAAATTAAACAAAATGGAGCTAACAGCCAATTTGGATCCTAGGGTTATTAACTCAAATGGTTCTCCTCCTGCTGATGTGAAAAGATTCCCAAAATATTATAGAGGAGATAGTATAACTTCTTTTTTCACCAGTTTTGAGTGAGCTTATCAAGATGTGCAGGTAAAGGAAGAAGAGAGAATGGGATATACTGTATAAGATCTCAGATATGTGGAGGTTTGGCTGAGATATATGGAGAGATGAGGTTGGAGGAAGCAAGAAATTATGATTTATTTAAAGAAAGAGTTAAAGAAAGATTTGGTTTAACTCCTGAACATCACCAAAGGCAGTTTAGAGGACTGAAGAAAAACCTGAGAAAACTTATACTCAGCTGGGATGTAGCCCTGGATAAAATGTTGGACAGTTGGATTAGTGGGTCAAAGGCTGAAACTATGGAGGATGTGTTGAGGATGATAGGATTAGAGCAGTTTTACAACATCCTGCCCCAGGAATACAGATGGCTTGTTCAGGATAAGGGCCCAAAAACTGTAGCTGAGGCAGCACAAATTATGGATAATTTGGTTACCCTAGGGGAGAAAGAGAAAAGAAAAATTGAACCTCAAATTCAAGGTCTCCGTATAACGAAAGGAGGAGTTATAAAAATGGGCAACCTTCTGATGAGAAGGGAAATGACAATAAAAATTATAAGCCCTGACAGTATGAAAAAATAAGGGTTCCTTATTGCCTATGAAGCTCACTTGGGACTGCTCACATGCATTTTTACACACATATATAGCGTGTTAATTTAGATTTTGTATGCATCCTAAAGTGCTATATAGGAGATTTTCAGATAGAGAAATTATTCCCCGGGGAGATCGGGACAGAATTGTTTCTGTCCCGGAAGCAGTGCCGCGTTTCGCACGCCTACTTCCCTCTTCCGATCTTCTGTCATCCTGACGCTGTGCTCATTCTATTTCCCTGCTGGTACCCTCCGCAATATTTTATTAACAAGAGTTCATTGTTAATAAAAAGAAAGAGAACAAGCACAGCATCAGGACGATGGAAGATCAGGAGAGGGAAGTTGGCGCGTGAAACACGGCGCTGCTTCCGGGAGAGAAACAATTCTGTCCTGGTCTCCCCGGGGAATAATTTTCCTGTGTGAAAATCTCCATAGTGTGTTACTTCTGTGTTTTGGTGACAGAAATGCATTTGCCAAACTAAAAAAACCCCTGGGTTACACTTTTCAACTAATTCAATTTTCTGACAGTCCTCTGGTCCCTACCCTGTCAGATAAGTGGGGGCTTCTTGTAGTTGGGCTAGTAGTCTGTTGCTGCAGAGGAAAAAGAGAGAAGGAAGGGGAAAAAAAGAAATCTAGCAGCCCTTTTAAGGTAGATTTATATTTTAGCACAAACATTTGTGGATGTCAATTCTCTTCCTCAGATGCAATGACTGAGGAAGTTGATTGATATCCACAAAAGCTCATGCTAAAACATAAACCAGTTAGTCGTAAAGAGATTGTAGATTCCTTTCCCTCCCTTTTTCCTTTGCATTCATCTTCAATTGTGAGGACTTTATCAGACTAGAATCATAGAATGATAGAATTGAAGAGTTGGAAGAGACCAGGAGCGCTATCCAGTACAACTCCCTGCCATGCAGGAAAACATAATCAAAGCATCCCTGACAGATGGCCATCCAGCCTCTGTTTAAAGACCTCCAAGGAAGGAGACCCCACCATGCTCCGAGGGAGTGTGTTCCACTGCCGAACAGCTCCTACTGTCAGAAAGTTCCTCCTAATGTTGAGGTGGAATCTCTGTTCCTGGAGCTTGCATCCATTGCTCCGTGTTCCAGTCTCTGGAGCAGCAGAAAACAAGTCTGCTCCATCCTCAACGTGACACCCCTTCAAATACTTAAACAGGGCTATCATATCGCCTCTTAACCATCTTTTTTCCAGGCTAAACATACCCAGCTCCCTAAGTCTCTCCTCATAAGGCATCGTTTTCAGACCTTTCACCATTTTAGTCGCCCTTCTCTGGACACGCTCCAATTTGTCAATATCCTTTTTGAATTGTGGTGCCCAGAACTGGACACAGTATTCTAGGTGAGGCCTGACCAAGGCAGAATAGAGCGGCACGATTACTTCCCTTGATCTGGACACTATACTTCTATTGATGCAGCCCAAAATCGCATTGGCCTTTTTAGCTGCCGCATCACACTGTTGACTCATGTTCAACTTGTGGTCTACTAGGACTCCTAGATCCCTTTTGCACGTAGTCTGGTTCAGCCAGGTCTCCCCCATCCTATATCTATGCATTTCATTTTTCCGCCCTAAGTGCAGTACCTTACATTTCTCCGTATTGAATTTCATTTTGTTAGCTTTGGCCGAGCTCTCCAGTCTATCCAGGTCATTCTGAATTTTGATCCTGTCCTCTAGGGTATTAGCTACTCCTCCTAATTTGGTGTCATCTGCAAATTTGGTAAATATACCCCTAATTCCGTCATCCAAGTCATTGATAAAGATGTTGAATAGCACTGGGCCCAGGACAGAACTCTGCTGGTCACCTCTTTCCAAGAGGAAGAGGAGCCACTTCTGAGCACCCTTTGGGTTCGACCGGTCAACAATTACAAATCCATTTAACAGTTAGCTTGTCTAGCCCACATTTTACAAGCTTGTTTGCAAGAATGTCATGGGGAACCTTGTCAAAGGCCTTACTGAAATCAAGGTATGCGATATCCACAGCGTCCCCTTCATCTACCAAGCTGGTAATTTTATCAAAAAAAGAGATCAGATTAGTCTGACATGACTTGTTTCTCTGAAACCGATGTTGAGTTTTTGTGATTATGGCATTGCCTTCTAAATGTTCACAGACTCTCTGTTTAATGATCCGCTCTAGAATCTTCCCTGGTATTAATGTCAGACTAACTGGACGATAATTGTTGGGACCCTCCTTTTTCCCCTTTTTGAAAATTGGGACAATGTTTGCCCTCCTCCAGTCTGCTGGGACTTCTCCTGTTCTCCAGGAGTTCTCAAAGATTATTGCCAATGGCTCTGAGATTACATTTGCCAGCTCTTTTAATACTCTTGGATGTAGTTCATCTGGTCCTGGAGATTTAAATTCATTTAGATTAATAATAATAATAAACAATAAAATATTATTTATATCCTGCCCCTCTGCAACGCAATCGGGGTGGCTTACAATATAAAAACCCCATACTCACAATACCCTAGCCCACCCACCCCTTAAAATAATATTAACTTACAAAGGATTAAAAACATGCATTAATTAAAATATATATAAATTAGAAGAAAAATTTTTTAAAACATACAATCGTAGCCTAGAAAGGGCAGCTGAGTCTTGGGCCGGGATAATTATTCAGGAAAGGCCTGCCGGAAAAGATCCGTCTTGACAGCTTTTTTAAAGTTGTCTAAGGTGGTAATAAGACGGATCTCATCCGGCAGGCCATTCCATAATCTGGGAGCAGCAGCAGAGAAGGCCCTCTGGGAGGTCACCGACAGCCTTGTTTTCATAGGCTGTAACAGATTCCTCCCAGAGGACCGAAGTGTGCGGGGAGGGTCGTATGGAAGGAGGCGGTCCTGGAGGTAAGTTGGACCCAAGCCATGTAGGGCTTTAAAGGTCATAACCAACACCTTGTACTGTGCCTGGAAACTAATAGGCAGCCAGTGGAGAGCTTTTAGCACCGGTGTTATATGCTCTCTTCTGGGAACGCCAGAAATCAACCTGGCTGCCATGTTCTGGACTAGTTGAAGTTTCCGAGTCAAGCACAAGGGTAGCCCCATGTAGAGTGCATTACAGAAATCCAGACGGGAGGTTACCAGTGCATGTACCACAGTTTCGAGGTCCCTAGTTTCCAGGAAAGGGCGCAGCTGGCGTACGAGCCGAAGTTGATAACAGGCACTCCTGACCGTTGCATTTACCTGATTAGTCATCTGGAGCGACGGGTCCAGGAGCACCCCCAGACTGTGAACACAATCCTTGGAGGAGAGTGTAGTTCCATCCAGGATTGGAGTTTGTATTCCCAGACCTGGTTTTGGGCCTGTAACTGTTAGTACCTCCGTTTTGTCTGGATTCAGTCTCAATTTGTTTTTCCTCATCCAGTCCATTACTGCTTTAAGACAATCATTCAGAGGAGAGACGCCATCTGAAGTTGAAGCCGATGACCGAGACATGGAGAAGTATATTTGGGTGTCATCCGCATACTGATGACACCGCATTCCATGCCTCCGAATGACCTCTCCCAGAGGCTTCATATAGATGTTAAATAGCATCGGGGACAGGATGGCACCCTGAGGAACGCCACAGTTAAGCTCTATTCTAGTAGAGCAACTGTCCCCAAGCCTCACCCTCTGGGATCTGCCCGAGAGGAAGGAATGGAACCACTGCAAGGCAGTGCCTCCGATTCCTAACTCCCTCAGGCGATCCAAGAGGATGGAATGGTCTATTGTATCAAAGGCCACTGAGAGGTCCAGGAGCACCAACAGGGTCACACTACCCCTGTCGATACCCAAGCGGAGGTCATCAGCCAGAGCAACCATGGCAGTCTCCACTCCATAACCCGTCCTAAAGCCAGTTTGAAATGGATCTAGATAGTCGGTTTCATCCAAGACAGCTTGGAGTTGGGAAGCAACCGCCCTCTCAATCACTTTGCTTAGAAAAGGCAGCAAAGAGACTGGCCTATAGTTGTTCCTGTCCAAGGGGTCCAGGGAAGGCTTTTTCAGGAGCGGCTTAACCACCGCTTCCTTCAGACAAGGTGGAAGGGACCCCTCCCTGAAGGACGCATTGATAATATCCCTAAGGAGTACTCTCGATGCGTCACCCCTTGGGTGGCCAGCCAAGATGGACAGGGATCGAGGGGACAGGTCGTTTTCCTCACTCTGCCAAGGAGCTTGTCCACGTCATCGGTACTCACAGATTGAAGCTGATCCAATAAAATTTCATCAACGGAGTTGCTGGACACCTCGTCTATAGATTCTGTCATAACACTGGCATCTAAGTCGGCTCTTATCTGAGAGATTTTATCTGCAAAGTGGATCTTAAATGCATCACAGCAGGCCGTTGTCGGGTTGAGTAAGGGGTTCTGCGCAGGTGGAATCTGCGTCAGCTCCCCCACCGCCCTAAACAGTTCTGCTGGACGGGACTCTGCAGATGCAATACGTGCAGCGGAGAAAGTCTTCTGCGCTGCACGTATCGCCTCTCGATAAGAATTAAGGAAATTCCTATGACGAGTCTTGTCGGATAAGAGTCGAGTCTTCCGCCAGGTGCGCTCTAGTAGTTTTCCAGCCTGCTTCATTTTCCTAAGCTCCTCTGAGTACCAGGGCTTACGGTTAGGAGCAGGCTGGAAAGGACGCTTGGGAGCGATTGTGTCAATAGCCTTGGTGAGGTCGGTGTTCCAAATATTAACCAAAGCTTCAACAGAATCACCGGCATTACCAACCATTAAACCCTCCAAGGCTTTCTGGAATCCAATTGGTTCCATTAGCCTTCGAGGGCAGACCATTCTAATGGGTCCACCACCCCCGGTGGGGCAGACAGTGGCTCTTAGCTCCATCTTGACCAGGAAATGATCCGTCCATGACAATGCGGAGGTTTCAATCACCTCTGCCCACGGATATTCCTGTTCCGTACTAAAGGCCGCATCGAGGGTATGACCTGCACAGTGAGTAGGCCTGACAACCAATTGGGATAGGCCCATGTTTGTCATGGATTCCATGAACTCCCGAGCTGCGCCCATTAGATTTAGCAAGCTGGTCTCGAGTGGGATGTTGAAGTCGCCAAGAACTAAAAGTCTGGGTGACTCCAGCAGCAATTCTGAGACCAGCTGTGTTAGCTCGGTTAGGGAGTCTGTTAGACAACGGGATGGCCGGTATACTAACAGAATCCCTAAGCTATCCCTGGACCTCAGGCTTAGGTACATACACTCGATGTGAACTGTGTTCCGGATAGTCTTCCTGGTCAAGGTTAGATTGTTTTTATGAACCAGAGCCACTCCGCCCCCCCGCCCACTTTTCCTTACCTGCTCAATAACTGAGTACCTGACCGGGAGTGCCTGCGCCCAAGTCGCAGTACTGGCCTCTCCCAGCCAGGTCTCCGTAAAGCATGCCAGGTCGGCAGCCTCATCCAATAAGAGGTCATGGATAATATGTGTCTTGTTTTTAACCAACCTGGCATTGCAAAGGAGCAGAGTAAGGGTCTGTGGAATGGTTGGTGTGCTCTCCAATTTATTCTGGGAAACAGAGTGAACTGAAGGCAGGATAGGTATTAAACATCGATCCTGCCTTCTTTTGTAACAATTTTTCACTCTGTTGCCGCCATACCTTCCCTTCCCCCACACAACCTCAATTCCCGCTCCCAGATCATTCCCGGCCCCTGGTAGGTATTCCTGGGGTGGGGGGGTGGAGTCACTTTTAAGGCCAGCCACTCCTGGCCACACCCCAACTCCCTGCTCAGCTGCCCTTAGCCCGGTGTAAAGGGGAAGGAAGCTTCCTCACAGTCCTGCAGAGAAAGTATTCCTGTATTACCTCTTTGCTTATTTTGTGCTGGATTTCCCCTATTGTGTCTTCTGTTCCTTTACCCTCAGGTTGGTCCTCCTTTTCCTTTTCTGAAAACACTGAGGCAAAGAAGGTGTTGAGTAATTCTGCCTTTTCTCTGTCCCCTGTTAGCATTTTGCCATCTTCTCCGCATAGCGGCCGTACCATTTCCTTCTTCCTCCTTTTGCTGTGGACATACCCCAAAAATCCCTTTTTATTGTTCTTAACCTCTCTAGCAAGCCTGAGCTCATTCTGCACTTTTCTGACTTTACTCCTACACATGTTCGCTATCTGTTTGAATTCTTCTTTGGTGATTTTCCCCTTTTTCCATTTCCTATACATATTCCGTTTAAAACTTAGCTCCGTTGAAAGTTCTTTAGTCATCCATCCTGGTTTCTTGAGACACCTCCCATTTTTCTTCCTCTATGGTACTGTTTGAAATTGTGCCTTCAGTATCTCCCTTTTGAGAAAGTCCCATCCATCTTGAGGTCTCTTCTCTTTTAATATTCCTGACCATGGGATCACCCCCAGTGTTTCCCTGAGTTTATTGAAATCAGCTCTCCTAAAGTTGAGAATGTGTGTCTGACTATGCCTGGCTTCTTCTTTCCATTGTATAACAAACTCCAGGAGAACATGATCACTCTCACCTAAGGATCCCACCACTTGCACCCCATTAACCAGGTCATCCCTGTTGGTTAGGATCCAATCTAAAATAGCTGACCCCCTTGTTGCCTCTTCCACCTCTTGGACCATGAACTTGTCTTCCAGGCAAGTAAGGAATTTGCTAGACCTTGTAGTTTTGGTTGAGTTAGATTTCCAGCAAATATCAGGATAGTTGAAGTCACCCATCACTACTGCATGTCTTCTTTCTGCGTGTGTGGTCATCTGTTCTTGAAAGGCATCATCCAATTCCTCCGTCTGACTTGGGGTTCTGTAGTAGAGTCCCATAATAACATCCCTGTTGTTTCTCTCCCCTTTAATTTTTATCCAGATGCTCTCCACCTGGCTTCCAGTATTGATGTCATGGATCTCTTCAGTGGTATAAATATCCCTGACATATAATGCTATTCCTCCTTCTTTCCTGTTTGGCCTGTTTCTCTTATAAAGGTTATACCCCTCTATTCCTACATTCCAATCATGCGACTCATCCCACCAGGTTTCAGTAATGCCTATTATATCATATTTGTTTTGTAGTGCTAGGAGTTTGACTTCATCTTGTTTATTTCCCATGCTCTGTGCATTAGTATAGAGACATCTAAGACCCTGTGTTCCCTTTACTTGTTGCCTGTGCAAGTTTTTTTGCCTCCCACTGTTGGGTCCTTGCACTGTTTGCCTTGTTCCCTCTATGACAGTTTGACTATTTTCTCCAGCCCTTTTGCCTTGCAGAATACTGTCTCCCTCCCCCATATGACTCAATTTAAAGCCCTGCTGATCAAATTCTTGAGACTGTAGGCAAAAATGTTTCTGCCAACTGTTGTCAGATGCACCCCATCTCTTGCCAGAAGTCCCCCCTCATGGAAGCGCAGCCCATGATCCAAGAATCCAAATTGTTCTCGGTGACACCATCTACGGAGCCAGTTGTTTACGTCAGCTATTTTCCTCTCCCTTCCTGGACCATGCCCTTCAACTGGCAGAAGAGACAAGATGACAACCTGTGCATCCATTTCTTTCAGCTTCCTCCCCAGAGCCTCATAATCTCTTCTGATCTTCAGAAAGCTGTGTCTTGCAGTATCATTGGTTCCCACATGGACCAAAAGGAAGGGGTAATGATCCGTAGGCTTGACGAGTCTTGTCAGCCTTCGGTCATATCACGGATCTTTGCCCCAGGGAGACAACACACCTCCCAAGACATCTTGTCAGGCCCACAAACCACTGCTTCTGTACCCCGCAGCAAAGAGTCCCCCCCCACATGCCTCCCCCGAGGCTTCGCAGCTGCTGTTCCTTGCAGTGGCCCTCTCAGGGTCCCCTGTTCTGCCACTGAAGTCTGTCCGTGCTGTTCTTCCTCATTGTCCTCGATAAGGGAGAGGGCTTCGAATCGATTCTGTAGCTGCAAGCTGCTTGAAGAATCCCTGGATTTTCTTCTTCTGTGTGTGACATTCCTCCAGCTGTCTACCTCCTGTGTCTGTGAAGTGACCCTCTCCTCCCCAGCCAGTTCCTCTGCGCAGTCCCCATCCAAGACTGTTCGTTCTGTTCTGTCCAGGAAACTCTCTTGCTCACGAATCTTTTGAAGTGTAGCTACCCATGTCTCCAGCTGCTGGACTTTCTCGGAGTTGCACTTGGTGCATGTGAAGTTCCCCACGTCTGTAGACAAGAAGACAAACATCCCACAAGTGTTGCAGGTGAATCAGCAGTCCCCTCAGTGTCCATGGTGAGAGCTTTTAGGTAATCTAAGAACTCTTAGTTAATGCTGAGAACTCTATGCTGTACTTTTGTTTGGTCACTTAACAAGCAGCCTCTCCCAACAGTTAAAAAAAAAAATCCAAAGTCACCCATTCAAAGTGGATGTCCAGAAGCTGCTCCCCTTCTTCTCCCTGGCAAGAGACTAGCATCCAAAAATGCTGTAATTCTGCATTTGAGGAAAGGGGAAACATAGTGGCATGATTACAATAATTATCGCACATTGCCATAATCGTGTGATACTACCGCCACGGAATTATCTCATGACCACCACTAGCTGTTTAAGAACGGGACTGAAGCTTGCACTATAGTAACACTTGTATTTGCATTGCCTTCTAATGACAGAGTAATAATGCCTCCTGCTGGCCAGTGCATGTGCCTTTAAGAAATTTTTCCTCTTCCATGATTTTGCATGGGCAAGATTTTGGCGTTTCTCATGAGAAGACACGACTTTGCTTAAACACACCAAAAACAAATACATAATGAAAGATTACAAATACAAATAAATACTTAAGCATAAAAATGTACCAAGCAAAGGCGATAGTTCATTAAAACAGTGTCCTGGTGGTCCTATTCATGTTCTCCCCCAGAAGTTGAAGTATGTGTCATTTCTCATTGGGGAAAGGGAGGGGGGAAAGAGGACCACCCATTCATGCTGGAATAGTGACATTACAGTGGGATGTGACTATCACACACTCATCAATATGTGAAAAGAGCAATATTGAGGGCTATTGACAGCTTTTTCCTGTCAATGAAAAGTGGCACCTAATTAATGGATGGCGCATGCACGGAGCACAGGAGAAGGATGACATTGTATGATAACGGGAACCCACTTGTGCTACTGTTGAGTCTTAATTGCACAATTTCAGCCTTGTGTGTTAAAGTCCTAATAATAATTTTCTTTCTTCGGAGATTTTTCTTCTCTGTAGAATGGTGAGTCCAGTGGAGATTTTCTAGAGTTTGGGAGGGTGTGTGTGTGTATTAAAGACTCATATTGTAAGGTTCCCATATGACCAGATTGGCCAGTTTAAATCCAGATTCTAGGCGTTTTATGGTGTACCTGTTAGGATCATGAGTTGGCCCCAATTCTAAGATTTCATTTTTTAAAAGCAAGTCTCTAGCCTATCTGGAAGCAGATTGCAGAAAAGGAGAGCCCCTCTAGTCTTGTGGGGGTGGGAAGCTTGCTTTTTCTGGAAACAACAGAGTTTTTTTAAAAAACAAAAAAACAAAAAACAAAACCTGAGCTATAAGCATATCAATACACAGGGCAAAACATGGCAGTTGTTACTATTGCAAACTTTATTGTATTTTCCCCAGATTTCTTGAGACCTGAACTAGATACTGTCAGATGGAAAGGAGATGATAGAAAGGAAACTATCAAATGAGACTCTAAAAATATACTTCCCCTACTATATTTAAAAGCGTAAGTGTCCTGGCACAACAACTTTTTATCACTCGTTGCTGTAATAATGAGAAAGAGCAGCACCAGCATTATCTGAGCATGAATGCTAGCGCTGTTTATGTCCACGTTTGCGGGGTGTGTGTGATCTTGGCGGTTCTTGTGAGAAGAAGTGAGCGGGCTTAAAAGTAAAAACTACAAAAGCTAACAAAGAAGACAAACACACAAGCACTGAAACACACTTTACAATTTGCCAGAATTGTATGAATGGAGAGGTTCGTAAAAAGAGCATTCCATGCCTAGTTTTCATGTTCTCACCTAGAAGTGTTCTGGCAGGGACAGCCTCTTGACACTATATTCACGAGAGCATAATGGGACACAGTTTCAGATGCTTGCAGTACCGTGAAAAAAACACCATTGGTTATCAATTGAAGGCTTGGCCCATTAATAAAAAAGAACATCTTATTTATGGCAGTGGGATGCTTCAAGAACACAAGGAGTCAATGTTGTGTGATAGGGGAACTCTTTTGTGGTATCCTGTCGTTATAATGCCATATTTGCCACATCTGATAATTTCTAAAGCCAGCCAAAGGACAGATAGATAGATGCATAGATAGATTCTCATTGAGGAGGGGTAGATGTTTACTGTGGGTTTTAGCTTTCTTGTAAGCGGGATGAGTCCTTCCTGAATCTTCGTTTGCGAAGAAAAGCCAGAGAGAGAGAGAGAGAGAGAGAGAGAAGTAATTTCAAATACATGTGAAAGGGATGTAGGAGTCTTAATAGACCACAAGCTGGACATGAGTCAACAGTGTGATGTGGCAGCTAAAAAAGCCAATGTGATTCTTGGCTGCATCAATAGGAGTATACCATCTAGACTGAGGAAAGTAATAGTACCACTCTATTCTGCTTTGGTCAGACCTCACCTGGAATACTGTGTCCAGTGCTGGGCACCACAATTCATGAAGGATATTGACAAGCTAGAAGCTCAGAGGAAGGCAATGGCAAACCTCTGAACAAAGGCTAGCCAAGAAAACCCCATGATAGGCTTGCCTTAGGTTCACCGTAAGTTGGAAATGATTTGAAGGCACACAACAACAACAACAGAATAAATATTGGAAGTTAATATATTGTTTTACTGTAATTAATAAACCTGTTATTGTTACTGCTTTTAAAACTGTCTCTGACTGTCTCTATCAAGCCTGAATAGGAGTCAGGCCACACCTATCCATATCAGCCAGCCACAGCAACATAGCCACAAGCCCATAGGGTCACCCTGAGGCCCATGTACCCAATCCAGGAAGGGATTAAGGGGGAACAAGGGCAGGGTGAGTGTCAGGATTCTAAGGGTTGGAATTGCGGGGCTTGCCAGGGAAAAATGATTTATCATACCTATGCTGGTTAATATTTACAGTACATAAAATCATTAGCAGGTGTCATCCAGAGTTTTGGGGTTCAGTGTCATCAGTACACTGATGACACCTCACTCTATGGACTTTATCAGACCATCCCCCATTAATGTTCTTTTGCCGACATGAATTGTGTTTTTATGTTGGCAAAAGAACCCCCCTACCAGACCTACAATTAGGAGTGCAGATGAGGCTTCCCCGGCATAAACAGAGCACAAATGGTGCTCTGTTTACTTCTGGGTTTCAAATCTCGCCAATTCTTATGAGAAGATGCTAGTGCAGCAAATTCAAAAATAAAAGCAAAATCAAGACACAAAAGTACAGCAAAGCACAAAAACAAACTTTAAAAGTCCCAAGTACATGGGGGGGGGTCATAAAAAGAGTGTCCCCTACCTGGCTGTCACAATATCACCCGGAAGTGTTCTGGCATTGATGCAGCATTCATGTGAGCCCAATGGTGCAAGGATTCAAACACCGGCAATGCCGGCAACAAAGTGGAATGGGAGATCTATTGATGGCTTGGCCCATCAATAAAATAGGATGGCTTTTTAACAAGATATGATCGCAAATGGATGGTGTCATCTGGTATGCGTGCCCATTCGCAATCATTAGGCTTCCTTCTGATGTAATATTTGCCATATCTGATAAAGTCCATACTCTCCTTTCCATCTAATTCCAAGGAAGCTGTTGCTGTACTAAATCAATGTCAGCTGTCAGGAATGGACTGGATGAAGGCAAACAAATTCAAACTTAATCCAGAAAAGACAGAGGTGTTCCCAGTCAGTCAGAAGGCAGATCAGGGAATAGGGATTCAGTTTGTGCTGGATGGGGTTAGACTTTGCCTGAAATCGCAGGTTTGCAGCTTGGGTATACTCCTGGACTTGGATCTGAGCCTGGGTGTCCAGGTTTTGGCGGTAGCATCTGCACAGTGTATTTGCACAGTTTAAACTGCTGTGCCAGATGCACGTGTTGCTTGAGAAATCTACAGTGATCCACACCTTGATTACATCCCATTTGGACTACTCTATTGTGCCATATGTGCGGTTGCCTTTGGAAACAGGTAACTTCAGCAGGTCTGAAATGCTGTGACTCTACTGTTGAAACAGCTCCATTGGCTACTGGTCTATTTCTGGGCAGAATTCAAACTACTGGTTTGAACTTTTAAAGCCCTAACACAATTTGGGTCTAGACTATCTGAAAGGCCACATTTCCTTATGCAAGCCAATGCAAGCTTTAAGATCTCCAGGGGAGGGCTTTCTGGCAGTCCCACCATCTTTGCAGATGTTGTTGGTGTGGACTCAGGAGAGAGCCTTCTCTGTGCCTGCTCTGAGGCTGTGGAACTCACTTCCACAAGAGGTCCGGTTGGTCACCTCCCTGCTTTCTTTCCATTGGCAGGTGAAGATGTTTTTATTCATTTTATTTAATTGGTCAGCGTAAGAGGGGCGCTCCAAAAAAGCGATACAAAGACTCCCTGAAACAACATCTCAGGCTTGGCCAAATTGATCACCAACAGTGGTCCGCCCTGGCCTCACATCGGGAGGCATGGAGATGCAATATCCACAATGCTGCAGCCTTATTTGAGAACTCACGACGAACAAGTCTTGAAGAGAAACGACAACGCAGAAAGAATCACAACCCAAAAACATCACCCAAGGAGACCTTCTGCTGCGCTTTTTGCAACCGGACTTGTTTATCTCGGATTGGCCTTTTTAGTCATCAGCGCGCTTGCAGAAGGCGCGGGATGAGTCCTTCCTGAATCTTCGTTTGCGAAGAAAAGCCAGAGAGAGAGAGAGAGAGAAAATGGTGTGCTGTATTTATAAATCTTTATTCAAAATTATGTTTTAAATAGGTTGTAAGTGTTTTTAACTGTTTTTAATCATGCTTTTAATGATATATTTTTTAAAGTGGGTAAATTCATGCTTTAGCTTAATCTTTTAAAATTATTGTAAGCTGCCTTGAACCCTATCTTGGAAGACAGGTGGGATATACATTCAATAAAGAAAGGAATAGCTAGCTCAGGAATCACTTTCTACTACTCGTTCCAGGCAAAATGTTTGTGTTCTGGAAACTAGCCCACAACACCAACATTTCAGATAGTCATACTTAACAAATTCACTATTTCCAGAAGAATAAATGGGAGTGATGCAACAAGCCAGAAAAAAAAATCATAGGGTTTAGGGCCAAAAGTCTGTACATGTGGAATTTTTGTGGCTTTTTGCATTGCACCCATCTAAAATTTTGTATATGTGTGGTGAATTGGTAGGTGTGACTTGTTACATCTCTCCCATCTTTTACAGAATACACATGTTGTGTATAAATTAAACTGATAAGGTTATAAAATCCAAAGTTGCAAAATTTACAAATAGACTACTTCATTGGAAGCAGAAGATGGAAAAGCTCAATTCTCTCTGTGAAAACAAGACCGGAAGCAAATGTGGCATAAACCTTGAACTCTTAATATCAAAAATTAGAGTAAAGCTAAAAAGAACACTAAATCTATCAAAGTGCCAAAATGCAACCTGAAGAATATCCCTGTAGAATTTAAAGACCATGGAAAAATAGATTTACACTGTAAAGCCTAATTCACCAGAGGTAGAAGAACTCTGGATTGAAGCCAGGGATGTTGTCAGGGAAGAATACAAAAAGACACTGTCTGCAGCTCAAAAACAAAAAACAAAAAACAAAAAGAAAAAAAAGAAAAAAAGAAAAGAAAAAAGAAAAAAAAAGAAGCCTCAGTGAATGACAGATTGACAGATGAAACTCTTCAAACAGTTAAGAACAGACAAGAAGCAAAAGTAAAAAGTGAGAGAAATAGGCTCAGACTCCAGAACAGAACTGTTCATCAACTTGTGCACAGGGACAAAGATAACTCCTATAATAACCAGTACAGAGAAACAGAAGATGACAACAAAAAAAGTAGAACAAGAGTCTGCAATATCTAAGAAATCAAAGGGATATTTAAAGAGTGGGGATGCTATATGACTGGCAGGAGAATATACTGTATGATCAAGAAGAAATAGAAGGATGATGGAAACAATAAACTGAAGAACTATATACAAAAGATGAAAGGATGAAAGATCTACTCAAGGAAGAACTAACTGAAGATGAGCCTACAATTTTAGAAAGTGAAGTGAAATCTGCACTCAAAGCACTTGGAAGAAATAAATTATCAGGGACAGATGGCATACCAATAGAGCTATTTCAAATTAGAATCCTGTCAAACTAGTTCAAGATAGAATCCACTCAAACTCTAACTAAACTCTGCCAACAAATATAGAAAACAAAACAATGGCCTACAGATTGGAAATGTTCAAGATATATTTGAATCCCCAGGAAACAGGACATCAGGGATCACAATTACTGTTGGACTGTTGGATTAATTTTCCATGCAAGCAAAGTGATGCTCAGAATTTTACAACAAAGACGTTCGCATATATGGAGCAAGAAATACCAGATATCCAAGCCGGGTTCAGAAGAGGAAGCGGCACTAGAGATCTTACTACAAATATACAATAGATACCCCCCCCATAAGTTAATGTAATTTAAACATATCAACCCAATACTTTTTCCTTTTTTTGTGCTGTAGTATTTATAGGTAGATAATTATTTAATTACTTTTGACTGGTATAATTATATACACAAAGTTCAATAAAAGAGAATTTTCACTGCATTTCTTTTCTGGCCATGATTGTTTCATGTCATGATTATTACTGAAAATATGTTTTTTTGGGGGGGTGGTGTAATAAAAATATGATCTGCACCAGGTGTCAAATATGCTAGGTAAGCCACTGGGAGAGAGAAACTGGGACATTTTAAGAAGCATCTGAAAACATAGGACAACAGAGGATTAATTGGGATGGCCCCTGCCAAATTGGGACAGTTGGAGGATATCTAATATTATAGACCTTAGAGAATGATGGTTCTGGTCAAAGAAGATTATGCAACTAGTTCTATAAACCTCATCCACTACAGGATTTGCAGTAGTCATTTTATAAGTCTCATGTTTGATTCATTTACCTATGAAATAGTTTACCAGGGAATTAAAGAAAAAAGTGACATATGACCACTTTGTTGTGGCATATTGTAAAGCAGTATTATCTGTGCTGCTATAATTACATTCCTTTTCAGCATATTCATGAGGTAGCTCCCAAAACTTTGAAGACACAGCAAGTGATTTTGGCATACGTACAATCCTTTGTTTTGGAGATAATTACTCCTACAGCCTTATGAGAAGACTCAGTACAAATAAAGGTCACAAAGACACATGATTTGAAAAGCCATTTAAAGGTACTTGTAATAGTTTTTGGAAATAGTGTAGAAAAATGTCATAATGCCTATCAGCAATGTATGCACTTGAATATGCTACATTACCTACAGTGGGGGTTGCTTGTGCTGTGTATCGTCAGCAGGCTTTGGATTTGAATCTCGGATGCTTGAAGAAAGAGGACCTTACGTGTGGTGTGTGTTCCTGTGTGCACAGTGCTTTTAACACAGGGCCAATATTTTGCTGGGAGAGCCAGAGCAGCAGCAGGTTTCACCCCTCCCCAACTCACCTCAAGGTGTCTAGGATACAAACAAACAAACAAAAAGATTTGGCAGCTGAGGCCAAAAATCCCAGCAGCACCTCTATAACTCTCTGGCTGAGAAAATAACAATACAAAGGTAACAATGAAGAATGTCCTGTCTTTTAATAACTCCAAAATCTGCTGCTTGAGGTGGTTGCTTTGGCTTACCTAATGATAAGGCTGGTACTGATTTAACATGCCAATTTAAGGTGCCAGTGGAGACAGGATCAGAGCTCAGAAAGTTATGCTGACAAGTAATGTATTCACATTTCCAGTTTAGAAACCCCAAAGTATTTAATTATGGTTTTAGTTATAATTTTTAAAAGTAACTTTTCTCAAAAGTAAATAAAATATTTACTTTTATTTTTTTTAAAAAAACCTCAGTGTTTTCATTCAGCAGCATAAGCCACAACGCAATAAAGCACTCAGCGGAACCATATAATATTCCCCTTCTACCATTTAATAAGACCACATCCCTGTAACTAAAAAGGTAACCTTAAAAGTTGCAGTTACACTTGACAAAAAATAAACTTGTTCCTTGTTAAACTATGACTATAATATAATATAACTGAACCTTACTTATTGGGGAAATAAATTAAGTACAAGTAACTAATTGTGATGGAGATCCTGCATGGGAAGATGGCGTGTAAAGTTCTGCCCAGGCAGGCCTCTGCTCAGTTTTCTCTACCTTCTCCTGCAGGGCTCTCCTGTTGCCCCAGCCCCCTGAAAACACAGCTTTTCCCTAGGGAAGCCCCACCTGACATGCCCATTTAGTGGCCACTAGAGAGTAGGGATTGGCAGAGAAGTGTCTTGCTGTGTTTCTGTCTGGACACACAATGACAAAGACATCTTGAGGGAACTTGTGGCAGTGCTTTGGAGGTCCTGGTGGAAGATGTTATCATTGTGTGTACACTAAATGGTTGTGGAGATGTTCAGATGGGGACAAAAAAAGGATCCCCGTCTCGCAATCTCCTCACCCACCCCCATCCTGGCATGATAACCCAATTTTTCAAACCTACCTTTCTCTTGCACGCTGGGCTACCCAGGAGTAAATGGAGCTCGAATGGAGCCCTAGTCACTTCCTGGAATGGAAATCCCAGCCATTCTCGCAAGAGGATGAGTGCGTGGGAAATTCATAAATAAAAATAAAAATAAAAGTAAAAAAGTGACAGCAAGCACAAAAACACACTTTTAAAAAAAAAGTAACCCAGGGAGGGTACAAAAAAGTGTACATCGATGTCCCGATCACACCCAGAAGTGTTCTGGCATGGACCTCTCCATGACGCTGGCATTGTGCCAGCATAATGGGGCACAGCTTCACTCGCCTGTCATTCTGTTACACAAACAGAATAAGAAATCTACTTACGGCTTAGCTCATCAATAAAAAAAAGTGCTGGCGGAAAGGAAGCAGCACGAGTGCATGATGGCCTGGGAACTATGTCAGGTGAAAGGGAAGCCCATTAGCGATCTCCTGGCGTTCATGTAACACCATATTTAGCCTGTCTGATAATCTCTATTGTCCGTAGTGCAGGACAGAGGTGAGTTTGGAGGGGCATTGGGGAGTTGCATGAAGGAGGTGGTGAATTCCTTCCTCTGCAATGACTAAGGACTTTATCAGACATGGCAAAACTGTGTCATTCGAATGCAACGAAAGCACAAAGGGCTGAAATTATCAGATGATGTCATCATTTACCCGTTCCTGGTGTGTTACACTAGTGTGAATGTGGTGTCACTTTTTATTGATGGCTTTGCCTATCAATAAAAAATTGACAACTCATTTGTGTCAGCACGACACAGCAGGAACGGATGAACAAGGACATTTGATAGTTTTGCATTTTGCGCTATTGTTGCATCTTGAATGACACACTTTTTTTTGGGCAATATTTGCCTTATCTGATAAAGTCCTAAGAAAAGACATATGCTAGTGTCACACTGGCATACTTTGGTAGCCTATGTATAACTACACTTGTCCCTCACAGATTTGGTATCCATGGAGTATTCACGGCTAGGAAATATTCTTATAAAAAATAATAATCCAAAAAGCAAACCTTGATTTTGCCACTTTATATAAGGGACACCATTTTGCTATGCCATTGTATCTAATGGGACTTGAGTATTCATGGATTTCGTACCCACGCAGGGTCCTGGAACCAAACCCCAGCGAATATGAAGGGACAACTGTAGTTACTTCCACTCTATGAACTGGATATTACTGGAGCAGGCTATCAAGGCATGACATAAAAGCAGGGCTGTAGTTCTATAAACATAAGCTTAGTGATTTTGAGTGAGGCCATTGATTCGTTTAGTCATTTAGGGGCCAGGGATTAAATCTTGGACAGTAAGCATGGAAAGTGTGTGGTTGGTTGTGATGCCATTTTATTTATTCATTCTTTTATTTTGTTTCTCGCTTGCTTTTCTCCCAAGATTTGGATGCAAGGTAACAGACCAGTTAGTTGCTGAAGACCTGTCTGGAAATCAACTTCTTTGCCTGCTGACAAAAGGAAAATAGAGAGGGAGTTAGCCTAATCTCTCTGGGAAGAGCATTCCATAATCTAGGCATGGCCATCAAGAAGGTTGTCTCCCAAATCCCCAACAGGCATACCTCTGAAGTGGGTGGGACTGAGATAAGGGTCTCTCCTGCAGATCCTAAAACCCAGGGGGAGATATAGTCCTTCAGATAATGTGGGGCTTGTCTACACTATCAAAAACTGTGAATCCCAATGTGAATGCCCCTGAATCTGAAGCGATGAGGCCACACATGGCATGGCCTTTCCCCTGAACCTGGAGCTATCGGTCACATGTTGTATAGCCCAGATTAGCAGCATTTTGGGGTATCTTACCTAGATGCGCAGTATGTGGGATTTGGGTTTTATCCCCATATTTTGGTAGCTTCTGCCACCACCACCACCACCGCTCACACTATGACCTATTTTAAAGCCCTGGAGGCAGTTCCCTGCCAAAGGGAAAGGTTTTCTCCCTTCCCCTGGCTTGGCACTGCTGCCTCCACCTGCTCTTTACTTGCTGTCACTTCCTTTAAGTGCTTCTGTTGTTTTCTTCAAGCACCTCTTCCTGTGATGGGCAAGCAGGCAGAGGCAGTATTGCCAAGAAAGGGGAAGGGAGAAAACCTCTCCCTTTGACTGGGAACTTCCTCCAGAGCTTTAAATTATGGTCAAGGGAGCAGTGGCTGTGGTGGTGGTGGTGGCAGCAGTTTGGCAGCGGCAGACAAAACTCCACAGGGACAGTGCAGACAAGGTACCCCATGTCCCTGCAGAGTATAGTAATGTGCAAGGCTTCAGCAGAAATGAGGGGATATGTGGGCAAAACTCCATTCAGATTTTTTGCCCCACATGTAGACAAGCCCTTGGACATGAGCTCATAACCTGGTGCCATGTTCCTTGACAGTGAGAATGGTAAAGAATAGTGGCTATGGGAGAAAGGTGGCAGGTGCAAATCCCAAAATAGATTGAGGTCTCTTTGGATCTTAATCAGAGGCATTGTGTTGAGAACGACACATGGCACCCTCTGTTAACTGATAAGCTGTAGAAGACTTTGAAAACCTTAGGTAATGGCCAGCAATTTTTAAAGCAACATTAAACAGACTACCTATAGAGACTTAACCTTGAAAAAGCAAAGAAAGAAAGACAAATACACAGTGTAAAGGGAACTGTTGTCTTAAGTTACAAAGGAGGAATTTCATTAAAATAACAGAGCAGCAACTGATTTACAAAGCATTTTCTCCTGTGCACAGGTGCCCTTTAACACTTACAGTTCTAAGATGCTGTATGTGGTAATAACCTCATTAAAAGAGAAAGAGGTCCATCAATACCTATTAACCAAACTGATCATGGAACACAGTTTCATTCCCAGGGATTCGTTCACTGCTAGATGCATGGATAAAGAATAGACCATCCCTTTAATTGAAGTTTTTCTTGTGTACCATGTTATGGCATCTGATGTTGGTTAATGCCACAGTCAGAAGCATGTGGCAGATGAACTATTGTTCTGCCCCAGTGTGACAAGTTGTTCTAATTTAGGTCAGCCCCCCTTCTCCTAGTTGCTGAATTAAGTAATCCAAATTCCAAATGTCAACAAAATGTGGCTTGGACAAATCAATAGGTTTTGTTTTGTTTTTTTCATTCCAGGAGATTTAAAATGGTATAAGACAAGAATATTTGTAGGTTGTATGTTTACCTATTCCACTGTTTTGCCTGTCATCAGATTTTTTTGTATTACAGTGGGCTTTTGGTATCCACAGGTTTGATATCTATGTATTTGAGCAACCGTGGATTGATCCCCACAGCAGGAGGAGGAAGAAGAGGAGCAGACCCCGTGTGTCACCACCACCTCAGCTGCCCGACTGATCCCAGGCCTGTGGGAGCCTGTTCCTCCTCCTCCTCCTCCTCCTCCTCCTCCTACATGCCAGTAACTGGTGGCAACATCCTGAATAGATACCCGGCCATAAAAAAAAGGAAATCTAGCTTGTCCCGATCTCACCATGTCCATTGTCCATTGCTCATTTTTATTCTTTTTTAAAAATTTTTAAGTATGTTTTAATTCCTAAATTATTTAATTGTATTTTAAGGGGTGGATGGGATTGAGGTTTCGGATGTATATTTTAATTTTTGTAAGCCACCCCAATTGCATTTTGTAGAGGGGCAGGATATAAATAAATATTATTACTATTATTATTATTATTATTATTATTCACCTCTGCCTTGCCTCTAACTGGGCTGTGCTCCATACCTTGGTTTCCTCCGTGCCTTGCTTCCCGCTACCCTCCCCTGCCTCCCCCGCCCTTGCCTGCTAACTAGACTGTAGATAGAGAAAACTGAGGCATGGAGGGCAGCATGTTGCCACTGATTCTCTGGGCAAAAGGGACACACATGGCAAACAGAAGAAGGAAGAAGAGGAATGATGCATGGAGGAAACTGAGTCATAGAGGGTGGCTCATAGAATCATCGAATCATAGAATTGTAGAGTTGGAAGAGACCACGAGGGCCATCCAGTCCAACTCCCTGCCACGCAGGAAATCTTGATTAAAGCATCCCCGACAGATGGCCATCCAGCCTCTGTTTAAAGACCTCCAAGGAAGGAGACTCCACCACGCTCCGAGGGAGTGTGTTCCACTGCCTTATCTCTTTCAATCAGGGAAGCCACATCCCTGAGTCTGCAAGACCTGAGCAAGGCTGTTATTGATAGGGTGACTTGGAGGTCTCTCATTGATAGGGTCACCATAAGTTGAAGTTGACTTGATGTCAGTTAACAACAAATTATGCCCCAAACAGAGGATTATTGTAGTTGGAGTTGAACATTGGGAGGGCCACAGGTTCTCTGCCCTTGATATTGTTGTTGTGTCTTCAGATCATTTCCACCTTATGACACCCCTAAGGCAAACCTATCATGGGGTTTTGTGTGGCTGAGAGTGATATTCCATGTAAAATAACATCTTTATCACAATGCTGTCAATAACACAGTTGTTGTCAGCTGTCTTAGGAATTTAATTGCTGCTCCTCTGACCATGATTTTCTTGATTGATATAAAAGGTTTTTTTTTTTTTGTTTCTGCACGAATGAATTCTAAATTAAACTGTCGGTGACTTTTCACAATTTCTTTATCTGTGATCTAATTGCCCCATGAGACTCTTTGCAGGCAGTCTATACTCATGCATGAAGCTATGCTAACACCAAAGAGGTTGAGAGAGCACTCACAACAGTCAGGCAAAAAAGGGTTTTTCCAGACAGCACCACAAAGTGGTACATTAATGTGTGTGTGTGTGCTCATGCACACACGCATGCACGCACGCACGCACACACACACATGTTTCATCACTGTGGGAGAAGTGTTCAATAGGCATGCAGAATGAGGAAAGGGCAGAGGAACTCAGAGCAGTTGGAGGCAAAGATGTTGCAGAGTAATGAAGCAGAAAAATGGAAGTGTAGCACGCAAGCCCATGGTTGCTTTAAGAGACAGCTGTGTAGCTTGAGAAGATGATAGATGACAAAATTAAGGAGAGGGAGGGGAAACCATCAAACAGATGGAGAGAAACCAATATTTGTGAAGCAAGGGAAATCGAAATTGTAATTTGAGTGAAAGGAAAAGTGGAGTTCTATGGAGACCTAGGAAGCAAAATGTCCCAGCTAGTGAATTCAGTGCATCAGTGAGAAAGGGGCACTATGAATTACATTAAGAATGGAGCTTGTAAGTGTCTCAGTCATAAGAGTAGCTTCCCATGATGAGTAAAAGCCTGTACAAATCATATCCCTGAACTCATAAAAAACATCTTCTAAATGAAGGAGAAAATCTCCTCTGACTTGTGTGAGATTAATGAGACATTTTGGCAAAGTGTCATGGAAATTTGCTCCCAAATGTCACCATGCATCACAACTTTTATGCCATTCTTCTGACACTTTGAACTTTCCAGAATCCTCTTTGAAAAAGAGAGAGAAAAGTGGGGAAGGTGAGAGAAAGGAAATATGAAGAATGTACATTAGGGATTTGGGGGTGTTTGTGTAAAGGATAAGTGGCTTACTTCTACACCCTATTACATTCTTTTTTATTGGAGTTCCAAGCCAGCACTCCAGATGTATAGGTAGTAAAGCAGAATCTTATGAGAATTCACGAGAAAAACACAGCCAGCAGTGAAATAATCACTGTATATTCTGTGGTGTTACTAAGGCTGGTGTCAGCCCCATAATGCTGCCACTGGTATATTATCTAACTAACTTCATAGAAAAACCTGCTCATGAGGTCTGTCTATGAAATAACAAGACTGATACAATAACCCATGTTTATTTATATGTACTACAATATATATAGTACAATATATGTACTACAATACAAAAAAGCCACCCCAGTTGTTTTAACAGAGGGGCGGGGTATAAATAGTAATAGTAATAATAATAATAATAATAATAATAATAATAATTACAATTCTAATGCTTCCCCCCTTCAATGTACTCCCCGTTCACACTCACACACCAATGCAGTCGTGTTTTTCACTGGTCGAAGGCATGGAGCAGATCAGTTTCTGTCAGCTGTTTCCACACATCTGCCATTTTCTTCTTTACTGCATCAATTGACACAAAATGTGTTCCTTTAAGCACCAATTTCACTTTAGGGAAAAGAAGAAAGTTGCATGGTGCCAAATTTGGTGAATATGGAGGATGTTCACATGTGTTTATCAGCCAAAAATGGCTTAGGTGAAAGTGCTTTGTGAGCAGGTGCATTGTCTTGATGAAGAATGAAACCATTTTTCAACAGTTCTGGTCTTTTTTCCCCTGACTCCCTCAGCTTTGTCAAAACTTCCTTATAATAATGCTGGTTCACCATTCTGCCTTCTGGAACCTATTCTGCCAAAATTATGCTCTTGATGTCAACCGCTGCCCCCAATGAGCATGGCTTTGAATGTGGACTTGCTTTGATGACATGCTTTTTTTCATTCTAGGTGATGATGGTGTTTTCCAGCGCATTGACTGCCATTTTGTCTCAGGATCATACTGGAAGATCCAGGTTTCATCACAAGTGATTATTTTTTGAAAAAAGATTTGGGTCTGCCTCAAGTTGTGGCAGAATGTCAGTGCAAATTTCCTTGCGGCACTCTTTTTGCTGTGGTGTGAGAACCCTATGGACCATCTTAGCACAAATATTTCTCATGTTGAGATCCTCATGCAAAATTTTCCATGCGCTGTCTTTGTCAATGTTCATGGCTTCAGCTATCATTCAGACACTGAGTCGGTGGTCTCCTTGAACAATCTGGTTGATTTTCCCCACAATTTCTTCAGTTTGTGAAGTGGAAGATTGTCCAGGGCATTCATTGTCTTCCACATTCTCATGTCCTTCTCTGAAATGTTTGTGCCACTCAGACACAAGTGCAAGAGACATTCAGTCTTCCCTGTAGGCCTCAATAAACATTTGAAAATATTCTGTTGGTGTTTTGTTAAATTTTACTAAAAATTTCAAATTGAAATGTTGCTCGACTTTTAAACTTAGCATTTTTCTGGCACACAATCGACAACACAGCTGCTTTAAATGATGACTGACAATGGACAGACCTTGTAAGCTGGAAAAACTTACAATTAAGAATTTTACTTTGTTGACTGTCCAAGAGAGTTCCAGTAGCTGTAGGGCAGCAACCAACAATTCATCTCTATTTAGCCTTAGTTGTCTTTGTTTTTCTTAGTTCAAACTAGAAAATAGCCAAGAACAGACCAAGGGCCCTTTCATACTACAGAATTATAGCACTATAATGCTACTTTAAGGACTTTATCAGATAAAGTAAAAACCAATAAAAAACACATCATTTAGATGATAACATAAAAGATGAAATTATCAGATGTTCTCATCGTTCAACTGTTCCCGCTGTATAGTGCAGGCGTGGACGAGGCGTCACTTTTTTATTGATGGGCTAAGCCATCAATAACAAGTGACCCCTCATTTATGCCTGCACAATGCATTGGGAACAGCTGGACGACGTTGTTGTCTGATAATGTCAGCCTTTTGTGTTATCGCCGCCTCCTTATGATGCAGTTTTTGCCACGTCTGATAAAGTCCTAATTGCCTTGTCTCCATTTTGTTGAATCCTAGGGTTTGTAGTTTGGTCAGAGGCATCAGGGGAGCTATCTGGCTGACAATTCTAGATACCTCTTCCAAAACTGCCAGTCCCAGAATTCCATGGGATGTTGTCCTAGAAATTAAAGTGAAACCATAGCACCATAACTGTGTAGTGTGAAAGAGCCTGGAATAACTGGTTTGAAAAATAAAATGTTTTATTAAAGAATGGTGGTTAATCAATGCAGTTGGTGGTAACAGCAGAGAAAGGTTATTGCAACTTTCCATCTGTAGTGGGGGCTTCCAGCCCATGAAGAACAAGTTCCCAGGGCTCAAAATTTTCCAAGGTACTTGGGTGCTCCTTGCCCCGAGCAAAAGTAGGCTAAAGGCACATGGCTGGAGCTTTTAAGCATCCTGTTTAGAAATGGCCAGTATAGCTAAACAACAAAAATTCTCCTTTTTCTCATCACTTAGAAATGAGTGTGGGGATTTAATGTTCAGCTATGAGTGTGTGGACCAGCTTATTGAATGAATGCTAGATGCCATGTGAAGATTTCAGCTTGGCTTCTGACTATTTTATATGCCGTAAGCTTTGTTGTGCCAGACTATAGCATGACATCAATGAACAGATAAGATACTTGTTACAATTTTCCTCACGTGTACAACCACTGCAGTGGTACAATCCAGAAGTTCTCAAAATTTGTGGCACTGAAGACCACTGTTCTGGCTAGCAGTTTTGAATCATTGTATGCTCTTTGAGGATTTTCAGATGAGGTTTGTTTTGTTAATACAGTTTGTGTGTTTAAATTCAGGGTGGCTTCCTCCTGTCATGTTCCTTTTTGCTCTATGACACTTTGATCTACCTGTAAAATCTAAGCTGTTATGGTTTTGTTTCCCCCATCATTTAGCTATGTTCTGCAACCTCATGGGAGCTCCATCTACACTTTCCAGCAAGCCCTGCACTTTCCCTGCCTCATGTCCTTCTTTTAATGGATTCTTGTTTGCAATATTGCACAAGACCTTATCCACATTTGCTGGGGTGGTAGTGTTATTGGCATTATTGGCTAAATGGAGGGGTAGATACTGCTGTACTGCTATATTGCAGTGCGATGTGCTCTGCCATTTTGTGCCCCTTGCATGTTAATGACATTTTAATGCGACTCTGGTATAGTAGTGATTTAAACTCTTGATTATTTTGTCCTTGTATGCAAGGATGAATAATTACTGGAGTTTTCTCCCTGCTGCAGATCCCCCCCCAAGTATTTTTACACAGACTATATATATATATATATATATATACACACACACATACATACACATATACATACATGCACACACACACATATATACCTCTTGGGTATGCACAATGGCCTTAGGTATGTAGGTATGTTGCCTCTTATGTGTGTACAATGGGTTTAGGGATGTTGCCTCTTTCAGTGTGCTGATTGGCTGCCCCTGTGACTCCCTTGGCCAATCACCACCCACATGCAAAATCACCACCCAAATTCTCTCTCCACCTCACAATACACTCCTGCCACCCACGGCCAATCTGCATACTGGAAGTGACAAACAATGTGCTATAGTGTTGCCTATAGTTTCTAAGGCTTCAGGCTTTTCTAGTTCACTAGTGCTGAGGGCTGCACAATTCCCAGGTATGACTTAAGTCAACATAGTAATATCATTTCTATTTCCATTGCAACGGGACCCAGGCAGCCAACTGGTGATTGTGGTGGTGGCAGCAGTACACTGCTGCTGCTGCTGCAACAGCACCAGGTGGTTAACTGGCGGTGGTGAGGGGCACCACTGCCGTTGCCACAGGACCCAGGCAGTCAACTGCCAATGGCGGCAATGATGGCGGAACACTGCTGCTGCCTATGCGATGGGACCCAGGCAACTGGGTGTAAGGTCTACAGGGTGATTTTTGGGGAGTTTTTTTTAATTGGTATATGGTATGCTGGGTCCAGCTAGTTCCTGCCATAATTGAGTATCCCAAAGTGTTTGAGGATTTTGTGTATGTGCAGAAACACATTTTCTGCCCCAAACCCATATTTCCTGTACAGAAAATGCTGTATAGAAAAATGTGATTTTTGTTGAAAAAAGATGTGTGTTTCTCTGTTCAGAAAAATCCTCTGGAACACTTTGGAACATTTGAATACTGGGAGAAAAATTCACAAAAGTCTCACTGTTCTATTATTATTCCCTACAGGGTTTCCTGGCTCATTTCCACTCCCCAACCAGGAAATAAAGAATAAAGAATCTTCTTTCCATTCATGCGGTATAGTTCCCTATTAGGGCAAATCCAGACTGATTGGAAAAAACAGAAAGTCTTAGGAGATTATCAGACGATCTTAAAAATCCAGGACAGGGATGCCACAGGCTTGCGAAAGGGCTTCCCTTTCAAACGACATTGTCCTTGTCCCATTCGTCTCCTGTGCTGCTTCCATTCCATTCCCGTTTCTTTCTATTAGTGGGTTAAGCCATCAATAGATCACCTGTTCTATTTCTGAAATGGAATCATGGACTTGTAAAAAGGTGCCCCGCTTCTGTGGTACAATGCCAGGAGGACTGTGATGAACACTTCCAGGTGCAATCAGGACATCCAAGTAAGTGACACCCTTTCCCCTCCCTCTCTGGGTTACTTGGCATTTTTAAAGTGTGTTTTGGGGTTTTGTTTCTCTTTCTGACATTTATTTTTATTTTTAATTTCCCACACAATTGTTCTCTCATGAGAGTGGCTGGGATTTAGTTTCCAGGAAGTGAATGCAGCTCTGCTCGAGCTGCATTCAAGCCTGGGGTGCTGGAGGGGAGGGGAGGACTTTTTATTCTGTGAAAAGGTAGGTGTATTAATTTTTTAAAAAACCGTGACAGGGATGGGAGTGGGGCAGGAATTAGAAGTCGAGATGGGAATGCTATATTTGTCCCCATCTGATAGTCTCCTTAGATTTTGTTCTTGTCCTTTCCACTTTTATTTTGGAGAGCCACATGACTTTTTCTTTTCTTCTTTTCTTTTCTTTTCTTTTCTTTTCTTTTCTTTTCTTTCTTTCTTTCTTTGCATCTCAGAATATTTTCTCTCAGATCCTGGTATGATCAGAGACTTTTTATACCAGCTCCCCAGGTTGGATTATTTTAACCCAGTATTTTCTAGGGTGAAATAGATTGGTTTAACTAGATGTGTGTGTATCTGCTGTCTTGGAGCTTTCCATTCCATGCAGCAGCCCCTCCTGTGAGGTTTTCATTGATGTTGTAGGCTGCTGACTCAATGCAGAAATAATGCAGTTTGACACTGCTTTAACTATCATGGCTCCAATCTATGGGATTTGTAGTTTGCTCCAGAGTTCTCTGGCAGAGAAGGCAAAATATCTCACAAAACTACAAATCCCAGAATTCCATAGCATCGAGCCATGGCAGTTAAAGCAGTGTCAAACTACAATATTTCTGCAGTGTGTCAGCAGCTATAGAGGGGTTATGTCTTGTCAAAGGGGAAGGACTTAAGGAAGGGAGGGAGGGGAGCAACTGAGTATGGAAATTAAGGAAAGCACGTCCACAGACAAACCAACCCTATAAAAAGAAGAGGGCAGGGTGAGTGAAAAAACATAAGCATCTCTATGTATCTGAGGTCCTGGGAAAAACTGCTACGGGTTGAATCTCCCTTATCTGAAATGCTTGGGGCCTGAGGTATATTGGCTTTTGGAATATTTCAGATTTTGGATTACTTCCACATACATAGTGAGATATCTTGGAGATGGGACCAAGTCTAAACACAAAATTCATTTATGTTTCATATACACCTTATACAGATAGCCTGAAGGTAATTTTATAACAACATTTTAAATACTTTTGTGCATGAAATAAAGTCTGTGTACAGTGAATCATTATAAAGTAAATGTATCACAATCTCCCATGTGGACAATTTTAGATTTGGAGCATTTTGGATCTGGGAATTCCAGATAAGGGAGACTCAACCTGTACTTTGAAACAGGAAACCTGAGATATTTCAAGAAACATTTAGGTGTGAGAGGAGTGATACAATTTTATTTATTTATTTACGGAATTTTTATGCTGCCTTTCTCTCAGAATGAGACCCAAGGTGGATCCCAGAGACAATCAGTCTAAAAAAAAAATTCACAATAAAATTAAAAACAGAAAAACCACATAAAGCAGTATAAAAACATTTTAAAAACAAACACAGGTTTTAAATGATAGATAAAATACCTTCCTAAAAAAGCTCCCCTGCTTAGATGTTAAAAGCCTGCTTGAATAAAAATCTCTTTGCCTTCCAGCAAAAGGAAAGCAGGGAGGGGGCCAGCCTAGTCTCCCATGGGAGGGAGTTCCAGAGGGTGGGAGCAGCCACTGAGAAGGCTCTGTCTCATGTCCTTCTCATGTCCTCACCAGACAAGCCTGTGATGGTGGTGGGACCAAGGAAAAACCTTCCCCTCATGATCTTAAAGGTCTGGCAGGTTTATATAGCATGATACAATCTTTCAAATAGTCCGGATCCAAGCTGTATAGGGCTTATTATAGGTCATGACCAGCACTTTGAGTTGTGCTCAGAAACAAACTGGCAGCCAGTGAAACTGTCCAGTTCCCTGCGTAGGTCATCTACCAAGGCAACCAAAACTGTCCCCATCCCATAACCAGGCTTGATGCCAGATTGAAATGGAGCTAGATAATCCATGTCATCCAGTAACCCCTGGAGCTGGGTGGCTATCACACATTCCAGAACTTTGCCCAAAAATGGAATGTTTGAGACTGGAGTCTTTATCAGACAATCCTCTACAATTGTTCTTTTGCCGGCATCTTTAGATCTGCTTTTCTGCTGGAAAAAGAAGTCATCCTACCAGACCTTACCTTGAGTTGTATCAAAAGGCAGCCCCTGTCAGGGATGATGGGAGTTGTAGCTCTTCACCTCTGGCTCAAACTCACCACCTTGTTATGCAGCAGAGCCAACCAGCTTAGATCAGTGGTTAATGCTTTCCTCCAAAGCAGCAGAGTTTCAGAGAATAGGCTGAAGATCCTGACAAACTCTCCAAGCCTTCTCACTCTTCTCCAGGTGTCTCCAAAACGTCTCCAGGATTCACTCAGGCAACTCAGTAGTTTTATATAAAACCTACTTTATTCTTCTATATAAATATACTATATGGTCAACAAATCACAATCTCTACACACTACTCCACAATATCTCCAAACTACTCCACCTCTACTCAACCACAATACATTGGCAAACATTGCAATTTTATAGCCATTGTTGATCACCACCCACTAGTTAGTTTCCACCCAGTGGGTGTGTACTTCCATTCTGATTGGTCCACGTAGTTCCACCCATACTTAAGACCAACCCATGTATTTCAGCATTTCACCTTGTACACTTAATGATTCTCAGGTGTTTCCATTCTGCATTCAGTACCTCTGTCCTTGGCTCTCAGGCCTTCTAGATTACATTAGCAGTTTCACCTGTGTAGCCCCATAATTGCTCTTGCTTAGTCATTGTGACTTTCACATACATATTTTATTTCTTTCACTGTATGTCCCATGTTGCATTTTCCTTAACAGCCCCAGCATTGATGGAGAGTGAATGGAGCTCCGTTCACTTCCATGCTCGTGATCTCATCGATTCTCGTGAGAAGAGGCGAGCACAGTAAATTTGAAAAATAAAGACAAAGAAACACACAAAACATAGACATGAGCACAGAAACACACTTTAAAAATTACAAGTAAACTGTGGAGGTTTATAAAAAGAGCATCCCCTACCTGGCCTGTCATGATCTCACCCAGAAGTGTTCTGTTGTTTATGCTGTATTCATGTGAGCACCATGGCATGAGGTTTCAAATGCCTGCAATGCTGGCAAAAAGGCACCAGGGGAGATCTTTTGACAGCTTGGTCCATCAATAAAAAAGAATGGCTTTTTGACAAGCCATGATCGTGAAAGGATGATGTCACCTGTTATGTGCACCCTTTTGCATTAATTTGGCGTTGTTATGATGCCATATTTGCCACATCTGATAAACTCCTGGCTGATAATTATTAAGAATGGTGGGATCCAGGGATACTTTTTTTTTTAAGAAGCCACGGCCTCACCATAGCCTCTTTTAAGCAGGATGGAAACTTCCCTTGCTGCAGCAAGGCATTCACCACTCCCCTTATCCACTTGACCAGTCTCCCTCTAACTGCTTTCAGAAGCCAGAAAGGGCAAGGATCCAGTATACATGTGGTGGCTCTCACTTCTCCAAGAAGCCTGTCCACATCTTCAGGCTGCTCAAATTGAAACTTATCCAGTAATACAGGATAAGCAGCCACTGAGATTATTTTTTAATTTTTTTAATTTAGTTATTTATACCCCGCTCTTCAGCCACAAGGCTATTAGAGCAGCTTACAAACTGTTTTAAGCAATAGCAATTTACACATCTACACTGCAAGAAGCAGCTTCCAATGTGTGTTAGCTAATTGCCCCCGCAAGCTGGATACTCATTTTACCGACCTAGGAAAGGAAGGCTGAGTGAACCTTGGAGCCCTCTGGAACTGAACTTGCAATGTGGTGACTTGCTGTACTGGCATTTAAGCACTGCGCCACCAGTGGATTACATCCACAATTAAAACAAACAGTCCTAGAAAAGTCCTAGGAACTCTCAGTTCTTTCAGCCAGTCTGGATAGTTATGTGGGATTAGGGATGCTGCAGTCTTTCAGAATTGTTATATGAAATGTCTTGATTAGTCAGCAGATTGCATTGTAGGAATCCAAAATATTTTATACTTTTCCAAGGGCAGCAATGCAGTTTGTAGAAGTTTAAAATGTATCAATATATCTATCTATCTATCTATCTATCTATCTATCTATCTATCTCATATTTTGAGAAAGGAAAACATGCACTTATGTACATACACTAAGGACTTTATCAGACAACCCCCTTTAAATGTTTATTTATTTATTTATTTAATAAATAAACGTTCTTTTGCTGGCATAGAAAAAACCCCCATCCCCTACTGCACTTACCTTCTCTTCCTCAGCAATGAAGGGAAGTAAATGGAGCTCCACTCACTTCCTCTTCTGCAATCCCACGGATTCTCACGAGAGTTGATTGCATGGGAAATTCAAAAATAAAACAAAAAATAAAACATTTTAGGCTACACTAAGCACCTAAATACACTTAAAAACATCCAAGTAACCTGGGGAGGGTCATTAGAAGTTTATCACTTACCTGGATGTTGTGATCTCACCTGGAAGTGTTGTGCCCTGACTGGCCATTTACTCTGCAGCAACAGGATTTAAAGGGTTAGAGGTTTCACACACCAGAAATGCCGGGAAAAAGCTGGCTTAAGCCATCAGTTGGAAGTGGTATCCTATTACCAGCTAACTGACAGACTGGTCATGAGAGAAGAATGACGCTGTCTGATAATGACAACCCATAATGTCATCACGGCATTTTGGCGCCTTTCCCCCCATATCTGATAAAGTCCCACGATTTAAAGGTATTGAAATTCACATTGAGAAAATTTTTAAAAATCATAAATTAGTGAAGAAGGAATGACATTATGGGTGAAAATGTGCAAAAATGACATGGATCAGAAACAGTAGATTTGCTGTGCTTAGATGTGAGGCCATCTAAAAATCTTCAGCTTTAAAATTAATCTCCTTTCTCTTTTGATTAGATTCCTTCTGTGTATCTGCCCACAAAGTTGTATTCTGTCACTGAGAATATAGTTAATCTAGTTGTACTATTCAAAGCTTATTCAGTTGATTGATCAACAAGTATCTCAGTGACATGGAGTGGATGAAAATCTGACAATGCTCTCTTTCTCCCTTCACCCTGTGTATGAAGTATAGCCTCAGAATGTAGAAGGAAATTAATTTACAGTTCATTGCTGGAAAAGATCTCCATAATTTTCCTCTGTTATTTTTGTTGTGGTCTCGCCAATCTCCTAAAATTGTACCTTGGACCACAGGTAGTTCTCAGAACTCATATATATAGTCAGTGTGATAGTCAAGTAAATATGCTGAGATTATGTTATGGATTGCAATGGAACATGATAGTGTGATCTCTTTAAGGTCAGAGTAGCACCTCGCATTGTGCCTGGAATGCTAAGTGCACAATCTGAAGTGAAATGACTCTCACAAGAACCCAGCTCCATTACAATGAGTACCACACATAAAATAATGAAAGACCCACAAAGATTATATTGCAGTGGTTTAATGGTGCAGTGCAATAGACTTAAATGATTTTCACTTGATGATCTTCTCTAAAAGCCACATACTGGAAGGAACTGGTAAAAACAATTTTTGACAACTTCACAAACCTATAGATCCTATGAAGTTGTATGATTCTAGAAACCTTAAATCCATTTCTTCAAGATTTGGGATTTGTGTGTGTGTGTTGTTGCTGCTTCCACATCTAGTGTAGTTGTATCCTTCAGTTCAAGTGTGTAAAATTGATGGCTGTCTTCCTTTGTTTGCTTATTCAGGAGTTGTCTAGATGGTGAAACTATTCCTCATAGAATGCAAAGAGAATACCTTTTGTCCCAACGAGATGTGAATGAGATTCACAGTATTCAGAAGGTGGGGGCAAAAACTCCATATACTACGTGAAAAGAACCTTTGTGGCTTTCCCTGAAGTTTTAAAAATAATACATGGAAATGTGCATTACTGCTCATTTGGACATCCAATTCACATTGCTGCACATTCTTGGCAAGGGCAGAAGTGGAAAACTGACTGATTGGATGTGTGCAGGGGGCAGGCTTGCTGGCAATGAAGTGGCCAGAAGCACCATTTTGGAGTTTTGCGTTATTGATTGTGCACTTTTTTCTGCACTGGGCTGACCAAACAGCTTTTTAAGCAAAAGGTTGCACTTGCACATTTGACTTACAGTTTTAAAAGAAATACCAACCAGTGGCGACAACTTTGCAGAGAAAAATAACGTGAATAATTCACTCTTGGCCACCATCTTGATTCGCAGGCATGTCTGCTTGTGCACTTCAAACATGGATAGCTTTGCATACCAGTGATTTTGGGACCATGGAGATATATGAACGCTGCTGTGAATTTGTGTTAATGCACAGCAATCCACATTTTATCTTCTCCTCTAGACAAGCCCTCAGACTTCCAATTCTGAACATTTCTTAATGTAATAAAAAGTCATCTTATGGCATTAATAATCCAATCATACTCAAAATTACTGTGGTGAGTGGAACTTACTCCCTAGCAAATATGTTTAAGATTGCGGCCTAAAATTTTATGAGGTTGTTCCAGGCCTCCAAAGAGTACTGTAAGAAGCAGATCTGAAACTGGCCCCAAGGTACCTGTGAAAAGCCATAGCACAGAAACAAAAGGGCAACTGATCTACACATTTTGCCATCCCTTTGTTAGAAATATCCATAATTTAGACTTCTTTCTCCACTAATGTACAAAGGCTTATAGCCAGCTTTGATAATCAAGTGGCTTAAGCATACTTTAGCTTGTCATGATGGATATTCAGAGATTTTAAAAATGGGCAAATGCAAAGATGAATATTGTTCTTTATTGTGTCTCTATTTCCAATTTATTTTATAGGGCAGATCACAATTTTTTATTCAGATCGTTAGTGGAACATTTTAATCAGAGGGAGTGAAATGAACCTATTCGTTTATTATATCATAGATTAATGAAGCTGCAGTGAAATCAAGCTAAAATGGGATTTTGGACAAGTAACTGTCATGCTTCCTTGAAATGTAAAATACTATGTGAGGCATTGCTCTTAAGTTTAACTTTTTGCTTAATTCATGGCATATATCATGATAATATCTTTAGCATTCAGAGAAGGTCAAGTTACTTTGCAGTTCCATGCCACCATTCCCTCCAAAGATGGAGAGTTTCTCTTTCCTAGATTTTGTGGAAATAACACCACTCAGTTAAAGAAGGATCACAGTTGAGGTAAGGATACTGAAGGTTTAGGACTATTTTTGAAACTGGACAAGGTCCTGTGAATGTAGTGATAACCAAATGGCATGGGCAGATGAAGGTGGTGGAGGGCATTGGAGGAGTTTCAGACGCAGAGTCTCTTTTATGCCCATATGCACACATCCTCACTGGATGGCCCACTTTGCTGCAGTGGATTGGGACTGCTGGCATTACTGGAAAGAAAGGTGTCCAGCTCAGAATGTGGAGAGCAGGAAAAATATCCTTAGGTTTTTTCATTACAAAGCCAAGCTTTCCGTTTGTTCAGTTCCAGGGCCATTACTACATTCCATAGCTTTACAAGAAAAATAATGTAATCCAGTCGATCAGAGATGGGGAATATGTAGTTCTCCAAATGTCACTGGAGTGCAACTCTCATCACACCTCACCACTGACTATGTTGGCTAGGGCTGATGGGAGTTGCAGGGCAACAACCATTTGGAGGGTCATGAGTTGCTCACTGCAGCAGTAGAAACAGCTGTTTCCTCCTCAGTGCATACCCAAACACTTTGTAGTGGTTATTCTGCCCCAGATTTATTTTGTAGTTCTATAGATTTACAACGGTTTCCAGATCAGAATTTTGGGTGACAGTGGGAGCGGAGGATAAATTCAGCTTAATTTCATAGTAGTGTTTTGGATTTTTTTCCATGGGGAAAAGTAAAACTGCTAACATTTTTGCAACCCTCCCTCTGATGTTAGCAGTTCAGTTTTCCATTCCATTTTTTTCCATCTTAAAAAAAAGAAAAGCTTTGCAATGGTCAAGTGGCTTTTTGTGACTTTTTTTTAAAGCAAGGCAGAGGAAAAGCCCCTTTTTCAAGCTTCACTTCATTTAGCATTTCATGGCAAGCCAAGGCTACCAAACAAAATCTCCCTTTCTCTCTCTCTCTCACACACACACACACACACACAAAATCTTTAGCAAAAGCCCATGTAAGAGGGATAGCCATTCTTTTTGTGCATTCCTCACCCAAACAGACAAGACAGATACAGTTGGGCTATGGAGGCTACGCAGGTCTATCTGGTCCTTCATGTCTCTGTCTGTTCTGATGTACAGAATTCTGCAAACTACTTTCCAAAGTCAGATTATCAGATGCGGCTAATGTGGCACCAGAATAATGACAGCAGAATGCAAAAGGACGCCAATATCACACGTCATCATCCTTTTGCATCCCACTGTCATTATTCTGGTGTTTCTTTTTATTGAGGGGCTGAGCCGTCAATAGATCACCCATCCTGTTTTGGTGCTGGCACTGCTGACATCTGAAACCTCATGCCATTGTCCTGCTGTGAATACAGCATCAATGGGCGGTCTTGCCAGAACACTTCCAGGTGGGATTGCGAAAACAAGGTAAGGCTACCTTCTTTTTATGAATGTCCCAGGGTTGCTTATTATTTTTTTTAGAGTGTTTATATGCTTGTGTAAACTTTTTTCTTGTTACTTTACTTTTTATTTTTGAATTTCCCGCACTCACATCTTCTTGCGAGAACGGGTGGGATTTCAGTCCAGGAAGTAAATGGAGCTCCGTTAGAGCTCCGTTCATTCCTGGGCTGCCTGTTGACATGAGAGAAGGTAAGTCTTATGGGGAGGGTTATTGTGCCTGTACAGGGATGGGATTGGAGATTGTGGGATAAGAACACTTTTTGCATTCCTTTCTGATAATCTCCTCAGTATTTCTGTCGATTTAAACTGATCAGAGGTAACTGGTCCTCAGAATCCCAGAACAATTACAGAACACAGTTCCATTCTGTTCATCTCCCCATACAACTTAAAACAGTGATTTAAGGCTAAGTAAGTTGTTTCCATTTCCAGAAATGTAAACACTCTATAATTTGTCTATCATGTTAGAGAGCTCTCAGTCAAAGGAAGGTAAGTGAAACATATATTCTGAGAAATGTCAGAAGCTAGAACACAAGGAAAACACCCATGTTACAAAATGTGAAGATTAGATATGCACTAATTTATGTTGCTGCCATAAACTGAGAACAAGATCTCACCCTAGAGGCTGATGTTGATCAAAGCCAAAGGAACGTCTATCCTAGGCAACTTCCAAAGCAATTTGTTTGAAGAGAAGGAATAAAGGTTCAATGCAGAAATTACATGCCATCTGTTGACAAGAGTTAGCATTTGTGTTTAACCTGCGGCTAGCACCTTGAAGAGGAAAGAAAGAGACGCACATCTTATTAAAGTCTATAAATAAAAACAGTTCAGTTCAATGAATAGGCAGAAGTTGTTGCTTTCTTAGTTGTGTTATGTTTAGGGGTGGATAAATCTGTCAATTTTGTTTGTCAGTTTCACATTTTTCTGGTCATAAATCCATCCCATATCATTTCCATAGCCATTTTTAGTTTTTTTAAAAAAGCTTTACATAAAAATTTGTATGTTTTCATGTACGTATCTATGCTTTAGTTACCGCCTTGAGTCTCACTGATGGGAGAAAGGCAGGATAGAAATGAATAAAATAATAATAATAATTAGATATACAGTTTTGCCTGTTATATACATTTTAAAGCAGTTTCCCCGTGATACATTTTTGTATCTTATTTTCACAAATATGCATATTCTGTACTCATTTTCTCCTTTGCACACTAAAAAAAAAAATTGGAGGACTGTATTACAAGATGAAGAGAGGTGTGACTACTGAAGGCTAAATATCTTCCAGTTTGCATGTTCATTTGGGAAGTGAAAATAAAGGTTGCATGAAGATACCAGTTGAGCATGAGTGGAGACAAATCAAGAGTCAATCAAACTGCACACCAGTGGATTCTAAAGAGAGAGGCAGCCTGCACAGGACTGGCTGGTTTAAACCAAATGATTTTAAAAAATCCACTCCTGGTTGCTGCTGCTGCTGCTGCTGCTGTTGTTGTTGTTGTTATTATTATTATTATTATTATTATTATTTTCCAACCCTCTTAGGAGATTATCAGATGGGGACAAATATAGCATCCCCATTTCACCTTCTAATTCCCACCCCGCTCCTGCCCCTGTCACTTTTGTTTTTAAAAACCATACACCTACCTTTCAAGCAGAATAAAAAGTCCTCCCCTCCTCTCTGGCAGTCCATGCATGAATACAGCTTGAGCAGAGCTGCATTCTCTTCCTGGAAACTAAATCCCGGCTGTTCTTGCGAGAGGACGATCATGCGGGAAATTTTTTAAAAAAGAAACAAACTAAGCGTCAAAAAGTAAAACAAAGCACAAAAACACGTTTTAAAAACCCAAAGTACAAAAAAGTTCATTTGCATGTATTGAGCTTTGATTTTAGTGTTTTTCAGGACTGGTAGCCAGATTTTGTTTACTTTTAGGGTTTCTTCTTTCCTGTTGAAGTTGTCCAGGTGTTTGTGGAGTTCAATAGCTTCTCTGTGCATTCTGACATGATAGTTGTTGTCCTGGTCCAGAATTTCAGTGTTTTTAAATAACATTTTGTGTCCAGGTTGGTTTATAACATATTCTGCTACTGCTGATTTTTCTGGCTCAAAACTCAACACATGCAAATGAACTCCACCCAGGGACAGGGGGATTTCCAGCAGATAATGGACCATCAGCCAAACAGACATGAATCCTCCTTGCATATCTCCACCCAGAAACTAGCCATTCAAATACACAAATTTACATATCTTCTCCAACAGGGACTCACAGTGTATAAACTCCACACAACCATTCTCTTTAAGATGCCAGCCACAGATGCAGGTGAAACGTCAGAAATAAACTCTTCCAGAACACGGCCTCACAGCCTGGAAAAAAACCATGGAAAACCAATGGATGCTGGCCATGAAAGCCTTTGACTTCATGAAGTGAATGGAGCTCCATTCACTCCTTTTTCATTGCCAGGGAAGCCTTCTCATGCAGATGCAAGATAAGTGTCTATGTGGAGTTCTTTTGCCGGCATAAAAACACCCCAAATTATGCTGACAAAAGAATGGGTTTAGGGGGTGGTCTGATAAAGTCCATAGAAAACTGTTCCCCTGGGAAATTTTAGGGCTCGTCTATATGAGTGAGCCCCCCCCAAATGAAGTGCCCTGCAGTAAAGACAAGTCGCATCAGCTGTGAATTGTCTTAATGGTTATACAGCCCCCATAAACTTCAAATGCCCTCTTAGCAATCACTGGAGGGGGGGAAAGCTTTCTTCCCATCCCAGTCTCTGTGGCAGTGATGACAACAGCAGCACAGGTGGGAACCAGGTAAGGGAGGAGGGCTCTCTGTCCCTCTTCTCCCTCCTCACTTCCCAGTCCCTGTGGCAGTGGTGACAAAAACAATATGGGGGTAACAGGTAAGGGAGGAAGGCTCTCTCACCCTCTTCTTCCTCCTTGCTTCCCAGTCCCTGTGGTGGCGGTGACAAAAATTATATGGGGGAACTGGAGAAGCAAGGAGGGCTCTCTCGCCCTCTTCTACTTCCTTCCTTCCAGGTCCCCGTGGCGATAGTAACAAAAATGGCACAGGGAGAACCAGGTAAGGGAGGAGGGCTCTCTCATCCTCTTCTCCCTCCTCCCTTCCTGGTCCCGGTAGCTGTGATGAGGATAGAGGCAAGGGGGGGGCAGGTAAGGGAGGAGGGCTATCTCGTCCTCTTCTCCCTTCTTGGTCCTGGCAGCAGCAACAGCAGACCTGGGGGGACTGGGTAAGGGAGAAGAGGACCAGACAGCCCTTCTCCCTTACCCGGTCCCCAGTGGAAAAAATATGGCTACTGCGGATGTGTGCCCTATTAGTATGCCCCACCCCCAATGCTCATCTGGCAAATCAGCTTACACTGCCTTATCGCAGCAATGTGATTGCAACTGTTCAAACAATCGGTCATTTGCATCCCCTACAGAGCTTTTTAAAAACTCCAGCAAAAGCTCTAAAGGCTTCCCTTCAGAGCTTTATGGTGAACGGGACTGTACTTCTGTGATTCAGCATGGGTGAGATTTTGGTGGTTCTCGCGAGAAGGCACAAGCATGCTTAAAAACCACAAAAAATCCTTAATTTGCAAAGTAAACGAACACACAAACACTTAAACAAACCTAAAAATGTGCAAAAAAACCAGGGGAAAGTTTATAAAAAGAGCATCCTGTGGATAGTTTTCAGGTTCTCACCCAGAAGTTTTCTTCCCAATAGTGTGTGTGTGGGGGAAAGAGGACTACCCATTCACACTATAATCTCATGGCTGCAGCTGGATGTGTTTTCACACACTCTTCAATACCACGAAAAGAGCAATATTGAGGCTATTGATGGCTTGTCCTGTCAATGAAAAGCAATGCCTTATTTGTGGCTGGAGCACAGCCCATGCGAACATAACAACATCGTGCAATAGTGGAAACCACTCATGCTACCATAATGTTGTAATCGTGCTATTTTTGCTACATCTGATAAAGTCCTTTGTCTTCCCCTGACTAGAATAGAGAGTGTATAAGTTATTTTTACATTCAGAGGATAATTTTCAAAAAGGGAGGGAAGGAGCGAGGTCCCCCTTCATGTCTATTTGACTGGGGCCAAGATATTTTGTAGTGTTTTCTTTAATGTACAGCTTTTATTTATTTATTTATTTATTTATACCCTGCTCTTCAGCCACAAGGCTATCAGAGCGGCTTACAAATTGTTTTTTTTTTAAGCAATAGCAATTTACACATCTACACTGCATTAAGCAGTTTCCAGTGTGTGTTAGCTAATTGCCCCCACAAGCTGGGTACTCATTTTACTGACCTATGTAAGGATGGAAGGCTGAGTGAACCTTGGAGCCCACTGGAATCGAACTTGCAACGTGGTGGCTTGCAGTACTGGTATTTAACCACTGTGCTACCAGGGCTCCTTTTCTCCACACCAACTTCTTTGGTGTTGGGCTGTGAGGCTGTCCTCTTGCTCTTTCTTTTTGGCATACTGCTAGCCAGGTGACATGGAATAATGCTGTAGGGTTGTTTCACAGGAGGAGCTGGTGGGATATTTAACAGGTCCACTTGATGTAAAAAGTAGCTCACCTCATAGCATAATGGTTGTCAGTTGCTGTCACTGCATTAATCTTATGACCAGCAATGTGAAAATGATGCACACAAACCAGTGGATGTGTATTAGTTTATAAAACAGTTTATTGAAAGCTAAATTTAATTTTGCAGTTATAATAGAAGAATACACATCTTGTAAAAATACATTGCTCTTTTGCATTCTTGGATTTGAGATTATATTAAGTTGTGCAGTCATTGCCAAGGGAAATGGAAATACAATTCTAAGGTGCAAATTGTTATTCAGTATTATTTCTCAATTGCAAGATAGGCTTAGACTTTCTTACTGTAACATTCTTTTGTTACAAAGAGGAATCCTGCAATTGCTGAAAGATATGGTGAATGAACAAGTGACACGGAACTTTAGCAATGAAAATGTATGAAGTCTAAGAAGGAACAGAACACTAGCTTTGCAACCAATTTCATATTTAATATAAGATATTAAACAAAAAAGAAAAAGGGCAAACCACATTACTATTTCAGTTCCAGAGCAGAATGTGCTTGTTCTGTCACTGTACATTAAGTCTTCATTCCATAGTGTCAGAAATACAGATAATTTGATAGCTCGTGTAACTATAATTTATGAAGAAAATATGAGTTTGCTTGAGCCACTTAAAATTTAGTTTCTTTACCAAAGCACTAAGGTAAAAATCTTGGAAATGTTACTTTTTGGACCAGAACTCCCCAAATCCCTCAGCCAGCATGACTGGTATTTGTAGTGTGAGGTGGGGCACCAGAGTTCTCGGATAGAAAAAACTAAATAACTCACAAAACTACAAATACCAGGATTCCATAAGATAGAACTATGCTGGATAAAGTGGTGTCAAACTGCTATATTTCTGTAGTGTAGACAGGCCCTGAGACTCATTGGGAGTTCCCCATGAGGAAACTGGTAACAGTGGACATATTTCTTCTGAGAAACAAACTATGCTTTGGTAACCCTGACCTTTACCAGCACATGCAGGGCTGCCCTTTGGAGCAACATAGAATGAAGTTGGGGCTGAGCAGACATTAGCAGTACCTTTGTGAACTAACAGTGAAAATAATCCAAATGGCAATTGCATGGAAGGCGATCTGTACAAATGGACATTCGCATAAATACGTGTCATTCAGAGGGGGGGGGAGCCAAATCCACCTTAAATTCCATGTGGGAAGACTCCAGGGTTTCTCCTGGACTTTTCAAAAAGCTCTGTACAGCATACGAATGTAATAATAATAATAATAATAATAATTTATTTATATTCCGCCCCTCTGCAAGCAGTTGGGGTGGCTTACAACAATAAAATAGTACACAGTATAAAACAACTCAAAATCCCTTCCCCCCCTTAAAACATTATTAAATTAATACAAATTAAAATCAATATATAATACAATTTATTAAAAACCCTTTCGAGCAAGCAGCATCAGTTTGGAGGTCCAGAAGCAACCTCCAGAGGGGGTTCCTGAGGCCGGGGTTAGCTATTCCGGAAAAGCCTGCCTGAAGAGAACTGTCTTGACAGCCTTTTTAAAGCTGTCTAATGATGTCTATAGGCAGATCTCATCCGGCAGGCCGTTCCACAATTTGGGGGCGACAGCCAAGAAAGCCCTCTGGGAGGTGGTCGCCAGCCTAGGTCTTTGTGGCTGCAACAAATTCCTCCCAGAGGACCAGAGAGCGCGGGGAGGATTATAAGGGAGAAGGCGGTCCCTGAGATAGCTTGGGCCCAAGCCATTTAGGGCTTTAAAGGTGATAACCAACACCTTGTACTGGAATGTGCAATCATTAAGACAGTTGCATTCATGTTGCTGCGAACAGGCAGCATAATCTAATTGGCTGGAAGAGCATGGGAGGTGGGGCTAGCAAACAGGGAAAGCACCTTCTGCCACCATGTTGGATTTTTGGCTAAGTGAGGGTCTGATAAATCGATGAAATGGTGATCTTTTACTCTCATTTCTTCTTCTTTTTTTTTGTAAATATGAAGTATCACTTGTGCGCACTATGGTAAACTGTTTTTTAAAAAATGGTGGTGGCAGATTTAAAAGTGTGAGTAAATCACTTGTGCTGCCATCTTGTTGGCTAGGGGGCATGTGAAGTTTGGGGGGCTCTTTTGGCCATTAAGACAGTTTGCCACACTGCAAATGGCTGCTCTTTCGGATGTGTTTGTATACACCCCCCCCCCATATGGACGGGACCTAAGAGTGCACGCAGCCTAGAACAGACTTCAGGAGCAGGTAGTCCAAGAGATTTTGCTGTTTCTGGAAGAAGAGCAAATAGCACTCAACCAACTCAAGGGCCATCCATAGTACTCAGAATAAGACTAGTTATCATACAAGCACTGCTCCCTTTCCTGGACAGTCAGGTTACAATAATAACAATCTAAATACTAGTAGTTTGTTGCCTTTTCATGACACTGCCTCACTCTACCTAATGATAGGACTGGCTCTTGCCTAAAATTGGCTCTGTAACCCATAAGAGATGTCCTGGCAAGAAATCTCCTAGGGGTTTCTGTAACAAAGAAATCAGTGTGGAAAATGTTGCCAGAAGTGGAATTGAAAAGAAGAAATCAATATGCTCAGACATACAACATAGTCTTCTTAGAGTTCAGGTTGCCCTAAAATGAAGCAGTGAGGTAGACAGGAGGAGAAATTCTTTTGTATCACAGACCAGCAGCTTGTAGCATTCAGATTTTTACAAAGAAATTAAAATGGGTACTTTAACTACTTTTGAGTAGTGGGAAAGTAAAGAGCTATCTTTAAAACTCTAAGTATGATGCAAATGAACTACTACTGTATTTGTGCCTTAGAACTATAATGGCAATGAATGTGTACAGGTGTCTAAAGTGAGTGAAAGGCAAGGTCTTAGGTGGAATATCATTGTATAGTTGGAAACAAGTACTGGAACTTGTTAAAGCTTTTGCAGTTCTACTGGATATAATAAATAACATTGACTTGTTTGTTAATATGTTAAAACAAGAACTATAATGGTAAATAAATAGTTTTAAGAAGTAACTTTCCAAGGTCTGATTTGAAGCATGTTTCTTGTCCAATGATCCAATCATGTTCTTCTGCCAGTGACCTTGACAAATGTACAAGTTCACAAAGAAATTCCTTTTGCCACCATCAACTCATATGAATTTTAAGCAGGACATTTGCAGATTACTATATTTTGGCACAACTAGCTTGTATGTGTTTCATGGGGGTCACAGATGGGCACTCGCAGAGATGCTCCTCCATCTGAAGTTCTCCTTACTTCGCAGGTTGCCATCCCCCCTGCCTATGAACGTCTGCTGTCATTTTCTTTCTTCACATGGGAGGTCCCTTTGCTCCCATTCCCTAGTACTTCGGACATTATTTTGGCAGTAAAATGTCAAAAATGCATAGATGTCAAAAAGGCTTGACATCTCTCTCTGCAGGTGCATACCAACTGCAAAAGGTTTCCTGTTCCATTAAAATCAGCAAAACAGATGGTCAGAGACAAAGCCGGGGCACCTGGCAGCTGGCTGCCTGGCACAATTTAAATGGCTGATGCATAGGATAAGTAGAAGTACCGTGCCCTGTGGGTGGAGCTTCCATGAATGAGAGCCATTTCCCAGATGTTTCTGACATCTAGTAAATATTTGTCCAACTAAATGAACTCTAGAGTCTGATTTGTGAAGCCGGAAAGCATGTACTTGCTACTTCCTCACAGATGTAACGATGAATTGCATGCAGTATGAGGGGGACAAGTGAAACTGAGAAGGAACATTGGGATTTATCCTTCAACAACAACAGGACACAAACACTGCAGCATTTACATGCACATTTTTTGAAGTATCATAGTTAGATCTTACAAAGGTTATAGTCATTACAAATTTGATATTCACAAATCATGTGTGTATTTCCCACGATGCATGTCTATTATCTATCTATCTATCTATCTATCTATCTATCTATCTATCTATAATAGATAAGACTAGATTAAGACATCCTGGGGCCTTAAACTGTGTCAAATTTAAAAGGGCCCACAGCACTATAAGAAGTGTATTCTTCTGAAATGGTTTTTATTAATATATTTTATATATGTGACGTGTGTTTTTGTTCTAAACATGTTTGGAAAAATATATTTTGGTATGCATTTTAGTATGTGTATGCACAAACACACCCTTCATATTTGCAGATGCTGAATTGCCATTTATTTGGCTTGTGCATAAATCTGGCCCTGTTAATGGGACTGTGGCTAATCTCTGATCTGCTAGATGCATGCCAGAAATGTATGTGCAACAGTAGGACCCCCATATCCATGGGGGATTGGTTCTGCCTCCCCCTGTGGATACTGAAATCCACAGATAACAAAGAACACTAGACTCCTCTCCTCCTCCTCTCCCCTCCCCGTTCACCCCAGCTGCTGCCTGTCACCAACTGTGGATAACTGAATCAGTGGATGGTGAATCAGCAGATACGGGGGTCCTACTGTATGTGACAAGATAAAGAAGTCTAACCTAGAAGAGTTGAATTCCACACTTTTTATTAAGGCTGAATTCTAATTAAAAAAAAAGGGTTTTGTTGTTGGTTGGCTGACACCTGGATTCTGGAACAGATCAGGTTGATTCAGTACATCCTGGAATGGGTTTGGTCCAATGGATTCTGGAGTGATTTACAATGGCCTAAGGCACTGTGGCATTTTACAGGTTGCTCTGGACTAGTAGGATATTTCAGAATGGATGTGGGAGGAAGCCTGGGAAAGTGATTCTTCCCTCCAAGGTGTGACACTTTGTGGCATATTGTGGTGGGGTAGGGGTGGAGTATGGGTTGTAGCTTCTAATCTATGGCAATAGATTAGTATTTTTCTAACAGCTCCAATAGCTGCATTTGCTGGGAGGGCTGGTGTGTGACTTATATTTCTCATTTCCTGCTTTCCCCTCTTTACTTGGCTTATGATTAGACAGAGACAGACTAGAGAGATAATTTTCAGACAACTCTTGAGAGTTGCTTGTGTGTGTGTTATTTGTGTGCCATTAGTTTGGGAAGATGAGGATTTTCTCTCCCTTCATTTCTGGAGCTGTTTTATGTGTGTGTGGTTGTGAAATGGTTCTCACTTTTCTTGAACTTCAGTATATAACTGTTGGGGAGAATGTCTGTGATAAAAATGAATGTTTTCTTGAGGATGTTACAGTGGGCCCTTGGTATCCTGGGGTTTGGTTCCAGGACCCCCCATTCCCCCAGAGATCAAAATCTGTGGATGCTCAAGTCCCATTATATACAATGGTACAGTAAAAATGGTGTCCATTATATAAAATGGCGAACAGCAAGGTTTGCTTTTTAGCATCCTCCCTGCCAATATTTTTGAGCCATGATTGGTTGAATGTGTGGATGCAGAACCTGTGGATATGGAGGGCCAATTGTATTTCTTTTTCAGATAATTTCAGTTTTGACTAATGATAAACCATTCAAGCAATGGCAGAAAGATTTATCAAAGTTTATATGGCAAGGGAAAAAAAATCCAATAGTTAAATATAAAGTCCTACAAGATGCGAAACAAAGAGGGGGACTGGAGCTACCAGAACTGAAATTGTACAGTATTTTTCTGCATGCTGTTTAGTATGGTTGAAAGACTTATCATGTTGACTAATAAGATCTGGATCTGGAAGAGCATAACCTGAGGGTTGGGTGGCATAGATATGTATGGTATGATAAAATTAAAGTGAATGTAGATTTTAATAATCACTTTGTGAGATGTCCCTTGTTAAGAATATGGAATAGATACAAACCAGGGTTATGCCCTAAGATGCTTTTATGGGTCTCAACACAGGAAACATTGTATAGGACAGAAACAACCACAAAGGAAAGTTGGACAACCTACCAATATCTTTTGGTATTTGATCAGGAACAATATAGAATGTATCCTTACTGACAGTTATTTGAAAGATTTAAATTGGATAAAAAATAGCTTTGGGAAAAAATAAATGTGAACTTGAGTTGCAGTTATGTACGGATGATGAGCATCTGATTGGTAAGATGTACAAGCATCTGTTAAAAAATGAAATGAAAGAAGAGCACGTTAAGGACCATATGACAGGATGAGCTCAACTTTTGGGATATAATATATAGATGTAACAATGGGAAAATGTGGTCAAAGGGATTTAAATTTACACTGTGTTATGAACTTAAGGAAATTTGTGTATAAGACAAGGTATCATTGGTATTGGGCTCCAGAATAATTGGTAAGAATTCATAAAGGGGCTTCTAATGTATGTTGGAAGTGTGAGCAACAGGTGGGGATGCTTTATCATATGTCTATGGCAGCAAGATTATTGCATGCACAGAAATGTAAAAATACTTCAGTTCCAACAAAACTAGCTATTGAAAGTGACTGAGGAGATTTTCAGACGGGTACAATATATAGCATTCTCACCAGCTATTTCCTGCCCCACTCCCATCCCTGTAGCACTTCATCTTTTATTTCCAGATCTACCTTTCTACTGTGACAGAAAAGGCTTCCCTCCCCTCCGGCAGTCCAGGAAGTGAATGGAGCTCTCACCGAGCTCCATTCACTTCCTTATTTGAAATCCTGGGCCATTCTCATGAGAGAAAGAGTGTGCAGGAAATTTTTTAAAAAGTAAAAGAAAGCTTTTCAAATGACAGCAAGCAGAAAAGTAAAGTTAAAAAAAATCCAAGTAACCCAGGGAGGCGGGAAAAAAGGGTGTCACTTACCTGGATGTCCTGATCGCACCAGGAAATGTTTGGCATGGACCTCTCACTGCGTCTGGCATCACACCAGCAGAATGGGGCACAGTTTCAGACACTCGTGATTCCATGACAAAAATGGAATGGGTGATCTATTGATGGCTTAAGCCATCAATAAAAAAGAATGAGGGTGAAACAGAAGGGGCACGGGACAAGGACAACGTCATCTGAAAAATTGGCCCTTTGGCAATCTCCTGGTGTTCCTGGAACACCATATTAAGGGCGTCTGATAATCTCCAGAGTTGGAGAAATGAATGTCTATTTTGATTAGAGAAAAATCACTGGAAACATTTTTTTGATAGACTAGAAACCTTTAATTATCTTTTTGCAGAACCACAAGAATAACATGTTAACTGTCGGTTTTGATTATTGGTAGGTCTACCGAAACTGAAGAAATACAGAGCCCTGGTGGTGCAGTGGTTAAATGCCAGTACTGCAAGTCACCACGTTGCAAGTTCAATTCCAGAGAGCTCCAAGATTCACTCAGCCTTCCATCCTTTTGTAGGTCGGTAAAATGAGTACCCGGCTTGTGGGGGCAATTAGCTAACACACATTGGAAACTGCTTAATGCAGTGTAGATGTGTAAATTGCTATTGCTTAAAACAATTTGTAAGCCACTCTGATAGCCCTGTGGCTGAAGAGCAGGGTATAAATAAATAAAACAAATATATAAATAAATAAATCACATTGTTATAATGGGAGAAGTAAGATTCTAGGTATCATATATATAGCCTTTGTTAAGAAAGTCGGAAGTCAATGTAACTTTTGTTTTGTTCTTCTGTTTTTCCATCCCTCTTTCTATTTTTTTTGTTTTGTTTCTATAATTGCTTTCTTTTAATGTACTGGAAAACTTCAATAAAATATACAACCTCCCCCTGTTTTGGAGTTGTCGGTATACATGTCCATGGGCTTGTTTACATGGACAATATACCCTGTCTTGCCCCTGTATTGGAGTCTTGCATTCCTGATGACACAGGGCTTTTGCCCTGTTCTGCCCCCAGGCTGTCCTCATGACCCTCAGGGCAAAGATGGGGTGGGGAAGACGGGGTAGGGCCCAATAAAACATTATATTAAAATACCTGCCTTAATCTATCCCACTGAAAAGAAACAAAAGAAACTTTGCTGCAGCTGCCAATCTGCTTCGCTCTCTCTGAAGCAGGAAGGAGTCCCACAGCATGTGAGCGAGGCTGGTCGCAGGTTGTGGGCTGGCTTCTGAGAGGCCTAATGTCCGGGAGGGCAAGGGAGATGGCAGCGGCATCTGCTGCTGCTGCGATGAGCCGGTATGCCGTTTAGACTTCCACTCACTTGGGGGCGATAATGGGGGAGGAACCGGTCTGAATTGCGGCCAGGATACACCAGCAGGAAGCTGGCATATCCTGTCTCATGTAGATGAGCCCCATGTGTTTGTGAGGTAAGAGAGTTTTTCTCTCATTTCTCTTAGGTTTCAGTTTTTCACCTTTTTCGATAAAATTAACTATGTTGTTTGGCTGGGAGGGATTGCTATATAGAGAGTGATCGGGTGTGTACATGTGTGTGAAAGGAACAATTTCCTTCAATGTTCACTACTACCAGTGCACTGTTTATCTTCTTTCCAGGTTTTCAGGTCAAAATTATTTCTCAGATTGTTTGGGCAACCAACTTGGTTTCCTTCCTCTAAAATTTCTCTTGAAGGAATCCACTCTTTACTCCCAAGGTTAATATTCAGTGTTACCAAGTGTGTTGCTGGAGCCTGGAGGCTGGCCTGAGTTCCTGAAAATGCCGGGCATGGATTTATTCTATCAGTTTTGGGCTAAACGTCTCCCTTGTGTTTACTATCTGTCCCTTAGACTTCAAGACTATGTCAGACTTCTTTGATCACCATGGATGAAGATTGTGGTGCAAAAAAAGCTACTTAAGTATATTTAGTATCTAAAGACTTGGCACCAAATTGATAGTCAAACATAAATTATTGGATATAGATTATCAGTGGGGACCTTGTTCCCTTCAGTCACCAGAATTATCAGGCTCCCATGTAAAGATGGAATGCCACACCTAGAATAGCTCTCTCTCTGTGTGTGTGTGTGTGTGTGTGCCTTCAAGTCACCTGTTGACTTATGGTGACCTCATGAATGCCATGAGGTTTTCTTAGGCAAGGAATACTCAGAGGTGGTTTTGTCAGTTCCTTCCCCTTAAATATAGCCTACAGCACCTGGTGTTCGTTGGTGGTCTTCCATCTAAGTACTAACCAGGGCTGAACCTGCTTGGTGCTTGGATGGGAGCTCACCAATGAATACCAGGTGTTGTAGGCTCATTATTCCTAAATATCGGAAAGCTTTTTTTCTGGCTAGGTTCCATGTTCTCTTCTCTGATCTGTTAGATGGCATATATAATAAAACCCCAAAGAGTAAGAGATGCTCCACCCTGAGGTGGAGACTATCTTTCACATTCTTTTCCAATGCAGTTACCAGCAAGGGGCTAGTAAGGATTTAATGTATCCTATTATTCAGTCCTTCCCTGGCTGGTTTCTTGAGTCTCTTATGATTATTTTACTTCAGGGCTCCAATAAGTCAGCCACTGTGCAAGTGGCCATATTTCTGAATTTAGCTGTTTTTCACCAGCCTACTTGGGATTGTTTGATATCTTACTTCTAACTGTAACAAACTTTATATTATTTTCCTTTGTATGAATATGTACTTTCATACAAATATGTGTATTTTAGTTGATGTTTAATGTTTTAATGATCTGTAAATAAAAACGTATTGATTGTTTATTTGCCTGGGCTTAGGTAGGCCTTTATAATTACAATTGTTCTATCCCCTACCAGCCCTCATATTATGGGGGTATTTTTGTTTATTGAGAAATTTAGTCACTAAATACAAATAATTTTGCAATACAGTCAAGGAAAAAAAATAGACTTAGTCTAAAGCAGAATGCATATACCTACATTTGATCAATCAAGCTTGTTTAGAAGAACAATTTCAAAACAGAACTTTAAAAAGTGGCTTAACACCCCTCCCCCCGAAGCTACCTTCCTGCAAGTTGTCCTGCCTTTTCAAATTTCATCCTAATGTGTGAAGAAACGGGAAAGTTATAGCCATTTAGATTTCCCAGTGTGAATGAACTGGAGGAGTGGTGGTCTGTGGAGTGATGATCCGGATCCAAACTCTGGATCAATTTGTTTCTGGGCCATTTTGGAGCAGATCAGCGCACAATTTTCATAGAATCATAGAGTTGGAAGAGATCACAAGGGCCATCTAGTTCAACCCCCTGCCCTGCAGGAATACACAATCAAAGTGCTCCTGACAGATGGCCATCCAGCCTCTGTTCAATCACTAAATCAGGCCCTGAATTGGACTGAGGTTCTGTACACAGCCCAAATTAAAATATAAAGGACTTCCACTGTCTCACAAGACCAGTAAAATCCCAATATGTATGGATTGAATTGAAAAAATAATGGAATTGGCACATTTAGATAAATTAACAAATTAGTGAGAAGAAATGCGATAGGAGTTTTTATGGAAACATGGGAACCATTCATATAATACCTTAAATGAATGAGAGGGGATACTTGTATCATTGGTTTGATAATTAAAGAATATGATTATTACTATTATTATAATCATCATTATTATGACTATTATTATTTATTTATTATTATTATTACTATTATTATTTTGTTTGTTTCTATATTATGAGTAGGAATGTTGATCAACAGTATGGCAATAGCTAGATTAAATAGGAAGAATTGTAGACAATAGAGGTAGAAAGAAATAATAATAATTAAGGAAGCAATTAGAGTATATGGGGGAAGTCTTATTTTATAGGGGGAGGAGGGAAGGGATTGTCATATGTTTGGTTGTTGTATATTTATTGTCTATTGTATGTAAATGTTTATGTGGTTAATTGTTTAATAAAAATATTTTTATCTGTAAAATCTAAAAGACTTCAGCATAAACAAGAAGTGCCAAGCCTTACATTCAAGGAACATGATTATTAAAAAGCATATTAATTTATCTAAATTTGAAAAGAAAACATAACAACCTGGTCCAAAATCTAGTCCTGTTTGGTATTTCCTGCATCCAAGAGATCAGGATATATTATCTAATAAAAAATAAAATAATCAGGATTATCTAATCAAAAATAAAGTTCTGACAAAGCTGAGGATAGGCAAAGGAAGTGTAAGGTCTAATCTTATCCTGCCATGGTTTTATTTGTGCATTTTCTGTGATTAAAAGAGAAGGGGGAACGCTAACTCCCTCTCCCCTTGCCAACAAACGTAGGAAGAATGAAGGATGTCAGACTAGACATGACAGCTATAGAATCCATGCACTTAAAAATGCAAATCGGGTCAATAACACAGATACCAGAAGGTTAACAAAGGATTTGAACTGTGGCTCTTATCCAACCAGCAAAAGAAGAAAGCAGATGCGGGGTGCAAACCCAACCTTGTGCTTTCTGTTTAATTCCTTGGAGTTCCTCTCCCCAAATGCTTTACTCTGAAGCAAGGCCACTTAACAGAACCTGGGGCAGAGCAGAGGATGGCTTATGGAGACATCTTGGTGGAAGACCATGAGGGCAGAGGGTTTGACATGACACACCTGCATACCCCCATCACTGGTCACCTTTCTCTTTCTAGATGAACACAATTGGCCTTCAGGCTGCATCAGCATTAAAAGCCAGCACACTCCTGTTTCTGATTAAGTAGAAATTAGGAAAGAGAGCCATTTCTATAGCATTTGGGCTGGAGGCAGAGGCATCCCCTAACTGTGGGAGCTGAGGACGGATTGCACATTCTCCGCTGAAAACACACACTCATTGAGATACAGTATTATGGTTTAAATGCTATGTGCTCTTTAAATTGGAAGGTTAGTAGAACACACTGAGTGAAATAACATTTATTTCCAAACGCTTTGCCTTCCACTTTAAAAGGCCTCATTACAGTTGCTCTACCCCACATTAACCATATTTCCAACCCAATTGCACAACCCCTGAGAAAAAGAAATATTATAAAACATGAGCATGGACAAATTGGGTATTCAAAGTAAGAGAAGCCAGAAACAAGGCCAGAGCCCTAATTGTCCCTGAAACAGCATTTTTGTCAGGGAACCAGGGGGAAAAAAAGGAAAGAAAAGAAAAAGAAAGGAAAGCAGAACTGTCCTTGTCTGTGGAAGCAAAGTGTTCTTTTAGTACAGATACTCCAACGCCCAGTTCATCATTACGAAAAACAATGAGATTTGTAAAGCAGATACTTCTTTTCTGGCATTAGCACATCACACAAAAAGAAGCCTTTGATATTGACTTGAAAAGGGGAGCAGGTGTGCGGAAGGAGAAAGCCGGCAAATGAAGATTGGATGCGAGAGTGTAATATTGTTGAAGGAGATGATGTGTCAGTAAAACTTCCAACGTACTAGCTTTGAGAGAATGATTGTAGATTTATGTCCCCATATTTGTCTGCCTAGAACTGCTGATTGTGGATGTTCTGCATGCCTGTATAGTAGCAACAGGGGGATTTTGATCTATGCAGATCAAAGTCAGAGGATGCAGTTTTAGAAATTCTGCAGAGATTTATTTATTTTTTAACTTGGTCCCTCTGGGTAATTTCAAGGGGCTTTATGCATTTTTAAAGCCTTCTAGCTTCTTAGGCACTGCAGGAAATTATATTATTTTTATGTCACTGTGGGGAACTGACTATCAGTGAAAAAAGCTGTAAATAATGTAATGACTTTAATGAATAACCACAGTCAAATCATGCTGAAAAACAGAAGATGGAAAAAGGTGACCACTGGTCAATGGCTCATTATTAGTCAACAAGGAAGCATGTGGATTAGAAAGGCCGGTATCTCAGACAGGGTGGCATCTTTTGGCATTTTCATTAAGAGACACTCCCCCCTCCGCCCAAAGCAGACACAGCTATCTCCAAGAAACTCTAGTTTTACTCGTTTATTTTGGGCAAGCAAGAAGAATGAGAAATTGAACTTTTCAGCCTGGCATTGGAAAGGTTATCTAAAGAGCTTCCTCCAAGCTTTGTTGTATTCTCTTGGGTGGGGGGAGGAATGCAGTTTTAAGTATACCTTATTTGTACCATTGTAAACATGGTTGCACTTTTGACAAAAGGTAAAAATGGGCCCTAAATCAACACCTGGCATGATGGAACAAATGACAAGAGTCTGTGGTCTCCTGTATGGACCGCTGGGGCTGACAACGTTATCCCTTCCTTACTTTAATTTTTAGAAAACATTTGTTTTGCCCAGTGAAACATCTGTGGAGCAGCCATCCTTATTTTCCCTGAATGCCTTTGGGCCGTAACACTTCAGGGGTAATTGAAGATAGTGAAGGTTGCTGCAGTTGCTTTGTTTGGGGCTTCTTTGCTCTGCTGAGCACTGGGCTGAGCATCATTGCCTGTCTTCACCTGCCCTGGTATACCTGTGAAGGAGAGGGCAGCTCATAGGTGTTGGCAACAGTGGGGATGGGCTGCTTGCCAGTAAAGAAGTGTCAAATCAGGTGGTCACCACAGCTCTAGCTTATCTTCATTTCTGAGAAACAGGAGCTTCATGGGGATGGGGAGAGGGAAGGATGACCCTACAACATGGCATTGGCAAAGGGGCCCAGAGCTTTCTCAAATCTGGTGTGGGTCGTAGGCTAAAGAATCAAAGGAACAAGCAAAATAATACAAGAATAGGCAGCCTTTCTGCATGTACATAGGACATGGTTAAGAACACTGCATTGTGACAGTACTTAATGTCAGAAAGGAGCTATTTGAACAGTACATCATTACGTTTTCATTTCTAAACATATGATGGTGTCAGGATGTATCCTCATTTTGTAATATTTGTGTGCTCTTTTTTCATGTAACACTGGAGAAAAAGCGAATTTATATCAATCTCCCTCTTTTTAAAAACTATTCTGCTATTGCTTGGGGAATGTTTCTTTTTCATAATAATATGGCTGATCAATGTCTGACTGATGGCATGTGTTATTTTCTTCTTTTTCATATTTGCTTTGCCTTAAAATAGTAATCAGACTAAAAGAAGGGGAATTATGGAAGCTAATGATAGGGACCATACCTGCCAACCTATGGCTACATTAAGCAATTGTGCCCCATTAACTAGAATTATCTCTACCATCATTGAGATGAAATACTGCTTTCTAAGATGTGTTGGTAAGCCAGTGGTAGTGGTGAATGAATCTGTCAGTTTTCCTCTCTTCCAAATAGAATTTGTTTTAAATCACAAGTTATTTCCACTGAATTGGTGAAGACATTTGTGAATTGTGAAAAATTCTTTCCAAAATTGGTTCAAACAGATTTTTCAACCAACAGCTAGTCCAGCTATACAGTATCGAGAGGAACATGTTGTACCCACCTGTCACATAGCTGTTAAATATGAGGAGTGTCAGAATAGATGGCAATTGTAAATTAACACCACAAACATGGTTGAATGCACAAGGGATTCAAAGCCAGATGCTGAAAAGCTAACCATGCAAAGTCTGATGCCTGGATGGCCAAATATGTCAGTTTCCCTTTCTCCCACATCCAAATAAAATTATGTTAAATTTTGTTACCAGCTCATGTGCCCTTTGTTGTTTTTATGTGTCTTCAAGTCAACTCAGATTTAGGACATTTTCAGACATGGAAAATCAGCTTCTTGCTGCGCAAGCAGCCTCCGGAACAGTATCGAGGCTGCTGCGTGGCAAGGGTCCATTTTGGACGACGCCATTTCTCTCTCGGTGTCATCCGTGACTGTTGCGGCTAGCATTGGAGGCGGCCGCACTATTTTTTACTCACGAAAGTTGTCCATGAGTAAAAAATAGCACGACCGCCTCCAGTGCTGGCCACAACAGTCACGGACGCCGCCGAGAGAGAAACAGTGTCGTCCAAAATGGACCCTTGCCACGCAGCAGCCTTGATACTGTTCCGGAGGCTGCTTGCGCGGCAAGAAGCTGATTTTCCATGTCTGAAAATGTCCTTAAGGTAATCCTATCCTAGGGTTTTCTTGGCAAGCACCATTCAGAGGCCTTCCATTAAGCCTGAGAAAGTGTGACTTGCCCAAGATCACCCAGAAAGTTTTCATGGCTGCGTGGGGATTCAAACCTGGTTTCCCAGAATCCTGTCACAATGCTCAAGCCACTGCTCCATGCTGACTCTTCCATATGCCAATGCATTTTCATGGTCGACTTTTGCCAAGTTCTTATCACAAACTAGTCCAATGAAATTCTCACACATCTAAAATCCAGAGTCATCACACACTTCCTGAAAGTACAGTACTATATATATCATAATGGTTAAGGGTAGGGGTACACATTATCCTAGCAAACATGAATTTGGAAGAACGCTTTTGCAAAGAGAGCAGGAAAAGAGAGGCACTCGTGAGGGACAACTGGCAGATGGGCAAGAGGCATTTGCATGGGAACACCAAAGTCCCTGGTTTTTCCATGCAAAATGCCACCCACTAACAGCCATTTTCCTACTAGACATGGAGGCAAATAATGTAAAGTGACTGTGGAGATGGGGGTGTTCTAGGGGAGAATTACTGTGTAGAAGGGTAAAGCAGTGATTCCTACCAGCCAGCCAGCCAGCCAGCCAGAAGACTCTGGAGGACTGCGAGGAAGCCTTCCTTCCCCATTACACTGGGGTAAAGGCAGCTGGAACAGCTGAGCAGGGAGTTGGGGTGTGGCCAGGAGGGGCTGGCCTTAAGTCACTCCACCACCCCACCCCAGGAACACCTACCAGGGGCTGGGAATGATCTGGGAGTGGGAATTGAGGTTGTGTGGGGGAAGGGAAGGTATGGTGACAACAGAGTGAAGAATTGTTACAAAAGAAGGCAGGATCAATGTTTAATATCTATCCCGCCTTCAGTTCACTCTATTTCCCAGAATAAATTAGAGAGCGCACTAACCATTCCACAGACCCTTACTCTGCTCCTTTGCAATGCCAGGTCGATTAAAAACAAGACACATATTATCCATGACCTTTTATTGGATGAGGCTGCTGACCTGGCATGCTTTACGGAGACCGGGCTGAGAGAGGCCAGTGCTGTGACTTGGGTGCAGGCACTCCCGGTCAGGTACTCAGTTAGTGAGCAGTGTAAGGAAAAGTGGGCAGGGGGGGCGGAGTTGCTCTGGTACATAAAAACAATCTAACCTTGACCAGGAAGCCTATCCGGAACACAGTCCACATCGAGTGTATGTACTTAAGCCTGAGGTCCAGGGATAGCTTAGAGATTCTGTTAGTATACCAGCCACCCCATTGTCTAACAGACTCCCTAACTGAGCTAACAGTGGTCTCAGAGTTGCTGCTGGAGTCGCCCAGACTTTTAGTTCTTGACGACTTCAACATCCCACTCGAGACCAACTTGCTAAATCTAACTGGCGCAGCTCGGGAGTTCATGGAATCCATGACAAACATGGGCCTATCCCAATTGGTTGTTGGGCCTACTCACTGTGCAGGTCATACCCTTGATGCGGCCTTTAGTACGGAACAGGAATATCCGTGGGCGAAGGTTATTAAAACCTCCGCATTGTCATGGACGGATCATTTCCTGGTCAAGATGGAGCTAAGAGCCACTGTCTGCCCCACCGGTGGTGGCGGACCTATTAGAATGGTCCGCCCTCGAAGACTAATGGAACCAATTGGATTCCAGAAAGCCTTGGAGGGTTCAATGGTTGGTAATGCTGGTGATTCTGCCAAAGCTTTGGTTAGTATTTGGAACACCGACCTCACCAAGGCTATCAACACAATCGCTCCCAAATGTCCTTTACAGCCTGCTCCTAACCGTAAGCCCTGGTATTCAGAGGAGCTTAGGAAGTTGAAGTGGGCTGGACAACAACTAGAGCCCACCTGGTGGAAGACTCTACTCTTATCCAACAAGAATCATCATAGGAATTTCCTTGATTCTTATCGAGAGGTGATATGTGCAGTGCAGAAGTCTTTCTCCTCTGCACACATTGCGTCTGCAGAGTCCCATCCAGCAGAACTGTTTAGGGTGGTGGGGGAGCTGACGCAGATTCCACCTGCGCAGAATCCCTTACTCAATCCGGCCTGCTGTGACGTGTTTAACATCCACTTTGCAGATAAAATCTCTCGGATAAGAGCCGACTTAGATGCCAGTGTTATGACAGAATCTATAGATGAGGTGTCCAGCAACTCCGTTGATGAAATTTTATTGGATCAGCTTCAATCTGTGAGTACCGATGACGTGGACAAGCTCCTTGGTAGAGTGAGGAAGATGACCTGTCCCCTCGATCCCTGTCCATCTTGGCTGGCCACCCAAGGGGTTGACGCATTGAGAGTACTCCTTAGGGATATTATCAATGCATCCTTCAGGGAGGGGTCTGTTCCACCCTGTCTGAAGGAAGCGGCAGTTAAGCCGCTCCTGAAAAAGCCCACCCTGGACCCCTTGGACAGGAACAACTATAGACCAGTCTCCTTGCTGCCTTTTTAAAGCAAGGTGATCGAGAGGTGGTCGCTTCCCAACTCCAAGCTGTCTTGGATGAAACCGATTATCTAGATCCATTTCAAACTGGCTTTAGGATGGGATATGGAGTTGAGACTGCCATGGTTACTTTGGCTGACGACCTCTGCTTGGGTATTGACAGGGGTAGTGTGACCCTGTTGGTGCTCTTGGACCTCTCAGCGGCCTTTGACACAATAGATCATTCCATCCTCCTGGATCGCCTGAGGGGGTTAGGAATTGGAGGCACTGCTTTGCAGTGGTTCCGTTCCTTCCTCTAGGGCAGATCCCAGAGGGAGAGGCTCGGGGACAGTTGCTCTACCAAAATAGAGCTTAACTGTGGCATTCCTCAGAGTGCCTTTCTGTCCCCAATGCTATTTAATATCTATATGAAGCCGCTGGGAGAGATCGGAGGCATGGAGTGCGGTGTCATCAGTATGCTGATGACACCCAGATGTACTTCTCCATGTCTCGGTCGTCAGCTTCGACTTCAGATGGCGTCTCTCCTCTCAATGATTGTCTTAAAGCAGTAATGGACTGGATGAGGAAAAACAAATTGAGACTGAATCCAGACAAAACGGAGGTACTAACAGTTACGGGCCCGAAACCAGGTCTGGGAATACAACTTCCAGTCCTGGATGGAACTACACTCTCCTCCAAGGACAGTGTTTGCAGTCTGGGGGTGCTCCTGGACCCATCGCTTCAGATGTCTAGTCAGGTAAATGTGACAGTCAGGAGTGCCTGTTATCAACTTCGGCTGATATGCCAGCTGTGCCCCTTCCTGGAGACCAGGGACCTCGAAACTGTGGTACATGCACTGGTAACCTCCCGTCTCGATTTCTGTAATGCGCTCTACATGGGGCTACCATTGTGCTTGACTCGGAAACTTCAACTAGTTCAGAACATGGCAGCCAGGTTGATTTCTGGTGATTCCAGAAGAGAGGACATAACACCTGTGCTAAAACTCTCCACTGGCTGCCTATTAATTTCCGGGCACAGTACAAGGTGTTGGTTATGACCTTAAAGCCCTACATGGCTTGGGTCCAACTTACCTCCAGGACCGCCTCCTCCCGTATGACCCTCCACATACACTTCTGTCCTCTGGGAGGAATCTGTTACAGCCTATGAAAACAAGGCTGTCGGTGACCTCCCAGAGGGCCTTCTCTGCTGCCGCTCCCAGATTATGGAATGGCGTGCTGGACGAGATCCGTCTTATTACCACCTTAGACAGTTTTTAAAAAGCTGTCAAGATGGATCTTTTCTGGCAGGCCTTTCCTGAATAACTATCCCAGCCCAAGACTCGGCTGTCCTTTCCCTCTGAGCTGCAATTGGATTTTTTAAAAATTATTGTATGTTTTAAATTATTATTATTATTATTGTTATTATTATTATTACTATTATTATTATTATTCCAGTGAGGTATGTTTCTGTTGGGAGCTCTGTGTGGCCCCCCATCCCCACCAATATCTCTCCCAAACTGCTGTTTTTAGTTTTCACAGTCATCAAGTGGATGTGAATATGATCTTTCACTGTTCATTTTGAGGCTGGTTCAGGTGCTTTCTCAAGTAAATTGGCAGTTCAGTCTTTTGCTATATACTATAAGGTTGTAGATAAGGATGTGTGTCTGGAATGACAAGAAACCCATTAGGACAGTAGGAAATCCCTAGAGGGTAAAGTAATTCTGTATGATAATGCTTTCTGGGAAATTCACACTGCAGTAAAATCCATATTTATTTTGGACTGAGAGGGAGGGGACAAGCAACCATAAGCTTCCTATCATGTACAGTCAGTCAAGCCAGGCTTACATTTTCTGAAAGTTTCCCAGAAAGAGATTTCTTGGTTGTTTGTGGCATATTAATATTTATGCTGGTTATTTTTACCAGATAACTCACACTCAAATTTAGAACTTTTCATTAATGTAAAAGTTTAATATAATATTATTTGCTGCAGAGCTTAGAAAGATACTCTTAAAATGAACTGAATAGAATGAGATGAGATGCAACACAATTGAGGGGTGGAATCTCTCCTTCAGATAAATGAAGGGTTAATAGCAATAGCATTTATATTTCTATACTGCTTATCAGTCCAAAGCACTCCCAAAGTGGTTTCCAATGTGTTAGCTAATTGCCCCCAACAAGCTGAGTACTCATTTTACTGACCTATGGAAGGCTGGAAGGTTGAGTCAACCTTGGAGCCCTGTAGGATCAAATTCACAATGTTGCGGCTGCAGTATTGGCATTTAACCACTGCCACCAGGGCTCCTTCAGGTTAACATGCATCAGGTTAACTTACAGTTTATTACAGGATTGGACTGCTTCACTTTACTCTAGAGGTATCCCCCAAGGCTGTTTCTGTGCCCCCCATGCCCTCAAAAATGTTGTTTAAAGGGCTCCACAACACACCTTAGGCAGCATGGGAGATTCTGGGGGAGCATTTTGATATGAAAAGTTTTTTTTTTTTAAACCCTCAAGTATGAGGGATGACAGAGGGAGCTCTGGCCTTCCAAGGTTGCCGAGGGGAGGGGCAATCAAGCCCCCAACCTTGGACAGTTGTCAACCTTTGCTTTATTCTGTGGTGAAGCCAGTCTCTCATCTACAGTTTTGCTCCTGGAATCACACCTTGCTTCCATGGCCAGTTGTGCAGTGGGATCAGATAGAGTTCTTGATTATAACAAATGGAACCAATTCATGTAAACAATGCAATGACATTAACTTGAGGGGTGGAGGAGAAGCCCAAAGTGGTTTTTTTTCCCCTGGGGAGGGGATCAGAGTTCTGAAAATGTGAATCTTGACCAATTCTTAGATCAACAGGGCAACATGTTACCCATGCTGCCTTAAATTCTTAACATTCCACCAATTCACACCCCTGCATTGCTGCTCTCTGTACTGCATTAGTATATTGAAGGTATAGGGAAGAAGTAAGTGATTGTATAATGAATGTTTCTGTTTTCTGTTTTGCTCCCTGGCAGGTTTTGCCTCACAGAGCAGAAGCACTCACACCGAATTGTAAAGTTCTTTTGTTCATCAAGAAAAAGGATATGTGTCATGTTGTATCTAGGAAGTGGGTATTTCATAGTATCATGAATTAGCAGTCTTGCTGAGAAACTCTTCCTGTGGTATAAGAAGAGTGGTGTTGGCTAACTTTCCTTTTTTCTTTCTCTCTCCCTTCTTCTCTGATTAAAACTATAGGGTTGGCAAGAATTCAAAGGTCAAAAAGTCTTACCCCTGCAGGATTCAGTGTAAATTTTGTAGAAAATTAATGAGATGTTGCAATATCCCATGGAAACTGTATTTCAGCAGTTAAAGTAAGGACAACACACAACCAGCAGACCACATTGTGGCCTCTGAGGCTTTTTTTTTTTTTTTTTTTTGGTGGGTGGCCCTTGCAGTCTATGGTGCCATCTTAAAAGTTGCAGGACTTTTGGCAGTACAGCATTATACACTCCTCCTACTTTTGCATCAAAACAGGGCATTCCTAGAGGAGGTGCCTTGTTTTAGCAGAGAGTCTTGGGAGACCACTAAACTTTGGTGATGCACAGTGGTAGAGGGAGAGAATGTGTCCTTTTCTTTGTGGTACCACTGCAGTGGTATTTGAGACCAGTCCAGGGGCTTGTCTATACAGTGAAAATACTTATCATAGAATTCGAGGAGAATATCTTTTGTCCAAATGGGATCCCACCTCATTTCACCATATTCAGAGGGAGGGGGAGGTAAAAGCTTCAAATATTTTGTAGGAAAAGCCTTCATGGCTTTCCCCATATTTAAAAAAAAAAAATTCTGAAGGAAATGCACATTCCTGCTCATTCGGACAACTGATTCACTTTGCTGTTCTTTCTCAATAAGAGTGGAAGTAGAAAGCTGATTGGTCAGATGTGTGCAGGGGCAGAGCTTGCTTGCAAGGCAGCTCCTGGAACCACCATATTGGATTTTTGCTGTAGCAATTGTGGGCTAAGGTGACCAAACAGCCTTTTCTCTCTTTTTTCTGTTTATTTAAGCAGAAGATCACACTGCCACAGCTTGGATTTGCTTTTTAAAAAGCTGTTCAGTGGTGGCAACTGGTGACAAAAAACACAAGTAATTCACTTGCACCCACCATCTTGATTCTCAGGCATGCCTGTTTGAACAACAAACACGTATGGCTTCGCTTTCCTGCAATCTTGAAAAAAAACACCCGTGGAGACAAATGAAAGCTGCTGTGAATTGGTGTTATTGTGCATCAATCCACATTTTATTGCCTTGTATAGATGAGCCCAGCTTTCTGTCAGGCTCATCCCTGAATTCTGGGCATTGGAGTGGAATTCATGGAGGCCCTGACATGTAGCTAGTATTTTCTCAGGATTTTGGAATGCCTGAGAAATGAGCCAGGCCTCCTGGTTGGCATGGTAACGCAAGTCCTACCAGGAACTCAAGGCCACGCTCCCCAGCTACTCTTGCTCCCCCGTGTCTGTTCTCACGCTTGATGCCTTATTATCTCTGGATAGTTTACATTTACTTCAGTAGCAGCTTTGGAACTGTTCCTTACGCAAGCTTCTCTTCTAATAAAGAGATTTATTGAAGAACCCTGAGTTTGTGTTCTGCGTACATCACAGAAAGCTGCTACTACTCCCTACTTTTATTTTTTTCTCTGTCCTGAAACTGTGGAGCCTTTGCCTGCAATGTCTGACGACGCAGAGACTGGCACACAGATGGACCAAGATCTGATTGCAGCCAGCGCCAGAGAAGCCGAGGCCTCGAAGCAGGAGGCTGGGGCAGAGGGGGGTGCTGTAGCTGCCGCAGCTGGAGGAGCCAGCCGAGACCGAGACCGCCGGAGGGCTGCAGTATTTCGACCCTCCACTGAGCCCTGGGAGCTGGGGATGGAGCTGGCTCCAGGGAGGGGCAGCCTGCCAAGCTTCGGCACTCCGGTGCGAGAGGTTTTGGGCCCTGCCTGGCCATGGGCAGGGGCCGGACGCCGAGAAGACCGCAGGTCCCGGTGGGACAGACCCCAAGGTGAGGGGCCTAGAGAGCCAGAAGCGAAGTTTTCCCTGGCAGAAGTTGGAACCGAGGTTCTTCAACTGAAACAGCAAATGGGTGAGATACGGGAGGTGCTCCTAGAACTCCTGCACAGAACCCCTCCAGCTCCACCAGCCCCTGGAGGGGCCCAGCCTCCCCCAGCGCCACCTGCGGCGGCCCAGGCACCCGGGGATGGAGTCCCCGCTCAGCCCCCTGCTGTACCTGGCCTGCCGGCTCCTGGACCGGCTCCCCCGGTGGGGGCTGGCCCGGTTGAGCCGCAGGAGCGACCCCGGGGCTGGAAACACCGGCACCTGAAGGCGAAGTTCGATGGGGATCCAGCAAAACTACCCTACTTCATGACTCAAGTGGTGAGTTACATGACCCAGTGGGAAGGGGAGTTCCAGTCTGAGGCTGAGAAAGTGCAGTATGTGTCCAACCAACTGGAGGGAGAGGCGGCTCAGTGGTTGGTGGGTCTGTATGATATGGGAGCCCCTGAACTGGGTAATTACCAAGAGTTCCTGATGGCTCTCAGGGCCCAGTTTGACGATCCCTTAAGAGGGAAGCGGGCTCGAAGCAAGCTTAGGAGCCTGAAGCAAGGCACGATGCCAGTGGCCGAGTACGCAGCTGAGTTCCGCCGCCTAGCCAGCCAAGTGCCGGAGTGGCCAGAGGAGGTCAAGGTGCAGTTTTTCCAGGAGGGCCTGAACCCTGACATTCTAGAGTGGGCCAAGTTCCAGGGAGACCCCGAAACCCTCATGGGGTGGATACGGCTAGCTGGGGAAGTGGAGTCGGTGAAGGCCAGCATCAAGATGTTGCGCCGCCAGGCCGGGACGGAGGGGAAGTCCGCTGGGGGTCCCGGGAAGAAGACCAAGTCGGCTCGCTCTGGGGGAGGCACCACCGGGGAATCCGAACGCGAGCGAAGGATGAGAAAGGGGCTGTGCCTGCATTGTGGGAGGAGCGGACACCGCATAGCGGAGTGCCCAGAGAGGAGCCCAAGGGAGCAACCCGCCGCCGCCAAGCCAGCGCGGAGCGAGGGGAGATCCGGGTCCGCCAAGACTCCCTCCAAACCCAAGACCAAGGCGACGGCCAGGGCCCTGGCAGCGGGCCAGGCGGCAGGGGAGTCCTCAGATGATCCCGAGGATAGTGGGTCCTACTCTTCCGACGCTGAGCCGGCGGGAAACGGGCCCAGCCCGCCCTACTGAGCGCCCGAGGGCGGGCTAATCCGGAAGGGCGCCCGGATGCCGTGGTGAGTGGAGTGAAGGGCCCGTTCTTTATCAAAGCGCGAGTGGGGGTTGGAGGGGAGGGCCCCACCCGCAAAGTTATGTTAATGATTGACTCTGGTTGTACCCAAGTACTTATGCATCCCTCCTTAGTCCGTGAACTGAACGTTGATACTGTCAAGCTGGACAAGCCTGTGTGGCTGTCTCAGATGGATGGGGGGATGATGAAGGGGGGCCCCGCCCGGCGCATAACTGGCCCCATGCACATGAGGATGGGCAACCACCAGGAGGAACTGCAGTTTGTGATTGCTCCAGGTTTAGTCCCCGCGGCAGTTGTGGGTCTGAACTGGCTAAAGTACCACAACCCTACCATAGACTGGATAAAAGAAACACTGACTTTTACAGACCCATTGTGTATCAAGGAGCACGGGGCTGGGGGTGGATCCCCAGGGGAGGGGGGCCCCCTGGTGGATGAGCCGCAGAATTTCACAACTGCCTTAGTAAAAGGGGAGCTGAAAGGGCTGCCAGTGGAGTACAAGGCGTGGCAATATGTGTTTGAGGAGAGGGAATGTGACATTTTGCCACCCCACCGGGCTTTTGACTGTGCCATTGAGATACTCTCGGAGTCCAGCCTACCCAAACCTCGCATTTATTCCATGACACCAGCTGAAATGGAGGCGCTCCGAGAGTTCATAGATAAAAACTTAGCCCGAGGGTTCATTAGGCCCTCAACCTCGCCTGTGGGGGCCCCGGTGATGTTTAGGCGCAAGGCTGATGGCGGGCTTCGTTTGATTCAGGATTACAGAGGGCTAAACGCGATTAGTGTCTCCAACCAGTACCCCCTGCCCTTGATGAAGGACATATTAGCCCATCTCTCCAAAGGGAAGATTTTCACGAAGCTGGATCTGCGAGAGGCCTACTACAGAGTACGGATTCGGGAGGGGGATGAGTGGAAGACTGCATTTAATTGCCCCCTAGGGGCTTTTGAGTTCCTCGTCATGCCTTTCGGCCTCAAAGGGGCCCCTGGCATTTTTCAGAACTTAATTAATGATGTTTTACGTGAATTTCTGTACAAAGGGGTGTTGGTATACCTTGATGATGTGTTGATTTATTCTGAGGACTACACGTCCCATGTGAAACTGGTGAAAAAGGTGCTTGCCAGGTTGGGGGAAAATCATCTGTATGCGAAAATGTCCAAGTGTGAGTTCCACCAAAGCCGTCTGGATTATTTAGGGTACCGCATCTCAAACAAAGGGATTGAAATGGACCCAGAAAAGGTTAAGGGGGTCTTGGCATGGGAAGCCCCTAGAACCAGGAAACAGTTGCAGAGCTTCCTGGGGTTTGCTAATTTTTATCGGTCCTTCATCCCTGACTTTGCGTCGGTAGCCCTTCCCCTGACTGATTTGTTAAAAACCAAAGAAGGGAAAGACAAAGGTTCCAAGCATGGTAAAGGGAACAAACCTCCCCAAAAAATTGTGTGGTCACCACAGTGCCAACAAGCATTTGACAAATTGAAATCCCTTTTCACTTCTGAGCCTATTCTCAAACACCCCGACCCCTCCCAACCCTTCGTGGTCCAAGTGGACGCATCTGATGTGGCTATGGGTGGTGTTCTGTTGCAAAAGGGGGAGGAAGGGGATTTGAGGCCATGTGCCTATTTATCCAGAAAGTTCAATGACACGGAACGAAATTGGCCGGTGTGGGAGAAAGAGGCAGGTGCCATCAAGTTGGCACTAGAGACGTGGCGCCACCTACTGGAGGGCTCACCCAAACCATTCGAAGTTTGGACTGATCATAAAAATTTGGAAGTATTGGCTACCCCTAGGCGTTTGAGCCCCAAGCAGGTCAGGTGGGCCAGTTTCTTTTACCGATTTAATTTCACCTTGAAATTTATCCCGGGGAAGAGGAATTTTCTGGCTGACGCTTTGTCCAGGCTACCACAGCACGAGAGTAAGCGCAAGGAGGTCATTGATACCGTTTTTTCTCCTTCCCACTTGGGGCTAGCTGTCCTCACTCGGAGCAAAGCCAAGGAACAGAAATCCACTGCTAGCCCTGCTCAGGTGCCGGGTCCTACAGAAATTGACGGTGATTCCCCCTTGGCACCTGGACCGGTGCCCCAGCCCTTGAACCCCGAACCACCTTCCCCCGATCCGGGGACCCGGGCAGTGTCCCCTACGGCGGATGGCTCTGCCACGCCCACTGTTTCTCAAGGGGAGAAAGGAGGGTGGCATTCTCAATTGGCCTCGGAACTGCCCCTGGACCAGTGGTTCCTGGCTCACCCCAATGAGGTGACTGTGAAGGATGGGGTGGCCTGGAAAGGGGATCGCCTGTATGTTCCTGAAGTCTTGAGAGCGGGTATTCTCAAACAGTGTCATGATGTCAAGAGTGCGGGACATTTTGGGTATCTCAAAACTTTACATTTGGCCCGGAGACAGTTTTGGTGGCCCCGTATGAGGAAAGAGGTGGAGGAATATGTGAAGGGGTGTACCACTTGTGCAGTGTCAAAAGGGGGGTCAGGGAAGCCCAAAGGTTTGCTCCACCCTCTACCTACCCCAAACAAGCCCTGGGAGGTCATTAGCATGGATTTTATTGTGGAATTACCAGAGAGTAGGAAAAAGACGGTTATTTGGGTGGTGACTGATTTGTTCTCAAAGCAAGCGCATTTTGTAGCCTGTAAGAAACTCCCCACGGCCTCCCAATTAGCCAAATTGTTCATTCAGCATATTTATCGGATTCATGGCATTCCGGCCAAGATTGTGTCGAATCGGGGGGCACAATTTACCTCGCAGTTTTGGAAGGCTTTCACAAACCTTCTGGGGGTGGAGCTAGGTCTCAGCAGCTCCCATCATCCCCAATCGGATGGACAATCGGAACGAACGAATCAGACTCTGGAACAATACCTAAGATGCTATGTGAATTTCCAACAATCTGATTGGGTTGACCTTCTACCTTTTGCTGAAGTGGCCTACAATAATGCCACTCACCAGAGCACTGGGCTCTCGCCGTTCAAGGTTGTGTCTGGGCATGATTTCGGTCCCCTCCCCTTGTTGGCGGGGTCCCCCAACTCTGACCCTGTTTCGGTCTCCCAGTGGAGTCAAAAGGTCAGGGATGCATGGCCTCATGTAATCTCGGCCTTGGACTTTGCCAAAGCACGCTACAAACATTATGCTGATCAGAAACGGGATCCTTCCCCCAAGTATGCAGTGGGAGATATGGTTTATTTGTCCACCAAATTCCTTAAGTGTCCCCAACCCTCTAAGAAGTTGGGAGCCAAATACATTGGGCCTTTTCGTGTTGTTAGGATGGTAAATCCTGTAGCTTTTGAACTGTCTTTGCCTAAGTTATACCGTCATGTACATCCTGTGTTTCATTCCAGCCTGCTCAAGCCCGTGAACCCTCCGGACAAACACCATCCGGTTCCAGAACCTGCTCCTCAGCCGATCCTGGTGGATCAGGAACAACATTTTGAAATTTCTGAGATTCTGGACTCTAGACTTCACCGGGGAGGGTTACAGTATTTGGTAAAGTGGAAACACCTGCCTTTGGGCCATGCGGAATGGGTTGCTTCTGAGCATGTCAATGCCAAACGCTTATTGCGAAAGTTTCATGCCCGCTTTCCCGATAAGCCGGGCTGAGAAAGGGGGAGGGTTGGTCTTCAGGGGGGCAGTATGTCAGGCTCATCCCTGAATTCTGGGCATTGGAGTGGAATTCATGGAGGCCCTGACATGTAGCTAGTATTTTCTCAGGATTTTGGAATGCCTGAGAAATGAGCCAGGCCTCCTGGTTGGCATGGTAACGCAAGTCCTACCAGGAACTCAAGGCCACGCTCCCCAGCTACTCTTGCTCCCCCGTGTCTGTTCTCACGCTTGATGCCTTATTATCTCTGGATAGTTTACATTTACTTCAGTAGCAGCTTTGGAACTGTTCCTTACGCAAGCTTCTCTTCTAATAAAGAGATTTATTGAAGAACCCTGAGTTTGTGTTCTGCGTACATCACACTTTCTTATAATGGTGTTTCATGTATAGTGCCTAGGTATATTAAGTAGTGTTTTTTTCACAAATGTGTCAGTGGTGGTACATGTACTGCTTAGAGATGACAAGTCTGGCCTGTTTCAAATTTGCATGAACAAACAGCGGGAGAGATATTCCTGCCACAAAACAGGCAGTTTCTGGAGTCTTTCAGCCATGACCCCTCTCCACTTCATCCTCTTTTACAGCCTATTTTTCTGCTTCTCAAAGAGCAGCCTTGGAACAAGTTGTTTCCTATTTTCATTGGCAAAGTGCTCCAGTTTTTAAGATTACTTTGAAAATCTCTCTCATTGGTGAGGCTTTGTGGCAGGATTACGTCATGCACAATGAAAGATAAAAAAGACAGTGGAGATTATCATAGGAACCTCTAACAATGTTCTTGTCCCATTATATTTAAAACCGTAAGTGTCCCAGCATAATAACCCTTTTTTATCACACATCGCTGTAATAAAGAGAAACAGCAGCCCCAGCATTATTGGAGCATAAACACTAGTGCTGTTTACTTCCGCATTCGCAGGGGCGCGTGATCTTGGCAGTTGTCACAAGAAGATGCAAGTATGCTTAAAAGTCAAAAAACACCAAAACTAACAAAGAAGACAAACACACAAGCACTGAAATACACTTTACAATTTGCAAGCAAAACAGAGAGGTTCGTAAAAAGAGCATCCCATGCCTAGTTTTCACATTCTCACCTGGACGTGTTCTGGCGGGGACTGCTCATTGAAGCTGTATTCACAAGAGCAAAATGGGCTGTGATTTCACACACAGGCAATACTGCAAAAAAAGCACAATTGGTGATCCATTGATGGCTTGGCCTGTGAACTAAAAAGAATGTCTTATTCATGGCAGTGGAACACTTGGAGAACGTGAGGAGTCGATGTCGTGGAATAGGGAAGGCCTTTTGTGGTATCTGGTTGTCATCATCACACCATATTTTCTCCGTCTGATAATCTGCCCACCTGAAATGATTGGAGGGATTTATATCTGCATTTGAAATAATCAGGGCTTTGTGAGTAATACTGACAGTTTTCTACCCAGATAGCAACAAGTATCTGTCACTGAAATCAACATAGCAATTATTTATTATATATGTGTGTAAACTATTCTACTCTTCAGGCACTTGTATGTGCACTTCTCATTTTCCTTTCCTTCTACTGGAGGGGATACACCCCCCCCCCACAAACAAGTCTTTCAGTACACTTTTATCACCCAGCTGGATTTTCTGTACTGAAATTCTAATTACCACAACTTTGCCTATCTAAACACTTTTTGTCAGATGTATTGCTTAGAGCTGTAGGCTATGCATGCAGTCTCAAACCTGCACTCAGCTGTATGCGTGCTGAGTAACCTTGGGTCAAACACAGTCTCTCAGGCTAGCCTACTTCATGCCATTGTCATGAGGATGAAGGTTGCTGGAGAGAGGGAAACAAACTCCTAGCAGGGGATGTGAAAATCTGGCAATTTTGTTTTTGTTGGATTTCTCAAAAACCTAACTGTATTCCCATCCCTTCAAAGTTCTATAGTGGATTATGAAACTCCTCCTTCCCCTTTTATCACACTGAAGTTCATGTGTATTCTAAGCTATACATTTTTAATGCATTTTTCTTAATGCATGCATTTCAACACCTTGTCTCCATTCACTAATGCATAAGCATTTTTCAAATATGGACAGGTTTAGTTGTGAGTATTTATTTGTGGGCAGTTCAATAAAGGAAAAAGAAAAGAAGCTAGAACTCACAATTTCCTCCCAATATGGAAAAGCCAAGAGATATTGCATGTGCTTTTGTTAACATGGTCACAGACCACAAATTGGGTATATTTGTTACACCCCCCCCCAAGTGAATTATAATCCCTAATGACAATCCCTAATTTCCATCCCTAATTTCTTCTAATAAATAAGTGTTGTCCAGCAGTACAATTTCTATCAGGACTGGTTGTTGTTATTAACTGCCTTCAAGGCAACTTCAACTCATGGTGACTGCATGAATAAAACACCTCCAAGACTCCCTGTCCTCAACAAACCTGCTCAGGTGCTGCAGGCTCAGGGCCATGGCCTCCTTGATTGAGTCTATCCATCTGATAGTCTTCCTCTCTTTCTACTGCCCTCCACCTTTCCTAGCATTATTGTCTTTTCTAGTGAGTCATGCCTTCTCATGATGTGATCAAAATAGGACAGCTTGATTTTGGTCATCTTGAGAGAACTTGCTTGACTTGTTTCAGAACCTATTTCTTTGTCTTTTTGACCTTCTGCGGTATCTGCTATACTCTTCTTCCACACCACATCTCAAATGAGTTGAATTTCTTTCTATCAGCTTTCCTCACTGTTGAACTCTCACACCTGTACATGGTGATGGGAAATACGATGGTTTGGACAATCCTAACATTAGTGTCCAGTTTTATATCTTTGCACTTTAGGATCTTGTCTATTTCTTTCATAGTTGTCCTTCCCAATATTTTCCGCTAAGTTTTACTAACAAAGAACTTTCGTTAGTAAAAAATATTGGAAGGGAAATGGAAGCAGTACAGAGGGAGGATGATGGGAGATCGGGAGAAGGAAGGAGGCCTGTGAAATGGAGTGCTGGCAGTGGAACAGCCCCGTTTCTTTCCCGATCTCCGCGGGGGTTATTTCCCCCGTGTAAAAATCTCCTTAGTCTTCTTCTGATTTCTTGATTGCAATCTCTGTTATGATCAATGATTAATCCAAAGTATGGGAAATCTGTCACTATTTCAATTTCCTCTTCATCTAGATTGAATTTATGTAAATCTACCATGGTCATTATTTTTGTTTTCATAGTGTGCCTGCCTTAGCACTTTCTTGTTTGACTTTCTTTAGTAATTGTTCCAAGTCTTTGTTTTCTTTTTTTAATAGTATGGTGTCATCTGCATATCTTAGATTGTTGATATTCCTTCCTCTGATTGTCCCACCTCCTTCCTAGGAGTCTAATATTGCTTTGCATATGATATTTTCTGCATACAACTTGGACAAAAAGGATGATAGAAGGCAGCCTTGTCTGACCCCTTTCCAGTTGTGAATCATTCTATTTCTCTGTATTTGGTTCTAACAGTAGTCTCCTGTCCTGAGTAGAAGTTACATATCAGGACAATCAAATGTAATGGTACGCCCATTTCTTTAAGAGCAATCTATAGCTTTTTGTGATCTATGCAGTCAAAGGTTTTGCTCTAGTCTATAAAGCACATGCTGATTTTCTTTTGGAACTCACTGGTGTGCTCCATGATCCAGCTTATGTTTGCAATGTGATCCCTAGTGCCTTTTCCTTTCCAGAACCCAGCTTACATCTCTAGAATTTCTCAGTCCATATATGGTAGGAGTCTTTGCTGCAGAACTTTGGGCATAATTTTGCTTGCATGGGAAATTAATGTAATGGTCCTGTAGTTACTGCAATTTTTTGTGTCTTCTTTTTTGGGGATGGGAATATAGACTGTACATTCAGGACTGTTCAGTGAGTAATATTTTTGCCTTATCATAACATTGTTAATTAAAAAAAAAATCCAGTAAAGATGTGGTGCAATCTTATTTGAAGTATTTGGGAGACCAATAATGCTAGACTTCATTGGCCACCATTGTTGATCTCATAGCCTTTATTGAACTCATAGCAGCAGTGCTGGAACCTCCCAGGATTAGGCATGGGAGCAACAAATTAGACATGAGATAGGCAAGCTTTGAAGGAGATTGCAATTTCAGTTGAGTTCCCTCTCTCAGTAATGCCCACTGGGGCCAAGCAGGGATTTTTTCTTCTTCAGATCCTTGGACCTGTCATAGGGAGAGGCAGTAGAATGGTATGATGTACTTACTGTGGGATGTTCTTGGTGCTTGGGGTTTTTTCACATTTAGAGTCTGCCTGCTCATCTCATTGCCAAGAAGGGAGAAGTTTTGTCCCAGTTTAGAGTGGCTAGTAACACTGGTCCAATCTGTGAATCATTATTTGAAGCTATTTGTTCTGCAAGTACCTACCTCTTTGAAACATTTAGCAGCTCCATACTGTGGGTTTAATTGCTTGTAAGTGATAATCACAAATTTCATTCTTGTGACTATTCATTCGGAGACACAAGACTGTTGCCCACACAGATTCCTGATGCTCAGGTTCTACACAATGAATATTTACTTGCACATTAAAATGCATGGAAGGGAAGGAAATGCTCCTTTCTCTGAGCAAAATATTTTCTGACTGTGTCTTGCTTTTGCCTCTACTGAGCCGTACTGCTGCTTCACTGAAAAGAAAATCAGCAGAGGAACTTAATATCAGAAAAGTGATTTTTTAAAAAAAGTGTGGTAGAGTCTCCCTCTTTGGAGGTTTTTAAATAGAGTCTGGATGGCCATTTGTCGGGAATGATTTGATTGTGTATTCCTGCATGGCAGGGGGTTGGACTGGATGGCCCTTGAGGTCTCTCCCAACTCTATGATTCTATGATTCTATGTTCTGGGAATATGCAGCTTCCTTGTTAGGAGCATATCTTTTGAATGGGGCCAAGAAGGAGATGGCAGATACTGGTGAGACTGTAGGCTGTAAATTTCATCCCTTTGGCCATGGGATTCAGCTTATGTTTCAGGATGCTTTTGAAAGTGCTCCCTCCCTTAAGCATAAGTAACAAACAATTAATGAAGCCTGGGCCCACAGTCCAGATTCTGGGTAACAGGAAAGCCCAACAGGTCAGCCCTCCCTCTGTTTTGTAATGCTGTCTTCTGTTATGAGGCAGCAGTCAGGCTTCATTTTGACACTATTCTACTCAGCAGTCTGTGTGTATTTTGAGCAACAGTTGTACCCTATTGCAGCTTCTCAATGACATCAAAATAAGGTAGCCATTTGAGGGAGTACTTTTTGTCCCCATTTTAAGGGAAAGATTTACAAATGTCTCCCATTTGGCCTGTTTGAGTACCCAACATACAGGGCTTAGAAGAAATAAGCTACACAAAATCTAGTTACTTGTACTGAGTCACTTTTTTTCTGGTAAGCAGGGTACCTGTATCAAAAGTAACAAAAAAATTGGTGGGGATGAAGTTGCTATACAGATATAAGGACACTTTTTAAAAATTATCCTTTTAAAGCATTTTAGGATTTTTTTAAAAGCAAACTTAAAATTTACAAAATTTGGACTTGACTAGAATTTTTCAGGTTTTAAGCCATTCGTTTAAAGTGTCCCCCCTCAAAAAATATGGAAAGCAATAAAAAGTAATGAATTAAGACAATGAACAATGCATTGGGTTACTTTCCCTACTCTGTAAGGAGTAACATGATAGATTTTCCATGTTTTTTTTCCCCAGGCTGTGAAGCTGTGTTCTGGAAGAGTTTCTTCCTGACGTTTCCCCTGCATCTGTGGCTGGCATCTTCAGAAAATGGTTGGGTAGGAGTGTGTGTGGAGTTTATATACTGTGAGCCCCTGTTGGAGAGGTTATATAAATTTGTGTATTTGACTGGGTAGTTCGTGGGAGAAGATATGCAAGGAGGATTAGTGTCTGTTTGGCTAATGGTTGGTTAATGGTCCATTATCTGCTGGAAATCCCCCTGTCCCTGGGTGGAGTTCATTTGCAAGTGTTGAGTTCTGATTTTAGTGTTCTTCAGGACTGGCAGCCAGATTTTGTTTACTTTTAGGGTTTCTTCTTTCCTGTTGAAGTTGTCCAGGTGTTTGTGGATGTCAATAGCTTCTCTGTGCATTCTGACATGATAGTTGTTGGCCTGGTCCAGAATTTTGGTTTTTTCAAATAACATTTTGTGTCCAGGTTGGTTTATGACATGTTCTGCTACTGCTGATTTTTCTGGCTGGCCCAGTCTACAGTGTCTGTCATGTTCCTTGCTTCTTGTTTGTACACTGTGTTTATTGGTCCCTATGTAATCTTGTCTACATCTGCATGGTATGCAGGAAACTCCTGCAGCTGTGAGAGGGTCTCTTTTGTCCTTCACTGAGTTTAGCATTTCTTGGATTTTCTTGGTTGGTCTGTAGATCGTTTGGAGGTTGTGTTTCCTCATCAGTTTCCCTATTCTATCTGTGGCTCCTTTGATGTATGGTAAAAATACCTTCCCTTGGGTGGCTGTTTTCTTCATTTCTGTGTTTTTTTTCTGGGTCTGGCTGCTCTTGTGATGATGTCTGATCTGGAGTAACCATTATCCTGTAGGGCCCAGTTTAGGTGCTTCAATTCATCCTCCAGGGAGTGGGGTTCGTAGATCCTTTTTGCGGTCTACCAATGTTTTTATTGTGCTTCTTTTTTGTCCTGGGTGATGATTGGAGTTCTTGTGTAGGTACTTGTCCATGTGTATGGGTTTTATGTATACCTTGTGGCCTAATTGTTGGTTTGGTTTGGAGATGACTAGGACATCCAAGAATGGCAGTGGTCCTTCTTTTTCTTTTTCCATTGTGAATTGGATGTTTGGGTGGATGCTGTTCAGGTCGTTCAGAAATGAGACCAGATCTTCTTCATCATCTCATTTCTGAACCGCCTGAACAGCATCCACCCAAACATCCAATTCACAATGGAAAAAGAAAAGGAAGGACCACTGCCATTCTTGGATGTCCTAGTCATCTCCAAACCAAACCAACAATTAGGCCACAAGGTATACATAAAACCCATACACACGGACAAGTACCTACACAAGAACTCCAATCATCACCCAGGACAAAAAAGAAGCACAATAAAAACATTGGTAGACCGCAAAAAGGATCTACGAACCCCACTCCCTGGAGGATGAATTGAAGCACCTAAACTGGGCCCTACAGGATAATGGTTACTCCAGATCAGACATCATCACAAGAGCAGCCAGACCCAGAAAAAAACCACAGGACTAGGACACTGGAGCAATGGACTCAAACTGCAGGAAAAGAAATTCCACCTAAACAGTAGGAAGAATTTCCTGAAAGTAAGAGCTGTTCAGCAGTGGAATACAGTGCCTTGTAGTGTCGTGGAGTCTCATTCTTTGGAGGTTTTAAACAGAGGCTGGATGGCCATCTGTCAGGAATGCTTTGATTGTTTATTCATGTATGGCAGGGGTTGGACTAGATGGCCCTTGTGGTCTCTTCCAACTCTATGATTCTAGGTGCCTTCCTCAAGGAGCCTACCACTGAAAGACAGCCTTGTGGGTGACTGGGGAGGGAGCACAGAGAATGAGGAGGGAAACAGTTTTTTATTTCTTCCTTTTGAGAGTTGCACACTCATCTCTTTGCAAGTGCTTTGAAATAACTGGGGTATTTCAATCCATGTTTTCCAAATATCAGGGTTCTTACTTACCTGTGATTCCTTGTAACAGCTGTGACTCAGTGAATAAATTAGAGCCAAACTAGACATGACATCTGTCATGATTTGGTGTTAAGGAGCTGATTTTTTAATAGTAGCCACAGTGGGGCCTGAGCCAGACTGGGGTCCTGTGCCTGCCTCCCCCCCACACACCATGGTGGTAGTGGGCTTTAACCTTTTGCTCTCACTACAGCCCTGGTGGTGCAGTGGTTAAATGCCAGTACTGCAACCACAACATTGCAAATTCAATCCCAAGGGCTCCAAGGTTCACTCAGCCTTCCATCCTTTCATAGGTCGGTAAAATGAGTACCTGGCTTGTGGGGACAATTAGCTAACACACATTGGAAACCACTTAGTGTGGTGTAGATGTGTAAAGTGCTGTTGCTTAACAATTTGTAAGCTACCTTGAGAGCCTTTGTGGCTGAAGAGTGGGGTATAAATACCCAAATAAAATAACAAATAAATAAGTAAAACCTGGCCTGTCCCCTATCCCGCCCTGTCCCTGCTATTCACAATCTTAGGGAAGTTTCAATCGGCACCAGTGGAACCCTTTCTTCTATCTCAAATAACAGCCATAGGAAGAAAGGCAGCTCTGAGACTGTGAGTGCATCCAGATTGATTAAAAAATCCCAGATTTTGTTCCTGTTCTTTCTGATTTTATACTCGGTTAAAATAAACGAACCTGGAAAGCTGGTATATAAAGTCTCTGATTGTACTGGGAGCTAACAGAAAATATTCTGGGATAAACAAAACAGGTATGGATCACCAAGATAGAAATGGAAAGAACAGGAGTGAAATCTGGCCCTTTCGTTCCAGTGCCCATTTGTGCCCACAATGCATTCACAAGATCGGTGAGGGGAAAATTACCTGAGTTTGTAGTTCACATGGAGCATGTACCCACCCCAAGAATAGATGGTGGCTGCAAGTGAATTGCCAGCAGAAAATCTCCCTTCCTCTGAACACACACACACGTGCACACACATGGACACATGCACACACAGATGGAGGAGGCTTGGAGAGGGAGAGGGGGAAACACACACATGCATACACACAGAGAGAGATGGAGGAGGCTTGAGAGCTCTGGGTGCATTAAGGATTATATTGTGAGAGGAGAAAGGGAGGGAATGGACAGGGAGGGAGAGGTGGAGACACATACACCAACATGCAAACTCATCTGCCAGCAGCTCATTCCTTGTGTGTGTGTGGGGGCATTCAAACCCCCGGCTCGAGTGAGTTGATTCCCCCAAAACCTTCCCCCACATTTTTTTTTAATAAGACTAGATGTGGAAGAGCAATTTTCCATTGACAGAAATGCTTGAACGCTTGTGCCAGCAAAACAACAATGGCGCCCCCTGCATCGCAAGCCCTGCCTTGCAATCCTGCCCCCTCTGAGGTCTGACCAATCAGCTTTCAGCTCTATGAACTATGCTCTGCTGTATCCCTTTTTGCAAATTGGTTGTACAGATGACCTATTGTGTACATTTTCATGCACTTTTTCAAAAAGATTGCAAAAAACAGTGAAAGCAGTTACCATGGACTATGTGGAGTTTTAAGTCCCCCTCCTTCTGAATAGGGTGAATGTGGGCCATTGTCCATGAGGACCAATGGCATTCTTAGCAAATTCTTTGAGGATTTTTTTCATCATGGAGGCAACACCTGGGTCTTTCTGGTCTTTTAAATCAGTTTGGATGCTCCCTCAGAGAGAAAGACTTAAAGCCCTTTATCCCCTCAGAGCATGGTTTCGGTGCCAAAGTTTGTGTCAGGCTTCTTGTCGGGTTAGGAGTTGAGTCAGTGAGGTCTAAATGTCTTCAAAAAGGACTGGCTCTGCTGTTAAGCAGAATTAGGCAGCCAAATTTGGGTAATGACAGGACAACAAATGGTTAGTTACATAGTTTATTAAAACTGTGTTTATGTGGTCAGGAGCAGGGATAGATGTGCCTGTGAGATTCTGCTTCATAAATAATTTGACTGGCCTTGGTTACTGTTCATCTGTGATGGTGAACATTTGGAGACTTCTAGATTTTTTTTAAAACTCCAACTTCTGTAATCCCTTTCTATTAGATGTGATGGGTGGGTCTGATTGGGACTGTAGGACAATATGCACAGAAGGCGTGATGCCATGTGCTGCTCTGCCTTAGGCAGCAAAAAGTCTTGGGCAAGCCTTGCCTTGTTGTAGATGCATATAATATAAACAGAACTGCTGTCATGCCCCGTCAGCCTCATGAGGGTAGAGAGTCAGAGGAGGAAGAGGACATGGCAGGGAATGGCCCTAGGGACCCTGGCACAGGTTTATCTACACCTGTGCCAGCAGGGAACCCCGCCAACCTGGAGGCTCGAGTGAAGAAAGAGCCTGGTGGGTTGGCATCAGTCCCAGCAGAGAGTCCTGCCCACTCAGATAAGGATGAGAAGAAGAGAGGGAGTTACCTCCACCATTGTATACCCAGCAGCGAGCTCAAAAGGAAGCTCAAAGGAAGTCTCTGAGACTTTATGAGAAAAACCTGCTCATTAAGAAACAACTGAGAAAGCCTTAATTGCTTTATATAGGCTGGGAGAGACAATGCAGGCTTTGTCAGAAATCAACTGATCTTCCTGGTGAAAGCTTCCTGCTGACTTTCGGTGCCTGGAATTCCAGTTATCTTGACTTCTGTTACCTTGACTCATGCTTAGACCTTGGACTGTCCCTGACTACTCTGCTACCTGCTCCTATTGACCCATGGGCTGCTTTGGACCCATGCTGCCTGATTGTCGTAAGCCTCTGACCCTTTGGACTGTGTTACTGGACTAAATCTTTGACTGTGTTTGCATTCCTGTGACTAATTAACAGTTGGCTCCCTTCCCAGACTAGTGCTGTTTATACTTTACTGGTAGCTAGTTGGTTTTTGGACAAATGTGGGAGGAAACTTTGGAGATTACTTGGGTGACCATGGCATTGATTGGCACTCATTGAGCAGCCTTCTTGTTCCCCTGTGAAAAATATTTTGAAGATTCTTAAACCTTTTCTCAGTTTTATCAGCTCTCTATTTTTATTTTTACTTTTGTGTGGCAACGTTTGGAGTTCAGGAATATTTGTTTGTGGGCCTGCCTGGGTGGTATCCACTAGAAAGAGGTTCAGCAATCCACTTAAACATGAGTGTGTTTTCATCAGATCTTGAAGGAAGGATTTTAGAACTCAAGGCTTGTTAAGCTGATCAAGAAATGCATCCCTAAATCCCTTTGCATCTTGCTGATAATTTGCCCTGAAGGATCACCTTGTAAAAACAGCTTCTTCGGGGAGGAAATGAAAGGCCAAAGCTCTTGATTGTCTTTGCTTCACTGATAAGTTGCAAAACAAATTAAAATCAGGAGGGAAGAAAGGGAAGGTTTATTACACACTCCACAGAATGCATAGTCATGTTCTTTTAACAAACTGTGGTATTGGGTCAGCTAAAATGCAGATACAAGAGGGCTATGGTAAGAGATATCAGGGACTGTTGTATTTCCTATATGGCTCTTTTCCCAACACCCCACTAACCAGAAAGGCTAGTTCAAGTGAAGAACTTTAATTTTCTTCATACTTATATTGCTTACTATTCCCTGGTTAAGCAGTGGAGGGATTTGGCCTGTTTTCCTTGTTACGTTTGCAACAATCTGCCTCTGGGAGTGAATTAATGAGATTGTTGGAAGTTGCAGTGAAACAGTAGTGCCATTAGTTTAGCAGCTCTATGAAAATGTTTGTTGGCATCAATATGAAAGGGTAGCTCTGAAACTTTTTATATCTGTTGCTTTTTTAGGGGGGTCAGCTCTGAACACGCTTCCTGCATGGTAGGTTCATTCTATTATCAGTGACAAAAAATATCTAGATTAAATGGCACTTCGTATTTCACAGGATCAAAGGAAATGTCAGTGCCTGTTTAGGGGGCAAAGCAGGATGCTCTCTGCTTTGGATGTTCTAATTAATAGAGTAGCCTTGCTCCAACATAGGGGGCCCAGTAGTCAAGTAGTCCAGATGCAGTAAGTAGTCCAGTTAGAGAGGCTGTGACTTCTGCTGTCAACTTCCAGTCCAATCCCTTGGCAGAATTCTGACATCAGTGCATATCAAAGAAAAGAAGAAGAAGACATAATCCTTCATGCAAGACAAAAAAAACCTGGAAAATTTTAAAATCAACAATTAAAATGTGTTTAAAACTAATGCACCTGATGATGGACTGTAAATCCATGAAAGCTTAATGCAGAATAAAGCCTAGATCATTTTCAAAGTGCCACAACACTCTTTGTTGCTTTAAACCTGAAGTAAACCTAAGCAAGTAAACCTGAAGTAGACCTAAACAAGTAAACCCAAGCAAAAATAGTCTGTAGTCCATAGAAATCTCAGCTTCAGTACAACTGCCGTGGGGTCTGTACCCTCCACATGGGAAGGGGTACATCACATGCTCCCACCTCCATGGAACCTCTCAAACATCTCCAGAACCTCTCGAGTAGGAAGAATGGACTTTACTGAAGTCCAGCAAGTCCTCTGCCAAGTAAAAATACTGCAGCAGGTCCCAGTAAGACCTGTCCCGGTAGTAGGGCTTGTCCTCAGTCCCCTCTCAGTCTCTCTTTGGATTCCCAACTTGCTCTTGAAGATCCTCCAGACAGGCAGCTAAGAAAAGCCTCATTCCACTGGGTACTCACAGCTTTCCTTGAGGCTCTTCATCCCCCCAGGGCTCAGGGCTCAAGGAGCCTCCTGCAAGCCCTCTCCACTGGTACTTTAAGGTATACCCCCCCCCGCTGCAGTGCTTTATTTCTGGGGTCCCATATGTTTATCTCAGGTCAATGTAACCTAACCTATTCACAGTACAGGATATTCAGATTATTACATAATTTGTCACCAATAATTTAGTTTTTAAAACTGTACTATAGGCACTAATGTAATATCGGTGTAGATTTCCTCAGCCAAACAGAATACAAACATAGTACAAAACACTCTAATGCAATGCTCTACTAATATTTAAAGTAGATAATTTCTATTAAACAAATCTCTAAAGACTAGCCCATTCACACTAAATCAAAATTACAAAACACTAGTTTCAGTATGCAGAATTATGAAGTCAGGAAAAGAAAGAGCTGAGTCCAATTTATTATATTTAATGCATTTTGGCCTTTCTTACTTTTACAATCTTATGTTGTAAATTGTTTGAAATACAAAGTATAGCCAGAATTGTTTTTTTTAAAAAATTATTTTAACCAGTTTACATAAAATTTGCATCAAATAATTTAAAAATGCAACATTTATAAAATGGACTTTTCTTTTCTAGCTTTGCTGAATTTTTTTTTAAAATCATCACTTAAATCTTAACTTTTCTTGCTTTTTGAGCAGCAAACACCTTCACTAACTTCTCAATATCTAAGGAATGTACTATCTGCCTTTCAACAGTTATTACAGAAAGGCCTCTTAGTCCAGGTCCTCCCTGGCTTTTGACTGGCCAGTTTGAATGTCCCTCTCACTTTCCCAGCTCTCATTGAAATATATTTGTGTAGGAATTCCTCTTTTGTCTTTTAGTCTCTGGCAAAAAGTCCAGAATATTGTTCCACTATTATTCCACTTTAACTGCTAAGGCTTCCTCCTGTGTAAACCTGGGATTTTTTCAGTTTAGGGAGGGGCCTCCTCAGCCAGATTGCTTTTAGGCCTCACTAAACTACAAACCCAAGAATTCCACAAGAGGCAGACATAGCAGTTAAAGTGGAATAATAGCACTATAACAGCGTAGGGTGCGGCTATACGATAAAAATAAAATCCGTATGGGGGGCAAAAAATACGAACAGCCTGTCATTCGTATGCATACGAACCGGCTATACAATTTTTTAAACCCCCTAAACTCCGTATGACTCCCTCTTCCCGAAACTGGCTGGAGCGAGCAAGCCAAGCAGCAGTTTTAAATCTCCCGCTGCTTTTTTTTTAAAAAAAGGTTCCTGGTTTGCGGACAGTCGGTTTTCCGTATTTACAATATAAAATAAAAATAAATAAACATATAAATTCACGGACTTACCGGACGCTCGCTAGCCGAGAAACCAACATGGCGGCCGCTCCCAATTTCCCTCCGTGCTAGCCCCGCCCCTCTACTCGGCCAGCCAATCAGATTACACAGCCTGTTCGTATGTGTGCAAACGGACCGTACAGACCCGTCGGCCATCCGAACGGTGTACGGATTTCTCTTCGCGATCCGCTTTCCCTCCCGAACGCCGTGTGTGCGTATTTCAGGGTGGAAAACCGCCCCCCCTCTTTTGCATTCATGTGCATCCGAACGGCCGTTTGTACGGAAGTGCGAACTTTCGCATGCCGTACGTATTATTTAAATCGTGTAGACGGGACCATAGTGTGATAAAAGCCTTATAACTATGAAGTCCTTCAGGTACCTGCCAGTTGCTTTGGTGAGTTAATTAGGTTTTAGTTAGCTAATATGATACTTCATTTTATTTGAAAAACAATTAATCATTTTTGAATATTTCTCTGCTTAGTTCTTGAACAAATATACGCAGTTATAAACTGGAAATGATTTAGTTCTCTTGTCTAGCTTGAAGATTGGCCTTATTCACCCCACCCAACTTAAACAATCATGTTGTGCTTCCCACTGAATTTCTGATTATTCAAGCCTTATCAGTGCTCCATTTATCTTTTTTGTTTTCTACCTCCTAGTCTCAGAAAACCTCACTGATTACAACAAGTGCTGTGTGTACCAAAATGAGCTCTCCAACTGTCACAGTTTTCTTCCTTTACAGAAGAGGCTTCCAATTTTCTGCCTGATCCTCATGAGTTAGAACAAGAGCAAGAGAACAAGAACACACACACACACGCACACACACACTTTTGCATGAACAACCCCCCCTCCCACATTTCAGTTTACCCTTTAGGGAAAAACATCCAGGTATGATTTAGGTGATGACATCTTTTTCTGTATAGGAAGAATAGTGGGTTCTGAGTATGTTTGTGTAATTAGAAAAACTGTGAGCGAAAATTGTTAATCACCCCTCCTGCAGTATTGTGGTTCCAATTTCAATCAGGTCCTTCCCTACCCTGGCTGTTCTTGTTGTGTGCCTTTAAGTCATTTCCGACTTATGATGACCCTAAATCAAACCTATCATGGGGTTTTCTGAGACTGTGAGTGTGTGACTTACCCAAGGTCACCTAGTGGGTTTTCATGGCTGAGCAGGAATTCAAACCCTGATCGCCAGAGTCATATCCAACACTCAAACCACTACGCCACGCTGGCTCCTTACCCTGGCTGTTAATAAGACTTAAAAAACAACTAAAGCTAGAATATAATGTTCACAGACATCCCAATGTCACATCTAAGTTGGCCCCAAGTATCAAGAGTTTAATTGATTATATTTAAAATGCTACACACAAACATTGGCTTGCAGTCTTAAGGTAAGTTTGTATTCACATCAAGATTAGTTGACCAGAAAGCATGCCATCTAGACACTTCATTGAATTATTTTTTTTAACCATAAAGCAATTTTCACTGATTTGAGGGAGCCATTCGCTGCCTACATACCTTCTGCTATAACTAAGCTTCATCTTCCCCACCTAGCCCATGCAGACTGTCACATTGCTTCCTTGACCTACACCAACCAGAAGGAGTCATCACTTTGCCAGTTGACATGGAATGGCTGCATCAGCCCTCCTGCTTTTGTTTCACTTAGGTCTTCTCTGGGCCAGCCCTTGAGAGATGGAAAGATTAGATCTTTGTCAGGGCTCCAAGACTGGCAAAGGGACCCGTTCTCATGTGCAACATCAAGAAAAGAGTTGTTAACTCAGGCACAGACCAGTCCGTGAGATTTCAGGGCTGAAGCCTGAAACTGGACTAATCCTTGTGATGCCATCACAGTAGATCCTTGTGATGTCATAGGGACAGGACAGCAAACAGAAATGATTTCTGGGTCAGCTGATTGGAAACATGGAAATGAGACAATCCTGCCTTGGTTTAAGACAGCAAGTGCCCAATTTGAGGAGACATAGGAAGAGCAGCCAAGGGACTGACAACAGCTAGTCTGGGGTAGAGCAGAAAGAATCATGAGGCACCAGCAGTTAAAGGGGCAGGCACAGAGAGATTTCTCCAGAGGCTCTTTGAGATTAAACAACAAAAAAAGCAGTCCTACTGGTTTTAGGAGCAGGTAAGGAGCCAATAAGATCTGTAAATGGTGCCCTTGGGAATGATTTGACTTCTTGGATCATGGTCTGCAGGTTCATGAAAATGGACTTTTGGCAGAGAATGGGTTGCACTTCACAGCAGTTGGCAGGAATGTTTTTGGTAAGAGTTTCCAAGTGATCAGGAGGGCTTTAAGCTGAATTACATGTGAGAAGCAGACAGTATTCTTGAGGGAAGGGCTTCATATGTTACAGCCTAACTGTTATAGGGAGAACTAGCTGAATAGTACAAGAACCCAACAGTGAGAGGAAAAAAACTCCCCAAACCTTAAATAAGTAGCTAAGGAGAATGGCCCATGGTCTTAGTTGTTCCTACACGAATGCACAGAGCATGGGTAATAAACAAGAGGTACTTGAACTCTTAACACAGCAAAGCAAATATGATATAATAGGCATCACTGAAACCTGGTGCAATGAATCTTATGATGGAAATGTAGTAATAGAGGGCTATTTCAGACAAATAGACCAATCAGGAAAGGAAGAGTAGCAGCATTATATGTCCAGGATGTTTACACTTGTGAAGAGATCCATGACTTAAATCCTGGAAGCTGGGCGGAGAGCATCTGGGTAAACATTAAGAGGGGAAGAAACAACACAAATGCCATTGTGAAGGTCTACTACAGACCCCCAAGCCAGACTGAGGACTTGAATGATGCCTCCCTGAAACATATGACCAGACATTCAGAAAGGAGAGATGTAGTAGTAATGGGAGATTTCAACTATCCTGATATTTGTTGTAAGCCAAACTCTGTCAAGCATTTAAGGTTCAACAAATTCCTTACTTGCCTTGCAGACAATTTCATTGTCCAGAAGGTAGAAGAGGCAACAAGGGAATCAGCTATTTTAGATCTGATTCTAGCCAACAGTGATGATTTGGTTAATGGGGTGGAAGTGGTGGAATCCTTAGGTGGGAGTGACCATATTCTCCTGGAGTTTGTTACACGGTAGAAAGCAGAAGCCAAGCATAGTCAGAGAAAGAAGCATTTTTAATGGTCAGGGAGGCAGCAAAATATACCCATTGATTACAGCACATTCTACTATTCCTGATAGGATTTGCGTCTCATGCAATGTTACTGATATGATGCATGGCATATGGGGTTTTTCCAGACCCTATGCCACTTCTGGGGTTTATAGAAGGGTTACTGTCAGCCCTTGGTAGCGTTGCCAGGTTTTCAAAATAGTAATAAGGGACAGTTGAAATTTGTGACACGCAGGGTTGACACTCAGGAAGTAGCTATTAACAAGTTTGTGTTCTACCTAAATATCAAATGGAAGTACAGGTTGTTCTCCGTACCTGCGGGTGAGACATTCCTAGACTCAATGTTTATAAGTGAAACCATGGATAATAGCAAGCTCTATTAAAATAAAGGACTTCATGTATAAATATACTATAGAGTTGCATTGGAGGACCTAGTGATTTCTAGAGAGGATGCTTTTCTAGGCATTTTCCAGCACAACTCTATAGTATGTGTCTCTTTTTTCAGCTGTGAATAACTGAAACCTGTATTGACTTCATTTACTTATGTGTTTCTCTGTAAAATTAACATATTGTCCACATTCAAATATCACGTGGTGTGCACATTTCTGTCTTGATAAAGGGCCCGCACCCCAAAATGCGGCATTTTTTGGCATCTTGTCCAGGAAAATATTTCCAGCCCTAAAACAGGGAACATCCCTACATAATGGGGGACACCTCACCACCCTGACCCCTGGAGAGTCCTTGTGCATGCCCCTGCCCTGCACCACAGCTGTTCAGGCTTAGATAAGAACCAGGCTCACAAATCACAATGCTGACACCCCCCTTCCTGCCTTGTTCTAAATGGCACAATGGAGCTGAGTACCTGAACCCACAGTCTCTTTCCTCATTTCCTTCCTCTTGCTCCTGGCATTTTGGTACACTAACTTTGCAGAAGTGCAACACACATACCAACACCTTGGCGCTGAGTTAGGGAACTCTTGTGCTACTTGGAAACAGTTTGAAATGGGTGCCCAGGCTTTAAAGCCATTTCAGAAGCAAAAATCAAACTTCTTTCACGTTCAATGTCGCTTACTCTAACTGGAGATTGAGACTTTAGCTGGCATCCCGAGACCGGGGAATCTTACCCAGATAGTGAGAAGAAGCTTGAAAGAATTCTGAGTTTGCACACTTCTTACCTTCTTGTTTATGGGTCCAAGGGCTGAGGATGCCATTGACCCTACCCAGTGTGGCTAATGGTAAAGGATGATAGGAATTGCAAGTTCCCCATCCCTAAACAAGAACAATGCACTATGTTGATTGTAGCTTAAGTAACAGTTAACATAGTTAATTCTACAGCAAATGTACAGCTTTCTCCTTACAGCTGCTCTTTTTAGTTTTTAAAAACAGGCATGCTAAATGCAATTGCAGAATATCACTTAGAATGTGTGGAAACCTCTCTGTTCAACCGTTCTAGGGCATATCCTGAATTAGGAAAGGAAATACTCAACTATTTTGCCCTTGCATGAGAGAACAAATAATTAAAATAGCTTTCTCCCCACTGCAAGAGAAAATGAATATTCCTCAGCAGTGTTCGCCCCATGTTTCTCTGTCCCAAAGTGTTGTACAGGAATTATTCTGCACAGAAAATCACATTTTTTTTTTTGGTACAAAAACTGTTTCCTGTCCAGAAAACCCATCTTCTGAGGAGAAAAGAGGGGGAGGAGGTTGCACCAAAGCTCAGATTTTGTTCTTCAGAGTAATTCCTGTGCATTTCAGGACACTGAATACCAGGAGAAAATAGCATAAAATTCTCAGTGATTTTCCCAACTTTTGGGAACCCCATATTTTTGACCTGGAAACAAACAATTGTGAATATTCTTTCCACCCCTGTTCTGAACAATGGATTTCATTTTACAGGAACACCTCAATTAACAAAGCCTCTAACAAAGAGACCCCATAGTTTTTTGATGCCCAGCCATCACCTTTTCTTCTTCATCTCTCTATAGCTGGAACATTATCTTATCACCATTGGCATTTGGAGGTGAAGAAAGGGCAGAAAGAAAGGGCTTCTCTAGATGAAGTGATACGATATGGCTTGCTGCACATTATTGCCAATTCGCAGCAGTATTCATTTGTCTCTAGGGTCCTTTGGCAAAATTGCTGGTATGTGAAACTATCCATGTTTGAAGTACACATGCAGCCATGCCTGCGAATCAAGATGGTGGTGTCGAGTGAATTGCTTGCATTATTATTTGTCGTAAGTTGCTGCTGCTGCACAGTATTTTTTAAAAAACTGTAAACGAAAAGTGTGGAAGTGCAACCACTTAGTTAAATCAGCTGTTTGGTCACCTCAGCACAGAGAAAAAGCACATGACCAGTACCACAAATTTCCAAAATGGCGGTCCCAGCCACTTCATTGCTGGCAGCCCACCCCTGTGCATGTCTGACCAGTCAGGTTTCCAGTTCCGCATCCTTGGTAACAATGCACAATTTGAATCAGTCATCCTAATGAGTGGCAATGCACATTTCTTCACATTATTTTAAAAACTTTTAATTTTTATTTTTTTTTAAAAAAATTGAAGGCTCCCCCCCATGGTATTAGGAGTTTTTGGCCCCTCCTTCTGAATAACGTGAATCGCTGTGGGATCTTGCTGGGTCAAAAAGGTATTCTTCTAGCATTGTATGAGGAGTATTTTCACCATCTAGACAAGCACACAGACTTTTACTGTCAGGTTGCAACAGCATGTCTTCAGTAAATGATGCAATGAACAAAGTTTGAGCTGGGAAAGAGCAGCAGTCTACTCTAGCTGATCCTCCTTTAGCCATGCATGTCTGTCTACAATAGGGAAGGTAAACAGCAGCTGCCTCCAGCATCACTTATTGACCATGAGTGAACAGTAAAACAGAGAAAAAAAGGGAAAGCAGATAACAGCTGCCCGCAGCATGCTAAAAAAGAGAAAAAAGAAGCACAGATCTACATATTTGGTCACGATAATGGAAATCATAAGGAAAGTGGAGGCTGGTGAAAGGGAAAAAAAAGTCATCCTTGGGTACATTTTGAGAAAAGCTTTCAGGTGGTTTTTAGAAAGATCAAAATGTTTTTGTTTACCTATGCAAAGCTTACTTGATCAGGCTGTTGCAGTTCACATGTGCATATTGTGAGTTTTGGATAAAATGTTTCCTGAAACACATCCAATTGCTCTTCCCTCTCTCTTTTTTTTTTTTTGTGGGGGGGTGATGTCAGAAACTAGCCCTATTCTTTCCATATTATTTCAGCCTCTGGTACCACATTTTCTGTGCCCAGGAACACATCTACTTTGTTAACTGAGCTATCTGTGTATCTTATTATTAACCATTTTAAATTTTATATAAAATTACATTAGAGTTTCCTTCTCTTAGATGGTTGACCTTACAGGGTTGGACGAGCACCATCTGCCTGGGTTTGGGATTAGAGTTTTCCTTCTCCTAGGATGGTTGCCACAAGGCTAGAGAGCCCATCCTGCCCTTTGACGCTCTTTGTCAGACCCTTTGGTTTTGACCTGTCTGGCATGGGAGACCCGTCTTGTTCGGCAGCATCCTGAACACAGCCTTATTTGAGAACTCACGTTGAACAAGTCTTGAAGAGAAATGACAACACAGAAAGAATCACAACCCAGAAACATCACCCAAGGAGACCTTCTGCTGTGCTTTCTGCAACCGGATTTGTTTATCTCGGATTGGCCTTTTTAGTCATCAGAGCGCTTGCAGAAAGCGCGGGATGAGTCCTTTCTGAATCTTCATTTGCGAAGAAAAGCCAGAGAGAGAGAGACAAAATTACATAATCAAAACTGCAGAAGTAATTTTTTTTACAACTATTGAGAAAAATTATTCCAGTATTTTTGATGGGCAGATGAGAGTCTGTAGCGGGAGAGATCTGTGCAGGTATATATAAGGAACATGTACCACGTGTTGGTAAATTGTAATTTATCCTTTGGAGGCTTGCATTTGGCAGGTTAATTTCTCCATGAGGGCCATTGTCCATACTCTATGAACCCACTTCGAGAGAGAAATTCCATCTAGTGTTTGACAATCCAGTGTTTGACAATCTCAATCTGTGCTGCAGTTAGCAAAAAATGATTTTATGGACTTTATCAGACACTTGAAATATGGCATCATAACAACGCCTAATGAATGCAAAAGGGTGTGCATACCAGACATCATCGTGCTTTTGCGATTGTGTGTAGAAAATAAGGCATTCATTTTATTGATGGGCCAAGCCATCAATAGATCTTCCATGGCATTTTTGTGCCAGTATTGCCTGTGTATTAAACCTCGTGCTCTTCGCTGATGATGATGCCCTTGTTGCCCACACAGAAGCAGTTCTGCAGCACCTAACATCCTGTTTCGCAACAGCTGCAGAGCTGTTTGGGCTGGAAGTCAACCTGAAGAAAATGGAAGTCCTCTACCAGCCTGCACCACAGGATGAACACCACCATCCCCACATTGCCATAGGCAAATCTGTGTTTAAGTCTGTTCAGCAGTTCACCTATCTGGGAAGCATAATCTCCTCAGATGCCAAGATTGACAAAGAGATCGATCACAGATTAGCAAAAGCATATAGTGCATTTGGAAGACTTCACAAGAGTCTGGAGAAGCACAAAAATAAGTGTGTACAGAGCCATTGTACTGTCTATTCTCCTTTATGGGTCTGAAACATGGGTCACCTATCACCAACACTTACGACTCCTCGAACGCTTTCATCAGCGATGTCTATGCACAATCCTAAATATACACTGGACTGACTATGTGACGAATGTTGCTGTCCTTGCGCAAGCAGGGATCACCAGCATTGAGGCCATGATATTGAGAACACAGTTGCGCTGGGCAGGGCATGTTTCTGGGATGGAGGACCATCGCCTCCCCAAAATAGTACTCTACGGTGAACTCGCCACGGGTCAGCATAAGAGGGGCGCTCCAAAAAAGCGATACAAGGACTCCCTGAAACAACATCTCAGGCTCGGCCAAATTGATCACCAACAATGGTCCGCCCTGGCCTCACATCGGGAGGCATGGAGACGCACTATCCACAATGCTGCAGCCTTATTTGAGAACTCATGCCGAACAAGTCTTGAAGAGAAACGACAACGCAGAAAGAATCCCAACCCGGAAACATCACCCAAGGAGACCTTCTGCTGTGCTTTCTGCAACCAGACATGTTTATCTCAGATTGGCCTTTTAGTCATTAGCGCTTGCAGAAAGCGTGGGATGAGTCCTTCCTGAATCTTTGTTTGTGAAGAAAAGCCAGAGAGAGAGATAGAGAGATAGAGAGAGAGAGACATTGTCAATCAGCAGAACACTTCCAGTTGAGACCAAGAAAGCCAGGTAGGGGACTTTCTTTTTATGAACCTTCCTGGTTTACTTTGAACTTTTTTTTAGTGTGTTTCTGTGCTTATGTGCACATTTTTTTTGTTTTAATTTAGCTGTTTTTAACTTTTAAGGGTGCTTGCATCTTGCGAGAACTGCCGAGATCACATGCCCTGGCAAACGCAGAAGTAGACATGCAAGTGTTCATTCCCCGATCATGCTGGGGCTGCTTTTTCACGATATTACAGGAAGGTATGATGAAAAGGGTTATTATGCCGGGGGGGGGGGCACTTCAAAATATAGTGGAAAAGAAATGTTTTCAGAAGGTGGTCTGATAAAGTCCTAACTCTATGGTATAGCTTTTTTTCTTCATTTCCCTGAAACTGGAGAGTAGAAGAAGTGTCCCACAAAAAGATGTTTGTTGAGTTGTCATTCTGGATATAAATTCTAGCACTTCCTTTCAGAATTTTTTTACTGGAGAGCGACAGAGCCACATGTGGACATAGGGACCAGGGTTGCTAGAGTCCCTCCAACAACCTTAATATTAATTTTGGAAGATTAATATGGAGTAAGATACAAATGTTAACCATTTTTAACAACAGTTTTGGAATACTTTCCCATGGTTTATTTATTTGCCCTCTAGCCGTATGAGGTAGGTCACTGATATTTCTTATTGAACAGCAAGCATCTTCATGTTTAATTCAGATAAGACCCCCCCCTTCTTCTTTTTCTTAAAAAAACCCTCTAGTTTCTAAGAGGCAGCAAGTTTATGTGTAGATACTTTTTGTTTGATTGACACACTGGAGGTCTTTCAAGTCTCATCAGACACAAACTGAAACATGAACAGATGGAGTCTCTCAGTAATTCCAAAAGTGTCATGCAAATGGGAAGGAAGCCTGGCAGATTTTATATTTCAAGATCTGTCTAGACGCAGTAGTCAAAATTTAAAAAGAAAGCTTCGGCAAGCTATCACATAAATGTACGTCTTTAAGATTGCTGGTTTGCAGTCATTATAAAACATTTAAATCAACTTGAGGTAAAAGTGAAATTCACAGTTGGCCAAATTCACATCAGCAAATTTATCAGTGCGATGTACTTGGGGTTCCAACAAGGTTAAAATGGAGGTTCCACAATGAGTTGGGTCAGTCAAGACTTGGTGACAGCTTTCAGTGGTTGTAGGCAGGACGGCTGGTATGCACAGGTAATCTGCCTGCCTGGGAGGTCAGCCACTGGAAGCTTTTGTGAGGCAAGATTTGGAAGGTTGGCGTAGGGTCTAGGCATGGTGGGAGTATTTTAAATGGGAGCCAGTCTAATAGCAGGGAAGTTGCTTGAGGGAATGTTAGTGTACCTCTTGAATTGAAAGCAATGTCATCTGCATTTGAGAGGACAAAGGGTCAGAAGGAGGAAGAGATATCTTCCCATACATACATGGGAATAATGCAGAATTTGGCCATCTCTGGGGATGGAAAAGAAGAATGTGGGGTTGAAAAAAGCAAGCTAGTGGGATAAAGGGAGGTAAAGGACACATTGACTTGGAGAAAGGATGAGGCGGAAACAGAGTAGGATAAAGGATGAAAAGTATGCTTGCAGAGAAAGAAAGCTCTCTGACAGTAGAAGTGTATCAGCTATCTGGCAGATGAACTGTGGTAGTAGCCCAGCCCTTTGAACAAGGAGGAGACTGTCCTGGCTAGTCAAGGTTCACTGGCCTGAGAAACTCCAGTGGTGGCCCCACAAGCTAAGGACAGGGATATAGCCCAATCATCCAGACAGAAGGTGTGAATCTGGTACAGTCTACAGGTCTCTCTCCCCATACTAATGTGAGAGAGGTTGTAGGGAACACCAGGCCTGCCCAGCATAATATCTAGACCAGGTTTAGACTGAAAGATGCGGGCTCCAGCTTCTTCTTGTTCCTCCACCACAGGAGAGACAAATAATCACTATATATCTGACTATAAAAGCCAGAATCCAGTAGTGTCTTTCTGCTGGATCCTGCTGCTTCTACCAGAATTGGCAACATTTTCTCCTTCCTATAGGCTCCCAAGCACCCTAGGAACCTACTTTTGAGGATGGGAAACCCCCTGGAAAGGGCTTTTCTGGGTACTACAGAGAGTAGCAACAGAAGAGGTAGGGGAAAAGTACCCCAATCATAATGGCACCAAATATTGAATTACACTGTTGGAACTTGGCTAAGTAAAGAATTAACGATAAGTAATTATAGTTATAACTAGATAACCTCCATTCTATATGTTGGCAAGTTTATCCCAGTTGACCCTGAGAGAAACTTTAGCTTCTATCATTTTGACATGATTTTTGTTATTGACAGACCATAAAATTATTTACACACACATAATGTGCGTGCACGTGCACATGTGTGTATGTATTAAAAGATGTTGGATGTGGTTTTACTAGGACTGAGCTATATTGGGGCAGTACACACTATAGATATTACAGAGATTTCAGTAGCTTCCGGCATATTAGCAAGTTATGTGTATCCTGAAGGCCAGCATTTAAAAGGGTTTTCTATTGTTTCAAATGTAATTACTGCCCATCTCCAAATTATATTTGCTTCTCTCTGTGCCTACTGGGGGTCCAATTAAGCTTTAGACAGAAAAGACTTCCAGGGCACTTTCTCACTCCTCCTATGCACTGTTATTGCCAATTCAAGTTAAATCAAAAGTGGTTTCCTCATAAGGAAACAAAATCATTTATAAATCAATAGATTCTCAGCAGGCAGGCAGGATGACACCAAAAGCCTCTTAGTCGGCACCTTTTCTTCATAAGCAGCAGAAGTGCTAAAAGGGAGACAGTCCCTTTGTAGAAAAACTACATGGTGCCCACTAGCCTTGATGTAGCGCTACCCACTATAGACCTGGGAGGAAGAAATGGAAGACTCTTTCTCAACTTCCGTGAGTAAAAACCAGTACGGCTGCCTCCAATGCTGGCCGCAAGAGTCACGGATGCCGCTGAGAGAGAAACAGCATCGTCCAAAATGGACCCTTGCCGCGCAGCAGCCTCGTTACTCTTCCGGAAGCTGCTTGCACGGCAAGAAGCTAATTTTAGGCGTCTGAAAATCTCCATTGTCTCCAGAGCTATTGATGTCATTCTCACACCAAGGCTCTCATTTTGCAGTCATTTGGAAATGTGAAGATGGGGACAAGCAGGCTGGAGACATTAATTAGACTCTGGCTTTGCATTTGTATCACTCATGTATATTCATTTCAGTACCAAATGTCTCTAGGGCATTGTTTTGACCACAAAACCTCAGGTGTGCATTAAATTCACATTTCTCTGATAAAAACACTTAGGACTTTATCATACCATCCCCCCATAAACATTCCTTTGCTGGCATATTTTGAGAAAAAAAAAGAGACCCTACCAGACTCACCTTGAGTCGCTTTGGAAAGGCAGCCCCAGCAGTAGTGGAGCATGAATGGAGCTCCGTTTACTTCAGGGTTCTAAATCTCACTGATTCTCGTGAGAAGACATGAGTGCAGCAAATTCAAAAATACATCGACACCCCCACACATACAAAAAGTACACATAAGCACAGAAGCACACAAAGTCCCATGTACACTGGGGAGGTTAAAAAAAATAGAGTGCCCCCTACTTGGCTATCTTGATCTCACCTGGAAGTGTTCTGACAATTGACGCTGTATTCACGTGAGCACAATGGCGTGAGGTTTCAAACTCCAGCAATGTCAGCAAAAAAGCACCATGGCAGATTTATTGACGGCTTGGCCCATTAAGAAAAAGGAATGGGTTTTGGACAGGATATTAACGTGAAAGGATGGTGTCATTTGATATGTGTGCCCTTTCACATTAATTTAGCATCATTATGATGCCATATTTGCCTGGTCTGATAAAGTCTTTAGTGAAAGCTATTCTCCGGGTTAATAAGGTTACAGCTGGCAACAGCGGTTGAAGTCAAAATTTGAGCATTACTTAGCCTGATAAAGAGATCTTGGGAACTTTAAAGCTCATACACTTTTGGCTGGTCCCAATAAAGTATTTCTCATACTATTCTCCACTCCACAAAAAAGTGACATGTTTATTAAACAACAAAATGCAAAATACATTATGCAAGCATTTGAATCTCTACTGGCTTCTTCTTCAGCCAAAAGATGTTAAGGAAGGAAGAAAAAGAGAAAGCAAAGCAATGATGTTGGAATCACAGGCCTACATGATGTTTTTATGTTACTTGTTTTGTTCAGATGAGGGGTCTCATGCAGGCAGAAGCCACTCCTACTTCCTCTCCATGTGGAGTTGAGACAAAAGGCAGTAAAATTTAAATCCTTTTGCAGCAGTGAGGAACTTCTTTGGCAATCAGCATGTCCCTGTCCCTTTGGGAAGCAAAGAGCTCCTTTGATTTTCCTTGGTTTTTTTCCGGGCTGTGAGGTCATGTTCTGGAATAGTTTCTTTCTGATGTTTCACCTGCATCTGTGGCTGGCATCTTCAGAGAATGGTTGGGTAGGTGTGCGTGTGGAGTTTATGTGCTGTGAACCCCTGTTGGGGAGGATATGTAAATTTGTGTAATTGAATGGTTAGTTTCTGGGTATAGAAATGCAAGGCTCGTTAGTGTCTGTTTGGCTAATGGTTGGTCGATGGGCCATTATCTGCTGGGAATCCCCCTGTACCTGGGTGGAATTCCATGGATGCCGGCCGTGAAAGCCTTCGACTTCACAAACAGCTCCTTTGTTTAGGCAGAGATCATTGGATTTTTTTTGCTGCATGGCTAGCATGGGGACCCCAAATGGGTTTCCACTATTCTCCACTGTAGATGTTGTTTTTATTCATGGGCTGACACAGCAATCTTTGTTTTTAACAAATAATTTGGGTTGCCCCACTGCACATTTCCAATTGTACGCATTATTTTAAGTGGGGCAACATCTCAGATTTGTGTAATGATAATTGTGGTGGTGGCAGTTTTATATATTCATGTATACATACAGTCGTGTGAAAAAGAAAGTAAACCCTCTTTGAATTCTACGGTTTTGCATATTAGGACATAATAACAACCATCTGTTCCTTAGCAGGTCTTAAAATTAGGTAAATAGAACATCAGATGAACAACATCACATGACATATTACACCATGTAATGATTTGTTCAACAAAAAATAAAGCCAAATGAAGCCATGTGTGAAAAACTAAGTACACTTTATGATTCAATAGTTTGTAAAAACACCTTTAGCAACAATAACTTGAAGTAATCAGTTTCTGTATGACAGTATCAGTTTCTCACATCTTTGTGGTGAAATTTTGGTCCACTCTTCTTTACAATGTTGCTTCAGTTCATTGAGGTTTGCGGGCATTTCTTTATGCACTGCTTGCTTAAGGTCCCACCACAGCATTTCAACAACAACAACAAATTTATTGATTAGTCAACTGACCACATCAACAGTAGAATACAATAGAATACAAAGTATCTGAATATCAAAGTACATACAAAAATGAATTAGATCACGTCTAAAACTCATATATAAAATTAACTAGGAAATTAAACCCTATATTTGGGGACATGAAGAGACACATAAAAGTTAGATAAAATAAATTAGATAAAATAAAGTACAAGCTAAAATAAAGTGTCATGTGAAATAGAACAAGCTAAAATGAGGGGGTTAAAGGAGCTCTATAGGAAGATTTAAATAAACTCATCACCATGGCACAGAACCCCATTTTGTGTTATAAACCGATCTCTTAGGTGGGCAGCTTTTATGATAAATTTTGCAGTACATTGCACTAGTTGTAGATTCTCTCCAACAAGGAAAAAGGGCAATTTAACAGCAAGATCTCAGTTGTTCATTCTAACCAAAAATGGTTGTAAAAAGTGGGACCTCTCATTATCATAAATACAACAATCGAACAAGATATGTGTAATATCCTCTTCAGCGGGAGCACCACAAATACATGTTCTTTCGTGAAAGGGTATTTTTTGAAATTGTCCTATTTTTACCATGGAGGAGGAGGAGGAGGGTGGGGTCTTGGAGTTTGAGCTAGTTGAGCAGCAGCTACAAACCATGAATATGCAAAAACGCAAATGTGAAGGGACAACTGTACTGATAACTTTATTCACAAACATATCTAATTCCCTTTTGAAGTCATCAAAGTTGGCAGCCCTCACTAAACTTTGCGAGACTGACTCCCATTACTTAACTGTGTGCTGTGTATAATCCCTCTTATCCCTCCCGAATCACCCACAATGCAGTTTCACTGGGGGAATCCCAGCCTTGAATATTATGGTGCAGAGCAACACCACCCTCAGTATGCTCTTCCCACAGAGCAGAGGGAGAGATGCTCCAGAGCTTTCAGGGCCACACCCACTGATTTTGGGCACATCTGCAGGTCCAGAGAGCCACAGCTGGCAGCGTCATGGCTGATATTTTGGTGACTTGCCAAACAGCTACTGGGCAACAGTAGTAGTAGTGGTGGTGGTGGGGGGTTGACAGTGGTGGAGGATCTATCAGAGACAACAGCAATGGCACCATAACTCACATTTGTTATTACTGCCCAGAAGGAGACATGGAAAACTCCTTTTGTGTCTTTTTCCACAAAAACCCTATGATGAGACAACCCAAAATGAAACAAGATATAGTGCCAGAAGATGAAACTCCTAGGTTGGATGGCACTCAATGAGCTACTGGGATACAGTAGAGGACAGCTACTAGTAGCACTGTGGCTAATGACCCAACTGAACTCAAACCAAAAGTACAGTCAGCTGTTGAGCTGCTCAGAGGTGAAAGGAAAGTCTGAAGCTGCACAACACATATAAGAAGCCTGAATTCTCCCTAGAAGTTAAAATGACTAAACTGAGATTGCTGTACTTTGGACAAATCATGAGAAGATATGACCCACTAGAACAGACAATAATGCTTGATAAGATAGTAGGCAGTAGGAAAAGAGGAAGACTTTTTCCACGACTCAGACTCTGAGGATGAGGGTGATTCTCCAGCTCAGCTTGTGGAATGGCAGCCTCAGACCTCACCTGAGACTGATCAAATACAGGCACCACCAGGACAACTGGAACAGTCAGATGAGGAGACATAGCCCCCAGGCCCTCAGTCTCAATGGGTGGAAAAGAGAGCAGAACCAGACAATCAATGAGGCTTCTTGCCAAGCAAAAGGAGAAACCCTCTTTATCAAGGACAGCTGGCTGTAGCTAATTTAAGGAACAGCTCTGACCTACATTCCCTATTGGAAACAACCATCCAATCTCTGGCTTAGCATGGTGTTCCTGTGGTTCTGTTCCCAGATATTTGAAACCCTGACCTTTGGGCTGGCTGACAATCCTGTTTGTTTTTTTGTGGGTTTTTTCCAGGCTGTGAGGCCGTGTTGTAGAAGAGTTTATTTCTGACGTTTCACCTGCATCTGTGGCTGGCATCTTCAGAGAATGGTGGCGTGTGGGTGTGTGGGATTTATATACTGTGAGTCCCTGCTGCTCAACTAGCTCAAACGCCAAGACCCCACCCTCCTCCTCCTCCTCCTCCTCCTCCTCCTCCTTCTGTCCTGGCAACAAAACACTCCAGCTTGCTTTCTTACTTAGCACCAAAACAGCACTGCCTGCTTAAAACAGTAAGGTTGTGTTATTGGCAGGCCAGAGGGAGGAAGAGCTGGGGGGAGGTGAGTGTTGGTGAGGGGTGTGATATGTCCATCCGGGGGATGGGTATTGCTACACTTGCAACTGTTAGCTTTGGTTTGGGAAAGGAGTGACCTTACTGTTTTAGATGGTCAGCACTGTTTTGGTGCAAGGTAAGAAAGCAAGCTGGAATTGTGTTGTTGTTAGGACAGAGGGAGGGAGAACTGGCAGGGAGGTGAGTGTGGGTGAGGGGCATGGTTTGCGTGCCTGGGACGGGTGTTGCTACTGCAGTGGCAGGTGTCAGCAGTCCTGTTGGCAGGAGAGGAGTCTACAAAACTGTAGTGTAGTATGTATGTTGGGGGGGGCGGGGCTTAACTTATTCATGTTTTTTTTTCACTTTCATGGTGGTGGTTCACCCCTAACCCCAGTGAATATGAAGGGGCAACTGTATCTACAAGCCACAGTGGTGACACATTGCCACCAGTGGTGAAGGCCATAGGCCCCTCTGTAACAGTTGTTGGGGAACATTACTTAGAAGGGTGGTACTGCACGTGCTTCCTGTTTGTAGGCACCCACTGTAGGAACAAATAGGACTTTACTTTGACACAGCCTACAATATCTTATGTGTCTTCGATCATTTTTCTTACTTGGCATGAGGATGTATGAGACAATAGAGATAAACAGGACACTTAGTTTCTGCAGTTCTATTGGGGAAGAAATTTATTGAGAATGTTACTCCTGGTGCAGAAATGGTATTCTTAGAAATATATGCTACCATTTAAATGAGAGATGATGGGAAAGGGAGGGATGGGGAGAAAGAGTGAGAGAAATCATGATCCAGTTCTAATGCTGGCAGAGACTGTGAAAGACTTCAGTACTTGTAAATGGAACAGCTGTATACTGAAGGGTATATGTCGTTCTCCATATGTCTTTCTCCCATGGCCTCCAGTCATGTTCCAGTATTTATATACAGGGGCATCTGCAGTTGTTCATCTCTTTCAACCATTACATCTCTCTTAAACAACAATAACATTAAAATATACAAAACTCTGCAAAATGTCATATGTCTTGTCGGGAAAAATACGGACAAATTTAGACACATGTAAAAAAAAGCACATTAGCATACATTTTACTGATTTTGGTGAAGCGGTTTGCATAATTTGAGCTTTGAGGGCCAGAAATTTGGATCTTCTTGGCCGATGTTGTAGATTTTATCTTATTTTTTTTAAACCCCTCAGATTCTGATCATTGTAAGAATGTATGAAAATTATATAAGAAATGAATATTTACTAACCTGTTTGCTAAAATGACTATGGATGAAGTCTCATTTGCAGCCTATGACCTGCTGATGCTGTGAAATAGAATCAAGAGCATTTGTAAGGCACATTCTCCATCAGTTCCTCCTTATAGTCCACTTCCTTGAGACCTGGACATTCAGGGAAAGGTCTGTGGGATTTAGGCTGCTGACACACAGCAGAAACAATGTTGTTTGACACTGCTTTAACTTCCATGGCTCAATGCTATGGAATTCTGGGATTTGTAGTTTTGTGAGATACTTAGCCTTCTCTGCCAGAGAGAAGAAAGAGAGCAGCTTCTGGACAGCCAGTTTCCTGCCAGTTTCCAAGCCAGTTTCCTGCCAGGGAGAAGAAGGAGAGCAGCTTCTGGACAGCCATTTTGACTGTTGGGAGAGGCTGCTTGTTGCTGAGGGGGTGGAGCTTCTGTGAGTCACACCTGTGAGTCACTAGGGCATGGAGCTGGGAGCCTTGCTGTATATAACTCTTTGCAGAGGCTTTCCAGGCCAGTCTCCTGCCAGAGAGAAGAAAGAGAGCAGCTTCTGGACAGCCAGTTTCCTGCCAGGGAGAAGAAGGAGAGCAGCTTCTGGACAGCTATTTTGACTGTTGGGAGAGGCTGCTTGTTGCTGAGGGGGTGCAGCTTCTGTGAGTCACACCTGTGAGTCACTAGGGCGTGGAGCTATTTTGACTGTTGGGAGAGGCTGCTTGTTGCTGCGGTGCACGCCGTTCAGTGACCAAACAAAAATACAGCATACCTAAAAGTACAGCTTAGCGTTCTCAGCATTACCTAAGAGTTTTTAGATTACCTAAAAGCTTTCACCATGGACACTGAGGGGGCTGTGGCAGTCACCTTCAACAAATATGATATAATAGGAATTACTGAAACCTGGTGGGATGAGTCTCATGACTGGAATGTAGGAATAGAAGGGTATGACCTTTATAAGAGAAACAGGCCAAACAGGAAAGGAGGAGGAATAGCATTATATGTCACGGATATTTACACCAGTGAAGAGATCCATGACATCAATACTGGAAGCCAAATGGAGAGCATCTGGGTAAAAATTAAAGGGGGGGGGGACAACAGGGATGTTATTGTGGGACTCTACTACAGACGCCCAAGTCAGACGGAGGAATCAGATGATGCCTTTCTAGAACAGATGACCACACATGCAGAAAGGAGAGATGCAGTAGTGATGGGTGACTTCAACTATCCTGATATTTGCTGGAAATCTACCTCAACCAAAACTTCAGGGTCTAGCAAATTCCTTACTTGCCTGGAAGACAATTTCATTGTCCAAAAGGTGGAAGAGGCACCAAGAGGGTCAGCTATTTTAGATCTGACCCTAACCAATGGGGATGACCTGGTTAATGGGGTGCAAGTGGTGGGATCCTTAGGTGAGAGTGATCATGTTCTCCTGGAGTTTGTTATACGATGGAAAGGAGAAGCCAGGCACAGTCAGACATGCATTCTTGACTTTAGGAGAGCTGATTTCAATACACTCAGGGAAATACTGGGGGTGATCCCATGGTCAGGAATACTAAAAGAGAAGAGACCTCAAGACGGATGGGACTTTCTCAAAAGGGAGATACTGAAGGCACAATTTCAAACAGTACCATTGAGGAAGAAAAATGGGAGGTGGCTTAAGAAACCAGGATGGATGACTAAAGAACTTTCAACGGAGCTAAGTTTTAAACGGAACATGTATAGGAAATGGAAAAGGGGGGAAATCACCAAAGAAGAATTCAAACAGATAGCGAACACGTGTAGGAGTAAAGTCAGAAAAGCTAAAGCGCAGACTGAGCTCAGGCTTGCTAGGGAGGTTAAGAACAATAAAAAGGGTTTTTTTGGGTATGTCCGCAGCAAAAGGAGGAAGAAGGAAATGATAGGGCCACTACGTGATGAAGATGGCAAAATGCTAACAGGGGACAGAGAAAAGGCAGAATTACTCAACACCTTCTTTGCCTCAGTGTTTTCAGAAAAGGAAAAGGGGGACCAACCTGAGGAGAATGGAACAGAGGACACAATAGGGGAAATCCAGCTCAGAATAAGCAAAGAGGTAGTACAGGAATACCTTCTTAATCTAAATGAATTTAAATCTCCAGGACCAGATGAACTACATCCAAGAGTATTAAAAGAGCTGGCAAATGTGATCTCAGAGCCATTGGCAATAATCTTTGAGAATTCCTGGAGAACAGGAGAAGTTCCAGCAGACTGGAGGAGGGCAAACGTTGTCCCCATCTTCAAAAAGGGGAAAAAAGAGGATCCCAACAATTATCGTACAGTAAGTCTGACATCAATACCAGGGAAGATACTAGAGCAGATCATTAAACAGACAGTCTGTGAACATTTAGAAGGCAATGCCATAATCACAAAAACGTCAACATGGGTTTCAGAGAAACAAGTCATGCCAGACTAATCTGATCTCTCTTTTTTTGATAAAGTTACCAGCTTGGTAGATGAAGGGAACACTGTGGACGTCGCATACCTTGATTTCAGTAAGGCCTTTGACAGGGTTTCCCATTACATTCTTGCAAAGAAGCTTGTAAAATGTCGGTTAGACAAGTTAACTGTTCAATGGATTTGTAATTGGTTGACTGGCCGAACCCAAAGGGTGCTCAGCAGTGGCTCCTCTTCGTCTTGGAAAGATGTGACCAGTGGGGTGCCACAGGGTTCTGTCCTGGGCCCAGTGCTATTCAACATCTTTATCAATGACTTGGATGAGGGAATTAGGGGCATACTTATCAAATTTGCAGATGACACCAAATTAGGAGGAGTAGCTAATACCCTGGAGGACAAGATCAAAATTCAGAATGACCTGGATAGACTGGGGAGCTGGGCCAAAGCTAACAAAATGAAATTCAATATGGAGAAATGTAAAGTACTGCACTTAGGGCGGAAAAATGAAATGCATAGATATAGGATGGGAGAGACCTGGCTGAACGAGACTACGTGTGAAAGGGATCTAGGAGTCCTAGTAGACCACAAGTTGAACATGAGCCAACAGTGTGATGCGGCAGCTAAAAAGGCCAATGCGATTTTGGGCTGTATCAATAGAAGTATAGTATCTAGATCAAGGGAAGTAATAGTGCCACTCTATTCTGCCCTGGTCAGACCTCACCTAGAATAATGTGTCCAGTTCTGGGCACCACAATTCAAAAAGGATATTGACAAATTGGAGCATGTCTAGAGAAGGGCAACTAAAATGGTGAAAGGTCTGAAAACCATGCCTTATGAGGAGAGACTCAGGGAGCTGGGTATGTTTAGCCTGGAAAAAAGACGGTTAAGGGGCGATATGATAGCCCTGTTTAAGTATTTGAAGGGGTGTCACACTGAAGATGGAAGTTACATATAAGAAAGAGGAAATTATAAGAGCTGCTTTTCAAAAACAGAACTACAACAATAGCTAGTTACTTGCTTGGGCCTGGAAACTGTCACTTGAACGAATTACTTTTTTTCAAAATAAATTTCCAGGCTCTGCATTCCCAGGTGGGAAAAGGAAGAAGTGGTCTTCCTCTTCATCCAATGGCCCCCAGTGGCAGCTTTCTTCCAAAAAGTAGTACTCAGGCGTAACACCTTCCACCATGCACTGCCTTCATTCTCACTGGATTTGGTCACCCTCTCTCAGTTATCAATGTTCTTCTTTTGTTTTGCAAAACAAATTACCCTTTGTACTGTCAAAGAATCTCCCAGGCACTGAGGGCAGCTTCAAGCTAGCACAGCATAATGAATGGCTGGACTCCTGGATTTGTTAGCATGCCCTGTTACTCCCTCCCTATGGTATCTCATAACTGGAAATATTGTACACTTTTCGGGATCAGGTTGGCTTAGGCAGACTAGTGGTCATTTAGAGGTCACAATGGAGATTATCAGACGATCCCCTTTTAAATGTTATTTTGCTGGCATTAAAAAAACAAAACAAACCGAAACATTTTCATTCCGGCAAAAGAACGCTCCCCACTGCACTTACCTCCTTTCCTGGCAGAAGGCTTCCCTGGCAATAAAGAGGAAGTGAACGGAGCCTCCTTCACTTCCTCATTCGAAATCCCATGAGACTTCATCACACAGGGATTCAAAAAAGAAAAACAACAACAAGGCCTAAAAAAAGTTACACCAAGCACCTAGGCACACTTAAAAAGTCCTAAATAACCCAGGGAGGGTCATAAAAAGAGCAAAACTTACCTGGATGTCCCAGTCTCACCTGAAAGTGTTTGCGCCGGACTGGCCTTTGACACTGCATTCACGAGAGTTAAATGGCCCAAGGTTTCGCACGCTGGCAATGCCAGCACCAAAATGGGATGGGCGATCTATTAACGGCTCATCCTGTCAATAAAAAGAAACCCCAGAGTAATGCTAGTGGAATGCAAAAGGATGACATTGTCTGATATCAGCGTCCTTTTGTGTTCCGCTGGTGTTGTTATCGCACCACATTTGCTGTGTCTGATAATCTAGACCTGAGACATGTCTAGAAATAAAATAGTGAGAAAGCCCATATTAGGATTGAGCAGGAAGCCCCTGTAATGGGTTTATGCTAACAGCACAGTCGTTAGAGGGGTAAGTGCTAATTCTTTCTTCCAGCCTTGGGCATTCTGAGCAATAATTAACTCAAGCAATTAAGTGACCATTCCTTAATCTACACCCTACAGATATCTCTCCTCATATTCCCCTCCTGTCCAACCTTATGAGCCTTTTGTAAAACCATCAATTTCTATCTGTCTGCAATTAAAGCAATCAGTTGAGTTTCAGTTTCCTTTGTCTAGTCTGTGGAGAGTTGTCCAAGCTTTGTTATTACTAAGCTTGCCCTTCCAAGGCATGGAATAGGGTATAAATATTAGATACCTAACAGTAATAAATTGTGCCACAGTGGACAAACCTGGCCACTCTCCTGCTCAGTACACCCCATATCAGAACCTCCTGTGCCACCCTCAGCCATGTGTGTGAATATCTTTGCTGCTCTTCAAGACTGGTAGCTATCACCCTATCTTCCTTGACCTTTCTCTCTAGCCAACCTTTCTGCCTTATTTATTTATTTATTTAGGTATTTATACCCCATTCTTCAGCCACGAAGGCTCTCAGAGCAGCTTACAAATTGTTAAGCAATAGCACCTACACATCTACTTTGCTATAGCCTAGTATGGTTCATAAAAACATATGTTGTTAATGTTAGTTCACTTTTGTGTTATTCTAATAAAATACCTTATTTACTTTAACTGGAGCCTCCTCTACAGTTAGTACTGGTATACATAGGTGAAAAGATCCCAGAGATTATCCTCTCCTCTCAGGCCTCCTGTTTGAGCTAATAATTCCCTCAGATATTACAGGAGATTTTTGGCCTCACAGGTAGGACTTTAAAGCACCCCCACCTCTTTGGGTGTGATGTAATGCCAGCCAAGCTGCCTTCAACACTCAGCACTGGTGGCCTGTCACTGCTACCCTACTCCAGGTCCTCCTTCAGAAATCCCTTATCTGGACTGGGGCCTGAATCTCCAGGTGACCCTTTCTGTGGATAGGTTTATTTACTCATGTGTATTATTTTGGTTAGCATGGCTTTTCCCTTTATTATGAGGGACATAAAGCAAGATGAGTCAGTGGAACATTTAACAAACTTATTTGCTTTATTGTATCAAAGAGGTTGCAACTGTATGATAACTTGTATATAATGAATGGTTCTTTCATTTAGGTCTGCTTAGTGTTCCTTTTAGTGACAGACTGCTTATCCTTGAACATACACTTTATCTCTTCAGTCTCTTGTGCTTCACACAACTTTCTTTCATATACAGTTGTCCCTCCACATTCGCGAACTTGACATTCGCGGTTTCGGTTATTCGCGGTTTTGGGAGGGCCCCCCCGCCCCCCCCCAAAACCGCGACATGGGGCCTCCAGAGGCCCCGTGAAAGACCTGGGGAGGGGTGGGGAGGCCTTCGCGGGACGCCCGGAGGCCCTCCGGAGGCCCCGCGAAGGCCTGGGGAGGGAGGGAGGGAGGGCCGGGGAGGCCTCCGCGGGGCCTAGGAAGGCCCCGTGAAGGCCTGGGGAGGGAGGGAGGGAGGGCCGGGGAGACCTCTGCGGGGCCTAGGAAGGCCCCGCGAAGGCCTGGGGAGGGTGGGAGGGAGGGCCGGTGAGGCCTCCGCGGGGCCTTCCTAGGCCCCGCGAAGGCCCGGGGAGGGTGGGAGGGAGGGCCGGTGAGACCTCCGCGGGGCCTAGGAAGGCCCCGCGAAGGCCCGGGGAGGGTGGGAGGGAGGGCCGGTGAGGCCTCCGCGGGGCCTAGGAAGGCCCCGCGAAGGCCTGGGGAGGGAGGGGGAGGGGTGTAGTTATTCGCGGATTTTTCACATTCGTGGGGGTCCGCGGAACGGAACCCCCGCGAATGTGAAGGGACGACTGTACTACAATTTCCCCATAGATCAATTACACAATTCACATCATTTAGTCTTGTCGATATTTTTACTGGTCCAGTTCATGCAAACTGCAGCTTCACAGGTCACAGGATCAGGACTTTATCTCCTGGATTATACAGTCTTTCTTGCGCTTTCCAATCATACCAGGTCTTTTGTTTGTGCTGTGCTTTTTTCAAGTCTTCTCCAGCCATACTCAACACTGATCTTACTGATGTTGATAAATCTTCCACACAGGTCACAACAGCTTCAGGATCTTTTCCAGTCTTTCAAGTGTTTCCTTCCCAGTGTTGTCTCACAATGTCTAAAGGTCCTTGAACTCTCCTTCCATATGTCAATTCAAAAGGGCTAAAGCCAAGGCTTTCTTAAGGTATATCTCTGTACGCAAACAGCAGATGTTGCAATTTAACATCCCAGTCATTTGGATGATCTGCTACACATGCCTTCAGCATCTTAATTAAGGTCCTGTTAAATCTCCCCACCAATCCATCATTGCAGGATGTTAAGGCATAGACGGAAGATGTTTTATTCCACATACTTCCCATAGCTTTTGCATCACTTTGGACGTGAAATATGTTCCTAAACCTGATACTGTTTCAATTGGGAAGCACACTCTGCAAAATAATGTCATTAAAACATCTGCAATCATTCTCTAAATTAATCTAAGATTACTCAAAGCATGCTTCAGGATATCTTGTAGCCTAGTCTACTATGGTGGGCAGATATTTGTTTCCTCTTCTCGTTGCTCTTGGTAAGAGACCCACAATGTCCATGGAGTCTCCTTTTTTGGAGGTTTTTAAACAGAAGCTAGATGGCCATCTGTTGGGAATGATTTGATTGTGTATTCCTGCATGGCAGGGGGTTGGACTGGATGGCCCTTGTGGACTCTTCCAACTCTATGATTCTACATTTGAATGGTTCTTCTATCACAGGCATAGGACATAGCTGTGCTTTACTCTTGTCCCTACCAGTTCCCATTTTCTGACAAATTGGCTTGTTTGCTGACCCACTTTTGGACAATAAAAGTTCTGTGTCACACAATGGTTAGTTGTAGTTATGCCCAGATGCCCTCCAAATGAACTAGCGTGGGCCATCTCCATCAGCTTTTCCCTATACTTCATAGGTACCGCTAACTGACAATGTATTTCCCATTGCCTATTATGCTTTCTCTTTAAAGATTCTCTATATAGCTTGTCTTGTATCAGTGTGTATTTAACTGGGGTCCCTTCTGACAATTCCTGGGAATTTGCAATCATTGTCTCAAATAAAGCTTTCAAGCTTTCATCTTGTCTTTGTTCTTTTCCAAACTCAGACAAGTCTCTCTCACTAAAAGAACATATGGCCATCAGATCACTTGGCTGCTCATCTAGTGTAACACTGTCACTTTAACTCTCAGTGATGTTAAGGCTTCCTCCATTTACCTTTGTCCCTTCCCATTTGCATCTTTCCCATTCTTGGTTTTGTGTATTCGCAGTTTGTAGCTACTGCTGGAATACGTCACCAGTACTGTTATTGCAAGACCTTGTCCTCCTTCCCCTTCCCCTCCTCCTGTCTGGAAAAACCACAATCTCCACACCACCATGATTCTGTAAGATTTGCAAAGTCTCTCCGCCTTCCTCCACTCTGGCAGAAAGACAGGTTCCACCCTCATCCTATCTTTGTCCTCTCCCTTCTCTTCCTCCACTCCAGCCAACAATATTGCCTGTTTCTCCATTTCCCGCATTTGAACAATGATGCCTCCACCACATTTGCAAAGCTCCTAGGCCTTGCACTTCTCTCAATCCTCTTATCCTGGCAAAAAAACCACCCCACCTTTTGTTCCCAGCTAGCTTCCAAACCAAATTGCCTCTTTAAAACTCAGATTCAACCCTTCTCTTCTCAAGCCTAAGAGAAAAAACACAGCCACCACTCTTGAGCACACACACAAACCTCTCCCCCCTTGGCTCCCCCATCCCTGTGTCCCAACAACAACAACAACAACAACAACAACAGTGTCTGTACCTCTCGTTCCCAGCTGGCTTCCAAATGAAATTGCCTCTTTAAAACTCAGATTCAACCCCATCTCTCCTCAAGCCTAAGAGAAAAACACAGCCACTGCTCTTGAACACACAACCAAACCTCTCCCCCACTACTTCCCTGTCTGTGTCACAACAACAACAACAGCAACAACAATGCCTGTACCTCTCATTCCCAGCTGGCTTCCAAACCGAATTGCCTCCTTAAAACTTAGATTCATCCCTCTCTCTCCTCAAGTCCAAAAGAAAAGCACAGCTACCTCTCTTGAGCATGCATGCAAATCTCTCCCCCCTTGCCTCCCCCTCCCTGTGTCACAACAACAACAACAGTGCCTGTACCTCTCCTTCCCACCTGGCTTCCAAACCAACTGGCACTGTTGTTGTTGTTGTTGGGATACAGGGAGGGGGGAGGCAAGGGGGGAGAGGTTTGCATGTATACTCAAAAGCAACAGCTTGCCTTTGTTCCCATGTTCTCCTTATGTGTTTGACTACCCATGGTAAATTTCCCTTTTTCCTCAGGAACCTTTGTCTTTTCATATTTCCAGGTTTTATAATCATTAATGCCAGTTCCCTTGTCGTTGGAAGGTTGCCCATTATTATACGTTTCCTTTTCATGTGGCTAAGACCAAATAAATAAATAAATAAATAAATGACATGAATACATAATGTGGACTTGTCTTCACTGGCCAGAATACACTGCTTTCTGGCTCAGATCCCCCTGTTACCACAACAAAACAGGCAGTAGTCTGCATGCACATGCCAGCTGGTATTGGTGGGTGCCCCTGCTGCTATCACATGTCACACTCTCTGAAGCCAGGAAGGAAGTCCTCAGGCATGTGATCAAGGCTGGTCACATGCAGGGGAGGGGGCCTTGATCATGTGCTGGGGCCTCCTTCCTGGCTTCAGAGTGACACCAGCACCATCATCTGGTGATAAAGCCCAGCATGCACATACAGACTCCTGTGTTCCCACACAGGATCCATATCGGTTTTCTCACATGACACAAATTTTCCTGGGGGTTATTTTGAAACATTTAAAAAGGGTTGCCCCCAGCTTCCCCCTGGCTTTGCCTGAGACATCATGAGGATTGTCTGGAGGTGAATCAGGGTAAGATCCCTTTGTTCTTGACTGCAGGGCTCCAACATGGGGGAAGCCAGAGTAAATTGCCCATCTAGACAAGCCCTTTGCCTAAACTCTTACATAGATTTTCAAAGTAACAACTACCAAGTACAAGTATGCTAAGGTTGTTGGTTCTAGTAGTCTGTTACCCTAAGACATGTGTGTGTGCTTTGAGATCCACCCATGATATCAAAGTCTAGATAGGGAAATTATTAGCTCAAACAGTATGTCTGCGAGAGGAAGGTAACTGCGGCGATCTTTTCACCTATGTATACCAGTACTAACTGCAGAGAACTCCAGTTTAAAGTGAAATAAAGTATTTTTATTGGAAATAACACAAATTGCATTCAGATAATTCTGAGGAACACAAGGCTATCAAGGAGTAAGGCAGAAAGATTTAATACTGAGAGAGATTTGGGAAAATTGGGTGATAGTTACCAGCCTTGAAGAACTGAGTTTCGAAGTACTCAGATAGAATTTTTGAGGTGGCACTGGAAGTTCTGATCCAAGAAAGAGAGTGGTTGGGCTTGTACACAGTGGCACACCTTTCTATTGTTGGGGGACTAATATTTATACTCTGCTTCATATCCTGAAGGGGTATTTTGGCTAGGGCAAAACCTGATGGGTTTCCCACTGGGTAAACAAAGGAAACCAAAACTTAACTGATTGCTGTTAATGGTTGGGAGATTGGAACTGATGGGCTTATGGCAACCTCACAATGCAGGACAGGAGGGGGTTTTGAGGTGAGATTTCCTTGGGATTGTGGTTGGAAAGGTCACTTGATTGTTTAGATTGGGTGACTCACTGCTGAGGTGCCCAAGAAGGAATTGCTCCTTAATTGCTTTGTTAACCAGGGTCTTCCATACAATCCTTGCTTGCTTGCTAAAATATTTGTTTTGGGCTTGCTTGGTAAAATATTTCTAAGATACCTTCTCAGGTCCTTGTGACCGCCACTTGAGAAGCTCTCATGTATATTGGCAAGACAGATGTGCTTAACTCTTTCACAGTTCCATTTCTCAGTTCAGTTTCCATGGGAAGGGAAGGAACTGGGATAGGACAAGCATAATAAATCTAGCCAAGAGGCAGCATGGTTCATCTTGCTTTCTATTTAACCAGGTTACAGCTGTCAACAAAGTCCTTTACGATCATTCATTACAGGCCAGTGGGATTACCCACACCAGTAGGATCGTGATTCTGTCACAAAGCTATTTGAAGATGATACTAACAACTGCTTATAGAGTTCAGTTGTATTTCATTCAGTGGAGCTAGGTAAGTCTTTTAATCTTAATCCACATGGATTTGAGGGGGAGGGAATCACTTGCTGTGAGTGACATCTGGGACATTTTCAGACTCTGTTGGAATTCCAGTATATTTTAGGAGATACAGTATATATGCCCCATGTTCCCAGGAGTGTTTTTGCATGAGAAGGAAGAGCATTCTACAACAGCCAAACACCCAGAGCCAGAAAACACATGTTCACAAGAAGCAGAAAACATGTTCACAAAAGGCAGACAGAATTTGAGGTTTAAAACATCCATAAGTAGGAGAAAGTGACACTGACAGATTTTCATATCCCTACTGAATGTTGTAGTGGGATACTAGAAAAGTTCCTTCTGGGCTACAACTCTTAACACCCCCTAGCCAGTATAGCACATGAGAGTCTGGGAGTTGTTGTCCCCAAAGCAACTTTTCCAAGCTGTTGGCAGGGGGCTGCCTTTTGAGAATAATCCATGATGAACATGCAGTGAAGTTTGCTTTAGTTACTCTTGGAGCAAGCAATCAGTGCTGTAACCCCTTATTATTTTTCCTCCCATGTAAATGCAATATGAACTAAGTGCTGTATCTAAAAAGGAACACTAATATGGTGGTTCAGGTAGTTGGGAAGACTATAAGAGGAAGGGAATCTGGGTTGACATTTTATGTCTTTTAAAATGTTGACCTTTTGGAAATATCACTGTGTACATTTTAAATATTAATAAAGGTGCTGGCTGTTAGATGGCAGAGTGGTTGTTTGTCTGGGGGTGACCTTTCCTTGAAGCAAAAGAAAATTGACAGTTTTATTAGCTGTAGAGGACTGTGAGGTTGGTTGGGGGTGGTGGAAGAATTTCTGGCGCTCTAATTAGTTAAATAAGCTACATACTGTAAATGAATCAGAGGCTAAGGCTGAGCTTTGAGGTTCCTGAAGGCATCGCTAAAACCAACATTTTCTTCTTCTTCTTGAGCAAATATTTGCTTTGTTAAGAAGTCATCTTAGGCTCTTGGAACTGGTCTGACATAGCTTGGATTGGTAAATCACACAGTGCACTACTTTCTATAATTTTATTATCAAACTATGGACCTTGAAAAAAAATGGTAGGAGACATGGTGGAGGGAGGATCATCAAATCCAACTCTTTCCCTTACATCAGAATAATGTGTAGTTTGAGCAACCCCTTTCCTAATATTAATGGTTGCCTGCACATTCTATACCATGTGGTGGTGGTCATGATGGTGCGTGCATGTGCCTTCAAATAACCTCTTTATTTATGGTGACTCCATGAATTTCATAGGGTTTTCTTAGGCAAGGAATTACTCAGAGGTGGTTTTGCCACTTCCATCCTCTGAAATATAGCCTACAGCGCCTGGTATTCATTGGGTATACAACTAAAGGTACTTGCAACAGACTATGGTTTTACTGCACCAATTTTAATACACATTTGGTCCAGAAGTGTGGACAATTCTTATTGCCATTTTGCCAAATAATACATGCAGTCAAGTTACACTTGAGTAAGGCAGTGCAGCCAGGAGTACTTTGATCCTCTGCCTGCCTTTCAAAAATCCCAAACATGGTTGAATATACAGAGATTTAAACCTAGATTTTTAAGACCAGCACAGACCAGGCAGACTCTTCTGTCAATTTTTACTTTTGTCACATTCAGATTTCTGAAAGCCTAAGTTCTTTCCATCCCATTTATGAAGAAATTTGTGAACTCTGGTAAGTTCTTAGAAAAAGTAATGCTGAATGAAATCCTCACTCACCCTTACCCACAACTTTGTAAGGCAGTTTGTCCCACTGTTGAACAGCACATGTCATCAAGAAGTCTCTCTTAATTTTAACAGAACTCTGCTTCCCTGCATTTTTTCCCTCTTGGTTCCAATTCTGTGCTTTGCAGCAATGGGGGCCAAGTCTGTTAAATCTTTTGTTCAACAGCATTTCAGATATTAGAGAACTAATATCATATCACCATTTAATATTTTTTCCCTCTGGGCTTAACATCACTCTAGCTCTTTCAACTGTTCCACATACAAATCCCCTCACTTCTCTTTCCTCTGGAACACTCCAGTTTGTCAACATCTTTCTTAATATGGAAAAAGAAATTCAGCCTCTTCCTGGCCAGTTTGTTCTACACTGAACTACTCCATTAGTTAATATGAAGAATTTCTATGCTTAGGAGTTAACGGGTTGGTGTTACTGAAATGCATCATATATTTCATGATGCTGGCGTACTCAAGAATGCCCTGGAGTTTGTCCAAATTGTGACATAACAGTAAGGAATGTCAGACTAGGCTTGAGGAGACATCCCAACATGAAGCTCATTGGATGAGTGTGGGCAGGACTTGCCCAAGAAATGTTGCTGCCTGATTGAGAGCGACATCCCTCATCCTCTCAAGCCAGGGTGTATATTAGCCAACACCAGCAAAAGTATTTTGGTAAATGAAGCAGAAAATCCCACAAGCACCTTTCCCATCCCTGTCAATAGGAAAAAAATACAAAAACAATATCAGTGATTTATACATTGGTGTTTAATTCTGTTTACTGTTGACAGTGTAAAATTATTCCAGAGAAGCTACACTGATTGTGTAGTGGGTAGAAGGATGGTGTCCCTGCCCATTATACAACTATCAGTTTACTCCCCACCCATTAAGTGAAATGGTGAATTTAGGCTAAAATCCAAGTCCCAGCTACTTCAAAACAAGTGCACCAATGGGGTGCTGTGAAGGCAAAATTTATGTAAGTATTTTGTAAGCCGCCCCGATTGTTTTAACAGAGGGGCGGGGTATAAATAAATTTTATTATTATTATTATTATTATTATCATTGATTCAAGGTGTCAGCTTTAGTAGAGGCTAAAAGACTTCAGCTGTAGGAGTACAGGAAAGTGGAGGGGAAGAAGCAAAAGAAAGGTGAGAGAAGACAGTGGAACTCCAGGTAATTAGTGAGGGAGTCATGCTTGACAAGGGAAAGGTGGGAGAAAGGAAGGAAAGGAAAGGGGTGGGGAAAGGGCAGGCAATAGATGCAGATGCACAATGATAGTGGGGGAAATTATTATGAAGGAATTGTCAAGGTGAAGCAGCTAGAGGCAGGTTTGAAAGGCAGCAAAGGAATGGAGAAGCAGAGAAGGAACTGAGAGACAGTTTTAGCAATGGGAAGCAGGACAAAGAGAAAAGCCGATGAAGATTAGTAGAAACAAAAGGAGGGGACGGATGGAATGACTGTTTTCCAAAGAAAGCAGCAGAGATGGTGATTGCATGTACCATACTTCAACATATTGAATGATAGATTCCCACTCTGAGCTTGAGCAACCACATAATGTGCTTTGAAGTGTATGCGGCATGGCATCAGAGGGGCTGCAAAGCAGGGCCGGTTTAAGGAATTTTGGGGCCCGCTGCAATGCTTTATTTTGGGGCCCCCATATGTTTATTTCAGGTCAATGTAACCTAACCTATTCACAGTACAGGATGTTCAGATTACAGAGGACCCCTGTATCCATGGATTCATTATCCATGGGACACAAAACAGCACACCTACCATAGAGTCTTCCTAGAAAATGTGTCCTCCCTAGCCATTTTCTAGGTCCTCCAAGGCAACACTATGGTATTTTAAACCAGAAGTCCCATTATTTTAAGTGGTGTTCACGATTATCCACAGTTTTCAGAATCCATGCCCGCACAGAACCAATCCCCAGTGGATAAGGGGGGGGGGCTACTGTATTACATAATTTGCCACCAATAATTTAGTTTAAAAACTATATTATAGGCACTAACAAAATATTTTTTATTAATTAGCAATTAACGTAATGGTGTAGATTTCCTTAAAAAAAAGAAAGTAGACTACAAGCTAAACATGAGTTAGCAGTGTGATGCAGCAGCAAAAAATGCCAATGCGATCCTAGGCTGCATTAATAGGAGTATAGTGTCTAGATCAAGGGAAATAATAGTTCTCGGCACCACAATTCAGGAAGGGTATTGAAAAGCTGGAATGTGTCCAGAGGAGGGCAACCAAAATGGTGGGAGGTCTGGAAGCCATTATGCCCTATGAGGAGCAACTTAGGGAACTGGGTATGTTTAGTCTGGAGAAGAGAAGGTTGAGAGGTGACATGAGAGCCATGTTTAAATATTTGAAGGGATGTCATACTGAGGATGGAGCAAGCTTGTTTTCTGCTGCTCCAGAGACTAGGACATAGAGCAAAGGGTTCAAACTCCAGGAGAAGAGATTCCACCTAAACATTAGGAAGAAGTTCCTGATGGTAAGAGCTGTTTCTATAGTGGGATACGCTGCCTGGGAGTGTGGTGGAGTCTCCTTCTTTGGAGGTTTTTAAGAGTGGCTGGATGGCCATCTGTCATGAGGGCTTTGATTGTGTGTTCCTGCAGGGCAGAAGCCGATTGGATGGGATGGCTGTTGGAGTCCCTTCCAGCCCTATGATTTTATGATTCTAGGCTGCATTCAGAGCCTGGGAAAATTACTTTTGTATTACACCTCTCGGAATCCTGCTGCCAGCACCCTTCTCAAGGTCTGGTTGCATTGTTCCTTTTCCAGCATTCTCTAGCCCAGTTGTCTTTAAACAGAGGCTGGATGGCCATCTGTCAGGGATGCTTTGATCGTGATTTCCTGCATGGCAGGGGGTTGGACTGGATGGCCCTTGTGGTCTCTTCCAACTCTACAATTCTATGATTCTATGATATCCTCACAGGGGGTCCACAAAGGCTTGAATGCTGTTTGGCCCACCTCCTCCCTGTAGTGGAACAGCCATGTGACAGGAACCAAGGCAAAGGCTGCTGGCTTGGCCTGCACATTGCCATTCAATCCACTCCAGCCACAAACATGCAGGAAGAAGCAAGAGTGCCTCTGAGGGAAAGTTGAATGGATGGTGTAATTATATTGTTGTTGTTGTTGTTAGCTATTATTATTAGGGTTTTAAATCTTGAATTAAGTCTTGGGGCAACAAAAGATATTTAAAGGGGGTCCCTGGTAAAGAAAAAGTTAAGAACCACTGCTTAGCCCAATGGCTCTCACATAGCACTAATGGGATACTGGTGTTTTAGGGACAACAATAAAATCATTGTTCCCAGTAATATTACTCCAAATTTTTATTTATATTCTTCTGTTAAAAGAACCAGAGTGTTGTAGAAGTTTCAGCATTGCCCTATGACTGTGGAGACTAGGGTTTGAATCCTTACTCGGCCATGAATGCCCACTGGGTGACCTTGGGCAAGTCACACTCTCTCAGCCTCAAATGAAGTCAAAGGCAGACCCCCTTTGAACAAACCTTGCCTAGAAAACCCCATGATAAGTTTGCCTTAGCCAGAAATGACTTGAAGGTGCATAGGCAAACACACAATTTCCTTTTGCAGGTTGAACTCAGTTGGCAGCAAGGAGAGGAAGCTGAAGAAGACCAAGGGGGAAAAGGGAGGGAGGAAGGGGAGAGAAGGGCAGGTTAAGAGCAGCTGGAAAGACTGGAGGCGATTTATGTGGAAGTTAGGAAAGGCAAGACAGAAAGAGAGGGTGGATAAAAAAGAAAGAAAGAAAGAAAGAAAGAAAGAAAGAAAGAAAGAAAGAAAGAAGCCTTTTCTGAAGATAGAGCAGGGGAGAACAAGAGATGACCCCCCTCCCCCACCTCTCTCTCTCTCACTCACACACATGCACCCCTCTCCGACTTGCCTTTTATGATGATCCTGGGTGGAGGGAGGAGGGAACAACAAACTCCCTCCAGGATCAGCCACCCAAAAAACTCCGTTTTCCTCTTTCTCTTTCGCTTTTGCTTTCTAGTTTGGGAGGTGCTGCTTGTTGTTTTTTAAAGCCAGCAGGGTTTTTTTCCAGGAGGAGGGTTAGGTCCAGATGGGGCCCCCTGCTGGTGTGGGCCCCCCTGCAGATGCTGATTTGGTGGCATGGTTAAGCCAGCCCTGCTGCAAAGCCCTGGACTTTGTGGCAATCATCATTCATGACAATATGGCCGACTTATTCTTTGGGCCAAGAGTACACCATTGATGTGCAATACAGACTGAACCTTTGGACTTTCCTTATTGCATGGTGGGGCAGCATGGATGGCACACAAGAGGCTTTCTCGAAAGTGCAACCAAAAGCTATGCCAGCATAGTACTGAATAGACAGCACTGATGTGGGCAAACTTTTATGCAAACTTTTATAAAGTACAGCCCTGACCAATGGAGCAGTCTTTATCCCTCAGCTTGGCCTTCCTGACTGTGTTACTGCAGGGTAAAATTAAGGAAAAGGGCAAATCATGTCCACCGCCTTGAGCATCTTGAATGAAAGTTTGAATATAAATGTGATAAATAAAAAGATTATGTCCTGATTGTGTGGGTTCCCAATAGGGAATTGATTGACCACTGTGGGAACAGACTGTTGGAATACATGGGCCCTTGATCTGATACAGTGTGGCTCTTTCTATGCTCTTATTAATAATAATCTACATGCCACATGGCATCGGTGCAAAGCCTGTGAAAACTCCCAGCCTGTCAAAACCAGAGATGTGAACTGCATTCTGTGTGAACCATGCAGTTGGAGGGTCATACACAGCTCCTTGAGATGTTGGCAAAATCCTCTGGCAAAATATGGTTAAGGGACCAATCCAGCTGCATTAGATTCTTCCAGAAATAATAATAAGAAATCTCTAATTAATTCCACATTGTTTTTTCTTTGGTACGAGCCTCTTTCTCCCTTTCCACTGAATGTATCTTAGTGCTAACTTGACTGCTATAGAGATTCATGTAGTTAAGAGATATTTTAAAGGATTAATTCATATTTTGCAATTTGCACCAGGATGCACACAAAGAATTTATTTCAATATGAAATCATTGCTGAAAATGAATGGGAGTGGTGAAATGCATGCACCCTTTCTGCTGGGCTGTGTCGCAAGATAATTCTTGCTAGCCCTTCAAATAAACTTCACCACACAGGGAACACTGGCAACACCTTGTCTTTCTTCCTTAAACACTTCAGGAGCATTTGCCTTAATCCCACATGAAAAGTGGAGGTATTTTTTTTTAAAAAAAAGCCTTCCACATCCTGTCATTGTTGTGGTTATAGAACATCGTACATCATACAGAAAGTTTAAGTTCATTTCAAGTAAATGTTAGAGTCAGAGAAATTCATTGTATAGCAAGGGAGATGTGCAGCAGAAATTCTTGCTTGAATCTGGGATCTCTTGGTGCTTTTAGGTAAGTCACCATTTTGGAAAGAATCCTATCTTACATCATATTGAGGTAGGACTTCCAGCAGACATCCTCCACATTCATCCAGTTTAAATGGAGGGGAGGGTGTCTAACCACCCCTATTAATAAATGATGCAGCCAAGCTCATTGTCCAGTTAAACAGCTACTTGAACTCTCTGGAAAAGGAGAGTGCATTTATTTGGTAATATTCTCATTTAGACACAGAACAGATGAGTGATGATTTTTCCCCCTCCAGTGGAAGAATTCCACTTCTGTGGCATGAAACAGATGATTTGGGATTAAAATTGACTTCTGATTGCCTGATCTGAATAGAATTCAGTGCAGCAGATTCTTATAAATTCAGTGTTCTCAGAATCCCCAGTTTCAAATTAAGGTCAAGAGAGCTCCATGAAGGCCACAGTGAGAAATGTCAACATTTTTCTTTTACAGAAGAAGATAATAGATTACTTGAGAGCATGAAATGCTGTTCAAAAACTCTAATGTGTTAGGTTTAATTTTTTCATTTCAAAAAATGTGTGTTGCTACTACTTGTTATTTTCTGGGTACCAGATTAGAAAGCTACTTGTACATATTTTTAACTGGTGTTTTATGTTTAAAAGAGTCTTAAAATTGGCTAATCTGCCCACCTGATCACAAAAGATGTACATTTTAGGAGTAGCAAAAATCCCAAGAGTCTCAGTGTTGGTGTTAAAATGTGACGAGAAAGAACACTGTTGTCCCCTCATTACTGCAAAAAGTACACATTACAGTTGGTATTGTTGTTGGAACATGTTACTTCCAAGCTTTGGATTATTTCAAAATGTGCTAACTGAAATCTATTTTTGTTTCTGTTTTTATATTTATTTGTCAATGTCAGGAATCCTATCTGAAGAAGGCCTCACTTAGCCTAAGTCCAGCCAGGTTCCTGTCATGCACAGTAGGTATCTGGGTATTGTTTATAGGTTGGGAGGGGGACTGGAATGTGAGTCCCTTACAGTTCCCGGACCTGGAGAACTCACAGCTTATCTCCAAGATCACATATTTGCTGAAGGCTTGGGAATGAAATGGAGGGGGGTGCTGGTAAGAGAGGGGGGGTGACTCAAGCCTCTGATTTTAAACCCTACACTTTCTTTCTGTGAACCAGTTCTGCCAATGATTCTGGACCTGTTCACTTCTTTAACCTCTGCAATAAAACACTTTGACTGGTGACTGTTGTCTGAGTGAAATGAAGTTTTGACAGGATCCTTCCAGTCAATGCCTCAGCCCCAATAGGTGAATGCTCCTGAAACCAATATAAATATTGCAGTCCAGAAAGCCTTTCCAGAATTGACTCAAGATAGTCAAGTAACTCATGGGTATCAATGCACCTGCAGCTCTAGAAACAATAAGCCAGAAGCAGGAATTTTCACAAATCAGTTTTTTTGTTTTTGTTTTTAAACATGGGAGTTACCAAAATACAGATTTAATTCAACCAAAGAGTTGTCAATCCTATCTGGCTCCATTTTCATTCACCCTTATATCGTGAGAAATTGCTATTGGTAATTCCACCTGTAGTCCCAGCTCCTCCATCCCATGCCAATGAAATTTGCTGAAGTCAAATGTGATCTGTGGGGTTTTTGCTTTTCAAGAGCAGCTGGGGAAAAAACAAGCTGTTAATGAAAGGAGGTAAGGTAAATAGGGGCAAGATAACAGTCAAAGGCTCCTCAGAGCTCAAAAAGGGAGTTGCGTAAGATGGCTGTGGGGATTAACCACTTAACCCACTGCTTTTCCACCAGGTGTGAGGCTCTGCCTAAACCTCTGATGCCACCAAATGTGAAGTCTTCCAAGAGTGAGTGCTCTCCCTTGTCCTCACCTCTGCCTCCTCCTGTCCTACTGCTATGGCCACCAACTGTGAGGACCTCCTAGATGCCCTCATGGTACCTGCATGAGATATTCTGCATCTTATATTCCCACTGGGCACCACCCCTCTTTGTTCACTGCTGCCACCAAAGACACCTTGTCTGAACCCAAGCTTTCTAATATATAGCATTCCCAGAATCCAAAGGTGTATAAATACAAAAACAATACTTTATTAACAGAAATTGAATATAACAAAATAGGTTAATTATTCAATATATTTAGAATACAACTCACACTCTCTCACACTCTGCTTCTAGCTAATTTAAACTCTTAGATACTCATAAATTTCTAAACTTGACTAACTGTCTTAAGACTAATCCTCACTTTACTCCTTTCTTGTTTCTAACTACCCTAACTGACTGTATCAACTGACATCCCAGCTGTCATCCACTAACCTTATTCCAATCCCCTCAGACATTCACCAGTCACACCTTACTCTCAAATTCCATTTTCTCACCCCTTCTCAACAGCTTCTTACCCTATTGCCTCTTAACACACAGTGCATACATAACCAAATTATTTAAATATATACAGTATATAGTAAATTAAACAACATTCTACACCAAAAGTCCATGACATCAAAATGGCCAATGATAACATTATTGAAAAAGAGGGAATGTGTCACTGAAGCACTGAGGGAAAAAGATGACACAGATTTGCACAATATATGCATATCCTATTTCGACTCGCTGTTTCAAATCTATAAATAAAGTCTGAGATCCTGCAGCAAACACAAAGCCACATGGTCATGACTATGTTCCATCTCCTGAACTGATCCCAGAGGCTCACCTTAAAATCAAGCCAGCTGCATTGATGGATGGAGTTCTGTACCACTGGGGCTGGGGGCCCTGAAGGATGACTTGTTCAGCCCACTCCTGTCAGCAAGTGGCAGTGCTCTGACCAGAGGCAGGGACCCCTGTGGGGTCCGTTCACAATTGGTCAGTGCATCAGCAGTCACTGGTAGGAGGGTAGCTGAACATATCACCCTCCAGTGCCCCACATACCAGAACTCTATTTGTCAGTGCAGTTCCACCACCACAAAACTCCATCCCTTAATGTGGCTGCATGGATTTTAAGATGGGGTTTGAGGGGTATTTTACAAGCATGGCAATGGTACCATGATCATAAATGTGGCTAGGAAACAATTATGAGGCCATAGGTCTACCTTATGACATCATAACTGACTAATAGAATGCCAGCCAAAGGCTATAAGCTGAAAAGAAGTTAGAACAGGAATACGATAATTTTCTTTAATATCGATTTAAATCAAAATATGCTTGCCTGTTCAAGCTACTGCCCAGGGAGATTATCAGATGGGGACCAAAAAAAGTGTCCCCATCTTGCTATATTATATCCTACCCCCTCCTGTCCCGGCATGATAACCCTCTGTTTCAGACCTACCTTTTCGCATGACCACCCCCTCCCCTCAGCAGCCCAGGAGTGAATGGAGCTTGAGCAGAGCCCCATTCACTTCCTGGTTTGAGTTCCCAGCCACTTTCTCAAGTGCACAGGAAATTCAAAAATTAAAATAAAGATTGAAAAGTAACAGCAAGCACAAAAACACAGTTTAAAAATACAAATAACCCAGGGAGGGGGGAAAGGGTGTCAGTTACCTCCTTATCCCAATTGTACCCGGAAGTGTTCAGCATGAATCTCTTACTAACACTGGCATTGCGCCAGCATAACAGGGCTCCTTTTCACTCGGCCGTCATTCCATGACAGGAACAGAACAGGTGATCTATTCACGTCTTGAATAAGAAGAAACGGGGGCAGCATGGAACCAGCATGGGACAAGGACAACGTTGTCTGAAAAGTTGGCCCTTTGGCGATCTCTTGGTGTTTGTGTAATGCCATATTAAGGGTGTCTGATAATCTCCCAGGTGATGACTTTGGATGGGCAGCAAGGCCCCTGCTCTCCCTTCATATTTTTTAAATCTTTCAACCAGACTTAGGAGAATACTACACAACAGTATTTTTCAGTGACTGTACCACAACATAATGAAGTATTCTGGAATACTAGCCTTACCTACTGCACAGTGCTCTCCATTCCATTTCTGAAATGGAACAACAGGTTTTCAAAGTGCTGCAAGAACACCACACAGCATATGAAAACCACACCCCCCCACGATCTCCTCCTCCTCCATCTTTAGAATGTCATTTCCTCTACTTTGTGCATGCGCTCCTTTAAAAAAAAATATCTAGCATGTCACTTCAGGAATCCTTCATTCAGCTCACATGGTGTGCTGCTCCCTCACCCTGTATAAGCCTTCTTGGCAGCATGTCAGTCTCATAGTCAGGAGGTTGTGAGTTCAAGGCTCACATGGGGCAACCTTTTCTTTCATCATTTTTAGCATTTTAGCATTTCCTCCCCCCCTCCTCTTCCTCCCTGCCCCAAAAGACTTATGTTTGTTATTTAAGATACTAAACTAAGTAGCTGATACAGGATTCCAGCCAACACTTTTTAAAAGTCTACTTTTCATTTCAAGGTGGCACTTTTCTAACTGATCAAACATTGCATCCAAGTGACCGTTAATGGCTTCCCTGTTTTTTCCTTGCCTTATAAAGATCAGAGCGATTTACCCACCCACATTCACCCCTTTGGGAGCAAAAGGGGATTTTAATTGCACTGCCAAGGAAAAAGAGGAGGGGGGGGGGAAATGCTAAAATGCTAAAAATAATAAATGTAGAAAGAAAAGTTTGCCCCACAGGAGCATCAAACTCACAGCCTCCTGACTATTAGAACAACACGCTATGTGCTTTGCCAACATGCAGAACACCATGTGAGCTGAATGAAGGATTCGTGGTGACACTTCTCTTTGTTCTTTGTTACATTTTTGCAAAAGAGGTTTCTGGTTATTTAAATGCCCAGAGCCTCCCAATTTGCATAGTTCGGCAGATTTGACAGGTCAGGGAAACCAAGGGTTGATAGCAGACTGGGGATGGGAAAGGGGCAAGGCTTTCAAAGCAGCAGGGGAGGAATGCATTTATTTTTAATGATAAGGAAACGTGATATTAAATGCATTAAATCTCTCTGGCTTTTCTTCGCAAACGAAGATTCAGGAAGGACTCATCCCGCGCTTTCCGCAAGCGCGCTGATGACTAAAAAGGCCAATCCGAGATAAACAAGTCCGGTTGCAGAAAGCACAGTAGAAGGTCTCCTTGGGTGATGTTTTTGGGTTGTGATTCTTTCTGCGTTGTCGTTTCTCTTCAAGACTTGTTCAGCGTGAGTTCTCAAATAAGGCTGCAGCATTGTGGATAGTGCGTCTCCATGCCTCCCGATGTGAGGCCAGGGCGGACCACTGTTGGTGATCAATTTGGCCAAGCCTGAGATGTTGTTTCAGGGAGTCTGTATCGCTTTTTTGGAGCGCCCCTCTTACGCTGACCTGTGGCGAGTTCACCATAGAGTAGTATTTTTGGGAGGCGATGGTCCTCCATCCTAGCAAGTATTGGTAAATGCAAGTATTGGTAAATTAAGCAGCCGTGGAATTTCACAAATTTGGGGTTAAAAAGTTACTGGATAACTCGGGAATTAAGTTATTAGCCTCTGAGTCCACCAGAAGCTGAATGGCAGGGATGCAGGAGGAACAACAGATCGGGGAACTATGGGTGGAGCAGGCACACCCACTCCTGTTGCATGTGCTCACATAATTTTATTGCAATTGTGGAAAGTTACTACTGCACAGTAAATCATGTTGGTTTTACATCAGAATTACTTTTATTGATGCCATGTGCCTGTGAATTAAAAAAATGCTTCTGGGACTCAGCACAAATGGTACAAGCACTGAAGGGTCCGACGTCATCTGATCAGAATAGTTTCACTTCCGATGCTGTTACTGAAGCATAATGCAACAACAGGTCATGTAGCATTCCTCTTAGATTGGATGTCCTTTCCAATAGATGATACCATCAAGTAAAGGACAGCATTCTTTATTAAGTAAGAAACACATAGGATGCAGCCAGTGTATGTGGGCTAGAAAGAAGCCTGGGCTAAATGCTATATTTCTTTAGGATAGCTCATAACCCACTCTTCAGTTTGAAATTACTTTCAAAACAGCCTAACAATTTAGAAAAGTATAAAACAAGAATCAATAAAATAAAAATGAACAGAAAAGTAGAGCAGTCCAAACTACTTAAGCATAAAAAAGGTGAAAATGACAGTCTGAACACTTAGAAGATACAACAACCCATTCAAATGAAAACGTTTTAATGCTTTTTAGCTGTCAAGCTCAGTACCTGGAGAGGCTCCTCAGCTCATGAGGGTCTGTATCTAGAAAAAACACCTTGGCTGAGGAAAAGTATGTGGTGCCACAGATGAGGTCAGATCTAATAGCACCAAAAGATGTGTATGTGGGCCTTGACACAGTCCTATTTGGAACAGGCACAACTGCACCTCCTGTCAGACAAAACACCTGCCAGTGGTACTTCTATCTGAACTGAGTGTCAGTTGATTATCCCTCTTCTAGTCCATTACTGATTCAGGGTGAATTCACATATTAGTTTCTGAAATAAGAGATCACTTTGTGGTGATTTTACTGATAAACATTTCACATAATGGTAGCTTTCTCTGTATATCCAGTATGGGAATTTCAGGTTTTATTCATGAGGAAGCAAGCATTTAGAAAAAACAAACAAACATTCACACTAAGAAAAAAAAATGGGCAAGAGTCAATGTGAGAATAATGGTACCATTTCATAGTTAAACATGAAATCAAGCTCCAGCAGATTGGGAAAATAAGGTTTGGGGGGTGATTGAGCTGATTGGTTATAAGAATTGAGAATTGTGGGGTGACTTTGTAGTTTGACAAGTCACAGCTCAAGGAAGAATGGAGAAGGAAGGGTTTTGTAGCACCAGGATGGCTCTGGAAGCATGGCCCAGATTAGAGGGTTTGTTTGGTTTGTTTGTTTGTGTGTGTGTGTGTGTATTTCGTCTATCAATTAATATTTTTATTCTCCCAGCCCACCCTTTACATTCTGCACAGGTAGCACAGAGATGTTTCACAGGGAGCTGTGAAATGGATATTTTGCTTTGAAAATATAAATCCAACAAATCTCTTTTACAGCCCTTTGACATGCTGTAATCCCACCCCCAGTATGGAGATTATCAGATGTGGCTAATGTGGTACCATAATGATGCCAGAGGAACACAAAAGGATGCCAATATCAGACAACATTGTCCATTTGTGTTTCGCTGGCGTCATTACGGTGTTTCTTTTTATTGATGGGCTGAGCTATCAATAGATTCCCCTGTTCCGTTTTGATGCCAGCATTGCCGGCATGTGAAACCTTGGGCCATTTAACTGACATGAATGCAGTGTCAATGGGCGGTCCTGCCAGAACACTTCCGGGTGAGATTGCAATATCCAGGTAAGTGACACACTTTTTATGACCCTCCCCAGGTTACTTATAAATTTTAAAGTGTGTTTCTCTGCTTGGTGTAACTTTTTTTTTGGTGTATTTTACTTTTTATTTTTGAATTTCCTGTGCTTGCATCTTCTCATGAGAACGGGCAGGATTTCAGTCCAGGAAGTGAACGGAGCTCTGTTAGAGCTCAGTTCATTACTCGGCTGCCTATCGATGGGAGAGAAGGTAAGTGTGATGGGGAGTGTTACTGTGCTGAGACAGGGGATTGGAGACTGTGGGATAGAAATGCATTTTATATTCCTGTTTGATAATCTCCTATGTGTTGATGACTCAAATAACTATGTGGGTGAGGCCATAAAATCGGCATTTTCCCTAAGATTCCCATATGATTGGCATCACACAGGTACAGTGGTACTGATGAGGTGAAAAATGTCTCATGGAATCTTGGCCCAACCTGTGTGCTTACTTAATATACCTGCCTAGACACATGTGACTGAAACTTGGTGGAGAGAAGAGAGGGGTGTCAGCTTAATTTACTTGTTCTAGGACTTTGTAGGGGTAGGGGGGGCATTAAAATTGTCTACCCCAGAGACTATTGGATTCCAAATAATGTGGTGGATGTTTCAGTTGATAGAACAGGTGAATGTGGTCTCTTCCAGCTCTATGATTCTATGATCCTGTAAACAGTCTGGTTGATCTGTGGAATAGGGAGATGACCTTAGTGACTGAGACAGTCACGTCTAAAGTCCTGAGCATGGGCTCATTGATTCTCTCATGAACTCAGGGAAATGAAGTGCCTTGGTAGATCACTAGAGTGATGGTGGAGAATGCAGTATGGGGGGAAATCATCATTGTAATGTAATACAATCTTGTGTACTCCATTCACATGCTAAGTTCAGTTAAGGTATTTACCCTGCATGCTTTAGTTCTCCCAACTCCCCCTTCTCTTATTTCACTAGGCAATTCCAGCCAACTGGAGCAATGGGTCATTCAAAACATGACCTAATTTAAATATTATTACTCTTTGTTTAAGTTCCTTTTAAGTTGAGTCTCCATGTGGCTGATGCCATGCCATGCTGATGTTCTTGCCATGATGTTGTTTGTTTTTCAAGTCACCATGTAGCCACTCCGCTAAAAGGCTGGGTGAGTCTATTCTACCCTAAATTCTCTTAGTTAGTTAGGAACTCTTTTTAAGTTTGTTTTAATATGTAGATTAAGATTGATATGCCTTCAGTAAACTTTTGATATGCATTTTTAAACTGACTTCTTTGTTTTTAATGAGCTTAATTGATTGGGTGATCAGACCACACATTTAGATGTTAATTGAGCTGTCTGCATTCTTAATGCGTCACTCTGCCTGAATTTGAAAGTAAAGTGTTTTTACATTTTTAAAGAAGATATTTTTATTTTTTTAAAAAAGGGTTAGATCCCTGGAATTTTTAATACATTTTTATTTTTTAGACTCATACCTCCTACAGAGAAAGGCTTGGGACAGATCCAATGGAACACAGTATTGGACCCATTTTAGAGCTTACTTTTTAGTGATGGGGGCAGCCAAGAAGCTCATATTCACTACCTCCATTGTATCAGCAGAGTCTAATCCAGTGGTTCCCAGACTTTGGTCCTCTTGTTGTTTTGGACTTCAATTTCCAGAAGCCCTAGCCAGCTTGGCCAACAGGAATTCTGGAAGCAGAAGTCCAAAACACCTGGAAGAACAAAGTTTGGGGACCACTGGTCTAATCCATTGGAATTGTTATGAGTACTCATGGAGTTATTATATTCTAAACCCCAGAATACCAAGGAGCCCTTAGAAACCTACTGTAATAAATTTGCAAAACATTTTGGGAAGAAGATCACTTGTATCTGTTCCAATTTGGATTCCACATTGTGGGTTGATTCTGGAGAGATAACTGGGGCATACTATTGCCCAGTTTTGATCAATGAATTTCCATTTGTTCTACCTAATGGTGTGGACAAGTTGCTTGGAGAAGAGGCGCAAACCTTTTGTTCATTTCACACATGTCCACCCTGACTGATTGGAGTTGCTAGAGGATGGCTGGCCAATTGGGTAACAGAAGATGTGAGTGCTTCTTTGAAAAAAGAACAACAACCCCATGGTTGCATTCTAAATCCTCGGAAAGTAGTAGTCGTGAGACTTCTACTGAAGAGACCTTTGCTTCCCATCTCAATGGGTAGCAGTTTGTAGTATTCCTTTTTAAAGTAAGGTTTTAGAGTGGGTTATGGCAGCAAAACTCCAGACTTACTTTGGTGAACTTGGATCCAATGCAATCTGGATTCAGGCCTTTTGGGGGGCAGAAAAGCCTTGGTTGCCTTGGTGGGCATCCTTTGTCAGGAATAGGAAAGAGGGAGCACACTCATGTTAGTTCTGCTGGCCCCTCAATAGTATTCAGTACCATCATAGTCTCCTTCTAGGCTCTTTGGCTTATATGGGACTTGTTGGAAACAAGTGATGGTTGTGGCCCTATTTCTGGAAGGTGGTGCTGTGGGACTGCTGTTCAGCCTTAGAACTGTTAGTCGATAGGGTTCTGCAAGGCTCAATACCTTCCTCTATGCCCTTTAATGTCTACTCGAAGCAGTTGGGGAACATCATCCAGAGTTTAGGGAGTTGAGTCTCACCACTAGGCTCGACTCTGGAGATTTTCACCCGGGCTATATATCCCGTGTCTGGAACGGAACAGGGTCGGGAAAGGTTTTCCCTTTCGGACAACGTCCACCCTGTTCCGTTCCTATGTTATGCCTGTTCTGTTTTCTCCCCGTGATATAGTAATCATGGGGAGAAGTCGTTAATAGGCACCCGGTTCCGTTGTTACGGAATCACGGGTGTGCAAATCGGATCCCGTTCCTGTTCTGGAATGACAGGGATGGGGGAGGAGTTCTGTGGCAGGCACTTCCTGCCATGATCTGGACAGCCAGGTAAGTGCCACCCTTTCCACCCCCCCTTCCCGGGTTACTTGTATTTTTAATTTTTTTTTAATTTTTATTCTTTCTTTTGACAGCTGGTTTTTTTTTAAATTTGAATTTCCCTCCCGTTTGTTCTCGCGAGAACAAGCAAGAGTTCCCCTGGCCAGTCATAAAAGCAGCTTTATGGCAGCTGCATTTACATCTGGCTGGGCAAGGAGGGAGGAGGACCGTTCCTGTTCCAGAATGGAGGTAAGTGTGTGAACATTTACCTCCATTCTGTTGCAGGAACAGGAGAGGAGGTGGTGGGACAGAATCGGAGCTTTTAGCCCCCGTGTGGAAATCTCCTCTACCTCTCTTTTGCAGCTGATGCCAAGGAGGGTGTGGAAATCTCCTTGTCATCTGAACACAGTCACGGATTGAGTGTATGAGAATAAACTGAGGCTCAGGAGATTATCAGATGCATTTAAAGTGGCATTATGGGAAAGCCAGGAGATCGCAAAAGGACTCCTGTTCCGCAAGACATCATTCCCCCATTGTTATGCACCCATTCTGCTGCTCTTATGCCGGTGCTACTTTTTCTTGATTGGAGAAGCCATCAATAGATCTGTCATTCTGTTTCTGTGATGGATTTTCCTCTGTGGGACAAAGTGCCCCATTTCACTGGCAAGATCCCAGAGTCAATAGGCAGTCCCTTCCAGAACACTTCCAGGTCGGATCAGGACATCCAGGTAAGTGACACACTTTTTAAAAACTTCCCTGGTTTACTTGGAAGTTTTAAAGTGTGTGTATGTGCTTTTTGTAACTTTTTGGGGGGTGTATTTTGGTTTTTATTTTTGAATTTCCCACGCTCGAATAATAATAATAATAATAATAACAACAACAAGAAGAACAATTTTTTGTTTTTAACCTGCCCCTTTGTTCGGCAACCAGGGTGGCGTACAACAAGATTAAAACACAGCAAGTTAAAACAATCCTTCCCAATCCTAACCTTCCCACCCCTTAAAACTAACTTAAACTAATAGAGAATTGAAACAAAGATAAAATACAATACAGTATATAGATAAATAAATAAATAAATAAATAAATAAATAAAGGCAATAGCAGCAGGGGAGCAGGTAAGCAATCAGCTCCACTTGAGCCGGGAAATTATTCTGGGAAGGCCTGCCGGAAGAGATCCGTCTTTAGTGCTTTCTTGAAGCTATCAAGAGTAGCGATAAGACGGATCTCATCCGGCAGGCCATTCCAAAGTCTGGGAGCCATAGAAGAGAAGGCCCTCTGGGAGGTCTGCAACAACCTAGTTTTCATAGGCTGCAGCAGGTTCCTCTCAGAGGACCGAAGTGGGATGGGGCGGTCCCAAAGATAAGATGGGCCCAAGCCATGTAGGGCTTTAAAGGTTAAAACCAACACCTTGTACTGTGCCCGGAAACTGATCGGCAGCCAGTGGAGAGATTTAAGCACAGGTGTAACGTGCTCTTTCCTAGATGTACCCGTAATTAACCTGGCTGCCATATTTTGTACCAGTTGAAGTTTCTGGGTTAGGCACAAGGGTAGCCCCATGTAGAGTGCGTTACAGTAATCCAAATGTGAGGTTACCAAAGCATGTACCACCGTTTCCAGATCCCTTGTATCCAGGTAAGGGCGCAGCTGGCGTATCAGCCAAAGCTGATAATAGGCACTCCTGACCGTCACACTCACCTGACTAGTCATGTGAAGCGATGAATCTAGGAGTACCCCCAGATTGTGAACACAGTCCTTTTTTAAAAAAAAATTATTTATTAATTTTAAAATTAAACAACATACAATTTATACATACAACTTAACAAACACATATAACAATGATTCCCTCCACCCAGGGACTTCCCTTTACATTCATCCCTCTTTCCAAAATACCATTGTTTCCAACTCAGGTTTGCTTCCTCTCCCCTTTATTAATACAAATTCTAAGAATTTACTCCATTTTTCACCAAAAACATTCTTATTTAGCTCCCCCTTTTTTTTCTTTAACCATATTTGTTAATTTCTCATTTATAGCTATATTCCATACTTCATTATACCATTCTTCTATTTGGTATTCACCTTGTGTTTTCCATTTCTTTGCTATTATTAACCTTGCTGCTGTCAGCAGATTTGTTAATAAATCCTTAACAATTTGAGATTCTTGTTAAGTGTGACTCCATCCAGGACTGGAAGTTGTATTCCCAGACCTGGTTTCGGGCCTGTGACTGTCAGGACCTCCGTTTTGTCTGGATTTAGTCTCAATCTGTTTTTCCTCATCCAATCCATTACCACTCTAAGACAATCATTGAGAGGAGAGACACCATCTGAAGTCTGAGCCGACGATTTGGTCATGGAAAAATATATCTGAGTGTCATCAGCGTACTGATGACACCGAGCTCCATGCCTCCGGATGATCTCTCCCCATGGCTTCATATAAATGTTAAATAGCATTGGGGACAGGATGGCACCCTGAGGGACGCCACAATTAAGCTCAATTGTGGAACAGCAACTGTTCCTGAGCCTCACCCTCTGGGATCTGCCCAAGAGAAACGAACGGAACCACAGCAGAGCAGTACCTCCAATTCCTAACTTTCTCAGGCGATCCAAGAGGATGGAATGATCAATAGAGTCAAAGGCCACTGAGAGGTCCAAGACCACCAGCAGGGTCACACTACTCCTGTTGATGCTCAGGTGGAGGTCGTCGGTTAGAGCGACCATGGCAGTCTCAACTCCATATCCTGTCCTGAAGCCGGTTTGAAATGGATCAAGATAATCAGTTTCATCCAAGACGGCTTGGAGTTGGGAACCAACTGCCCTCTCAATCACCTTACTTAAAAAAGGTAGCAAGGACATTGGTCTGTAATTGTTCCTGTCCAGGGGGTCCAGGGAAGGTTTTTTCAGGAGTGGCTTAACTGCTGCCTCCTTTAAACAAGATGGTACAATACCTTCCCTGAAGGACACATTGATTGTGTCCCGTGGGAATACTCTCAACGCGTCCCCCCCCCCCGGACGACCAGCCAAGATGGACAAGGATCAAGAGGGCAAGTTGTCTCCCTCACTCTTCTAAGGAGCTTGTCCACATCATCGGTACTCACTGATTGAAACTGATCCAGTAAAATGCCATCAACGGAGTTGTTGGATGCCTCATCTATGGGTTCTGTCAGAACATTGGCATCCAAGTCGGCTCTTATCTGAGAGATTTTATCTGCAAAGTGGATGTTAAATGCATCACAGCAGGCTGTTGTTGGGTTAAGTAGGGGGTTTGGCGTAGGAGGAGCCTGTGTTAACTCCCCCACGACTTTAAACAACTCTGCTTGACGGGACTGCAGACGCAATACATGCAGAGCAGAAGGATCTCTGTGCTGGACGTATTGTCTCCCGATAGGAATCAAGATGCTTCCTATGGCGAGTTCTGTCAGATAAGAGTAGAGTCTTCTGCCACTTGCACTCTAGCCGTTGTTCAGTTCACTTCATCCACAAGAATCTGTGGGATTTCCCTTCAGGAAGTGAAAGGAGCTCTGTTAGAGCTCCATTCACTCCTGCACTGCCCTGTCATTGGAAGAGAAGGTAAGTGTGGTGGGGAGGGTGATTGTGGCAGGACAAGGATGGGACGGGCGTGAGTGGAGATTGTGGGAGTGGAATGCTTTTTGCATTCCTGTTTGCATTCTGATAATCTCCTCAGTCCAAACAAAGCAGAGGTCTTATTGGTCAACTGGAAATCCAAGATGGGTTTGGAATTATAAACTACTCTGATCTTTCTGCTCTGCTCTGATTACAACTTGATTTTTCAAAGGGTTGTGTTCCCTCTGAAAGATCAGGTTTGCAGCCTGTAGATGCTCCTAGAAAGCCAGGTGTGTTGCTCTTCTCTTCTTCCTCATGGTGGTCACCCTCCTTGTTGTCTTCAAGCATTGCTGGGGTCTCCTTCATCTTCCTCCCCTCCCATGCAAAATAATGACATAGCCGCCATATTCATTCGGAGTGCCTGGTTGGGCATGGTAGCTATGCCCTTTCCTAGGGAGAGCTGATTTGGCCACAGTGGCTCATGCTTTCTTTCTTTCTTTTTCTTTTTCTTTCTTTCTTTCTTTTTTTTTTTTTTTTGTAACTTCTTGATGAGACTCCAATGGGCTCAAAATGAGGTTGAAAAATTTTGGGAAACTACAATTGGTGAAAATGGCTAGGGGGTCAGGATATCTGAAAGATGGCCATGTCTCTTTTGAGATCAAAAAAGACAGAGGCTGTCTTGTCTGCCTCACTATCCTGAGAGGTTAGCCTCATAACTACACATGACACAGGGAGCTTTCTTTGTAGCAACATCTGAATGGTGGAAGTCACTCCTCAAAAATGCAGGCTACCTCCATCTTTTCTGAACTTTTGTTAGGCAGCCAACAGGGTTTCATATGGCCTTTGATCCTTAAAGAGAAGAGTTGGTTGGAGTGGTATTATTTAGTGTATGTTTCTTTTATTTTGTTCTCTTTTGTTTTAAACTGTTTTTTTTAAAAACTAAATCAATGTTACCTGCTTTTATTTCTTTCACATTGCTTCAAAGGAGTGGGAGGAGGAAGAAACTGAGCAAGTAAGGCCCACTACTGTGGGCCCTCCATATCCATGGGGATTTGGTTCTGGAATTCCTCATGGATAGCAAAAACTACAGATAGTTAAGTCCTATATAAATCAAAGGGCACTGCCATTATAAGTATGGCTGCTGCCATTTTAAGTATGGGTGCTGCCATTTTACATACATGGCGATGATCCATGGATGCTGGAATCCATGGGTACTGAACCCACGGATATGGAGGGGCCACTGTACTTTACTGAGTCCATCCTGCAGGACAACTGCAGCATCAACTTTCCCACCCTCCTTGTATCAAAGATTTTGCATCAATAAATGGAAAGGAGCTCTTTCCTTAGCTTTTTTCTTCTTCTCTCATTTTATATTTCACACATCCACAACAGGAGTGCTTTTGCCTTCAGTCATCATCACCTTGTCCAGACATGAAAACACATAGTCAAAATGCCAGTGGGTACCAATAGCCAAAGACCTTGTAATTTCACCTTTCTGTTTCCAGCTGTTTCTGCTGGAGGCAGAAAGAGAAATATAACAAGTTATCGTTTTTGTCAGTGTTCACACTTTCACACTTCAGTGAGATTTAATGAGAGAAGAATGCTGCAAAACTCAGAAGAAACTTTACTACTAGTAGCTTTAATTAAGTCTTCTCTCATTTGAGATGCGGCATTGGAAAAGGATATAGCTAATTATTACTTGGCAGAATTTCTTTGTTACCTTCTTTAAACAGTGCCATGAAGTTTTCCTATGTACATTAAAACAAACTCATATTACGAGAATGCACAGCACAAGATTAAGAATGTGAGCCAAATGGCACCAATGGACTGATGGCTAATCCATGCATATGTAGCTTTGTTTTATTGCTAAGTGCTACTTGTCTTGGTATCAGCACTACAATTTCTAATACAGTGGAAAAATATTGCTGCACATACTATCTTGATATTTGTAAGCAAATATCTTGCAGCACCTTTGAGACTAAGGAGATTTTCACACTACAGTACACTGTTATAGTGCTACTATTCCACTTTATTTGCTATGGCTGCCTCCTGTGGAATCCTGGGATTTGCAGTTTAGGGAGGGGCATTTACAACTCTCAGCCAGAGAGCTCTTAGGCCTCACTAAACTACAAACCCCAGAATTCCACAGGAGGAAGCCAGAGCAGTTAAAGTGGAATAGTAACACTATAACAGTGTAGTGTGAAAATCTCCTAACTGAGAGAAAGAAGTTGTAGTATAAGCTTTCATTGACCTGGTCTACTTCTGCATCTGAAATGGACTCTCCAATTCAGCTATGCTAAGTTATTACTACCTGCACGTTCATCTCCCCGCCCCCAGTTGTTGTGGGGTGCCTGATTTCCTGTCTCCCCTGTCTTCCTATACTGAGTGTGGTCCACGGTTGCTGTAGGTGACCAGCAGAACAGGTTTCCAAGATTTGGATTACATGTTCTTCTGTGGGACTTTAACATTCTTAAGGGCTCCCGGCTCCCTGAGGAGGTCTGCTACCTTCCTAACGCTATCTAGTAGGGCATCCCAGGCTATTTTGTCTGTGTCTATGGGGCTAAATGCCATCTTAGCTTGTGAGTTCAAGCCTCCATAAAGAAGTGCCTTGAACTCATTGTTATCAAAGTCATAGTTTCCTAGCACTCAACTGTAAGGGCTTGACTAAATGAGAAGAAATAATGCACATACCTGTGCATTATAGGCAACGTGGAGCAGTGTTCCTTTGTCTCCATGGTGTTTTGCCAAAAACAATAGTATGTGAAGCTCTCTTCTGTGATGTTCAGACAGCCATGAATGAATATGGCGGCTATGCCATTGTTTTGCATGGTAGGGGAGGAAGATGAAGGAGACCCCAGCAATGCTTGAAGACAACAAGGAGGGTGACCACCATGAGGAAGAGGAGAAGAGCTGCCCGGCCTTCACCCATCCCATGGGTGGTGGCAGTGGTGGCCTCTGATTCTGGCTGCAAAGGAACATTAGGAGCCACCTGGACAGCTGCTGGGAGAAGGAAGAGGAGGGCGACTTTTCGCCGCTTCATCTCACCTGCTGTAGCAGCAAAGAACCACCCTCCTCTTCCTTCTGGCAGCTGGCCAGGCAGCTCCTACCATCACTTTCCAGCCAGAAATTGGAGGCTGCCATCACCGCTGGGATGGGTGAAGGGCAGACGTCTCTCCTCCTGTTCCTTGTGGTAGCCTCCCTCCTCATTGTCTCTAGGTGCTGTACTTCTGGGTCCCCTTCACCTTCCTCACCCCCCCCCACTTATTTAAAAATAAGTGTTTACAAAAGCACACAATCACTAGTGCTTCTAGGCACTTGATAGCAACTCATGTCTGCACACATCCGACCAATCAGATGAAGAGTTCATCTGCCTTTGGACAGTGCAACAAATCACATTGGTGTTCAAACAAGCAGGAATGTGCATTTCCTTTAGAGCTTTTTAAAAAAAATATGGGAAAAGCCATTTTTCTTATGGAGTATTTGGAGTTTTTGCCCCCTTTCACAATATATCGAATTGCCATGGGATCAGATTGGGACAAAAGGTATTCTCGCATTCTGTGAGGAGCTTTTTTTCACTGTTTGGACAACTCCCAAGTTGTGCTAGAATAGCCAGCGGGATTTTTGGGATATGAAAGCCTTGGGGTTCTCTCCTGGAGGCTGCTGCTCCATTACGTATAGAACATTTGTGTCTGCCCTGGCCACATAAGTCTCATGAACTCCCTCATCCATTGGTACGTCTAATTTTGCTAAATCTTGAGCAGCTAGCACTGACTCTAGGGTTGGCAAATCCACTGCAGAAATGCACAACCGGACTAACTGTGTCAAGTCCTGTCCATTGGCAGTGGATGTGTGTGTGCTACAGCATTCAGCACGTGATTCTTATCTCCTTATTTCGTGGATCTAACTGGTCTGCAACAGCTTTGGCCTCTACTGAAGTCTACGTGACTCTCTCTTCTGTGTGTTGGTTCTCCACTTGGCCATTGGCAAGGTGCCTGGCAACTGTTTCACTCTGGACTGGGTATAGAGGAACGGGCTCTTCCCAACTGGGATTATATGGGCTGTGAGGGACTGCTTCCTCTGGTAGGGACTCTGTTAGAGTATACTTGGGGAGCGGTGGTAGTGTCTCTAGGCAAACGGTGGAAATTATTGCTTCCTTCATCTCTAGCCTCTGAACTGAGTCTGCAATTTCCTTATTACGTGGCTTGTGGCTGGTGTTGGCATGCTGTATTTTAGCATGGCTAGCCAGATACTGGGCAGCATGCTGCACCTTGGTGTGTTTGTCTTCTAAAGTGGCTAGCCTGCACTATAGTGCCTGGACCTGTATATTTGCCTCATCTAACTTGCCACAGGCTTCCTCTGCTGCAGAAGAGAATGCCAGTTTGTCCACTAGCAAGGCACTGTTTTGGGCTGGCAATTGCTCCAACTCTTTGGCCTGCCTTTCAGCCATACTACTAAGTTCTTGGATGGTACTTGAAGCATCACTTATGGCCATGCAAAATCCCCAAGCTGCCATAGCCTCGTTGGAGGGGCCAAAAAGTGACCTTTCCTTACACTGTGTATGAGAAGCATCACACATGTATCAAATGGGTCTGAAGTCTTAAACATCCCTGTTTTTCCATGAGTTCCTACCCTGACTGGCAATCCACTTCTCCAGCTTATCCATTTTGAGGCTGCTCTCAAACATGTTGTCCCCTTAACAATACAGCTAACTCTATTTGACTGACAAAGTGTGAAGGTGCTTCCTTTAAACACCCCCATAATGCTCCTGTGGCTCTAAAGTGCAAAGATGTCTCTGTCTAAATATCCCCACAGCTCCTACGTGGCTTCCAGTGAGGTCTGTGCCTCTTGACCCAGGAAAGTGGCCCAGATACTCAGTGATAGGGAGACCACCAGGGTCCTTTGGGGGAAACTCCCTGCGTCTGCACTGAGAGGAGCTGCAAGGGTGTGTGTGACAAACTCTAAGGAACTTACTATCGCTTTGCTAAGCAGTAGGGGGAAAGAGGGTTTAGGGTCCTGTCTGAGTCCTGCCAATTACAAGCTTCTTCTTTGGCAGTGTGGGGTACCTCCTCCAAATCCAGGCAAACCATTAAAACCCAACAGCAATTGCCACCTCCAATGCACAAACAGCTCTTTTCCGGGGAACTACCCTTAAGGAACTACAAAAAGGCATACGGTTCCTCCTGCCCTGTCAACTTTCCTAAATGGGAAATGTAAAGGTACAATGATCTGAATTATCAACATGCATATCCTGAAGGGGTACTTTGGCTAGGACAAAGCCTGGATGGTCTTTCCACTGGGTAGACAAAGGAAACCACTGGGTAGACATAGGAGCCCTGGTGGCGCAGTGGTTAAATGCCAGTACTGCAAGTCACCACGTTGCAAGTTCGATTCCAGTGGGCTCCAAGGTTGACTCAGCCTTCCATCCTTTCGTAGGTCGGTAAATTGAGTACCCAGCTTGTGGGGGCAATTAGCTAACACACATTGGAAACTGTTTAATGCAGTGTAGATGTGTAAATAGCTATTGCTTAAAACAATTTGTAAGCCGCTCTGATAGCCTTGTGGCTAAAGAGCGGGATATAACTAACTAAATAAAAAAAACCCCGAAACTCAACTGACTGTGTTAATTGCTGGGAGACAGGAATTGATGGGTGTGATGTTGGCCTCACCAGACTGGCCCTGCAGTTCTCAGCTCTGGCTGCCTGTCACTGCCACCCTACTCTACGTTTCCCTTTTTGGATTGGGGCCTGAGTCTCCAAGTGACCCTCTCAGTGGATAGATTTATTTACCAGTGTGTATACTTTTTGGTTAGCATGACCAGGAAATAATTCAAGATGAGTCAGTGAAACAGTTAACAAAAAAACTTATTTAGTTTATTATATCAATGTAGTAACAAATCTCAAAATTGTATAATACTGAATACTAACATTAGCACTTTCATTTAGGAGATTTTCAGATGGGGCTTATACTGCGGGGCAGACACAGAACAGGGTCGATAAAGGGGCTGTCGTTCAGACGACTTCGACTCCTTTTGTCCTGCTCCCGTCCTGCTCCCATCCTGCTCCCGGGGGTATTCTATTCACGATGAAATATTGTGAATAGAACACCCCTTCCATGCCTGTTAAGGAATCAGGGACATGGGAAACAGAGCCCCATCCCTGTTCTGTGATTACAAGCACAGGGGAGTAGATCCATGGCAGACACTTCCTGCCACGATCGGGACAGGCAGGTAAGTGCCCCCCTCCCCCCTCCCTGGGTTCCTTGTTTTATTTTAAATTTCTCTTTTTTTCTGTCTTTGACAGCTGGGGGGGGGCTTACTTTGAATTTCCCTCCCGCTTTTTCTCTCGCAAGAATGAGCGGGATTTCCCCCGGCCAGTTGTAAAAGCAGCCTTACGATGGCTGCATTTACGGCCAGCTGGAAAGGAGGTAGGATGCCCATTCCTGCAGCGGAATGGAGGTAAGTGTGTGAACATTTGCCTCCATTCCATTGCAGGAACAGGAGAGGAAGTTGTGGGGCAGCAACGGGCATTTTGGCCCCATCTGAAAATCTCCTTAGTGAGAGACATACTACACTCAGACATCTAGTTCCTTTATAGTCTCTCTCAACTGATTCACACACCTTTCTCTCATAACAGTTCACTCCCAACTCTCTCACACAACTGACTCATCCAACTGCTTTCTCTCAACTGACATTTTCTCAGGCTCACTCTCACAGAAGCCCCTCCCATCACAGCTTCCTGTGCGTGTTTTTAAACACAGTGTGAGTGTCCCATCAAACCTCAACTCAAACAGACAACAGTGACTAGCTAAAGTAGTTTATTAAAGTTGCAGTGAGGTGTACTGGTCTCAAACAGAGTCAGGACTGAAATATACGGAAAAATTGTATACAGTTTAAAGACAAGCCTTGGGATGGGATGAGCCCCCCTTCTCCTCCATCCCCCTCAGGTGCCCTTCCCACCTTCCCATACACATTTCTCTAGCAGATGTGCCTGTGATCTTGAGCACTAGGAGCTGAATGGTGTCATCGCCTCTGGGAACCAAGAGGCCCAGCTCCCATCATACTCATTACATCCCCCTCCCAACAGCAAAACACACCCGTCACCGTAATTAGGAGGCCACAGTGAGTGCCAGCATAGCAGAGGTCTGCCTTTAACCACTGACTACAGGCAGGCCCTGACACATAGCTCTTTACAATGGGTTTATGACAACCTTGCAATACTGGACAGGAGGGGTCTGAGATGAGATTTCCTTAGGAGTAGATTTGGAAATGGTCAATTGTTTGGTTGAATGACTCATTGCTGAGGTGCCCAAGAAAGGATTAGCATATACCCTCTTAACGACTTTGTTTACTAAGGGGCTTCCTCACAATCCTAGTATGTGCTTCTTTGCCAAAATATTTCTAAGACACATCCCAGATCATTGTGACCTCCACCTGACCTTTTTGGCTCATCCCGGCCAACCTGACCCTGAAAAGTGTCAAATATTTCCAATTATGAGATATTGTGGGGAGGTGTTAATAGGGCATGGTAACAGTACATATTGAGATCTCCCAGGTTAATAAGTCACACTTGTTCTTATTTATTATAAAAATACTGATGCCAATGGGGACCTCCACAGCAAAAAATAAAATGAGGTAGCATAAGGTGGACTTACCCCTTTGTAAGTAACTAACAGGATGCAAACTAAACTAGTGTTGTAGTTTAGGAAAGTACACTGGAGTTCTCTGGCAGACAATTCTAACTACCTTACCAATGTACAAACCCCAGGATTTCATAGCATGGAGCAATGGCAGGTGAAGTAGTATCAAAGTGCTATAACTTGATCGTGTTGATACACACAGAGTCCATTAAATATATTTCTGTGTATTTTTGCCCTGCCTTCATTGTTTTATCAGGATGATACCAAAATGAGTTTTACTGTGTGACAGTACTGAATAGTACCAGGAACTCCAAGTCCTCCTTTAATGTAACAGTCTTGATATTAAAATCTGGCAATTATTCTTGGTGGCTTATTTGTTCAAACTGAATGGAAGATAATCTTTCGTCACGGGTTAATAATTGCAGTTTTAATGGGAGAAATATAATAATGAACAAAAATAAAATGTTTGGCAATATATTCATTTTGACAGCTGCTCTCGTACCTAGCCAAGAAATAACAAGACTTGAACAAACAGCTATATCTTTCTGCATCAATTTGTTTCATTATGTATTATTACCATCTTGGAAGAAATTCTAAATCTTGTTAAATCAACTCAATCAAATGTTTAAGATGGAAAGAGGCAGAAGCTACTTCCTTGCAGGTGTGCTTGGCATCAGAGTTCCTCACTCTACCCTGTAAATAGAAACTGTTGGATATCATGGGAATTTCATGCTCTGGCTGCAATCTCTCTCTCTCTCTCTCACACACACACACTCCAAGAAATCCAGTCTATTTGAAGCGTCTAGTTGCCTCAGTCTCTTCATAAGTGATTAGTTGTGGCTACTATTATGTGTTGAAGTTTGTCACCTTCAGCTCTCTCTCCTGGCTTTTCTTTCCAATTTCAATCTGATTAAATATGAGGGTGGAAAGATAATTGCCACTTTAGCAAATGAAACATAACTAAATCACACCTGGCTTTCCTTAATGGTTTATAATTTGATTTTTTCCTCAGTTTGAAATTTCTCTGCAAAATTCATCAGCAGAAAAGAGCATTAAATCATGTGCTCTTCTAGTACTTTGGGAAGAACAAATAATATTGATAATTGTGGCTTCAAAAAAGAAAAAAAGAGGGCCCAATGCAAGTTTTGATTATGCCCTTTGAGACCTAGACTTGCTCACTTATTGTTGGTTTGTTCAGCTGAGAAAATAAACAATGCAGGGTGAGGTGGAAAGGTGTTCTCATTTAGTTTACCCTGAAATGCTGTTTTCATCACTTCTTTTGAATTTAGTATATTTCTCCCTAGCAGAAATCAATACCATGATTTTTTTTTAAAAAAGCAGTTATCTCACTCTTCCATAAGATGTTCCTCTCTGGATCATAGGACACTTACAATCACACCACTAGCATGGTAGTAGCCTTTCACTCTTGTGACCTTATTCTGCCCTCCCACCAGTCTCCATCCACTGCTTTTTGATCCTCATTCTGCCTCTTGTGTTTTATCAATCCCCTTCCCTTTCACATATTTGTCGGGAAGACCATTACTGGGGGAAAGGAAAGAAGGACTGTGCAGTGACCTACAGCCGCTGTCTAATCATAACCTGCTTGTCCCAGAGGTCAGATCAATGCAGGAAACTCTTAATACTCAGTCTATGTTTAAGCCCTGAGAGGAAAGGAAAACATAGGTCCAAGGTACAGAATGAAGAAAAAGCACACACCCTTCACATCATTCTTTAGCTTGTTAGATATAGAGGAGACCAGGGTGGGAGAGTCATTATTAGCAGAGGACATTCTGCCCCATAGCCAGAGATAATTATGTCACTTGGTTGACTCTGATGTTGGTAGGAGCAGAAATAGGGCATTTGATGACTCCAGGGTCAGTGTGGGTGGTGAATAAGCTATTGTGAAAATATGGTTCAGTACCTGGATAGCTCCTTTAAAGCCTAGATTTAGGATTTTATCAGTCACTCCCCTGAAAATGTTCTTTTGCTGGAATTAAAAAACAAAACAAAACATTTTTATGTCAGCAAAGGAACACTCCCCCCACATTGCCTTCATCTCCCAGCAAAGGCAGCCCCAACAATAAAGAGGAAGTGAACAGAGCCCCAGAGTTTCTCTTTTGAAATCCCGTGAGACTTTGACGTGTGGGAAATTCAAAAATAAAAATAAAAATAAAGCATAAAAAGTGACACTAAGCACAAAAACACACTTTAAAACTTACAAGTAATACAGAAAGGGTCATAAAAAGAGCAAAACTTACCTGGATGTCCTGCTCTCACCCAGATGTGTAAGCACCGGATGGGCCATTCTCACTGCAGTGATGAGATTTAAATGGCCCAAGGTTTCACATGCCAGCAATGCTAGCACAAAAGCACCACAGGTTATCTATTGATGGCTTATGCCATCAATTAAAACTTACGGGTTTGGGCCAGGACATAACCATGAAAGTTCGACTTCGTCTGATATGTGCACCCTTTTGCAGTTATGTGGCATCATCATGATGCTGTATTTAATGCGTCTGATAAAGTCCTTAGAGACTTACTGCATGAGAGAAGGGAAGCGGCAGTGCACCACTCTGACAATAGCACCTCCTGTCTTGCCTTATTCCATGATGTTGGCATTCAACAGCTGTTCTTCCATACTGGTCCCGTGGGAGACAGTGGTAAATGCTAGCAGCCTTTTTTCTAACTGAAAAACTCCATTAGAAAAAAAGATTCGTGTTTACTACCATCTCCCACAGGACTGGAACTGCTGAACGCTGATGTCGTGCAAGAAGGTAAGATGGGAAGCACTATTATAGGACTTTCCTTCCCTCAAGTGATAAGCCTCTTAAACTCAGAGTGGATTTATCACCCAACTGCCATGAAAGCCACCAGCTGCCACTGAGCAGAATCAGCCCTGTTGCACATTATGCAGAATAAGATAGCTGTCTCAGATAGCAAATTCTGGAGTCAGTTGGAACACCCCCCTCAATCCACCTTGAGCCTCTTGGCCATTCCCTTCTATTTAAAGGATGGTACTGTCTGTGTCACATGGTCTGTCCTGAATCTCCTAACTTAGTCTGCTGCCCTCAGGGGATAAGGAAGACATTATCTTCTTCACAGGGTTGAAGTAAACCATGCTGTTTTCTCCCCAGTGTTGTAGGGCCTCCTCAGAGAAGGCAAAGGTACTTTAACCAATCAGTTGCAGCATCCTTTATTTCCTTCCCGAGGGCCTTATCCAAGCTTAGTGGTACTGATTCATGCCAATCCCACCCCTTCCAGCTTCTTAGGATTTTGTGGTTTTGTTTTCTGCCCAGCATTGTATCCACTGAATTTTTTTAAAAAAAATATTCAAGCCATCAGGCTGTTTCTTATCCAGGTCACCAATTATAGAGGAAAAAATTAATGAAACATGGGGAAACCTCTGGATTTAGTGCACTAGGATCAGTGCACATCACCTGTCTCTTTCCAGAATCTGGTTACTTATTTCCCTAAATGGTGAGAAGTCCTAGAGGCCCTTTGATATATGAAGATTTGGCTTCTTTATGGGAGAAATCAAATGGTTTTGATAGCCAGTTATAGGGAGCATATAACTCCCATGTTAAAACAGCTTCACCGGCTGCCAATTTATTTCTGGGCACAATTCAAAGTACTGGTCCTGATCTATAAAGCCCTATACGGCAAAGGTCCAGACTATCTGACAGATATCTCCCTCTATGAACCTGCAAGGGTTTTAAGATCTTCAGGAGAAGGCTTTCTCTTGGTCCTGCCATCATCACAGGCTCGCTTGGTGAAGACACAAGAGAGAGCCTTCTCAGTGGCTGCTCCCACCTTCTGGAACTCCTCGTGTGGGAGGCTAGGCTGGTAGTCAAAAATGTTTTTATCCAACTGAGCCCCCAGAGCTTTTATCAGGGTGTGTTTTTAAAATGTTGTTTTTAGTTGTTTCTATTTTTTTTACTTTGTATGCTTTTAATTAATTTTAATTGGTTTTAACTGTGATTTTAATTGCTTTATGAGCCACCTTGGGTCCTGCTTTGGGAGAAAGGCGGCATATAAATGGCATAAATAAAGACAGATAGATAGCAGGTTCCATTGGATGCCTTTAGTCACTCTGTGCTCTCTTTGCACTCCCCTTCTCTCTCTTTCTACATCTGTCTTTTCCTATCCCCAAACCTACTTGTTTTGTTTCTATTCTCTCTCTCTCTCTCTCAACCCCCTCTGTCTTAGACACCCCTACTATTGACTAGCCTCTCCTATTAGTTGGGGGAGGGCTCCCTGGCTCCAATCACAGATGGTATGCACTTCACAAAGATCTGGATGTCTCCCCCTGGGGAGATCATCAATTGTTCTGGCCCATGAGCAAGTAATGTGCTTAACAAATAGAATAGCTGGCTACCTGCAACACTCTAATATAATGATACTAGTAGAATTTATTTTAAGCACCTGTAAATAGGTGCAGATATTAAACTTGCCTTTGATACACAAATTCTAAATAAGATATGATTTTCCAAATAATGATCAACTTGGCATCGAGGCCCTGTGAGAGAAGTGCTAAAGGATCTGGTTTCCAGGGGAAGAGCTGCAACCTGGATTTCTGCAACCTGCTTTCTTCTCACACCTAGATATACCACCGGTAGGTCTAGTTCTGTTACTCTGGCTACCAACTGCTCCTGCTGATGCTGTCAAAAGAGAAGCAGCAGCAATTGGGCACCTTTCCTTGTGTTGTGTTCCCCATCAGCTGAGAACTCAGGGAGAGTCCTAGCATTAGGCAGTGTGAAGGAGCAGCAAATTGTTAGTTATTTCAATTGCTGTTAATTTGTTGTTTCCTGTTATTCCTGTTATTATGTTTTTACTGCCAGGGAAAGGGAATACGTACTTCTGGTATTTTCTAATTCATGGGCCAAAATAACTTGGATACTATGCACCTTGATGTGGTGAAGGCATAGGTGGGTGGGTGAGGCGACTTTAGTATCACTCTTAAAATAGCAAAATGGCTTGAGCCAATCCTGGAACTGCCTCTGCTGACTCTTCCAGCTACATTTACTCAAGCCAGCAGAGGAAAGGGAATTCTTCCCACTATGCATAGATTTAGCTCCACAATGTGCTAAATTGATACCTACTGAACTTTGTAACTATAGCGTGTCAGATTTTGCTTTTCTCTCTCTCTTTCCTCCTTTCTTCCCAATTCTATTTCCTTTTGATCATTTTTTTAAAATTACAAACCTCCAAGCAGAGACTATTTTATTTTGTTTTTTAAAAATCTTTGTTAATTGCTTTTTAAGCTAAAGCCTTTTAAGCTGCTTTTCCACTAAAGGTCTCAGGTAAGAAAGTTAGTTGTTATAGGCTGATTTGGTTGCCAACTCTGAGGCCTTAAAATATACATATGGAGTATATATATATGCATATCCTATATAGAATATAGGATATAAGATATAATGTAGAAAGCTATGTGTATTAGAGAACATGTGTATTACTGGCCTAGCAACAGCCACATTTCAAGCAGTAGTAAACAAGATAAAAGATATTCTTCTTCGTGGTCTCTGTGAATCCACACATAAAGGGTTAATCCTGCGCCTGCGCAGTAGCATTCGGAAGTCGTTAGAGTCAATTAGCCATTAGATTGAGTTTTGGCGGTAATCCCGCCCACCATCCCCTCCAGGCTATATAGGCCCTCCTCGAGCCCGCCATTTTAGTTCCTTTTTTTCCGCCGCGTTAGCAGCACGAGGAACGTTGTTGGAGTCTTAGCCTTCGGACTTGGATTCTGCACCCACCCCTTGGTCTCCCTTTCCCTGTTTTTCTCACCGGATAGGATTCTCCTCAACTCGACAGACGGATCTTCCTCAGTACAACCCCGAATTTACCGTCGGACCTCGAAACCGTGAGTGACCACATTGCGCAGAATGGCGTCGACGGGCTTTTTCAAAGCATGCTTGACTTGCGGGGCTAAGATGCCCGAGTCGGACGGGCATGCCAACTGCCTGATGTGTCTGGGAGAAAGACACGATGTCCGGTCCTGCCACCACTGCAGTGCCTTCACCCCTCAGGCGAGGCGGAACAGGGAGAAGAGGCTGAAGGCCCAACTTTATGAGCATGTGCTCTCGGGCTCGGCCACGACTACGGCCCCAAGGCCCTCGACGTCCAGCTCAGTGCAGCAGCATAAGCAACCCGCTAAGGACCCCTCCAAACTGAAATCCCGGGACCGGGGGAAAGAGGTGGCCAAGGGTTCTTCCTCGAGATTGAGGAAGTCCGACTCCGAGACGGCGGACGGTACCGTCCCGAGAGATCACGGTACCGCTACACTACAGAAAGAGAGGCCTAAGACAGTGAGACTTACCTCCCCAAAGGCCGTCCCACAGGAGGAACTGCCGAAGAAGAAAAAGAGGCGGTCCGACGATTCCCTCTCGAGTGGGACTCAAAAAGGCTGGACACCGATACCGGACCACTCTCCAGGTCACAAGTCCCCGGTAGTCTCTCCCATCAGTTAGCCTCTCCAAGCTTCGGTCACCGCCGAGGGATACATCCCCATTGTCAGTAGGGGATAACAGAGAACGAGAGCTGTCGGAAGGGGAACTCCAGGAACCGGAGCTGAAGATCGTCGAAGTATCAACGAGCTCGATAGAAAGAGAGGGACGGCACCGATCCCGCTCGAGATCGATCACCTCGGTATCACATCGGTCCCGCTCACCCCAGACGATCCCGTCGAGGTCGGCCTCCCGATCACGGTCCCGCTCACCGCAGCTCACCAAACCAGCCACCCCGCGAAGGTCTCCGCGTCGGTCCCGCTCCCGCTCCCGGGATCGCCACTACTCTACGGAAAGATCTCCACGGGGATCACATACCCCCCATCGGTCCCGTTCCCCGAAGGGGTCACCGCGTCGGTCCCGTACCCCGCGACGAACCCACTCACCACGCCGGAGCCGTAAGTCCCGCTCCCCGAGACGCCGGTACCGGTACCGCTCACCGAGACGTCCACGATCCCGATCTGCATCATCGGTCTCGTACATCTCCGAAGTGGGGACATCGGAGGAAGAGTGGCTGTGGGAGCGGTACGGCCGTAGGTATTACGAACGCCCTCACAGGTACCACCGGTACCACCCGTTCGGGCACTACTGGGACCCCTACTACGAGGACGTCTTTGACCCCTCGCCACGCTACAGGGCTCGAAGACACAGACACCGCCAACAGTCCCTAACACGCACCCCAGAAAAAGAGCGCCAACCCATCACTACGCCACCAACGGAATCTACACCCAAGTCGGGTACCGGCACAGCCCCGGGTGGCTTGGGCAAAAATAAGGGACCGGCCCCATCGAGATCGCCGTCAAGGTCGCCTTCCCGTGAGAGACCACTCCCACACAGCCCCCCACCTAGAGGCTCTCCATCTGGAGCGACAGTGCCCCCCAGGCGCCCGACACCACCAAGAAGACCGGTCTCAAGAACCCCCTCGGCCCACTCTTCAGACTCGGACTCGAGATCCTCTTCGCCATCACCGAGACCGTCCCCAGTACCGGGCGGGGCGCGACTGGACCCGCCGTCGCCTTCGGACGATATGAAGGCTTTCGCCGACTTTATGCACCGACTAGCAGGCACTTTGGGGATCAAAACCACACAGCCAGAAAAGGAGGTGGACGATCCCATATTTGAAGACCTGCAACAGAGGGCACCGTCCCTTCCCTCCTTATCCATCTCACCATACCTACTCCAGGTATTGAAGTCGTCCTGGGCTACACCATCTTCCACGCCGCCCACATCCAAACGACTGGACCATCTATACCAAGTCTGCACAGACTCTGCACCATGGCTTTCAATCCACCCAAAACCCAACTCGGTGGTAGTCAAGTCAGCTCAGATGAAGACATCCCAGAGACTACACTCCACCCCGTCAGACAAGGAGGGCAAGAAGCTGGACGCCATAGGCCGTAAATTCTACTCCTCCGCCTGCCTCCTCACTAAGATGACTTCGTACGCGGCCTGCATGGGAGCTTACCAGAAGTTCCTATGGGACGCTTTGTCGGTCCACATCTCGAAGTTGTCTGAGCAGGACCAACGAATTGTCAACTCCTTCAGGGAGGAAGGTTTGGCACTAGCGGGGTACCAGCAGCAAGTGGCTAAACACATTGCAGAATGCACAGGCAAGATTGTAGCCAACTCCATTGCGGTCCGCTGCCATGCATGGTTGCGATCGTCTGGGCTGTCACATACCGCTCGCTCTATCATTGAGGACCTTCCCTTCGACGAGCTGGGTCTATTCCACGCAGACACAGACTCGAAGCTAGAGCACGCGGAGAAGATGAGGTCGACAGCCAAGAAATTCGGCCTGCCCAGCAGCCACCACCCGACAAGACCTCACCTGCCCTTTCGCAGGACGGGATCAACATACCGCAAAAGATACAGCCCGCCACCCTCCAGACCACGACAGTCCTCCTCATACCAGCCCCACAGGAGATTCCAATCATTCAAGCCCAAGCCGCAGTTTCCCAAACGGAAACAGGAGTCTTCCAAACAACGCGCTTGACTTCGAAGAGCCACTACCACCACCAGACACCAACGCTGCCTCCCCACCCCATACGGCACCCTCTCCCGCAGACCGCCTCTCAGAGGCACTCCATTCATGGCAACTCATTACCTCAGACCGTTGGGTCCTGAATATTATAAGGAGAGGATACTACATAAATTTCGAAGAGCTTCCGCCCCCGAACCCACACAGAGGAACCCCACTGTCTCCACTCATCGTGGAAGAAGTCAACACTCTCCTACGAAAGGGCGCCATTGAACGAGTCCCCCGCTCACATACAGGAGGCCTCTTCCTCTCCAGATACTTCATCATAGAAAAGAAGGACGGAGGCGGCCGCCCCATCCTAGACCTGCGAGATTTGAACTCATTCATCCGCCCGCAGAAATTCCGTATGGTTACGCTCCCATCTATACTACCTTTCCTGAGGTCAGGAGACTGGTTTGCCACCTTGGATCTGAAGGACGCTTACTTTCATATCCCAATCGCGCCCCCACACAGGAGATTCCTCGCCTTCGCGGTCGGCGGCGCGGCCTTCCAGTTCAAGGTCTTACCGTTCGGCCTTTGTACAGCCCCAAGAGTATTCACAAAGTGCATGGCAGTGGTAGTGGCCTGGCTCAGACAGAGAGGCGTAGTGGTGTTCCCATACTTAGACGACTGGCTTTTTACGGCCCATTCGGCCGAAAAACTGGACAGAGACATCAAGATGACCATCAACTGGCTCGAGCGACTGGGTCTAATATAAACTACGAGAAGTTGCATCTTCGCCCCTTGCGGCACGTCAGGTTTATAGGGGCCTCCCTAGACTCCAGAGTAGGGAGAGCGTTCCTACCGGACGACCGGTTCCACACACTTCAAGCAGCAGTACTAAAGTGTGCAAACCGACGGAGATCCACAGTGAGAGAGGTGCAGCAGACTTTGGGCTACATGGCCTCTACTACAGCAGTCACACCCTTGGCACGACTACACATGAGACTTCTCCAGAGTTGGTTCATCGCAGGGTTCAACCCGTATGTTCACGGGCCACACAAACGACTGACCATCCCCCGACCACTCAGAAAGTCCCTCCTCTGGTGGACGAACCCACGGATGGTCCAACGGGGCCTGCCTTTCAAACAGCTAAACCCCACAAGAACCATCACGACGGATGCGTCCCTATCAGGTTGGGGGGCTCACGCCGAAGGACTGTCTGTCCGGGGACGTTGGTCACGGGAAGAGAGGTCACTGCACATAAACGCCCTGGAACTCCTAGCAGTGTTCAAAGCCGTGAGGGCATTCAAACCCTCCCTGACCGGGCAAGTGGTCCAAGTGGCATCAGACAATACCACAACGGTCTTCTACATAAACAAACAAGGAGGAACGCACTCACCGACGCTCCTGCGACTCACCCTGGAACTCTGGCACTGGTGCGTAAGACGAGACATCACACTCCTAGCCATACATGTCCCGGGCAGGATCAACGACCTGGCGGATGCGCTCAGCAGATCAACCACCAGCAACCACGAATGGGCTATGGACAGACAGGCGCTCGCCTCCCTCTTTTCGCAATGGGGCACCCCGGCAGTCGACCTCTTCGCCTCCAAGAACAATGCAGTGCTCCCGCTGTTCTGCTCGAGGGGCCGCCGGTCACGGGACAGCCTGGGGGACGCGTTCCTATGGCAGTGGAAGGGCCCCCTGCAATGCAATTGTTATCCTGGTGCTGACTTGTGAAAACAATACATCTGCTTACCAGAACTGAAGGTTTTTGGAGTCAAAGCCTTTTTTGAGGAGATTTCTATATGGGCAGATGGGAAGTCTCACATTTTAATATATGTAGTGGGCCAAGAAACCATTATCTCTGTTCATACCTCAGCTAATGGACTGAAGTTTGTGACTATCTCCCAGTTTAGCTCCCTCTCTCCTTCCCTCCCTCCTTCTGCCTTTCTTCTTTCACAAAAAGTGTGAAAAAGTGCTGTTCCTCACACCCATTCCCTGCAGAGCACTTCCCTTAGCACCCTCTTGCTACAAGTGAATTGCCTGTTTAGAGAATCATTCAAAAACATTACGAAACAACAACATCCTTTCATCAGACCCCTAGCCTTTCATTCATAGTGATCAAACTGGCTCAATGGTATAAAAAGAAAAGCAACATTTCAAGCCTCAAAACACTGTTATTATTCATACTCTACGGTTTGTTCCATTTCTCACAAAAATGATTCACTATGGTAGAGCTGTCTCACAGGTCATTCTTATTATGTGAAGAGATTTGCTTCCCTTTAACCTCTCCATTACAGGCAAGTTGTTTCATAGCAAATACATGCCAGAAGAGATGTGCTCAGCTACCACTGGAGCACCATAATATAAGAATAGGAAAATCTGTTTGGTTTGCTTTCTCCTGCATCTGATTTTTTTTAACCCGAGGGCTTTTTCATCCCTCAAATGATGTGAAAGTGAAAATCTTCCCGTTGGCAATGGCAAAATGTTACAGATATAGATATTTCTATCATGATGTGGACCATGTTGTAACCCACAACCATACTGAAATTAAAAATGAGATTGCAGGGGGGAAAGAGGTATCACTCCTAATTCAGCTCTCTCTCTCTGGCTTTTCTTCGCAAACGAAGATTCAGGAAGGACTCATCATGTGCTTTCTGCAAGCATGCTGGTGACTAAAAAGGCCAATCTGAGATAAACAAGTCTGGTTGCAGAAAGCAAAGCAGAAGGTCTCCTTGGGTGATGTTTCCGGGTTGTGATTCTTTCTGCGTTGTCGTTTCTCTTCAAGACTTGTTCGGCGTGAGTTCTCAAATAAGGCTGCAACATTGTGGATAGTGTGTCTCCATGCCTCCCGATGTGAGGCCAGGGCGGACCATTGTTGGTGATCAATTTGGCCAAGCCTGAGATGTTGTTTCAGGGAGTCCTTTTATCACTTTTTTGGAGTGCCCCTCTTACGCTGACCCGTGGCGAGTTCACCGTAGAGTACTATTTTTGGGAGGCGATGGTCCTCCATCCTAGAAACGTGCCTTGCCCAGTGCAGCTGTGTTCTCAATATCATGGCCTCAATGCTGGTGATCCCTGCTTGCTCAAGGACAGCAACATTTGTCACATAGTCAGTCCAGTGTATATTTCGGATTGTGCGTATACAACATGGCTATACATATAGGGATTCAAATCTGGAATTTTAAAAAGTGAGCTCTATCTTTCAATTTCACTTTTCTTACATTCACCTTTTTTAAAAATAGAGATGGGACTCCATATCTACAGAACCAATATCTGCAGTTTCAGTTATCCGTGGGACATAAATAGGTGACACATACCATAGAGTCATGCTGGAAAATGCTTAGAGAGGCATCCTCTCTAGACATCTTCTTGGTCCTCCAACACAACTCTATGGTATGTTTTTACTGGAAGTAATTTATTTTAATAGGGTTTGCTGTTATCTGCAGTTTCCGGTATCCACAGTAAGGCTGGGGGAAAAAACCCATGGATATGGGGGTCTGATTGTATAAAATTATTCAGAGGTGTAGCTACTTTGGGAAGGGGAAATGAAGGCATTGCAGCCTCATAGAAGAATTCTGTCCCCCAAATGAAACCATCCTTCAGTCCCCAAATTTTGAACAGTGAGACACTGAAAGTCACCCATATCTGGAACTCTTATATTTGCTGTGCTTGCATTCCCTTGGTCATTTTGCCTGCCCCTTTTCATTGGATGCCTAAACCATATTTATATAAATTTTCTAGTGAAGTTGTAAGTTATTGCAATGCTAGAAATTTGGGGACTGAAGGCAAATTTCATGGAGGGGATTCTTATTTTTTTGGGGGGGGGGAAGGGTACTCTGCTTTTGCCCTCCCCCAGCTACACCCCTGAAGTTATTTCTATTCAGATATAAAGAAAATTTGCGTATTTGGGCAAACATTGAAAATGAGTTGAAATGAATGCCTAGTTATTGTGGGTCTGTGACTGGTAAAGTGGGTCTATCCAGTCACTGACCTACATTTAAGTCCACTCTCAGTTATGAAGCCCATAATAACTTAGGACAGTAATAAGGGAGATTATCAGACTAGCCCCTTTAAAATGTTCTTTTGCTGGCAAAAAACAAAAACAAAAAAACCCTACCATTTTTATGCTGGCAAAAGAACTCTTCCCACTGCACTAACCTTCCGTCCCATCCAAAAGCTTTCCCAGCAATGAAGAGGAAGTGAATGGAGCTCTGTTCCCTTCGCCCTTTGAAGTCCCGCGGATTATCACGAGACTTCATTGCGTGGGAAATTAAAAAAAAAATGAAAAAGAAGACATAAAAAGTTACACAAAGCACATACACACACTTTAAAAGTCCCAAGTAACCTGGGGAGGGTCATAAAAAGTGTGTCACTTACCTGCATGTCGCGATCTCATCCAGAAGTGTTTGTGCCAAGCTGGCCATTCTTGTTGCATTAACGTGAGTACAATAGCACAAGATTTCAAACAACAGCAATGCTGGCACCAAAATGGAACTGGAGAATCTCGTGAAGGCTTCAGCCATCAATAAGAAAAAATGCCAGCATAACGCCAGCAGAACACAAAAGGATGACGTCATCTGATATTGATGTTCTTTTGTGTTCTGCTAGCATCACGTTTGGTGCATCTGATGATCTCCTACATCTAAGGTTTGTGTACTTCATAAAGTCATTGTAAGGATAAAACAGAAGGGAATAACAATGTCTGCCACACTGCATTCCTTGGAGAAAAGGTGGCATGGAAATATAACAAAAATATCTAGAAATCAGGAAATAAGCAGGAACAGTTGGAGAACAAAATGCCCATTGCAGTGACAAGTAGGAGGAGTACCTTGCAGATAAGATTTGCATAACATTACAGCACGTTATATTTGGAAAGTAATGATGACGTAACAGTTTTTATTTTTGTCAAGTAACACAACAAACTATAAAGTGATTATCTTTTATTTTAACAAGGAACACTTATCCATTAGAGACAAACTACTGGCTTTTAGGCCTAATTTGGAGAGATTTTTAGCCATTTCCCCATCTTTAGGTATATTTTTGTTAGCAACAATGGCAATGTTAACTATCAAAAAGTAACTTTTTTGTAACTCACACCTCATTCTTAAAGCAATGACTAATAATTAACAACTAACCTGTTACTTTTGGGAAAGCAATTAGTGCCTCTGGCTTTTCTTCGCAAATGAAGATTCAGGAAGGACTCATCCCGCGCTTTCTGCAAGCGCGCTGATGACTAAAAAGAATTAGTGCCACATTACTTTTAAAAATAATGTTCTAAATCAGAACTTTGTAACTGTAATGCTCTTACATGCACAGAGCTCAGATTTTCAGCTGAAGTAATGTTGGTGGACTTGTGGGGAATTAGAGTGTCCAAAGGTGTTAACCCTTTTTGGGAAACTCTATAAAGTTAAAACTGTTAAGTGTTAACATTCTTGTGGCAGTGCTGCAGTTTAAAAATGCGGACTCAGTGATTACTTTGCCCTGAGCTAGAAAACAAAAGAGGCAGACAGCTCCATGTTAAAAGACTTAAAACTTTACTAATAGCTATGCATTTACATATGCATGGAGATCCTACATCCTAACTATTGATTAGGTTTGGGGAAGAGATAGTTGCTTCATCTGAACTCACCATAATGAGAAGGCAAGCATGGCAGTGAATAAGAGTAGAGAGGTATGTGAAGAGGAGAGCCAAGAGAGGCATCCACACTAGAGAAGTAATCCAGCCTGAAACTGGATTATTTGCATGGATGGAATCCTGGGATTTGTAGTTTGGTGAGGCACCAGCACACTTTGTCAGAGAAGGCTAAAGACCTTGTAAAACTGCAAATCCCAGGATTCCATAGGAAGAAGCTACGCAAATAAGACAGTTTCAAACTGGATTATTTGGTCATGTGGATTTCCCTCAGTCTTGTTGCTTGGTTGCAAACTGTTTACAACCACGCACTTCAAAGATAGAACAAGCAAGTTCTGCATAAGAGAAAGAGAAAAAGAAAGATTTTTCGCATGCAGGAGATTCTGTCCTACCTAGGACCCACTTGTCCTAATGACAAGAGAGTGGGGGGAGAGAGGATGCTGGATTTTTCCAACAGGAATAATTCTCATGACCAGTCGGTGGAATGAAGAACAATCTTTCTAAAATTAATTGTGCCGGAAGGGTGAAAAGATGCACCTCTTGATAACACAATATCTTAACCTTAAATAGGAAAGATTTCATGTTCCAGAACATTGCCAAGGTGTGAAAATGGGAGCCTGCCACTGCCCCATCTAGTAGATATGAACACTGAAAGGGGTGGGGAGTCAGTGCATGATCAGGGATGAAAGAGTATAGTAATTCTACAATAGTACTATTCATCCAGCAGAACATTGGGCCAGCGCTAGAAAATATATGAAACTTCCACTTGGAAAAAACTAACTCCTGTTAGTCATAAAACAAAATGCAGAATTTGAATGTGGTGTTAACATGATAAACAACATTTGCTTATACAACATCCTCCCCAACAGATTATACATGAAGGATGAAATGTTTTCCACACAAGCAATCAAAGAAATGCATGAACAAGAAGAAAATGATTATAGAACTATAACCATTCTATTATTAACTAGCAGTTTGCATACATGCCTCCAATTAATGACTAGAAAATGGGATGCAAGTCAGTTGAAACCTAATTACCATCATAACACTTCGTTGATTACGAACACTAACAGTAAATTGAGTCTGCTTTATTTGCATAACAACTCAGTAGGGTGTCACTCACTGCTCTCTCACTCAGGGCCTTTGCTTTCCATTGCAATAACGTTGGATAAATGTACTCTGTTTCTTGTCACTCACCGTTTAATAATTTCTATTTTTTACCACCCACCCTCAAAAGTTCTTGTCCTAGGAGAGTAACACTATTCTATCTTTGATTTTCAAATTATGAAAAGATGTAGGACGTTACCAGACACACCAAATACAGCATTATAACAATGCCACATAAACGTGAAAGGGCGTGTACATCAGATGGTGTTGCCCTTTCACATTTATGTACTGGCCAAAATCTGTACTTTTTTATTGATGGTTTAAGCCGTCAATAGATCGGTCATGGTGCTTTAGTGCCGGCACTGCTGGTGTTTGAAACTTAGCACCAATGTAGTCATGTGAATGCAGCATGAATGGCCAGTCCTGTGCGAACACCTCTGGGTGAGATCGCAACATCCAGGTAAATGCTGATACATTTAAGACTAGTTATGCTACTCATAATAAAAACTACACTAAATTGTTAAATAAAAATGATTTAAATGACTAAAAATGACTAAAAATTGTCAAAAATAACCAACACCTCACAAATTATCCTCTAAATAACCAGTGAAAATAAAATGACATGCTAGTCATTACTCAAAAATTTTAAAGTTGCTGGCACTTAGTGATAGAAATAACAAATTTGAAATGTGTTGTTGAAAATGTCAACAAATTAGGAGTATCAAATTAATTTTTCACAACTTATTTCCAAGGTCTGGTACTGGTACTGTACCTATCAAGCATCCTGACACCTACTTTCTATATGAGTGACAATATTCTGTTCGTTGAGATGTAGGCAAGCTCCTCACCTACACAGGACTCATCCCCTCTAATGCACTCTTGCAGCCGTATGAAAACTAAGATGCTTGAGTAATACAGTCATCACAGCAAATAATTCCTTGAGTTTCTGAAAAACAATGGAGGAAGGAGAAAGAGGGTGGGTGTTCATGGTTAAACATGGTATCTAATATAGGAAATCTCAATCAACAAAGAGGTCTCCAGGGGTGTGAAGTGAATAATAAAGTCCACAATTCTTTTGTTGTGAAATGAGAGAGAGCAGTTGGGTATGAATAATTCATTCTTTGACAAATTTAATGTCACTTCACAATGTATGTGCAAACAATTTGTGCCACTTTTCCTTTTGTACAGCACTACTAAACAAGCCATGGGCCAGTTTGTGTCACTGACATTTGTAAACCACAACTTAAAGAGAGGCGATGAAAATTGAAAAGGATATCTGTGGAAAAGATATTTCTATAAAGAAGGTAAGAGCAAATATTCCAGGAGGACATTCAGATATCATTAGTACTCTACATCCTTCTGTTGCATTGGGAATGTCTTTATTAAGATGTGCCATTTCAGCTCCCTGAAGTAAATATAAGTTCATTTAATACCCAGTACTTTAGCATGCAACATCTTGCAATGGGAACAAGACAGATTTTCAATTCTGAATTTCTGTTTCACACCAAGTATATGATTCCCAGGCAACAGCTAAGAGGGTTTCAAATACAGCAACCTTTTTTTCTCCCTTCAGATGTTTCTGCTGCTTGGTACATTATCTGAGCAACATTGATTTTGGAAGTAAAAGCATATTAGGCTATTGGGGAAAAAAAGCTATTTCAGCATACCTCACATTGGCAGGGTTCTGAACACTATTCTTCACTGCTGCACCCTTAAACATTTTCCTTCTTTAACAGGGACATGAAAATCTGTCAGTCTTGTTTTCTCTGCATTTCCCAGAACTCCGCTGGTTATTTTAATCCCATCCCTTCTCATCATGTGTGAGGCTTTCAGCCCTTCTCCCAGTGAAAATTAGGCACATTATTTCAAGTGTGCATATTTTGTACACATTTCCCCCTTATCTTTAAAGTGTGTTTGTGTACATTTTCCACATACATTTGTGGAGCATTTGTGTACTGTATCTATCAAACATCCTGACACCTGCTTTCTATATGAGTGACAATATTCTGTTCATATTCTGTTCATTGAGATGTAGGCAAGCTCCTCACCTACACAGAACTCTTCATCAGGACTCATCCCCTCTAATGCACTCTTGCAGCCGTATGAAAACTAAGATGCTTGAGTAATACAGTTTGTGTACAGTTTGTGTATATTTTCCACAGTTTTATCCATTTTACAAATTTCCCCCAGAATGTTCTGGTGCAGATTTTTTTTCCTTCCCTCAAACATGGCACATGCCTCAGGAATGTTCAGATTTCACAAGCAGTATGAATTTCATCTTTATGATCAGTCTCAGGAAGTGTGAAGTTTTATGAGGAAATATGAATCTCAGAACCCAACACTCCCCACCCCCTCGCAATTCCTCTTCTTTAAGAGCTTGCTGACAGTCAAACAGGCAGGATGGCAGGATGTGGAAAATTTATAGCAGCCTACCCTGGTACTTGTTACTTCCAAAACAGGAGCCCATCCAGGGATAGAATGGGGGTTTCTCAGCAGACTGCCGGGGGGGGGGCACGATGACAGCTATGGACTTTTTCAAATGGTTGAAAAAAACCGCGAGTAGATTGGGAGAAGAACAGGGCTCTTGCATTCACAGAACCCCGTTTCAGATGACGCAGTCCTCCTCTGTCCTCCTCCCGACCTTCCCCCATGCTTCTCGCACTGCTTTTTACTGACAGAAAACCTCCGTGAATAAAAAGTGGTGCAAGCAGCACTGGGGAAGGTCAGGAGGAGGTCAGGAGGAGGACGGGGCTGTCTGAAACAGGGCTGTGTAAATACAACAGCCCCATTCTTCTCCCAACCTCCTTGTGGGTTTTTTCAACCATTTGAAAAAGTTCTATGAGGGGAAATGGGGCCATTCAATGAAAGGTCAACTAGTTTTTTCCCGGCCAATCCCTTTTTCTTTTTGCATCATGTCTTTTTTGATGGTCAGCCTACAGGGAGGGATTGTCTTGCTTTGATTATTTGTATGTAACCCACCCAGGGAGCTTTTTGGAGTGAGGAATAGGAGGAACATACTTTCAATATATAAATAAAAACCACCACTACCTCAGGGCTTAGGTAGTGAAATAAGCTGGGATGGTGGGGAATCTGCACCTCCAATTGTCTGTTTTGATTTTTTAAAAACCAGAGAGCACACAAACCCAACCTTCCTGCTTTCTCTCTAATTGGAATCTATCCAAGTTTAAACAAATGAATCTTCCTATCACAATTAGTTCAGCCTTTAACATAAAATACATCCTTGGTGTCTTTCTTCCTTTTGATATTTTGTGAAAGATGTCAGTATGGATCTCATTACAATCATTCCATTCAGCTCCCACAATATATACACAGGCCTATATACTTAGGCCTGAATCCAAGTGGTTAGTCCCAAGTACAACAGACATGTTGAAGCAATGGAACTTGCCTAAATATTGATTTGCTGTTGTTGTTATGTGCTTTCAAGCTGACTCTGGGTTTGTCTACACTGGCCAGAATACATTGTCTTCCAGTTGGAGTATTATGGACTTGGAGCTGGCCTGGATCCCTTTCCCCATTACCACAACGAAATGGGCAAAGTCCACACACACACACACACACACACACACTGGCCAGTATCAGTGGGCACCTCAGCTGCTGTTGCGCATTACACTCCCTGAAACCAGAAAAGGTGGTCACATGCAGGGGGTCTTGATCACATGCTAGGACCTCCTTCTCGGCTTCAGAGTGACACCACCAGCAGCGTTCAGCAATATAGCACAGTGTGGAGGCACAGACTTCTGAATTCCTACACTAGACTCATCCAGGTTTTCCCCCATGATGCAGATTTTCCTGGGGGTTATTTTGAAACATTTTAAAAGGGTTTACCCGAGCTTCCCCCAGCTTCGCCTCAGACATTGACAGGACTGTCCGGAGGTGAATTGGGGCAAGAGCCCTGCATCCTTTGGCCTGCAGGGCTCTGAAACAGGGGGAAGCCAGGGTAAATTGCCCATCTAGACAAGGTTTCTGACTTAAGGAGATACTATCCTAGGGTTTTCTTGGTAAGTTTTATTCACAGGAAGTTTAACATTGACTTCCTCTTAGGCTGAGATAGTGTAATTTGCCCTAGATCACACAGTGGGATTTTTTTGGGCCTAACTGAAGATTTAAATCTTGGTCTCTCACAATCATAGTCCAATGTTCTAACTACTGCACAACACTGGCTGTCTCTGTATTGGCTTATTAAATTTTGATTGATTCAATAAGCGTCTTCCAATTGGGAGTGTACTCCAATTGCATTTAGACCTTTGGGGCCTAATGGCCCTTCTTTGTCCTTGTGATTGGCCATAGGCCCATGACGGGACCAATCGAGTCTGTGCAAGGTGCATGGATGGCTTCCTGCTTTTAGCAGGAGCATTTGGCTAAAGAAAAGGCAGTTGCCTCTCCTGAAGCCACTGCCTGTCTCCCAGGTTATGGTTATGTGCTATAAAACCAAACTGGGAAGGCAGCAAGCTGACATATGGACATTCTTTACTTGACACAACAGTGGTTGCTAGGCCTATTAATGATTAAATAGTTGAGGAAATTATGCTTTGTATGCAGTTTTGAAAACTATAGGATCTTGCTGAGATACAAAGCTTTGTTTGGAAGATTAAGCAGAAGGTGCAAATTGGAATTGCTGCAACTGATGGGAAAGGTTTCAGAGAGTATTTGTTCATCATCATTGCAACTCTTGAGAATGGAATTGGCAGCCTGAACTATATTGGTTTAAGGAGTTGCAGGATTATTAGCAACTTTAATTATTCCCTTTCCAATTAATGGCTAAGCTCCCACTGGGTTAATCTTAAAGTTTTTATCTATGAATTTCAGAAAGTGCATAAATCACACTGTGAATATTCATACCCGCGTTGGTACAATAATTGTTTGTGATTATCTGACAGCTACCGATCTCAAGAAAATGCTAATGGAAAAGACCTTGGTGTTTTTAAAAAATATATATCAGCAAATAGATTAAAATCAAAAGCTTACTTTACCAACAGCAGAGCGTGAATATCTGCAGCTCCACTACAATCTTTTCTTCTCATCTGAGGTTAGTCCTACTCTTAGGCAGTGAAGCAACTGGCTTGGGTGGCATATGCCAGGCAGCAGAGCCCCTTAGCCATTCATCTTAAACCCCTCAGTAATTTCCCTCTGCTGGAGGAAAAAAACTTTGGGTGTTACATAGCAGTCCTGCACTCTCTAAAGTACAAGTTGTCCACTGTATCCATTGAGCAAACATTCCGGGACTTACCATTTATAAGTGGAACCATGAATAATAGCAAACCCTAGTAAAATAAAGGACTTCTGGAACAAACATATCATAGAGTTGCTTTGGAGGACCTAGCGATTCCTAGAGAGGGCACCTCTCTAGGCTTTTCCAGCACAACTCTATGGTATGTGTTCCTATTTTTTCAGCCGTGGATAACTGAAACTGAGGATATTGATCCCATGGATACAGGGAGTGACCTGTAACCTTGTGCCAGTGCTAGTGAAATTCAGTTATCAATCCACTCCACTTCAGTACATGGAATGTACCATCTTAATTCTTTGCCTCAGGGAAGAAAATATTTGGGACAGCTTATATTCCTTTGTCTTCCACTTGTATTGCCTCCATAGTCTGTGCAGTGGTATGGCTGCAGTTATGCTAAGTCACAGCTAGATTGTTCATTTCTGTCAAAGGCTTTCCCATCATGCCTCAGATTCGAGAATCCAGTGTCTGCTTGGTTTCTGGCCTGAAGAATTGGATTAAGTTTGAAGTATCCTGTATGGTGTGGGCTTAGAGAAAAGTGTACTAGTTCCATTGCAGCATTCACTGTAATAATAATTATTCATAATAGATGCCATCCCATACACAAATCCAAGGTGGAAGGCAAAACATTGTAAGGTGTGAATAATAGTCACACACTTGGTCCTATATAAACAATGTAACAAGTAGTTTTTTTAAAAAAGAATTAACATGTAAATCAAGGGTGTGCAACTTCAGCAGGTCTGGGGAGGGTAAATATCTGCCTCACATTTGCTATGGACTGCCAAAAATAGAGGGGGGAAAACCCCTGGAACTGGTTGGAAGTCCATGTAATGTTATAGATTTTCCTTCGGTTTTTTCTAGGCTGTGAGGCCGTGTTCTGCAATAGTTTCTTTCTGATGTTTCGCCTGCATGTCAGAAAGAAACTATTCCAGAACACGGCCTCACAGCCCAGAAAAAAAACCCAAGGAAAATCTATGGATGCCGTCAGTGAAAGCCTTCGACTCCATTTAATGTTGTTTATTTTAATCTTTTAACTTTATGTGTTTTTACTGTAAGGTTTTAAAATGATTTTAAATTGTATTTTATGTAATTTTGTGAGCCGCCTTTTGTCCCTTCTGGGAAAAAGGCAGCATATAAATTAAGTAAATAATACAATATAATAATAATAATAATAATAATAATAATAGTTGTTGTTGTTATACCTCATTTTGGAAAAAAGTTAGAAAGTGAAATGTTAAACATGACTGGGAAGGGAGCCCTTACGCCTATTTTAAAGATGGTTTGCTGTACCTAGAGACTTCCTGGGTGGGGTGGGGGCAAGGTCAGGAGCTGCAGAAGAGTTTTAGGGGACCCAGGCAGCCCGATGCCAAATGAGGACCATCCCTGACATAAATTAGCCATCTCTCAGGTGGCTCTACTAAGGAATGATGGAGATGCCTTACCTATGAGTGCCTATAGTCCATGGGTTTATCTCAGTGGAGAACAAGCATTTCTGACTGATGTATAATCAGTTCTGAAAAGTTAATGCCATGTAAACGGGCAGAGTCTCTTACATGGTGATACCTGGTGTGACCTGTCAGTCACATGCACTGATGGCCACAGTGTCTTAGATCACACAATCCTATGGGAAAGGACCAAATCTATACTGTAATTTAAGATGTTTGTCTTTTATTAGGAGAAAAAAAAAGGGAAATCATCACCAGTATGGCTTTGATCTGAAAAGCCATACTTTGATCTGAAGCATGTGCTCTCCCTCAGTTGCTACATTTACTATATATTAAACAATGTATATCCTGAGGTGAGGGAACCTACATATTTTTTTCAAGATAAATGACATTTATCTATATAAACTAGATTAGATTAGACAAATTGTCTTTCCCCTTCAAAGTATCACAAGCAATTTGGCTGGCCTTTGCAAACATGTTGGTGGGGAGAGCTGTTAGTTACACATGAATGTACAATTTTTATGATTATTTGCATCCTGGGATAGCAGAACCCTAACATTCCATTTCGGGTTCTTTCACATTGCACAGTTATAGCGCTATGGTTCCACTTTTACTGCCATGGCTGCCTCCTATGGAATCCTGGGTTTTGTCGTTTGGTCAGAGGCACCAGAGGAGCTTCCTGGCTGAGGATTCCAAATGGCCCTCCCTCAACTGCCTGTTCCACGATTACACAGGATGGAAACAAGGCTGTCAAAGTGGAATCACAGTGCTATAACTGTGCAGTGTGAAAGAGTTTTACGTGTCTCCAAGGGAGAAATAGCTAGGCTCTTCTTGGCATGGGCTGAATGAAATGGCCTCCCCCTATTCCTATGCCCAGCTGTTAAGACAATGCAGGGTTTTGACCCCAATTCGTCTGAACTGTTTGGACAACATCCAGGCAGTTCCAACCAAAAACTGGGTCAAACTCCTCCCCCCTTAAAACAGATTAAGAAAATACCTGGGAAAACCCAGGTCCTGTGGGAAAAACTAAGGTGTTCAATAGGAGGAATGGGTAGCTGTCTGCATGCACGCACTTCGCTGTATCGGCAGGTGCCTCTGACGCCACCACTGGTGTTGTGCATCATGCTTTCTGAGACCAGAAACAAGGTGCTCAGCCTTGATCACATGCTGGGGACCTCTTTCTGATCTCAGAGAGCACAATGCACAACACCAACAGTGGCAGCAGAGGCACCTGCCGATACAGTAAAGAGCACATATGGAGGCAGATGCCCATTCCCACCACAGAACACAAGGTAACGGGGGGGGGGTAAATATGGGGCAGTTCAGAATGTGGAGTACTATGGCCAGAGCAGAAAAGGCCTAGGACAAATTTATTTTTCCTTCCCAGAACCTTTTGATTTCCCCTTCTTGGAACTGTCCACAGCAGTGGCCATTCCATCTGCTCATTATATAACATTTGTACAGAAAAGGATCTAAGTGTTGTTGCCTGAATATGTTTACCTTTCTCTTCCCTTCCCATTTATGTCTGCATATGTATCTTGATTTTTAGACTTTTAACTGAAGGTTTTGTTCTAACATGTAAGCTGCTCTACGCATCTGATTTGGAACAAAAAGGGAGCATATATATAAACATAAAATGTTATCTAAAATTATAACCCTGAATTTCTGCAGTGTCCAGTGGTTATTACAATAACTAGCTCTAGGGTGACACAGTGACAATTCCCTGACAGTGTGATTTGCACTAGGAGATCTTTTCCCTCACAACCCTTTCCCTCTTTAGTCTCAGTGTTTGTGGTCAAATGACAGAAAAACAACCTGAAAGAATAAATAGACATCGTATAGTGGAGTAACAGTGCAACGGTGCAACAGTGCAAGGCTGCTTAGGTACGCTGTGATCAATGGGACTTTACTCCCAGGTCAGTCTGTGTAGGATTGCAGTTTAAGTTTAGCTTCCACAAATTAGAGGAGCTGGCTAGAGAAATGGGTTAAGGCCCTTAAGACACTGAAGCAGAACAGCAAATGTTGTCCGTCCACTGCCCACATCAAGGTGCCTAGTACCCCAAACCAGCCAAATTATTTTGTCCCATGAGAAAGAATATTCCACAAGCACTTGTCCCCATTCCTGTTGGTAAAAATGCAATAATACTACAGTAAATAATGTGTTAGCATGCCCTACTACCCCTCTCCATGAGATTCCATAACTGGACATATTGGACACTTTTCAGGGTCATGTTGGTTTAGGCAGACTGGAGGGAAGTCAGAGGTCACAATGACCTGAGACATATCTAGAAATATAATGGCAGGAAAGCCCAAGTTAGGATTATGTGGAAAGCCACTGCAGTAATGGGTTTAGTCTAACAACCCAATCATTACGGGGTATATGTTAATCCTTTCTCTTAGCCCTGGGCGTTTCGAGCAATCATTCAATCAAGCAATCAAGTGACCATTCCTCAGTCCATATCCCTCCTGTTCAGCCTTACGGGGATGTCTCAAGCATCAATGTTCTATCTCTCCACAATTAAATCAACCAGGTGAGTTTGGGTTTTTTTGTCTCTTCAATGGGAGAGCCATCCAAGCTTTGTTATTATTAACTTGCCCCTCCAAGGCATGGAATAGAGTATAAATATCATAGTCCCAACTATCACAATGTGTGCCACAGCATACGGCCCCGTTCCCTCTCTTTCTCGGCACACCATGGATTGGAACCTCCTGTGCAACCCTCAGATGTCTGTCTGAGTAGCTCAGAACTCTCTCCTCCTCAAGACTGGTAACTATCACCCTGTCTTCCCAGACTTCCTTTTCTCTCTATCCAGCCTTGCTGCCTTACTCTGCTATAGCCTTGTATAGTCCATAAGAATGTATGTTGTGCATGTTACTTTACTTTCTGTACTATTCCAATAGAATATTTTGTTTTACTTTAACTGGAGCCTCCTCTACAGATAGTATTGGTATACATGGGTGGAAAGCTTCCCAAAGTTACCATCCTCTCGCAGGCCTCCTATCTGAGCTAATATTTCCTCAAAACATTAAATGAGATTTTGGCATCATGGGTGGGTCTCTAATGTACCCCTCACCTGTTAGGGTAACAAATGAACAATTTGCAACCCATTTATGATACTTGAAATCAGCTGTCCAAAGCAGCTTCCTCACTCTGCTTAACAGTAGAACTTGCCCTAAGTATAACCAACTGATGAACAACAAACATGGGAATGAGGACTGTAGAATTTAAACAATAAGCTGTAGCATTTAAATGAAAAATACTTCTGTTGTAAAGGCTACCTTGTTACCAAAGGTATCAATTTTTTTTTTAAAAAAACCCTGATAAATCCCATTAAAAATTCAAAAGCGTGCTGCCTCTCAGTATATTACTTTATGGATACTGCATATGCATATTGCTATTTTAGTTATTATATTACAGTGGTGCCTAAAGCATTACACTAGCATTGAGGGAGGGAAGGACTGGATTTAGTCACTAAGTAGGATGACAAGAAAAAAGCCTTCTCACCTTTAATCTAATTCATACACATTTTTTTATTTCACAAACCACTCACATATCCAGCATATAGAGCTGGGCATCAGGGTGCCAGTCCCATTTTTCAATAAATTGCCTCCCAGATATTGCTTTTCACACTCTCTAAAATAGTTTTCTCCATTAATCTCCTCCTCTTTGCTAATGGATTCTCTCTGCAAAGGGCCTAATTTAAGGGAGCTGACTGAAAGTCTTGAGTAATCCAGGATTTCAAAGACACTAAAAGTTTGACAGCATGTGTCCTGGGAAGAACCTTACACACTTCCAGTTTTCTCAGCAAAGCATATTGGCAAACTTTTAAGAAACAAGCTTCCAAGGAGTTATAGTGCAAAAGTGCCATTTCACTAATGATGCACTGATGCACTATAATGGTAAGAAAAAATTAAAGCAAAGAAGAAAGGATGAGAAGAGAAGGAGACATTTTTGTTCTAATACATTTCACAGTTGAAAAGAAACCCACTTGAGGGTGGGAATAAAATGTTGCAGCTAGTACTGGAAATTGCCCGAAAACAATCCAGGACAATAGAAGGATTGTTGGGATCATTTATATTCTAAATTCCTGACACACTTGACCTGTTGGAAGAACCCCTTCACAGATATTACCTGTAGGGTTAAATTAGTTCATCATTATATGTGGCTTCAATGTTTATTTTAATTTTTTTTAAAAAAAGTAACAAAAGATCAAATTCTGTTTTATTACACACATCACACACTGGTTTCCATTGATATTCTAGTATTATAGGTAATAGGGGGAGAGAATGAGTCCATTCTTGCAAAGATAAATTAGAAGCATAGGTCTGTGGGAAAAACAAAAGTTGTATTTTGCTTCTACTGTTATATTTCATCACTACTTTGCAACCTCTCCATTGACACCCCCTTGTCATGGGAGAGAGGCTTGCGTACCCTAATGATGTTTTGAGCTATGCTGGCGGTGGCATAATAGCCACTGGTACGGCCTCCCATGCCAGACAGGTCAAAACCGAACGGTCTGACAAAAAGTGTCGAAAGGGCAGGGTGGGCTCTCTAGCCTTATGGCAACCATCCTAGGAGAAGGAACACTCTAATCCCAAACCTGGGCAGATGCTGCTCGTCTAACCCTGTAAGGTCAACCATCTAAGAGAAGGAAACTCTAATCAAACTATACGACCCAAGGACCTCGCTGCTACCATCCATACTTGCAAGGCCACAGCAGATGAACCTTTGTTTAAAGGGTGAGGCCAATTCTGTGCATGCTGCGCACCACCAGAAAAATCCATTGCACAGGCTCGAAGGAGAAATCCAGTTCCAAAAAAGCCCTGTAGCGATAGGCAAGGGAAAAAACGGCAGGTGTAAAGATGCACTGGAAGCCGCAGACCCAACCCTGCATGCAGGCGGTTCAGGACTTTGTTCGCTCAAGGCTGACCCGGGAGATGACAGTCTTGTTTGGCAGCATCCTGAATGACCAAGCAGCCTTTTTTAAGAAGAGCACTGCTTGCTCCATATGGAGAGGGGCCTAGAAAAGGTGGCCTAACGAAAGCTCATCCCTATCTACCTGGTTGGCTAGCCATGGCCAGCAGGCATCTTCTGATGCAGTCAAACCACGGCAAAGAAACAAAGGCACACACCGGCCTCCAAAGGTGTAAATAAACTGACGCTTGCATGCTGGAAGATCAGAACCATGCAAGACTCTGCAGATAGTGGATGGCCTGAGCATCGTTCTGCTCTAATAGCCCATGAACTATCATAACTTAATATTGACATCACTGCTCTTAGTGAAGTTCATCTCCATGAGGAAGGCAGCCTTAAAGAACACGGCGCCGGCTACACACTTTACTGGTCTGGCAAACCGAAAACTGAAAAACATCTTTGAGGAGTAGGCTTTATGATTAAAAACTCCATTGCCTCCAAACTCAAAACCTTGCCAACATGACACTCTGATTGCATTATTTCCTTACGCCTCCCACATGTTGTTCTCTTTAGTATATATGCCCCAACTATGCAAGCCGACCCTGTAGAGAAAGACAAATTCTACACAGACCTATGCCAACACATACAAAAAGTCCCTGTAATAGATAAAATTATTATCCTGGGTGACTTCAATGCCAAAGTAGGAAAGAACTCCAAAGCCTGGAAAAGTGCCTTAGGCAAGCATGGTGTTGGAAATTGTAATGATAACAGACACCTCCTGCTAGAGTTCTGTGCAGAACAACAGCTGATTATTACAAACACCATCTTTCAGCAGAAAGATAGCTTGAAGACAACCTGGATGCATCCCTGATCCAAACATTGGCACCTCATTGACTATGTTCTAGTCAGCCAGAGAAACATTTGCGATGTCCATCATACCCGAGTGATGCCCAGTGCAGAATGCCAAATAGATCATCGCCTCATCAGATGTAAACTAAATCTTCATCTTAAGTTCAAACCTAAGAGGGGTGGAATCTTAAAGAGGAGACCCCAAGTCAACAGTCTTCAACAAGCTACCATGAGAGACAACTTCCAGGCAAATCTGCAAACAAAACTTGAAGACCATTCTATAGATCCTTCTCCTACAGTGCTTTGGCAACATATCAAAAACAGTGTCCTCCAGTCAGCGGAAGAATCCCTTGGCTTCTCCCACAAGAAAAATCAAGACTGGTTTGATGAAAACAACCAAGAGATCCAGGAGCTTTTGGCAAAGAAGAGAACTGCTCACCAGGCATACCTCACCCAGCCAACTTGCCATGTAAGAAAAGGACAGGTTGCTTACCTGTAACCATAGATCTTCGAGTGGTCTTCTGTGAATTCACACAGCTGGGTTTATTCCTGCGCCTGCGCAGTGCATTCGGAACCTTCTAGTTTCGCTAGGCAGAATGTGCATAGATACATTTTTGGTGGTAACTCCGCCCATCCTAACGGTCCTTTATAAATGGCTTCCCTCCTAAATCCCCTCAGTTCCTTAAATGACGCCGCAATAAGCAGCATCAGGAACATTAAGCACATATGCGATAGCAGGACATAAAGGGGAGGATGGGCGGATCTGTGTGAATTCACAGAAGACCACTCGAAGATCTATGGTTACAGGTAAGCAACCTGTCCATCTTCTTCGTGGTCTCTGTGAATCACACAGCTGGGTAGACTGGCAAGCTTCCTCACTGGAGGAGGGTATGTCCTGTACATCAGTAGACGAGGACCCCTCATATTAACCCTGAAAGGGACCTCTCTATCATTTTTTTTTTGCATATTCCATAAATACCAACTAGGTCCATATGAAATAGAGTAGCTCCCAACATACAATAAAATAACACTTCAACATGTGTAAAGTCCCATATGGAGTGCACTCACTTATTGAATGGAGGACAGAAGCACTGCCCTCCCAAAGGCAGCCTCATTCCTAGAACGAGAGTCCAGTCTGTAATGTGAAATAAATGTCAATGGTGAAGACCAGGTTGCAGCACAGCATACGTCCTCTAGGGGCACCCCTGAGAGGAATGCAGTTGAAGCGGAGACAGCTCTCGTAGAATGTCCACGAATACGTGGAGGTAATGGCTTCTTGGCCAGTTCATAGCAGAGAGCGATGGCCGACGTCACCCACTTTGAGAGACGCTGCGACGAAATTGGTGCACCCTTCTTGGAGTCTGCATAGGAGACAAAGAGCTGGGGTGATTGCCGGAACGAAGCAGTCTGTTGTATGTAGAAGGCAAGCGCCCTCCGTATATCCATGGCATGGAGAGTGCGCTCGAATTCGTCCTTTGGGTCGTGCATCAGGGCGGGTAGGACAATGGGCTGGTTAAGGTGGAAACTAGAAACCACCTTTGGTAGAAAGGAAATGTCCGGTCTCAAGACCACCTTGTGCTTGTGGAAGCAAGTATATGGATGGTCTGAGCGAAGGGCACAAAGTTCCCCAGCCTGACGAGCAGAAATAATAGCAATCAAGAAGACAGTCTTCCAGGTGAGTAGACGGAGGTTGGTCGAAGCCATGGGTTCGAAGGGTTGTCTCACCAACTGAGAGAGGATGAGTTTGAGGCTCCAGGTCGGTATGGGATAGTGCACTGGAGGATGGAGGTTAACGTATTCCTTCAAGAATCTTTTAACTATCAGGTCCTGGAAGGGAGACGGTCGATTCCGAGCCTGGAATTCCACAGAGGTAGCAGCTAGATAGCCCCGGAGAGAAGACACCGAGAGCCCCGCTTTCGAGAGGTCGAAGAGAAACTGAAGGACTGTAGACACCGAGTAGGATTCGACATTCAGGCCCTTGTCTGCTAGGAATTTCTCAAAACGATTCCACTTGTAAAGGTAGGTTTTCCTAGTGGAGGGTTTCCTAGCAGCATCAACAATATCTTAAACCTCTCGAGGCAAAGGAGGAAGAGGGGCAGTCTGAGACGGACGTGGGTTCATGGCTGGATCCTCCAAGCCGTCAGGCGGAGTGAGTCGAGGTCTGGGTGTCTGACTCTGCCCTGTTGGATTGTAAGCAGGTCTGGTAGGTCCGGAAGGTGGAGAAAGTGCCTGTTGGACAGAAGCAAGAGCGGGGCAAACCACGGTTGCCAGGGCCACCACGGTGTGATGAGGATCGCGTTCACCCAGTCTCAACGCAGCTTGGCGATGACCCTCGTCAGCAACGGGATTGGAGGGAAGAGATACAGGAACAGTCCGTTCCAATTGAACAGGAATGCATCTCCCCTCGAGTCCTTGTGCCTTTCCCTGGAGCAGAATTGGTCGCACTGTCTGTTCTGGGCAGTCGCGAAGACATCTATCAAAGGAGTCCCCCAGCGCTGGAAGAGATTTGCCACCACGTGCCGGTGGAGCATCCGCTCGTGAACGCTGGAATTGGAACGGCTCAGTCCGTCTGCAAGAATGTTCTCCACCCCAGGGAGATGGATGGATTGGAGGGAGATGTTCTGTTGTACGCACCAATCCCAGATCTGTAGTGTTAACTGGAGCAGCTGGGAAGATCTGGTACCACCTTGCTTGTTTAGGTAGTACATCACCGATGTGTTGTCCGTGAGGAGGAGGACAGTCCTGTTTTGAACCAGGACCTCGAAGGAGTGAAGAGCTTTCTGAACCGCCAGAAGCTCCAGTACATTGATATGCAACACCTTCTCTGTGTTGGACCAAGCACTCTGTATCTTGTGGGATCCGAGATGGGCTCCCCACCCCTGCAACAATGCGTCTGTCATGATGGAGACATCTGGTTGGCAGGGTTTGAATGAGATGCCTGAGAGGAGGTTGGCCGGGTCCAGCCACCATTCCAAGGAGCTTTGGACAGAGCGGGACATTGTCAGGAGCGTCTCTGGTGGGTCTTTGAGGTGATCGAAGACACTGAGAAACCAATGTTGAAGTGGGCGGAATCAAAGTCTGGCCAGAGAGGTGACCGACGTAGTAGCTGCCATGTGGCCCAGGAGGACTTGCACATCCCGCGCCCGTATCCAACGGGAGTGACGACATCCTTGAATCAGGGACTGTAGTGTGTTGAATCGGTCTTCGGGAAGGTAGGCTGCTGCCGAGATTGAATCCAGGCGGGCACTGATGAACTGGATCGTCTGCGACGGGGTCAGCTGGGATTTGTCCGTGTTGACAACAAGTCCCAGGGATTGCAGCACATCTAGGGTGAAGCTGATGTTCCTCTCGAGCTGCGACCTCAAATCCGCTACGAGCAGCCAGTCGTCGATGTATGGGAAGACGATGACCCCTTGTTGTTGAAGGAAGGCCGCCACTGGTGCCATGCACTTTGTGAAGACCCTCAGTGCCATGGAAAGTCCGAAAGGGAGAACGCGGAACTGGTAGGTCTTGCCCTCGATCTGGAACGCTAGGAACCTCCTGTGAGCAGGGTGTATCCCGATATGGAAGTAAGCGTCCTTGAGGTCTATGGACGCAAACCAATCTCCGTGCTGAAGCAGGGGAAGGATGAGAGCAAGAGTGGTCATCCTGAATTTCTTTGGGATGATGTACCAGTTCACTCCCCTGAGATCGAGAATGGGACGGAGGCCGCCATCCTTCTTCGGTACCAGGAAATACCTGGAGAAGAAACAATGGTGACGGCGGTCTGCAGGCACAAGTTCAACGGCTCCCTTCTGAAGCAAGGTCTGACCTCCTCAATCAGGGGTGGGGAGGGGGGCGTGGAGTGGATCAGGCCTGTCGGAGGCAGTTTGTCAAATTCGATCCAGTAGCCCTGACATATGATTTGGAGCACCCAGCGGTCCAATGTTATGGAGGACCAGGCTTCCTGGAACGATGACAGGCGGTCTCCGAACAGGGGGTTCTAAAAGGAAATGCAAACACCAAAATGAGGACAGATAAGTAAAACCTCTTCCTGCCTTGATCTTTAGATCTCTGCTTTGAAGGCAGATGGTACCAGGAGGCAGAGCCCTGACTCCTCACCGAGGATGCAGAGGACACTGGTTGCTGAAACCGGGAGCGCCTGGATGACTGAGGCGTACCCCCTTGTCTGTAAGGTTGGCCAAAGGAGTAGGTGTTCCATCCAGAATGGTGCCTGGGGCGGTAAGCAGAAGATGAGGTCGATGGCATACCGTATTTTTTCGCGGTGGTCCTCATCTTCTGCGTGAACTCAAGCTTTTCATCTGTGGACGCATTGAAGAGGCCTGAGGTGTCGAAAGGCATGTCTTCAATGGTCACAGCTGCTTGAGTCAAAAGACCAGACGAGCGAAGCCAGGCGTGGCGCCGCAGGGCGATGGAACCCGCCACCGTCTTGGCTGCACAGTCAGCGACGTGCCTTGCAGAGTTCATCTGCTGGCCCACCAGCAACTGGGCTTCTGCTTGAATAGCCTCTGCTAGCCTCTTCTGTTCCTCCGGCAGGTCCTGAATAAGGGGAAGCATTCTTTCCCATAAGACCTGCTGGTAAGCCCCCATGCAGGCCGAGTAATTGGCAATACGGAAACTAAGTCCAGGAGCAGAGTATAGTTTCTTGCCAATTATGTCCAGCTTCCTGCCCTCGGTATCAGCAGGGGTGGACTGCACACGACGCTGCCTTCGTGGTTGGGCCGCCTCCACAACGACCGAGTTGGGTCTCGGGTGTTCTCTCAGCCAGTCGATACCATCCCCAGAAACCCGGTATAGCCTGTCAATCCTCTTAGAAGTTGACGGGATAGACGAAGGGTTCTCCCATGAGTTTTGTGTCAACTTTAAGAGGGATAGTAGGACCGGGATGTTGGCAGTCAGGGGAGCCTTTGACTTGATCCTCTGGTAAATCGGGTCAACAGGCTCCGACTCCTTCTCTGTGATCTTCAAATCCAGGGCGTGGGACATCCTAGCTACCTGCTCCGCAAAGGAACGGACATCATCCGTGGGGGAGGAAGAGTCCTCATCCAGAAGATCAGGCTGGGGTGATGGTATGTAGGCTTGATACTCCTCAGAAGTCTCAGATGAAGCAGAGGAGTCAAGACATCGGAGATGGAGATCGACGTCGTTCGTGGAGGGATGCCGTGCGTCGTGGAGGAGCAGGAGGGAGTGGAGGCAAGGGCCGGAAAGGGGACACCTGGCAGCTTGTGTCCTTAAGCATCGGCTTTGCTGGCTCCCGAGAGAGGAGATCTTTATCCCGCCCGTGGAAAGACAAATGGGGAGTGGATAAAGCAACGGAGTGCAGGGTAGCCGCCTCGGAGGTGAGATGGAATACCCATTCCGCTGCGGCATCAGCAGTTAGAGGCAGAGTTAATGGTGTGGTGAACGCCGATCTAGCCAGCTTGTAGGCGCCGTATGCCTCCTCATCTTCACAGGCCCTGGAAGTCGAAGGCTGGGGCTCATCCTGAAGGAGGGGCTCATCCTGACATCCTCGAATCGCAGTGGAGGAGTCGCGGAGCAACTCTGACCTGGAAACTAGAAGGGCCGGAGAGAGGCCACGGGCCTGCAGGGTGCTTTCTGACTCCTCAGCCGAGCCAACCTCCACCTCTACAATCTCCAATGAGGGGGTCAGGGTCGGGGTCCTAGGACGGGCTTGCCCGGTGCCCACATCTCGATCCCGAGGTGAGGGCTGGCACTGCGAGGGCAATTGGCCTCCAGATGTAGATGGAGCCGTAACAGAAGGTGGCAAGGGTTCTCGAACCCGTGAGCTCTCTTTTTGTTTCTCCACCGTGTGCGTCCGTTTTGCCTTCTTTTTCTTAGGGGCTTTAGTCTTTGAAGGCTCCGATGACCTTCGGGCCCGATCTCCATCCTGATAGCCCGGTTGGTTCCAAGGACGATCCCTGGACTCGACAGCTCCCGAATCCAAAAATGGTTGATCCCCAGCCGGGGTCGACTTCACGTGCTTGTGGGAGTGTAGCACTGCCTCTGGGTCTGACGCCACAGATAGTCTCCTGGAAGGGATTCAGGAGCGACGACGTTTAGCGTGCGGTGACTGGGGGGACGTCACAGCAGGGGACCTTCCCTGCAGAGAAACCCCCATGCCCACAGCCGGAGTCGAAGAGGTCGATGGAATGAGGGCCTTCTCATATAAAAAAGACTTCAGCCAGAAGGAGCGATGTTTCCTTGCCTGTGGCGTGAAGGCCTTACAATGGACGCATGCATCAACATTGTGTGTCTCACCAAAAGAGATGAGGCACCGGGAATGGCCATCAGAACTGGGAAGCTTGGCCTGACATACCACACAGCGTTTGAAGCCGGTTTTTGCAGGCATAATGAGAATACAAAAGCCATAGTCAAGAAAGCGCAGAGTCAAAACCGTAAGTCAGAAGCCGTTACCAGGTCCGGGGGAAAGCCAAAATCGTAGTCAAGAGTACCGAGTGAAACCAGAAAAAACACCAACAGCCAATACACGATCAGAGAGAAATCGTTATCCAAAGCCAGTCCGAGTCAAAAACCGAAAGCGAAAGTAGTAAAAGAGCGAGCAAAGATTCCTTTAGAGCTGCTAGCATGGCGGAAAAAAAGGAACTGAGGGGATTTAGGCGGGAAGCCACTTATAAAGGACCATTAGGATGGGCGAAGTTACCGCCAAAAATGTATCTATGCACATTCTGCCTAGCGATACTAGAAGGTTCCGAATGCACTGCGCAGGCGCAGGAATAAACCCAGCTGTGTGATTCACAGAGACCACGAAGAAGATGCAGCTTTCCGCCTCACATGTAGTAAACTTCAACAAAAACTCCGAGACATGCAGAACATATGGTGGATCAATACAGCAGAAAAGACACAACGCTGTGCAGATCTGGGTGATCATAGAGGATTTTATGAAGCTCTCAAAGCAGTGTTTGGACCTACTTATCAGGTCCAAAGCTCCTTATACAGTACAGATGGTCAAACATTAATTACTGATAAAGCCTCCATCCTGAATCGATGGGCTGAATACTTCAAAGTCTCTTTAGTGCCAACCGAGTAGTCCAAGGCTCAGCTATCCAACATATGATACAAAAACCTATGAAAGATGAATTGTACATAGCTCCCACTCTGGAAGAGACCCTTAAGGCCATACAGCAGTTGAAAAACGGCAAGGCAGCTGGGATTGATGGAATCCCACCTGAAGTTTGGAAACATGGAGGTCATGCACTCCATGATAAATTCCACGAACTCCTTGTGAATTGCTGGGAAAAAGGGGAACTGCCATCAGATCTCCGAGATGCAGTCATCATCACCCTGTACAAGAAAAAAGGAGCAAAATCTGATTGCTCAAACTATTGAGGCATAACACTGCTCCCTATTGCTGGAAAAATCCTTGCAAGGATACTCCTGAACAGATTAGTTCCTGCTATTGCAGAAGAACTTCTCCCTGAAAGCCAATGTGGCTTCAGAGCCAATAGGAGTACTACAGATATGGTATTTGCCCTTAGACAACTGCAAGAAAAATCTAGGGAGCAGAACAAGGGTCTCTATGTAACATTTGTCGACCTCACCAAAGCCTTTGACACTGTGAGTAGAAAAGGTCTGTGGCAGATCCTGGAAAAACTAGGATGTCCCCCCAAATTCCTTAAAATGATTATCTGTCAATTGAGATCCGTCAATTGACATCTTTGGACAGCTTCAAAAAGGCTGCCAAGACGGATCTCTTCCGGCAGGCCTTTCCAGAATAGATTATCTTGACCTCGGGAACCCACCCTCCTTCAGGAGAGTCCCCACAGCCTCCTTTGTTAACAGAACTGAGTATCGCTGGGGACCTACTGTTATTGCCAAATGTAGATATGTGTTTTTATCAAATGTTTTAATTGTTGTTTTAATTTGTAAAATGATTTACTAACTTTTTAAGGGGGGTAAGGGAGTATATTGTTTTACTTGTATGGTTTTGTAATGTTGTGAACCACCCTGATTGGATTACCAAAGGGCGGTATATAAATACATTATTGTTGTTGTTGTTGTTGTTGTTATTATTATTATTATCTTGCTACACGAGGGCCAGCACGGTCAAGACAGATATGGCGATGCTCTTTCAGAGCCCTTTCTAATAACTAATGGAGTGAAGCAAGGTAGTGTTTTTGCGCCAACTTTATTTACAATCTTCTTCAGCATGATGCTCCAAAGGGCTACAGCAGAGCTTGAAGAAGACAATGGCATCTATATACGTTACCGTACTGATGGTAGCTTGTTTAACTTAAGCCGTCTGAGGGCCCACAGTAAGAATCTAAACTATCTAGTCCGTGAGCTGCTCTTCGCTGATGCTGCTGCCCTTGTTGCCCACATAGAAGCAGCTCTGCAGTGCCTAACATCCTGCTTCACAACAGCTGCAGAGCTGTTTGGGCTGGAAGTCAACCTGAAGAAAACGGATGTTCTTTACCAGCCTGCACCACAGGACGAACACCACCATCCCCAACCACATTGCCATCTGCAAATCTGTGCTCAAGTCCGTTCAGCAGTTCACCTACCTGGGAAGCATCATCTCCTCAGATGCCAAGATTGACAAAGAGATCGATCACAGATTAGCAAAGGCATATAGCGCATTTAGAAGACTTCACAAAAGAGTCTGGAGTAATAAACACCTGAGGCGAAGCACAAAAATCAGTGTGCATAGAGCCATTGTGCTGTCTATTCTCCTTTATGGATCTGAAACATGGGTCACCTATCGCCACCACTTACGACTCCTCGAACACTTTCATCAGCGCTGTCTACGCACAATCCTAAATATACACTGGACTGACTACGTGACGAATGTTGCTGTCCTTGAGCAAGCAGGGATCACCAGCATTGAGGCCATGATATTGAGAACACAGCTGGGCTGGGCACGTTTCTGGGATGGAGGACCATCGCGTCCCCAAAATAGTACTCTACGGTGAGCTCGCCATGGGTCAGCATAAGAGGAGTGCTCCAAAAAAGCGATACAAGGACTTCCTGAAACAACATCTCAGGCTTGGCCAAATTGATCACCAACAGTGGTCCGCCCTGGCCTCACATCGGGAGGCATGGAGACGCACTATCCACAATGCTGCAGCCTTATTTGAGAACTCACGCCAAACAAGTCTTGAAGAGAAACGACAATGCAGAAAGAACCACAACCCAGAAACATCACCCAAGGAGACCTTCTGCTGTGCTTTCTGCAACCAGACTTGTTTATCTCAGATTGCCCTTTTTAGTCATCAGCACACTTGCAGAAAGCGCAGGATGAGTCCTTTCTGAATCTTGGTGTGCGAAAAAAAAACCAGAGAGACTTTGCAACATGAATCAAGTACAACATTTTAATTTTTATCCCTTCCTACTCTTTAAACTGCCATTGTTGAGGGGCTCAGTTTAGGGCCTCTCAGGAAAATGGAGTGATTTTGAATCTTGCTATCTATGCAAACCTATCTCCAGAACACTCCAGTTTGTGTCCTACCACTCATGGTAGATGTACAACCATGGATCTTTCTGTCAGCATAATGAGGGGCTCCTGGGTGGCTCCCCTGTGCTGCAAACATCCACTCTGCTGGTATGCCCTCCCATCCTATCCCTCCAACATTTCACTGATGAAAACTGGGACACTTGTGGCCAAACAATAACAAACTGTGGTCAAGAGGATAAAAGCTATTTATGAGGGAAAACACAAGCTAGCAGAGGATGCAGCAATTTGCTTTTGCCTGAATCTACAGGGAAGGGCAGCATTTCCGCCCCTCTTCTCTCCTTCCTCTTGATGAGTTAATTGAATTCAGTTTGTACCAATTGGAGTAGGCCAAAGACAAAGAGGAAAAGTAGGAGGAGGGGAGAGAAACTGGGACATTGTAAAAGTAGATGAAAAGGTGGGACAACAGATTAATCAGGAGAGGTGGAGTGTATGTAATTGTCTCACACCCAGCACATAGAAGTGAAAGAACTTTCCCTAAAACATGGGGAGACAATGTGAGAGGTTGGGGCTGTACCTTGCTACCAGTATCATCACCACACCCAGAGCTTGGAAAAGTTACTTTTAGATTGCATCTGCAAGAATATTGTAAAATTCTCAAGAATTACATTTCTAGAGATAATACTTTAGAATATTTGCCAACCCAAGCATATTTGAACATTTTCTATTTAACATTTGTTAACTATATTTTAAAACAATGTTACTGTTTATTTATGCATTTCTTCAATACAGCTTGTTAAAAAAAATCATGAAAATTTTCAATTCTTGACATGAAAATGAGCCATTTTCTTCTTTTTCCAAAACTTTTGATCATATCTTGTTCTTTTTGTTTGATAAGTGGAATAGCTTTAACGTCTTTTCTGCTCCTTCTGTTTCTTTTTCTTCTGCTTCTGTTCCTACTTCTTTGGAGCCAACAGTTATTGTTAGTTCTGTAACACTTCCTTTTGCTTGAGGGGGTAATCTGATTCTTTGTTGTTTTTCCATTTTATAAAAGATGTTTTCATTTGTAGTGTTTAAAATGATTTTTAAAACTTATATTAACATTCAGCACACTGAAAAACAATTACGTTGACAATGATTCACACTTACTTCTTTCCACTCTTTTTATTTTCTATTAAATTTTGGAAAAATGTATAAAAGGGCAACACCCCCCTCCACAACGCCCCTCCATAAACTACAGATAAACTGCATATGAACATTCAAAGCACAGAAATCATCAAGAAATACTTGGTAACTGAGGGGTCGTTTACATGGGCAAATATTCCTCTAAATATACCACTAAGATAGCTCATAGTTCCCACGGATCGCAGCACAGCATCGCCTCATTCAGAAGGGGGGAAGGTAAAACACCCAAATATAGCGTGGCAAGGGATGTCGCTACTTTTGCCGGTATATTTGCAATGTAGCGCTTTATTGGCAGTGTAAACTACCATTCTGTTAAGGGTTGCAGCAGATCTGCATTGTGATTGGTTGCTCTGATGCAAGGGGCTGGCTTAAAAGAGGGGGACTGAGTTCAGTAGCGTTCAGGAAACTTTGAAAAATCTCTCTGCTATTTTGCAAGTCTGCCAAGAAAAAGGATTCCCAAGACCTTTCAGTCATAAAGTTCCCATCTGTCAGCTCTCCTTGGGGGAGGGAGAGCGAGCGAGCGAGAGAGAGAGTGAGCGAGGGAGAGAGAGGGGGGGAGGGAGGGGGACCAGGGAGGGAGAGTCAAAAATCCTCTGCTATTTTGCAAGTATGTGAACCCTGACTAAACAAATCATGCTGAAAAAACTTGTGATAGGTTCACCTTAGGATCCTTGGCATGGCAGCAACGTCTTTCAGCAGAGAGATTGCTGTCCCTCTGCTTTGGGCAGTGACTAAGTTAATTTACAGGCAGATTTAGAGAGAGACAGAGACAGAGCCACTTCTTTGATCTTCCCCCCTGCTATTTTGCAGTCTGTGAGTCTTTCTTTAGCTTGAAAATGCAGGGCTTTAAAGGAAGGTCTATGCCCTTCCCCATAAAGCCTGCCTCTGCTTGGGAGGCCACGCCCCCCCCACTTTTTCAAGTCTGAATGAAAAAGCGGCATAATTAGAAAAAAAACCTGACTGGCACAGATGCAGAAAAGAATTAAAGTGCAAGTTGCCACAATAAATCTGCCGTGTAAACCAGCCCTGAGAGTTCAATGGACAAAGCACCGTATTCTGGCAGAGGTCTAGCATTCTAGTGTACATACATGGAAAGAAACATTTCTTATTATTGTTAAGATAATCAATAAATGGAAATAATTTTTTAAAAGAAAAATAGAGAGTGGGTATGTGCATTTTTAAAAATTCTTTACCCGATCTGCTAGTTTTTCCATGGACAGACTGTTCCTCCTCTGAGTTGTTGAAACTATATGGCCACATTTCCAGTTTTAGCTGATTTCTAACCTAGCTGTTAAGCAGAGGAAAACAAAACATGTCTTATGTAAAAGGTAGCTATTATCAGCCAGGAAGAAAGAAAGTGGGGAAAAGTGCTATCCTTTAATTAGTGATTTGCTCCATTTCAATAAAAACATCTGACCAAAATTGGTGTACTTGTGGATATAACCAATACATGTGAAAATAAGATCTTCTCACCACATTGTCTCCAGCGGTGAACATTAATGGAACTGATGTTAAGCAGCACCTATTAACCAACTTAATACAGTTTCTTCATACTGTAGACAAAAGCAATTTCATAGGTGTTATGGTCCATTGTTGCTTCCATTCTTCATTAGGCACAGTGATTCCTAGATATTTTTTCCATACTATTTTCCAACCACCAATATCAATGTACAGAGAAGATATGAGGCTTTTATATAATTTTGAGGGTATTCCTTTGTAATGAACCTCAGTTATCTTAAACCAGCCTCAAAGTGAAAAAGCTAGCAGGTGGTCTGTCACTTCACTAGTGAAAGAGAAGAAAACTGCACGGTTTTCAAAGTGTGGAACCACATGGAAGGAGGGCACATAACCTGATTTTGAATTTATTCACCCCCTTTTGGAAAATTTCCATTGTAGGTGGCCTCTGTGTAATACAAAGCTCCAGTTTTTCTGCATGGAACTGGTTCCATAAAGCCATGCTGTCAAACAATGGGTGACTTTGTATGGATATGAAATGAAATAGGGTTGGAATTAATTTACTTTGCTGGGGTTTTCTTTGGAGTGTAATAAGCCTCTAAAACGGAAATCCCAGGATTCCATAGGATAGAACCAAGAGAGTTAGTGTAGAATATAACACTATATTTGGGCAGAAGAGAGACTTTAGTAGCTGTAATATAGCCTAACCAAAGCATATTATGTTTCTGCCAACATTTAATGTTTTGTTTTACCTGATGAAACATCAGTTTATAGGTTTCCCATGGTTTTTTTTGCAGGTTGTGTGCATATAAACTCCACATACACTCCTACCCAACCATTCTCTGAAGATGCCAGCCACAGATGTAGGCAAAATGTCAGAAAGAAACTATTCCAGAACACAGAACACAGCCTCACAGCCCGGAAAAACCCCAAGGAAAATCTATGGATGCCGGCTGTGAAAGCCTTTGACTTCACACGGTGGGTGCATGGTTTGGCAGGAATGATGGCTCCAGTCTGTGGATGAGGTATGCCCAGTTATTTGCCATTAAATGTAATCCAGCTGGGAACAGGCTTTCTTTTGATTGGAGAAGTTCAAATAGTCCCTTTTGGCTGGGTGAAGCTTGTGGCAAGAATCTGTCACATCATACCACAGTAAAATGTCACTGAGGTGCATTGCAGAGATCTCTTTCCCTTATGCTGTCTATGCTTTCAGTGCTGGAATTGAAATATTTGCCTATTATTAATTCCTTCTCTTTGAAAGGATACAAACTTCGGAGGTTACCATGGAGGAAAGGACTAGGGTGTACATCAGGGCTGTAAATTTTATTTTATTTTATTTATGTTTTACATATGTTTTTAATTGTTTTAATCTTGGGTTTTAATATATTATTATTTCATTCTTTTTAAAAAAAACTTTTGTAAAATGGGATTTTAATTTAATCTTGTTTTAAAATTCTGGAAGTCCCCTTGGATCCCATCCCGGGAGAAAGGCAGGATATAAGTAAATAAATAATATAAATAAATATAACTAATCATGATCTTGTTTCCTCCCATCTTTCATTGCCCTTTCAATAAAGATATATTTCTTCCTGGGGTCCAACAGCACTTCTGACAGTTGAATGAAGCAGTCTTGCAGCCAGGATTACAAGTGCCCCACATGCATTGGCGGATTCAGCTGTGCCATCGCAATGCCCAGCTAGCTATTGCTCAGGGGAGCAGGGGTGAAAGATTACTTTTGTGATCTGTCTCCAGTAGCAATAATATAACGGGGTCCTCTTGTTTTAATTTTTCCTGTATCCACCTCTGTTTTCCTGGGTGCCCTGGCTGTTGAAGTTAAAGGATGCAGTTCTTAAATTTGCCATTTATGGTTAAACGCAGTTCAGTACTGCCTGCCTGTAGGGCTGAAAAGTAAAGTATTTTGAAATTTCCTCAAATAGTTCAGTCTGATTTATGAAACAGACTGGAAAGAACAAGAATTGCAACAAAGATGTCTTGAATGTCATCTTGTGAATTGGCCCAGCAGCTGAGGAAGGACCTTCCTTCCATTTCAACTAGCACTACTATGACCTCAGAGGGAGAGAACAGTCAGGCAGTGCTCCATTGTGCCTTAGCCCCTACAGCAGATGAAAGGCCCTCCCTTCATTCCAACTGCCACTGCCATGGCATCTATGGGAGAGGTAAGAAATATCTGTTAGACTTAATCCACACACCCCACCATTCTCTTATCCTTGTGTATTATATAGATTGTAAGCCTGAGGGCAGAGAACTGTCAAATTAAAAATTTGTAAGCCACTCTGGGAGTCTTTTTGGCTGAAGGGTGGGGTATAAATACGAAATAAATAAACCTTCAGAACTTCAGTCAGAGCAAAGTTATGGCTATTGCCTGTAAGTGCAATAGCAACAGAGGGCGGGGAATGACATTTAATAAAGATCCTAGAAAATGATTCTTGTCATACCTGTCGTGACCTGCCCTGGATACTGGGTGTTACAGTGTTTCTAGATCCAGGCCAGGCCTTGACATAAGCATGGCTCTCCCTGGAAATTTCTCAGGGCTCCTTAAATGCTGAATTCCAGCCAGCCCGCCTTAAGGCTGGGTGGGGGATTCTTTCCTCCTGGACTTGAAGGGCATGCAGCTGTGCTAGGCACATACCCTCCCTAAACATTCTCAGGCCTTCTCTTGCATCTGCAAAGAATCGAAATTTATTGGTGACCTATATCTGTGTACTCTGTTTTATGCTATCCAGAACTGGCTTTGGAGTGATACCGTGAATGCACAACCTGATCAATAAATCGTTTGCTGCTAATAAGTGTTGTTTCAGCGTGTGTGTTGCCAAGCTCATCACAATACCACTAGAATGTGGCTTATGCTTACCGAAAGTGCAGAGGCAAGTAGCATAATGTACATAAGGTCTATTTGAAAATGATGAAGGACCCAACGGACACTTTAAATCAGCAAAGCATAATTCATAACTAATAGAAACAGAAGGAACACCGCTGTGCTTTGTAAGGCAAGCCACATCTCAGAAACTTTAACGCTTTTAGAAGAAGTGTCCCTTTTCTTCTTAGGCTAAGGACTTATTCAAATGGGGGGAAACCCCACCCCAAGGAGGTCAGGAGAAAAACGGCGCTGTTCTGCTTACAGTGCCCCATTTCAGATGGCGCCATCCTCCTCCCAACCTTCCCCCGTGCTTCCTCCATGTTGCAGGCACCGCTTTTTATTGATGGGGTTTTTCTGTCAATAAAAGCAGTGTGTTTCTTGCACCCACAACACGGAGGAAGCGTGGGGGACGGCCAGGAGAAGGACAGCGTCATCTGAAACGGGGCGCTGTAAGTGGAACAGTGTCATTCTTCTCCTGACCTCCTTGGGTCCCCCCCCCCGTTTCAAAAAGTCCTTAGACTTCCTGCAAGGATAGTGAAAGCAGACTGTGTATCATCTCCTCTATTCCCATAAAGGTTCTGGAAAGTCTAGGCAAGAGAGACAACATTTGCACCTGCTGGGTGATTATAGTTTCCAAATACAGGTTGACCTCTGTATCCACAGATTTGATATCCATGGTTTCACTTATCCATGTCTGAAAAAATATGTTCTCTCTAGGCATTCCTAAGTCCTCCAGTATGATTCTATGGTTAACTTCCGGCATCTGTCTAATTGAAAATAATAGGGTTCCCTATTATCCACAGTTTCAAGTATCCATGGGTGTGTGTGTCTTGGACCATATTCCCCTGCAGATATGAGGCTCAATCTGTATATAATTAGTTCTGTTAAGTGGTCTCAGCATTATTGGATTCCCTTTCCACCAAGTATTTTATGTAGGGCTGAAAGCATTTTCTGTGCTAGAATGTTGCCTAGGGTCCGGGTACAACTGTCCCAAGGTACTATAAGGTCATCTGTTCTTAACCATTGTTCAAATAGTGTTCTTTGAGCTTTTTCATGCTTATGTTGCACCACATGTCCCCTGGTCTGCAGCCCTTCCATGGTTTGAAACTAAAGGCTCTATGAGCTGTGAAAATCCCCTCCCACAGAGAAGGGAAGAGAACTGACAACCTTTTGGGTACTTTACTGTCACTTTCAGTTGACAATTCTGCAACTGCTCTAACTCTAAGCTTTACTTTTCTAACTATTGTTTTCACTTTGTTCCATATGAGATTGCCTATATAAAATACAGTGAGCCAATGTCTTGGGGGACTTTTGACATCCTGACTTTTTTTTTTTAATTGATCTGCTGTCCCAGTTTTATTTTCTAGTTTCTTCCATATCTCCTCTACTTCATTTTTAATAAGATTAATCATTTCCATCAATCTGTTCTATAGTTGTTTTAATTGTTCTGCTACTTCATGTAATGAATCTACCTCCCTGTTGGGGCCTTTCACTTGCTTCTTACCCATGATTGCTTCATCAGATTTGTTTGACAAGCCTTTTCTTTTGAGAGGGTAGTTTTGGCCCAAAGTATGATCCTAGAGGGGGTGTCTTCAGTGCCTGAGGGAACCTCACTCATTTTGTCAAGTTTAGCCTACTTTTTTCTCTGCATTTTTAATGACTGTTCTCATCTGAGTAATCATTTCTGCTGGTGGAATTTGGGAGACTAATTAAAAACGGTTATTTTCTAATGTACTGTTACAGTGTCCCACATGTTTTTCTGTTCTTTATCTAAAACATACATTATATTTTCTATTGTGCCCTTCCCCAGTTCTTTCAATCCTCTCTTTTTTTTAATGTAAGAAAGCTGCTTCAGTTTTGAGACGATGTTTAATTACGTTTCTTTTTAATTCTATTATACTGCAATTTTCTACATTTTCTTTTCTGTACATTTCTTCAATCAACATACATCTGTTTGGGGTTTGTTTTTTCCCTTCTTCTGTAATAAATCTACCTTCCCAGTTGTGTTTTGTGTTGTGTTGTAACAGAGTATATTTTAAACAGAGATATGTATGTTTCTTTTTCTTTTTTGCTTGTAGCATCTTTCTCACCTTTTGAATAGTTTTGCAATGTGTATTTTAGCTCAATTCCCCCAGGTACCATCAATATGTTGTAAAAAGTTCTCTGTGTTTTCTCTTTGACAACACAGTTTCAAACGTTTTTCTTCCATCCTTTTTAGAAATATTCATGATCTTTTTTTCATCTCAGATTTCTTCTTTCATCTTTTATGTCAGTTTGCCTTCTTATAAATACATGATGACCCAACAAGCTGTTCGCTCTATCTTCTCACCTTTGTACATTAATATTTTTTCTTATCATTGGCTACTTCTGGCTCTGTACATTTTTCTTCCTGAGGTAGAATAGTGAATGGTATCCTCTGTCCTTACTGAAGTCAGGATATATAGTAGCAGAAGACAGGCATGTTATTTCGGCAGTGAGATAGTAAATCCCATAAGCATCTCTCCCCATTATTGGTAGTAAACTAACAAATCATTTTCTTCCCTTCCATGAATATTGTAGGCTTCTCTACACAAAGTAAAAAAACAACGGACTGCTCCACAGTAATAGTAAGTCGCAGCAGCTGAGACCTCGTCCAAGAGTTGATTACTCATGTTTTTGAATCTGCCACCGCTGAACTTTTTTTTTTAAAAAAACAACTATTTCTATGGTGTGCACAAGCAATAGTCCACCTTTCCAAAAAAGAGAGAAGAGAGAGAGAGAGAGAGAGAGAGAGAGAGATAGCACAAACCTCCATTTTATCACCTTAGTAATCACTTGTTAAGGCAAAAATCCAACATGGTGGCTGCGGGCAGTTGCCCTGTAACCCAGCCCGCCCCCTGCACTCATCCAGCCAATCAGGTTTCCACTTTGTCCTGTATGGCGAAGCGATTCATGTCGAATTGCTTGTCTTAATGAACAAAAATGCATATATCACAGGAGTTTTTTTTAAAAGGTTGGGAAAAGCTGTGAATGCTTTTCTCACATAGTTTTTCCTCTTTTTGGCCCCCCTCCTTCACAATATGATGAGACAATGTGGGATCCCATTAAGACAGCTCATTTTCTGAGCAAATTCTGTGAGGAGTATTTTCACCGTGTGGACAACTCCCCAGACTCTAGTGCCTGAGGCAGCTGCCCTACGCTGTGTAACAAGAGAACCAAAATTCTGCTTCGCTGAGAGCTTGCAGATTCTTTCCATTTATGTTATGTGCATATGTACACACACATTCACATTCACATGTATACAAAAGTTTGTTCTACTCTCCTTCCTTTAACCATCTAAAGCTCTCTTTCATTGATCCTGGTATTTTAGTCTCTCTTTGACACAATAATGTCATCAACATTTAAAAAAATGCAGAGCAGCAAGAAAGGACCGAAAGGGCAGGAGCAGGCGTGTGGTCCAGAGGTGCAAACTGTGCTGCCTGCAGGCCACATGAGGCCTACCAAAGTCCTTAGGAGCCTTATTTAGTTTCCAGAGCCTGTGAGCCAGTTGTTGCCCCACCAAAGAAGAATCACACCTACCTTCCTCCCACACTTCACCTCCTGTGTGTTAGTTTACAATTATTTGTCTTTTTCTTTTTACAGCTCTCCTTTCCTGAATCCTTTCTCACCTCACTGTTTCTCCCTCTAGTATAGGGTTTCTCTGGAACTCTAGGGTTCCTTGAGAGGTTGCTAGGTGTTCCCTGAGAGATTGTGATTGGGGGAAAATGAACTTTTTTTTGAGCTGTAGATATAATTATTTTTATGCAGGGTTTCCCTGAGACCTGAACATTAAAATGTCCCAGTTTCTCTCTCCTCCCACTTCCCTCTTATTTCCTCACGTACTACAATTATTACAAACTGAGTTAAAAGTGCAAAAGTAGTTTACACTCCATTAACTCAACAGCAACCCCACCACCATCATTGAGAGGAGGCAGAATCTTGCCCTTCTCAGTAAACTCAGGCAAAAGCAAAGTGCTGCAGTCTCTCCTAGCTTGTGTGTTTTTCCTCATTAATAACTTTTGCCATCTTGACCACACTCTGATGTTGCTTGGCCACGTGTGTCCTGGTTTTCATCTGTAAAATGTGGGAAGGTATGTAAGGATCCCTCCCCACCCTCATCCTCCTTCCTTTCCCTTGTCTCCCAGCCAAGGTCAATAGGCTTGGGGAAAATGTATTAATTGGATACAATACCTATAACACTCCCAGGAGATTATCAGATGAACTGTCTGGTAGCGTCCCTGTCTTGCCACTCCCACCCACCCCACTCCTGTCCCTGTTCCATTTAATTTTTTCCCAGACACCTACCTTATGCCGGTATAAGGACTGCTTCCCTTCCCCATGGCCCCCCGGGAGTGAATTCAGCTGTTGTAAAGCTGCATTCATGTCCCGTAAAGCAAATCCCACCCGTTCTTGCGAGAGAACTATCGCATGGGAAAATTCAAAATAAAAGTAAAAATAAAAGTAAAAAAAAAGCACACACCCAAGCCTCCAAATACCCTTTTTTTAAAAAAGTAACCCAGGGAGGGGAAAAAGGGGTGCCACTTACCTCCTCGTCCCGATTGCACCCAGAATTGTCCAGCAGGGACCTCCCACTGTGGCTGGCATAGCGCCAGCATAACGGGGCACCTCTTCACAAGCCCATGATTCCATTATAGAAACGGAATGGGTGATCTATTGCCAGATTAATCTGTCAATAGAAAAGAACGCAACTGGAATGGAGGGGGCACGAGAGCAGAACTAGACAGGGACGACATCATCTGAAAAGAGAGCCCTTTGACACTCTCCTATCATCCTTGTAGTGGATTTAAAAGGTCAGCTGATAATCTCCCCAGATTCAAAGCATGAAGGATATTTTGACAAGGGAGGAAATCTGTCCTTGCATGAATGGCCCTTAGGGTAACCACTGGCTGCATGCACCCATTTACAAAATCTGTTGCATAGGTCATGTCTGTGCACAACTTTACATTTTGCCTCCAGGGCATTTTGGAAGACAATACTTTTTTAGATCACTCCTGTGTGGTTACTTCATGTTTTTGATAAAATCGGCAGGTGTGGTCTGTAAAAAACTGTAGTTTTTTTTTTTAAAGGGCAGTTGTCCATCCCTGATGTAATCAAAGGTAGGCATAGGCCATGATTCAAGACCAAAATTAGAAAGAAGGAGCAGGAGCTAGATAGATTCCTAACACTACCGCTTACTCAGGTTGAGGGGCAATCTCTGAGGCCTGGGATTTATAGGGTCTGATGCACTAGGATTGGTTCTCAGAGATAGCTGGCAAGTGACATGGGTAGCCTGGTACTGTAGCACCAGTAGTGCCACTGATACCCAGGCCTCAGCTTGCTAGGCTTGCAGTAGGAAGGAACAAAATGCTGGTGGCACAATAGGTTATGTGTCAGAGCATGACTGGCGGAAGTCGAGGTCTGAATCACTGCCTTCACCCAGTCTCTAACAGCATTTTAAACAAAAGGATAGTGGAGTAGCTGACCCAGTTTTAGTTTTGTGTGCCTTCATGAATGAAGCAGAAGGAAATTTCAGAGTTCTTAAAGGGCAGCTTTTTGGATTGCAGCTCCCAAAATTCCCAATCCAGCATGGCTATTGGCCATGTGTGTGGGAGTGGGGGTAGTTCCTGAAAGTTATAATCCTTTTTTGAACTCTGGGCAAGCAGTGTGACTGTACTGATATTAGCACAGGTTCAAATGTGAAACCCTTCCAATTAGACGGAGTGTGATGGAGTCTCCAGCATTATCACACTACTATGTTATAGTGCTATTATTCCACTTTAACTGCTATGGCTGCTTCCTGTGGAATTCTGGAGTTTGTAGTTTAGTGAGGCCCAAGAGCTCTCTGACTGAGAATGCTAAATGCCTCTCCCTAATCTGCAAATCCCAGGATTACACAGAAGGCAGCCTTAGCAGTTAAAGTGGAATAATAGAGCTACAACAGTGTAGTGTGAAAATCTTGTCCTTCTTTGGAGGTTTTTAAACAGAGGCCGGATGGTCATCTATCTGGAATGCTTTGATTGTGTATTCCTGCATGGCAGGGGGTTGGACTGGATGGCCCTTGTGGTCTCTTCTAACTCTATGATTCTTGGATTCTAGACAGTCTACAATATCAGTTTTTCAAAGTGAAGGCATTCACAAAGAGGCATGTCCATCTATGCATGTGTGAGGAGTGTCCATTTTATTGGCAGTTGTGTTCTTTAAGTGACCATCTTCTAAGCATTCAGTGACCATCTTCTAAGCATTCTAAGTTTAAGCATTCTTAAACATTTGCCAAAAAAAAGCAGCACCTGTAAACAGGGAGTATTCTTCCATTCATATTCAGAAAAATGTTAAACTATGTGCTGACAGGTATCAAACCCAGCTTTTTCAAAAGTAGTTCCTGAATAGTATAAACTTTGCCATTAATTTCTTGGAACTACTTCCAAGCTCTTCCTTTTCTCTTCCCCTCCCTTCCCTTCTGCAACTTGATAAATTTCTTATGACAAAGCGTTGTTTGACAAACGCTGGAATTAATCTTTTTATTGGTTTAAATGGGTAATGGATCAGGCCAATGGAAGAAATAAACTTGAAAATGAGTTTGGATTTTGTTACTAGGGATAGCATCATCTGAAATGTTTCATTTGGGAAATGTATTTCTATGTTCCTGGGCTCATTGAACTGAGTTTCAGAGAAGGAATTGGCTATGAAACTGTGCTGACCTCATGTACAAGCAAAAAGGAATATCCTTTGGTACACTGAACAGAGCATTCTTTTAAAAGACAGTTTCTTCCGCCTCTTTTTCTGACATCTGTTATGATCCTCCTGCCAACCAAGCAAAAAAAATGAACAAGAAAAGAAGAAGAAGAAGAAGAAGATTGTGTTTGAAAGAGAAGGAATAATACTGGAGCTGTCACTGGATGATCTCTTGAGGCTTGTGCACTCATTACTGTGCCCCTTGGCTGTGCTACTAAGGCTGCTGACGCACTGCAGAAATAATGGAGTTTGACACTGCTATAACTCTCATGGCTCCATCCTGTGGAATTTGTAGTTTGTTGTGGCACCAGAGATCTGTGATAGAGAAGGCTAAGTATCTCATGAAACCACAAATCCCAGAATTCCATAGCATTGAGGCCCTTGGAACTGAATAGGTTGGCCACTTTTGTTGTATGTAAGCTATGGATTGGAACTTTAAATGGAAGGTATACTCTCCTTCTAAGTTATAAAGTTTTATGGCTACAGCCCCCTCCCCATGCCAGTAATATGTCTTGTCTTAATCTTTTAAAAACAAAATTATTGTTCTCTGATAAAGCTTTCATTGCCGTGGCTCCATCCTGGGATCTGTAGTTTCACAGGGTGTTTAGAATTCTCTACCAGACTACTGTTGTGAGAGAAGTCTAATTACCTCACCAAATGACACACCTTGGGATTTCATAGGGCGGAGCCAAGACAGTTATAGTTGTATCAAACTGTTATGATTGCTCAGTGTAGCTACCACCTATCTTGGGAGATGTATTTCTGTGTTCTTGGGATCATTGAACTGAATTTCAGAGAAGGAGTTGACTATGATACTGTGCTGACCTGATTTGCAAGGCAAAAGGAATATCATTCTCAGCTGTTTATGTCCTGATGTACTTTGTGAACAGTTTATTGCAGCGATATGGCTGTGATAGATGGTCACATGGATTAGAATAAATAAACTTGGGTGGAAGAAAAAGACCTGTGGCCATCTCTATTTAGTGAAATCAGCAAATCAGTCCCTAGATTTCCAAGTTGATTCTATACCACCTTGGGAATGGCATACTCCACATCTTGCAACAGGTAGGAGTTTCTTAACTTTTCACTCTCCCATCCTTTCAGATACCATTGTCACTTCTCCTCAGGAAAGCATTTCATCTTTCTGGAACAATACCCTTTGATATGGGGCTGTAACTTTCAAATGAGAGGGACACTTTCTAGCAGAAACCTTGCCCAGAAAAACAGAAGTGTTACAGTTCCATGTACCATCTGCCCGTGAAATATATTGTCACTTAGGGCCCTAACTCTTCTTTTCAACAAATAGCATCAGACTGTGATCACAATGGCCAGGCACATCAGCCTGGAGTCCCCATAGAGTCTAATGCCCTCCCTTTAGCCAGGCAGTATCATCAGGAGGTCATAATGAATGTCTAGCAGGGATGGAAAGACTATTTGCAATTATTTATAACCAGGTCAAAAAATGGGCTTTATTGGGAAACTCTGTCAGAAAGTAATAGACTGGCATAAATTTTGCACAATTTTCTCCAAGGTTTTTGGTGCCCAGGAGTGTTGTGCAAGAGTGTGAAAGAATTATTCTGCAGAGAAAAACATATTTTTTGTGAACACACACACACACACACACACACACACAATTCATTTTCTGGGGGAGAGGGAATGGGTTTCCTGGACAGAAAATTGGGCTTTAAAAAAACCCCCAAACAAACATGTTTTTCTCTGCCAAATGATTCATGTGCAACACTTTGGGACATTCAAATGTGGGCAGGAAAATGTGGAGGATTTTTTTTTTCTTGGAAGGGAGAAAACTACTTTATTCATGCTCACATATGAGGGTGAAATAGTTGAGGATTTGCAGCCTTAATGGTCAGTCTTTCTTGATACCTTAGAAGCAGCCAAGATTGCCACAAGGCCACAATGGACGGTCTCTCTCCTCCAAGCAACACTACTAGTATGGGTCCTCATAAGTCAATCTGAGACTGTCCTTGATTGGATCAAACCAGGCCGATCTAGTTCAGAATTTGGACTTTGGCCAAACTAAGTTTAGAGCCCTTATAAAAGCACACATTACAATATTAGTATGAGGTTGTTTGGAGTGCATTCATTGGGGAACACTGCTGGAAGCCCACTCAGGGTGCTGTGGGAAGACAAACTGAAGACAGTTTTCAGTGTTGCACAGCAGGCAAAAATTCTGGCATATTCAACACTGTTAGACACACTTTTAGACGAAAAAAATCTGGGGATTTGTTGTTTTGCAGAAACAGTCAAATTGTTGAGATTTACGATGGAAATTAAACCTGAACCCTTGTTCAGGCATCTGTCTAAACATTTGGAGGGTCAAATGGGGAGTGGGGTGTATGGGCCTATATGTAAGCTGAGCCCCTAATGTTCAATCGAAATCTACTCTCCTATAATGTAAAATCATTAGACCTGGTCCTACCATCTGGGGCAGCAGAGAGCGAACTTTCCTCCTCCTCTCTGTGACAGACCTTGAGGTGTGTAAAGAGTGCAATAATGACACCTCTCTGTCTTCTCTTCACCAGACTGGACATACCCAGCTCCTTCAACCTCTCCTCATATGTTTTTGTTCTCCTTACCTCTTATCATTCCCGTTGCCCTTCTCTGAACTCACTCCAGCTTGTCTATATCCTTCTTAAAACAAGGCAGCCAGAGCTGAACACAGTACTCCAGATGAGTCCTGACCAGCACAGAGAAGAGTGGAAATATTACTTCCCTTGACTTGGAAACTATGGTTTTATTAATGCTGGTTGAGATAGTGTTTCCCTTCTTTGCTGCAGCATCACACTGGTGGCTCATGTTCAACTTATGTTCAACAATAACCCCAAAGTCCTTTTCACATGTAGTACTGCTGAACCAAATATCCCCCACCTGTGCATTTGGTTTTTGTGGGCTATATGTAGAATTTTGCACTTGACCCTTTTCAATTTATTAATTTCAGCCCAGTTTTCTCATTTATCTAGGTCCTTTTGAATTCTGTTCCAATCTTCCAATATGGTTGCTGCCCCTCCCAGTTTTGTATCATCTGCATATTTGATAAAGATTCCATCCACCCAATAATCTAAATCATTGATAAAAATATTGAAGAACACTGACTCCAGGAGAGGATCCTGCGGAACTCCACTTAAGACCTCCTTCTAGTTTGAAGTGCGGCCACTGATAACAACTCTTTGAGCATGGTTTTCCAACCAATTATGGAACCATCTGATGGTCTATTCCATATTTTCTCAGTTTGCTAATCAAAATATTATGGAAGACCTTATCAAATGCTTTGCTGAAATCCAGGTAAATGACATCCACAACATTCCCACCATCTACTAAACCAGTGACCCAATAAATAAAGATATAAGGTTAGTTTGGCAGGAATTGTTCTTGCCTAACAAATGCTGGCTCCTACGAATCACTGCAGTGCCATAAAGTTACCTGCAAACAGACCCCTGTATCATCTGTTCTAATATTTTTCCTGGGATTGAGGTCAGGTTTATGGGTCTATAGTTTCCAGGATCTTCTTTTTTGCCTCTTTTTTTTTTTTTTTTTTAAAGAGAGGGACAATATTTGCTCATCTCCAGTCCTCTGGCACCTCATCTGTTCTCCAGGTTTCTCAAAAAGGATGGCAAATGGTTCTGTGATTATGTCGGCAAGTTCCTTCAGTACTCTGGGATGCAGTTCATTGAACCCTACAGATTTGAACTTATTCAGGTTAACTAGGTGATTCCAGCTTAACTCCTTAGCAGTCTTGATTTGCAACCTAGATTCCTTGGCAAGGTGTCTGCTGATTGTTGGAGGTATGAGTCTAAAATTTAAAAATGTATTAAAACATTCCAGGGATCTAGCCCTTTTAAAAATAAAAATATCTTCTTTAAAAGTAAAAACCACTTTTCTTTCAAATTAAGCAGAGTAAAGCATTGGAATGCAGACACAGCTCAATTAACCTTTAAATGTGTGGTCTGATCACCCAATCAATTAGACTCATTAAAACAACACAGAAGTCAGTTTAAAAAGCATATCAAAAGTTTACTGAAGGTATATCAATCTTAATCTACATATTAAAACAAACTTTAAAAATCCCTAACTAACTAAGAGGGTTTAGGGTAGGAAAAGACTCACCCAGCCTTTAAGCGGTATGGGCTACATGGTGACTCAAAGACACTCCTAAGAGAGCAAATAAGGCAAGTATGGCTCCAGCCACATGGAGACAAAACTTAAAAGGAACTTAGACAAAGTGTCATATAATATTTAAATTAGGTCATGTGATGAATGACCCATTGCTCCAGTTGGCTAAAATTGCCTAGTTAAGAAAAGGGGGAGTGGAAGAACTGATGCATGCAGGGAAAATTCCTAAACTGAACTTAACATGGGATACACAAGATTGTATTGCATTACAATAATGATTTCCCCACATACTACGTTTCCTCTTCTCAATCAAAGTGGATTCCATGAACAATCTTCATTTCTTCTCGTAGTCTCAGGAAACTGTCCTTAGGAAGGGGTTTAGTTAAAATATCAGCTATCATTTGTTCTGAGTTGCAGTACTCCAGCTGAACAGGTTGACTCTGGCACATCTCTCTCACCTTGTGGAAAGCAATGTCTATGTTCTTCCTCAGATGCTTGTCACTCTGAGAAAAATTGATACAGCTTTGATTGTCTTGCATCAGAATAGTTGGCTTGGGTTCTTTTATCCCAAGATCTAGAAGAAAATTCTGCAGCCATTTGATTTCATCACAGGGTGTTTTCGCTGAGATGCACTCGGCACCCGTGGAACTATCTGCTACTATATTCTGATTCCTACTTGTCCAACTTACTGTTCCACCACCATAAAAGATGATGTTTCGATTGGTTGACTTTCTCTCTGCTGGATCGAATCCCCAATCAGCATCTACATAGGCAATCAGTCATGGATGGTCACATGCTGGCAGCATCAGTTTGAAGTCAGCAGTTGATTTTAGATATCTTGAAATTCTTTTCACTGCAATAAAATCTTTGAGAGTAGGAGAGTTAACCATTCTAGATAAGATGCCAACAGCATTTGCAATATCAGGTCTGGTGAAATTAGCTATGTACAGAAGTTTTCCAATTGCAGTTCTGTACTTTTCACTGTCTCTCAAGGGTTCAGATGCCTCATTGTTCTTTAAGAAACCTACTTCCATTGGAGAATTGAGCATCCTTTGCATCTTTTAAACCAAGACAGTCCAGAAGATCCATAATCTTTTGCTTTTGATTAAGAAAGAAGCTTCCATCATGGCTTCTTTCAATTTGTACTCCAAGATAGTGTGATATGTCTCCCAAACTTTTAATATCTCTTTCTTTCTGGAGATCCAGGAGTATCTCTTCACTATCTGCTTTGTCTTGACTACACAGAATCAAATCATCAACATAACTTGCAATGTAAGTCCATCTATTATTTCTGAATCTTTTGTAAATACATTGGTCAACAGTGCCTGGAGTAAATCCTTCTTTGAAAAGGAGCTGATTTAACTTTTCGTGCTATTTCTTGGATGCTTGTTTTAATCCATACAAGCTTTTCTCAGGTTTACACACTAGATGCTCATTTCCAGGTACTTGGAATCCTGAAGGCTGTTCCATGTACAGTTCCTCATCTAGATCTCCATAAAGAAATGCTGTTTTCACATCTAGATGTTGTACATGCATTTTCTTGGAAGCTGCAACAGCCAATAAGGTTCTAATAGTTGTGTGTGTAACTACTGGGAGAAAGTTTCATGAAAATCTTCTCCAAATTGCTGATTGTAACCTTTAGCTACAAGTCTGGCTTTATATCTTTCAACCTCCCCGTTTGGATTTTGTTTTGTTGTAAAGACCCATCTGCAGCCTATTGCCTTCTTGCCTTTTGGCAATTCTGTCAAAGTCCAAGTTTTATTCTTATATAAGGATTCCATTTCCTCCATTGCTGCTTTCACCCATTTCTCAGAATCAGACTTTGGCATTCCTTTGATCTTCTGCCAGTCAGAGGGTTCCAGAAGGCTTTTCCCTGTGGCTAGATAGGAGAATCTCAAAGGAGGCACTCCCCTGTTACCCTCGCAGACTGTCCCACCTGAACTTGAGTTCCTGGCTCTGCCTGTGGTGCGCCGTCCAGTCATCCATCCTTTGGTAAGTCCTGGGCTGAGGAAGCCCCTTCTGGATGCGAAGCACTTGCAGGAGGTTGAAAGAGCTGCACACACTGTGGCTGCTGGTGGGAATCAGGATCTTCTTCCACTGCAAACAAATCTGAATAGAATTCTTTGTTTGGATTAGAATTAAATTGAGGTCTTTCATCAACACAAACAGCACTTGTTATTTTCTTTATGCATCCATCAGGGTTCAGGATTTTGTAAGCACCTTTGGCATAACCAATAAAAATTCCCTCTTCACTTCTACAGTCAAGTTTGTCTCTTTTTTTGTTTGTGAATGTATGTATAAGCTTTAGATGCAAAAACCCTGAGATGGTTCAGTCTGGGTTTCACACCATGCCACAATTCAAATGGAGTAATGTTTCTAGATCTGGTTGGAAGTCTGTTGTATAAGTATGTCGCTGTGAGAATTGCCTCAGACCAATAAGCTTTAGACATGTTAGCTTCTAAAACCATTGCAACTGCCATTTCCTTTAAGGTTCGGTTCAGCCTCTCCGATAAACCATTTTGCTGAGGACTATAAATTCCAGTAGTCTGGTGTCTAATGCCATGTTCCTTTAAGAACTCATCAAATTGAGTATTGACAAATTCTGAACTATTATCCATTCTCAGATTTTGAATTTTATATTTAAATTTATTAGTGACATAATTAAAGTACTCTTTGAAATTTTCAAAAGCTTGACTTTTCTCCCTTAGGAGGTAGCAATGGCAATATTTGCTGAAATCATCTGTGAGAGTCATGAAATAGAGGTTTCCACCCACTGATTTCTGATTAAATGGTCCACAGAGATCAGAATGTATTAATTTAAGAGGTTTAGTAGATTGTCTTTCTGTGAGAGGCTGGTGTGTAGGTGCAGTAGATTTTACTTTAATGCATTCCACACACCTTTGATTCACACAACAGTTCTTGAAATGAAAATCTCTTGGTAGCTATTGATTAGCAAAGTTCTTTATGCATTCAACATTTCAATGAGCAAACCATTTATGCCATAAATTTATGCAGTCTTTGTGTTTACACTGAGTGGCAACATTGGCATTTGAATCACTGATCTCCATGTGATAAAGGCCATCATCCTTTAGAGTGCCTTTAAAAATCAAATGTTTGCCATGAAGACCATAACATGAATTCTTTTTAAAAATTACTCTGTTGCCTTTTGATGTATTCATTTTTACTGAGTATAGGGAGCTCTTAAGGTCAGGAGTGTAAAGAGCGTCCATAAATTTTAATATCTCTGTCCTAGCTCCCAATTGCATAGGTAAACACAGACTCCCAATTCCTTGCACTGTAACAGAATCTCCATTTGCAAGAAACACAGGGAAATTTACTTCATTAAAATCTTGGAAATACTCCTTTTTATTAATGAAGTGATTGCTAGTTCCAGAATCTATGATGAAACAGTCTTTATATTCATTTCCAGAAGCTTGCATTACTTTCCCATAGGCCAATCCAATGTTAAATTTCTATCGGCTTCTCTATCTCTGTGGCCTTTTGCATTTTCTTTCCTTTGACCAGTCCTCCCCTGCTGTGAGAATGACTTTGAAGCTCTAAATTGCCCTCCATTTGGCTCAGAAGAGAAGGAGGAGGTGTTGGAGTGAGTACCATTTCATTTAACATGCTGCTTTTCCTTTTCAGCCAAATTGACTTGCTGCTTAAAGTTAGAATTTCTGGATTCAAACTTGTCATTTTGCATCAAATTTTGCCTATGTTGAAATTCTCTTATCTGAATATAAGCTTCTGGCAGAGTTAAATCATTCTTTAATTATAAGGTATTTATTATGGGATTGTAAAACTTTGGTAAACTTGCCAGGAACACCCCAATTTGCATAGCCTTTGGGATCTCCTCTCCAGGAGATTGTAATTCTGCTAATGTAGCTCTAAAATCATTAATGTGCTCATTCAAAAATTTAGGATTAGCTAGCTTCATGTTTACTAGCTTCATCATTAATGCAACTTTATTTCCCATAGATGGAACATCACAGAGATTTTTCAAAGTGTCCCAAGCAGCTTTTGCTGTTCTCTTATCTTTGATTTCAGAAACTAGTCCATCATCCACAGCCAAAATTATAAAAGCCAAAACCTTTGGTCATCCCTATCAAAATCATTACGTTCTCTTCCCTGAGCCGGTCTCTGCTTGTCTAAATCATCAATAAGTCCCATGGCTTTGAGGTATGCTTCAAAAGAAAAAAACCCATTTATTATAGTTTGGGCCTTTCAGTTTCTCCAGACAGACTATGGCATTCAGGCCAGGAGCATTTGCTTCAGCCATAATTGCTTAATTGCCTTTGTCTCCAGCTGAGCTGAGACAGATGAAAGGGCAGCTGAGTGATCAGGTAAAAAAACAATACTTTGCAAAACAAAAATTAAACTGAGCTTTTAAGTCTTCAAATGGGAAACATAACCCTTAATGTTGGAGGTATGAGTCTAAAATGTAAAAAAATGTATTAACACATTCCAGGGATCTAGTCCTTTTAAAAATAAAAATATCTTTAAAAGTAAAAACCACTTTTCTTTCAAATTAAGCAGAGTAAAGCATTGGAATGCAGACACAGCTCAATTAATATTTAAATATGTGGTTTGATCACCCAATCAATTAGAATCTTACCTCCAATACTGATGCATGGAAGCACAAAGTCCTCTTTTTTTGGGAAAAACTGAAGAAAAACAGGTATTGAGCAGTTCTGCCTTTTCATTATGACCTGTTAGGATTTTACCATCTTTCCTGAACAGCAACCACACAATTTCTTTCATCATTCTTTTACTTCATAGAATCATAGAATCATAGAATTGTAGAGTTGGAAGAGACCACAAGAACCATCCAGTCCAACACCCTGCCATGATCACGATCAAAGCATCCCTGACAGATGTCCATCCAGCCTCTGTTTAAAGACCTCCAAGGAAGGAGACCCTACTACACTCTGAGGGAGTGTGTTCCACCGCCGAACAGCTCTTACTGTCAGAAAGTTCCTCCTAATGTTGAGGTGGAATCTCTGTTCCTGGAGACTGCATCCATTGTTCCGTGTTTTAGTCTCTGGAGCAGCAGAAAAAAAGCCTGCTCCATCCTCAATGTGACACCCCTTCAAATACTTAAACAGGTTTATCATATTGCCCCTTAACCATCTTTTTTCCAGGCTAAACATACCCAGCTCCCTAAGTCTTTCCTCATAAGGCATGGTTTCCAGACCTTTCACCATTTTAGTTGCTCTTCTCTGGACACATTCCAGCTTCTCAATATCCTTTTTGAACTGCGGTGCCCACAACTGGACACAGTATTCTAGGTGAGGCCTGACCAAGGCAGAATAGAGTGGCACTACTACTTACCTTGATCTAGACACTATACTTCTATTGATGCAGCCCAAAATTGCATTGGCCTTTTTAGCTGCCGCATCATACTGTTGACTCATGTTCAACTTGTGGTCTACTAGGACTCCTAGATCCTTTTCGCACATAGTCTCATTCAGCCAGGTTCCCCCAATCCTATATCTATGCATTTCATTTTTCCACCCTAAGGGCAGTACTTTACATTTCTCCATATTGAATTTCATTTTGTTAACTTTGGCCCAGCTTTCTAGTCTATCCAGGTCATTTTGAATTTTGATCCTGTCCTCTAGGGTATTAGCTACTCCTCCTATTTTGGTGTCATCTGCAAATTTGATAAGTATGCTCCAAATTCCACCATCCAAGTCATTGATAAAGAGGTTGAATAGCACTGGGCCCAGGACAGAACCCTGTGGCACCCCACTAAGTCACATCTTTCCAAGACGAAGAGGAGCCACTGCTGAGCACCCTTTGGGTTTGGCTAGTCAACCAATTACAAATCCATTGAACAGTTAACTTGTCTAGCCCATATTTTACAAGCTTGTTTGCAAGAATGTCATGGGGAACCTTATAAAAAGGCCTTACTGAAATCAAAGTATGCGATATCCACAGTGTTCCCCACAGTGTTCCCTACATCTACCAAGTTGGTAATTTTATATAAAAAAAGGAGATCAGATTAGTCTGGCATGACTTGTTTCTCTCTGATACCCATGTTGACTTTTTGTGATTATGGCATTGCCTTCTAAATGTTCACAGATTCTCTGTTTAATGATCTGCTCTAGAATCTTCCCTGGTATTGATGTCAGACTTACTGGACGATAATTGTTGGGATCCTCTTTTTTCCCCTTTTTGAAGATGGGGACAACGTTTGCCCTCCTCCAGTCTGCTGGGACTTCTGTTCTCCAGGAGTTCTCAAAGATTATTGCCAATGGCTCTGAGATTACATTTGCCAGCTCTTTTAATACTCTTGGATGTAGTTCATCTGGTCCTTGGAGATTTAAATTCATTTAGATTAAGAAGGTATTCCTGTACTACCTCTTTACTTATTCTGTGCTGGATTTCCCCTATTGTGTCCTCTGTTCCATTATCCTCAGGTTGATCACCCTTTTCCTTTTCTGAAAACACTGAGGTAAAGAAGGTGTTGAGTAATTCTGCCTTTTCTCTGTCCCCTGTTAGCATTTTGCCATCATCTCCACATAGTGACCCTCCCATTTCCTTCTTCTTCCTTTTGCTGCGGACATACCCCCCCCCAAAAAAAAACCTTTTTGTTGTTCTTAACCTCTCTAGATAGCCTGAGCTCATTCTGCGCTTTAGCTTTTCTGACTTTACCCCTACACGCATTTGCTATCTGTTTGAATTCTTCTTTGGTGATTTTCCCCTTTTTCTATTTCCTATACATGTTCCGTTTAAAACTTAGCTCTGTTGAAACTTCTTTAGTCATCCATCTTGGTTTCTTGAGACACCTCCCATTTTTCTTCCTCAATGGTAGTGTTTGAAATTGTGCCTTCAGTATCTCCCTTTTGAGAAAGTCCCATCCATCTTGAAGTCCCTTCCCTTTTAGTATTCCTGACCATGGGATCAACCCCAGTAGGTCCCTGAGTTTATTGAAATCAGCTCTCCTAAAGTCAAGAATGTGTGTCTGACTATGCCTGGCTTCTCCTTTCCATTGTATAACAAACTCCAGGAGAACATGATCACTCTCAGCTAAGGATCCTACCACTTGCACCCCATTAACCAGGTCATCCCTGTTGGTTAGGATCAGATCTAAAATACTGACCCCCTTGTTGCCTCTTCCACCTTTTGGACCATGAAATTGTCCCAGGCAAGTAAGGAATTTGCTAGACCTTGAAGATTTGGTTGAGTTAAATTTCCAGCAAATATCAGGATAGTTGAAGTCAGCCCTCACTACTACATCTCTCCTTTCTGCGTGTGTGGTCATCTGTTCTAGAAAGGCATCATCCAATTCCTCCGTCTGACTTGGGGTTCTGTAGTAGAGTCCCACAACAACATCCCTGTTGTTTCCCTCCCCTTTAATTTTTACTCAGATGCTCTCCACCTGGCTTCCAGTATTGATGTTATGGATCTCTTCACTGGTGTAAATATCTCTGATATATAATGCTATTCCTCCTCCTTTCTTGTTAGGCCTGTTTCTCTGATAAAGGTTTTACCCTTCTATTCCTACATTCCAATCATGAGACTCATCCCACAAGGTTTCGGTAATGCGTATTATATCATATTTGCTTTGTTGTGCTAGGAGTTCAAGTTCATCCTGCTTATTTCCTACACTCTGTGCATTAGTGTAGAGGCATCTAAGACCATGTGTTCCCTTTACTTGCTGCCTGTGCAAGTTTTTTTTTTGCCCCCCACCGTTGGGTCCTTGCACTGTTTGCCTTGTTCCCTCTATGACAGTTTGACCATTTTCTCCAGCCCTTTTGAATCAAATCATGATTCTATGATTCTATGATTCCTTTTCCTGCCTGTTAACCTTTGCCTCTTGAAACCTTGCTGTGACTGATCTGCCAGTGCCTGACTGAGGACTGAATTTGACTTTGCCTCCTGGAATTTTCCTGGTTCATTGTTGCCCAGAACTCAAGGGATTAGACCCTGGACTGATTTTTTGCTATGGTGCCTCCTTGTCTTGCTTAACAACAAAACAATGATGTCAACAACAATTTCTTACCTGCCTCTTCCTATGGATTGGGGGGGGGTGCAATGACAAATTAACATATAAACATAGCATTAGTTAAAGAACATATATAAGTTAAAATGTATATCAATTTAAAAGAACAGGTAAGACTGAGGCATTTTAAAACAATCAATACACAGTTTAAAATTCACAATTTAAAATCATCTGGATATGCCTGACAGAACAGATGAGTCTTTAATGCTGCTTTAAATTCCAACAGTGTATTCAGCTATTTTATCTCTTCTGGCAGGCTGTTCCACAGTCTAGGGGTGGCTGAAGAAAAAGCACTCTGGGTGACAGAGTTGCCAACCTAGTCCTAGCTGGCTGCAGCAAATGTCCTTTGCTCCAGAGAACTTAAGTGTATGGGGTGGATTATATGGAAGGAGATCCCATAGGTAACCTTGATCCTAACCATGTAGGGCTTTAAAGGTAACAACCAACAGTTTGTATCTTGTCCGGAAAACTAATTGGCAGCCAATTGAGTGATTTTAGTATTATTGTGATATGATCACTCCTGGGTGTACAAGTGACTACTCTGGCTGCTGTGTTTTGAACCAATAGAAGTTTCTGAACTTGGTACAAAGGTATCCCAATGTACAGCACATTCCAAAAGTCCAGCCTTGAGGTTACTAGTGCATGCACTATCATCTTTAGGTCTTCCAGCTCTAGGAAGAGGTGCAGCTGGCATAAGAGCAAAAGTAGTAGTAAGCACTCCTGGCTATCACATCTATCTGAGCTGTCATTTGGAGCGATGGATCCAGAAGCACTCCCAGGCTGCAAACACAGACTTTCAGGGGGGAGTGTAACACCATTCAGGACTGGTTGACACACCTCCAACCCAGGTTAGGAACCTTGACAGTAAGCACCTCTGTCTTTTCTGGATTCAGCTTCAATTTGTTTTTCCTCATCCAACCCATTACCTCCTCCAGGCAATCATTCAGAGGAAACATACTTTCCTTAGCTGAGCCTATTATTGAAGGCATGGAGAAATATATTTGGGTATCATCAGCATATTGATAACACCCCGACCCATGCCTCCAGATGGTCTCTCCCAGTGGTTTCATGTAGATATTGAATAGCATTGGAGATAGAATGGCACCTTGTGGTATGCCATATAACAGCTCCTTTTTTGAGTAGTAGCTATCCCCATGTACCATCATCTGGAACCTGCCTGAGAGATAGGACCAGAACCACTGAAGCACAGTGTCTCCAATTTCAAAATCCCCCGGCATTCCAGAAGGATACCATGGTTGATGGTATTGAATGTCACTGAGAGGTCCAAAAGCACCAGCAGGGACACACTCCCCCTGTCAGTGCTCAGGTGTAGATCACCCACTAAGGTGACCATAGCAGTCTCAACTCCGTATCCTGCTCTGAAGCCATTTTGAAATGGGTCTAGATAACTTGTATCATCCAAGACTTCCTGGAGTTGGGAGGCAACTGCCCTCTCAATCATCTTGCCCACAAAAGAGAGATTTGATACTGGTCTATAGTTGTTTAGGTCCAGGGGGTACAGTGAGGGCTCTTTTTTTTAGAAGTGGTCTGTGAAGAACTATGTTTGAAAGCATGCATGAGAAGCAGCCAATCCCAGCACAGGAAGCAGTGATGGGAGGGTCCTCTGTGAGAGTGAGTCTGAAAAAATGACACTTGAGAGAAGCAGTTGGACTTGTCAGGTGAGAGAGAGAAAGTTGGGAGTAAACTGTGATGAGAGAAAGGTGTGTGAATCAGTTGAGAGAAACTATAGAGGAACTAGATGTCTGAGTGTAGTATGTCTATCACACTTCTGTTTTGTTTTTGGGAGTTTCCTTGTATTGCTGTCCTATAATCCCCTTGCTTTACCAAAACATTTACCTCAGGGGCTACCTTTTCCTTAGGTACTTAGATTGAGGCTGTCCGCTGTTTATTAGTAATCTCCTACATTTCCAGGGAGATGGGACCCTAGAAACTATCCCTGTCTCGCTACCCCCCCTCCACTGCTACACTTCCACCCTACTCCCCTCCCCCTCATGAAAGTAAGTTTTTTTTTTCATACATTTACCTTGCCATGCTATAAGGAATCTTCCCCCTCCCTTCAGCAGTCTGGTTGTGAATGGAGTTGTCGCAAAGCTCCATTCACGTCCTGGAAAGCAAATCCTGCTTGTTCTTGTGAGAGAACGTTTGCACAGGGATTTTTAAAATAAAAAGAAAAGAAAATAAGTGATAGCAAGCACAAAACACACTCAAAACTTAAAAAGGAATGTGGGGAGGGAGAAAAAAGGGTTTCACTTACCTCCTCATCCCAATCTCAACTGGAAGTGCTCGGCAGGATTCAGCAGGGACCTCCCACTGTGGCTGGCATCTCACCAGCATAATGGGGCTCCCTTTCAAATGCCCAACATTCTGTGACAGACACGGAATGGGCAATTTCTTCACAACTTAAATCATGAATAAGAGAAAGTGGGGGAGGGACAGAAAAGGCATGGATGCTTGACATGGTGGGGATGACGTGTGAACAGGAAGCCTTTGGCAATCTCCTGTCTTCCCTGTGGTGGGATAAAATGGTCATCTGATAATCTCCCAGATCTTTTACCTCAGGGATTACCTTTGCCTCTTAAACACACCTCTTCTGGCCACAATTCAGCCTACTATCCATATACACAAGAACTCTATCTTTTCCTCAACCAAATAAATCTCCTGAATGAGTTTTTCAATGGCACCACTGGATCCATTTGATTCCAGCACTAGCTCCTTCCTTAGATCCTTCCAAACTGGATTCCTTAGATCCCATTTTACTGGATTCTTGACATCTTCCCTTACTGGAGTCTTCAAATCCCATCACTTGGCACCAAATTATATGTGTACAATAAAGCAGCTAGTTGCCAGCGAAGTATATACAAACAGCAAGAGTCAGGGCTTACAGAATTCAACATGGGTCCAAACAAGTCCGTGGGTCAATAGGATCAGGCAGCAGCATAGTCAGGAACAGTCCAAGGTCGAAACACGAGTCAAGGAACAGGAATCAAGGCAACAGGAACATGAAGTCAGAGATATCAGACACAAAGCTTTCTCCAGGAAGATCAGTTGATCTTTGAAAAAGCCTCCACAGCTCCCCAAAGCATATATATATAGTAATCAAGGCTTTGTCAGGTGCTCCTTGATGAGCAGGTATTTCTGATAAAGCCTCAGCAATCTTCTTCAAGCTTCCTTTTGGGATTGCTGCTGGCTGAATGATGGTGGTGGAGAAGTCCATCTCCTCTTCCTCATCTTTATCTGAATTGGCAGGACTCTCTGCTGGGACTGGTGCCAACCCACTAGGACCAGGTTCTTCTTCTGCTTGAGCCTTGAGGTTGGCAGGGCTTGTTGCTGGCACAGGTGTAGAGAAACCTGTGCCAGGGTCCAAAGGACTGTTCCCTGCCATGTCCTCCTCCTCCTCTGATTCCATACCCTCATCAGACTCACGGGGCATGAAACTATGTGATGTTCAGCTCACCAGGGTGTCCCCACAGTTGTCAGTTCTGGCGACTGTCACTGCTACCCTACTCTAGGTCCACCACTGGTATCCCTTTTTGGATCGGGGCCTCAGTCTCCAGGTGACCCTTTCAGTGGATAGATTCATATAATAGTGTGTATTCTTTTGGTTAGCATGACCTCCCCTTTATTATAAGGGAAATAATTCCAGATGAGTCAGTGAAACAGTTAACAAATGAACTTATTTGGTTTATTATGTCAATGTAGTAACAAATCTCAAAATTATATAATACTGAATATTAACATTAGCTTTTTCATTTAGTGGCAGACATACTACGCTCAGACATCTAGTTCCTGTATAGTCTCTCTCAACTGATTCACACACCTTTCTCTCATAATAGTTCACTCCCAACTCTCTCACACACCTGACTCATCCAACTGCTCATCTCAACTGTCATTCTCTCAGGCTAACTCTCACAGAGGCCCCTTCCATCACAGCTTCCTGTGTGGGGATTGGCTGCTTCTCATGCATGCCTTCAAATCCAACTCTTCACATGGTCATACCATCTTTAGACAAGATGGAAAACTTCCTTCTCTTAGTGATGCATTGATAATATATTGTAATTGCGATTGAATTGCATCTCCTCCTGGTAGGACTCTGGTCTGACCTTGGTGCTGCTTTTTATTGTTCTTCTGGATTCTTCCTGCCTGTCTTCTCTGCCTGTGGTACAGGCCATGTCTAGTCCTTGACCTTAATCTGTGGGCCTTGCTTCTGCATCCTGCCCACCCTGGAAACAGGATACTTCTTTCCCTGAAATGAAAGAGAGTGGGCCAAAACCAGAATTAGTTGGCTCTGTTTCCTGTGGGCTTTCCATTTGACCTGCCTCAACAGGCACCTGCTGTCACTCATTTCAAAATGTTCCCAAAAGTCTGAAATACTCAAAAGAGGGCAGAACCAATGTAATCTTGGGAGAAGATAGGAACCCCACTGAATTTACATCAAGGTTCAGATTCCTGCATCTCATTTTGACCTATGTGAATAACAGTCATGTGGGATGAACAACATATAGTGATCAATTGCTCAGAATTTTTTTGTTTTTACACACCTATCATATCAAAGGAATAGTATTGTGTTGGTTTCCAGGGTGGAGTGGGGGTGGCGAGGAAATTGTGATGATGGGAATCTTGTACGGCCTTTTTCTCTGCTAAGTTTTGCTGAATTCTTTGTCCTCTTTATGCTCCTGTTTTGGATTTCTCCAGTCATTTGTTTGTGATTCCTTTTTATCATCTTCCTATGTGCAGGTGTATTTACACTTTATATCACTATGTAAAATGATAAAGGCTCCAGAATGAATCTGACCTCTCCTCCCATTGTTTTAGCATTTCACTTCCTCAGTGGCAGTCCCAGCAATTTCTCTGTGCTAAGGAACTGAGAAAGCTCTGCCTGTGGGTAAGCATTCTGACTGCTGGATATAATAGCCAGTGTCGCAAACATGATAACATTTTATATGGTGTGTGTGTCTCTGTGTGTTTGTATAGCTTCCCTCTAGAAGAATTATGGCAGTGGTGTTGGCTTGTTGAGCAAATTCAGGTGGCTGCAGGCATAGCACATCTGTCCATTCTCTTGCACAAGCCTCACACTCCTCCCTCCTCCCCCTGCCCCTGTGAAGAAAATCCTCATCAGCCATTCAAACACAGATTAAAATAATTGGTTAAAGGGGCCTATTTCCCTTCTGTGCTTGCTTAAAGTTAAAAATGATTGTTTTCCCTTTACTGGGAAAGAGGCCAACAACCCAGCTTGTAGCTTACTATTGACATATAATTTAAATACTGAAGTCAATACTTAAAATGGTTTTTTGTTCCTTTCCCCCCTCATTTAGCCATTCAATAATTTCTATGAGGGAGTGTGATATAATTTTATTTTTATTTCCTGTTTGAAAACTGAACTGAAAGTGAATGACTTTTCAAATGCTAACCTCTGAATATAATGTCTTCTCTCTTCCTCTACCCCACACCTGTGGTCTCAGCCCAAATCAGGTCTGGACCAGAGAATTTTGCTGCCTGAGGTAAAAGGGCACATGATTTTATTTCATGTACAAAAGCCCAAAAGACAGTTGAATCTTTGTTCAGTTGTGGTGGGGTAGGTTCCTTCACCATACCTGAGGGTAGCAGGCTAGCTTAGAGTCACAACGACAGGTTGTGTGGTATGCACAGTTCTGACTCCTACACCCCACACAGGGTGCAGAAGAGATGAAGAAGGCAAGGGAGCTCAGGAAGAACAGCCAACATGATGGTGCCACTCCATGACATCCTGGGGTGCCTGAGGCAACAACTTGATTTTGCCTAATAGTAGAGTCAGCACTGGGCCAGATTTCAGTACAGTGCCCTCCTGCCTGGGCAGCACTGGTTGCTGTCCCACAGTACTGTTTCAAGATGGCTCAAGTTATAGACTAACCTGATTGTATTCATTGTCCCCCTGCCCAAACTGAAATGCAAGGCAGTAAACTACAGCTTTTAGGAACTATGTCATGGCCCAAGAAGCTGATTCAGAAAGTTCCTGAAGCTGATTGGAAATGTGCAGTTTTGGAGATGTTCAGGAGCTTGTCTGTACTACACAGAGCAGTTTCACACTACTTTAAGTGCCATGGCTCCATCCTAGAGTGTCAGTAGTGCAATGGTGTCGTGGATTGTATTCCACACCCCAAACAAGCTATCCAAGGTGCTGAATTGTGTGGGGTGTAGGACTCAGCATCTTGAATAACAGCAGTAAAAGTCGGGAATAAAACTCAGTGCAGATTCAACACAACACTGATATGGAAGCCATTGTCTACCCATGTACAAAATCCTAGGATTTGTAGTTGGATGAGGTGCATGGAATTCTCTGCTAGAGAACTCTAGCCCACTCCCATGAACTACACCATTATGAAATCTCTAGCAGAGAATTCTAACTACTCCATACAACTATAAACTCCAGGAACCCATAGGAATAAGCCATGGTGGTTAAAGTGATACCAGACTGCTACAACAGTACAGTATATATGCCCTTCTGGTTCCTTGAAGAGAGTCAAAAGGCTTTTCCTCGATCCTGTGGGGAAGCTGCCACTGAGACATGCCCTTCACCAGAGACTTCTATAGGTGAGAGCATTAAACAAAAATGTGACTCATGAAGCCTCCATTTTCCTGGTTCAGGGAAACTTCCTTTCTCATATTCTCACCTTCCATCCCACGAGTCACACACACAGTAAAAGACAGCCATACAGGAGCTTGGTGAAATCTTAAACTTCAATGCCCATCATAATTCTAAAATCAATGTTGCTGTTATTTTGTTCTTTCAAGTAATTTTGTAAGGCAAATCTATCAATGGGGTTTTCTTGGCAAGATTTGTGTTGAGAGAGTGCATCTTGCCCAAGGTCACCAAGTGGGTTTCCATGGCCAGGCAGGGATTCAAATCCTGGTCTCCAGAGTCATAGGACATTATCAGACATGGCAAAAATCACAGGATTATGATGTCATAGTAGTACGACTGGGTCCTGATATTGCACAACATCATCTTTGTGTGGTCACAGCGTGCTCCAACTGTGAAAAGGAATTTCTTCTAATTCACAGGAAAAGCTGTGAATAGATCTTCAGTATTACTCTTTTTGTGGTATTGATGGCATGCGAAACTACGTCCTGTTCTAACTGCAAGGTTACAGCACGAATGGCAGGTCCTCAGTGAGAAAACTTCCAGGTAAGAACATGAAAACCAAGCACAGGACACTCTTTTTATGAACTGTCCCATTTAGTTTGCACATTTTTAGGTTTGTTTCATTGCTTGTGTGTTCATTTACTTTGTTAATTAAGGTTTGGGTTTTTTTTGTTTTTTGTTTTAGTTTTAAGCATGCTTGTGTCTTCTTGCAAGATTTGTCAATATCTCACCCATGCTAAACCAGAGAACTAAACTCCCATTCTTAAAGTGGTAGTGGTCGGCATGCAATAATTCCACGATGGTTCTTTCACGTGATTACAGCGATGTGCGATAATAAGTGTAGTAAAGCCACAATGTTTCTGCTATCCTCATTCACGAAATTACAGTGTTTTAGATGCTTTAGATGCCCATAGTCCAACACTCGAATCACTACACACACTGGCTATAAAAATCAGTTTTAGAGCCATTATGTTTAAATCAATTTAAATCAATTTTAACTCCAGTTAAAAGCCCTGTAGCGACTGGCGAGGGACGAAACCGGCAGGTGTAAAGATGCACTGGAAGCCGCAGCCCCAACCCTGCATGCAGGCGGTTCAGGACATTGGTCGCTCAAGCCTGACCCGGGAGATGACAGTCTTGTTCGGCAGCATCCTGAACGACCAAGCAGCCTTTTTTAAGGAGAGCACTGCTTGCTCCACATGGAGAGGGGCCTAGAAAAGGTGGCCTAACGAAAGCTCATCCCCAACTACCTGGTTGGCTAGCCGCGGCCAACGGGAATCTTCTGATGCGGTCAAACCAAGGCAAAGAAACAAAGGCACACACCGGCTTCCAAAGGTGTAAATAAACTGACACTTGCATGCTGGAACATCAGAACCATGCAAGACTCTGAAGATAGTGGACGGCCTGAGCGTCGTTCTGCCCTAATAGCCCTTGAACTATCACGGCTTAATATTGACATCGCTGCTCTTAGTGAAGTTCGCTTCCATGAGGAAGGCAGCCTTAAAGAACATGGCGCCGGCTACACACTTTACTGGTCTGGCAAACCCAAAACCGAAAAACATCTTTCAGGAGTAGGCTTTATGATTAAAAACTCCATTGCCTCCAAACTCGAAACCTTGCCAACAGGACACTCTGATCGCATTATTTCCTTACGCCTCCCACATATTGTTCTCTTTAGTATATATGCCCCAACTATGCAAGCCGACCCTGTAGAGAAAGACAAATTCTACACAGACCTACGCCAACTCATACAAAAAGTCCCTGTAGAAGATAAAATTATTATCCTTGGTGACTTCAATGCCAGAGTAGGAAAGAACTCCGAAGCCTGGAAAGGTGTCTTAGGCAAGCATGGTGTTGGAAATTGCAATGATAACGGACGCCTCCTGCTAGAGTTCTGTGCAGAACAACAGCTGACTATTACAAACACAATCTTTCAGCAGAAAGATAGCTTGAAGACAACCTGGATGCATCCCCGATCCAAACATTGGCACCTCATTGACTATGTTCTAGTCCGTCAGAGAGACATTCGTGATGTCCGTCATACCCGAGTGATGCCCAGTGCAGAATGCCAAACAGATCATCGCCTCGTCAGATGTAAACTAAATCTTCATCTTAAGTTCAAACCTAAGAGGGGTGGCATCTTAAAGAAGAGGCTCCAAGTCAACAATCTTCAACAAGCTACCTTGAGAGACAACTTCCAGGCAAACCTACAAACGAAACTTGAAGACCATCCTACAGATCCTTCTCCTACAGTGCTTTGGCAACATATCAAAAACAGTATCCTCCAGTCTGCAGAAGAATCCCTCGGGTTCTCCCACAAGAAAAATCAAGACTGGTTTGATGAAAACAACCAAGAGATCCAGGAGCTGTTGGCAAGGAAGAGAGCTGCTCACCAGGCATACCTCGCCCAGCCAACCTGTCATGCAAGAAAAGCAGCTTTCCGCCTCACATGTAGCAAACTACAACAAAAACTCCGAGACATGCAGAACAAGTGGTGGATCAATTTAGCAGAAAAGACACAACGCTGTGCAGATCTGGGTGATCATTGAGGATTTTATGAAGCTCTTAAAGCAGTGTTTGGACCTACTTATCAGGTCCAAAGCTCCTTATACAGTACAGATGGTCAAACATTAATTACTGATAAAGCCTCCATCCTGAATCGTTGGGCTGAACATTTTCAAAGCCTCTTTAGTGCCAATCGAGTAGTCCAAGCCTCAGCTATCCAACATATGATACAAAAACCAATGAAAAATGAATTGGACCTAGCTCCCACTTTGGAAGAGACCCTTAAGGCCATAGAGCAGATGAAAAACGGCAAGGCAGCTGGGATTGATGGAATCCCACCTGAAGTTTGGAAACATGGAGGTCATGCACTCCACGAAAAATTCCACGAATTCCTTGTGAATTGCTGGGAAAAAGGGGAACTGCCATCAGACCTCCGAGATGCAGTCATCATCACCCTGTACAAGAAAAAAGGAGCAAAATCCGACTGCTAAAACTATCGAGGCATAACACTGCTCTCTATTGCTGGAAAAATCCTTGCAAGGATACTCCTGAACAGATTAGTTCCTGCTATTGCAGAAGAACTTCTCCCTGAAAGCCAATGTGGCTTCAGAGCCAATAGGAGTACTACAGACATGGTATTTGCCCTTAGGCAACTGCAAGAAAAATGTAGGGAGCAGAACAAGGGTCTCTATGTAACATTTGTCGACCTCACCAAAGCCTTTGACACTGTAAGTAGAAAAGGTCTGTGGCAGATCCTGGAAAAACTAGGATGTCCCCCCAAATTCCTTAAAATGATTATCTTGCTACACGAGGGCCAGCGTGGTCAAGTCAGATATGGCGATGCTCTTTCAGAGCCCTTTCTAATAACTAATGGAGTGAAGCAAGGTTGTGTTCTTGCACCAACTTTATTTACAATCTTCTTTAGCACGATGCTCCAAAGGGCTATGGCAGAGCTTGAAGAAGATGACAGCATCTATATACGTTACCGTACTGATGGTAGCTTGTTTAACTTAAGCCGTCTGAGGGCTCACACTAAGACTCTAAACTATCTAGTCCGTGAGCTGCTCTTCGCTGATGATGCTGCCCTTGTTGCCCACACAGAAGCAGCTCTGCAGCGCCTAACGTCCTGCTTTGCAACAGCTGCAGAGCTGTTTGGGCTAGAAGTCAACCTGAAGAAAACAGAAGTTCTTTACCAGCCTGCACCACAGGACGAACACCACCATCCCCACATTGCCGTCGGCAAATCTGTGCTCAAGTCCGTTCAGCAGTTCACCTACCTGGGAAGCATCATCTCCTCAGATGCCAAGATTGACAAAGAGATCGATCACAGATTAGCAAAGGCATATAGTGCATTTGGAAGACTTCACAAAAGAGTCTGGAGCAATAAACACCTGAGGCAAAGCACAAAAATCAGTGTGTATAGAGCCATTGTACTGTCTATCCTCCTTTATGGATCTGAAACATGGGTCACCTATCGCCACCACCTACGACTCCTCGAGCGCTTTCATCAGCGCTGTCTACGCACAATCCTAAATATACACTGGACTGACTATGTGATGAATGTTGCTGTCCTTGAGCAAGCAGGGATCACCAGCATTGAGGCCATGATATTGAGAACACAGCTGCGCTGGGCAGGGCATGTTTCTAGGATGGAGGACCATCGCCTCCCAAAAATACTACTCTACGGTGAACTCGCCACGGGTCAGCGTAAGAGGGGCGCTCCAAAAAAGCGATACAAAGACTCCCTGAAACAACATCTGAGGCTTGGCCAAATTGATCACCAACAGTGGTCCGCCCTGGCCTCACATCGGGAGGCATGGAGATGCACTATCCACAATGCTGCAACCTTATTTGAGAACTCACGACGAACAAGTCTTGAAGAGAAACGACAACGCAGAAAGAATCACAACCCAAAAACATCACCCAAGGAGATCTTCTGCTGTGCTTTTTGCAACCAGACTTGTTTATCTCGGATTGGCCTTTTTAGTCATCAGTGCGCTTGCAGAAAGCACGGGATGAGTCCTTCCTGAATCTTCATTTGCGAAGAAAAGCCAGAGAAATAAAATACAAACCTGTAAGAGGTGGTGAGTCATCTAATCCATCTTCACAACCTAAGGCAGGGATGTCCACACATACGGCATCACAGTAAGTACATGTGTGGCCTAACTTTAAAATTAACTCTCAGTGGTAGAATTTCCTCAAGGAGGGCCCTCCTACCCATTTGGCAGAGTGAGGTGACTGCCTAAGGCAAGAGTTTTGAGGAGTCATGTGAGTTTCCCCCTGTCATGTGCCAAATAATTTGGCTGGGTTTTGTGCTATGCATCTAGACTTGTGGGAGATAGTGGAATATGTGGCTTTGCCTGTCTGGGGAAGAAACATCCATCTGTGATGAATCTATGTATGGAACCTGGGAGGTGGGAAGTAGAGGAACACATCTGCATTTCCAACCATTTGATTCTAGACTCCAGTAAAGTAGTGATGGACAATTGGGTGGGTTTCATTCTCCTACATTCAAATTTTGTGAATTTCAGTAAACTGTAATTAAAAATTTGAACTGAAACAAAATTTGCACCCAACCTTAGTGATGGACAAAACAGTCAGGTTCACATTCTCTCATGTCTGAATTTTGCAGATTCTGATTACAAATGAATTGAAAGAAAATCCTGCTTCTGAATCAATGGGAATCACCAAATATTTAGAAGAATATATAACTAAAGCTGTGGGAGAGACAACAGTAAGGGGATTAAACTATGGCAAATCTCAGGTATCCACAAAGAGAGTTCATGGCCCCAGGCTATTCAGAGGATGCTATACAATTTGTCTTAGTGTCTGTTGCTCAGCAGACCTAATGAAGCCTTCCTTTTTGTCAACCAGGTAATTAAGCACAACAGAGCTGTTGTCCTGGCTGCTTGAGGTCAGCGTTCTCTGTGCCTCTGATGATCACGGCACTGGAGTGCTCCAGTTTTATTCCTGTTCTTATTTGTATTCATTTTCCAGTGTGAGCTGAACCATGGCGCAACAGATGATCCATTACTACAAACAAGGAACAAATCTGCTAAATTAAAATAAATTGATACAGATGATGATAGAGATTACTGTTCTTAAAGGCCTGCAGTGCAGCACTGAGAAGGCCATTAGACTGACTGAAGCAGAAAATAGATTGGTTCAAAACCATTAATGCAGCCTTGCTTCCAGGAAACACATCTTCTTATTTTTTTCACATTTCATAAACAATATGGGAACAGACATGAGATTTTTACTTTAAGAGAATGTCAGACGGTCAGTCAGATGATCAATACGTATGTATAATTTACGGCAAAGAAAATTGGAACTAGCTGGTCTCCCCCTTTCTGCTTTGGGGAAAGCCATAAATTTCATGCCTCCTTTCTGGACTTTTCAGATATATTTGGCTGGCTGAGGCTGGGAACAGCATTGTAAACTACATGGACCTCAGTCAAATCCACTCAAACTTTTATGGTTTTGTATTCTTCTGCTCCTGCATTGATGAAATAGGAGGAAATTGTAGCCATCAAAAAAATCTATATACCCAATACCAACCCAATATTTGTTACTCTTTTTGCATACTATTACTTGGGAGTCTGTAAAGCAGTGGTCAGTAAATTTCAGCCTGTGGGCCACATATGAGCCCTGGTCCCACTCTGGTGTCCCCTAAGTAATTGAAGCCCACCAAATATGAAATAAAATAGAAAGGAGCTGCTGATGCAATTATCACTGAAAATTAGATTAAAAGAAAGTCCAAAGCTGCACAACACATATAGGAATATAGAATGTGAGAAACAAGAATTAGTTGAAGTCCAGGAGGAAACTGGCCACACACCAAAACAGGACTTGTTAATCATAGGCAAATGGATTGCAAAAGTAGGAAACAGAGCAAAATCAAAGATTGTAGGAAAAATTGGCCTAGGATCAAGAAATGAAGCAGGAGAGTGACTGACTGAATTTTTCAAGGCCAACAGTTTGTTCATTGCAAACACATTCTTCAAGCAACTACACATGGACATCACCTGATGACCAATATACAAATCAAATAGACTAAATAATTGGAAACAGAAGATGGAAAAGCTCAATTCTCTCTGAAAAGAAAAAGCCAGGAGCAGATCGTGGCACACACCATGAACTGCTAATATCAAACATTTGAGTAAAACTAAAGAAGAACACTAAATCAATCATCATGGCGGAGCCAGAAGAACTCTGGACTGAAACCAGAGTTGTCATGGAGGAACGCAAAAAGACACTGTTTGCAGCCAAAAAGAAAAACAAGCCTCAATGGATGACAGATGAAACTCTTCAAACAGTTAAGGGCAGATGAGAATGAAAAGGTGACTGAAATAAGGCCAGAACCCTGAATGCAACTATTCAGTGACTTGTGCATAAGGAGAAAGAAACTACTATAATAATCAATTCAGAGAAATAGAAGATGACAACAAAAAAGGAAGAACAAGAGACCTCTTCTTTCACAAGATCTGAGAAAGGGAAATTTAGACCAAGAGCAGGGATGCTATATGTGGGGGAACAGAGTGGGGGAACACATTATGTGACCAAGTAGAAATATAAAGATAATGGAAACAATACACAGACGAACTATGTAAAAGAGATGAAAGGAAGAACAATTAGAAGATGAACCTCCAGCTTGGGAAAGTGGAATGGAAGCTGCACTCAGAGCACTTGGGAGAAATAAATCACCAGGAACAGATGGCATACCAATAGAGCTGCTTCAGTCTACAGAGACAGAATCTACTCTAGTTCTAACTAAAATATGTCAGCAATAATGGAAAACAAAACAATGGCCCACAGATTGGAAATGCTCCACATACATTCCAATCCCCAAGAAAGGGGACACCAGGGATTTCAGTAACCACAGGTCCATTGCATTAATTTCCCATGCAAGCAAAGTGATGCTCAGAATTTAACAACAAAGATTTTTACCATATATGGAGTGAGAAATATCAAGCTTTTACCATATATGGGGTGACAAATGCCCAAGCTGCGTTCAGGAAAAGAAGAGGCACTAGAGATCATATTGCAAACATACACTGGATAATGGAGCACACCAAAGAATTCCAAAAGAGAATCAGCCCGTGTTTTATAGAATATATCAAAGCCTCTCATTGTATTGATCATGAAAAAAAATGGATTACTCTGAAAGAAATAGGTGTGCCACAACATTTGATTGTCGTGATGCATAACTTGTACTTAGGACAAGATGCTGGACAGTGAAGAAAGCTGATGGGAGGAAAATCCACTCCTTTCAAATGTGGTACTGGAGAAGAGTTCTATGGATACTGTGGATTGCTAAAAAGACAAATAAATAGGTCCTGGAGCAAATCAAGCCTACTCTCCCTAGAAACGAAGGTATCTAAACTGAGGCTGATGTACTTTGGCCATGTCATGAGAAGACATGACTCACTAGAAAGGACAATGTTTGGTAAAGCAGAAAGCAGTAGGAAAAGGGGAAGGCTGTATTCCAAATGAATAGACTCAATTAAGGAAGCCATAGCCCTGAGTTTGCAAGACCTGAGCAGGGCTGTTGAAGATAGGGTGACTTGGAGGTCTTACATTTATAGGGTCACCATAAGCCAAAGTCAACTTGACGGCAGTTAACAACAAGTGAGAATGGACAGGAGGTAACTGCAAGAGTATAGCTACCAGAAGGGGGTGATGAGGGTATTGACCCTCCAAAAGAGAATTCTGCCCCTTCCAATGAATTTTTGTTCAGTTCCCCCAAAAGCATAGCAGAAAGTGAAACAATGAAAATCATTCACACCTAGAACTCTTACATTTGTTGTGTTCTCATTCCCTTGGTAACTCAGGTGCCTCTTTTGTTTGGATGCCTAAACTGTATTTTAAAATACTGAAGTTTTACATTATTGCAATTCCAAAAATAAGGGGAATGAAGGACAATTTCACTGGGGGCCCAGAATTCTTACTGCAGGCAATTGCTCTCATTTTGTCCACTATCTCCATAGCTACAGCCCTGGGTAACTGTCCTCTCTTCAGCTTCCCCACTGCCTTCAGTCTACTGCTGTAATGATGTGAGCCAGTGCACCTCCCAGTAAAAAAAATAAAAAAAAATCCTCTGACATTAGTATCCAGAGGAAGCTGCAAAAGAAGGAAAGAGAACAGCACATTTCCCTAGAAGGAAGGATTACAAAGCTGGCTGAATCTGAAGGCAGAGGAGTCTTGTGACATAATGAGGTTGTGACATAATGAGGCTGTGAGTCCTGGGCAGGTAAAATTGTTCAAAATGGTGTTGGGTCAGTTAAGTTTGCTGGGTGGGGGCCTCCTTTGTCTTTTGGATGAATCACCTCTGAAATGAGGCAACATAGCATATATGGGGGCAGGGCAGTGGTGGTGGCCTCCTGAATCATAGAATCATAGAATCATAGAATTGCAGAGTTGGAAGAGACCACAAGGGCCATCCAGTCCAACTCCCTGCCATGCAGGAAATCTTGATCAAAGCATCCCCGACAAACATCATTGCTTGTAACTGAATCCTATTAGGAACTGAGTAGGTTTAGCCTGGAGAATATTGAGAAGACTTAGGTCTTGTCTACATGTTGGGCAAAACCTCTGAATGGAACTTTGCCTGCATTCCCTCTGAAGCCCTGAACATTGTTATACTCTGCAGGGATGTGTCTTCACTGTCCCCGCAGAGTTTTGCCCACCGTTGCAGCTATCATTTCTGCCACCACCAATGCCACTGCCACCAATACCATGTCCAATTTTAAAGCTTCAGAGTCAGTTCCTGGCAGAAGGGAGAGGTTTTCTCCCCTCCCCCGGCTCAGCAGCACTGCCTCCATCTGCTCTCCCACTTGCCTGTTGCTTCTTGAAGTGCTTCCATTGCACTTTCTTCAAGCACTTATTCTTGCAATGGACAAGTGGGAGAACAGACTGAGGCAGCACCGCCAAGTCAGGGGAAGGGAGAAAACCTCTCCCTTCTACCAGGAACTAGATGGCAGTAGTGGTGATGGCAGCTGTGGAAGTGGGTGAAACTCCACAGAATACCCCGAATCCCACGTACTGTGCATTCAGGTAGGAAAAACTGAAATGCTGCAAATCAGGGCTGGATGTGGCCGGATAGCCTCAGATTCAGGGCAAAGGTCATACAACCTGCAGTCTGATCGCAGCAGATTCAAGGACATATGTATGGGGATTTGGGGTATTTGTAAACAAGCCCTAATAGTGGAATAGACTTCCTTGGAAACTGGTGGACTCTCCTTTGCTGGAGGTTTGTAAACAGAAATTGGATGAACAGATGTTCAGGATGCTTTAGCTGATGATTTACTGGATCAAAAGGGCTTTGGACAAGATGACCCTTGGGGTCCCTTGAGGTTGCTTCCAACTCTATGATTCCATCCATCCATTACTTTATTTACATCTCATTTTCTCCCAAGTCTTTTTTTCTTTCTTTTAAAGAACAGAACTGCATTCTGTTTTGTTGTCTGAATGGCTGAAATGTGTACAATAGAAAGGTAAGAATAGGGACATTGGTCCAGCTATCCATTCTGAGATGCACAATCCCATCAATGCAGCTTTTACGTCATTCCTGAATGCATCTGATAGGTCTTGAGCATTCTTAGATTCAAATCCTCCACCATGAGGCTCAATGGGTTATCTTGGACCAGTCAGTATTCCTTTCCTTTCCTTTCCTTTCCTTTCCTTTCCTTTCCTTTCCTTTCATTTCATTTCATTTCATTTCATTTTCCTTTCACATTTCTATCCTGCTCCATACCTGAATATCTCAGATCTGACTGCAATCAATAAAACAACTTTAAAACAAGATACACATTGAAAAACAATTCTAATATAAAAGAGTACTACTACTACAGCAGTGAGATTAGTGTATGCACAGTACTGGAAGTAAAACATCATTCTATCTCTTCAAGACTGGTTGAAGTAAATGACATGATGTATGCAGACATATTAACAACACTATTTAAAGATCACTCATTTAAAATGATATAATGAACAATGGGGAAAAGTTTTGCCCTATCTTAAAGAAAATTGGAAAGATATGTGCATTTTAGATTAATAAAAAAAATCTTCATAGGTGGCAAACAACTAAAACATGTAATTCTCAATGATAAAGAATGATTAAACATAAGATATTTGAGAGATTTACAATTAAAATCATCACATTTTTTTAAAAAAATTAAAGTTATTTAAAACATATAAAAGTTTAAAAAATAAATGCACACTGATACGTAGTGTGATAATATAATAGAATGGTTACATAATGTAAAAGTGTGGAAGGAAAAGAGATTTTTGTATATCTGAGGTAGGTGTGTTTTTCTTTATGTGTGCTTTATGTAAATGAAATGATACTTACAAAAATAATTTTAAAAATGAAAAAAGCAAACCACAATTCAAACCACTTTATCCAAAGTCAAAGTAAAGCTTGAAATCTGAAACCAGGACACAACTACTGGGCACAAAATTATTGGGTGAACCATCATGTTTTAAGTTCGGTACTAAAATGAAGCCAACTTTGGCACCAGTGAGGCATCAAAGGAGATGGCATTCTACAACCTCCCCTTGTTCTCCACAACAATTCAATAATCCAGAACTATCTCTCAGAGTAATCTACTTTACAGAACTGTTGTGAGGAAAAAATGGGAGGAGAACCATGGATGAAACCTTGAGCTCCTTGGAAGGTGAATAAAAGTGTAACAAAATATTTACATAGATATCTATATATCTCTGTAGATACTGATATGAATGAGCTGGATTACATGATTGGGGTGTGTATTTATTTTTTAAACGTTTGTATGTTTTAAACAATTTAAATGATTTTAATTGTAAATTGTATATGTTTTTAATTGATGTTTTTGTAAGCTGCCTTTGGTTCCACTCTAGAAATGTAAAGAATATTCAAAAAATGTTTAAGAAATGGTAAAAAGACCATGTTTCTTGAGTGTTGGGAGACCCTGATGAGGAGAAATTTGAGCTGATGAGAATTTTTGCAATTTGAGACTTTTCTGTGTGAAATTCATGTGTTTTGTGTGTGATTGTGTCTGTGTGCAGGAAATAGCATTTTCTGCACAGTGGAGAAAATGCTGTTTCCTGTGCAAATATGCTGTTTTCTGCTCTCTCTCTCTCTCACACACAAAAATAATTTTGTGCAGACTAAGATCTTAATGGCAAAAAATGTTTGAAACTACAGCATTTTCAAAGATTTTCTTGCAGAGAGAATAACATTGCTAAAATTAGTCACTGCTTCCTCCAAGAATGAAGCTAGCAAGACCTATATCTCTAATAGAGAATCAGACATTTTTACTTCCTTCAAGATCTCAGTTGGAATACAAGTGATGAACAGCATCCAATGAAAGTTATAGAATTCCCATGATCTGGGTACAGAATTCAAATAATGGTACTATTGGTATTCCAACTGACATGACTGAAAAAGGTAGAAGGCAAAACATGTGATATTGCATTTGTAAAGATACATGTTATTGATTGGCTGCTCCCACACTGCAGAAATAACAAACACAGTTTGGCACCACTTTAACTATCATGGCTCCAGCCTATGGAATCCTGGGATTTGTGGTTTCTTGTGGCACCAAAGCTCTATGACAGAGAAGGCTAAATACTTCACAAAACTACAAATCCCAGAATTCCATAGCATTGAGCCATGGCAGTTAAAGCTCTGTCAAACTGCATTATTTCTGCAGTGTGGCAGCAGCCATTGTTTCCTTAAATTTATAATCCATTTTACTGTTGATTGTACCATTCTGGAATCCAGGTTCTGCTTATTTGCACAGATGATCAGTTACTGTATTCAGTTCATCTAATAGATAGATAAATGGAGCGATAGTACATAAACACACATTCAGGAACATGTAATCCATCTCTGTTTGAATTTCAAAAATAGTAAATTTCACTAGATTGAAATATGAGCTTTTTACAGAAATTAGGAATCTAATGAATTTGACTATGAATAAACCAATTATGAGTTATTATTTGCAGAGTGCTTTCAACTTTATATTCTACCAGAACAAATGCAGAGAAAGACATTAATTTTGGTAACAGGTAGGGGATTTTGTAACAACTCTGAGATGTGCAAAGTGTCTGACCATTTTTCACACATGAAGGACATATCGTTTTTGGCTGTTTTCCAACAATAGCACAGATGAGTTGGGTTGTGTGGCTAAAGAGCTCTGAAAAACACAGAGCAGCATAACCCCAATTTACATGTTATTTTGGCTGGAGAGAATAAAAGGGAAATTCCAGAGAGTGAGCTGGTTTTATGGCACTCATATCTGATGGTTTAGAACAATTGATAAGGAAATGAGGTGCTTTGTTGGGCAATCTATCACAGCTGGAAGCATCAAAACAAACAAAAATGGACAGTCTGACTCAGTAAACAACAATAAAATGCTTTTGTAGTTTGACAGCACATTGAGGTCCAGCTGAATATTTCATGGGGAGACTGAAGAAGGGCTGGCAGCCCATCATTTTATGCCTTACTCTAGAAACTAAGGCTGCAATTATGTGCACAGTTGGCCTTCTTAGATCCTATTGATTTATTTCCTGCAGTTACAAGGTAGATTCTACACAGGAAATTAAGAGACGTTTGTGCATTTCCACACCAAAAGTATAGCAGGAACAGAAATCATGTAGGTCTCCACACAATTGCTGGACTGCAAAGCCCAACAGTTTTAGGCAGCATAGCCAAGGAGAGGGATTTGGGGAGGTGAAATTCAACAACTTCTGTAGCTTTTGTTCTTTGGTAAGCATGAAGAAATTGCCTCAGGGGGAAATTGACATCATAGTTGTCACAAAGAGTAGCCAATTGGTATTGTACACAATATATAGTAAGTAGGAGCAACTTCTGTATTTTTGTTTGTTTGTTGTTTATTAATGGAAACTCAGCAGTGGATATCCTTGGAGCTTTTTGAAGAAGAAAGCAGCCAAAATGCAAATAAGGATTTTTTAGGGTAGGAAATGCCTGTGTAAGAAGTTCTTGGAGATCTCCTTGTGCAAACTAGTTAAAAAAAACAAAAAAAAACCAAACCCAACTGCTTGCACAACTCGCTTGTTATACAAGTGTAAAACCTGATCAGGATTCAGATCTTCAAAAGTTGCTACCCCAGGAAAAGTGAAACATGCACTAACCTCTCTGTCAGACTCATTAGCAGAAGAAAAAAAAGTTCTTCTTCATGGTCTTTGTGAATGCACATAATAGGTTAATCCTGCACCTGTGCAGAGCACGTCAGAAACTTCTTGTACCTCATTTAGAACTTTTGGGTGGTAGGACCGCCCCCCTCACACCTGGTGCATATAAGCCCATCCCTCTCACCAAGTGCTCAGTTCCATTTTTTCCGCCACGTGGAAAGCACTGAAGGAACTTCTTCTAGCCACATTGTTCTCATTTTTCTTCGATTTGCTGTTTTTGACCACTTTTGCTGACTTTGGACCGGACTTTGATTACTCTTTAGCCTGTTCCCTATGGATCTGAATTCTTGAATCGCTTGGATTTCATTTTTGCTGGATTCATCTCCCTCATCAGATTCAACTCTCAGGACTGATTTTTTGGGCTAGTATGGAAGGTACTGTACTTACCCCCTCCAAAATTTCTGGGGTTGGGTTCTTCAAGCACTGCTCCCAGTGCTCTGCTAAAGTGACCGAATCTGATGGTCATTCCAAATGCGTCTTTTGTCTGAGGGAGAATCATGATGTGCGGTCATGTAAGAATTGCAAGGCCTTCATCCCACTGGCCAGGAAAAATCGAGACAAAAGGCTTAAGGCTTTACTGTATAAGAAGGCCCTTTCAGCCTTGGCTTTGGGGAAACCCTCAGGTTTGGAATCCATCCCTAAATCTCCAGACGACCCTTCTAAGAAAAGCTTGGCCTCAGTACTGGCCAAAGCCTCCTCTAAATCTGTCCCAATGTCAGCTTGAGCGAGGGATAATGGTACGAGTTGGTCTTGTACCGACAATCCCGGGACTTCTTCAGGAACAGCAGTATCGGTACTGGAGGAGTCGGTACAGAAGTCTTCTTGGAAAGAGGCACCAAAGAGGACCAAGGCCACAGGGAGGAAACAACATCCCAAAAGAGGCCGATCTCAGGAGCAGAAAAAAGCCAAACAGCATGACCCTAAGGCAAAAATGTTCAAGGGTGAAATGGAAGCAGGCTCCCTGGTATCACCGCCAGCAAAAGGAAAGCTGGCGATACCATCCCCAAGACGACACTGAGATGAAGAGTCCACCTGTACTGCGGCTCGAAGAGATGATCTCATCCCTCTGTGTAAGGCTCATCAGGGTCTCGAGATCGAGATTGCCTTTAGACATCAGCTCCGCAGCGCAACAGCATGGTTGGTCCCAATCCTGGTCCTGATCGCCATCTCCGCCAATCTCGATATGGTCTCGCTCGGCTTCTCGACCCTGCTCTGGTTCCAGACATTGATCCCGGTTCCAGCATCAGTCACAGTCCCAATCAGAAGAGCAACAAAGAGTCAGTTCTCGGTCCCAATCGGTTTTGGCATGACGATCCCGGTCCCCGCTAATGCAGAAAGCACGGACTCCACCCTGTCAGACTCCAGCACTCGCTGGACCCTGATGCCATCGCCTTGTTGAACTCCGACACTGTCGCCTCACTGAACTCCAACTCCAGATCTGAGGAAAATGCCTTATCTGCAACCAAGACCACATTCTAAGTCCCCAGTACCTAGATCCCAGGAACAGTCTGGCTGTTCGGCACGTAAGCCTCACAGACACAGGTCACACTCAGCATCTCAATCATGGTCTTCGAGACCTCACACACACCATTCCGGGTTGTGTCATCTAACTCCCAGGACACATGCAAAGAGTCATTGTGGTATGAAGATGAGTGGTGGGACCGTTTCGATTGGTACCGGTATGAGGCACTACATCCAAGAAGCTTCTATACCGATCGGTACTATTGGGGCCCTGACTACCAGTACAGACACTTTGACGACCCCTCGCTGGTTCCATACATGGGATGGTACCATTATGATCGCTCCCCTTTTGAGGCTTGGACAGATCATAAGAATTTGGAAGCTTTGAAAACCCCAAGACGTTTGAACCTCAAACATGTTTGGTGGGCCAGTTTCCTTTACCGGTTCAATTTCACCCTGAAGTTTATCCCAGGAAAAAAGAATTTCCTAGCTGACACTTTGTCCAGACTCCCCCAACATGATAGCAAACGGAAGGAGGTGGTTGACACAGTCTTCTCCCCCTCCCACTTGGGCTTAGCTGTCTTGACGCGCACCAAAGCCAAGCGTCAGGAGGCCCCAGCCAGCCCCTCTTTGGCACCGAGATTAGACCCTAAGGCAACTGGAAATGCCATCCCGCCAGCAGGCAGCTCAGGTCCCAGTGAGGCCCTGGCCACGTCTGTGTTGCCGCCCTCTTCCTTCCCTTCAAGGGACGATGGGGGTGGGTGGCGGGCCCAAATGGCGACGGCCCTCCCCAAGGACCCATGGTTTTTGGCTCACCCAGGGGAGGTGACCCTCCGGGAGGGTCTGGCTTGGAAGGGGGAGCGCCTCTATGTTCCAGAGTCCATGCAATCGGCCATTCTCAAGCAATGTCATGATGTTAAGAGTGCTGGACACTTTGGATATGTAAACATCTTGCATTTGGCCCAGAGGCAGTTTTGGTGGCCAAAAATGAGAAGGGAGGTGGAGGAGTATGTCAAAGCGTGTTCCACGTGTGCAATGGCAAAAGGGGGGGCAGGAAATCCAAAAGGCTTGCTGCTGCCTTTACCTACCCCGTCCAAGCCTTGGGAGGTCATCAGTATGGATTTTATAGTAGAGCTACCTGAGAGTAGGAAAAAGACTGTTATTTGGGTAGTGACTGACATGTTCTCAAAACAAGCGCATTTTGTGGCCTGTAAGAAACTCCCAACTTCCCCCCAGGTTGGCCAGGTTGTTCCTACACCACATTTACAGGCTGCATGGAATTCCTGCTAAGATAGTGTCTGACAAGGGGCTCAGTTCACTTCACAGTTTTGGAAGGTGTTCACAAAACTTCTGGGAGTCGAGTTGGGGCTTAGCAGTTCCAAAACCATCATCCACAGAGTGACGGGCAGAGCGAACGTTAAAATCAGATACTGGAACAATATTTGAGATGCTATGTCAATTTCCAACAATCTGACTGGGTAGACCTCTTGCCTTTTGCAGAGGTTGCATATAACAACGCCATTCACCAGAGTACTGGCTTCTCCCCTTTTAAGGTTGTTTCCGGGCAAGACTTTAATCTCCTACCTTTAGGGGAAGGGGCTTCAAAGGACCTGGTCTCAGTGACCCAATGGAGTCAAAAGATTAGAGATGCTTGGCCGAAAGTTGTCTTGGCTTTGAACTTTGCAAAAGTGTGCTACAAACATCATGCTGACCAAAAATGGGACCCCGCCCCAGAATACTCGGTAGTTCCATAAGAGCCCTCATCCATCGAAGAAGTTGGGGCCCAAGTATATTGGTCCTTTCCCCATTGTTAGGGTGATAAACCCTGTGGCTTTTGAACTCTCGTTGCCTAAGCTGTACCATAATGTCCACCCTGTGTTTCATTCTAGCTTGCTCAAGTGGCCGTGCCCTCAGGATTGCCATCATCCTGACCCAGGACCTGCACCCTGCCCTATCCTGGTCGACAAGGATCAACATTTTGAGATATCTGATGTGTTGGACTCTCAGGTGCACATGGGCGGTTTACAGTATTTGGTGAAATGGAAACACTTGCTCTTGGGCCATGCTGAATGGGTCAATGTCGAACATGTGAATGCTCCGCGCTTATTACGAAAGTTCCATGCCCGCTTTCCTAATAAGGCAGGCTGAGGGGGGGTTGTTCTTCGGGGGGCGGTATGTTAGGCTCATCCCTGAATTCTGGGTTTTGGAGTGGAATTCATGGAGGACCATGACATGAGGCTGCCTCTGGCCTGTTTCCCTTGCCTAGGCCCCTGGAGTTTTGGAAATGGGCCAGCCCGCCTTGTTGGCCTGGGAATGTCGCTCTCCACCACGGCTCAAGGTCAATTCTCCAGGTGCGGGCTGGGCTGTTCCTTCCCCCCTACACAGCATTCTCATGCTGTGGGGGTTTATCTGTAAATTTGTGCTGGCTGTGCTCAGTCTCGGCTTTGTTTCATGTTCCTGACACACGTTTCCTTGCCAAGAAAGAACTTCTATTGAGTGAATGTGAGCGTGTATTCTCAGTACATCACACCTATGAACCTATGTAGCAGCCATCTCCTCCAACCTCCAGAGTTTGGGTAGAGGCTCTTGTTTTGCTGACCTGCTGGTCAGGCACTTCCTCCAAGGATGCAAGAACTTTCACCCACTAGTGGCTGGCCCAGTCACTTCATGGGACTTACAGCTTGTCCTCAGAGACATATCTTGTCCCCCCCCTTCAAACCTATAGATACGGTGGACTTCTGCCTTCTATCCTTCAAGACAGCCTTTCTGGTCGCCATCACATCTGCCAGTAGAGCCAGTGAACTTTGCACCCTCAGGGCTGATTCTCCTTATATCCAGTTCCATAGGAACAAGGTGGTCCTTCAGCTGGATGTGGCATTCTTGCCCAAGGTAGTATCCTCCTTCCATCTCAACCAGGACATTGTACTCTTGTCCTTCAAGGCCACACCCTCTCAGGCTGCGATGCCTGCACAGCATCCCCTGGACATGCATGAGTTACTCGAGGTCTACATCAACTGGACTAAGGCATTTAGACTTACTAACAAGCTTTTTGTCTGTTATGCTGGCCCCAAAAAGGGTTTTCCCATCTCATCTCAACGCTTCTCAAAGTGGGTGACCTCAACAATAAAGATTGCATACGAAACTGCAGGTACACCCCTGCCCTCCTCCATTCGAAGCCACTCGATTAGCACAGCAGCTACCTCAGCGGCGTTCCTGAATGGTGTGCCACTGCCAGACATCTGCAAAGTGGCTATGTGGGTGACATCATTCACCTTTGTTAAGAACTACAAATTAGACTCTGCCATTAGAGATGGTGCAGCCCTTGCACAAGCAGCTCTTGCATGCTCATCTTCGGATGACGGAGTTATATAATAACCTACCTCTTCTACAATATAACATTTTAAACTAGTATACTGTGTGGTGTTTTTATTGGTCTGGACACTCCTACCATCCTTTCTCCTTGTTAATCTACCCATTGTGTGCATTCACAGAGACCATGAAGAAGAACGGGTTACTTACCGTAGCTATAGTTCTTTGAGTGGTCTTCTGTGAATTCACACAAACCCACCCTCCTCCCTTCTGGTGTCACCTTTTTCTTTAATGTGACTAAAAGGAACTGAACACTTGGTGAGAGGGATGAGCTTATATGCACCAGGTGTGAGGGGGAAGTCCTACTGCCCAAAAGTTCTAAATCAGGTGCTAGAAGTTTCCGAAGTGCTCTCCGCAGGCGCAAGATTAATCCATTGTGTGAATCCACAGAAGACCACTCGAAGAACTATAGTTACGGTAAGTAACCCATTCTTCCTTCTGACAGTTAATAGGACAACCACTGCATATGCCTGGGGTAATGTAGCATCAAGAGAGGATAGGTTGTGGTCAGGTTATGGACTGACCCTGGGCCCAAGTTTCATCTCACAAGATGTGGTTTTCTGTTTCATAAGGTTTTGTCCAGAGTGTCACCTTCTATGAATGGAGTCCTTTTTTCAGCAGAAGGCAGATGATGGATCCAGCCCTTTATCAAGAGCTATTCTTCCAAACAGCATTTTCATTTTATAACAGCCCTGTGCATTAGACTGAGATACCCAAGGACACCCAGTTTGTTTCAGTAGCCAAGCTAGGATTTTGATTTGGTTCCAGCCACATGTAACACCAACATCCTGGCCATTATGTTACACCCTGGATAATTCTGCCTTTGAAGTAAGGAGTTGAAAACAATCACAGTGTAATTCACAAATATTAAGAATAAAGTGTACACAAGGTACAAGCAACTGACTTATCTTGAAAACTTACACATTTTCTCCCTTTCACAAAATAGGCATGTGTGAGCCCTTTCTCTCAACTAAAAAGCTACAGTGCTGTCAGCTGCAGAGGGTGGGGAAGGACAGGAGCATGGGAAAGGTACTACTTTGCTGACAACTCCAAGAATCCCCCTTCAGACTACTTTTTGGGCGACAATTTCTAGAATTCTACAGTCAGCCTGAGTACCTCCTGTGCTGGGATTCTAGGAGCTGTAGTCTGAAAAGTCATACTTCTAGCGCTTCTGTGAGCAGGATCATGCCATTGCAACCCCTTAACTTCTTCGTGTTTGGAATGGGTACCTTCAGTGTAGCAGCTACACATGTGAAATCCAGCTCATATGGAAGCACTCCACAAGATAACGTGTTCAGATATTGCAAGCATGGAGGGCTCAGCAATCAGCAGGTGCTTGCGTGCAGCTAACCATCTCTTTGCAAACAGCAATAGCATTTCTATTTCTGTACCGCTTATCAGTGCAAAGCACTCCCTAAGCGGTTTACAATGTGTTAGCTAATTGCCCCCAGCAAGCAGGGTATTCAGTTTACCGAAATACAGAATGATAGAAGGCTGAGTCAACCTTGGAGCCCTATAGAATTGAAATCACAATGTTGTGGCTACAGTACTGGCATTTAACCACTGCACCACCAGGGCTCCTTGATACCCATGCTGAATGTCCAGGTCTTGACAAGTGGGATCAATAGGGAGATGTCCCCCCCCCAAAAAACCCCATGCCAATTCTACTAAGAATGGGTGACGACATGGTCTCAGGTTTTTTATCTGAATTTTTCAAAATTTGCAGGCGTTTTTGGATGAAAAGATAGAGAGAGTGGCAATGACTTTACAATGGAAAGAACATAGGGATAAAAATATTTGGTTGTGGGAGGGACTAAACCTTACCAACTTGTCCATCAAGTCCACAGCTCTGGGTGCCTTAAAATTCTGGATTTGACTCTCTTTGTCATCCAGTGTGTTAGTGCTGTATTAGGGTTGCCATTTTTTTCCTTGAAAGGCTTACTATCTTGAAAAGTAGCATGGCAGTCAGGTACAATGTGGGAACAACATTATCTGCTGAATTTGACCACTGTAGATGTTGAAGTCTTCCATTCATAAGAACATGATCAAACTGCCAAATTTCTTCATAAATGGGGTAGAAAGAATTTGATAGCTTAAAAAAAAGACCCTGAATAAGAGAGAAGGTGAAACTGGCAACTTTCATTGTTGTTGTGTGCCTTCAAGTTGTTTCCAACTTATGGCCACCCTAAGATGAACCTATCATGGGGTTTTCTTGGCAAGTTTGTCACAGGGGGTTGCCACGGTGCTTGTCTGAGGCTGAGTTTGTGTGACTTGCCCAAGGTAACCCGGTGGGTTCCCATGGCTGAATTGAGATGTGAACCCTGGTCTTCAAAGTCATAGTTAATGCTCAAACCACTGCACCATGCTGTCTCCCATCTTTAAATCCTAAAGGGCTAGAATTCTGGCACTTTTAGGAGATTTTCACATGGGACCAAAATGCCCCGTTACTGCCCCGCCACCTCCTCTCCCGTTCCTGCCATGGAATAACATAAATATTTCACACACTTGCCTCAATTCCACGGCAGGAATGGGCTCACCCTCACCTCGCTGGCTGGCTGTAAATGCAGCCATCATAAGGCTGCTTTTATGACCGGCTGTCTGAAATGTTATCACATTATCACGTGATAATGGCAGGTGGTAAATTTAAAAAATAAAACTCCCCCAAACATAAAATCAGTTCACCAAGCACAAAAACACACTTTAAATCACACAATCAAAACAGGGAGGGTAAAATAAAGGGTGCCACTTATCTGGATGTCCAGATCGTACCAGGAAGTGCTTGGAACGGACCTCCCCTCTGTGGCTGTCCTTTCAGAACAGGAATGGGGCTCCTTCTCGCACACCCATGATTGCATGATAGTGATGGAACAGGAAGTCTATTCATGATGAAAAATCGTGATTACATTGTTCCAGAACAGTCACAGGAGCAGGATGGATGCAGGACAGAATGAAGTCAAAGTCATCCAAAAAGGAAAACCTTTCCCGACCCTGTTCTGTTACTGCCACGGGATATATAGCCCGTGTGAAAATCTCCTTAGAGTACATCTTGAGTATACATGTCCACTTTTAACCTATGGGAATTATATTGTGGCTAGAGTCACCCAAAATAAAAGCTAACTTGATGGAGCATACCAACAGCAAAAATGGGTATAAAACCCTCTGAATAAACAAGAACAACAAGAAGTTCATGAGGGAGAAAAGAATCCTTATTCCAGTGGAACTGTAAGGCATTCAGAAAAGTATTTGTCCATTCAACTCAAGGTCATTTATGTAGCAGGTCTTAAAGTAGATAAGGCAACACAAAAAGTAGCTGGTTGCTGGTATACCAACAGCAAACATTTTAATGGATTCTACCTAAATCCACCAGTTAGTAGCAAAGAAATAGCTGTGCACATGTAATGGATCTAGGGGTCATAGGAGATTATCAGACACTTGGAAAAACTCCAAAGGTGCTCGTGAGAATGACATCACTGTACAGGGAATGGGTTGCGGTATCGCACAACGTCATTCTCTTGGTGTGCTTGCTCATCCTCCCTCCGTGCTGATGAGACAAAAAAGGCACAGCTTTCCATTAGTGGAAACTTCCACTAATAAAAACTGGCACCTTTTTTGTTGCTTCAGCATGGAGGGAGAATGGAGCAAGCACACCAAGAGGATGAGGTGTGGGATAATGGGAACCGTTCCCGGCACAGTGACATAATTCTCTCGAGCTCCTTTGTGGCTTTTTTCAAGCATCTGATAATCTCTTTAATGGACCACAAGCTGAACATGAGTCAGCAGTGTGATGCGGCATCCAGAAAATTCAATGAGATTCTCTCTCTCTCTGGCTTTTCTTCGCAAACGAAGATTCAGGAAGGACTTATCCCGCGTTTTCTGCAAGCGCGCTGATGACTAAAAAGGCCAATCCGAGATAGACAAGTCCGGTTGCAGAAAGCACAGAAGAAGGTTTCCTTGGGTGATGTTTCTGGGTTGTGATTCTTTCTGCGTTGTCATTTCTCTTCAAGACTTGTTCGGCGTGAGTTCTCAAATAAGGCTGCCACATTGTGGATAGTGTGTCTCCATGCCTCCTGATGTGTGGCCAGGGCGGACCATTGTTGGTGATCAATTTGGCCGAGCCTGAGATGTTGTTTCAGGAAGTCCTTGTATGAGATTCTAGGCTACATCAATAGGAGTATGCTGTAGTGTCTAGATCAAGGGAAGGAATAGTGCCACTCTATTCTGCTTTGGTCAGACCTTACCTGGAATACTGTGTCCAGTTCTGGGCACCACAATTCAAGAAGGATGTTGACAAGCTGGAGCGTGTCCAGAGGAGGGTTACCAAAATAGTGAAAATTCTGGATTGTGCGTTCTTGCTTTGATTGTGTCTTCCTGCATGGCAGGGGGTTGGACTGAATGGCCCTTGTGGTCTCTTCCAACTCTATGATTCTATGAAATGGAAAAGCTTGTTTTAAGGAAGGGATAAAGGGATGAGTGGGAACCCCAGGTGGTACAAGAGAACAAACTCCCCCCTCCAGCTCCCTCAGAGGCAAATTCTCAGTATCACTAATAACAGTCCTTGTCCTCTCCCCCTATCCTCACTCTCTGATTGATCTCTCACATTTAGATAGCAATGAAAATTGCTTCAATTTGGCAGTAAAGCAGAAGTGATTTCTTCTATCCATTCTCCAGAAATATTGAAGGGAAACAATACTGCTGCATTTATGACATGATTTGCCCCTGCTGACGCACTTGAAGTGTGCCTCTGAGAATGCTGGGTTTAAAAGAGCACGTTTCTTTTTATAGCACTGTGCATGGGGGAGGCAAAGAGGTAGTCTCCTGAAAGCCATTTTGTCTCACAATCTAATTCCATTTAAGAATCCACTAGGGTTCCAAGGGAAGATTAAAGAATTTACACAGAAAATGAGTGAAGTTTGTGTTATTTTTTTAAAAGCCATCACACGAAGGGTCTTGAAACAGAGATTTTCCTGTTAATCGTAGATTATGTAACAAGACATCCATATCAGAAAGAGACAAAATAATGTTTTTCTCATACCCACCAGATTAGCTCCAGGGAACTTATGAGATACCTTTTAAAGGGTTTGACAAATGAAAAAAGAAAAGAAAAGAAACAGCAACTGACGCTTGGAAATTACTTGGGTGAGTGTTAAGTGATTTTAAAAATCTCATTCTTCCGCTTTCTCCCCTTCAAGATAGCCTAAACTCTGCTACCTAGATAAAAAAATATAATTGGAGCCGATCGCCCCAGAGAGGATGTTGGTTCCTGCTGGAGGGATAACAACAGCAACAACAACAACAATAGACATGTGTTAGATTCTGTCAAATCATAACTGCAAATCTGTCTCCCCCTCACTTGTGTTTCTTTTCTTTTTTTAAAAAAATAAACTGATAACAAATCACAGAGCTGTCAGGAAACATTAAGAGGTACTGAGCATAACCAACATCAAAGATAAGCAAGGGTGGATCCAGTGAACATAATCATTAGAGCGTCCAGTTTCCTAGAACGTTTCATGGCAGCATTTAGAGTTTCCTCACAGATTTTCACATAGACACTTTGAACAGATAATGTTACACCTCCCTGTTCTAACTGTGTGTGTTCTGCATTTCTGTAGCCTTATCTGTGCTTCTACCAAAGTCACTATGGCAGGTATTTTTTTGCTTTAGAAACAGCATTAATTCCATATCCCTGAAAATAGGAGTTGTAGTGCTAGATTGACAGGCACGGTGTGTGTCAGATGCATCACCTCATTTTAGCTCAATGTGAAAACAAAACAAGTCCCTGCAGGTGTGTGACAGATGCAAAGCAGATAATTTAAAGTGTTAGTGAGATTATGGAGTCTCTATTAACTGTTTGCCTGCAATGTTACAAAAGCCAAATAAGGGACCAGCTCCTCGTTGGAGTCTTTTCCAGGCAGAGGGCCTGGTGTGGTGGAAGGCACAATGGAAGTATCTTCTGTCAGTGGTAGATGCTGGCAGCACAAAGATGCCACCCCCAGCAAGTGGCTGTGAACCCACCATCTGCATTGCCCACAATGACCCAAGGTCATGCTATGGCAGAACCACTGTTGGTAATCAAAATTCTGGGCACCCAGACCCAGGACCACAATTGAGATCTTAGTTATGTGTGTGAGTTGTGGGGGCATTTTTATCAAGGCTAAAATGTTTACATTCAAGATTAAAATGTGGAGGAGAATGAAGCAGTTGTTACCTACCCCCTTGGCCCCCATCTTGGAATATCAAATAATTGGCAACATTTAATAATTTGGCTTACTGTGGCCTTCCACGTGGTTAGAAGGTATACCAAGGATGCCAAGACACTAAGGTTAAAGTCCAAGGGAGGGGGCTTTTGGAAATTCCCCAAACAAATACTCAGGTCAGAGTGAACACCTGGAGGTGAGTCATTCACTAATCCACTTAATGATAGCAGGGTCCTTGACTCTTGTAAAATGTGTTCAATTCATACACATCAACCATTAATGATAGTTAACTCTTCCACAGCACCCTCTGTCTAGTCCTGGGAAACTCTGAGAGACACTGTATTCTACTCAAAATCCCATCCCTTCAGAAGAATTATCACATATAAATATCACCCTAGAACACCGCCCAAGCATGCATAGTTCCTCTTCCTACTCCATGCAGCCGGTTTGCTGTGAGACCCTCAGAACACATTTCTGAGAACCTTCTGCTACATGAATCTTTGCTCCTCTGATAGGTATTGTATCACCTGAGAACCCCCTACTCTATTCCTCTAACCAAATACTTCCTACTATCTTCATTAGCCTTGTGTGATTGCCTGACGCGTGAGTGTTTGCATGAATGCTATTGATATACATTTCCAATAAAGAGAATTGAATTGTACATTTTGGCTTAGAGTTCCCTCCGTTACTACTGGTATACATAGGTCAAAAGATCCTGCCATTGCTTGGCCTCTCATTGCCATTCTGAACTAATTAAATATTCCCCATATTAATTTCAGACACTAGTGGGAACCTCATGGACCCCATGCAATTCAGGTAACACAGTGAATGTCAAGATCTTTTGTTGTAGAGAGTTATACCTCCTTAAAACTAGTGTTATCAGTAGAGATGCCAGTGTTGTCAATGTGGATGAGAGTCATACATTTATATGGAAAACTTTTTTTTGAAAAATAAAACCATTTATACTTTCAGTGTGTAGAAATTCTAGTTTTGTTGAAGGCTAAGAGTCTTATGATTCAATACATAGGGGTGTGTGATGGTCCTGCTCCCCTGCTCCTCACCCGAGATGTTCTTAAAACAACAACAACAAAATAGGCTATGACTTTGTCATTATTGTATAGGTAAGCAGAGATTTTTGGAGAGACCACCAATCTAATTTATGGAATGGTGGTCTGTCTGAAAATCTCTGCTTACCTAAATGATAATGACAAAGTCATAGCCATTTTTAAACAAGAAGGACACCTACTCTGTCTGGAGGGATAAAGCACAAAGCTCTAGCTTTGCAAAATGATGCCTTTATTACAGGTCGATCCCCATATCCATAGATTCAGTATCCATGGTTTCACTTACACATGTCCAAAAAAAATGTTCTCTCTAGGCATTTCTAGGTACTCTAATGGGATTCTATGGTCAATTTCTGGTGCTCATCTCATTGAAAAGAATAGGGTTCCTTATAATCCATGGTTTCAGGTATACACAGAGGGATTTTAGAACGTATCCCCTGCAAATATGGGTGTCAGCCTGTATTGTTATTTTGACCATTTTACAAAGAAAACTCCCTGACTCCCAGAAATTTGTAGAACAGAAACTGTGAGGTAAACATGAACAGTCTAATCTCATTAACTATTGGCTGCAAAGACTCTGGTGCTACATTTCTGCCTCAGTCAATTTGTGCATTAACCCCCTAGGCCTTTTCATCCTAACCCTTTCCCTTCTCTAGCAGCTAGTACTCTTGGAAGTTCTACTATCATGGCTGGGGGTTCTCTGAAATACCTTTATTATTTGGGGTGACCGGCACATTGAGAAGTCCTGGTGAGCATTGGTATTCTGTCCACATACCTGCTCTCCTTTTATCCAGAGGCTAGCTGCTCTCTACTGTTCTAATTATTTTACCCTAGTGCTCCTGTGCCTTGCAGTCACTGCCTGTCCAGTCCTCTACCCCTTGCCCTAAGACTCTACCCCTTGTGCCTCTGACCCTACCCTGAGGCACAAGTGTTAAGTTGAACACCCACTCCACTGTATCTAAAGTGCCAGACAATGCTTGCATTCACTGCACACTCATAACTGGTGACCATGTGTTCTCCCTTGCTCTCTCCTGATTTGTCCTTTGAGGGTCACACGCTAAACATGGATGTTCATCTGTATGTAGGGTGTTATGACAGCAGCTTCTCCTTTTCTGCCCTCCTGCCAGCATGTCTCTCAAAATGTGCTGAGCTTTGACTGATTTTGCAATCAACAAAATGATGGTATCAACATGCCTGCACACCCTTCTAATCACTTGTACCACATATATTAATAGTTCAGCCTGAAGGGCTGTTGCTATTGTTTGCCTTAAAGTCATTTGTGACTTATGGTGACCCTAGGGTAAACCTATCACTGCACTTTCTTGGCAGAATTTGTTCAGAGGGAGGTTGTCCTTGACTTCCTCCAAGGCTGAAAGAGTGTCACTTGCCCATGGTCACCTAGTAGGTTTTCATGGCCAAGCAGGGATATGAACTCTGGTCTCCCAGTAACATAGTGTCCAACACTCAAACCACTGCACCAAGTCCTATAGTAGCTGGAGTACCTGCCTGTCATCTTTCCTCTTCTCCTTGCCTGCTACTTCTCTGCCCATATTCTGCTGTCATTTCAATCAGAGAGACACTGATGGCTGCTTTGTCCACATGCTGCTACTGCTCACCTGAATGAGACACATACACATGATCCTGCATATGCTTACTTCAGTGAGAGAGAGAGAGTCTGCCCACATGCTTCAGCTTCTATCTGGCTTAGTGTATTGAAACATTTTGTCCCACATGCTGTCGCTGTTCCCGTCAGTGAAAGAGACTGGCCTTGTGTTGATGCTGCCTGCCATGTGGCTTTATGCTGATGCTGTCTTCCTGAAGGGGAGAGGCTGGCCATTGTGACCTCATGATGACACTGCTTGTCTGAAGGAAAGAACCTGGACACTGTGATCTTGTGCTGTTCTTGCCTACCTGAAGGAGAGAGTCTTTCCAGCATGACCAAGGATGCTGCCAAAAACCATTGCTTTATCTCCTGGCAGCAGATCTTCTCTGTTCTGAAAGAGGGGCATTCTCACATGAGGAAGGAGCTGAGAATGTTCAGCTTGGTGAAGAGAAGACTGGGGGATGTCATGATTGCCCTCTTTAATATCTTAAGGGCTGTCATAGAGATGAGGGTGCAGGCTTGTTCTCTGCTGCCCCAGAAGATAGGACCAGGGGGTCATTTACTCGGGCAAATATTCCTCTAAATATACCACTAAGATAGCTCATAGTTCCCACGGATCGCAGCACAGCATCGCCTCATTCAGAAGGGGGGAAGGTAAAACACCCAAATATAGCGTGCCAAGGGATGTTGCTACTTTTGCCGGCATATTTGGAATGTAGCGCTTTATTGGCAGTGTAAACTAAGGGCTGCATCAGATCTGCATTGTGATTGGTTGCTATGATGTAAGGGGCAGGCTTAAAAGAGAGGGACTGCATTCAGTAGCATCAGGAAAATCCTCTCTGCTATTTTGCAGAAGGTCTGCCAAGAAAAAGGATTCCCAAGACCTTTCAGTCAGTTCCCATATGTCAGCTGTGCTTGGGGGAGGGAGGGAGGGAGGGAGAGAGAGAGAGAGAGAGAGAGAGAGAGACAGAGACAGAGACAGAGACAGAGACAGAGACAGAGACAGAGACAGAGACAGAGACAGAGAGAGCATAAGTGAGAGAGAGGGGGGAGGGAGGGGGAGAGTGGAAAAACTTGTGATAGGTTCACCTTAGGATCCACGGCATGGCAGCAAGGTCTTTTAGCAGAGAGATTACTGTCCCTCTGCTTGACGGAGTGAATTCATTTACAGGCAGATTTACAGAGACACACAGAGCCACTACTTTGATCTTCCCCCCTGCTATTTGGGCAGTCTGTGAGTCTTGGTCTATGCCCTTCCCCATACAGCCTTTGTCTGCTTGGGAGGACACGCCCCCCACCCTTATTCAAGTCTGAACATAAAAGCGGCATAATTAGAAAAAAAAAACCTGACTGGCACAGCTGCGGAAAAGAATTAAAACGCAAGTTGCCGCAATAAATCTGCTGTGTAAACCAGCCCCAGGACTAATGGTTTGAAGTTACAGGAGAGTAGATTTCAATTGAACTTTAGGAGGAACTTCTTGATGGTAAGAATGGTTCAGCAATGGAATCAATTGCCTATAAAGATGGCAGGGGTCTCCTTTTCTGGATGTCTCCGTAAACAGGCTATACAACTACCTGCTGGGGATGTGTTAGCTGGAGATCCTGCATAGAGCAGGGGAGTTGGACTTCCTTGAAGCCCCTTGGAACTCTCTGATTCTGATTCTGTGACTGGATTGCCATGTATCAGTAGAATCTGTGGTCAGGAAGGAAGTATCCCCTACTCTTGAAATGAGTTGAGATATTAACATGTATTATTATGGAAAATGCTGCATTATTTTTGAAAGTGATGGATGACAGTGAAAGGCCTATAAATGAAAGAAAAGGGAGAAGAGGTAATTTTTGTATACAAATGTGTATAATTATTTTTATTACATTTTTTTCCTCGTAATCTTCAAATACAGAACATACATACAAAAAAGGATTTTACATAGTTTAAAACAAAACATAAACTCTTTGCTTACTTATCCATAATGTTATATATATTCACCCTATCTTATAATTCTTGGTCCAAATTTAAATTTTACAAAAACAAGAACATTATTTCCCATACCTTCCTTCCCTGATATGAGTATAACAAATATGTAATTATAAATTCGTTTCCTAATCCATTGTACTCATCCTGTTCTCCTAATTATTCCTTCTATAACAACAGTAAATTTGACTACCTTTTATATTTTATATTAATTTATATTATTATGTTTTACACCTTTAAATGTTAACATGTCTGTACATTGCGTTTAACCCTATAAGTCAAATTTATGTAAGTCTCTCCATATATTTTTCCAGAAATTTTTTACCGGTTTCCAACCTTCTTTAACCTTGTCAATCATTTCCCCCTTTATTGTAATAGTTAAAATATCCATATCTATCATCTCCTGGAGTTTTATCAACCAGTCCTCTAAAGATGGGTTCTCTTTTGTTTTCCATTTGGAGGCATATAACAACCTTGCCGCGGATATCATATATAGCATAATTCTCCATATTGAATTAATGTTTTTTATCTTTAATCTTGTCTGTCATACTTAACAGATAAATTTCGGGGACCATTGGGAATCTTAAATCAGTAATGATACTATGAATTTTTTTCCAATGTGATCTCGCGTGTTGACAATTCCACCAAAGATGGAATAGAGTGCCTCTAACTTGCTCGCACTTCCAACAGAGACTATTTCCTTTATTATACATCTTGTTTATTTTTACTGGAGTTAAATACCATCTATGGAAAATCTTCAGAAAGTTTTCTTTTAGATTTTGAGATGATGTAAATTTTTGTGTGAGGTACCAAGCTTTCTCCCACCTATCTATTTCAATATTATATCCAAAATCTTGTGCCCACTTTAACATTGGTTCCTTTATGTATTTGGTCTCTAATTTCTTTTCTAGAAAAATATTGTAATATTTAGCTATGTGTTGTTTCTTATTGTCCCAGATTATTTCATCCATCCAATTTTTATCTGTAGCAAATCCTTCTAATTTATAATCCATTTTAAACCGCTCATATAGCTGTTTATATAGGAAACCAATATAGAGTGAGCCCTTCCCTTTCTAATTTGACTCTTGTTTTCATTCTTATACTCATCAGATCTTTCACTATGATATCCTTGTACCTAATCCAAGATTCATTTTTGCAGGATTCAAAAAACAAACAAACAAACAAACAAAAAAACACACACACACTTCTGGGGATATCCATGTCAGAATTCTACTATAAAAGTTTTTCTTTACACTCATCCAGATTTTTAACAGTGCTTTCCTAACATAATGATTGGTAAAATCTTTATTTTCTTTGACTTTTCCATACCATAGGTATGCGTGCCAACCGAATCTGTTACCGGATCCTTCCAGCGCTAATGCTTTACTAGTTTTTAAACAGATCCATTCTTCAATCCATAGTAATGCACATGATTGAAAATATAATTGCAGGTCAGGCATTGCACATCCTCCTCTCTCCTTTTTATCTCATAGAAATTTCCATTGAATAAGAGTTCTTTCCCCTGCCCATATGTATTTGGATATCTCTGATTGCCATGTCCTGAAATATTTGTCATTATTTATGACAGGTAGATAATGAAAAATAAACATGAATCTAGGAAGTATGTTCATTTTAAAAGATGCTATTTTCCCCAATAATGAAATATTAAGTTTGGACCACTTAATCATGTCACATTTAATTTCCTTCCATAATTTCTCATACTTATTTTTAAATAATCCCATGTTTCTTTTGGTCACCCAGATGCCCATGTATTTTACTTTATTTTCTATGATAAAACCAGTTTTAAGTGCAATTTGTTCTTCCTATTTCTTAATCGTGTTCTTTATAAGCACTGCTGTCTTTCTTTATTTATCTTAAATCCAGAAACCTCAGCATAATCTTGAATAACCTTCCTTAATTCATCAAGTTGCTCTAGTGGGTTATCTAGAATAACTACAATATCATTGGCATATGCCTTTATCTTATACTCATAACCCTTGATCTTAGTACCCAAGATTTTATCATTACGTTGGTTACTAGCTATTAATGGAGATTTTCAGACAGTGTTTTAGAGAGCCTACCGTGGGATGAGGTCTCGAGAGAGAAACGGTGGTCTTGCACGGCAGGGGGTCGTTTTCGGACGCTGCCATCCCTCTCCCGAAATCATCAGTGTCCCTTCCGTGAAGCTTTGGAAGCAGCCGCGCCATATTTTAAGCACGGAAGTTGCCCGTGCTTAAAATATGGCTCTGCAGAATTCAGAATCAATTCGGCAATTGCAAAAGAAAAAAAGAAATCAAGGGATATAGTGATAACATTCACAAGAAATAGATTAAAAGATCAAATTTTACAAAAGAGCTACACTGACCTATTAAAGATTGAAGAAGATAAGATAAAAATATATAAGGATGTACCACCCCAGATTCTGAAAAAAAAGGCAAGAATATAAATTCTTGACACAGGAATTGACAAGAAATAATATAATGTATAGATGGGAAAAACTGGAAGGGGTGTCCTTTATATATCAACAAAGGACATATAGAATCAATACAGTGAAGAAAGCAAAGGATTTTTACAAAAAAAATATGTAAAGAGTCTGGCAAAAGGAAAATTCAACAAAGAGAAAATCAGACAAAGCAGACAGAAATAGTAGGAGAATCAGAATCGGAAGGGTGAGGAGATGAATTAGGAATAGAAGAAGAACTAGATAAGGATAGTGAAGAGATGGCTGATAAAGAAGAAGAAGGGGAAGACTCAGACTTAGGAGAAGGAAACCCCCAAGAAGAGGATAGAAAAATAGAATGGAGGGTAGAATTATATCTTGGAACATAAAGGGAATAAATTCTAACTACAAAAGAAGACAAATATTTCATTTTTAAGAAAAATCCAATAATGATATTATTTGTCTTCAAGTGACTCGTATCAGAAGTGCTGATATCAAATATTTGAAAAATCCCAAATTGAGGGCAAAACTTTATATCTTTGTGTGATAGAAAAAAGAAAGGAGTGGTCCTATATGTAAGCAAAAGATATGAGGCGAAAGAAAGGTTCAATGATGTTAATGGACATTATGTAGGAGTGGAAGTTATCATGGGGAAATTAAAAATTTTAATAATTGGAATATATGCCCCATTAATTAATAAAGAACTGTTTTTCAGAAACCTGATCAAAGAAATGGACAGTTTAGAAAATGAAAAAAAAAATCTTGATTTTAGGAGATTGGAACAGGGTTATAAATCCGTTGCAGGATAGGATGCTGGACAAGCTAATTAAAAAAAATCAGGGGAAATTACCAAAAAAATTCTTTGAAATGTATGATGACTTTAGTTTGATGGATGTATGGAGATGGAAGCATGGGAATGCTAAGGGATATACATTCTATTCTGATGTACACCACACATTTTCTAGAATTGATATGTTCTTAATGTCTAAACATTTATGTTGTAATATTAAAAGTATGGACATGCTTCCAAAATGGATCTCTGACCATAATCCCATTCAGTTACATTTACAAGGATATAAAAGAGAAGGGAGTTGGTGTCTAAATGATGAACTTTTGCTGGATGAAGGAATTTTTTAAAAAAGCAAAAGAAACTCTAAGATTATACTTTTTAGATAATACAACAGAGGATGTGAATATGAAAACGATTTGGGACGTGTCAAAATGTGTGATGAGGGTTTTTTTTTCATTCAACAAATGGTGGAAAAAAAGAAGAGAAGAATCCAAAAGGCTACAGGTTTTGATATGTTTAATATCAAATATAGAAAAAAAAACTTCTAGATTCACCAAACGAAGAAGCTTTACAACAGGAATTAAACCTATTAAAAAAACAAGTACAATCAATATTGAATAAAGAAATAGAGTAAAAAATTAGAAGGTTGAGACAACAACACTTTGAATCAGCTAATAAAACAGGAAAGTAGATGGCGTATAGGCTCAAGATCTTCAGAGAAAAGAAATTAATAACAAGAATTAAATACAAATGTGTATAAATTTGTGTGTGCGCACCTTCAAATCACCTGTCAACTTATGGTGACCCCATGAATTTCATAGGGCTTTCTTAGGCAAGGAATACTCAGAACTGGTTTTGCCAGTTCCTTCCTCCAAAATATAGCCTGCAGCACCTGGTATTCATTAGTGGTCTCCCATCCAAGTACTGACCACAGCTGACCCTATCCAAGATCAGACAGAATCTGGTGCTTTTGGCTTTGTATTAATATCACTTTTAGGAAAAAAAAATTATTTTGTGGATTATTTTCCACCCAAAATACATGAGTGTGGGGAAAAAAACCTGGAAAGCATGCTCTGCAGATGATGGAGTGGACACAAGCATCTGACCTGCTGAAACACATGGCGGGCAGATGAAATATGATTTTTACTAATCATGACTTCATGCTGATGCTGTCTGTGTGAAGGAGAGGTATGGGCTACTTCCTGCTGAAGTTGTCAGCTTGAGGTAACTAGCTATCATGATCTCAATCTGATGTTTACCTGAAAGAAGAAGGAGAGACTGCTCTCTTTGTCAATGTGTTTAATGGATAACACAGGAAAGGGAAAAGTAAGTCTCACATTTCAGAACAGAGATTTCTCCACTTTGTCTCTTGAGCTCCCATCCTTTCACATGCAATTTTTGCCTATCTTTCAGAAGTCATATCCCCCTGTCTCCCATTGTTTTTAAGGACATAGGATCGTTGCTTGCGAATTTCTGGTGGCTAGCTGTGAGTGTGTCCTGGTTTCAGGTGGCAACTGCCTATAGCAGTGGCAATACTTCCCTGAGAGGCTGGAGAAGCACCTGCCAGAGACAACAAGCAGATAGAGAATATCCAAAAGCAGCAGTCATAAAACTGCCAAAGTCAGCAAAAAAGTCATGGAGTCAGAAACTCGACACACACACACTCTTCAAGAAAGAGCACATAAGGAATGTGTGAAAGCAAGGTCTAGGAAGTGGAGCTGGCTTGACAACAGATAAAGTCCTACTAAGCTTTTCAACAAATCAGGTGAGTGAGACATAGTCTCTTATCAAGCCAAGGTCAGACGCCAGAAGAGCTAAATGGAATGCCAGGAGCCATGAAACACATGTTCTTGAACGTGTTGTCTCTAGCAGCTCCTGCTATCACCATCAGCACTTTTATACCCAGTCACTTCTCACTTGACACAGCAGTTGCCAAATGGAGGTTACGTAGCAGAAGACCTCCACATGTAGGATTCCTCACTCTCTGTGAGGAATACTACATGTGGCAGCCTTGTACTTCACTTTTCTGCAGCCTTTTCTGCAGACAGGACCAGTTTAAGGAATTTTGGGGCTCCCTGCAATGCTTTATTTTGGGGGGCCCATATGTTTCTCTCAGATCAATGTAACCTAACCCAGCCTAAGCTATTCATAGTACAGGATATTCAGATTATTACTAATAACGTTTTTGCAGGAGGAGGGTTACTATGGGCCTCCCCACAATGATGGGACCCCCTGCAGATGCTGACACCATCAGTGCCTTAAACCGGCCCTGTCTGTAGACACCAGGGTTTGAATCCTTGCTAAGCCATGGAAACCCACATCTTGGGCAAGTTGCACTCTTTCAGCCTAGGAGAAAGGCAAAGGCAAACCCCCTCTGAACAAATTTTGCCAAGAAAACCCTGTGGAAGGTTTGCCTCAGAGTCACCAGAAGTTGGAAATGGCTTGAAGGCACACAACAACAACAACAATAACATGTACAATTTCTGAGCTTCTGACAAAATATGTAACACATCCCTAAGATCACACTCTGTACTAGAGGACAGGAAGGTGGCCAATACAATGTCAGTTCTGAAAAAGGGATAAGTAAAAGCGGGGAAGGGAATCCAGAAAATATAGATTGGCTAGCTTAACGTCTGTTTCAGGCACACTAGTAAAGATAAAGGTAAAATGATCAGGCTTTCTGAAGAACAAGTCTTGCTGAAGAAGAATCAGCCTGGCTTCTGCAAAGGTAGGTTCCACCTCACTAACTTTTGAAATGATTTGAGAGTGTCAAGAAATATGTGGGAGGTGTAGTGCAGTAGACATTGTTTACTTCAAGTTTCAAAAGATTGTAGATAAAACACTCCCCCCAAACTGCAAACTCTGCAGTTATGAGATAAGAAGAGTGATCATCTTTATGGTAACTGGGTTGTTTATTTATTTATTTGAATTGTATCCTGCTTTTCTCCCCAAATGGGGCTGGTTAATGGCAATAAGAAGCAGAGAGCAGGAATAAATGGACAGGTCTTATAATGGAGGGATGTAAAAAGTGTCCCCCTCATGAGTATCTACTGAAACCACTGTTTCCAAATTAAACCTAGGAAAGTTGTGTCAGAATAGAAGAAGGGTTGATAGGCAACTGCAGCATGTCACTTTCCGCTATGGTCCTTTCTGAGCTAAAATGTACCCCCCCCCGTCTCTTTTGTTACAGGCAATTTAACCTCAAAAATTAAGGAGGCAATGGGTTAAACAGCCTCTCTTTGACTCAACATTTTCTTCTTTGGATATTACCTGTTTTGGAATTTAAATACATACAGCACTGAGCTTAATGGGTAGTTTGAGCCACAGATTCCTCTCTATTTATCTTACATGAATGTAAGATTGATCTTGCATGAACTGTATGCTGCTTTCTAGTAATGATGATGAATGCTTATCTTTGTTTCTGATTTTGTACACACAGGATTGTTGTCTGTACATCTTTATGAAGCAATGGAAATGTTGCACATTAAGAACAAACTTTACAAACAGAAAGCAAATCAAGAAAACTGTTATCACACATTAAGCACAAAGATTAGACCTGAGTTACTATGTGCTACAAAAAGCATATTGATTGTTTCTTCAGAACTATAAGGAGACCTAGATCTACAAAATATATACCCAATTGTGTTGTCAGACTGATTTCCCAATATCAAGTAATACACACAGTTCTGGTTGCAGATGGAAATGTTCCTTTTAAAAATTGTGTGTATGTGTGTGTGAGACAGTTTGATCTGTACAATCAGGTCAAGTCAAATTGCTTAGATGTGAGGGAGTATTGGGATATCTGAAAATAACATTGTGTGCCTGGCTGTGTAGCACACTATGACTACTACTACTATTTCTTTACAAGAAGTTTGACTCAAATATAACTTATGCCAAATTTGCTTTCTAAATCATTTGTAGTAAGCACACAGTTTCATATACAATGTGGCAAGTCACTCCTGGGATATGGTTGTTTACATACTCTGTTGACCAGAGTTAAAATCTCATGGGCATCTATTACTGTATACTGTATATTGTCTTTGTCCTAAATGCCCTAAAGGTACCAGATCCTGTTTGATCTTGGAAGCTAAGCAGAGTTGACCCTGGCTAGTACTTGGATGGGAGACCACCAGCAAATACCAGGTGCTATAGGCTACATTTCAGAGGAAGGAGCTGGCAAAACCACCTCTGAGTATTCCTTGTCTAAGAAAACCTTATAAAATTCATGGGGTCATAGGTCAACAGGCAACCTGAAGACACACACACACACACACACACACACACATTATATTTCCACTAAAAATACAGTTTTGGGTTTTAGGATTTTTTCACTCAGAACTTGGAAAAGTAACTTTTTTTGTTTTACGTTTTCCAGAGTCAGCACAGCTGTCGATCTTGATGGCTGGAGGAGTCTGGGTGTTACAATCCAAAAAGTAACTTTCCAAGTTTTGTTCTTATTTCTGTAAGAGGCCCATATCACAAATAGTCACTTATGCAAATCAGAAGTTTGCACGTTCATCCTGATTTGGCATTAACATAATATCTCCATCTTTGAAAAACAAAGTATGAATGGGGAAAATATTCAAAAATATTTGAAATATGAGTGGAAAATGTGTTTTTTGAGTGTTGAAAAATCCTAGTGAGAAAACTTCTGGACTGACAAGAATCTTCACAGTTCAAGACTTGTTCTACACAAAATTTGCATGTAGTTGTTCTGTGCAGAATGCAAAAGAAAAAGAAAAATACAATTTTCCTGGGTATTGCATTTTGTGCAGATCATGCAACTGATTTCTACACAGAAAATAAGATGTAAGCACATTCAGGGGTAGTCATGCTGGACATGCAGCGAAACAAAATCCACAACCCACAAAAAAGCTATACTTTTATCAGCCAGCTAAATGGAAAACACATGATGCAAGCTTTCAAAGCTCTACTTGATGAAGAAGTCAGTAGAGCTTCCAAAGCTTGCATCATGTGTTTTGCATTTGGTTGGCCAATAAAGGTATCACTTTTTTGTGTGACTGTTGTAAACCTAATGCATGATATCATAATTATTCAAATGCATGTTTGTGATCATTACACTATCACAACGACCAAAAGTACCCCCCATCCTCCCTTTGAAGCCTTGCACCCTGCCCCCCACCAACAGAGCCAGTTCTGAGGTGCTGGAGAGCAGGTTGGTAAGTCATAATGTGTCTAGACTGACCAACTCTCCCTTATTTCTCAGGATCTCCTTTATTCAAGCTATTTGTTTGTGTTTGAAGGCTGGATGGGTGGGGGGGAGGGAGGGAGAGGGAGAGACAGGTATGTGTATGTTGTTGCATCTGTGTGCATGTAAGAAAGGGAAGTGTATGTTTGCATGTCCCTGTAAGAGGAGGGAATGGAGTATGTGTGTGCGTTTGCATCTTTGTATATAAAATAAGGTTTTTTATTTGTGTGGGGGTGAGTGTGTGTCTTTGTGTGTCTGTTTTGATAAGATATCAGTAATAGTTCTTTCAGTTTTCTTTAAAGTTAGTAGTGGTGCTTGGGATCTTTTTAGAATATTTTGTTGTTGTTCTTGTTGCTGCTGTTTAAGTTCCCTGGATAGTGCATAGATACACAAACATACAAACCAGTCAAAATGTTAAACAATATGGCCTGGCCATTAAAGACATTATCTTATACTAATGAACTTTTGCTGGAATGATGCCAGGCTGCTAAAAATATGCAGAATTTGTGGTGACCAAATCTCCCTTAAATTCATGGCTGAAAGTTGGTCACCCTAGATTGTCCAGTCCTCTTCTGATTGTGGGGTGCACTCAGACAGACAGCTACAACAGGATCCCAACAGGACCCTACTGAGATCTCTGCACCTGTCTGCCTCAGCATGCCCCATGACTGCTAAAGGGCTGGAGATATCATTAATGTGATTACTTTCCAGAGCCTCAGAAATGACTGAACATGTGGAGAGGACTGACAAACACCATAGCTACATCTTTATAGCTGCAATATGTCTCCCGATGCAGAATCTCAGCTACTGTTTTCTGCAGAAAACAACCACACATTTGGGGGAGGGTGCAGAATAATCTTGAATTGTGAATAGCCTTCAAAAACTGCAATTTTCAAAGACTTCCTTGCAGTGAGAAGAACATTGATAAAATTGCTCATTGCTATCTTTGAGAAGGAAATTAGAGAAGACATCCATTCTTAACTCAGAGCTTTCTTTTGGTAACATTTGCCCCTGAGATATGTAGCCTTGCCAGTTATGCTACACCATCCTTGTATTTAATATAACAATGTGACATTCATTCTAATCTGTACTCCACAGCCATGTTCTTAATGGCTAGGTCCTCAATCCCATTAACTTCATTTAAATCAAATGACACTTCCTTAATTTTTCACACTAAGATGTGAAAAAAACCCAGTTCTTGTTCTTGAAGGAAGCAATGAGTAATAACAGCAGTTTTCTTCCCTTTGTGAGAAACTCTGAAAACTGAACTATGCAGGTTTTCTTTGCAATCCAGGACTTATTTTGCACAAGTCCATAATTTTTTAATTTTTTAAAAATTTTGCACAGAAAACAGAATTTTCTGTGCAGGAGACAGCAGAAAATGGTGTTTTCTGCACAGATAATTTGCTAAGCAGGCACAAATTTTGCACAGAAAGAAGAAACTATAATCCAAAGATATCAAAAGAACTGGTAGAAGTAATTTCAGAACTACTGGCAATAATCTTTGAGAATTCCTGGAGAACAGGAGAGGTCCCAACAGACTGGAGGAGGGCAAATGTTGCCCCATCTTCAAAAAGGGGAAAAAAAAGAAGACCCAAATGATTACCACCCAGTCAACCTGTCATTAATACCAGGAAAGCTTCTAGAGCAGACAGTCTCTAAGCACTTAGAAAGGAATGCTGTGATCAGTAAAAGTCAACATGGGTTTCTCAAAAACAAGTCATGTCAGACTAATCTGTTTTTTTTAATAGAGTTACAAGCTTGGTAGATGAAGGAAATGCTGTGGATGTAGCATATCTTGATTTCAATAAGGTCTTCAACAAATTCCCCCATGATATTCTTGCAAACAAGCTAGTAAAATGTGGGCTAGACAATGCTACTGTTAAGTGGAATTGTAATTGGTTGATGGGCTGAATCCAAAGGGTAGTCACCAATGGCTCCTCTTCATCCTGTAGACTGTGGGGTGCCACAGGGTTCTGTCCTGGTCCCAGTGCTATTCAACAGTTTGGATGATGGAATAGAGGGCATACTTATCAAATTTGCAGACAACACCAAATTAGGAGGGGTAGGTAATACTCCAGAGGACAGGATACAAATAAAATGACCTTAATAGATTGGACAGCTGGGTAAAAAACTAACCAAATGATTTTCAACAGGGAGAAATGTAAGTTACTACACTTATGCAGAAAATAAATGAAATGCACAGTTATAGGATGGATGACACCTGGCTTGACAGCAGTACATGTATAAAGGATCTGTGAGTAGACCACAAGCTGAACATGAATCAACAGTGTGATGTGACAGCTTAAAAGGCCTATGGAATACTAGGCTGCATTAATAGGAGTATAGTGTCTAGATCAAGGGAGGTAATAGTGCCACTCTATTCTGCTTTGGTTAGACCTCACCTGGAATACTGTGTCCAGTTCTGGGCACCCCAGTTCAAAAAGGATATTGAGAAGCTGGAATGTGTCCAGAGGGCAACTAAAATGTGAAAGGTCTGGAAACTGTGTCCTATGAGGAACAGCTTAGAGAACTGGGTATGTTTAGCCTGGAGAACAGAAGGTTAAGAGGTGACATGATAGCCATATTTAAATCTTTTAAAGAATGTCATACTGAGGGTGGAGCAAGCTTGTTTTCTGCTGCTGCACAGACTAGCAATGGATTCAAACTACAGGAAAAGAGATTGCACCTAAACAGTAGGAAGAACTTCCTGATGGTAAGTTTAACAGTGGGATACACTGCCTTGGAGTGTGGTGGAGTCTCCTTCTTTGGAGGTTTTTAAACAAGGGCTGGATGGCTATCTGTCAGGAGTGCTTTGATTGTGTGCTCCTGCATGCCGGGGGTTGGACTAGATGGCCCTTGTGGTCTCTTCCAACTCTGTGATTCTATGATTCTAAACATTTTCTGCACAAGAAGCAGCATTTTCTGTGCAGGAAACAGCATTTTCTACAAAGAAATATTATTTTCTGTGAAGAAAAAGTTGTTTCCTCTACAAACTCCCCATATATGACATTTGTGTAGAACAAGTACAAAACTAAGAAAATTCTCATCAGTCCAGAATTCTTCTCATCAGGCTTCCCTACACTTGAGAAGCATGTTTTTCAACAAATTTTTTTTGGAATATTTTAAAATATTTTTTCCATCCCTAAAGGATAGTGAGAGCTCCTCCCTTTTGTGCTGTTATGATGGAAAAATCTGGAGACTAAATTGACAAAATTACACAGTTTTGAATCTGTTTTAATGATGCTTGAATCTAGATTGGGATGGGCAACTCTGGCTTTCTGGATGTTTTTGGCCTGCAACAAGCCAGAACAGCCAAAGGTGAGGAATTATGAAAACATCATTCAAAAATATCTTGGGGTAAACAGTTGTCCATCCTTATCTAGGTCATTTAAAAAGATTTCCCCCAACTATTATATTTACAGTAGCAAATGCTAACCAAATTGAATGTGTATAGGTCAGACCTGCACTAAACATGCATCCAATTGAAACCTGTACTTCTGGTATGGAACCATACCAGAAGGACCAGCATCAAATTAATCATATGCAAGAGGTGTACAATGCTCCTGTTCCCTGAAATCTGCTGTTACCTCTGTCTTTTGTGTGAATGGTACTGTTCGGGCTTCATAAAGATCCATATTCATCCCCAAACTTCAGAAACCAGGAAAATGGACCCATAGTTATATTAACAATTATGGGCTCAATTCAATATTAGTCCCAACTAGTATAGGCACATCAAAATGAGTGGGACTTGTTAGTCACAACAAGTAATGAAATCCTACTGCTTCCAATGTTTCTACACTAATTGGGCCTAATTGGGCCACATAATTTAGTTCTATCTTTTACTGAGGATGCCATTTATTCAATTGCCTAGAAGACTGGAAAATAGAAAAAGTGGTCAAATCTGATCAAGTTCACTCTACTAGGCTAGGCTGGGTTACATCTGTACCACTTTATACTGTAGCTACAGTTTTTTTTTTGAGGCACATGTGACTAAAGACTCCTTCATAGTCCCTGGACAGAGAAACCTAGCCTACCAGCATCAAGTAAAATCTTGTTTTCTGTGTGATGGGAAATAATCACTTGCTTTTGGTCATTGGAGAACCTTGAGTGAGATTAAACTGGCAACCCGAATGATGAAGGTTATGCTAAACAGAGTGAAGGTAAGGTTTTGCTATGAGACAAAGTGGAGGCATTCACCTCAGGCAATAGTTTTTTGATGTCATGAAAAGGCAGAACCATTAAAATATTGTTATATTATCAAGTATGATGACGAGTGCTTGTGAAAGTTCCTGTCTCCTGTGCAAAAATATCAACAAATATGGAAGGGAAGGGTTTCAGCCATAAACCAAAAAAATCCCACCAACACAAACACATAAACAAAATATTAAGAATGTTAAGGAATCTTGTATCAATAAATAAAAAATGAAGCTGAATACAAAAATACAGAACTAAATGGATAATCACAACTGACAACCTAAAAGTAAACAGGCATAGAGCACTACCTAAAGTAACTTTACAAATTATGTCAAAAAAAGTTAATCAAGATACATGGAGCATAATTATCCTATTTACTTCAGTAGAAGTTTTGCAAATTGTAGATGTAAAAAGGAAGGAGTGATCTGGATCATGCCCACAATGAGGAAAGATAAATGGTTAATTCCACTCAGCCCATCCCTGATTTAAATCCTGAACTGCATCACATATATCCCACACCCACCAAACTGGCAACTCAGGGGCTGAACCATATCCCCAAAACATGTTTAGTACCCTGGATAACTCCTTTAACATTCAGACTAATACAGTGGTCCCTCCACATTTACGAACTAAGCATTCACAGATTTGATTATTTGCAGATTGAAAAAATATATTCTCTCTAGGTATGTTTAGATCCTCTGCTGGAAGCTGACCATAGAATCACACCGGAGGACCTAGAAATGCTATAGAGAACACTACACTAAGCATGTCTAGGTCCTCCTGTGCAATTGTACGGTCAATGCCCACTGGAAGCTGACCATAGAATCACACTGGAGGACCTAGAAATGCTATAGAGAACACTACACTAAGCATGCCTAGGTCCTCCTGTGCGATTGTATGGTCAATGCCCACTGGAAGCTGACCGTAGAATCACACTGGAGGACCTAGAAATGCTATAGAGAACACTACACTAAGCATGCCTAGGTCCTCCTGTGCAATTGTATGGTCAATGCCCACTGGAAGCTGACCATAGAATCACACTGGAGGACCTAGAAATGCTATAGAGAACACTACACTAAGCATGCCTAGGTCCTCCTGTGCGATTGTATGGTCAATGCCCACTGGAAGCTGACCATAGAATCACACTGGAGGACCTAGAAATGCTATAGAGAACACTACACTAAGCATGCCTAGGTCCTCCTGTGCAATTGTACGGTCAATGCCCACTGGAAGCTGACCATAGAATCACACTGGAGGACCTAGAAATGCTATAGAGAACACTACACTAAGCATGCCTAGGTCCTCCTGTGCGATTGTATGGTCAATGCCCACTGGAAGCTGACCGTAGAATCACACTGGAGGACCTAGAAATGCTATAGAGAACACTACACTAAGCATGTCTAGGTCCTCCTGTGCAATTGTACGGTCAATGCCCACTGGAAGCTGACCATAGAATCACACTGGAGGACCTAGAAATGCTATAGAGAACACTACACTAAGCATGTCTAGGTCCTCCTGTGCAATTGTACGGTCAATGCCCACTGGAAGCTGACCATAGAATCACACTGGAGGACCTAGAAATGCTATAGAGAACACTACACTAAGCATGCCTAGGTCCTCCTGTGCGATTGTATGGTCAATGCCCACTGGAAGCTGACCATAGAATCACACTGGAGGACCTAGAAATGCTATAGAGAACACTACACTAAGCATGCCTAGGTCCTCCTGTGCGATTGTATGGTCAATGCCCACTGGAAGCTGACCATAGAATCACACTGGAGGACCTAGAAATGCTATAGAGAACACTACACTAAGCATGTCTAGGTCCTCCTGTGCAATTGTACGGTCAATGCCCACTGGAAGCTGACCATAGAATCACACTGGAGGACCTAGAAATGCTATAGAGAACACTACACTAAGCATGCCTAGGTCCTCCTGTGCGATTGTATGGTCAATGCCCACTGGAAGCTGACCATAGAATCACACTGGAGGACCTAGAAATGCTATAGAGAACACTACACTAAGCATGCCTAGGTCCTCCTGTGCGATTGTATGGTCAATGCCCACTGGAAGCTGACCATAGAATCACACTGGAGGACCTAGAAATGCTATAGAGAACACTACACTAAGCATGCCTAGGTCCTCCTGTGAGATTGTACAGTCAATGCCCACTGGAAGTTGGCCATAGAATTGCACTGGAGGACCTGGTCATGCCTAGAGAAATGTTCTTTCAGGTAAAAAAAATAAAATAGTGGGCCTATATTTGTGGTTTTTCCACTTTCACTGGGGTACTTTGTCCCTAACCCTTGTGAAAGTGGAGGGCCTACTGTAAACTGGAGCAGATTCACCAACCACACCAACACTGGAGCTACCAGCCCACCACCCCCACCTTCAATTAAAAAAAACTGCATTCAGGGTAGCAATGGTGGGCTGGTAGCTCCAGTGTTGATGCAGTTGGTGACTCTGCTTCAGATAAGTCTGAATATTAAAGAAGCTATCCAACCCACAAACCCATTTTGGGTATAGGGTTCAGGACCTTGGATAGCTCCTGTATACACTAGCCTAAAACCTGGTACAGCTTCACTTCTCAACTGACCTTAGAGCCATCACTCTTCCCTGTTTCAAGGGCCTGAGACCTGATTTGAGACTTAACCCCCATTGGTAGTCCCAAGTAGAGTATAGACCCATTGAATCATTTGCTGAAAGGAAAGTCATATGTAAGCTTCACTGATTCAATGGGTCTACTCTACTAGGGCCTAGCAATTGAATTTAGACCTGAATCATTAATAAACTCTGTGCTTTATGGTGGAATTATGAAGATGCAAACTCTGTGCTTTGTGGCAGAATTATGAAGCCAAACAGTATAATAGACCAGAAGGTAGGAATTGAAAAAGATCTTCTTTCAAAGGTTTCCTCTGTTTTCTGGTTTGAATATTAATTGCATAGCTATTTTGGGAAAAGCTGAATAAAAGATCATTGTCTTCAATTATAAATCCATGTACTTTTGTAATAATGTATGGTTTGAATAGAGAACATTTTTTGTTTTATGAAAAGGCAACCAAAATAGCAGAAAAAAATTATAATTAATACATGATTAAGTGTGACCTACCTGTGGGCATTGCAGGAAACTGCCAAAACCCCCACCCCCACACAAAACACCTCTCCTGCTTTAACTGATCAGGTGCTGCTAGAATTCCCAAAGAGATGTTTACTTGTATGGAATGTCTGTGTGCTATTCAAAGTAAGCAGTACTGAGTTCAAAGAATACAGTTCTATGCAGGGCAGAACACCATTCATCTTACTTTATAAGATTCATACTAAAGCCTGGGCTCTCTAGGTTGTGTAGTCAAAACCAATTCATTCCTTCATTTATTGTGCCTTGAGGGGCATGCAGAGATGCTGTTTCAGTACCACACATCTCTTAGAGCTGCTTCCATTATACTCCCTTCTCATCAAAATGGACCTAATTCAATTGATTTTTGGGTAAGTATCTGAGATCACAAATGACTTACTGTGGTGTAGACCTAGCAGAAGAAAGATGATCTCTTCTAAGTGACTGGTTTTTAGGATTAATCTCCAAGGGATAATATGAAGTGCAATGATGAGGCAAAATGATAAGCAAAGGGCAACTTCTCTGCATGGGAGTATTTGCTCAAAAACCTGTATACCACAGACTTGGAATTCTATTTGCAAAGAACAAACTAAGACTCCATGGAGCCTTCTCAAAGATATATTTTTAAAATTGTTAGTTCTTTATAATATGTTGATGTAGTGAGCAAAGAAAAATGGAAGTTTTCCTCATAGTTTTCTAAAATTTTTGCATGATTTTCTACTGTAATTTATTTAACACAGATTAAGCAGGATAAAGAGAAAGCCTACCATTTGTGAAAACTTTGGCTCTAGGTTGCATATGAAAATTTTCAAGCATGAGGTGACAGGGGCAACAAATGATAGGAAAAGCAAAAAGCTGTCAATTTTGAGGACATCAGAGGCACTTGTTATTGGTGGACAGGAAAAGAGGCATATGGTTTTCTTGTCATGACTTGTTTTTCAATCCTTTACTGTTGGGTCTTGGCTTCAATGGTTGGAACCCCTTCCTTGATCACTGGACTCCTCCTCTTTACTACTAGAATCCACCCTTTGACCCTGTTGGGCTCCAGTTTTTGACTCCACCAGGTTTTCTCTCTTTGTTACACTCATGTCCATTTTTTTTAAAAGTTCTCAAGAGAAAACAATCCTTCATGGTGGGGGGGAGGCATGAAGAATTTGCATTAGGTTGCCACTGCTCACTGGTCTAAACTTCACTCCAGAGTATCCATCCCAGATGAATATTAATGAAAAAAGAAACATAGGTTGGACCCAGGGTGTCTTCATCAGTGCCCTGTAGATTGTTGAGCCTGGAAAATCTATTTTTTTGTACCATGACTACCAGATGGCCCCCATTCAAGTTGGCCAGTGGCCATCTTTGCTAAGGATTCTGGACATTCTGGTGTAAAAAAGTAATTTTCCAAGCTCTGGGATTGTTAGGGAAAGGGCAGTACTCAACCAGCAGAGAAAAGAAGTTTGCAACCATTTCTGTTACACATTTATTAGCCTTTGCTAATAAATAAATCAAGGACCAATCAGAAGATCTTTGAGGAAATTTCTATAAGAGATGTGTAATATGTCTTATTTGTTCATCTCTGTGCAAATTACAAAAGAAAAATACTTAGATTCATAGATTTGGAAGGGGCCCCATAAGCCATTGAGTTTGTCATAGGGATTCTAGTAATCCATTCCCACATGGACAAATACAACATTTGTAAGGATTTCCCTGGAAACCACCATCCAGCACAGCAGAGGTGATAATGTTAAATTGAGCTTTGGCAAAGTTTATGCTATGCTTAGGGGCAGAAAAATTTTCAAGATAGTTTGCACCCCTATTAATATTAAATGGCAGGGCTAGGTAAATTCGGAGCAGGTAGTATGAACAGCAGATAAAGAATATTGAATATTGATATCTTTGATCTGACTAACAAGGATAAAATTTGTCTTAGAAAAGTCTTAGGTGGAGACAAAGTGATCAGAAAGACCTATTCTCTGTAATTTGTGTCTGATGACCTTAGAGCACTGGTTGATGTAATTATTCTTAAATGAGATCCACATAACCTGATTCAGATCTTGTATTTAAAAAGTTTTAGCCAGTAAGATGCCTAACACCAAGCAATACATTCCACTGGTGAGGGGCCAGCCTCAAGCAATAATACTGCACAGAGCACACAGTTTGGTACAGAGAACATTTGCTGCAAAAACAATGAAAATATTTATTCCATGGCCAGAGAGAATTATAGAATCCAAACTGGAATACTAAACAATAATTTAATTGTAAGAATCACAACCCGAAAATATCACCCAAGGAGACCTTCTGCTGTGCTTTCTGCAACCGGACTTGTTTATCTCGGATTGGCCTTTTTAGTCATCAGCGCACTTGCAGAAAGCGTGGGATGAGTCCTTCCTGAATCTTTGTTTGCGAAGAAAAGCCAGAGAGAGAGAGATGTGTTGTGAACCACCTTGGGTCCCATTCTGGGAGAAAGGCGGTATATCAATCAATCAATCAAACAAACAAACAAATAAATAATTGTGGCAACATCTTGGGCTGGACTATACTAAGAGCAGCAGGAATGAACTGCTGCCCTTTAGTGTTAAAGAAACTGAGTATCAACTTTATCAGACAAGACAAAAAATGTACCATAATGATGCGCTAAAACATTATGGGCCAAAATTATCAGACAACATAGTCATCCTGTGGCCCTTGTGTGTAACAGCCACGAATAATGCATTTTTTTAAATTGCTGGTTTAACCCATCAACTGATCTTCAATATCGCTTTTTTCAGGGTATTGAAGGCATGTGAAAACACGTCTAGCTGTAATTGCCAGAATACAGCGTGAATATACAGTCCACTTTCCCCCCTCCTCATTGTCAGGGAGAGAACATCTGGGTGGCAACGAGAAGATGATTGACAGGACACTCTTTTTAGGAACATTCCCTTCTTGCTGGCAAGTTTTTAGGTTTGTTTCAGTGCTTGGGTGTTGACTTACTTTGTTATTTAAGGTGTTTTTGGAGTTTTAACTTTGCTCACATCTTCTCATGAGAACCACTGAGATCACGCACCCTGGCCAACACAGAAGTAAACTCCTGTTCTTAAAGTTCTAGTGCTCGTTGTGTAATAATTCTGTGGTGATTTCTTCGCATGATTAGAGACTTGCAAATGTAAGTGTTATAATACCACTATGCTGCTACGTTCCTCACTCCTAGGGTTACAACTTTTTATATTCTAGTCTGATAAAGTCCTATGTCTTTAGCACACCCAATTAGATGCTGATTGAACAGAAAAAGTCCATTGAGTCACCCAAGTGCCAGAAGACTGGAAGATGACACTTCCATACCTAAACTGTGTAACATGCTCTATGTTTCATCTATCTATGACCTATTTACAAAAGGAGAGACTCTTTGCAAAAATCATAATCTAGGTTTTGCTAAAATTAATGGTTAATATATTTTATTTGTGATAACCTATATAGATGCTCTCAACATTTGCTTGAGGTCAGCTTTAGTAAGAGAAAGAAGAGCAATAGTATATGCATAGAAGAGTAGGGGGATGCAAACTATGCCAGTTTGGGAGCATGAAAATCATGAGAAGGGAAAAATCTTAGACAAGTGATTAAGGTCTAAGTTGAATAACATAGGTGCAAGAAATATAGCCTTGAAACACTTGGTTAGATCACTCTCCATGCCACATCTTACTTGTACTGTAGTATAGTGGATAACCCAGGGTCATCAAACTAAAGGGTCGGTAATTTTAGACAGACAAAAAGATGTACAGTACATATTCACAAAGAGAAGCTAAATTTTACAAAGTGAAGTTAAACTAAAACTGTTTGCTTTAGTGATAGAAACTCTGGTTGAAATTATCCATATGCATTTGAAGGCACAAGGCTTTGATATGTGATTGTCTCATTTTAAAATAAATCTTAATGCAGATGATAGAATTTTGACTCTAAAGGATCCCCCAAAAAATCATTTGCCAAAGTCTTGAATTCATTGTCACAATTGAATCATATTTCAGCTTGTAAGTTCAATATTAAATATATAAAACCACTATAAAATCAGAATAGATGGCTTTCAGCCTTCCTAATTACCCTGAAGTCACCTGATCCTGTCTGATCTTGGAAGCTAAGCAGGGTCAGTTCTGGTTAGCACTTGAATGGGAGGCCACCAATGAATACCAGGTGCTGTAGGTTAAATTTCAGAGGAAGGAACTAGCAAAACCATCTCTGAGTATTTCTTGCCTAAGAAAACCCTATGAAATTCATGGGGTCTCCATAAATTGACAGGCAACTTGAAGTCATATATATAGGAGATTATCAGATGGGCCCCTTGCTAGCGCCCCTGTCCCAACACCCCTCACCTGACCCACTCCTGCCCCACTCCCGTCCCTGTAACACTTAAATAAAAAAAAAATTCAGACACTCACCTTATTCCGATACAGAAACTGCTCCTCCTCCCCTCGGCTGTCTGGGAGTGAATGCAGCTGTCATAAAGCTGCATTCATGTCCCGTAAAGCTTCCTGTTCTCATGAGAGAATGGTCACATGGGAAATTTCAAATAAAAGTCAAAATAAAAGTTAAAAAACAAATAAACCCAAGCCCCAAAACACACTTTTAAATTTACAACCCAGGGATGGGGGGGGGGAAGGGTGGCACTTACCTCCTCCTCCTCCCGATCGCACCCGGAAGTGTCCAGCAGGGACCTCCCACTGCTGCTGGCATCACACCAGTATAATGGGATGCAGGTTCAGACACCCATGATTCTGTTACAGAGACAGAACAGGCAATTTATTAACAGCTTAATAACGGGAGCAGAATGGGATGATGACATGATAGGGACAACGTCATCTGAAAAAAAACAACCCTTCTAACGATCTCCTGTCATCCCTATGCTGGCATAATTGGTACGTGTGAATATCTCCATACTCACACACTGATGAGAAAAATAAGGATGGAAAGATATATGCAGTTCCTTCCAAGGGAATATTGGTTAGGTATTTGGTGATTTGCTGATGGTCTAGAAGGGTTCTTTCTGCCCAATTGTCTAACTCCAACTGGATGGTACTAGGACTTACATCTTCCCAACCACTGATTAACCATGTGCTACTCCCAGTGCTTTCTCTATGACGTTGCATGTGGGAATGATCATTGCACTAGGAGGTACTGGATACATCCTTTCATAATGCCTCTAAAAAAGTCCATATGCTGGTGTAACCAGAGATTATAATGCCACATGTCACCTTCAAGATTCTGTAGTAGAGAATTCTGACCACTGTTGTTTTGCAATGTAAAAGGGATGGAGGAATCAGACAATACAGAATTCATTGTACATTTAGTAACAGTTCCACAAGTATGCTTTTCAAACATCTGAAACAAATCTTTGGCCAAGATTCTATTGTGTAACTATTCTGGTGTAGGTTGCAGTGACAATGCAGCAACAGCTGGAGTGAAAAGGCTGCCAGAGCAACATCACAGAGGGAGGAAGGCAGAGTCAGCATGGTCTTTTAGCAGTCTACTTCACCAATTCAAACATTCAGAGGGGCTGTGTGGAGGAGGGTATCCTCAGAACTACAAATACTCTGGCAAGGTTGGCTTCCAAAACTGCATGCCCTAATCAACAAGATGTAAGGATTGTCACCAAGTTGGATAGGTCAAAAAGACTATTGGACAAATTAATTGATGGTAAGACTATCAGAGGCTGACACTCTCTTATCCTGCTCAGTGGAGGATGGTGGCTTCCATGCCAGTGAGGCAGTGGGTCCACTCCAGGTTAGAGTCCAAATTTTAAATCTCTACTCTTATGTTCAGATGCGGACAGGCCATGGCTTTTGGCACCTCTGGCAGACTCTGCCTAAATATTCTATGTTTCAGAGGGCATAGGAAAATCTTCCAATGAGAGAGAGGGGGGGGGGATGCTGAGACTGTGCATGACCAGTTCCAAATCCATGCATCAGCTATATGTGGCCCTCAACAGGTATCCTTTGAGGGACTGTGACCCTCAAGAAAAAAATGGTTACCACTCTTGTTCTACACAGATAATTTTCTCTGGACATTAACACACAGAAGCAGCTCTGTAGCGCCTAACATCCTGCTTTGCAACAGCTGCAGAGCTGTTTGGGCTGGAAGTCAACCTGAAGAAAATGGAAGTTCTTTACCAACCTGCACCACAGGACAAACACCACCATCCTCACATTGCCATCTGCAAATCTGTGCTCAAGTCCATTCAGCAGTTCACCTACTTGGGAAGCATCATCTCCTCAGATGCCAAGATTGACAAAGAGATTGATCACAGATTAGCAAAGGCATATAGCACATTTGGAAGACTTCACAAAAGAGTCTGGAGTAATAAACACCTGAGGCGAAGCACAAAAATCAGTGTGTATAGAGCCACTGTACTGTCTATTCTCCTTTTTGGATCTGAAACATGGGTCACCTATCGCCATCACCTACGACTCCTCGAACGCCTTCATCAGCGCTGTATAAGCACAATCCTAAATATACACTGGACTGACTATGTGACGAATGTTGCTGTCCTTGAGCAAGCAGGGATCACCAGCATTGAGGCCATGATACTGAGAACACAGCTGCGCTGGGCAGGACATGTTTCTAGGATGGAGGACCATAGCCTCCCAAAAATAGTACTCTATGGTGAACTCGCCACGGGTCAGCGTAAGAGGGGTGCCCCAAAAAAGCGATACAAGAACTCCCTGAAACAACATCTCAAGCTTGGCCAAATTGATCACCAACAATGGTCCACCCTGGCCTCACATCGGGAGGCATGGAGACGTACTATCCACAATGCTGCAGCCTTATTTGAGAACTCACAACGAGTAAGTCTTGAAGAGAAACGACAATGCAGAAATAATGACAACCTGGAAACATCACCCACGAAGACCTTCTGCTGTGCTTTCTGCAACCAGAGATGTTTATCTTAGATTGGCCTTTTTAGTCATCAGCATGCTTGTAGAAAGCACAGGATGAGTCCTTCCTGAATCTTCGTTTGTGAAGAAAAGCCAGAGAGAGAAAGAGCTTAGGACATTATCATACCAGCCTGTTGTCCCATAGCAATCACGCTAATTTACTTCAAAAGCATATTGGTTTTGTATCAATCTTCATCACACTTTTCTTCATTAGCATTGCTTTGGTGATCCATAGTTGCTCGGTCTGCTTTTCTGCACCACTGCCACAACTCTTCCTTCTGGCCTATGTATGCCCTCCCTTGTTCATGCATGTCTCCTCAGTGAGGGAGGGCTGTCATTCCTTCATTGGGGTGTGTGTGTGTGTGTGTGTAAAGAAACTGCCCCTCTGTGCCCACCAGAGAAACAATGGGAGTCGTTCCTCATGGGGAGATATCTCTTTCTTTCTTTGGTGGTGGTAGTGGTAGGAAGCTGGCTGTGTGCCCACCAAAGAAGGAATGAGAATCATTCCTTATCTATGAGCAGTCTCCCCAGTGAGGAAGGACTATCATTCCTTCTTGGGCTGGGGGGTTGGGAGCTGGCTGCACCTCTCTGAGCCCACCAAAAAAAGAGTGAGAGTTGTTACTTTTGGAGAGACATCTGCCATTCTTTCTTTGGTGGTGGTGGAAGCAGACTGCACCCCTCCATGCCCACCAAAGAAAGAAAGACAGTTGTTCTTTATAGGGAGACATCTGCCATTCCTTCTTTGGTGAGGGGACGAAGCTGGCTGTGCCCCTCTGAGTCCAATAAAGAAAGAATGAGAGTTGTTCCTCATGGGGACATGTCTGTCATTTTTTCTATGGTGGGAGGATGGGGGGGGGAGCCAGCTGCACCCCTCTGAGCCCATGAAAGAAGGAATGAGTCATTCCTCACCCAGGAGCAGTCTCCCCAGTGGGGGAGGACTATCATTCCTTCTTTGTGGGAGCATGAAGGGAAAGCCAGTTGCAACTCTCTGTGTCTGCCAAGAAAGAATGAAAGTCATTCCTCATGGGGAGGCTTCTGCCATTCTTTCTTTGGGGGTGGGAGGGAAGCTGCACCCCCTCTGTGACTGCCAAAGAAGAAATGAAAGTCATTCCTCACCTTGGAGCAGTCTTCCTAGTGAGGGAGGACTATCATTCCTACTTTGGTGGTGGTGATGGTGGGGAGGAAGCCAGCTGCATGCCTTTCTTTTCTTTTCTTTGTTTTTGCAGCAATCACAGCAGAAAAACAAAAATACCCCCCCCCCAAAAACCCAGCCATGGAGTGGCATAGTAAGGGGAAGGGAGAGAGAGGGCGAAAGGAGGAGAATCACCCCCCCCCATGCCACATGACTTCTGTCATCTCACTACTGCTGAGGAAGGGATATTTTGCATGCATGGGAATACTGGCCATAGCAGCAGTACGGAGAGCTGTTGATGGGTTTTCTCCATCAATGAAGAGGTGTACTATAGAAATGTCTGGAATGCAAACCAATAACAAGATAGACATGGTGTCATTTGATAAGTACTGGCCAAATTTGCTAATACCTTGCTGTAATTTTGGAATAGTAGCCTTATGTGATAATCTCATTAGTCATTTAGTGGCTCTAGAAGTGACATTGGCCCTAGAAGATCATGTGATTGTTTCTCAGAAGGACCTGTATTTCTGGAAAACTCACTGCTTCAGCATACCATGTAACCTTTCTAGATCATTCTCCATTAACTGGTTCACCCTTTTGTGTGTTGGGCTACAACTCCCATCGCTCCTTACCAGCATTGCCATTAGGCATTCTAATGTCTGGGGCTGATGGAAATTGTAATGCAGCACTTCAGAAGGGTGCCAAGTTGGGGAAGGTTGTTTTCAGTAATTAAATGATGCCTATAGAAAGGTCAAAGGCACAGCTTTCTTTGCTTAATTTTTTTTTAAAAGGTGAATGTTTGAATTGTGCCCTTCACATTATTATAAGATACTAAAGAGGGACCAAGAAAATACTTTTAAAGTACACTGCATTTTGCAATTTAATGCTGAATGTATCTAAGAGATGACCTTCATATTATTCTGGGAATCCTGTCTCCACTTCTGAAATATCTCTCCCCACAACTCCCCCTCCATACTTCCAATTACTGAAATATGAAATTGTATCCATGCCTTCATCCATGCCTTCATTTTCTGATCTCTCTCTCTCTGTCTCTCTCAGTTTGTATGTGGGTTCATGTGTGTAAGAGTTAGCTGTTGTGGAAAACAGTTGCCATTTTTTTTTAAAAAAAAAAGCAAATTTCAGGAGGTGGCATCCATCTGACATTTTGCTTATTTCCATCTTAATTCTTTCCGCATGAAATCAGTGCCATTCACACTCCTGAAATAAATTAGACCCGATAAGCTTCTTCTAGCTTGCCATTAAAGAGATCAAAAGAACTTCAGGCTAGAGATGGCCTTTTTGCTGATGAAATGACCCTCACAAGTTTTAATTACAATGTGATCTGGATATGGAGTCTTAGATCACAATCAGTTCCTTCTCAATACTATTTTTCTCCACACTTCTCATAAGGTTATGTAAGGAGACTCCCTTCCTTCCCTCTTTCAGGTTATGACAGTTGAAAACTAGCAGTTAATGACATTTCATTGCTGTCAGCAAGAGGTTTTGATAGATTTCCTATGCCTGAAAAACTAAAACTTCTGAAGGGTTGACTCACTCTGGGTATTGCTAGAATATTTAACACCAAGAACTGCCATTTTCTCTATTTTTCTTATGTTTTATTATAGTTCTAGTACTGTAGTTATGGCACCGGACTTAAGGACTAAAGGAACCTCATTTCTGCAGAGATCCTATTAGCTCATGTGCATATTTATTGATATTAATATTGATTTAATTTATACCCTGCCTTTCTCCTGGTGTGGGACCCATACAGAATAATGGGTCTCATTATGAGTTACTGATTTTGAAAGAGGCAGGATTTCTGATCATCTGTTGGGCTTTCAGGATGAGTGGATGGGTACTGCCACCAAATAAATTTTAATCAGGGAGAGTATTAGATTTTAGGGAAATGTCTTATTAGTAGGGCTGCACAACAGGGCTGCCTTACCCATTAGGCACTTTAGGTACAGTGCCTACAGCCTATGAAAGTTTTAGGGTCTGAGAAAACAGGATTAACATTTGTTTTACAAGAATTGGGGAGAAAAACAACATTTCAAAATAAAGATATTTTTATATTTTCATCTACAAAAAAAGTGCCTAGGGTCTATGAAAACCTCAGGGCATACCTGCTGTACTAACTGAATTTGGAGCCCACTTCAGCAGTTTAGATAGGGCCCTGATTTAATTTGGACTGATTTGGATTCAATCCAATCTGTTTCAGATCCTGAACCTGAATCAAGATATATGATTGACCTGTACTGGGAAACTGAAACCACTTATTTTCTTTTTACACAAAGTGCATGAAATCTGAGGCACAGTAGACCATTCAGAGGACACAGTTCCTGTGCTGATGGGGAAGAAGCAGCTAGTCTTGGCTGGAGAGGAGGAGAAACAGATGGAGTGCATCCTCCTTTTCCTTCTCTGTTGAGCCCAGACCAGTCACCATCTTCTTCATCTGAATAGCCTCCCCTCCCCTCCCCTCCCCCCTTCCCACCATTAAGCAGCAGTAGCTACAGCCTTGACAGCTGCTGAGAGAGGTTTTCGACAGGATGCAAAGGGCTAGAACAAATAGTCCCTTGCACTCTGTTCAAAAAGAGACCTACAAACACATAAGTCACATTTATGCACATTTATGTCACTAACAGGATGTCACCTATGGTCGTTATGGTTTTCCACTGAGCATAGCTGCTAGACTGTCTGCTAGGTCAGTGCTTCTCAAGATATTTGAAGTGGAGGGCTGTCAGTGTGCCAGGGACCAGTGTCATATTTGTCCCATTTTACTATCATATGCTTCTTTCTTTCCTGAGAACTCACCAGAGGCTGGCACAATGATGCATGGACTAGTACTTGTCTGTGGAGCATCATTTTGAGAAGTATTGTGCTAGATGACTCTCTTAGCAGTTGTGTTCAGCATGGAGATATGCGTCTTTATTTCATTCTCTCACACAAGAATTAAACATTTCAAATGTTTTATTCTATTGGGTGAGATTGAGAGAGGTTTGTGCATTTTCCAATGATTTTTCACATTTCAGAGGCGGAACTATTCAAAGTTTTTTTGAACACAAACAATATGATGTTTTGAGGTAAAGTAGATTTCTGTGGAAACCCCAATATGTTTTGCATGAGAAACATTTTTTGTTGTTGTTGCAAAAAATAGATGGAAAAAGCCCTGGTCCTATCGCCATCACCCAGGAGTTAAAAAATCTTGTAGCGATAGCCTTGTTTTTAAATGTTCTTTATAGCTGTAGTTCAGAGGACCAAGTAAAGAGGCTCTGGCTTTTAGTGAGGCCAGGATTCATATGTCCTTCCTAGAATCTTTTTTAAAAATAAGCTTCCTAGTGTGTCTGTGATTTTCAAAGCTATAGCAGTGGAAGGGAAGGGAGAATGGCTCTTTCTTTCTGTGTCTGTCTACGGTTGCTGACACACTGCAGTTTGATACCAGTTTAACTATCATGGTTCCATCCTATGGAATCCTGAAACTTGTCATTTGTTGTGGAACCAGAGCTCTCTGACAGAGAAGGCTAAATATCTCATAAAACTACAAATCTCAGAATTCCATAGTATTTACTCATAGTAGCTAAAGCTGTATCAAACTGCATCATTTCTGCAGTGTGTCAGAAGCCAAAGTGTGTGTGAGAGAGAGTGAAAGAGAGAGGAGGGGAAATTATGTGTCTCTGTGTAAGGGGGGTGTAGGTGTTTATGTATGTGATGGGAGAAGAAAAGGTGTTTGTTTATCTCCCTGTGTGTGTGTGTGTGTGTGTATGTGAAAGATCTTCAAGTGATGCATTGTCCAAAGAGGCAGCAAAGGGGGTGGTGGTGGACAGAGTTTATGAACACTCTTGCTCTGCCCCCCTCCATGTCTGGGCACTCTGTAGCTGATGCAGTCATTGCTGGCCTCTCCTCCACCAGAAGCCAGCAAAGGCAGTCCTCCCCCACAGTGCTTCATGCCACACAGGTCCAGATCCACACTATGGGAATAGTCTCTGTTTGGTACTCCTTTCTATGGCCCATGGCTTGGTATATCTGAGTTGGTCCTCACACCCTGCTCTCTAGACAACCCTCTCCTCCAAAGTCTAGCTCATGTTTATTACATATTCTAGTATCACACCCAGAACTGGTTCCCCATCACTCAAGGACAGAACAGAACTGTCAAAGATTGGTAAATGAAGTGTGACAAATTTGTTCGTGTTTAATGCCCGCTGTGGTTCCTGATGACAGCTACATCAGTGTCACTAATATCCCTAGAGCTATGTTGAGACGCTAATTTGGTGACATGTTTCCATCCTTCACTTTCATCCCAGCTCCCTCTCTTCAAGGATGACTGGATGTAGATACCATCTCCTTACCTGGAGGGTGAAAATCAGCCTTCTAAAACTCTTAAGTCAAGCAGATGGTCTGCACATCCTCTGACCCCAGCAGAACAGTCCTTTCCTGCTCTTTCTTCATCTCTTGAGTACTGCTGACAATAAGCCAGAAGGAGCAGCACTTAACACAATACATCTCCACTCCTTGGGAGCTTGGGGCCCTTAATGAACTTGAATGAATTATGTATTACTCAAGTACTGTAATTAGACAGTGTGTGACAAATGAAGAGCTCTTATTGGAGGACTGTATGATTTTATTGGTGCAATTCAAACAGTAAGACTGAAGAAAAGATACCGTACATTTATTATTGATCAGCCGAAGTATATGTTAATACCCCCATCTCTATGCATTAATTGCCCTGCTTTTTCCATCTGTGAAAGATTTTAGGAATGACAGTTTGGATGGGATGAGCAGGTCTGAGATTTGCATATATGTATCACATGCAATTCTGTGACATAGGATAGTTTGGGGAGGTTTATTTTAGAACTACTACAGTGAAAATGTCAAGCTACATCATTGTATATCAAAGGCAGGATTGTCCATGCTATAAAATTTCTGATTTCTATTTATGATTGTGAAAGCTGAACAGTGAAGAAAGCTGATAGGAAGAGAATCAACTCATTTGAAATGTGGTGCTGAAGGAGAGTTCGGCAGATACCATGGACTGCCAAACACGGGTCTTAGAGCAAATTAAGCCTGAACACTCAACTAGAAGCCAAGATGACTAAATTGAGACTATCATAATTTGGACATTATCATGAAAAGATAGGAGCCATTAGAAAAGACAATAGTACTTGGCAAGATGGAAGACAGGAGGAAAAGAGGAAGACTGAATTACAGGTGGATAGTCTCAATCAAGGAAGCCATGGCCCTGAGTCTGCAAGACCTGAGTAAGTCTGCCGATGACAGAGTGACTTGAAGGTCTTTCATTCATGGGGTGGAGTGTCAAAGTCAACTTGACAGCAATTAACAAAACAATAAAAATGGAAAAATTACTACAGAAAGGAAGTAGATATTTTCCCAAAATTATTATTGCTGCTATTCATGCAAGGCCTGTGTAATCCTGTCCTTGGGCTCATCTACATTGGCACCTTAATCTGGGGCCAGTCTGGAGCATTATGCTCAGGACTGGCCCTAGATCATCCATGATGACGGCTACATGCACTGGACCCAATCCAGTGCAATGGCGCAGTGTTTTCCTTGTGGGCCAGTCAGGCTGACACTGCATTGGCCCCATTGGCACATCCCCTGTTCTTGGAGCTGCTATTGTTGTAGCCTCAATGGCCAAGCAGCAAGCTGTGAGATCCTGGGTGGCATTGTTGCTTCTGCTAAGGCAGAATGGGGCGCCCATGTGATCAATGAGGAGGGGGGTAGAGTGACCCCTCCTTGTTGTCAACATGTCTGGGCACCTGTTTCTGCCCTTAGCAGAAGCGCTGGTGTGCTGGGCGGGGGAGAGAGGTTGCTGACTGTGATGTCTCCAGGAAGAGTCCACCCATGCAATCAAGAAAGGGGGTGATTACCACCCACCCAAATCTGCCCCGATCCAGCAAGAGCTAGCAAAACACTACATTTTCCAGAGAACTCCAGAATAAAAGGTGACTTGTTTTACTCTGTTTTAAGGGTGGTTTAATGCAGATTCAGTGCTGAACTGGCTGGACATCATGTGGACAGATCACACCAGAACTAAGGAACTGGACCTGCATCATCTTGACAGATCGCCATTGGGACGGGGTGTGGATGTTTTATTTGGCCGGTGTACACAAGCCCATTGTTTCTCATGGAGACAGTCTTCAAAGGGTTAACCATGTTAGCATTTTAGTAAAAACAACAGAGTCCCACAGCATAATAAAGACAAATTTGTATGAACTTTCATGGCTTGTAGCCCAGTTCATCAGATGCACAGAGTATTAGCCTGAATTCCAGGTGTACTGATATAGTACACATGGTTGTAAGTGAAATTATGAGCATTGACATTAGAGAGAAGTTTTCTTCATTTACTTCATTTACTTTACTACTGTCTGTATTCCCACCCTCAACTATGGGATGTGCATCCCCACACATACAAGCCTGAAATTCTGGATAACACTTCATCCATTGGAAGAAGTAGGCTATAGTTCACAACAGCTCATGCTGTACTGCATTTAATGCAATACTTTGATTAGTCTTTAAACTGCCATAGGACTCTTTGATGTTTATGCTTCTCATTAATCATGTTTGGAAGATGTGTTTTGCAGAGACAAGCTTTTAAAGGTATCTTAGCATTCTTCGATCTGTGCATTTCAATGAATCACAGAGTTATTTCCAATTGAGGGCAGAAAAGTAAGTACGTTATCTCCTGGTAGTTGGCTTGCCTTTTAAAGAGCATGGTTGCATATACAATGAAATTAACAGGGATACTATTAGAGAAGACCAGAATTTTCTCCCTTCTAAAACTGGGGAACAAGAAGGCAAAGTATAGCTGTGAATATACCCAAGCCAGTAGCAATATTACATTCATTTTAAAAGGAGACAGGAGCAGTTTGGCCTCGTCCTCCCAGGTCAAAACATAAGAAATAGTATCTTCTAGTTCTAACATCTAAGATATAAACACTTATTATCAGAATGTGAAAACGACTAGAGCTCCTACTTTATCTATGGGACTTACATTTGTAGTCCCCAAGATAATACAGTTTGCTTGCTTTTGATTAGGGCAAAAAAGGTACATCACTCTCTTAATGGCCTTCAGAAAAACAGAAATATGGGGAACCTGAGTGAATGTTACAAAGGAAGATCTACTCTGGAGAGAACTGGATTGATATCAAAGTGTTGTTTCTCCACCCTCACCATCAACTCATGTACCGTATTCTTTTTAAAAAACACTACTACTACTACTACACTTGTGTATATCTTCAGAAAGAAGCATACCTAAGTATCAGGTTTATTTTTAAAGTCCTTGTTGAATGTGTGAGTGTACACAGCATGTTGACTGGAAGGCTTCCCCAGGGTCATAATCACAATCACAATCACAATCACAATCACAATCACAATCACAATCATAATCATAATCATTATCATTGTCATTATCATTATCATTATTTATTTATTTCTTACCTGCCTCTCCCAAGGCTTGAGGCAGGGTACAACATGAATTAAAATACAATGTATAACTAAACCTTTATTTATTTATTTATTTAGAGTATTTATACCCCATTCTTCAGCCACAAAGGCTCTCTCAGAGCAGCTTACAAATAGTTAATTTAACAGTTCCCTGCCCTCAGGCTTACAGTCTAAATAAGACCTGACACATTAGGAAAAGGGAATGGCAGTGAGGGTAGGGATTAAATCCATCAGATACTGCTGGTTCTTCTCTCCTTCCAAGACCAGAGCAGTGACAGTTGGGTTGGAGGGAGGGCCTTTCCGCTGCTTCTGGGCCCAGGCTGGATGGAGTTCTGCCTGCCTCTTCTTTTCTCCCTCATACGGCAGGGTGGTGGCAGTGTTTAAAACCATTTAAGCACATAGGTTAAAAACACATAGGATTAAAACAACCATTATACATTAAAATAATCCATAAACTTAAAATATCAATTTAAAATTCATAGTTTAAAATTGACTGGGTAGGCCTACAGGAAGAGATAGCTCTTTAATACTGTTTTAAAATAAGCATGTTCAGCTGTTGAATCTCTTCTGGCAAGTCATTCCAGAGTCTAGGTTCAGTCAGTGAAATGGTCCTCTGGGTGACAATTACCAGTCTAATCCTGGCTGTTTGAAGTAAATCTCCCCCAGAGGATCTGAGTGTATGGAGCAGGTTATTGGAAAATATTGCAGGTTATTGCAGTCCAATAAGTGGAAATGGTTTTGCTACTAAAGGGTTAACTATGAAGCTATATGAGATGAGATGATGTAACTTCCTGAAGTTTTGCTATTGGTGATCTGGAATGAAGGGGAGTGTCTGAGTTTCCTTCTTTGTTCCAGAAGCCATGCTCCTTTAACAAACTACAGTTGCCCCTCCACATTCGCGAACTTGGCATTTGCGGTTTTGAATATTCGCGGGTTTTGGGAGGGCCCCCACCCTCCCAAAAGCCGCGACACAGGGCCTCTGCAGTCCCCATTAAGGCCTTGGGCAGGAGGGGGGAGGGCCGGGGAGGCCTTCACGGGCCCCCGGAGATGCTCCGGAGGCCCCATGAAGGCCTGGGGAGGGGTGGGGAGGGCCGGGGAGGCCTTCATGGGACCTCTGGAGATGCTCCGGAGGCCCCATGAAGGCCTGGGGAGGAGGTGGGGAGGACCGGGGAGGCGATCATGGGGCCCCCGGAGACGCTCCGGAGGCCCCATGAAGGCCTGGGGAGGGAGGTGGAGGTGGGGGAAAGCGACTATAGGGCCTCTGGAGGCCCTGTGGTCGCTTTAGTGGGGGAGGGGGAGGGCAGTTGTTATTCGCAGATTTTTCGCATTCGCGGGGGTCTGGGGAACCTAACCCCCGCGAATGTGAAGGGATGACTGTACATGGCCTTTGAACTGAGAGGACCCCAGCCAGTGGAGTCCTGAATACTGTTTTTTAACAATGTAGTTTTTAAGCATTTTAAAGTAGTTTTAGTTTATTTTGATGGAGTTTCTTATACTTGTCAAGAATGAGCTCTCTAACTGTGAGTAAAGAAATGTTTGTACTTTTTAAACTAACTTTTGAGTCTTGAGTGGTTATTTTGGTAGTTAAACAACTTGGGAAAAGACAAAAGGTGTTTGGTTATTTACTAAGCTGTGGTTTTATATGTATGCTAACAATCTAATGCTACATGCTGCTGCATTTGTTTTGAACTCTGCTACATTGGCTGTATTCTCCACTAGCGTGTGAAGTACAGTGTGGATGTTTAAACAGGGACAACATACCCTGGTATTTTAAACAATATATTATATTTCCAATACAGGTTGTACGGGAGAAGTAAAATAGGGGTGGGCAACCTTTCTTCTGTCAAGGACCATTTTCTCACAAGGTTAATCTGCCGAGGGCTTCATGTTGACCATGAGTAGGGCTGAACCCACTTTCTCTCTTTTTCTTCCTGCACCTTCTTTTCTCTCTTTCACTGCCATCCCATTTTTCCTCTCCACCTTTCTACCCCCACTTTTCCTCTTCACTTAGGATGCTGCTGGGAAAGGGTCAGCTTACCCTTGGAGAAGTGATTTCTCACCAGGCACCAGGCTTTCAAAATACACTAAAGGCCACATGTTCCATTAGGGGTACAAGCTGCCCACCTGGTATAAAATCCAGGTGCAAACCTAATATCCTGTCAGCAAAGCCTAATTAATAACAATATGTTATTACAAAAGAAGCAGCAGTTGTCAGACCCTGGTGGCCCTAGGTGGTCAGACTTTGGATATAGTCCCTGGCCATGATGGCTGGTTGTTATACCAGCTTTGAGACTTGTAGTACTCCAAAGTAACTTTTCCAAGCTCTGCCTTCTCAACCATAGAAAGGGGAATAGTGTCCAGGACCCCACCACACATGGTTGCCTCATATCAGCAGGGATTTGTGTGAGTTCCATTGCAGAACATTTAAATTCTTCTTTTTTTCTCCCAGCTTGAAACTCATATTTAGACTTGGCAGGTTTTAATTTTTATGGATAAAAATAGAGCAGGGTTGATATCTCTAAACACCTTGTACTCTAATGAGATGTAATTTCTATTGCCAATAACCCTGATCTACAGAAGGCAAAAGAAGGAATAACAAATTACATATATCTTGGAACTTTTAAATAAAGTGCATTGTGAAAAGCCAAGATAAATGTGATGATTTATAGACACTTAACTTGTTATATTTTGACATGTGGTGTTGCTAATATATACTTTAATAGTTTATAATAACAGCAATAATCCAGAGCTAACATTTTTGAATCTGAACAACTATTCCCATTAAACTATTACTTCTGGGCAGTTTTCAGTACCTCTGAACAATAAAGAAAAATACTAATGCAAGACAGTGAATACTTAGGATGTTCTGCAAGCCTTTCTCTCTCTCTGTATCTGTCTATCTATCACCTATCTTTTTTATATGCACATTCAAACTATTCATCAAAATGTAGGAGAAAAGTATGATGGTTTTATGATGTTTTCAAGATTGCTGTGTTCTGGGCTGAGACACATAATTATGAGATCAACCTTTGACCACAAAGTTGTCTCTTACTTTAAAAATAATTGTTTGCTGAAGGTTTGCTCTGCAGTTGTAATTAACAATGTCATACTGTGGCACTCAGGATGGCCAACAGCAGAGGGGAGATCTGTTAGGTTCCTCCTTTCTTGCCATTCTCTTTCCATTGTTGGATCTTGAAAGCCCTCTCCTCTACTTTGTGCCATTCTCCTGAGAGCTGGGCTAAATAGCAATTCTTTGTTCTGCATAGCCGTTCTTTTTTCAAGTTTGTTTGAGCTGGAACCTGTGGCTACCAAGGTGAGGCAGTGGGAGTGGTCCATGCCAGGTGTTAGCACTAAGGGGTGCACAAGCCTCCCCTTCAGTCTGTTTGATGAGGATCACCATCATCCAGCTTCCCCAGCAGGGCTTCCGTTGTCTTCCCTCCTTTGCCCCCCTTGCAACATAAGGAATGCCTAGAATGTCACCCTCTCCCTCTTCTTCTCCCTTTTTTGCACTCCTTAGTGCTAATGCCTGGCATGGACCACTCCCACTGGGGGGGGTGTCCTCGAGCAGCACTTGCCTGAAAGAACTGCTTCTTTTGGGTGCTTGATCCTCACCTACTGTAACCCAAAACTGTCATCTCTGTGTCAATCCCTGGCAGAAGCCAAAAAACTATCTCAGCAGATTTAAGAGATTTTCACACAGGGCCAAAATGCTCCATTATTGCCCTGCCACCTCCTCTCCCGTTCCTGCCATGGAATAAGGTAAATCTTCCACATACTTACCTTAATTCTATGGCAGGAATGGGCTCCCCCTCCCCTTGCTGGCTGGCCGTAAATGCAGCCGTTGTAAGGCTGCATTTACAACCTGGAACTGAAATCCTGGCCGTCCTCTTGTGAGGACGGACGGGAGGTAAATTCAAAAATACCCCCCCCCCCCAAAATCAAATCAGTTCACCAAGAAACACACTTTAAAGTACAGAATCAAAACAGGGAGGTTAAAATAAAGGGTGCCACTTACCTGGATGTCCAGATCATGCCAGGAAGTGCTCAGAATGGACCTCCCCTCTGTGGCTGTCATTTCGGAACAGGAACGGGGCTCCTGTTCGCACATCCATGATTCTGTGACAGACATGGAATGGGTGGTCTATTCATGATGAAAAATTGTGAATACATTATTCCAGAAGAGGCATGGGAGCAGGATGGATGCAGGACAGAATGGAGTTGATGTCATCTGAAAGGGAAAATGCTTCCCAACCCTGTTCTGTTCCTGCCACGGGATATACAGCCCGTGTGAAAATCTCCTTAGTAGCAACCCATTCCCAAGAATACTCACACACAGAGTGTTTAATGTCCAAATGAACAGGAGGCATTTTTATCTTCAAAGTCAAGCAGTTGCAATATGTACAAATATTTACAATTGAAGGACGAACTGCTTTGCCAGACATCAGAATTCACGGGAAGAGAAAGAGCTCTGAACTGAGCTTTTTTTTATACACAGTTATGAGGCATTGGTTTACTCAACTAGATGGGTGCATTACATCAGATCTTGCACTCCAGAAGCTATGCCCTCCAGTAACCCTCCTCCTGCAGCTGTGGGCCCAAGGCTAGGATGACTTGGCAGTTCCTTGGCTTCACCCATGATGACTCAGTATGACTCTGCAGTTGTTTGACCATTTTCTCTGGAGTTCAGTCTCCAACTCCTGACACTTTGTTCCTTCAGTGGGTAGAAGAAAACAGTGAGTGGCAGAAGGAGGGAAGGGTGAGAACAGCAGTTGCAGCAGTGGTCATCTCTTCTGCTACCCATATACCATAAAGGTGTGATTGCCACATTGTGCCCTGTCAGCTCTGTTATTTGTTGTGTGGTTGTGTCTTTTAATGTGATGATGTACTCATTTACCTTTTAGCTAGTTTTCACTGTCAGCTGCCCAAAATGGAATATGATAGATCCCCCTGCCCATGCCAGATTACCACTTTGTATGTCTCATGCTCTTTTTCAACCCCAGAAAGATGTTTCCAACAAGTGATTCTTCCTCTTCAGATGGCTGAAACCTGATATGGTGTAAACGTGTTGAAATGTACATAGCCCAGAAAACATGTGTTACTGCATAGGGGACAACAAGCAAAGAGCTAGGAAACAAAATACTGAGGATTGCAATGGAGAAGAGAGAGTGTGAAGGTAACATATCAGAGAATCTCTTAGCAGCCATAGCATCTTCCTTGCTGCCAAGAAAAGCCTGGAAACATATGGGCAGTGTCTGCAATTGCATAATATGGTTAAAAACTCCCCACTTCCTTAAGCAGCAATGAGTTCTCGGGCAACATGGCTAGGTTTAGTTTAGATGGCAGAGCACAGGAAGTTTAAGAGATCATTATAATATCAACTTTCTCATGAATATTAGCAAATAAACAAACAGAAGCAAACAGACACTCCCGTGAGATGTAGCAAATGCCCAGGCTTGTTTTTCCTTCCCAGGGCTACCTTCCTCTTCAGCTAACTCCAAGTAGAAACAATTTCCCTCCCCCTTTCCTGCCTATGTCTATTTAATTTCTAAATAACATTAAACACACATGTACACACACTCAGGCCCTACCTTAGCAGGTGAATTAACATCTTAGAGGACCATGTAGAGTGATTAACAAACATTCTTTCTGTCATTCATGGGGATCAAGCTGGAGAAACTCACAAGAAGAATGTTTTAGAGGTGATCCCAGCCCTACCATTAGACAGAGGGAGGCAGTAGGTATGTCATAAAGCTGCAAAAATTGTTAATTACTGTATTACATTTACTATGAAGTGATAAGACATATGTGGAAGGCGTAAGACATATGTGGAGTTTTCAGTCTCAGGTACCAAAATTATTTGCCCGGCTTTAGGTACTTACCGGTATGCACTTTGATGTGCGTGTGTGTGTGTTTGTACATGTGGGTGTGCCATTTGCCACTTGGCTCATGCAGCAAAATGTTTTCCTAGAATCATAGAATCATAGAATTGTAGAGTTGGAAGAGACCACAAGGGCCATCAAGTCCAACCCCCTGCCATGCAGGAAATCATGATCAAAGCATCCCTGACAGATGGCCATCCAGCCTCTGTTTAAAGACGTCCAAGGAAGGAGACCCCACCACGCTCCAAGGGAATGTGTTCCACTGCCAAACAGCTCTGACTGTCAAAAAGTTCCTCCTAATGTTGAGGTGGAATCTCTGTTCCTGGAGATTGCATCCATTGTTCCGTGTTTTAGTCTCTGGAGCAGCAGAAAAAAAAGCCTGCTCCATTCTCAATGTGACACCCCTTCAAATTCTTAAACAGGTTTATCATATTGCCCCTTAACCATCTTTTTTCCAGGCTAAACATACCCAGCTCCCTAAGTCTTTCCTCATAAGGCATGGTTTCCAGACCTTTCACCATTTTAGTCACCCTTCTCTGGACACGCTCCAATTGGTCAATATCCTTTTTGAATTGTGGTGCCCAGAACTGGACACAGTATTCTAGGTGAGGCCTGACCAATGCAGAATAGAGTAGCACTATTACTTCCCTTGATCTAGACACTATATTTCTATTGATGCAGTCCAAAATAGCATTGGCTTTTTTAGCTGCCGCATCACACAGTTGACTCAGTTCAACTTGTGGTCTACTAGGACTCCTAGATCCCTTTCACACATAGTCTCATTCAGCCAGGTCTCCTCCATCCTATATCTATCCATTTCATTTTTCCACCCTAAGTGCAGTACCTTACATTTCTCCATATTGAATTTCATTTTGTTAACTTTGGCCCAGCTTTCTAGTCTATTCAGGTCATTTTGAATTTTGATCATGTCCTCTAGGGTATTAGCTACTCCTCCTAATTTGGTGTCATCTGCAAATTTGATAAGTATGCCCCTAATTCCATCATCCAAGTCACTGATAAAGATGTTGAATAGCACTGGGGCCAGGACAGAACCCCGTGGCACCCCAATGGTCAACATCTTTCCAAGATGAAGAAGAGCCACTGCTGAGCACCCTTTGGTTTTGCTAGTCAACCAATTACAAATCCATTTAACAGTTAACTTGTCTACCCTACATTTTACAAGCTTGTTTGCAAGAATGTCATGGGGAACCTTGTCAAAGGCCTTACTGAAATCAAGGTATGCATTATCCACAGCTACCAAGCTGGTAATTTTATAAAAAAAAAGAGATCAGATTAGTCTGGCATGATTTGTTTCTCTGAAACCCATGTTGACTTTTTGTGATTATGGCATTGGCTTCTAAATGTTCATAGACTCTCTGTTTAATGATCTGCTCTAGAATCTTCCCTGGTATTGATGTAAGACTAACTCGATGATAATTGTTGGGATCCTCTTTTTTCCCCTTTTTGAAGATGGGGACGTTTGCCGTCCTCCAGTCTGCTGGGACTTCTCCTGTTCTCCAGGAGTTCTCAAAGATTATTGCCAATGGCTCTGAGATTACATTTGCCAGCTCTTTTAATACTCTTGGATGTAGTTCATCTGGTCCTGGAGATTTAAATTCATTTAGATTAAGAAGGTATTCCTGTACTACCTCTTTGCTTATTCTGTGCTAGATTTCCCCTATTGTGTCCTCTGTTCCCTTATCCTCAGGTCGCTCACCCTTTTCCTTTTCTGAAAACACTGAGGCAAAGAAGGTGTTGAGTAATTCTGCCTTTTCTCTGTCTCCATTAGCATTTTGCCAACAGGTTTTGCTTTTGGGCCAGTGCTGTTGAGAAGTATATATAGAAACAAGAGAACAGTTGTTCTTTGCTGACCTTATGGGGCATCCACACTAGAGAAATAATCCAGTTTGAAACTGGATTATTTGCATGGTTCCTTCCTATGAACTCCTGGGATTTGTAGTTTGGTGAGACACCAGCACTTTTTGTAAGAGAAGGCTAAAGACCTTGTAAAACTGCAAATCTCAGGAGTCCATAGAAAGGAGCTATGTAAATAATCCAGTTTCAAACTGGATTGTTTGTGTCATGTGGATTCCCCTTTGTGGTTCTTTTCCTCAGTTTCTAGTCAGTATCTTTCTTACTCACAATGAATCTCTGCAAGAACCATTTCTGTCTAGTGGGCCAGTAGGATCTTATTTCTTGGGACATGAAGAATATAATCTTGACTTGAAGATGTCAAAGGATGCCTACGAACACCCTACAAATTGCTATTTTTTCATATAACCAAGAGCTGTGAAATGTGTGTCATTTTACACATGTGTGTTATTCTACTGGATAGCTGTATTTGACAGCAAAAATACATGCATACATCCTGCTGTGTGGATTGCTCACATATACATTCTGAACTTGGATATGCATGCAAAGCAACCTGGTTTGCACTAATTGAAGTATGCTGAAGATGAATGGGGGAAATAGAGGGAAGAGAAGGAAACTGGGGGCCTTTCTACATGAGGGGAAAAAATCCCAAATACCTCACACTATTGGCATCTCGCAGCAGCAGTGTCATGTCCAAACGGTTTTTCTGGCCTCAGAAGCCCCCATATGTCTTGAATTCCTGATGGCGGTGGTGAGTGATTTACTTGTGTTAGTTCTTCATTGCCACTGTTTTTTTTTTTAAGTAATCCCAAGATGTGCTGGTGCGATAGAGCGATTCTCTAAAGCAAAGCAGAAAATATTGATCCTTTTTTACATCACCTTAGCGAGCAATTACTAAGGTGAAAATCCAACATGGCGGCAGCAGGCACTTGCCGTCCTACCAAGCCCTTCCCCCACTCTCACCTGACCAATCAGCTTTGTGCATTCCTTCATGTTTTTTATTGTTCAATAGTCCAAAAGAACAAAAATGTGCACCAGCCTTGCATTTTGTGAAAAGGTACAGGGAAAGCTGCGAAGGCTTTTACCACTTTTTTTTTTTTTTTTTTTTTTTTGCTGTTTTGGGGCCCCCTCCTTCCAAATAGTTTTTTGGTGCTGGATCCTGTTTAGACAGGTAGGATTCCCAGCTAATTCCATGAGGGGTATTTTCACTGTTTAGAAGGGCTCTGGGACATTTTAAAAACAAATAAAAAGGTGGGATGACTGAGGATTAATCAGGACTGTCTTTGCCAAATTAGGACAACTGCATGATATATGTCATTGTAAGATGACCTTAAATTACTGTGCGCCAACAAGCAGCCTAGAGGGCACCAAAGGCATTAAAACAATCCCTGCTTGAGTGAAAGGGGTATCTTTGTGGGCCCTCTTGTGGCTTCTGGGATGAGTGCAGTAACTCTAAGCCCTCTTAAGGCCAAAAAAGGATCTTAACAGTCTTGGATTGCTTAAACCTTTCCTGTCCCTTTCCCCAGAGGAGCCAGGAAATCCTCTTCGTTTGTTTTCCTCTTGCTGTCTTATTAAAAGCTTGGCATCACCAGCTTAAAGGGTCAACAAATGAGATCCAGATGTCTAGCAGTGCCCCCCACCCCCACCAAATCTGGCTGCTCTCCTAAGAACTGGCACCTCTTGATTTCATACTTTGGCCCTTCCTACAGCCTCAGGCCAGAGGATGATTGAGACACTTTCCAGCACTGTCAAAATAAACAACTGGAAGAAAAGAAGTGTGGGAGAAGCACTGTCAAGCTTTAGGAAATAAGAAGTCTTCTTGTTTTCAGCTGTCAGTGCTTCCTGTCACTTAAATCTTTGGGAGTCAAGAGGGATGGTTTCCATACATACATACATGAAATATTGGACAGCATGAGCATTCTAGTTCAGGGGAGTCTATTTTGACCCATACCTGTTGGCTCTAGAAGTACCCAGCAGGGGGGCAAATAATTACCTCAAGCCTCAGTTCACTCCCTGAAAAGAAAAAGCTGCATAAACATTGGTAGATAACTTGCAATTGGTAGATTGGAGCAATTCTACCAGCAAGTTTGGAAAGCCTCCAAGCTATCTAGGTCAGGGATGGGAATTGTGCAATCCATGGATTTTGGGGAACTGCCAAGTGCCACCCAAGCCCCATCAAAAATATTTTTCACTGATTTTGTTTTCCTTAAAATCATTTCATAAGAACTCTTATATATGCAGTGTTTGTATTCTCTTGGAAACTTTGCCTGCTCATTTTCTTGGAATGCCTAGCCTCTATTTCTAAATGCTCAATAACATGAATGAGGCTACAGGGTTTATTGTACCTTCCCCTCTAAAGGCAAAGATACATGTCTACCCTCAGAGGGGGAGATCCAACATTTGATCTCACCTGCCTCCTAGGCCCTGCAGGAATATTCACAGCCCTCACCTCTCTGGACAGCAGAATTCACAGTGGTAAAGGAAGAAACCAGACATACTGGGGATGAGCTAGTGTGAAGTCTGGGAGAATCTATGGATCCAAAGTATTCAAAGTTCTCCTGCCCCCATACTTTTCACACATGCACCAGTAACTTATTCTAACCTTGGAGATGGAATTTCTATCCCAAAGCCTTTGACTGGTATAAAAAAGATCAGGAATGAGAAGGAGAAAGAGCAAAGCAATGTTCCTTCCCACTCACTCCTGGCTAAGCAGCATGGATCCCGGGCACAAAACATTGTGGCTTAAATCTAATTGTTAATATCAACCAGAGTAGATTCATTGAATCAACAGAAATGTGATAGATGAACACTTATGCAAATTCCTTTTATTCATGAGCCCCAAGGGCAACCTCAAACACGCCAACCAACTTTACTTAAATGTTCAACCTGGGCACCTCTACCCTCTGTTCCTGTCACCCTGCCTTCAGATTCACCCTGTCCCTTTTATTTGAACCAAGAATGAAACTTTCTAACCAAATACATGTGAAAATAGTGTTACTCTGGTAAGTGTGCCACCAGCTATCTAGTTTTTAATTTTATACTGGTTTAATATCTTTTTATGGGGAAGGGTGGGGGTGGGTGGTGTTTAGGGATTTTAATCTGCATTTGTATTTTAATTGTTGTAAGCTGCCCCGATTGTTTTTAATAGAGGGACGGAGTAATAATAATAATAATAATAATAATAATAATATGTTGAATGAATCACCAAGAGGATCTGAACTAAACAACAAAGGATTGGTTTATTGAAGGGATAAAGATGGAACATCAATTAGGAAATCTTCTGCTTATAACATTGAACTATCTGGACAGTCTATCATTTGATAATAGCTAATGATAAATGTTGCAGCACACCGATTTACCTTTGGTTATTCTAAGTGCTATTGCTTAACAATTTGTAAGCTGCTCTGAGAGCCTTTGTCGCTGAAGAGTGGGGTATAAATACTCTAATTAAAAAAAAAAAGCCTTCTCTTATAACCCAGTGTCATTCACTCTTTGTTCATGCAACCTTTACAACCAGACTTCCAACCTCTGCACACAATATTCCAGGATTCAAACCTCACTCATAAAGCACACAAGCCTCCACTCAGACTTCACTACATACATACACACACACCCAGAGCCTTCAGCTCTAATCAACTGACAACTCTGTCATACATGCCTTCAAACACCCAGAAACCCCTCCCAATACAGTCTCCTGCTCTGGGACTGGTTCCTTTCAGGCTCTCATCTCATGTGCTAATCTTAAATGCTCCTCACAATGAACACTTTTGCAAATTCCCTTTATTCAGCGAGCCTACTTTAGTAGGCATTAACAAGTGGATGTAGGACTAAATTGGTGTGGGCACATTCTGGAGGCTAGAGAGCCACACATTTTCATTTTTGGTTCCTCTGAAGGGATACAGGGCCTCACTGTGACTGTCACTTTGGTGAATGCTTTATCATTTTAAAGGGGGAGAAGGCCATTTTAGGGTGGAGAGGTAGCTTGGAATGGACTAATCTGGTCCAAACAAGTGTTGTTTTCAGCATCTCTGCAATAGTAGAAATTTGGGGACTGAAGTAAATTTCATGGGGGACAATATTGATTTCTTATTTGGGAGGACAATGCACTTATTCTTCCCCCACCCCATAGCTACACCCCAGACTTTTTGTAGTGTGTGTCTATATCTAAAGAGTTTCACAAAAGTCCCCCCTCCTTCTGGCCTGTTTTCTTCTTCTGCTTGGAGATACTAATTTTAGTTTTAGAAACCTGAGCATTACACTTAGGAGATTTTCAGACCGCGTTTCAGCGTGCCTAGCACGGGAGGAACTTTCGGGAGAGGGACGGCGATCTTGCGCAGCAGGGGGGCATTTTCGGATGCCGTTGTCCCTCTCCCGAAACCATCCATGTCACTTCCGTGAAGCTTCGGAAGCCTCAGCGCCATATTTTAATCACGGGCAACCCCAGCAGATACTGAGTATCCACTGTACAACATGTATTTTCAAACAACTGGACTGCTCTGTCTTTTGAAGTGGGGACACTTAGGACATTTTCAGACACAACATTCAGCGCAAGAATCGAGCAGGAGAGCTTCGCCGCTGCAGCGCAGCAGGGAGTCCATTTCGGACGACGCTGTTCCTGCGTCGAAATCGTGAATAAAGTCTGGCGGAATATGGCGTGGCTGGCTCCAATCCTAAATGGAAGTGACACTGACGATTTTGCCACAGGGCAGCATCGTCCGAAATGGACCCCCTGCCGCGCTGCAGCGGCAAAACTCTCCCGCTTGATTCTTGCGCTGTAAGTCACATCTGAAAATGTCCTTAGTCTTAGTGGATAGCTCAAGGACACCAAGCTGTATAAATATCTTGTTTGTACATTCTAGTTTTTAAATAATATGTGAATAAAAAAATAAATAAGAGTATGATGTCTTTCTGGGTGGCTTTAATTAGTAAAGTAAGGTTTATTTGTGTACTTCTTTGCTGCAATCACTGCCAAGAGGGGTCATCGCAGTTATATCTATCAATATAACAACTATGCTCATTAAAAATAACTAAACTATCATCAAAACTAACAAACACAAATAAATATAAAAGAACATATAAGAACTATGGCCAAGATCCTGCATCAGGACATGTAGCTAGAGAGATGAAAGTAGCATCTCAGGGGTTGAATTTCAGCAGTGCATAGTGTTAGAAATGCAATAACGCTTAGCAACGAAGAGTCAAGAATGCCTCAGAGTGGGCAACAGCAATAGGGTTAGAAAGTCTGAGTGGCCCAAAGTGTCCTCTTTTGTTGTCTACCTATCCTGACCTCTTTGTGATATAAACTGGTACCCTTTGGGGTGTTTTCCCACAACTTCTGTTCCCATCAGTCCTCTCTCAGCTCTTTACTAGTATGAAGCCAGATTAGATTAGAACCCTGAATCATTTTCCTATCTTAGAATGGTGTTCCCACAATAAAGCCTTTGGTTTGTTTCTCCAAGCCATTGGTGTCTTTGCTACTTCATCAGGATCTCTAACTGCTGCACACATTCTCTAACAGATAGTGATAAGGATCAAGTGAAAACCTGAGAACAGAGCAAGCGGGGCTCCAGCAAAAGGCTTGTCTACATGAAGGAAAAGAAACCTGGACTCCTCCACAGTAATAGCAAGTCACAGCAGCTGTAACCTGTCTTAATAGTTTTACAGCCCCCATAAACTTTGCATGCCTGTAGCTGAGACCAGGTTGCATTTTTAAATCTGCCACCACTGAACTTTTAAAAAACTATTTCTATTGTGTGCACAAGCAATATTTCACCTTTCAAAGAGAGAGAGAGAGAGAGAGAGAGAGAGAGAGAATAGCACAAATTCCCATGTTATCACCTTAGTGATCCCTTGCTAAGGTGAAAATCCAACATGGCGGCAATGAATGCTTGCCCTGTAACCCAGCCCACTCCCCTGTGCTTCTCCAGACAATCAGGTTTGCACATCTTCTTGTATGGGGAAGTGATTTGTGTTGAATCACTTGTCTTAATAAGCAAAATTATGCATATCACTGGAGCTTTTTTAAAAAGTCAGGGAAAGCCACAAATGCTTTTGTCATGTAGTTTTTCCTCTTTTTGCCCACCACTTCACAATACAATGAGACAATGCAGGATCCCATTAAGACAGCTCATTTTTTGAGCAAATTCTGTGAGGAATATTTTCACTATATAAATAACCCTAATGTTAGTGGTACCAGATGTAACTCTTAGCAATTGTGTTTCCCAACCAAGCATTCAATGTACCACTCACTTCTGTGCATGAGTAAGCCTCATTGCAGCAACTTTTATTCCAACAGAACTTGGTTCAATTTCATGTACCTGTTTTCTTGCCTGAAAAGCATAGATCTGTTTCATGCAGCAGCTTTTCTGCTGCAAAGCACTGCTCAGCAATATGCAATGTATTTGAAGCTTAAATACACATTTGCGCTCCCCTTTCTTCCTCCTTTTTCTGCTTTTATCCCTGATAATATAGAGAGACACAAGTACATCTCTGTAGTGTATCAGAGATAAGAGCAAAAGAAGCTTGTATGCCAAATGGGGACCTCTGTTGTAGAGGCTCTCCACTCCTGAACTAGTCACTCACAGTAGGTTTAGTTAGCAAAAATCTGCTGTTATGACCTAGTATGCTGTCTAATTCCCTATCCATTTGACACATAAATTAACAACCCTACTTTCTCTTCCCATTTCATGTTTCTCTACTGTTTTTATTTCAATCTTCTTGCCTGCTTACTTTCCTATTTACCTGGATGAAAACAGAAGGCTGTAATAATAGGAATGTAAGTAGAGATGGTAAACTAATCTAGCAAAATACTCCTGAAGCAAACTGGACCAATTTTCAACCATTTTTTATTAGTAGTGGATCAAATCAGATTGTCCCAATTCTGTTTTGGAACAGAAAGGTACAGTCTACGATGATTCAGGCTGATCTTGACATCAAAAATAAGCAGAGGAAGGCCAGACAAGGTGTCTTCAATATCAACATATCAGGAAAACACCAAGGTGGTGGGATGTAGCATGGAAGGAGGGAAGCTGGACTTTGCTTATGTACAGCTCACACAAGCAGTATGGGGGTGTGATGTCAAGGGTTTACATTTGAAAATCTTGTTTGCTTTATTGATTGCATTTTAGAATATGAGGTAAGGAGCTGTTGGGAGTGGGGAAGAGAATGGGATGTTGTAGTGAATGCTGATTGGTGGAATTGTTGAAGAGATTTGCATAAGGCTGGTGAATGACCATTGTAAATGACAATTGGGAGTTTGTTTTGAGTGGGGAGTTTAGTTTTGCCTGTGGTTTGAGAGGAATGCAATTAGAAAAGGGGCTTAAGAGAGTTTGAGTTGGACTAGGGCTGGACTGAGAGTAGGGAGTTTCGAGTTGAATGGTTTGTAAGGATTTAGTTAACTCGATATGAATGCAAGAGAACAAGTATGATGTTTTAAATATAATAAATAAATAATCTGTGTTATGTTTAGCTCCTTGTGAATTGCTGGGAAAAGGGGGAACTGCCATCAGCTCTCCGAGATGCAGTCATCATCACCCTGTACAAGAAAAAAGGAGCAAAATCCGGTTGCTCAAACTATCGAGGTGTAACACTGCTCTCTATTCCTGTGCTCTATTGCTGGAAAAACCCTTGCAAGGAGACTCCTGAAGAGATTAGTTCCTGGTATTGCAGAAGAACTTCTTCCTGAAAGCCAATGTGGCTTCAGAGCCATTAGGAGTACTACAGATATGTTATTTGCCCTTAGACAACTGCAAGAGAAATGTAGAGAGCAGAACAAGGGTCTCTATGTAACATTTGTTGACCTCACCAAAGCCTTTGACACCGTGAGTAGGAAAGGTCTGTGGCAGATCCTGGAAAGACTAGGATGTCCCCCCAAATTCCTTAAAATGATTATCTTGCTACACGAGGGCCAGCGCGGTCAAGTCAGATATGGCAATGCTCTTTCAGAGCCCTTTCTAATAACTAATGGAGTGCAGCAAGGTTGTGTTCTTGCGCCAACTTTATTTACAATCAGCATGATGCTCCAAAGCAGAGCTCGAAGAAGACGACGGCATCTATATACGTTACCGTACTGATGATAACTTGTTTAACTTAAGCCGTCTGAGGGCTCGCACTAAGACTCTAAACTATCTAGTTTGTGAGCTGCTCTTCGCTGATGCTGATGCCCTTGTTGCCCACACAGAAGCAGCTCTGCAGCGCCTAACATCCTGCTTTGCAACAGCTGCAGAGCTGTTTGGGCTGGAAGTCAACCTGAAGAAAACAGAAGTTCTTTACCAGCCTGCACCACAGGACGAACACGACCATCCCCACATTGCCGTCGGCAACTCTGTGCTTAAGTCCGTTCAGCAGTTCACCTACCTGGGAAGCATCATCTCCTCAGATGCCAAGATTGACAAAGAGATCGATCACAGATTAGCAAAGGCACATAGCGCATTTGGAAGACTTTACAAAAGAGTCTGGAGTAATAAACACCTGAGGCAAAGCACAAAAATCAGTGTGTATAGAGCCATTGTACTGTCTATTCTCCTTTATGGATCTGAAACATGGGTCATCTATCGCCACCACTTACGACTCCTCAAACGCTTTCATCAGTGCTGTTTACGCACAATCCTAAATATACACTGGACTGACTATGTGACAAATGTTGCTGTCCTTGAGCAAGCAGTGATCACCAGCATTGAGGCCATGATATTGAGAACACAGCTGCGCTGAGCAGGGTACATTTCTAGGACGGTGGACCATTGCCTCCCTAAAATAGTATTCTATGGTGAACTCACCATGGGTCAGCGTAAGAGGGGTGCTCCAAAAAAGCGATACAAGGACTCCCTGAAACATCTCAGGTTCGGCCAAATTGATCACCAACAATGGTCCGCCCTGGCCTCACATCAGGAGGCATGGAGACACACTATCCACAATGCTGCAGCCTTATTTGAGAACTCATGCCGAACAAGTCTTGAAGAGAAACGACAATGCAGAAAGAATCACAACCCGGAAACATCACCCAAGGAGACCTTCTGCTGTGCTTTCTTCAACCGGACTTGTCTATCTCAGATTGGGCTTTTTAGTCATCAATGCGCTTGCAGAAAATGCAGGATGAGTGCTTCCTGAATCTTCGTTTGCGAAGAAAAGCCAGAGAGAGACTACTACTACTACAACTACTACTACAATTAATTTGATAAATCAGTAATCATTATGATAATCAGTCTCTTAATCATGAATAATCTCCAAAGCAGTCTTACAAATGTATGTGGTGGTCCAAGGGACAGAAGAGCAGATGGGTTTGCCTTCATTTCCAGTAAGACTTGTAATAGCCAGCAGTTTTAGCAGATGCAAAAGCAAACCTTTTCCACCCACAATAGGACTGGTAAGTTGATGGTACTGGATCAAGAATTCTTCTATGGTCAGGAGGACTCTCTGGGCTCGTCTACACCAGCCGCTTAAATCTGGGGCTAGTCTGGAGCATTATGCTCCAGACTGGCCCTGGACCAACCATGATGGTGGCCACACACAGTGTGCTAAATCCGGTGCAACAGCCATTTTTGTCCTCACAGACCAGCTGGGCCATCACTGCATTGGCCTCACTGGCTCATCCTCTGTTTTTGGAGTCACTGCTGCTTTCTCAATGGCCAAGGAGCTCCTTGGAAAGCCTGCCCAGTGCGTTGTAGCTTCTGCTTGGTCAGAATAGGGTTCCTGGATGTGTGATCCACAAGGAAGGTGTCATTCTACCCCCTCCTTATTGGTTGCCTAGGTGCCCTGTTCTGACCTCAGCAGAAGCAATGCTGCCAACCTGGCTCTCACAGGAAGCTGCTTGCTGGCATGGTGGCGGTGGATCTGATGGGAATCTATCCCTTTCCCTCCACTGCCTAGTGCAGGCTAAAGGAGATGGTGCCGTGTTTGCATGTGGACAGCTAGACCAGGCTGAATCGACCTGATTGAGCTATCCACACATCAAAAGACCCCAAGGTCCCTCTGGAGTTTCTGGGAAACCTCAAGGATTTCCACAGCTTTGGTTAGCTTGAATCAAAGCCAGATTAAGGGCTAAAAAGTGTGGATCATCCCTGGAAGTAGTCGTATATTATCTGGACTGCAGGTGCTGGATTTGGGGTGAATCCGCATTTTTTTTTCTGGTGTAGACAAAGCCTTTGAGTCTCAATATTGAAAAAAAGCTAGAGGCAGCAAGAGTAGGAACACTGTGACAGAGGGAAACCATGTGATAGAAGGTGGGCAAGTGAGAAAGGGCAGATCATAGCTTAAGATCAGTTTGGGGTTGGGGCAGATCCCAGGATGGCCTTCACTGTAGGCATCAAATGAGCTGGGGTAAATTGCCACAGCTCCGGCACTAGAAATCTTATCAGGTACCATGAGAGGCTGCACCAAATGGTTTTGTTCAGGAATCAGGCAGAAATGTTCAAGTGGCCAGGCAGCAGGGGCAAGAGCTATAGGGCAGAATAAAGAGTGTTTACTCATCTGACAGCATCAACTCTGTCTCTCCTCCCCATGGCCTGACAAGAGGTTTAGGCAGGCAATTATGAAAGAGAAATGGTGAGCCAATTATGGGACCAATACCAGGCCAGTTCACCAAATGACTTCAAGGGTATCAGAAGGGGATCTCATCACTTGACTGCAGATAAAGCATTCTTTCATCACTCTCTGCTTCCTTGTGCTGTGGTACAATCTCATAGATAGATAGCTGATAAAGTAAAGCAAAAACACTATCCCTTCAAGTAAGTTGTCATCTCCTCCTCCTCTTCCTATCTGATCATTACTGGCACTGATATTTCAGCAGATGTAATGGAGTGATGCTTTGCACCTGCCATCATGACTCAGCAAATGAGATGCTTTGCCTCTCTGCCTGCTCGCCTGAGTTGCCTCTGCCAAGGTGCCCCTTTGCTCTTCTGTAATGCAGTTTGTCAACTGCCAAGGTCCTCTAGGTGCTTCAGAGAGGTGCCACAAAACTATGAGGACAGTGCCAGGACAAAAGCAGCATAATTGCTGAGCAGTCAACTGTTTTTTTAAAAGCCATACTTCTGAAATTTGGCTGGTTTAACTCCCTCTATAGAGTCTACCATGTTTCTAATTTTATATAGAAGAGTGAAACAAGATAGATCATCAGATGCAGGGAAATGTGGCAAAAAAGTGCATCCCAAACAGTGTCAGACTAATGCATTAAGAACAGAAAACAGAAAGGGCGACATTATCAGATTCCCACATCCTCAGCCATTCCCGGGGTGTAGCGCTGGCATGGACGAGGCTTCACTTTTGTATTGATGGGGCTAAGTTACCAATAAAAAGGAACACTTTATTCATGCCGGCTCTATACCCCTGGAACACTGAAGGACATCATTGTGTGATAATGTTGCCTGTTTCTGTTATTGTCGTGTTCTTCTGACGTAGTTGTTGCCGTTTCTGATAATCTCCATGGAGAGGGGGAGTTGCAGGTTGAGTTTCCCTTATCTGAAATGCTTGGAACCAGAGGTATTTTGGATTTTGGAATCTTTTGGATTTTGGAATACTTGCATATACATAATGAGATACCTTGGAGATAGGACCCAAGTCTAAACATGAAATTCAGTTATCCTTCATAGACACCTTATACACATAGCCTGAAGGCAATTTTATACACAATATTCTTTAATAATTCTGTGTATGAAGAAAAAGTTTGTGTCCACTGAACCATCAGAAAACCAAGGTGTTACTATCTCAGCTACTCATGTTGGCAATTTTGGATTTTGGAATTCTGGATAAGGGAGACTCAACCCGTATGGCCATTTTGGTTTTTCAGTGCAAGTAAATGGTGATCTGCTTATTCAAATATCTAATTGAATTCAAGATCTGGATTGGAAGGAAGGGAGAGCTCTGGATTGAGCCCAAATTGGAATTGCTGAACCAGGCTCCAAATCAGGGGCAGGCTGTGCACAACTCTAGACATGATAGAGTTTGAGTGTCTCAGAATCATAGGAAGCTGACTGATTCGAATATTGTCAATTCAGAACAGCAGCAGATCTGTAGGGTTTTAGGCTTTCCTACCCCTGTATAGAGATCCCTGCTATTCTCTGGTAGATTATCCATCCAAATAACCAACAAATCTGCCCCTGCTATCCTTCCAAAATCATGATATTAGGTCACTCAAGTCCCTTTTTTATACTTCTCAAAGGAATGATATATTTGTTTTCAAAAATATCCTGTCCTGTTCAGATCTTATTTAGAAACCCTCTCCCATCTTTTGATTATTTATTCTTGCTTTTTTTTAGAGCTAATGAAAAGCCTTAATGAACCACTGAACCTGGAGTTAAATATCTGTGCTTTACAGAAGGGAATGCAAGGACATAATGTTCACCCAATGTGCATGAAGTGGTCCTTTCCTCTACATCACTGTGTCTGCTGCATAGGTTAGGGTGCATTCGGGAAGACAATTTGGCAAGGCAAAGCCCAAGAGCCGACAAAGTAATGACATTCTAATTGCTGCAAATGCCACAAGATGAAAAGTGTGCCCAGAAAGCAAAAGGAAGAATAAAATGCATCTCCCTTCTTGCACACTGAGATCTCCACACCACAGCATAAAGGGCAGGTCGAGAAATGCTCCCTTCCAGGCGGGCTGGCCCTGGGATGATGATGTTCAAATGACTTCTGTCTTTTTTCTAATTGGGAGGCCTGCTTCTTGGCTCTGGGCTATTAGCACAAAAGCAACGGTTGTGCCCTCACATATTTCCTTGTCTCTCTCTATTTAAAGAATTGGGTAAAAATGTATCGGGCAGACCTACCGGTAGCCATAACACAAACCAATTTGAACATTCCCCTTTCAGCTTAAAGTTCAGCTAGAAATAATTGGCAAACAAATTATTTGTGTACAGGCGGAGGCACGCATTGCTCATTTATACCCTCTTGGCTCATACATAGCTGCAAAATTTTCCTATTCCAGCTGCCAAGCTGTGTGTCACCCCTGCCTGTGGGTAGCCAAATATATTTTGTTTCCAGAGACAAAAGAACAAGATGGTGTCCTCTCTCTCAATTCCATTCTCAGAAGCCAACCAGACTAACCATGGCCTCTTCTCCTCATTGCCTGAGGAGAAACCCCACAGGGGGCTATAATATCACCAGCACTCTCCAATAAAAGTGCTTATGGGGAGGGATTGTGGGAAGTCATTGACATTATATTTATTTATTTAATTTATATGCCACGTTTCTCCCAGAAGGGATCCATAATGTATTGTCTCTTGCATATCTTTGATTTTCTGCTTGATTTAACTGTTAGTAGTAGATTGTTGAAAGAGCTGAGGTGAGAGTATAGGTAGTTGTTTATTGTCTTTTGGGTTGAGCAAACCACTAAATTTAATTTCCATTAGAACTCCATGTTAGTTAAGGATATATATCATTTAAAATGGTTGTTGTTGTTACTACTACTACTAATACTACTACTACTCCAGTCTGCGGAAGAATCCTCCAGTCTGCGGAAGAATCCCTTGGGTTCTCCCACAAGAAAAATCAAGACTGGTTTGATGAAAACAACCAAGAGATCCAGGAGCTGTTGGCAAAGAAGAGAACTGCTCACCAGGCATACCTCGCCCAGCCAACTTGCCATGTAAGAAAAGCAGCCTTCCGTCTCACATGTAGTAAACTTCAATAAAAACTCCGAGACATGCAGAAAAAGTGGTGGATCAATATAGCAGAAAAGACACAACGCTGTGCAGATCTGGGTGATCACAGAGGATTTTATGAAGCTCTTAAAGCAGTGTTTGGACCTACTTATCAGGCCCAAAGCTCCTTATACAGTACAGATGGTCAAACATTAATTACTGATAAAGCCTCCAACCTCAATCAATGGGTTGAACATTTTCAAAGTCTCTTTAGTGCTAACCAAGTAATCCAAGGCTCAGCTATCCAACATATGATACAAAAACCGATGAAAAATGAATTGGACATAGCTCCCACTTTGGAAGAGACCCTTAAGGCCATACAGCAGATGAAAAATGGCAAGGCAGCTGGGATTGATGGAATCCCACCTGAAGTTTGGAAGCACGGAGGTCATGTACTCCATGATAAACTCCACGAACTCCTTGCGAATTGCTGGGAAAAGGGGGAACTGCTATCAGATCTCCGAGATGCAGTCATCATCACCCTGTACAAGAAAAAAGGAGCAAAATCCGGTTGCTCAAACTATCGAGGCATAACACTGCTCTCTATTGCTGGAAAAACCCTTGCAAGGAGACCCCTGAACAGATTAGTTCCTGCTATTGCAGAAGAACTTCTTCCTGAAAGCCAATGTGGCTTCAGAGCCAATAGGAGTACTACAGATATGGTATTTGCCCTTAGACAACTGCAAGAGAAATGTAGAGAGCAGAACAAGGGTCTCTATGTAACATTTGTTGACCTCACCAAAGCCTTCGACACCGTGAGTAGGAAAGATCTGTGGCAGATCCTGGAAAGACTAGGATATCCCCCCAAATTCCTTAAAATGATTTTATTGCTACACGAGGGCCAGCGCGGTCAAGTCAGATATGGCGATGCTCTTTCAGAGCCCTTTCTAATAACTAATGGAGTGAAGCAAGGTTGTGTTCTTGCTCCAACTTTATTTACAATCTTCTTCAGCATGATGCTCCAAAGGGCTATGGCAGAGCTCGAAGAAGACGACGGCATCTATATACGTTACCGTACTGATGGTAGCTTGTTTAACTTAAGCCGCCTGAGGGCTCGCACTAAGACTCTAAACTATCTAGTTCGTGAGCTATTCTTCGCTGATGATGCTGCCCTTGTTGCCCACACAGAAGCAGCTCTGCAGCGCCTAACATCCTGCTTTGCAACAGCTGCAGAGCTGTTTGGGCTGGAAGTCAACCTGAAGAAAACAGAAGTTCTTTACCAGCCTGCACCACAGGACGAACACCACCATCCCCACATTGCCGTCGGCAACTCTGTGCTTAAGTCCATTCAACAGTTCACCTACCTGGGAAGCATCATCTCCTGAGATGCCAAGATTGACAAAGAGATTGATCACAGATTAGCAAAGGCACATAGCACATTTGGAAGACTTTACAAAAGAGTCTGGAGTAATAAACACCTGAGGCGAAGCACAAAAATCAGTGTGTATAGAGCCATTGTACTGTCTATTCTCCTTTATGGGTCTGAAACATGGGTCACCTATCGCCACCACTTACGACTCCTCAAACGCTTCATCAACGATTTTCTGCTTGATTTAACTGTTAGTAGTAGATTGTTGAAAGAGCTGAGGTGAGAGTATAGGTAGTTGTTTATTGCCTTTTGGGTTGAGCAAAGCACTAAATTTAATTTCCATCAGGGCATCAGGGCAGCTTTGGGATGGGGGGTGGGTTAGGGTTAGGATTGCATAATGGGCTTTGTGTGACACACACATCACTGTCCTCCACCATCATCTGCCACTTGAGGCCACTATCCTTCTCTGCTCTTGTCTCCCGGTAACACCAAATCACATGATGTGCCAACCATTCTTATCTCACTCTTATCAGATTGAGTACAGGCCCTATAATGGCCAGAGAGGTAGCAAGGATGCAGGGTGCTGCTGTAAAAGGGTCTGAGAGAAATTGCAGGGATATCCGTGGAACCTGGCCAATTGCTTCTATATCTCCCCTCAGGTCTTGGCACTGTATGATTTTCTCCAGGGACCTCATACAGAGGACTGGGGAGACAGATCCAGATTATTAGGTTGTTATGTTCTCACTCTGAAAGAAGTTTCTGACAATGGAGTGGCTGGAAAATGTGTCACTAGAAAACATGGAATTGCTTGCTTCTGGGAGTCTAAGATTAGAGCGGATAGAAGTCCCTGGAGGATTTGTATGACTGCTCAAAATTGTTGGTAGCACCTGGTTGCTCTCTTGGTGGCAGTTGAGAAATGTCATCCAAACAGAAAAATATGTCCTGTTCTTTGTGCCTCTATAGCAGAAATGCAGTAGTGTCTATAGGAAAACTCTCTTTTTTCCAGGATCTTGCCAAAACTCTCTTTGAAACTCAACAGAATATGCAAATCCTCTTAGGGTTCAATTCACTTTTTTGACATGTTAGAGACCTCATCTTCCCTCAAATATTCAGCAATAATTTACTACTCACAAATTAAAATCAAGATTTTTTTTAAAACAAAGTGAAACAGGTACTTATCTTTGCTTTGACAAATGGCCACTTTCAGCTCTTTTGTGCATCTTTACCTATGTAGTAGGTAGACATAAATCCTACTGTTTCTCCAACCTCTTCTGCATTTTTTCTCACAACAATTCTGTGAGGAAGGTCGGGATCAGAGGCAGGGACTGGCTCAAGGTCACCTTGGACATTTTCAGAGGCCCCTTACCGTGCAAGCAACCTCTGGAGCAGTAACAAGGCTGCTGTGCGGCAGGGGGTCCATTTTGGACGACGCTGTCCCTCTCTCGGTGTCATCCATGACTGTTCTGGCTAGCATTGAAGGCGGCCATGCCATTTTTCACTCATGGAAGTTGTCTGTGAGTAAAAAAATAGTGCGGCCGCCTTCAGTGCTAGCCAGAACAGTCACGGACACCGCTGAGAGAGGGACAGCGTTGTCCAAAATCGACCCCCTGCTGCGCAGCAGCCTCATTACTCCTCTGGAGGCTGCTTGCACAGTAAGGGGTGTCTGAAAATGTCCCTTGTGTGTTTCATGGCTCAGCATGTACTAGACTGGGGACTTTATCAGACGTGGTAAAAATGGTGTCATAAGGACTCCAAATTAACTGGAAAGGGTACACATACCAGATGACGTCATGCTTTTGTGTTTTCATGTGGTCAAAAATGTGTTCTTTTTTTATTGACGGGCCAAGCCATCAATAGATCTCCCATGTCAATTTTTTGCCAGTATTGCGAGCATTTGAAAACATGCATAATTGTCCTTTCATGTTTACATCGTCAATGGGCGGTCCTGCCAGAACACTTCCGGGTGAGAATGCAAAAGCCAGGTAGGGGACACTCTTTTTATGAACCTCCCCAGTTTACTTTGAAGTTTTTAAGTGTGTTTCTGTGCTTTTGTGTGTGTTTTGTGTGTTTATTTTTCTGTATTTTTAATTTTTACTGCCCTTGTGTCTTCTCACGATAATCATCAAGATCAAGAATGTGGAAGTAAACAGAGCTAGTGTTTGTGCTCTGGTAATGCTGGGGTGATTTTTCTCACTATTAAAGGTAAGTTTGATGAAAAGGGTTATTGTGCTGGGACAAATACACTGTAAAATATGGTGGGACAGAAACGTTTATGGAGGTTCATCTGATAAAGTCCTGGACCTTAATCTCTGAAGATACAGCCCAACATTTAAACTTAAGTTGAAGGTACTTACTGTATTTCAAGGCTATACACATTCACCTGAAAGGAGGGCTACTTCAAGGGCACAGGAGACCCTGGACTAGCAAGCTGAGGTATGCCCCTTACTCTTAGTGTTTTGAACTCCCTCACATGTGACATTTGCATGTGCCATATAAAGCCAAATCAAGAGTAATCTCCCTAGAGTAGATCCATTGAAATGAAAGAGACTTTTCTTAGTTGTGACTAAGAAATCTAATTCATTTCAGTGCTTCCACTATGGCTGAATATATAGGAATCCAAACCTAGACTTTAATTCAAAGTTCCTTGGATCTAGTTGTGTGAGTCTTTCAGATTCAGTTTCACCCACATTAATATTTTTTTTTTAAAAAAATCCCCCACTCTTTCCATTCCAGATACACACACACACACACAAATATAAAATTTGGCAAATTCTTATGAAAAAAAGAAAAGAAATGAAATCCTCAATATAACCGTAATCCAAGTTTATGCTCCAACTGCAGATGCAGAAGCCATCATTGAAAGTGTCTATGCTGGAATCTAGGAGGAAACTGATTACACATCCAAACTAACTTCTTGTTAATCATAGGTATTGGAATGCAAAAGTGGGAAACAGAGCAAAATCAAAGAAAGTTTGGCCTAGTATCAAGAAATGAAGCAGGAGAGCAACTGATTGAATTTTGTGAGGCCAACAGTTTGTCCATTGCAAACACATTCTTCAAGCAACCAAAGGAGTAATTGTACATGTGGACGTCACCTGATGGCTATTATAGAAATCAAATAGACTACATAATTGGAAGTGAAAACAAGATCTGGAACAGACTGTGGTACAGACCATGAACTGCTAATTAGAATAAAGCTAAAGAAGAACACTAAGCAAACCATTGTGCTAAAATACAACCTATGTATGGTTGTGAAAGCAGGATAGTGAAGAAAGCTGATAGGAAGAAAATCAACTCATTTGAAATATGATGCTGGAGTACTACAGATACTGTGGACTGCTAAAAAGACAAGTAAATCAGTCCTAAGCAAATCAAGCCTGAACTCTTCCTAGAAGCCAAGATGACTAAACTGAAACTGTCATATTTTGGACATGTGAGAAGATATGACTCACTAGAAAAGACAATAATGCTTAGGAAGGGAGAAGGCAGTAGGAAAAGAGGAAGACCACATTGCAGGTGGATAGATGCACGGAGCAATGGGTGCAAGCTCCAGGAACAGAGATTCCACCTCAACATTAGGAGGAACTTTTTGACAGTAAGAGCTTTATGGAAGTGGAACACACTCCCTCGGAGCATGGCGGGGTCTCCTTCCTTGGAGGTCTTTAAACAGAGGCTGGATGGCCATCTGTCGGGGATGCTTTGATCAAGAATTCCTGCGTGGCAGGGGGTTGGACTGGATGGCCCTCGTGGTCTCTTCCAACTCTATAATTCTATGATTCTATGATTCTAAGGAAGCCACAGCCCTGAGTCTGGGAGAACTGAGCAGGACTGTTGATGATGGAGTGACTTGGAGGTTTCTCATTGATAGGGTCACCATAAGTTGAAGCCAACTTGACAGCAGTTAACAACAGGAGGGAAGAAGAGAAGAGACAACAGGAGAGGAGAGATTGTTCGACTTCGACTTTGATGTCTGAACTAGGCTTATATAAGTTATAGCTGTATAGGTTTCTCTTGGAGAAAGGAACTAACTAGTTAGTCAAGTAAGTAATTAAGTTAGAATTTTTTTCTAGTATAAATGGGCACCTTAATTAAATCTATTTTAAAACTTGATTGATTGATTTAAGCTGAAATTCCACCATTAATTTAATTCCAGAATAAAGCTGCTAATTAAGTTATTAATTAAATGAGAGACTGTGCTAATGAAACAGGCACAGTCTCTTTATTTGAGGGATTTATAGATTTCTCTTTCTGGAGTTCCCTCTATTTTTCTAGAATCCTCAAACAACGTAAGTCCAGTAGACTTTATTTTTTTTCTTTTTAAAGCATTTACTAAGACAGATCATTCAGTGGCATACATATCTTATACTCTCCTCTTGGAGAGGAACAATATAGATAGCCTAGACATCTTATCTAGACGCATAGCTTCTATTTCATATAATCTGTTAGGGAATTATACAGACTTTTCATGAAGGCTTTTCACGTAAAGAATAATATATTTTACACAATATTGAAGCACCCTAACTCATATTTCATCTGTAGAGGAAACAGGACATCTCACAACAGGAATATCTATACATATAGAGGCATACATATGACATCTTAGCCAGAGGTAGAGAGTTGAACTCTGTCTGAATAGTGAGCACTTTCAACTTTTACATTTCATAATGGCATTTTAAGTCCAAACATAATCTCACCCATATTAGGGAGTGGATGTTAACAAGCAGCTCTTTGGCTTCTTAACTTTGGTGACTTATCTTTGGCATGGTCAGAGACTCACCATGAACAGAGGCATCTTCTCTCTATGGGTTTTATACATGGGTTTCAGTTACACAGCAGGTTTTATTGTGGCAATTTGCGCTTTAGCGCTTTTTTGCACCAGTGCCGATCAGTTTACACAAGTTATGGGGGATTCAGTTGCTATGTTTACTTTTTCACTTTCTGGTTCAGACAGGCAAAGGTGCAGGGGGCGTGGCCTCCCAAGCACAGACAGCAAAGCAAGCTGCACCCAGCCTTCCTGCTTGCAAAACACAGCACAGTTCCATGCAGGGTATTTAAACTTTACCTTGCATCACTAATTAAAGATAACAATAGAAGTTGTTTGTGGTCACAGAGCTGTCTGGAAGTTCTCATCCCCAAGCTAGTGGGAAAAGCTTCCTACTGCTGTTTCCTCCCAAAGTTCTACCCCTCCTCCCACTGGGAGAACACATCGGTACAGTACAGGGATACCCCAGTTAACAAATCATTGGACAAAGAAGCTTCTTGATACAAGTCTTTGCCAGCCCACTCAGTGTATGGAGATTTTCAGACCTGCCAAAATGCCTGTTTGCCGCGCGAGCAGCCTCCCGAGACTGATGCGCGGCAAGGGTCTACTTCGGACGACGCTGTGCCTCTCGCGAAACCGTCCGTGTCACTTCCGTGAAGCTTCGGACGGCTCAGCGCCATATTTCAATCACGGAGGTTGCCCGAGATTGAAATATGGCGCTGAGTCGTCCAAAGCTTCACGGAAGTGACACGGACGGTTTCGCGAGAGGCACAGCGTCGTCCGAAGTAGACCCTTGCCGTGCAGCAGTGTTGGGAGGCTGCTCGCGTGGCAAACAGGCATTTTGGCAGGTCTGAAAATCTCCTATGTGTGAGAGAGGGGAGGGGAGGGGGAGATCGGGAGGGGAAAAAAAAAGAGAGAGAGAGACTGGCTACCTAAGGGATTTTTCAGCTAGCAGCAGCCAGGCAGAAAGGTACCGAGGAGGGGAGGGAGGGGAGGAAAGAGAAATGGGATCTCAGCAGGGCGAGGGAAGGAACGAATGAACACACACACACACACACACACAGACGTAATGAAGCAGGAAGATATCGAGGAGGGAGGGAAGGAAAGAGACAAATGGGATCTCAGCAGGGCGAGGGAACCAATGAACACACACACACACACGCACACACACAGAAGGAGCCGCCAAGGAAGAAACAGCTGGGAGGATGGGATGGGTATAGTACTTGCTCGGGTGGCTGGAAACAACAGTGGATGGATCTTTTCATCCTCCATGCCCTCCTTGTCCAAACCCCTCCCTGGTGACTTTAACCAATCACGGCAAAGCTCTGCTGTGAATGTATCGGAAAGATTGCTTGTAATTCACACGGCCCTTAGCAAAATGGTTGTTTACACAATCAATATAGCGCAAAGTCACGCTACTTTTTAAATAAGTCAGCAAAATAACCGATATCCCCTGAGATGCTATTTTTGGGGGTTTTACCTCCCCCCCCTTTGAATGAGGTGATACTGTGGCGCAATACGTGGGAACAATGAGGAATCTTTACGGTATATTTAGGGAAATATTTGCCCGTGTAAACACAGCCATGTTTTTTTTCTACTTGATGGGAGTACTCTCAGAGTGTCTGGAGATATAACATGACCAAACAGATAAGAGTTTATCTGAAGACAAGGGACTGGTCTCTTATCTTCAGAAAATTAGATATCCTATGTAATAGCCCCATTTATTCAAGATCACTTATCATCTAATTGGAAATGGGAACTTACTGGTCTTTTGAACATGGCAACTACTCATCCAATCATATAAGTGATCTTTTGACAGGCCACCAGATACACATTCTTTACTGTCACTGCTATTCAGGTTATCTGCCATCAGATGTAAGACTCAGCGTGATTAAGCACAATTGTACTAATCAAGTACACCTGCTCAGTTTTTTTCTCCTTTGGTGAGATTCTCCCTTTATTGTTTTGTTGATGCTGAGGTGGCTAAACAACCAGAATGGATTTTGTTATATGCGATTAACTCTAGAAAGACACAAGTCACACTTCTTTCTTTTTCTTTTTCCAATATACAGGCTTCAGGGCCCTAAATTTTGCAAAATATACCCAAAATACAGCATCTAGACTATTGTTGTTAATTGCCATACAGTTAACTTTGACTTATGATGAATGTGAGAGAACTCCAAGTCACCCTGTCCTCAATATCCTTGCTCAGGTCTTGCAGATTCAGGGCCGTGGCTTCCTTGATTGAGACCATCCATCTGGAATGAGGTCTTCCTCTTTTCCTTCTGCTGTCTACCTTACTGTCTTTTCTAGTGAAATATTCTTCTCATGATATGACCAAAGTACGACAGACTCAGTTTAGTCATCTTGGCTTGATTTACTCTAGGACCCACTGATTTGTCTTTTTAGCAGTCCATGGTATCTGTAGAACTCTTCTCCAGCACCACATTTCAAAGGAGTTGATTCCCCCCCTAACCCCTTTCTTCACTGTCCCGCTTTCACAACCATAAAAAGAAATGAGAAATATGCTAGAATCCAGACTATGATGCTAAAAAGCCAATAAGTGTTACATTTCCCAGCTGATTCTTTACCTAAAGCTTTTCTTGATTTTGGGAAAACTACTTCTTGCCTTTTTTTTTTTTTTTTTGGTTCCTCATGGTTATTCAGATCACAAGATCCAGGCCACTTATTTTAGTTCATGATTAGAGTATGACAGTTTCGTGAATTCCTAGATTAAAGGATTTTAAAACAGCAAGTAGCAAGGGAAGATTGGAAGGGGGAGGTTTTCTTGGTAAGCAGACAGCCCCACCCTTGTGTTCTGCACTATGCACCATATAAAGGTTCCTCATCTGTCCCAGGAAACTGAATTTTGAAGCTCTTCACTCTGGGAATTTTTCTGGGATCCCCACAGGAATCAGGAAGCTGAAGAAAGAACAGGGATAACAAGATGAGATTATAAGGGAGGAAGAAAAGGAAAGCAAGAGAATCTGTAACTTAACAAGATACAACTCAAAAGAAGTACAACTCCAGCTGTAACTTTCAATCGCTTTTATAACTAGAGAGTATGAGCTCACTAAATGATGACAGAGGAAGAACATCTGTGTCTGCTGTAGGTGCTGAGGCAACAATGAAGTGGGTAGGAGAGAATATGTTTTCTACCCCAGTGGTTTGTAGCATTCAGATTTTTTTTAATAAAGGAAAGTAATGAATGTAGTTCCTTGTGAGAAATGAGGAGATTGGCTGTTTAGTTACTTTTAAAATTGTAAGTCAAATAGTAGCTGCTCAACATTGGAGCTATAAAATAATTAATTACTTTAAAAATATTTTTTTTGTGTGTGTGGGGAGGCACACACAATGAAGATTCAAAATCATTTTACAAGGCTGGACTACTGAGGTGAAACCAAGATGAAATGCATCAGAAATAAGAATAAAATCCTGCATTGAGATATAAAACGAAATAAATGGTTGTGGAAGAGGCCATTTTGCATGGCATTAGTATATGCTCAGAGCATCTATTTATCTTAGAGGGTGAACATGAGCCAGTAGTGTGATATGCCTGTTCAAAAAGCCAATGCAATCTTATGCTGAAGTGAGAGAAAGAGTGGCTGAGATTCTATCCAGTGCCAGCGAAGCATTTAGCTGCATCAGCATATGTGTGCTGGGCTTTTTCTTTCTGACCCCTTGTGTGACCTCAGGTTGGGGTGCTGGGGGCACTGTCACAACCAATCAGTGGCTAGGGGTAGGGCAGGGGAATACCCACAACTATCCTGCTGCAGTTTTGCTGCTGGAAAAGAGGCAGAGGACATTATGACTGGTTGTCCTAGTGAGGCCCACTAGCCTCCTGTCCAAAGGCTGATTACTACACAGCTGATACCAGAGGCACAGCACAGTCTAGCTAATTACAGGCAAAGGAATCAAGGCACCATGAAGTCAAACATTTACTTTACTAACAAGCAAATACAAGTTCATAAGCAAAATCCAAATAACAAGGTGTAGGTCCAGTTAACTGAGTTCAGGGTAGTCCAGCAGAATCCAAGTCAGGCAAACAGAGTTCAGAGTAACAAACACAGTCCAAGTCAAACACAGCAAGCAGGAACAAAATGGGTCACCAGGTAAGTCAGATAATCTCTGACAATGCTTGGAGGTCAGGGCTGTGTATTTATAGTTCAACAGCTAACACAGCTGCTGCTTAGCTAATTGCTGCTTGCTCTAAATTCACCGAGACTGCATCAAGCCCTCTTTTTGTTGTCCCTGTGCTGAGAAGGTGGGTATAGATAAGTTGTCCTCTGTATCTGAAGAGGAAGGACCCTCTGCCAGAGATGGTACTGCACTATTGTGTGTATCTGAGGCCTGTGGCTCTGGAACACCCTCCTGTTCGGGTTCAACAGGTCCTGGCATGTCCACTGCTTCAGTCTCTGAGCCAGAGTTCACTTTGAAGTTCTGGGAGCAGGGCATGGCACCTTCCCTGAACCACCTGCCTTTGTGCTTCTCCTCTCTCAGAACTGTATCGTACAACATTTCAGTTGACCTGGGGGCCTTTCCACAATTATAGCACTATGATTCTACTTTAACAGCCTTGTTTCAATCCTGTGTAATCCAGGAACAGGCAGTTGAGGGAGAGCCATTTTGAATCCTCAGCCAGGGAGCTCCTCTGGTGCCTCTGACCAAACAACAAACCCCAGGATTCCATAGGATGCAACCATGGCAGTTGACTTGGAACCACAGCGCTATAATTGTCTAGTGTGAAAGAGCCCCTGGTAAATTTGCAAGCTTACAGTGCATCTGCAGTTGCAGCAATTTGATATTATGTCATGGCTTTATTCTATGGAATCCTAGGATTTGCACTTAATCTGGAAATGTTACAGTAGTGATTTTTTTTTTTGCAGTTTTCTTTATAATAATATAACATAATTTAATCAATAATATTTTGATTTTAACAGGTATGAAGGATCACAAGTCTTGAAGCTAGAGTTTGTGTTATGCACTGCAGCTGTGAAAGTTTTTTTTTTAAAAAAAACAACAACGTGTTAAGGAGTGTGAGATCTCTGAGAGTGATTGTGGATATCAATGTTTTTAAACAACACTCCTAGTAATTTACATGGAGGTAAAATATCTGTCTCCAAATGAAAATCAGCAGGTAATTAACGCTGAAAGATTTGGGAAGATTTTCTCTTCCTACTTACTAAATAATCTCTAAAGACACTGATGAAAGCTAATTAAATTAATCAGCTTTCTCATTTACTCACTGTTGTGCACGCATGTGCGCATACACACACAGACATACACATACACTATAGATCTATATCTAGTCTCTCTTTCTCACTCTCACTCTGTTTTCTTAAGATATCAAAAATCAAAATGCTCATTCATCACATTGCCATTCTAGGTTACATCTGTTGATTCTTTTCTGTGTCTTTCATTTGTCACCAGTTGTCACAATGGATATCTCCAGTACATCTGCGCATCAGTTAATCAGTTCCTCGTTTCCCTGCATGGTTCCTAATGCAATAGATGGAGTAAGCCCAAAGTCAATATGAATTTTAAAGTGTCCCAATCATTATTTTTTTTTAAAAAAAAACAAAAACGCTCAGATACATCTTCTGTATTAGGCACATGTCACTATATTCTGTCTGCCTCCATATTGCAGATGATTAAGTGTTTTCATTTCAGGCTCTAGAGAAAATCCTAACCATGTGTTGGCAGATACAAGAAAATTGGGTGGCAGTGTGTATGTTAATTTTCTCTGGAAGGTCTCTGAGCCTTTAGTGCAATCTCTCCGATTCATTACAGTTGTCCCTCCGTATCCACAGATTTGGTATCCACAGATTTAAGTATTCCCAGCTTGAAAATATTCTTTAAAAAATTATTATAATCTGAAAAGCAAACCTTGATTTTGCCATCTTATATAAGGGACACCATTTTGCTATGCCATTGCATATAATAGGATATAATATAATATTTATGGATTTTGGTTTCCATGGGGGGTCCTGGAACCAAACCTGAGTGAATATGAAGGGACAACTCTACTTGCAATTACCCTGGGACTAAACTAAACCACTAAACTGCTGTTTTTTGTGGGTCAAGGTAGCTTTCATTTTAAGGAACATCAGCACAATGAATGCTTTTAAAGAACTATGAGTCTGTTGCCCATTTCCACTAGGGCATGGCTCCTGGGCTGGCAAACATATTGTTACCCTCACCAACATCCAATGCTCCATTTATTTCCACTTGGTATAAAGCTTGTCCCTGTCCTACTATGTTAATAAGACTCATGAAACACCCAATGCTCTGGACAATGAACAAGCTATGTAAGTATTCAGTGACAGTGAAAAATAAGATAATCATGTTCGATAGGTTTTTGAAAACAAGTGTACCAGTAAGCAATAACTTAGAGAATATACAGTGGGAATATTCCACAACAGAGAGCAGAACAGATGAAAATTAATTGACTTCATTACACTTTGTGAAAGTTTATCCTTCATGATGAGTGTTGATGATGAAAACTCAATCAGCTTGGCACATTATGGCTGTATTTTATACCTAATGAACACTACACATAATTGTTATATGGTGTTACATTCTAAACAACATCATTATATTGGTAAAATCCATTACATGTTTAGGCCATACTTGATGTCTCAGGGGTGACCTACAGAGAGAGTTTAGCTGAATGTAATTAACATAATTTACTGATCATTTTCATGAACGTGGATTTCAAATTTCATCTAACTGGACTGTTGCATTTATTCTACGCTATTAAATATTACAAGAAGCCTGCCAGTACAGATTTTGCTAGCTATTTTAAATTGATACATGAACTTCCTTAATTGTGGGCCACTTCTTCTTTTCTACTCCCTTTCTTTCCTCTCTCTTCTACTATTCTTTCCTTTCTTGGGTCCTTACCTCCCCTGGGTCCTTTCTTCATTCCTGATTCTCTCTAAGTGGTCCCCCTTCCAAGCCTCCTCCTTAAATTTCCTTTGGCCTTCTGCCTTCTCCTTCTCCAGACTCAGGGGGCCCATCTGCACGAGGGGAAAAAAATCCAAAGTACCTCATAGTATTGGCATCTCACAGCAGCAGCAACATGTCTAAATGGCTTTTCTGGCCTTGGAAGCCCCCATAAGTCTTGCATTCCTGATGGTGGTCACAAGTGATTTATGCGCGTTAGTTCTTCACTGCCACCGGTTTTTTTTTTAAAAAGTCATCCTGAGGTTCGCTGGTGTGATAGAGCGATTTCCCAATTTTATAGGACAGCAAAACAAAAAATATTCATCCTGTTTTATCACCTTAGCAAGCAATCGCTAAGGCAAACATCCAACATGGCGGCAGTGGGTGCTTACCCTGCTATCAAGCCCCACCCCACCCCACCCTCACCCAGCCAATCAGCTTCGTGCTTCCCTTTTAATTTTTTGTTGTTCGATAGTCCAAATGAGCAGGAATGTGTACCCCCTCACATTTTTTTGAAAAAGTACAGGAAAATCTGCAAAGGCTTTTACCTTGATGTTTTTGCCATTTTGGGGCCCCCTCCTTCCAAATAGTGTGGATTGGTGTTGGATCCCATTTAGTCAGGTAGGATTCTCAGTGAATTCCATGAGGGGTATTTTCACCATTTAGACGGGCCCAGGATTGTTCAGCTGTTTTGCTGCTAGGCCCTTCTATGTGTCCTGCCTTTTACTAAGATCTGAGCAGTTCTCAGCCAATGGCAGCAAGAGATTTTTCTGTGCAATTTTCATCCCTTTGTGTCCCATCTTCATCCTTTCATCACAGCCATATCCTTTAGTTAGCAGAGGTCTCCAAACCCAGGTCTCCATATGTTGTTCAACTACAACTCCCAGAATCCCGGACCACTTCTCATGCTGTCTGGGGCTTCTGGGAGCTGAAATCCAACCAAATCTGGGGACTCAAGTTTGGGAATCACCGCACAATGGCCTAATTCTCACTACACAAATAATCCAGTCTGAAACGGGATTATTTGCCATTACTCCTTCCTAGTGAATCCTGGGATTTGTAGTTTTACAAGGCCTTTAGCCTTCTCTGCCAAAGAGTGCTGGTGCCTCACCAAACTACAAATCCCAGGATTCCATAGGAAGGAACCATGGCAATTAATCCAGTTTTGAACTGGATTATTTGTGTATTGTGGATGTACCCCTTGTCCATCCTTGATTTGTCTGAGTTTTGGTAGTCTTATTTCCTACATTCGTGTCTAGGGACTTTTTCAGATGCAAGCCCTTTAAATGTTCTTTTGCTGGCATAAAAAAAGCATTTTTATGCTGACAAAAGAATGCTCCCCCCGCACTTACCTTGTAATCCCAGCAAAGGCTCCCGGCAATAAAGAGGAAGTGAACGGAGCCCAGCCCCATTCACTTCCTCATTCAAGATATCGCACAATTTCATCATGCAGGAAATTTAAAATGAAAAAGGAGAATAAGCATCAAAAAGTTAAGCAAAGCACATGCACATAATTTAAAAGTCCCGAGTAACCCAGGGAGGGTCATAAAAAGAGTGAAATTTACCTGGATGTCCCGATCTGACCCGGAGGTGTTTGCACCGGTCCAGCCACTAACAGGATAAGTACAGTTGTCCCTTCACATTCACTGGGATTTGGTTCCAGGACTCCCCGTGAATACCCAAATCCGTGAATACTCAAGTCCCATTATATGCAATGGCATAGCAAAATTGTGTCCCTTATATAAGATGGGAAAATCAAGATTTGCTATTAGGATTATTATTTTTTAAAGAATATTTTCAAGCCGTGAATACTCAAATCCATGAATGTCAAATCCGTGAATGTGGAGGGAGAACTGTACAAGATTTAAAGGGACAGAGGTATTGTATGCTAGCAATGCCGGCAAAAAAGCGGCAGGGAAACCCATTGATGGTTTAAGCCATCAATTAAAAACAATGGGGTTTGGGGTCTTTCTAACTGTGAAAGGATGACATCGTCTGATCCGCGCGCCCTTTCACTTTTATGTGGCATCGTAATGTTGCTGTATTTTCCGTGTCTGATAAAGCCCTAGGATTAGAAGTACTTTTTAACTCCTTTGTTGATTATTTTTGTAGTTAATTGAGATTAGCAGTCAAACCTGTGGGGCTAGATGAATTAATTTGTCTGTTTTATTTCTCCTATATTTAATGCTTGAAATCTTTTCATCCCATACATGAAGGAAGTGCAATTTTTGGCAAACTCTTACCAAAAGAAAAAGAAAAAAAGCCTAGCACAATTCTTTCATTCCTCTCTACCAGAGATGTATTGCTGTGTTGTGTCCAGCTCAGTAGCCTAGCATCAGCCCTGCCCCTAAGGAATTGGGGGCTAGAGGAGGGGTAAAGAAAAACTGAATGTGTGTTGTAGGTCCACTGGAGTTTCATTATCTCATGGTTTGAATCTGATTTGTAGCAAAAATGCCAATGAAAATCTCACTATCTGACCCTGCCTTTTCCTTCCTTGTTTGTGATCATACTGTCTGCGATTTGAGTCATGCCTTGCTTTCTGCTCTGTTCCATTGATTTATCTACTCTGTGAGCACTCTGTTTTCTAATTTGCCATGTTCTTTGTAATTGCCTCTGGTATATTGATTGCTTATAGCAGACTTTTATAGTTCCTTTTATTTGATATTTAAAAGTGTAAATATTATTTGTTGGTTAAGTGCATATTTTAGCCATTCCAGAAGTATATGCTTGTCATCAATACTTTTGCTTCATACAGGCATTTTATTTGCAGTGATGCAAAAGGAGGCTGTGCAGATAACATTAAATGAGCCCTGCAGCCATCTCCTGCTGGGCAATTCAAAAGAGTTACACAAATGGCATGTGGCATCACATGAGTCAGTCAGCTTCAGGACCATTGAGCAGGGAATGAGGAACATGTGAATCCCCTTGATCATGTCAGACAAGAACTCCCATCATCCCTAAAGGTTTGCTGGGAAGGGGCAATGGGACATAGAGTCCAACACAATCTAGAAGACCACACTCCTGCCTTAGAGAAACAATTTCAATGAAACACCCATTTACAACTTCCTCCCCATCATGCCTCTCCTACCTGAGAGTTGCCTACTACGCAGCAAAGAAGATGCACTTCTGAATGTTATGAAAGGTAGTCTTTGATAAGGCACATGTACCTGTGATGTCTGAAGGCTTTCTCTGGCTCCCAAGGTTATTATTTACAACATGCAAGTGAGCATCAGAGTGCATTTCAAGACCTGGTTCACCTGTACCATAAATTTAACATGTCTGTCTGTTTACCTTGCTATAGGAAATCACATGCTTGATCGCAGAGTTGCCAAGCATGGGCCAGCATCCTGTTAGTGATGTATATAGGAGTATGTACTGCTATAAATGTGGAGTGATTTTTTTTGGGAGCAATGCACAACAGTTGTATCCAGCTGGTGTCAGCATAAGTTGACTTGTGCATGTAAGACCATTGCACATGCAGTAGCACATTACAGTACACAAAGTAGTGCATTAATATGCATTGCTTCTATGTGTTGCATTTGTGCATTGCACATTGCAATGGCCCAATGAGATGTCAGCCATGTGCATTGATCCACACATATTTACTCCATTGGTAAATATTGCACAACATAATTCCACTGGCAGATATATTCCACTGGCTGAAGCATTGTAGGATCTTGGTTTGGTGCATTATCTAATGGGACAAACATGAAGACTGGATAAAGTTTTTGATCTGATCCATCAACTATTTTAGGTATTTCCCAAAGAAACATTTATCTTGTGGCTGTAGCCAGTACTGCCTTTACACAGTTGAGGCTAGTGTGCCAACTGTGTCCCTTCCTGATGAGGTTGGACTTGGCCATTATAACAAATCCATTGTTACATATAGATTGGATTAGTTCATTATATCTGAGTGAATTTCTACAACGTCTTCTCTATACTGTAGTTTTAAGATTAATGTGTAAAATCAGATCTTCTGTAGCATAAAAATATCTATTGTCCCATCTTTTATACAGTAATTCAAAGTAATAATAAATTATCAAAACATCAACATAGGCAATAGAGGGGAAATTATGCAGTATCACAAAAAACCAGCTGAGCACTCTATACAGCAAACAGTAGGGAGTCCAGACTATATGTCCCAAGCATTGCCTATGGGATAGATATGACAATTCCACATTCATTTTCTATGTTTCTGAAGGTCTTAAGATGTCATTGCCAATACACTACTGACCACCACCATGTATCACTATGATGGGGAAGTGTGACCCACAAGCTGTAGGCATTTTCCCCAAACTGTTTTTGAGGTCCTCAATTTTTTTAACTTTAAAAACTAAAAATGCCACCCCATACCAACCCCTGGGTGTTTGGAGGCTTCAGGGGCTGCATTTGGCTTAGAAGAAGCCTTTATTTAATCAAGAAGTAAAATGGAAACTTTATATTTTTCATAGGGGGTGGAGATATTTCTAGGCAAATGTATAATGTTTTATTAGAAGGTTTTAAAATTCTGAGGGTGTGCAGGTAAGGAGGGGAAGCACAGCCCTCCAAGTTCCTAATAGGAGTGGGAATGTAACCCCCCAGAACTCCTGACAGTTGGCCATCCCTGGTATATCAAGTATAAAATGAAAACATTTATTGGGGCATGGATACATGTTCGATACCTGCCTATACAGGTGTTTCTTCTTTCTCTTCTTGTTCTTCATCTTCTGTTGGGTTCTTTCACAAGCAGGAATAGGGTTTGTTTTATAAATAACAGCCAAGCTCCTGCATCACAGATGTATTTACAAATGTGTGACTATCTATGATCCCCTGACCCAACCTCCCAAACATACCTTAACAGCCAGCAGCTGCACCGAGCAATGGAAGTCTGTTCTGCTGGTGATCAGGGCACTGCATGATGACATTTTCAGCCCCCTCCCACCAGAGAACTGCAGTGGGAAAAGGAATTTCAACAGGAGTCCTGCTTCTGCTTCTTGTAAACTGGCTCACTGGTGGAAGGTGATTGGAAACTTCATTCTTCAACGCTCCAATTGCTAGAAGAACAGATCTCTGTTGCTTGCTGCAGCTGCTGAATGTTAAGGTAGCTGGGGGTTGGGGAACATTTATGATTGCGGTAATGGTGCCACAGTCATAAATATGAATACTGAACAATTAAGAATGCAGAGGTCTAGCTTACACATTCGTAGCTGCTGCACAGGTTGTCAGCCAACAGAATTGAAATATTTAGGGTAAATTATATATAAAAAAATGAAGACAACCTAAGATAACTACAAAACCATATAAACATATGCTTAAAGTAGCATTCATAGTTCCCCTCATTCTACCAACCCGCCACCTCCCTGCCTCTAATCTCTTCTATTCTCCAGTGACCCAGCTTATTTGACACAACTTTCCCCTCCACTGTATTTTCTCCCATCTCCCTGATAACTACTGAACCTTACTCCACTCTTTATTTCCCCCTGGCCTCTCTGATATTATGTTCACCACAGAGCATTAACAGCTGACTTTTCTGCCTCAGTACTAACTTGCTTGTATGGGCAGTCTGATATATTAATATCATTTTTAACAGTTTTCTTTATAGGCTGGAATAGACCAGCTTGCAATGACTGCAGCATTCTGAAGTCTTGTTTATTAAATAAATGTGTCTGCTTGATAAAATGGCTTCCCTTGGCTTTGACAAAAATGATCAATGAAGCTCATTTCCTATAGAAGCAAATTCTGATGAAATTCTCCGTCTAGTCCACCTAATATCATTTACTCGGCTGAAACTCGTGTGCTTTAAACCATTCTGTCAATTAAATGCATTTCATCAAAGAAGTGCATGCATTTCTGGTGACAAAGTGATTTGGTCAACAAAATACAGCCTGGCACATGTACAAAAAAATTACTTAGAGGAGAGAGTGTGTATGTGTGAGAGAAGGAACCTCTATAGCATATGTCAGCATACACAAATTATAGCACAATTTGTGCTAGCACAAAGTACCAAAGAGGAAGAGGTGGGGGAGGAAGGAGGCAGGGAGAGAAGTGTATTGTGTTGCACACAAGACTGTATAGCAAGCATCTGTCTCAGGATCCTCAGTCAAAATTTGCTAATCATCAATGGAAGGCAAGCTAACATTTTAAACTGTCCTATAATGAAACAGGCTATTGATCCAGCTGGCTGAGCATTGTCTACACTGATTGGTAGAAACCCTCCAGATTGCAGGCTGATGCCTTGCAGTCTTTCCTGGGTAAAGATGTCAAGTATCAAACATAAGGCTTCTCAATGCTTGTGCTCTTTTACTGAACTGTAGCAGAATTCAAGCATCTTCTTTGGCACAGAACCAGATCCCATGGAGTCCTTCTTAGGCTGAAGTGAGATCATCTCCCTAGTGTCTTAAGCTGAGGTCCAGGGAGAGAGCCACTCAAGTGGTACTGCTACTTGATGTCTTTCAGTCCTGAGCTTCCTACAGCCTGACCAATAATACTTTTATCATACCTGATTAGTTACACAGCATTGTGAAAGGGGAAAGTGTGAGAAGGGGGCTATCCCTTCTATGGCTGAACCCATCCTTCCAGTTAATGATGTTAAGTACCAAAGAGGCAAAGGGCAACCCACAGGAGGTTTCCTATAGCAGTACAATAAAGCTCTGATAGAGGATTAGGACAAGGTGTGCATCTTCCTTGGAGGGAACTCTATCCTCTCTATCTGGATTTGGGCTTGCAAGACTGAGGGAAAGTGTGAATAAGATGTAAGCAAGAACTGTTTGTGACATTGCACAATATTATCCCTGATCCTGGGACATGCCTATTAAGAGTGATCCAAGTTTAGATAACTTTAACTCTGATGTTAAATTAGCAGATGTTTTGATTCTATACCTTAGCCCTACTATGGAAAACAGGCTGTTTTGCTAAATCCTGATGAAGTCTTGGCACAAGTTAAGTTATAGGGAGGAGAAGACAAGGAGAGCCCACCTCTAACAAGGAGATGGTAGAGGATAGGTGCAGCAACAGAAATAACAGCAACAACAACAAATACACCATGCATCAGATTTTATGAGGAATTGCTACATGATGGAAAAATGAAGGGTTTTTGTGTTGTGGAGAGGAACAAAATGTATATGATGTGGTTGTAGTTTGTTTGCAATTAGTGTGGCTGGTGTTTAATTTCTAAAAAAGGGATTCCTGGGGCTCTAAACTGTGGGTGAGAGGCAAACATTATTCCAAGGACTTTATCAGACCACCCCTTAAACCTGTTCTTTTGCTGGAATAACTTCTGCTGTTTTTATGCTGGCAAAAGAACTCCCCATGCCACACTTACCTCCTATCTGCATGAAAAGGTTCCCTGGCAATGAATGAGGAGTGAACGGAGCTCTGTTCACTTCCTCTATCGAAATCCCGTGGAGTCTCATGAGAATACATGGCATGGGAAATTAAAAAATAAGAACAGAAATAACAGAGTAAAAGTTCAGAAAAGCACATAAACACACTATAGAAGTCCCAAGTAAACTGGGGAGGGTCATAAAAGTGCATCACCTACCTGGATGTTGCAATCTCACCTGGAAGTGTTCTGGCTAGACCGGTCATTGATGCTGCATTCACTTGAGTACAATGGCGCACGGATTCAAGTGCCGACAATGCTGGCACAAAAGTACCACAGGCAATCAATTGACAGCTTGGGACATCAATAAAATAGGACAGGTTTGGGACTGGACATGATTGTGAATGGGCAATGTCATTTGGTATGCACACTTTCACAATCATTAGGCACCCTTGTGATACCGTATTTGTATGGTCTGATAAAGTCACAAGTCTGTGTAGACTGAAGCACAGTTGGACTCCTGTACCTGCAGAAACAATATCTGTGGTTTAAGTTATCTGTGGGACACAAAATAGGGACACATACCATAGAATTCCACTGGAAAATGCCTAGAGAGGCATCCTCTCCAGGCATCTTCCAAATCCTACAATGCAATTCTATAATATGTTTTTACCAGAAGTCTTTTATTTTAATAGGATATGCTGTTATCCGTGGTTTCCAGTCTGCACAGTAAGTTTGGGAACTGAACCCTCATGGATATAGGGGTCCGACTGTAGGATTTAATTGCACAGTGGTGAGAAAAAAAACATTCCACACATGGTCAGGGACACTTTCAATTTTAATAGATATTTCCCCTTAAATTTGTAAATACATTGATTCTAGCTGGGTCACCTATTGCCACCACATACGACTCCTCGAACGCTTTCATCAGTGCTGTATATGCACAATATACTAAATATAGACTGGACTGACTATGTAATGAATGTTGCTGTCCTTGAGCAAGCAGGGATCACCAACGTTGAGGCCATGATATTGAGAACACAGCTGCGCTGGGCAGGGCACATTTCTAGGATGGAGGACCATCGCCTCCCCAAAATAGTACTGTTACGGTGAACTCGCCTTGGGTCAGCGTAAGAGGGGTGCTCCAAAAAAGTGATACAAGGACTCCCTGAAACAACATCTCAGGCTCAGCCAAATTGATCACCAACAATGGTCCGCCCTAGCCTCACATTGGAAGGCACGGAGACGCACTATCCACAATGCTGCAGCCTTATTTGAGAGCTCACACCAAACAAGTCTTGAAGAGAAATGACAATGCAGAAAGGATCACAACCCAGAAACATCACCCAAGGAGACCTTCTGCTGTGCTTTCTGCAACCGGACTTTTTTATATTGGATTGGACTTTTTAGTCATCAGCGCGCTTGCAGAAAGCGCGGGATGAGTCCTTCCTGAATCTTTGTTTGAAGAAAAGCCAGAGAGAGACATTGATTCTAGCAGTTCTAAATTTGTACAAAACATATAAATTAGCACATGCACCTTTTATCCACATTAGCACCAGGAGGTTGTGCCCTGGATCTTTTCATTGTGTAGTAAAGACCCTTTTGCAAGGTTTGAGGGGATCCTGACAAGCTGGACAACCTCTATCCAATTCCCCTTCTTTGCTACCCACGTTGCTTTGTGGCTGCCACTTACATTCTTCCCCACCAAGGTGGTCCACCACCATCTTCTGCACCACACTGTTCATTCCATTGATGCTCCCCAACCATTACAGATAGCAGCAGAAAGTGGGAAGAGGTCTCAATCTCTCCTCTTCTTCTTTTTAAATATACAGGTGGGCAGCAATGTGTCTATTCCTCATGATCCTGTTGAGGGATTAGAGTATCCCCCTTTTTTGGAAACTCTAAGAAGGATTGACTCAATTGTACATTACTTTGCCCTAAACTCTAAGAAACAAAACAGGCAGGTAGCTTCAAGTTAAACAACTTAAAACTTTACTTACGACTATGTATTGTATTTACATATGCTTTGAGAGTCTAAATCCTAACTAAACTAATTGAATAGGTTTGGGTAAAAAAGAGAGAGGCTCCATCTTGACTCATCAGCTCAAAGAGTAGAGAGAACATGGCTGCTAAAGAAGAAGGAAATGGAAAAACATGGTAACTACAGCAGCTGAGAAATGACAAACCTCTACATGACCAAGACCAACAGGGGTGTCCTAGATCACATCATCTTGTTGCTTAGTTGCAAACGTATGAGAGAGAAAAGGATTTCAACATGGAGGAAATTCTGTCCTACCTATTACCCTCTTGCCCTAATGGCAACAGAGTATGGGGTGGGGGGAGAGAATGCTGAATTTTTTCAACAGATCCATCCCTCCATCACCTTCCTCAGTGTGCATGATGTGGCTACCTTGCTGAACCTTAGGACACTAGAGTCTAGTTTTTTTTATAAGTATGAGAGTGCTTGGGTAACCTATGCATGCCACTTTAAATTCTTGAGATGAAAGGGGGATATAAATGTATACGATGATGGTAACAACAATAATTTCCTCCATGCCAAGTTCTACTTGATTCCAATAAATCTTTCAGAGGTACCATTAGTGAGCAATCAGCAGTTCATAGAAAAAGTACAGAAAGGTGTGTGATTGAATTGGCACTGGATAAGGTGGTTTACTTCAGAAGCAATTTCTCTGAAGGTAGCCGAGTTACAATGTCAGCATGCTGGAGGTCAGTACACAGTCTTCAGGCTGCTCTTGCCTTTACTTAATGCAGCGTTTGCTGTTTTCCTGCATCATTTACAATGATGTATAGTTTTTAAAAGAATGGCTGTCAGTCCATCTGTTACTGTAAGCCCTATCTTTAGCTACTGCCCCAGGTTCTTAAATGCTATTGTAATTTTTGAAACCTTTGAGCAGTGCTTACTTTTATGGGTTTCGAACAGGGGCCATAAATCCCTCTGTGTCACTAGAAAGGAAAGTGGAAGTTCTCCCCCCTTCAACTTGGTGCATTGTCTAAAGTGCATTTGGCAAACAGGGTTTACATATTTAAGTAATGATTGTCCTGGAGCAAATTAAATCCTTCTCACTTCTCCTTGCACTGAGGTACATGGATTGGAACGGTAATAAAAGAAGAATCTCATCAGCTAACCACCAGCCACCAAAGTCATTCGTCTGTTATTGATCCACAGCATAATTTAATGGTGTGGAAAGCAGCTACAAACAGAGTCTTTTGTTCCTCTCATTGAATTAAGAAAACCTTTGAAGGTACTTGGAAGAGCAGGAGGAGGAGGTGGTGGGAGACAAAGTTAAAGTACTGTATTTGTTTTTTAATTTTCAGAAGTAGGCTTCCTTGCCGTTCTTTTAAAAGCTAGAGCAGGGTTTCTCAACCAGGGTTCCCTGGTACCCTAGAGTTCCACAAGAGGTTGCTAGGGGTTCTGTGAGATGTTGCAATTGAAAAAAAAACCCACATCTTTGAGCTATAGATGTATGAATTTTTAGGCAGGGTTTCCTTGAGACCTGAAAATTGTTTCAAGGGTTCCATTAGGGTAAAAAGGTTGAGAAAGGCTGAGCTAGAGCATTCACTGTGAACATCAGCCTGATGACTACTTCAACCACAGCCACATTTGAGCTTCTGATGTTATTTTTTTTAAGTAATGCATTTGTGTTAATCATGACTTTTTAAAAAAGTGATACATTATTCACTGTTCTCAGACAAGTATTAGGGCCAGTCTAGACAAGGTAATAAAATGTGAATTAGGGTGCAGAAATGCCAATTCGCAGCAACTGTAATCTGTCTCAAATATTTTTTGGCAAGCTTGCTGGTGTGCTAAGCTCTCCATGTTTCCTGTTCACATGGAGGCATGCCAGCGAATCAAGATGGTGGCCGCCAGTGAATTACTCATGGTTTTGTACTCTCCAACTTGCCCATACCAAACAATATTTTTTTTAAAAAAAATTAACTCCAAGGTGTGGAAGAGCAATCTTCTATTTAAAAAAATCAAGGAAAGAAAGCATGTTTCATTGCCTCAGTGCACGATCACTATGGTGACAATTCAACATGGTGGTTCTGTGATCTGCCATCTTACCAAGCTCTGCCCCTGTGCATGTCCAACCAATCAGCTGCCCGTTTCAGCAATGTGATGCAATATGATTCAGTTGTCTTAACAGGCAAGAGTGTGCATTTCTGTGGGGGTTTTAAAAAACTTGGGAAAAATCCCAGAGGTTTTGCTGTGGACTTTCCCCAACTTTTGCTCCCCGTCCCTCCGGAAAGTATGGAACGCTGCAGGATTCCATTTGGACACATGGGATTCCCCGCGGATTGTAAGAGAGTTTTTTTCACTGTCTGGATTACTCCTTTGTGCCATGTTTCTAGTGTCTTGGTCTGCCTATGAAGCTCTCCCGCTTGATCCTTGGGCTGCAAGGATCATCTGAAAATGTCCATTGTGTGAAGGATGAATCATTTGATTCATGACTAAAGTTTCTGAAGAATTGTTGCAAATTTTCTCAGCCTTGAGGAGAAAGGAAAGGGGGAAAATCCATTTTTTGTCCTTCCACAAGAGTGAAAAACCCATGCTTCCCTTCCTGCAGTTTTGTTCTGTCTTTGGGTGTTTGTTTCAAGGTTTGTTTTGTGTGTGTGTGTGCCAGAAGCCCATTCTTGTGCAATGTGCAGTGTTTTCTGCACAATATTTTTTTGCTCAATAAATGAAATTTCCATGAAAAGTCCTGGTAGAAAACCTCCATAAAAATGCACAAAAACTCTTGTAAGCTTGTCCAGAGAGGAAGAAAATGTTCCAAATTTGTTTAAGGACTTTTTCAGATGAACCTTAAATCCAGAAGAAGCCTTCTGGAGAGGAACGCAGTTGTTCCGTGGCAGGGGGCAGTTTCTGATGCCACCGTCCCTCTTGTGTTACCCTCTGTGTTCCTTCCACGTCGCATGGAAGGAAAAGGCGCCACCTTTTATTCACGGAAGTTCTTCGTGAATAAAAACTGGTGCCTTTTCTTTCCATGCAACATGGAAGGAACACGGAGGGTAATGCAAGAGGGATGGCGAGTCATCAGAAAATGCCCCCTGCCGCGAAGCAGCTGCGTTCCTCTCCCGAAGGCTTCTTCAAGATTTAGGGTTCGTCTGAAAAAGTCCTTTATTAGGGGAGATATTTTTTTTTGTCACTGTTCATTGCAAAAGTAATGCTATATTCAGGAGACAATTTACCCTAATGGATTCTGCTTTCATGCTCTGAACCTTCTGCAATCTGCCTTATGGACATACCTATACCTCTAATGGGAGGTCAACGGATATGTACATTCCTATGAACTTTACTATCACGATACCACATAATCGTGAAAGGGTGCACGGATCAGACAACGTCGCCCTTTTGTGGATGAAAACAGACCAAAACCTGTCATTTTTAGTTGATGGCTTAAGCCATCAATAAATCCCCCTGCGATACCTCTGTCCCTTTAAATCTTGTACTTACCCCGACAATGCCCTCTCCACCATGAACACTTCTGGGTCAGATCAGGACATCCAAGTAAGTGATGATTTTTTAAAAACCTTCCCTGGTTTACTTGGGACCTTTAAAATGTGTGTGTGTGCTTTGTGGAACTTTACATGTAGTTTTCTTGGTTTTATTTTTGAATTTCCTGCACAATGAAATTGCGTGAGTTTTTGAGCAAGGAAGTGAATGGGGCTCCATTCACTTCCTCTTCTTTCACAGAGGAGTCTGCACGTTCTTTTGCCAGCATAAAACTGGGTTTTTTTTGTGCTGGCAAAAGAATGTTTTAAAGACCGAGTTTGATAAAGTCCTATATGTAGGAATGTGTATGTATATGCATTGCTTACATATTTTTCTGTAAGTAGAGTTAGTAGTTTAAAATCAATAAAGGGCTTAGGGTCAGCACACACAGCCACTTAGCAACCTTTACTGAAGTAAATTTACCCAGGATTAACAATCACCCTTGAAGATAGACTGCAAGGCTGTGTGAACTCTCCTATTGGAGGACTGACTTTAGGTTATGTCAGATCAGATTTGGTGGTGCTGCAAGGCCAATTGGAGTTCTCTTTGGGATCAGAGCCGGTCCCCTTCATGGCCAAGGCAGGAAGAGGCTCTGGCATTCTACACTACCTGTGCCCCAGCTGGTGTGACCGAGACTGCAGTCTCAGCAGAGACCCCAATGAACTGCCCACTTCTTCTCTCATTCTGCAGCTCAGAAATGGGGACATAGATTTTCCTTGGGTTTTTTTCCAGGCTGTGAGGCCGTGTTCTGGAATAGTTTACTTCTGATGTTTCACCTGCATCTGTGGCTGGCATCTTCAGAGAATAGTTGGGTAGGAGTGTGTGTGGGGGGTTATATACTATGAACCCCTGTTGGGGAGTATATGTAAATTTGTGTATTTGAATGGTTACTTTCTGGGTTTAGATATGCAAAGAGAATTAGTGTCTGTTTGGTTAATGGTTGGTTGGTGGCCCATTATCTGCTGGAAACCCCCCTGTCCCCAAGTGAAATTCATTTGCAAGTGTTGAGTTTTGATTCTGTTGTTTTTCAAAACTGGACGCCAGATTTTGTTTACTTTTAGGATTTCTTCTTTCCTGTTGAAGTTGTCCAGGTGTTTGTGGATTTCAATAGCTTCTCTGTGCATTTTGACATGATAGTTATTGGCCTGGTCCAGAATTTCTGTGTTTTTAAATAACATTTTGTGTCCAGGTTGGTTTATCACATGTTCTGCTACTGCCAATTTTTCTGGCTGGCCCAGTCTGCAGTGTCTTTCATCTTCCTTGATTCGTGTTTGCACACTGCATTTAGAGGTCCCTGTGTAAACTTGTCCACAGCTGCATGGTATGTCCACAGCTGCATGGTAAACTCCTGCAGCTGTGAGAGTGTCTCTTTTGTTCTTCACTGAGCGTAGTATTTCTTGGATTTTCTTGGTTGGTCTGTAGATCATTTGGAGGTTGTGTTTCCTCATCAGTTTCCCTATTCTGTCTGTGACTCCTTTGATGTATGGTAAAAATACTTTCCCTTTGGGTGGCTGTTTTTCTTCTTCATTTCTGTGGTTTTTTTTCTGGGTCTGGCTGCTCTTGTGATGTCTGATCTAGAGTAACCATTAGCCTGTAGGGCCCAGTTTAGGTGCTTCAGTTCATCCTCTAGGTAGTGGGGTTCGCAGATCCTTTTTGAGCAGTCTACCAATGTTTTTATTGTGCTTCTTTTTTGTTCTGGGTGATGACTGGAGTTCTTGTGTAGGTATCTGTCTTTGTGTGTGTGTGTGGGGGGGGGGGTTCTGTATACCTTGTGGCCTAACCGTTAGTTTGGTTTGCGGATGACTAGGACATCCAAAAATGGCAGTGTTCCTTCCTTTTCTTTTCCCATCATGAATTGGATATTTGCGTGGATGCTGTTCATAGAACTTTCTTCTCCCTCTGAGCCCCATGATAGCAAACTTTTACATGGAACATTTTGAAAAGCATGCCCTGGAAACAGCACCAAAAAAGCCCACAACATGGTTTCGATACATGGATGACACTTTCACCATTTGGAGCCATGGAGAAGAAGATTTAGTCTCATTCCTGAACCACCTGAACAGCATCCACTTCACAATGGGGACATAGTGATAAATGCTGCTCACCCTTGTGGAGATGTAGGAAGAGAGAACTATAGCCCTCCTCTCTCCAGGAAAAATTCAAGAAGTATGTGTATGCAATGGTAGCAGCATCGGGTTCCAAAACACCGAGGGCTCCTGAACTTTTGCTCCAATTGCACCATTGATAATCGAGCCTTAGTAGACTACCAGAGTCCCTACTAGTTCCAAAATCAGTCTGAGTCAGGGAAACTCAGACTTTACAGGACTTGAGACATGGAAGGAGAAGCTCAGAAACATGCTTCAATGAGCAAAAGAGCAATATTCAATCTTTGGACTTTATCAGACCAGGCAAATATGGCATCATAACAATGCCTAATTAATGCAAAAGGGCACACATATCAAATGACGTCGTCCTTTCACGATTTTATATTGTCCAAAAGCCATTCCTCTTTATTGATGGGCCAAGCTGTCAATAGATCTCCCGTGGCACTTTTTTTGCCAGTATTGCCATCGTTTGAAACCTTATGCCATTGTGCACACGTGAATATAAGTCAATGACAGAACACTGCTGGGTGACATCATGACAGCCAGGTAGGGGACACTCTTTTTATAAACCTCTCTGGTGTACTTTTAACTTTTAAAGTGTGTTTCTGTGCTTGTGTGAACATTTTATTTCTTAAATTTGCTTTATTTTTATAATTTACAACACCCGCATCTTTTTGTGAGAATCAGCAAGATCTCAGACCAGGAAGTAAATGGAGCTCTGTTCATGCTCCATTTATGCCAGGGCTGCCTCTTTAAGGTAGGTCTGATAAAGGAGGTTCTTTTGCCGGCATAAAAATGGTTCAAAATATGCAGGCAAAAGAACATTTCTGGAGGGTGGTCTGATAAAGTCATTTCTCCTTCAGATTGGCCATAGCTCAAGTGAACATACAATAATTAAGCACACAGGTCAAAAGGCCCAAACATTCTAGTCCTTTGGTACTCAAACGAGTACTTTTCCATCTCAGATTAAATAAATCACTCACCAATGAGCAAGGCCTTACAACATCTTCGTACAAGATGTAAACAAGAGAGATGTCTAACGCACTATCCTATCCCACTATATGCATGCCGGCTAGCACAACACAAAACGAATGGGAAGACTCAAGGCACATCTAGACTGATTAAAAACACCAGAAAGTCTCAGATTTTGCTCCTGTTCCTTTCAATTTTATTTTGGAGATCCATTCAAATTTTGTTTATTCTAGAATATTTTCTGTAAAGTTGTGGTATAATCAGATACATTTTATCTCCCCAGTTCAGTTTATTTTAACCCAGTATACAATTGTAAAGAATAGGAACAAAATCTGGGACTTTTTAATTAGTCTGGATGAACACATAGAAAAGCACAAGATTTCTTTATGCTTGCATTTTAGTTAATTTGTTAGCATGCCCTACTACCCTCTCCCCATGAGATTCCATAACTGGACATTTTGGACACTTTACAGAGTCACATTGGCTTAGCAGACTGGAGGTCATTTGGAATTTTTTGGGGGGGATTAGGAATTTTTTATTGGAATAAGACCATTCTACTGAAAAATACACCCGACCGCAAAAGGCCGTAACAATCACGCAAAAATAATAATAATTGTTTTCCTCTTTTCTTACTAATACAAAAATAAAACTATCTATCCTAAGACTAATATATTTTTCCTCTTAATCTAAACACACTATAATCACATTATATTATATTTACAAAAGCCTGGAGGTCATTTGGAGGTCACCTAAAAATAAAATGGTGAGAAAGCCCAAGTTAGGATTATGCAGAAAGCACTTTAGTAAACACAGTTGTTAAGGAGGTATGTGCTGATACTTTCTTCCAGGCCTGGGTGTTTCAGTAATTATGTGACCATTCCTTAATCTATTCCTATGGAAATCTCTCCTATATCCCCTCTTGTCCAGGCATGCAAGGTTATTGCAAACCCATCAATTTCTATCTCCCAGCAATAAAGGCAATCAGTGGAGTTTCTGTTTCCTTTGTCTATCCTATGGGAAAACCATCCAGGCTTTGTCACAACCAGAGTACTACTTCAGGATACAAAATAGGGTATAAATATTAGTCCCTTAACAATAGTAAAGTGTGCCACAGATTAATACCGACACTCTGCCGGATTCTCTGTGCCACACTTAGATGCCAGTCTGAGCATCTTCGCTGCACAGAACTCTTCTCTTCACAACTGGTAACTATAATCCTGTCTTCCCAGACCTTTCTCTATCCAATCTCCCCTCCTTTCTTTCTAATAGCCTTGTATGGTTCTCAAGAGCGTATGTTTTGTATGCTAGCATATCCCCTATGTTATTTCCAATAAAAATACTTTATTTTACTTTAGCTGGAGTGCTCTCTACAGTTAGTACCGGTATACATAGGTGAAAAGATCCCCAAAGTTATCCTTCTCTCTCAAGGCCTTCTTTTGAGCGAATAATTTCCCCAGACATTACAGGAGATTTTGTTATCATGGGTGGGGTTTCAACATACCCCCATCTCTTAGGGTAACAAATCTCTATGAAAGCTCACATATTTGTTATATATTCTTCCAGAAGGAAAAATGCTAACTTCCTCCACTTATTGATTGGCTATGGAAAAATTACTTCCTTATTGCTTAGATTTAGGGGTCTTCCCCACATCTCTTTTAAGTTAATAGAATTTCTTCTCTTTCTGGAACCTCCATGCAGAGAATCTTCCAGATACTGAGGTTTCAGGGGTGCATGTTTGGTGAGGGAGTTACTGAGTCTTGCATTTTTATCCACTTCTAAATTTAATTATTGCATGTTCTTCTTTCAGTACATGTTTTGAAGCTTTTATTATTGTTTGTGTCTTTCACTGAGTTCAGGCATTAAAAAAACCCCACCAACTGTTAGCATTAGTTGGAATGCGGTAAAATAATTATTATTTGAGATACTACAATTAACTGTTTGGCTACTGGTAACAGCAGTAGTGCCAGCTGTTATGTGACTCTGCTGTTTGGTACAGAGAATTGTCACTTGAGGGGTACCCCAAATTCTGGGGTGGTATAGAAAAGTACCCATTCCAGGTTCCCAAACAAGTCCTTCTTCAAGAACTCCCACCTTTGCTTGGTGTTTTCTTCCTTTAGCATGTCTGGCCATGGGATTCCATTCAGTATTTCCCTGAATTAGTTAAAATCCACTTTCTTGAAATTCAAGGTCCATGTTTGACTATACTATTCTTTGCCCTGTCCCACAATTGTGAATTCTAGTATTACATGGTAACTTCCTTTTCAAGTACTGACTAGTTTGATTCCAATGATCAACTCCTCCATTGCTTAGGGCTGAGTCCAGGATTGCTGATCCCATTGTTCCTTCCTCCACCTTTTGAAAGAGGAAATTACCTGCAAGGCCCATCAGAAATTTGTTGCAGAGCCTATGCTTTGCAGAGTTAATCTCCCAGCAGATATCAGGGTAATTGAAGTCCTCCATAACTACTAATTCTTGGATCTTGGAGGTCTCTGAGTCCCCCCCCCCGGAAATTATCAACCACCCTTCTTCTTGGTTTGGTGGCCTGTAGTAAACTCTTGCTACAGTGTTGCTTTTATTTTGTTCTCCATTTCTTTTTACCCAAATGCCCTCAGCTGATCACTCTCATGGACTTCTGTACAAGTGAATTTGTCTTTGATATATAATCATAGAGTTGGAAGAAACCACAAGGACCATCCAGTCCAACTCCCTGCCATGCAGGAATAAACAATCAAAGCATTCCCAACAGACGGCCATCCAGCATCTGTTTAAAAACCTCCAAAGAAGGAGACTCCATCACACTCCAAGGTGATGCATTCCACAGTCAAACAGCTCTTACTGTCAGGAAGTTCTTCCTAATGTTTAGATGGAATCTCTTTTCCTGTAGTTTGAGTCCATTACTCCGTGTCCTTGTCTCTGGACAGAAAACAAGATTGCTCCATCCTCAATATGACATCCCTTTGAATATTTAAACATGTCTATCGTGTCTCCTCTTAACCTTCTCTTCCCCAGGCTAAACATACCCAGCTCCCTAAGCTGCTCCTCATAAGGCATGGCTTCCTGACCTCCCACCATTTTGGTTGCCCTCCTCTCGACACGTTCCAGTTTGTCCATATCCTTCTGGAATTGTGGTGTCCATAACTGGACACAGTATTCCAGGTGAAGTCTGACTAAAGCAGAATAGAGTAACACTATTACTTTCCTTGATGTATAACCCATCCTATATCTGTGCTTTTCATTTTTACTGCCCAAGTGTAGTATCTACATTTCTCCCTGTTGAAATCCATTTTGTTAGTTTTGGCCCAGCTTTCTAATCCGTTAAGGCCATTTTGAATTCTGATCCTATCCTGTGGGGTATTAGCTATCCCTCCTAATTTGGTGTCATCTGGAAACTTGATACGTATGCCCTCTATTCCCTCATCCAATTCATTGATAAAGATGTTGAATAGCACTGGGCCTAGGACAGAACTCTGTGGCACCCTGCTGGCCACTTCTCTCCAGGATGAAGAGGAGCCATTGGTGACTACCCTTTGGATTTGGCCCATCAACCAATTACAACAACTAACAGTTGTATTTTCTAGCCTGCATGTTACTAACTATTTTTCAAGAATATCATGGGGGACTTTGTCAAAGGCCTTACTCAAATCAAGATATACTATATCCACAGCAATAATACTATTCCCCCTCCTTTTCTGCTACATTTATTCTCTTTAAAGAGGCTACACCTTTCAATTGTAATATTCCAGTCATGGGAGTCATCCCACCAGGTCTCTGTTATGCCTATATATTCACATTTACATTCCTGCATTAGGACATCAAGTTCATCTTATGCATTGCTATACAGAATCTGAAGCTTTGTTTTCCTTTTTTAAATTTATTGTCACTTTTACTGTGGGTCCCATTCTCTCCCTTAACTTCTCCTCTAGAATCCATATACTTGTGTTTATACCTTGCCTTTGGGGTGATGTTTGTGCTATCTGCTCCAAACCCGCAGGGAATTATTTTAAAGCCCTCTTGGTCAGACTTGCCACGCTACTACCAGGTACATTCTTTCCAGTCTTCATGAGGTGAAGCCCATCTGTAGCCAGTAGTTTTCTGTCTAAGACATGAAGGCCATGGTCCCAGAAGCCAAACCTCTCCCATCTACACCATCTACATAACCAATTAGTCACTTTTAGTATCTCCCTGTCCTTGTGTAGTGCTCTATCTTTCACTGTCAGAATTGACAAGAATACTACCTGTGCCTCAAACCCCTCCAACTTCCTGCCCTAAAGCTTCACAGTCAGAAGTGATCTGCTCAGAGGTGTTCTTGGCAGTGTCACTGATGTCCACACAAATAAGGAAAAAGTGGTACTGATCTGTGTTCTTGATGAGTTTTGGCAAGTTGTAATTGACATCCCAGATACATGTGCCAGGAAGACAACACACTTCCTGGTTCATTTTGCCAGGCTGGCACACAGGATTCTCTAACCCAGAGCAATGAGTCTCCAACCACCAGCACCTTTCTTTTTTTCTTGTTGCAGTGGGCAGTTACCTGGACTTCTTCTCTGACATGCAGTATTCCTTGTTGCTGGTTTCCTCTTAGAGCATCTTCACTGCTGCCATCCTCGTGAAGATGTTGGAAGTGGTTGCTTCATTGGAGAGGTTCTGAAACCTTTTTGTATGATCCACTCCTGACAGTGATTGCACTCCAGGGTGTTTCCTCATTGTTACAGGCCTCTTCATTGACCTTGGCAGTTTCTTCCTGTTGGTTCTGTAGGAGCAATTCTCCCTGTGTTCTATCCAGGAAGTCCTCACGGTCTCTGATGCATTGAAGAGACTCAACACATAGCTGTGGTGCACTGACCTTCTCTTCCAAGAGAGTGTCCGGAAAAGCAGATAGTTGCCAGCAAAGTAGATACAAACAGCAAGAATCTGGGAAGGTAGCCAACTGGTAATTAGCACAAATGAATGGAAACACAGTCTTGCAAAGATTAGTCCAGCAGAACAATCCAAAGAATCAGGGCTTATAGAATGCAGTGTGGGTCCAAACAAGTCCGTGGGTCAATAGGATCAGGCAGCAGCATAGTCAGGAACAGTCCAGGGTCTAAACAGGAATCAAGGTAACAGGAACATGGAGACAGAGATAGCAGACACGAAGCTTTCTCCAGGAAGATCAGTTGATCTTTGACAAAGCCTCCATAGCTCCCCAAAGCGTATATATAATAATAAAGGCTTTGTCAGGTGTTCCTTGATGAGCAGGTGTTTCTGATAAAGCCTCAGTGATCTTCTTCAAGCTTCCTTTTGGGATCGCTGTGGCTTGAATGATGGTGGAAGTAAGTCCATCTCCTCTTCCTCATCCTTATCTGAATTGGCAGGGCTCTCTGCTGGGACTGGTGCCAACCCACTAAGACCAGGCTCTTCTTCTGCTTGAGCCGCCAGGTTGGCAGAGTTCGCTGCTGGCACAGGTGTAGATAAACCAGTACCAGGGTCCATAGGGCAATATCCTGCCATGTCTTCCTCCTCCTCTGATTCCATACCCTCATCAGACTCATGGGCCATGACAGAGAGCTACCAATTTAAACTTGCTGCAGGTATAGTTCATGATGTTTCCTGGCAAAGAAGGCAAACATTGCGCATACATTGCAGCAGAAAGCTATGGAACCTTCTGCCTACATCTCTGCAATCATTTCTCTCCCCTTCCTCTCTGTAATATCTATATCAGCTATATGGGAGATAATTGTAGATGCCTTGCAGCATGCATTGCTGGCTCAAAAGCTTGCTGCCTCTCTCAACCCAGCTGCTTTTTTGTTTGTTTGCTCTTAGCAACCTCAGCATAGGCTGATGGGAAGAAGTATGTAGATGAGCTGTTATTCTTTTAGAGCTTTACTTCCTCATCAGCTGGCTCAAAAGCTTGCTGCCTCTCCCAGCCTGTCTGCCTTTTTGTCCCAGTGACTTCAGCAAAAGCTGATGGGAAGACGGCGGCTCTTCCAGAGCTTCATCCCATTTTCTTTCTCTTCCTCCCCTCACTTTCTCCTTTTAACTTCACTTTACTTCCATTGATGCAAACTGAGTTCAAAGTGTAAAAGTAGTTTGTACTCAATAAACTCAGAAGGAATGGGGAGGAGAGGAGGCGGTGGCAAAATCTTGCCCTTCCCTGCAGACTCAGGCAAAAGCAATCTCCTAACTTGTGTGTTATTCCTCATTAATAACTTTTGCCATCTTGACCACCCTCTGATGTTGTTTGGCCACATGTCCAGTTTTCATCTGTGAACTGTTGGCAGGTATTGGAATACAGTACTGTGAAGAAACTGTGATTGGGTGGCTGGAACTCTGGACAGGTGCACTTCCTCCAGCACAATTTTATTACAGGTCCAACTTGCAAAGTCTGTTATAAAAATAAATAACCTGTGTTCTAGGGTGTATAATCTGTTATGCCATATGGCCTCTAAAGGGCATACTTTGTTTAACAACAACGACGACCATGATGATGATGATGATGATTTATAATGCCCCTTTCACCAAAGGGCAGAACATATAGAATCAACATATAGAATCAAGGACAAGGACAATAAAACATAGTCCTATAACTATACATGAAAGACAATCCCCAACACCCCACTAGTCAGTATGTATCTCAACAATCTTAGGCACAACTCAACAGTTTAATCTGGTGAATCGAAGAGGAAGTTCTTCAACCCTTTACAAACGGTCCTCCTGCTAGAGATCGAAAGGAAGGAGATTATCACACTATACTGTTATAGCATTATTATTATTATTATTATTATTTAGGTATTTATTCCACTTTAACTACTCTGGCTGCCTCCTGAGAAAACCTGGGATTTGCAGTTTAGGGAGGGGTCATTTAGAAGTCTCAGCCAGAGAGCTCTTAGGCCTCACTAAACTACAAACCCCGGAATTCCACAGGAGGCAGCCCTAGCAGTTAAAGTGGAATGATAGCACTATAACAGTGCAGTATGATAAAGTCCGAAGACTGTTCCACAAATATGGAGCCAGGTCTTGGAAGGCTCGCAGCTTTGACAGAGCTGTACGTGTTGGTGGAACGGCCAATAATCCTTTGCGTACAGATTTTAGGACTATCAGATGTGGAGGGACATGGCACAAAACCGCATCCCCAACTGCGTCAGAAGAATGGTACAAGAACAGAAAGGGCGACATTACCAAACACCCGCATCTTTCAGCCATTCCAGGGATATAGTGCGGGCATGAATAATGCGTCCCTTTTTATTGATGGCTATAAGTTGAACATCATTGCCTGGTAATGTCATCCATTTTTGTTCTTGTAGAGTTCTTCTGATGCATTTTTTTGATGCATCTGATAAAGTTCTTAAATTCCTAGATGGTACATACCATGCTAGCCCAGCTGCTAGGTACTGGGGGAGGTTAGAGCTGATCCATCTTAAGATGCCATGCTCTATGCCAATTGCCATAACAAATGCCTTGCTGCTTGGAAATGCTGGAAAAGAATTGCATTGTTTTTCTTGGTTCCTGAAGAATATAACTTATGGAATATGCTGAAAGGGGAAGCCTAAAGGGAAACTAGTTGTACTTGTTGTGTATCCCCTGAAATTGGGGCCCTGGCATTGGCAAAAAACAAACAAACATAAAATTAAAATAAGGCTCGCTGTGACCTTGTGAACGCTCAATTATATTCATATCTGATTCTGTCAAGTGCTGTCTCAGTGCACTTCCTTTTTGCCAGCAAGGAAATATTAATATGCAAAATTGCACAGGAAGCCCCATGTAAGGAGAGAAAGAATTGAATTAGCTATTTATGCACACACTCACACATGTGTGTGCACGCGCGCACATCCACACCCATACCCACACCCTGGGGTATACAAAAAGGAACAAATAACTAAGGCAGGGTTAGATGAAGCTAAACCACACCATAGAAAGTTACTCTTTGGGGCTATAACTTCCAGAGTGTCCCAGGTAGCTGGCTGTTGGATTCAGGGAATTGTAGTTCCTATGTAACTTTTCTAAGCTGTGAGCTAAAGAGGAGACTCTTGAGGGAGACTATTGCAGAACATCTGCATAGTTACTGAGAAAAATGTTATCCCATCAACAGAATGGATGCAAGTAGGAATATCATTCCAACTATTTGTGGACATATTTGCATGGCCAGTGTGACTGTTTAGAGACAGCAACTTTCCAAACAATATGTGTATCCAAATTCTCCAACTATGTGCCTTCAAATTCCTCCTCCTGAAAGTCTTAAAGACCTGGCTGCTATCTATGTTCCATTAGATATCCAGTAACATTTTATGTTGAAATAGCAATGGTATGCCGCAAAATCTCCCAAAAGTTGCCTCTGGAAATTTATGGCTGGTGTCATCATTTACCGGTAGGGAATTAAAAAAGAGATGGTGGATGGAATCAACCTTGGCCGGTTTGGCCACAGACAAATCTATCTAGAGCGAAAAATGTACAGAACTCATAAAAGGGATTTTGCTTGCCTAACCTTCAGCAATAAATCCCAGCTGGCTGTACTACTTAGGCACAATGGCTAAATGCTACATATAGCCCACAGCTTAAACGGAGTGGGACAGGAAGGAGGGGAAAAAAATCTTGCTGAGCAAGTACATTAATAAATACAAATACAAGGTGCTCATTGGAAGGATTTAGGCAGCTGAGCATGGCAGAAACCTGTGGCTAGTGCTGCTTGAGCGACAGGCAGTGAGTTTTGATTGAAAGTGGGCTATTAATGGATACAATTAAGACACAGTTTCAGTTTAAAGATGAACTGGCCATAGAGCGGCAAATTGTGGAGCACTTATCCTGCTGAGCCATGTAATCAGGGAATGAACTTGTAATTGTGGCTCTTGTTGTTTGCTTCTATCAGAGAGCAGGATATAGGATTCAATTTAACAAACAATTGGACACATGGGTCACCCCTGCTGAGTGCAAAGCAGAGCTTTCTGTACTCTTATTTCCCTTCACCATCTCTGTGGCTCTTTAAACCTGTTAGGCACAGAATAATTCAAGGAAGACAAGAGCCACAGCAGGATGACCCGTGGTTCTAGACAAACCTGATAAGGATCTCATCACTCTTCTCTCTCCCAGCTCCCAGTTATTTTCTTTTTCTCCCTCTTTGCTAGTTCGGCTTTATGCTCACCCCAAAGCAAACTGGGTCCAGCAGGTGCAATCTCCTTGCAAATATTTTTCTCTTTTAGAGACTAAAATCCCCCTGGCTTGCTTTCCCCACTATTTATCCTTCTTGAATAAGAATTGGGATGGATGAATCTGTCAATTTTGCTTTCTCTGATGTTATGGTGGTGGTGATGTTGTGTGACTTCCCCAACTCACCCAGTGTGTTTCCATAGCTGAGTGAGGATTTGAACCCTGGTCTCCAGAGTCATAGTCCAACACTCAAACTACTACATTACATTGGCATGCAGTTTTTTTTTTAAAGCTCCAGTTCTTTCCATGCAATTTATTTTTGTTATTATCTTTTTCCACAGTATCTTAAATTACAAAATTACATTCAGATTGTTACATTCTCCATTCCATCTTTTCCAAAGTCTAATATCCTTTATCATTTAAACAACATAATCAACACTGAGAATTCTGGAGAAAAAGATGGGATACGAAGATAAACTACTTTCCATGCAATTTATGAAGACATTTTCAAAGTTTGGAAAGTTCGAATCAAAAATGAGCGAAACAAAATTTCCCGTCATGATGGCCAAATTTGATAGATAGAGTTATTCCTGGTATGGAAAGAATCATGTTGTATCTGCATCCCATATGGATATTAAAGATGAAGAGCCCTTTAGGGGGAAAAAGTGGCAATTTTTATTCCATTCCACAGACATGGTGGAATACCTTGGGATTCAAAGCCAGATTTCAAATTGCTAAGCACTCGGTATACCCTCTCCCAGGTGAACTAGGGCCCACTGAGGCAGAAATTTCCTCACAATGGTCTTTGCTACTTTGCCCAGCCTGTGCTAAGAAACAGTGATGGAAGCACCCAGATGTTCTTCATGAACTTTCTGGCTGTTTCCCTTTAGTGCTGGGAGACCAGAATTGCCCCAGGCCCTGAGACCTAAGGGCAGTCCCCATGATGCATGGGGGATGATTGCTGTAAAAAAGTGTCACTTGTAATTCCTTTTTGTAGCAACTAAGGAGATTATCAGACATGGCAAAACCCACGTCAGATCATCGCGACAAGAATAGCAATGAGTGATATCATCAGATGACAACATCCTTTAGTGTTCCAGGGGTTTAGCATGGGAGTGAATAAGGCATCCCTTTGTATTGGTTTCTTAGCCCCATCAGTGAAAAGGAGAAGCCTTGGCTGCACCAGAGCTACGCCCCAGAAACGGCTGAGGATGTGGGTGTCTGATAAGGTCACCCTTTCTGTTCTCGTCACGTTCTTCTGAAAAAGATTGGGATGTGGTTTTTGCTGTGTTTCACCCCATCTGATAATCTCCTAAAGTACAATTAAGTTACATTATGTTTGTAATTTAATAAGGGATAACATTACTCTTTTTGCAGTGTAACTGTGAATTTTTAGTTACTTGTATAGTTGCTCTTAGTAATTGTTAGTTACTTGTATAGTTGTATAGTGTGTACAGAGCCATTGTACTGTCTATTCTCCTTTATGGGTCTGAAACATGGGTCACCTATCGCCAACACTTACGACTCCTCGAACGCTTTCATCAGCGCTGTCTACGCACAATCCTAAATATACACTGGACTGACTATGTGACAAATATTGCTGTCCTTGAGCAAGCAGGGATCACTAGCATTGAGGCCATGATATTAAGAACACAGCTGTGCTGTGCAGGGCACATTTCTAGGATGGAGGACCATCGCCTCCCAAAAATAGTACTCTACGGTGAACTCGCCACGGGTCAGCATAAGAGGGGCGCTCCAAAAAAGCGATACAAGGACTTCCTGAAACAACATCTCAGGCTCGGCCAAATTGATCACCAACAATGTTCCACCCTGGCCTCACATCGGGAGGCATGGAGACGCACTGCTGCAGCCTTATTTGAGAACTCACGACGAACATTCTTGAAGAGAAACGACAACGCAGAAAGAATCACAACCTGGAAACATCACCCAAGGAGACCTTCTGCTGTGCTTTCTGCAACCGGACATGTTTATCTCAGATTGGCCTTTTTAGTCATCAACGCGCTTGCAGAAAGTGCAGAATGAGTCCTTCCTGAATCTTCATTTGCAAAGAAAAGCCAGAGATAGTTGCAGGGTGTGACCACACATAGTGATGGTGGAGTAATATTGTATAGTTCAGTGGTTCTTAACCTGTGGTCCATGGACCCCCAGGGGCCCACAATGTCCTCACAGGCAGCCTGCAAAGACTTGAAGGCTGCTCGCCCCATTCCTCCCCACATGGAGCAGTCACATGGCAGGAGCCAAGGCCAAGGCTGGCTGCCTGCCTTGGCCTGTGCATTGCCATTCAATCCATAAACTTGCAGGAAGAAGCAGGAGAAATGTCTTCCCTCCCCCTTCAGTGACCTCTGAGGAAAGTTTTAATGAATGTAATTGTATCATCATCATCATCATCATCATCAGGTATCATCATCATCAGGGTTTAAATCATGAATTAAGTCTTGAGGGTCTGTGGAGACAAAATATATTTAAGGTGGGTCCCTGGTAAAGAAAAGGTTAAGATCCACTGATATAGTTCAACTTCTGGCTTATGCTGTGCTCCCCACTGCTGCCTCACACTCTTTTGTGGGTGTTGAGCTGACAACAAAGTAAGTGGGAGAAGCCTGTGCTTTGAACTACAGGCCAGTGGCCTGTAGCATTCAATAGATCTGTATAGGGTTGTCATATCAACTGGATACATAGGTTTTACCTGGATTGTATGAATGGTGCCCAATGCCATTTGGGCCATCATTTGGCTTAGATTCCAAGCTTTCATTTAAGGAAAAAAGTAAGTCTCTAGCCCTTGTAGAAGCTGACGTATGTAGTGGTGGTTCACAGTGACATAGTTAATTCCATGACCAAATAGAGATTTGTACTTGGGTCTCCCTGTTTCAGGTCCAGCGCTTTAAACATTATTCTATTCTGGTTCTATTTTTGTTTTTGTTATTGAAAAAGGAGGTAACAATAATGGTAAATAAGTATGGGGAGGGAGCAGGGGGACTGCATCTGACCCCCATTACTTGTTAGAAGTCACTTTTCAAGCTCTTAGTTTTTTTGTGTCCTGTGCCAAGAGAAAGGTAGGCTATAAAGGAAGGAGGGCAGACAGGCTGGCCTGCTGGAATGTTCTGGAATAGGGGACACCAGCATGTCAGCATAGACATGGGGGCACTGTTGTAACATGTTCCTGGAACTCTGTCTTCACTGGGCACATTTCAAAGTGCTGGTTATGACCTTCAAAGCTCCAGATGGCTCAGGCCCAGGTTATCTGAAGGACCATATTCTCCCTTATGAACCAGCCGGGCTCTTCGATCTGCTGGGAGGCCCTTTTGTCTGTCCCACCACCCTCCCAGTGGGAGGGTGAGAACTTAGGAGAGGGCCTTCTCAGTGGCTGCCCCCAGGCTCTGAAATGCTCTGCCCAGAGAAGTCAGATTGGCACCTGATCTGTCTTACATCTGGAGGCAAGTAAAACTTTCCTGTTTTGGCAGGCCTTTGCTGAAATTTGCTAATGGCAGTGCTGGGGTATATGTGAGTGTTGTGTGTGTGTGTGTTTTTAGAGTTTTAGCTGTTTTAAACTTTTTTAGTTGTAATTGTGTTTTAACTTTTGTATTTTGCTGATTTTAACAATGTCTTTTTATTATACACCACTTTGAGTCCCAAACTGGGAAAAAGTGGGATAGAGATCATCATCATCATCATCATCATCATCAACCAGCTGAAGCATTTGAACAGTTTTCAAAATCAGGTCTTTGTAACCTATGTTGCTTGGCCTTGGGATGACAGAGAATAATGCTCTCCCGGCTTTCAGCTGATCAAACGGGTCAGTCTTCTTCCCAGGTGGAGATGATATAAGATGACATGAGTGAATATTGGTAATAAGTAAGTAAACTATTTATACTGCACTCTTCATTTTGCAGGGCACTCACAGTACCTTCAGAACATGAGAAGTACAAATGAGAAATTGTATACCAATAAGCTAAAAACAGATGTAAAAAGCCATTTTCACAAATAAAGTACCCTCCTAAAATAGTGATTTATAGAACACAATATTGAATGAAAACCAATGGCATTAAACTTTAAACATTAAAAACCTGTTGAAAGATAAACATTTCCCACTTAAAATGAAGAAAGTCCTCCATGTTACAACCTAACCTCACAGGATTAACTGCCAGCCTCTGAAAGAGGAGAGGGAAACCCAGGGTTGACAGGTATCACAGCTGCTGAAACATTCAGATGAACACCTTTCTCTAATATGGAGCTATGTCAGAAAGTGGAAAGTTACTTTTAAAAATAGTTTGACTTACAGTTCAAAGACCCTCACTGGTTACTTTGTTTCTAGATACAACATTAAAAAAAACCCAACTCTTTATTTTCTCATTATTCAAAATCAACTAAATAAGTATCTTGCAATTATCTTGCACGTGTGAAAGTGTTGAGGCTGGATGGATTATACAGTGAGTGGAAATTAAGATGATAAGAATAGAGTGATTGAATCTGGTGTTTCTCTGGTTTAATTACTGTATTAAGGGCTCAAAGAATATTATCTGAGATTCTATATGTAATTGGTAACCATAGAGTGGGACTAAGAGACATTAAGCAATTAACAAAGTTGGAGACACTATTGAAGCATTGCTCTTACAAACATAGTTAATAAACCAATCTTTGTGTTTTGTTTGTAAAACCCAGACTCATTGTGAGTTATTTCCCCCACTGACAGAAAATAGGCATGCTTACTAATAGAATCCACACAATCACATATTCTACCCACAGAAAGTCAGACCCCAGTCCAAAGAAGGGAAAAGGGGAATCCGAAAGGAAGGTTGCAGTAGCCCTGGAGAGGCAGCCAGGCTGAATAATCGGGTAAATTTGGCTGGTGTGTCCTCCACAAACCTCTGCCTGCGAACAGAGGGGAATAGCCTGTGGGCTTAGCAGAAATCATATGGGAACAGCTAGAGCTGTCCTCAGGGGCTTCTGGGGGCCTCTATGTCAGTGAGTGGTGAATCCACTCCTGGTTTTAATCCAGACTTTAAGGGAGCTACTAAAGGTGCTAAACCCTCCCCTCTAATTAGGTCCAGCACTTTAGATAGTTCTTTTAAAGTTCAGAGTAAAATCCAGCGTGGATTCACACCCTATCGACACAGGAGTCATCTGGCACCTCAGGCTGACCCCCAGCCTAGGCCACATTGAGACTGCTGCCTTATGCTACCAAATGGTAGGGCCCACCCTGCAACCTTAGTTGCCTAATTGTCATGGATTTCTCAAAGAATATTGTTTATCTGTGGCTCAGTTAATTTTCTGCCTACTACACTGCCATGAACACACTGTTATTTCCAATCAATACCTTTATGAAGGAGTGACTACTGCTATAGCCCAGAGAGCCTTAGATAAGACTTCAGATAAGCAGAGCTTTGAGAATTGGCTCATCCTCCTAACCCATTGTAACAGCAATGCAGAGCAATCCCAAGTGCACATGTTGGAAATGACTTCTGCCTGTTTTGACGGAAGCCAATGTGAATCCCTTGATGTATTGTACTTATTATAAAGCCCTTATGCCATTTAATGCATTCCTGAAGGAAACACTCTGCAGGGGAAATAATCTTGTTATAGTGAATCACAGTGATTTTAATGGCCATTTTGTTTGTGTTTTTAAAGAGGCCAACATCTGTTCTTCTGCTAAAAAGCCCCTGCACACATTTCAGTTTTATCACCAACAACAAAACAAATAATTTCTTCTTACCACCACTTCACCTACAAGAGTAATTGGGTGAAGGGCCAGTTGATCCATCTTATACAGTTGTCCCACCGTATCCACAGATTTAAGTATTCATGGCTTGAAAATATTCTTTAAAAATAATAATTCAAAAAGCAAACTTTGATTTTGCCATCTTATATATAAGCAACACCATTTTGCTATGCCATTGCATATAATGGGACTTGAGTATTCATGGATTTTGGCGTTCATGGGGGGTCCTGGAACCAAACCCCAGCGAATATGAAGGGACAAATGTATATGAAAACTGGGGGAAGATGTGCATCTCTAGACATTGTTAGACTGCAGTTCCCATCAGTCTCAGCCAGCAGAGCCAACAGTGAGGGATGAGAGATTTGTAATCTATTACCATCTGGAGGACCACATGTTCCCCATTTCTGCTGTAGAGAATGCTGCACATGGATAGGCTAAAACCACCCACATCTCAGCAGCCAAACTCTGCACATACATGGACAATGGTGTCTGCAGACTCCTTAGTAGATGAACCATTTCTCATTTCTTCATTACAAATATTTGTATCTCACTTTTTCACTTGATGAAGCTAAGAGCATAATAAGATATTGGGGTTGTCTAAATGGTGGAAATAACCCTCATGGAACTTGCTGGGACTATGACCTGCCTAAATGGAATCCCACATCAACCCACTGTATTTGGAAGGAGGAGGGCCCCAAACTGCAAAAACACCACAGGAAGCCTTTGTGGTTTTTCCCCTTAGTTTTTTTTTAAAAACAGTGAGGGGGTGCACATTCCTGCTCGTTGGGACAAGTGATTCTATACAAATCACTTTCCCATAGGAGAGGAAGTGCAAAGCTGATTGACTGGGTGAGCATGATGGGCAGGGCTTGCTAAGAGGGCAAGTGCCCACTGCCGCCATATTGAATTTTCACCTTAGCGAACAATTGCTAAGGCAATAAAATGGGGTGGGATTTTTTGTTTGGTTTCCTGTAAGAATGAAACGAAATTGCTCTAGTGCACCTTAGACATCATTTTTTTAAAAAGTTCAGCAGTGGCAAGTACAAACACTAGTAAATCACTCGCGGCTGCCATCTTCCATGCAAAGCTTATGGGGGCAGAAACACTGTTAAGAGAAGTCACTACTGCTGCGAAATGCCATTACTGCGAGGCACTCTGAGTTTCTTTGCTTCATATAGACAGGGCCAATCAAATATCAAATTAGATAAAATTAAATAAAAGAGGAACAAATTAGAGACCACAGATAACATGAATAATGTGCTGTGGGGATTTCACAGCTCAGTAGGTCATGTGCATGGCTGTGCTGGCTGGAAAATTCTTAGAATTGTAGTCCAAAACAGTAATGTTACTTTTTTCTGCCCTTCCTTACTTGGGCCACACTGTTGCTGCTCTCTGTGTCTCCCCTCAGCCATTTCCCTTTGTAAATCCATGATGCAGGTTCCATCCCTTTACACGGTATGTGTGTTGTTATTGTACTGTAAATTCGCGCAGCTCAGGTGGGGAGGAAGGAAGCACTTGGATTGCCTAACAATTGCAGTAGAGATTCTCACATTGGTCACACAATAGTGATGTAGGTATGGGTGCTAGGTATGACTTGGAAGCTGGATGAACAATAGATTGCATCCCTTAAACAAATGTCAATTCCATATGGTAATAGGTTATTCCTGTCTCTTTCCATAAACTGTATCACACTAGGAAACTGGTACCTGTTTTTCTTATATCAGGGCCTACAGTTTCCAGACTGCAACACCTCAGTAGAAAATTATTTCCCCCCATCACACTGAGCTAGGGGACTACCACCCACATTGTTTTTGTGTGTTTTTTTTTCCTCTTCATTCCTTGATCTTCTTGAGATAGAACCTTAGAAACAAATGAGTGAGCATTTCATATAGTTCATTTCCTCCTCCACTCTAGTAACTTATCAATTTCTGCAAAACATGTTGAGATATTTTAAAATATGAAATTGAGGGTGGGGAGATAGTGAAATGGAGATTCAGGCTGCTGCCACACTGCAGAAATAATGCAGTTTGACACCACTTTAATGATCATGGCTCCATCCTATGGAATCCTGGGATTTGTAGTTTGTGGTGGCACCAGAGCTCTCTGACAGAAAAGGCTAAATATCCCACAAAAGTACGAATCCCAGGATTCCATAGCATTGGGCCATGGCAGTTAAAGCAGTATCAAACTGCATTATTTCTGCAGTGTGTCAGCAGCCTAAGTTGCCTAATTGTCATGATTTCCCAAAGAATATTGTTTCTCTGTGGCTCAGTTTTCTGCCCGTTACACTGCCATGAACACACTGTTATTTGCAAGTGATACCTTTATGAAGGAGTGCCTACTGCTATGGCCCAGAGAGCCTAATTTAAGTCTTATTTTATTTTAAGAATATTTTCAAGCCGTGAATACTTAAATCCGTGGATACCAAATCCATGGATATGGAGGGACAACTGTAAAATCATAAAAGAACAGCATATAATTACATAATATTGCGGTGCATAAAATTATTTCATCTGTACATTGCCTGTAGGCTCTACTTAGAAACAAATGTCAGAAATTCCTGAACCAGGAACTCCTAAACTATTTACTGGATAAATGAAAACATGCGAACAAAAGCTAAAGGTTTTCTATATCTTGTGTACATATGATAGAAAAAAAAATCCAGTATAGGGAAAAAACCAAAACAATTATATTCATCCTTCTGAGACATGTGGTGCCATTACCACTGCTCAAGCCGCTATCACTATTTTAAATGATTTCCATTGCCTCCAGATGTTTCAAATCTCAGTGCTGATCCTGGTTGGATTGTATGTACTTGTAAACCTGATACTGAGGCCAGTAATCTTGAGAAATCTGTATGGGTCTATGAAAGGTACACCTCATAGATCAGCGAGTACTATTCCTCCATCTCACTTCAGTAAGCTTCACCTATCATCCAGGGTCCATTTCTTGATTCATAAGGCACCTTAGCTACAAGGTCCTGGCCCCTCAGTTACACAGCCTGTGATTCTAGAAATCTAGTTAGCACTACAAACTATGACATCTACTGGATTTGGTTGTACCTATGTTTAAAACTCCCATTAGTCATAAAGCTCACAGGACAAGCCACTATTTCTCAAATTAATTTACACTGCTGATGAATGGAATGGGTCAGCTTTGCTCAGATTCTTTCTACAGGACTTCTTTGCATGACTTATTACTGTGCTTTCAGCATAAAATACAAAAAAGCATTTGTGAGACTGAAAGTCACAACCTCCAGTTTGTTCATATTCATTGCTGTAATTTCCATTTTCTCATTTTATTGTTACATGAGTGTTTTTTCTTAAATTGTGCTGATTTATTTTAAGAAAAAGCCTCCCTGGTTCTAGCAGCTGAGGAAGGAAGGAAAGGGCCAAAGCTGCAGTCCTGTGTAGATTCAGCTGGAATAAGCCCCATTAGATTTATTCTTGACAAAAGTTCCATTGAATTGGCTGCACATACCTAAAATCTTGGCATAGATCTGTGCGTGTTTTACATTGTCTAGGACTATGGTTTTGTATCTATCAAATTGTACATTTTTATGTGATCATGAAATTATTACACAGTTAGCTCTCACACCTTTTAAAACTCTAATAAAATTGTATGACATACCTCCTAAGCCTCTTGAGAATGTGGTCTCTGCTATATATAAGATGTCACTTACTAATAGCAATTCTAATGTACAAGGTTTAAAAACACAGTACTGTAGTAGGACTTCAGTCATGCCTGTCAGGATCAGTCCCCCACCTGACTTTTCCCTGCCAAATTCAGTTTTACTGTTTTAACCTTGTAGGTAACCATGTTTGCATTTCTCTGTGCTTTTTAATGAGTGTGTAGCTTAACTGTAGAAAGGAATGTGTAATCAATGGAGATTTTCAGACGCGATTTTCAGCAGGATATATTGCAAAACAGCTCCGTTGCTGCCGCGCAGCAGGGGAGCTGTTTTGGATGACGCCATCCCTCTGCCAAAACCCTCCGTGTCACTTCCGTGACAGAATGGAGGAAACCGCGTCGTATTTCATTTACGATTGTTGCCCGTGAGTGAAATACGATGCGGTTTCCTCCATTCTGTCACAGAAGTGACACGGAGGGTTTCGGCAGAGGGATGGCATCGTCCGAAACAGCTCCCCTGCCGCGCGACAGCAATGGAGCTATTTTGCAATATATCCTGCCGAAAATCGCGTCTGAAAATCTCCAATGTCGGGAATGGTTTGACAAGCACTGCAGCTGGAGCTCAGCTCTGAGAAAAGTGGGTTGGACAATGGCATTGTGAGAAATGGGAGAGGGGATGATGGGTGGCCAATGGTTGTGTAGCCCACCAGATTTGGAAGATTGGAATATGCTTTTAATGTACTGTTTGTCAGTTAAGTTTAATTCTGAGCAATGGCCCTGTAGGGTTAACTTTCTGGATTACTGTGCCAATAAAGTTTTCTGTTTTGAAATCTGAAACTGTTGGTCACTGAGTCTGGGAATGCCAGTATATGACAGTCCCATTGCAGATAGTGATTGGAGCTGAATATGGAAGAAAAGTCCCTTTAAATCCATATCTGTCCAGTCTAGAGAGAGATGGTACATAACACTGACAAAGTTATCATATGTGGCTAAAAATCTCTCTTTTTAATTCTGAAAGGATTCTGGCCTAACAGGAACCTTTTTGTATAGGTGGTGAGATGGCCCAGTAATTTCTGTCTTCTAGGATGCAGTTTTTCACAACATAAATAAAAACCTTTCACCAACAGTTATGACCACCACTGGATTTGACATTATGAACTTTATCAAACTCACTAAATATGACATCATAACAATGTCACATACATGCAAAAGGGCACGCATACCACACAACATTGCCCTTTCATGTTTATGTCCCTGCCAAAACTTGTACTTTTTAATTGACAGCTTAAGCCGTCAATTGATTCCTCATGGCGCTTTAGTGCTGGCATTGCCGGCATGTGAAACCTCACACCATTGTACTTACATGCATGCAGCGAGAATGACTGGTCGGATATGAACACTTCCATGTGAGATCATGACATGCAGGTAAGTGACACACTTTTTATGACCCTCCCTGCATTAGTTTGTGACTTTTAAATTGTGTTCCTGTGATTTTTTTAAAAAAAATCTGTCTTGTTTTTGAATTTCCTCGTGGGAATCCACAGGATTTTTAATTAGGAAGTGAACAGAGCTTCATTCACTTCCACTTTCATTGCTGGGAAGCTTTTGCCAGGAGAGAAGGTAAGTGTGGTGGTGGTGGTGGGCATTCTTTTGTTGGCATAAAAATTGATTTTTTTTATACCAGCAAAAGGGGGATTGCCACTGGCTGGTGGGCTGTTTTGTGGTCTGGCCAGCCACCCTTCTTTCCAGCCCTCCTGTCCCCCCCCCCGCTCGGCCTTGTGCCCGATGGGAGGAAGGGTGGCCGCATGGTGATCCCATGGGCGCCACCATCTTCTCATCTCCTTCTCAGTGGCCTTTGCCGCTGGGAGGAGAAAGAGAAGCGAACCAATGGGGGCAAGCCTGCTTCGCCCCCATTGGCCAGGGGAAGGGCGCAAACCTGGGCTATTTAAGCCCGCGCCAGATCCAGCGGTAGGTGGAGCCCGAGCACGAAACGCAGAAGATCCTTTTTGGGTTCCTCATCAGATGAGTTCTCGAACGAGGACAAGTACAGGTATTGGGAAAAGGGAGCTTTCAAGCCGGGTCTGCCGGCGTGGGCCCTCAAACTCAGATGAGCCAGGGAAAAAGCAGGGGAGGATAGGAAGGTGGGTGGCATGCACCCATAAGGGGAGGAGCTTCGGGAGGGGCTGGATTTGACCTCCCGGGTGTCATTTGGATCATAAGGTGCACTCTAAAATTTTGCAAGGTTATTATATTGATGTTTTCATGCTGACACCGCCTCCTGGGGTTGAGACCAGGGTGCACAAGAGTGACAAGAAAGAGAGCAACAAGAATAGTGTGGAACCATCAGAGCACAGCTTTGCCAATTGGCTCAATGGGTACACGGTCTTCATGGGGGTGGTGGCATTGGTCTTCCCGGAACGGGCCTGGCACTTGATCAATCACCTCCGCCAGGTTCTGCTGGTGCGGGCGCAAGCGGGGGACTCCAATGGCATCTTGTATGACATTGAGTGCAGGAAAAAGGCATCCAGGTCTCCCATGCACAGATGGGAAACCATTGACTACCCCACTTGGCTGCAGGCCACGGGGCTGGGCAGGCGGGAGAAGGGCGACCCCCAAAAGGCGGCACGCAAGAAGGAAAGGAAGAAGCTGGTGTGCTGGGAATACAATGGAGGCAAGTGCTCCAGGTACAAGAGCAGGTTTGACCATTCCTGCGACAGCTGTGGAGGTGGGCTCCCGAAGGTGAATTGTTCCCATCAGGGCAGCGGAGGCCAGTCCTTTCGAAGCAATCGCCTAGCAGCAGCTGGCCCCAGAAAGGATGTGGGATCCAGCGGCACCACCAACAGCAGTGCTGCAAAGTGAGGCGAACACGGGGGTGGGGTGCATGGCAATCACACCAGTCAAGCTGGAGGCCATGCGTCCTCTCTTGGAAGCCTACCCCAAGAAGCAGGCTGTAGTTTACTTGGCAGGAGGATTTGAGTTAGGGTTCCGCATTCCCTTTCAGGGCAAGAGGGAGGCCTCTACCTCAGGCAACTTGAAATCAGCAGCACAGATGCCTGAGGTGCTGGCACACAAGATTGCAAAAGAAATAAAGGTGGGGCGCATAGTGAGCCCTTTCGAACAGCACCCCATGCCCAACTTAAGGATTTCACCATTGGGGGTAGTGCCCAAGAAGGCCCCAGGGGAATACTGCCTCATTCACCACCTCTCCTATCCCAAAGGGGCATCAGTCAATGTTGTGATCCCACAGAAGCTTTGCACGGTGAGATACGCATCATTGGACTATGCAGTACGCCTCCTGCAGAGTTGCGGTCAAGGTTCACTCATGGCAAAGTGTGACATTCAATCAGCTTTTCAGCTGCTTCTAGTGCATCCTGATGACCATTGCCTGTTGGGCTTCAAGTTCCAGGACAAGTGGTACTACAACATGGCATTGCCCATGGGTTGTTCCATCAGCTGCTCAGCATTTGAGACGTTCAGCACATTCCTTGAGTGGGCCCTGCAGCGCAGGGCAGGTTCCCCCTTTGTCACTCACTACTGGGATGATTTCTTGATGATGGGCCCGGCTTGGGGGGGGGAGGAATGTGGGTTTCTGCTTTCTTCCTTCCAGGCTCTGGCCACCAAGCTGGGGGTACCGTTGGCACCTGACAAGACCGTGGGACCAACAACATCCCTGGTGTACCTGGGTATACAACTCGATTCGGAAAAGGGAATCTCCAGACTGCCTGATGACAAGATCGACGGCCTTCGGGCATTACTGACTGACCTCCTGGGAAAAGAGAAAGCCACGTTGAAAGAAGTGCAATCACTTCTGGGGCATTTGAACTTTGCATGTAGGGTGGTCTCCCCCAGTAGGGCCTTCTGTGCATGAGTTGCGAGATTCACAGGGGGAGTAAGGGCACAGCATCACCACATTCGCATCACAAGAGGGGTGAAAGAGGACATGCGAGTGTGGCTGTCTTTCCTAGATCATTACAATGGGGTCACCACATGGCAATGGCGGCTGGAGCTGGGAGGCAGTTTGCAGGTTCACTCTGATGCAGTGGGCAGCCTTGGTTTTGGGGTTTACTATGAAGGTCACTGGTGCGCTCAGCCTTGGCCACCAGAGTGGGCTGATCGGGGTGTGACCAGGGATCTCACATTCCTGGAATTTTTTCCTATCCTGGTGGCCATCACACTTTGGGGGGGGGGAATTCAGGGACAAAAAGGTTTGTTTCTGGTGTGACAATCAGGCGGTGGTTAAGATCATCAACAGGCAGTCCTCCAGGTCCAAAAGGGCCATGAGGCTGGTGCGCAGGTTCGTGCTAGCCTGCCTAGAGGCCAACATCAGTTTCCATGCTCGGCACATCCCGGGCATGGATAATGAGATTGCAGATGCATTATCTCGATTTCAGGAGGACCGGTTCCGTTTGCTAGCGCCGGATGCGGACGAAGCGGCGGTCCCTTTCCCAGCAGACCTTTGGAGTCTTGGGAGTGAACTGTGATACAGGGTGTAGCAGACTCCTTGTCGCCTTCCACACAGGCCTGTTATGAGAGAGCGGCATCTCAGTTTCAGGCAGAAGCATGGCTACGGGACATCGGGACCAGCATCAGAGTGAGAGGTGCTGCATTACCTGGCCTCACTGAAAGACAGTGGGCTGGCGACCAGGACCATCACTGGCCAGGCGGCAGGTATTTCTTTCTTCAGCAAAGCAGCAGCACTCGGGGACCCATGTGACACCTTCCTGGTAAGGAAAGCAATGGAGGGATGGAAGAGGGCAATGCCAAGGGCGCTGGACATGAGGTGGCCAGTGTCTCATGGGATGCTGGCACAGCTGGTTGCCCTTCTGCCATCCATCTGCCACTCCAGCTACAAGTCGCTGCTCTTTGGGGCAGCATACATGATCACATTCTTTGGGGCCTTGCAGGTTGGGGAGGTGGTGTGTTCCTCCAACACAGACACTTCCGGCCGGGTGCTGCAGATGGGTGATGTCACCATCGGTGCCAATGACTTGGCTCTGCACATCAGGCGCTCAAAGGCCGATCAACATAGCCGCGGGGCCACCCTGCACCTGAGAAGGCTGGAGGGCTCCACCCCATGCCCCGTAGCAAGCCTGAAGGTCTTCATGAAAGTACGGGGCAACGAGCGGGGGCTCCTGTTCAAAGCATGAAGATGGGGTTCCGTTTACTAAATTCCAATTCGTGAGCGTGCTGAAGATGGCAATTCGGCGGTTGGGGCTGCCAGCTGAGGATTTTGGCAGCCATTCCTTTTGGATAGGGGCCGCAACCATGGCAGCAGAGGCTGGCATGTCCAAGGTTTCCATCCTGAGATTGGGGCGATGGCGATCCAAGGCGTACATCAGCTACAAAAGGCCAGGGAGGGCACTGCCTGAGCAGACGTGGGTCCCGGATGACCGGTAGGCCTGCCTGTTGATGGGAGCAATGGTTGACGGAAGGCGGTTCCCATGGGGAACGTCTTAGTGGCGGATGTATTGGGTCGTGTTAAGGCAGGATGAATAGGGCCTCCATCAAGTACAAGTTCAAGTGAAAGTTCAAGTTCAAAGGAGCCCCCTTTTACGTTTGCTATCATGTCCTTGTTTGCAGGGGAGGAGAGAGTGTCGGGCAGATGGCCTGGCCATTGGCTCTCTCCTCTAGGAAGCAGAATTGGGATGGACCAACCCACCTTTGCCCACGTGGATGGGGAATGAGGAGATCATGGCCCATACATTGCTGCCAACCATTCAGCTTGCAAATTGCAGCCAATTTATTGCCAAAGAATATATATATATATATATATATATGTGTGTGTGTGTGTGTGTGTATATATATATATATATATATATATACCTCAAACATATATCTACCTCAACATGTATTTGCCTACTTTATTAACCTGTACCTAACCTTGTATTCCGAATATGTAACCAATACAAAGTTAAGAAAAGAATTGTGTGTCTGTGCATTATTCAGGGGGATGGAGGGGCGGTACGGCCTGGGTCCGCAAGAACATTTAAAGGGGCTTGTCTGATAAAGTCCTATGTAATTTTTAAGAAGTGATGTTAGTGTTCATTAATTACATAAAGACTTTACCATGACCTTACTACTTTCTGCTAGACAAGTTACAGCTTGCTGCTAGAAGACAGGTGACACATTAAGGATTGCCACATGGTACATGAAAATCTGGGATGTGATATGTTTGAGAGATTAGCAAAAAGATTCAGAAATTTAAATGAATACATAGACTTTGTCACATAAAAGTGGCTGTTCTTTTTTTATATGAATCAAAACACAGACCCAAGATGATAGGCTCTGACTACACATAGTCATATACAGGACAATTCATTCAACTCAAAACAGATGTATCCAGTTGGTCCAAAGAGCTAGAGACAGTCTCTTAACAGGTGCTGGCTGCAGGTAGCATACAACTCACTTGTTGCAACAGTTCCACTGGCTGCCAGTCCATTTCTGGGAACAATTCAAAGTGCTGGTTATACCTATTAAAGCCCTATGCGGCTTGGGCCCAGGATATCTGAAGGATCACATCTCCCTATATGAGCCTGCTCAAGCTCCAAGATCTTTGGGAGAGGCCCTTCCCTGAGGTCCACTGTCTTCCAAGGCACATTGGGTGGCTACAAGGAAGAAGAGTTAGGACTTTTTCGGATGCATGAAATATAACGCAAGCAGCCTCGTCGCGTTGCAAGGCTGCTGCGCTGCAGAGCGTCGGTTTCATATGACGCTCTCCCCTGCCAGTACTGTTGCGGTACCGCGGGGAGAGTTGAGCATCATATTTCCTCGATTTTTAAGCACGATCAACTTTTGTGCTTAAAAATCAAGGAAATCTGATGCTCAACTCTCCCCGCGGTACATCAACAGTACCGGCAGGGGAGAGCGTCAGACGAAACTGATGCTCTGCAGCGCAGCAGCCTCGCAATGCGACGAGGCTGCTTGCGTTATATTTCATGCATCTGAAAAAGTCCTTAGAGTAGCTACTCCCAGGCTTTGGAACTCTCTTCCTGGGGAAGCTAGGATGGCTCTCTCTTTGCGATTCTCCTGCCACCAAGTGAAAACTTCCCTCTTCCAGCAGGCTGTCAAGAAGTGACCACAATGGATTTTTAAAGATTGTGTTGTGTTGTTGTTTTTTATATTCTGCCTTTTAATGAATATTTAATTTTTTTAGTTTTATAGATTGATAATTGCTTTTAAAAATATTTTATTTTTATTTTTTTTCTGATTTTTTAATGTGCTTTTAATCTGTTCTGGCTTTAATATTCTGTAAACTGACTTGAGTCCCAATATTGGGGGAAAGGCAGGCTATAAATCAACAACAAAAGCAGCAGCAATTCTGAGGCAGTTCTGCCTTTTCCTTTGAGTTCATAATGCAAGTATCACTTTTATCTTTTGTGTGTGTGATATGAAATTTGGTGCTTCAGCTTTGCATACAGTGGCTCTGTGGTTAGTCACCCCCGTCACTTACTAAAACAATGAAAGGCAAACAGTAACCAGTAACTACTAATGTAGGGCAGGTATATGTGGCCTAATACTAATGAAATTGGATTATTTGCTAGGCCTCCTTCCTCTGGAATCCTGGGATTTGTAGTTTTACAACGTCTTTGGCTTTCTCTGCCAAAGAGTGCTGGTGCCTCATAAAACTACAAATCCCAGGAATCCAGAGGAAGGAGCCATAGCAAATAATCCATTTGGATTATTTGTGTAGTGTGCACCCTGTGTATCTTCTAAAAGTCTTGCACTAGAATAAGGGATCATCCCCAAGCTGGCACCCTCTGCATACGTTGGACTGCACTCACACCATCCTCAGGTAGCACAGCAATTGGGTTTCCTGCCCAGCATGGTTGTGGATGTAGTCCAACGTATATGGGGTACTGTTTCAGGGTAGCACAATTGCCTTTGAGAAATTCCTTTAAAAAAAACACACAAAACACTTCCCTGTCAAAGAACTGGGATAAGAATATTGGAAGTGAAGAAGCATTGACGCTTCTAAATAAAGTGGTTAGGGAGAGAGGGCGCCATGAAGTGCATGACTGCTGTCCTGTTTTCACCTCTCTGCTTATGTGAGTGGATCCTTTTGCTTCCTTAATGCCTGCTGAGGTCACATTCTCCTTTTTGCAAGAGTTAGGAGATTATCAAACGTGTAAAATATCCCAGGATAGGGACAACAGGAGATCGCTAAAAGGCTTACCTTTTAGACAGTGTTGTCCCTGTCTTGGGATGCTCCCAGTCTGCTCCTGTTCCTCCCCCATTTCCTCTTATTCACAGAAAAATCTGTGAAAAAGAGGTCCATCCGTTATTATAATGGAACGAGGGGCGAGTGAACAGGAGCCCTGTTGTGCTCTCGGGATGACAACTGGATGTGATGTCACCGTGAGGTCCCTGCCGGACACTTCCGGGTGCGATCAGGACAAAAAGGTAAGGAAAAAAAAAAAAAAAAAAAAACCCTCCCTGGGTAGCTTTTTCTTCTTTACATGTGCTTTGGTGCTTGCTTTTTTTCTTTTTCTTTTCTTTTCTTTTCTTTTCTTTTTTGACAGCTGGGGTGGGGTCTTTTAAAATTTCCCTCCTGGCCAGTCTCGCGCAAGAACAGCCAGGATTTGAGTTCCCGGTCATAAAAGCAGCTTTGCAATGGCTGCATTTATGGCTGGGCAAAAAAAAAAGGGGGGGGCATTCCTGTCACAGGATAAAGGAGGTGTGTGAAACTTTTTTCTTTATTCTGCGGCACAAATGGGAGAGGGGTGGGTGGGGGGTAGTGGGACAGAAACGGACCCTAAGGGTCCATCTGATAATCTCCATTATTAACATTTTCTGACCCTTTGTTTGAGAAGGAAGCATCTTGAAGCTTCTCTGTCTGAAGATTGCTTATGCCCCGACACATGTGGGTCAGTGTTCAAAGTTAGGTAATCTTTCTTCTGTCTATCTACTGTTCTAACCAAAGTGTATTCTCTGAAATAATAAATGTAAGTTTCACAGTCAGCCCTCCATATCCAGGGATCTTGCATCTAAAGATTCAACCACCCACAGATTGAAAATATTTCCCCCAAAAGAAATCCCCCCCCAAAAAAACTTGATTTTGCCATTTTATATAAGTAACTCCATTTTACTACACCATTGTATATAATGGGACTTGAGCATCCATGCATTTTGGTACCCATGAGGGGTCCTGGAACCAAACCCCAGTGGATACTGAGGGCCCACAGCACTTTTTACCCTTACGAGAGTATCCTGCATATTTTTATCCCATTTCTACCACAAGCTCATGTACTGTATCGGGCTGCACTCTGCAAAATACCAATACTTGCTACAAAGAGGTTCCTCTCCTCTCCTATGTTTCAATAATTCAAACACGTTCAGAGTCAATTTAAAGAAAGCTGTATTATATTACTGCCTCAGACTTCTGACTTTGACCTTTCCCCTTCCACAATCAGGGGTTTAAACCTGACCTTAGCAGTGAGTAATGGATAGGACAGCTGTAATGAAGTCTGAAAGATTCTACTAAACTCACTAAAGTATAGCAATTTCTCACAGAATTTAGGATGCTCTCCAGTTTCTAATGGAAGCAGCAAATCCTGTGCTTTGAAATGGCACAGGGGTTCCTGGATAGCTATCTATTTCTAAAGCTGATGCCTCCAACTGAAACATGACTAAAAATGGAAATAATTCCTTCCCAAGACAGCAAGACAAGAGGAACACAGTAATCTGTTCAGACATCTCTCTCAAAGTCATGAAAGTTCCATGAAGCCTTTTGGTTTATTCGCCAACCATCACAAAGCCAATATATATCACTGGTACTGCCTTGCTCCACCCACCCCACTTTCACCTCATCTTCCTGTGTTACCTTTACACAAGCATGGTTGATAAATTCATACATTTTTGTATGAATTTACCCAGTTGGGGACCTGCCAAGTCAATAAATGGTCCCCAGTGCACAGTACACACGTGTATGTATATGGGGAGAAAATATTCACAAGAATGCAGTATATTATGGAAAGTTACTTTCACATTTTTATTAGGAGAAATTCAAATGCATTTCCATTCAGACTTTTTTGGTGGGGGGAGGGGTGATAGTGGAACTTACAAATCAATGCAGAAATGGGCTGAAATGAACTTGAAACTAAATGAAACCAACACTTAGGGATTCACACACCCTTCTACTCCTAGATCCTTTTTCATTTTCCTTCCATGGCCAAATTCAGTTTGCTCTTCAGGATAAAGTTCTGTAGTTTTTGTTGGTGCTATCTATTTCCTATTGTAAAGTACCTGTGATTAGGGTTGTCAGTTCAGGGCTAGCCCGGACTCTGACATTTTAGGGCCAAAACCTGAGACCTTAAAATGAACCCCTGTGATATCACAGAAGACAGGACCTGCTGATGTCACAAGGGGGAGTCCCTGGGGATGGCATTAAGTACAATACCTTACGTATAAACCACAATTGCTCAGAGTGTGCAATTCATTTTATATATAAGTGTAACATGTGAGAAAAACATATATTCACTCACCTTTCTTAAGATTCCTTAAGTCTTCTGTTCAGGCTCCTTATAAGGGTTCTGTTAAGTTCTGTGTTTGCAGTAAGGTGTTGCAGTAAGACATTCCAGAGATAACTTTTAAAATCAAAGCTCAAATGTCTATGGGTATAAAGGAAGAGGGGGGAGAAAAGGCGAGGATAATTATATAACCTCTATGATAACTGATCAAAATGGATTAGCAATTCCGTAATGGAAGTCCAGTAACATTGAGCAGGTTGAACAGTTATATTTCTGAGGGGTTTTCCTAGTCTCCTTATGTCAGAAATGGAGCTCTTCTCCAAACTAGTCCCTGCAATGATCTGGCTTCATTAATTGGTCAGATTTTACTGATCTCAGATTCCCATAAATAGTTGAAACATTGTCATAATATTTTGACTTCAGGAAAAATAAACATCAGGTGTCCAAATATACTCTCATACTCTCTCATCTTTCCTGTTTCTGCTTTCAAACTCAATCAGTTAAAATGTAACTAGTTGACTTAGATGCTTAATAGGTTTCATTTGCAGGACTTTGGGTGAAATATTGTTATAGGGCGTTTTTGAAATAAGCACAGGATACCCCATGATTCAGAATCTCAGCACACAAGTTTTAAATTGCAGACCCTCTAAGCAAGGCCTCTTGCTCTGATCTGAATACAAGAATATGTCACAGCACAATGTAACATTAAGAACAATCATGAATTAATTAAAGCCCTAAAAAGAAATGCTACTGGAGTTTTCTTTCACCCTGGGATAAACCTGATATCAAATGTCTTTAATTAACTGAGTTCTAAATGTTGCCATGGGCTATAATCAATACCAAGTACTTGTAGTGCATCTTGTGCAATTTTCAAGTGATGCATGTTGGAAAACAATGCCCAGGAATGTAAAAGTATGTTCAACAATATGTGTGAGATGATATACAAAGGCAGACTTTAATGGGACTGTCTCAAGACATTTTCCTGCAGAGGGAGAGCTGCAAATGCTCCTCATGGACAAGTCAAGGTGCACAATACCCAAGACTGGTCAACTTATTTCAGCTTCTGAGGCCCCAAATCCCACAAGCATTGCTCCCCTTCTATGGCAGTAGAAACATATCATTGTTATCAATGAAGCTGTCTGCTTTTTTGTGACACTCAGAAAGAGCTGCTAAGAGTGGCTACCTCACTCTGTTAATGATTGGTACTGTCCCTAATAATTAACTGAATCCAGAGAGTGGAAGGAAATTATTGACAAAAGATGATATTATAGGCTTAAAAGTATTGATGGATAGCTTAGGCAGTGAGATTAATATGCTTTTGCACCTGGCAGGATTTGAAAAGAGAAGAGACAGTTCTAGAGTGGTTTGCTCTGTTTTCCAGCTCTTCAGTTATTCTGAGGGAAAGGAATGATCCCCTCCTGAGAATTAGGAAGAGTTCATATTGAGGAGACAGAATACCCAGTTTTAATCTCTTCTTCCAGGATTTTGAACAAACCATGTCTCCTGCATGGTTTGTTTGTTTACTCTACTGTCCATCTCTATGGACTTTATTAGATGTGGTGAATACAGCATCATAAGGTTGCCGAATGAATGCGAAGGGATACGAATACCAGAAAACGCCATGCTTTCGCAATTATGTGTTGAAAATAAGGCATTCATTTTTATTGATGAGCCAAGCCGTGGCATTTTTTTGCTGGTATTGAGAGTGTTTGAAACCGTACACCATTTTCCTCTTGTGATTACAGTGTCAATGGACAGAACGCTTCTGGCTGAGAACGAGAAAGCCAGGAATGGGAGACTTTTTATGAACCTCCCCGGTTTACTTACGAGTTTGTGAGTGTGTTTCTGTGCTTGTGTGCACGTTTTCTATTTTGTTTTGCTGTTTTTAAATTTTTTACCATACACGTGTCTTCCTCACAAGAACTGGCAAGATCACAAATGCGGAAGTAAACAGCTCTTGCATTTGTGCTCTGCTAATGCAGGGGTGGCTTTTTAATGCTATTACAGCTACATATTGTAAAAAGGGTTATATTGCCAGTTATGCTGCAAAATATGGGGCTAAAGAGACATTTTGGGAGGTTTGTCTGATAAAGTCCTATGCCTGTATTTACCAAATGAAAATAACACCAACGGCTTAGCTAGATGGGCAATGTACCCTGTCCCCCCTCCCGCCTTGGAGCCCTGCAGTCCAAATGTCACAGAACACTTGTCCCGTTTCACCTCCAGGTGGCCCTGATGCTATCCGAGCCAAAGATGGGGGGAAGCTGGGGTAAAGCCTGTTTAAATAAACACCTAGGAAAACCTGTTTCATGCGGGAAAACCCAGATCGAGCCAGCATGGGAACACAGGGTCTGTTCCTGCACTGCCGACACCACTACTGAAGTCACTCTGAAGCCAGGGTGGAGCCCCCCCACCAGCATATCATCAAGGTCCCCTATAAGTGACCAGCCTTGATCATATGCTGAGGGTTTCCTTCCTCGCTTCAGCAGAAGTGATGCATGACTGCAGTAAAGGCACCTGCTGGTAAAGGCCAGTGTATGCATGCAGACTTCCTCCCATTTTGTCTAGGTAATGTGGGGAACGGGCCAGAATATGATGGCAGGAAGCTGGTGTGTCCTGGCAAGTGTAGACAAGCCCTAAAAGTGCAGTTACCTCATGTCTTTCCAGTGTATCTGGAAATAATTTGGATGATGCCCAATAAAAAAGTCCAGAGTGATTAATTCTTTTAATTTTTCATTAATGATTTTAGAATTTGTTATTTGATTCATTTAAATGTAACTGACATTAACCATTGCTCATCACTTCATTTCATTACTGTTCAATTTAGTTCTTTTAAATGCATTTTTAAAGTGTAATGATTTCATAAAATACAGGACAAGCAACATTTTTTTTAATATCAGGTTTTCTTAACATATTAATGTTAGCAAATTAACAGTCTTTAATGATTTCACACCAAGATGAACTTTTCAAAGCTCTGATTAGTCGTATTTCTGGGTTATTGTTTTTTAAAGTTTCATCAGAAAGATGCAAGATTGAGAATCAGTTCAAAGAAATTTTGTAGGAGGAATGAGTCTAAAAAATAAAAATGTATTTAAAAATTCCAGGGATCTAGCCCTTTTAAAAAGCAGTAAAAATATCTTCTTTTAAAAAAGGAGTTAAAATCATTTACTTTCTCTATCTCTATCTCTATGGCCTTTTGCATTCTCTTGCCTCTGGCCAGTCATCCCTTGCTGTGAGAATGACTGCCCCTTTCCCTTTGAAGCCTTGAATTGCACCCCATTTGGCTCAGAAGAGGAGCCATAATTGCTTTATTGCTTTATTGCCTTTGTCTCAAGCCGAGCTGAGAGAAACCAAAAAAGGCAGCTGAGGTGATCAGATAAAAAGGGGGAAAAAAACCCCAAAACTTTTGCAAAAACAAAAATTAAATTGAGCTTTTAAGTCTTCAAACTAGGAACCATAACCCTTCAATGTAGGAGGAATGAGTCTAAAAAATAAAAATGTATTAAAAAATTCCAGGGATCTAGCCCTTTTAAAAAGCAATAAAATATCTTCTTTAAAAAAAGGAGTTAAAATCATTTACTTTCAAATTCATGCAGAGTGCCACTTAAGAATGCAGACAATCTCAATTAACATTTAAAAGTGTATTCAGAGGTTTGTGGTCTGTGATCACCCAGTTAAATTAGACTCATTACAAAAAACCAAAGGAGTCAGTTTAAAAATGCAAATCAAAAGTTTACTGAAGGTATATCAATCTCAATCTACATACTAAAACAAACTTTAAAAAGAGTTCCTAACTAACTAGGAGGATTTAGGGTAGAAAGACTCACCCAGCCTTTAGCGGTAGAAGGCTACATGGTGATTTGAAAACAAGCATCATAGCATGGCTTCATAGCAGCAGCATGGTTACATAAGATGGCTCCAGCCGCATGGAGACTCTACTTAAAAGAGAACTTGCACAAAGAGCAATAAAATTTAAATTAGGTCATGTGTTGAATGACCCAGCACTCCAGTTGGCTGGAAGTGCCCAGTGAAATAAGAGAAAGGGAGTTTGGGAGAACAGAAGCATGCCGGGAAAAATTTCTAGACTTATCTTAGGATGTGAATGGGGTACACAAGATTGTTCTACATTACAAATAATTATTCCCCACATACTACAAATTTGGATGCTGGCTACCTTTCCTAGCAGGCCAGCTGATACCAAATATAGGGATAGCTTTAAAGCAATGATGAAAGAAATATTTGGCTACTCGTAGGTCTAGTTCATCCCCAGGCCGTGCCAGTCACCTTTCAGTGAGCCTATACTGAGTGGACAGTAACTCCAACTTTCTATTAGTCATAGGTCTCCCCCACCTCCATTTCAAAGTGGCTCCAGTTTTTCTGAGCTTTCTCACTGAACTCTTGCAGAAAGACTTGGTTTGTTTTTTAAAATCTTCTTCAAAAGCTCAAAAAGATTGGACCCAGGGGAGATCCCCCCAGCCTTCTGTTTCCAGCCTTTCTGCTCCCTGATTTCATGGAGAGCTTGATGTGGTCTCTCAGGTTCCCAATGATACAGTAGGGTGGGTGGGGGGAATCCTATAGCCCTTCATATATTGCTAGGTTACAACTCCCAACATCCCTAGACAATGTATCTAGTGGTGGGGAATACAGGCACTTTAAGTCCAATGATCTGTACTGTCACAGTGGCTTACAAGCTGGGAATTCTAGAATATTCTTCCTGGTTGAACACACTGAGCCAGTTTGAATTAAAAAAAAAGACCTCAGAGTATTCATGGGTCAAGGGATTTTGGAAACTTCTGTTGTTTTGCTAGGGATACTGGGAACTTAAATATAGTTCTTCTGGACTTCCGGTTTTGTGGTTGGAGAAGACGGTCGACCTGTGAGTTTGCTCCGCAGGTCGGACCTCCGAACGGGGCAAGCTTAGCAGGCGAGTGATATAACGCCTGCTGGGGTACCTCTGCTGGGGAAGGCGGGGTACAAGGGACCAGCTTGGAATCCAGTAGCTGCCTTACCGAACTGAAGGAGAGAGAAGAGAAGAGAGAGGAGGGGACGGAATAGGCTGGCTGGCTGGAGGGGGTGGTAGCCGCCGCCCTGCATCGGGAGCTTTAAGCTCCAAGTCTCCAGGACACCACGAACCCACACAACTTCAGGTGGACCTTTATTTTCACAATCTTGACTAGCTTGAAGTTGTCCGGAATATCCTTCAGCAATATACATATTTTGCCAACGGGACGTATAGCCGGAAGACCGCGGCTACAGTACGGGTATCAGCAAGCAGAGAAGAGGTAGCAGATAATCGAAGGAATACGGTACGCATTCTAACTGAGAAGAGCAGAGAAGAACAGAGAAGGAGCGGAGAAGGAGAAGGAGAGAGGACGCAGCTACACAGAGAAGGATAGAGAGAGAGACAGAAAGCAGTTTGAGGGAGAAGGAGGAAACAGGGAACAAGAGGAGAGAAAGATTGGTGTGGAGAGTGAGGAGAGAAAATAACCTGGCAGAGAGAGAAACTCCACGGCAGCCTCGGCGGGGTACGAAAGGAAAGGAATAGCTGCTCAAAGCTGCTTAAAGCCATAGGGTGAAGGGGACGGAAGAAAAGGTGGAGCTGTGAGGAAACAACGCTACAGGAAAGTTTTGGATGTGGTAAGGAGGACACTGAGAGCGATGGGACGAGGATAAGCGGGAATTGGAATTGGATATCAGTAAAAGAAAGAAAAGTTTTAGTTTGATATTGACTTGGTGTTTTGTTGCTGAAAGCAAAGCATTAATTGGAATATTTGTTTAGAGGAGATAAAGCGGGAGCCTAACTTAAAACAACTTAACACTACAGTAAGAAATTCAAATTCGCAGTTGAGTCGAGCTCCTTAAAGGCACCCCAGAGGAACTTGAGGAACTGTTTAAACTTAATGAACTTAATGAACCCTTGATCCTTCAATTAGCAAAAGTTACAATAAGCTGGAAGCGCACTTAGATTTAAATTGATGTTGAATGAATTTGATGAATTTATGAACTAATTATTTAGATTATTGAACTAACGAATCAATGAATTTATGTGGATGAATTTAAGTGGAGGAATTCATGAATTTATGTTGGTATGTGTGAACTGTGAACGGTGGAATTTGTTATTTACTGTGAACTGATGAATTTGGAGTAGTTAGAAAGGCTATAGAATATAGGCAAATAGAGAAAACAGAGCGCTTCGTGAATTTGCGAATTGCAAGGATTTAGAGAAAGTACTTAATGAACTATAGTTTTTGGAGAGGAGTGAAACGTAAACGGGAGGAGAACACAGAGAAGTGGGGAAGAATACAGGAGGAGGAAACAGAGAAGTGGGGAAATTAGGTAAAAATAATAGTTCAGAGGAGGGCGAAGGGCAAATAGAAGTAACCAAGTTAAGAAGCAGACACAGGTGATTAAAGAGTACAGAATAAGCAGATAAGTAGAAAATCAAAACCCAACACATTATGGCATCTGGAGTTAGATCCAGGGCACATACAGTTTCACAAACCACATTGACGAGGAGAGGATCTATTGAGATGCCGGCGAAACAAACAGATGTAATTACTCAGATCTTACAAGAATTAAGGGAATTTAAACGGGAAACGAAAGAGGATTTTAAGAATCTTAGAAAAGAACTAAAATCGGATATGGAGAAATTGGGGAAAAGAATAGATAAGTTAACATCTGAAATGAAAGAGATGAAAAGTGATTTAGTGGAGGTGAAAAATAGAACAGAAGCATTAGAAAATATTACAGAGAATATAAAGGTTGAACAAGAGAAAGAGAAAAAACTGAACTTGGTACAGGAATTGAGGTACCGCGAGAGGTGTATTAAATTAAGAGGGTTACCGGAAATGATTAGAGAAAATTTACGCCTAAAATGGCACAATTTATGGAAATGTCTGAAGAAGCTTTATCACAATTGACAGACAAAATATTTAGAATAAACACAGTGGTAGCTAAAGAGAAGAAGGTACCAAGGGACATAATAATAACATATACTAAGGCTTCTTTTAGGGATGAGATCATACAAAAAAGTTATCAAAATAAATTAGTGATAGAAGGGAAAGAGATCCAAATATTTAAAGATACGCCTCCAGAAATATTAAAAAAAAGGCAGGAATACAATTTTTTGACACAAAAACTCTCAAAAATGGGTATTACTTACAGATGGGAACGGATAGAAGGAGTCTCGTTTATATATTATCAAAGGAGGTATAGGATTAACACAACAGAAAAAGCCAAAGAGTTCATGGAGAAAATGGATCAGGATGAAAAGAAACACAGCCTAAAAAGGAGACGAAAAAAAGGAACTGAAAAAGATAACAAGAATAAGGAATATGCAGATGAGGAGATAGAACGGGAAACTGAAGAAGAAGAAGAAGGAAAGGATGTAGGTGAGGAGGAAGATGACGATTTGGAAGAAGGGGATAAAAGATTAAGAGACAAAAGGGAAATGCCAGGAGACCAAGAGAAATTTGTGGGAGGAAATTTAAGAGAGGATCAAGACGACCAAGAGAAGGGAGATTGTGAGGGTGAAACTCCAGAAGAGGGAGAAGAGGAGGAAGAAGAAAGGGAGAGTAGCATTGAAGTGGAAGAATAAAGATGGCATTTTCAATTATAACATGGAATGTCAAAGGTTTAAATACACCTGAAAAGAGGAAAAAAGTATTCCACTATTTAGAGAAGCAGAAAGCAGAAATAATAACAATCCAAGAGACTAGGATAAGGAAACAAGATAAAAAATATTTGGAGAATAAAAGACTAGGCCAGTTGTTTTACTCATCCTCCTCACAGAAGAAAAAAGGAGTAGCAATCTATGTCAGCAATAGATACGAGGCAAGGGAGATTATGAGAGACGATAATGGGCACTTTGTGGGAATAGAGGTGAGGTTAGTAGATCAGACAATAAATGTGATAGTAATTTACGCTCCGCTCGAGAAAAAAAACCAATTTTACAAATCATTGAGTTTGGCATTGGAGAAAATAGAGTCGGGTAGTGTTATAGTAGTGGGTGATTTTAATGGAGTTCTAGACGAACAGAAAGATAGATCAGCAGCAGAGAAAGGTAAAAGAGATCACGGTAATTTGCCACTAGTCTGTCATGAAATTTTAGAAGAATACAACTTAATAGATGTGTGGCCATACAAAAAAGGAAACGAGAAGGGATACACTTTTTACTCAGAGGTGCATCATACCTGGTCCAGAATAGATATGTTCTGGGTAGCTAGAGAACTCTGTACAAAAGTGAAAGACGTTGAGGTACAACCCAAAATAATGTCAGATCATAATCCTTTAAGATTATCATTACATATTCAGAAGAAGAACTTTATTTGGAGATTTAAGGAAGAATTACTGAAGGATGACAGATTTGTACAAAGAATGAAGGATGAGATAAAATGGTTCTTTGAGGTAAATAATACAGAGGACATCCCGACCAAAACGATCTGGGATGCATTCAAAGCGACTATGCGGGGAAGGTTTTTGCAAAAAGGAGCGGAGATGCAAAAACAAAGAAAAGAAAAAAGAGAAAAGTTAACAACGGCTCTTACGGAAAAGGAAAATATGCTAAGACGAAAGCCCAGAAATATAAAGCTTTTGAAAGAAATAAAAGAGATACAAGCGGAAATAAATCAGGAATCAATTGAGGAAATTGGATACAAATTAAAAAGAGCCAAACAATATTATTTTGCTAACGCTAATAAAGTTGGAAGGTGGTTAACGTATAAACTTAAGAAAGAAACAGGGAAAAAAATTATAAGTAGGATTAAGGGTGAAGAAGATGATGCAATATATACGTCACAAAAAGAGATTTTGGAGGAATTCAGTAAGTACTACTCGAGACTGTACTCGGAAACTAACAGTACTGAGGGTGAAGAAGAGATTAGTGAATATATATCTACGTGCAACATCGGGGTTATTTCAGCAGAGCAGAGAAAGATTTTGGGAGAACCCATAACGGAACTGGAAATAGCAAAGGCCATAAAGGAGTTAAAGAATGGGAAGTCACCGGGTCCAGATGGATTTACTGCAGAATATTACAAAGCATTTGAAGAAGACATTGTGCCACATTTATATGTGCTGTTCAATAAGATAAGAGAAGAAGGTATACCGGAAACATGGCGAAAAGCAGAAATAGTTCTGATCCCAAAAGAAGGACGAGACCCAATAGAGATCAAAAATTTTCGCCCCATATCGCTGTTAAACGTTGATTATAAGATTTATGCGTCAATTCTTGCAAATAGACTAAAAAGAATACTTGTTGAATTCATACACACGGACCAGAACGGTTTCCTCCCTGGAAGGACAATGTCATATAACATTAGGCTGACTCTGAATGTTTTGGAATATTTTGGGAAACATAACGATAAGAAAGCTGCATTAATACTAGCTGACGCAGAGAAAGCTTTCGATAATCTTCGATGGCCATTCATGAGAATAGTACTGGAGAAGATAGGGGTCGGACAGGAGTTTTTACAAAGCATTAGATATATATATCAAACTCAAAAGGCGCAGATAGTGGTGAATGGAGAGAGATCACCGGAAATAAGCATTCAGAAAGGAACGTGGCAGGGATGTCCGCTCTCACCCCTCCTATTTATATTATCCATGGAGGCACTAAACAAACAAATTAGAGAAGATAGAACAATACCGGGACTAAAACTTAAAGGACAAGAGTGCAAGACATTGGCCTACGCGGACGACCTACTGCTAATACTTCAGGAACCCTTAGATAACATAGCGAAACTACTAGAGAAAATAAATAAGTTTGGCTCTCTATCAGGCTTCAGACTCAATAAGGATAAAACGGTTATAATTCCACTGAACTTAACAAAAGAAGAAGAGGAACAATTAAGATGCAAGTCTGGATGTAGTGTCGAAAAGAAAGCAAAATATTTAGGCATCTGGATTAGTAAAAGAAACAGGGAATTATATGAAAATAACTATGGAAGAACCTGGAAAAAAATAAGGGAGGATCTAGAAAGATGGCAGAGACTTAATTTATCCATACTTGGGAAGATCGCTACAATTAAGATGAATATTTTACCGAGAATGATTTTTCTGTATCAAAATTTAGTCATATTGAACAATGAGAAACCCTTTGCGGAATGGAATAGGGATCTAAAAAATTTCATTTGGAATGGCCGGAAGCCAAGGCTAAAATGGTCAACCTTAATAGATGCCAAAGAGAGGGGGGGGTTAGCCTTACCTAACCTTAGAGTGTATTATATGGCTTGCGGACTAAAATGGATTTGCGATTGGATTAAATTGGAAAATTCGAGGCTTTTAAATCTGGAATGTTGTGATATTAAATTAGGCATTCATTCATATGTGTGGTATGAGAAAGTAAAAATAGATAAGGAATTTAGGAATCACACAGTGAGGGGACCTTTGTTGAAGATCTGGGACAACGTAAAACAGAAATTTTATAATGGTATCCCAATGTGGCTATCCCCGGTTGAGGCATTCCAAGCTAGATGGACAAAAGAAGAGGAATGGGTTAAATATAAAGGGTTGATAAAATGGGTAAATGAAAAAGAATATAGGTTACTAACGACAGAGGAATTACAACAACAAGGTATCAGGATGAACTGGTTTAGATATCTTCAGATAGAGGGTAAATTTAAGGAAGACAAAGTCCAATACGGCTTTGTGAAAGAACAGAATGAAATTGATAAAATAGTCTGGGCCACTGATAAGGGTAAAATAACAAAATTTTATAGCATATTGCTGTTGAGAGAATTGGAGAAAGAATTGATAAAAGATTCAATGATAAAATGGGCAAAAGATATCGGTGAGGTTATCAGTCTAGAGGAGTGGGAGAATGCCTGGAACAGGACAAATCGGTTTACGGCAAGCCAAGATTTGAAGGAAAACTACTTTAAGATTGCCAACAGGTGGTACCTCACACCAGCAAGGTTAAGTAAGATCTACAAACTGGAAAATAAGAAGTGCTGGAGGTGTGAAAAGGAGGTAGGGTCATTATATCACATGTGGTGGGGGTGCCCAATTATTAAAACATTCTGGATAAAAGTACATAGGGCAATACAGAAGATGATAAAAGTGAACTTTAGCATGGACCCAAAGCTTTATCTCCTAAATATAACTTCGGGAATGGAAAGGCAAGTTGAAAGAGAAGTTTGGAGGGTCCTGTTGTACGTGGTAACGGCAGCTAGACTTAGAATAGCGGCCCAGTGGAAAAAGAAAGAGGCTCCGGAGGTTGAAGGATGGCTAGATAAACTGAGAGAGATGCAAGATAACGACAAGCTGACGCAGACGATAGGTGGGAGGAAAATAACAGATACGAATAAAGAATGGAACTTAGTAATGGAATATTTGGGAAAACGAGGAAATATGACACTTAATTTGGGAAGTGGAAAAGATTAATCAGGCAGATACACGGGAAAAGAGAAATAAGGTAATTATATCGGGTAGGGGATGGGCAAAATTACAAGGGAATTTTGAAAAAAAGCCAGATAAATCATACGAAATTTAGATGGAGACACATTTAAGTATAGAAAAGAGGGAATTCAAAGTCTAGTAGTACGAGAAAAGTTTCAAGCTAGTAAACAGGGGAAGTCAGAGGTAGAAGGAGGGAGAGAAATTTGGTGAGACTGTAATTTGTAACTGTAATCGGTCACGAGAAATGATTTGATTGTTACTTTGTAAGCTTAAATAATTAAATAAACATATTAAAAAAAATAAAAAAATAAATATAGTTCTTCTGACTATTCTCAAAGCACCACAATTGGCCTTTATTCTTAATTTGCATCTGTTACATTGGAGATTATCACATGGGCCCTTAAAACCTGTCCCTGTCCTGGTACCCTCCCACCCACGCCACTCCATCCCTGTCCTACTTTACAGAAATAAAATTCATACACTCTCCACTCCCTCGGCTGGCCGGGAGTGAATACAGCTGTCGCAGAGCTGCATTCACGTACCATAAAGCACATCCTGCCAGTTCTCACAAGAGAATGGTGCGCAGGAAATTTAAAAATTAAAAGAGAAAGAAACATCAAAAGTAATAAAGCAAGCATAAAAACACAGTAAAAAAATCTCAAGTTATACGGGGAGGGTAAAAAAAGGTGCCACGTCCTCGTCCCGATCGCACCCGGAAGTGTTCTGCAGGGACCTCCAGTGACATCACAGTGACACTGGCATTGCGCCAGCAGAACGGGGCTCCATTTTAGATGTCTGTGATTCCATTACTGAAATGGAATGGGCTTCTTATTAACGGCTTTTCCCCATAAATGATAAAACATGGACACAGAATGGGAGACATAACGAAGGGAGAATGGGAGATGGACGACGTCATCTGAAAGGTAAATCCTTTCGCGACCCTGTTGTATCCCTGCCCCAGATTAAAAAGCCAGTCTGATAATCTCCATTATATGTCACTGTAAGGTACCTGTAACAGTAAAGCAATATATTTTATTAGGGCATGCACTTTTATTATCATCATTTCTGTACAGGCTATTGGGAATATGTGCGTTATCATGGCCCAGGACTTAGACTCCAAGGATGAGGATGCTGCTGCAGCTCAACCTGTGGAATGGCAGCTTCAGGACACACCAAGCCAGGACTGATCAAACATTGGCAGTGCCAGGACAGTTGGAACAGTCTTATAAAGAGGCCCAGCCTCCAAGGCTGTAGTCTCGTTGGGCAGAAAAGAGAGCAGAGCAAAAACATTCACTGAGGCTTTTTGCCAAGCAAAAGAAGAAGCTCCCTTAATCAAGACCAGCTGACTGCAGCAAATTTAAGGGCTCATCTACACCAGGCAGGATACGCCACCTCCCCATTGGCATACCCTGCATCCGGAGCTGGCCACCTCCCCCCCCTCCATTACCTGCAGACAATTGGCCAGAGTCCAAACAGGGCAATGGCCCAATGCTGAGGCCTCTGCCACCATTTTCTCACTAATGTGGAAGCCAGGCAAGGGTCCTGCAACATGTGAATGCAGGCACTCTGCATGTGACCAGCCTTGGTCACATGCTTCAAGACCCCTGCCTGACTTCCAGGAGAGTCAGGGAGCTGGCAGCGGTAGCAGGGAGTGACATTCTGGCAAGGGCTCCCACGGACACATGGCCCCAATCTAGCAGAAACGGAGTAAGCCGGGTATTTTCTTAAAATGCTGTGAAGGGTCCTATCATGGCTTGCCTCTGTAAGCATTCATGTGTCTGGTCAATCATTCTCTTGATGCAGCAGGCTTAGATGTAGAGTGCCAACCAACATGCACCACCACCACCATCACTCTTCAGCAGCTGCTGAAGTAGTTCTTTGCAGAATATGGAGTGGAAACACTTGTTGTCCTCCAGTGCCTCTACATCCACAGTGGCTTTGCTTGGGCTAATGTGAAGATATGGGAGACTGAGGAGTTTGAGAGAGGAGTCCACCTTCTCATGGTCTTGCAAGCAAGAGGATCGGCTTTTACGTCCTGGCCACAGACAACTGGCTGGACACACTGGGCAGGAAAGGAGGAGGTTCCCCACATTATTTCTCTTTTCTGTACAATGAGAATCAGAGCCCAGGAACATCTACCCTGGTGAGCAACACTATGTGTCTTCCAGTCTCCTCACCATCTTGGGGACACCTGCTTTGGAGTTGCCATAGAAGGCTGCCCAGCTGGTCTAAACACAAACACAAGGCAGTTTGGCCAAGTGGACATTTTACTCCTCCAAGGTGCAAGTCCAAAACATAAATACCACTTGCACAAGGAGGTATTGCGTGCCTTCTTGCATATGATGGTAAAAAGTACAGACTGTTGTGCAAGCACACTGCTACAATTGTGTGTAGGCCATTGTCTTTTGGGACAATCAATCTATGACATAACATCATGTACACACAAGCTCCTGTTGAACACACTGTTTCTTTTAAATATTTTACTTATAGATATGTACCTCTTGAAGCTTGCTTCCTTTCCCCCACTGATAGAATTATATGTTACTTTATTTAGTTTCTTCCAATTCTTAGGCCTTTTGAACCCTAGGTGTTGTCTAGATGGTGAAAAAACTCTTCATGGAATATGAGAATACCTTTTATCTTAATGAGATCCTGTGGTGATTTGCTGTATTTGGAAGGGCAGGTGGGGGGCGGGGAGACTTTGCAACTTTCTGTGATGTTTTAAAAAAATATATGGAAATGTGCATCCCCACCCATTTGGACAAATAAGTTGCAGTGGAGCACATTCTGGAAGTCAAAACATGATTGGTTGGATGTGCAGGGTGGGGGGCTTGCCAGCAAGGAAGTGATTGGAATTACCATTATTGTAATTGTTCACATTTTTAGAGCAAGAAAATGACAAAAACAGTTTTTTAAGTGGAAGACTGCACTTCCGTGTCTTGGATTTAATGAGCAGGTGAACCCTGTGCAATGGTGGCAACTTTTAGAGAAATATAACATGAATAATTCAGTCGTGGCCACCATCTTTATTTGTGGGCATGCTCACTGTGAACTTCAAAGATGGATAACATTGCATACCACCGATCTTGACAAAACACTGTGGAGACAAATGAACGTTGCTGTGATTGTGCATTAATGTGCGGAAATGAGCATTATATCACCTCATGTAGATGAGTGCCCCGGTCAGGTTTTTCTGTGGCAGTCATGATGCTACTGGCTATATCCTATGTTTATATCTGTATGTATGAATAATAAGATAATTTGAACACCATGTCTGTGCCTGTGTGTGTATGTTGAGGGTGAGGGAAATGGAATAGGGAAGAGGCATTGCTGCCAGACCCCCATTGTAGGTGTCCCAGAAACATTCTGGATTCCTATCATATGAACCCCATTGCAGGATAACATGGACCCTAGGTATCATCTAGCAGGGCTCTTATGATCTGTATGCGTAATAAGTATAATACACAAAATACATACAGTGCTCAGGGTGTGCATAACATTGGCCAAATCCATACTGGATTATTTGCCATGGCTCCTTCTTATGGAACCCTGAGGTTTGTAGTTCGGTGAGGCACCAGCACTCTTTGGCAGAGAAGGCTAAAGACTTTGTAAAACTACAAATCCCAGGATTCAATAGGAAGGAGCCATGGCAAATAATCCAGTTTCAAACTGGATTATTTGTGTAGTGTGGATTTGGCCATTGAAATTTGATTTTTGTTTTGTTTTTTAAAGTATTTCTGAGATTTAGTGTTCATTTTCATGTTGGGATTAGCTTCCATTTTTCTCTGCAGAAGGGATAATGAAGTTTCATATGTTAGCATTCTGGTGCTTTCTGATTCCCAAGTAGTAGCTGCAGGTAGCCTTTCACTGGCTCCCATTTATCAGGAGAGAGACTGGTAAGATACATAGTGCAGGCAGGCAATAATATGGTAAACCAGCAGCTGTTAGAAAGTAGCCATCACATGTTCTAAAAGCACTGGTAATCTTGGGGCCTTCTTGCTTTACAGAAGAGGGGAAAAACTTGCATTTGAGGAGATGAGAGAATAAAAAGGTCCTGTTTTTTTCAGGGTGCAAGAGATATCCTCTAATAAAAGTGGCTGGTGATATATGGGTGCATAACCAGTGTCCTTGTCTTTGGGAATGCAGAATCAGAATGAGATTGAATTGAGCAGTCTGCCAGGGTTGGGAACAGTTTGAGGGACAAACTGACAGGCTGTAACTGGATAGAAAAGTAGGTACTGCCATGACACCCCAGATACAACAGAAATCTCATTTTTAGGACTTTATCAGACACATCAAATACAGCATCATAATGATGCCACATAACCGCAAAAAGGTGCGCATATCAGATGGTGCCACCCTTTCACAGTTATGTTCCTGCCAAACTCTGTATTTTTTAATTGGCGGCTTAAGCCATCAATTGATCCCCCCTGTTTTTTTATCCAGCATAGCCGGCATGTGAAACCTTGCATCCTTTCCCTCCCGTACTGACTCTGTCAGTGGCTGGTCCAGCGCGAACGCTTCTGGGTGAGATCGCGACATCCAGCTAAGTGACAAACTTTTTATGACCCACCCCAGGGTACTTGTAAGTTTTCAAGTGTGTTTTTATGCTTTTTAAAACATTTTTTGTGTTGTTTTTGTTTTGTTTTTTGAATTTTCCGTGCGATGAAGTCTTGCAACATTTCACAGGATTTCAAAGGAGGAAGTGAACGGAGCTCCATTCACTTCCTCTTTCATTGCTGGAGCTGCCTTTGCCAGGATTGGTGGTAAGTGCGGTAGGGGGAGCATTCTTTTGCTGGCATAAAAATGGATTTTTTTATGCCAACAAAAGATTGCTTTAAATTATAGTCAGATAAAGTCCTTAGTGTTTGCCTCTAAAGGGGCAAATTAGGAAAGTGTCCAGTTTCTCCCCTTCTGGCAGGCAGTTTCAACATGAAGTCCCAAAGGCCAGGCTTTTCCACTCAAGCAGGCAGAATCAACATGAGGCTAACAATGGACAGTCACTCTCCTTCAGGCAGGCAGTATCAACATGAAGTTCTAATAAAGAGTCTCAGATAGGCAAAATCAGCACAAGACCAGGCAAGCAGTATCCTTCAGGCAAGCAGTATCATTGTGAGTTCAAAATAGCTCATCACTTTTCTTCAAAGGGGCACATCAACTTGAGGATGCAACAACCAATCTCTTCTTCAGGAGGGCAGCATCAACACAAGGTCACAAAGGGCTAGTCTCAGTCCTTCAGGCAGCCAACATCAGCATGAGGTGACAATGGCAGGCAGGCAGGCAGCCAGCCAGCCAGCATTTCCAGTGTCTCAGAATGTCCAGTCTTTCTCTCATTTGAATAGACAGTAGCAGCATATGGGAAATGGTGTATCTCTCTCATGTTACTGAGGCAGAGAGAATGTGTGGGCACACCTTTCTCATTAAGGTGAGCAACAGTCTTTCCTGTGGGCACAGTTTTTCTGTTTTAAGGTAGGCAAGAGCAGTGGGGCCAAGCAGCAGCAGGCACGGAGTGGGAGGGGGGAAGCTGACATGTAGGCCCTTCAGCTGTTATAGGGCTTCTACTTAGAGCAAGTACCCCAGAGTAGAGTGTCACCAAATGAGAAAGAAATGAAGGGGAAGCTCAGCTGTAATAGTCAAGTCAGTTTGTTTAATTGATTGATTGATTTCTTGCCTTTCTCCTAATATGGGACCCAAGGCAGATCCAAGTTTGCAGAGTTCAGCATAGTTTGAGAGAAAGCTGGTGAGGGGAAGACTGGGCAAAAAAACACAACCTTGTTACAGCTGGGTTTTCACTTCCAGCAACTCCCTGGGTATAGATTACCAGGAAGTGAGAAAGAGAAACAAAAAGAGAGAGAGACCGAGATCAGATGACAGCAGATTGTGGATGGAGCAATACTGAGTAGATAAGCCAGTGTCTGACACCTTAGGGGCTTCTCCTTTTCCCATATAACTTAAATTGATAATGTTTGGATCCTGGCCTCAGGGCAGGTAGCTGTGGGACAATACCAAAACTGAAAATGTTGTTTACTTCATAATGCAATACCTAAACTAATATGTACTAATTTTGTTTTGGTTATTGGATTGAGTAAAACTTAACGAACATCCCTCACATGTAAGCACAAACCTTAAGAATTCTGAAAAAAATATGATAGTTTCTGACTTCAAAGGGTTCCGTTCTTTCAGGAATCCCTGGGGGTATGTGTAATGCTGAGCTACCTTTGGTGTCTCTACAGATACTCCTTCCTGACCCCTTCCTCTTTGACTTTGGGATCGGGATCCAAAGGGCTCTTGAAAGTCACATACCTTTCTCAGGCTATGAGCCCCCCCCCCAAAAAAAACAGGCAGGGTTTGAGGTACCCAGCCTGGCAAAAACATCTCAAAAGCCAGCTTCTTGTGACGAACACCTTCCTAAACCATCTCTGACTCTGCAGATGAGACGGAATGTTTCTTGTTTATGTGGATCACACCTGGTTGAATGAAAATGTAAGCAGACAGCCCCTTTCTCCCTCATCTCACAAGACCTAATGAAAGTGGAATGGGATACTTTACTCCTTTGCCAAACAAACACAATGCTGTATTAACCTGCAATAGTTTGCCCAACTACCTGAGAAGTTTGCAGGTATGACTCCTGTGCTGTAAATTTGACAAAAAGTTAGCACAGGTTAGAAGGTATACACTTTTTGTTTGTTTTCTTTTTCTTGCTTTTACATTTCATTCCTCATTCATATTGTTTTAGTAAAATATCCTCTTAATTCAGACTGGCATTTTGGATGGTTGGCTTGTCTGTTGAAATCTAAAAAAGAAGTTTCCCTCTCTTTGCCAGCTTTCCTTTGATAATTCAGTGTGTGGCAACATTCTAATGTTATGCAACTAGGATATGTGCCACTACCTAGAAGACCATAGTTTAGTCCAATTGTTTTTTCTTGTTTCAGTTTGCCATATTGCTTTATACTGCTCCATGCTGTTTGGCCAGACTGATTTTGATTATTTTGCCTTTTGCTTAAAGGTCAATGTGGGAACAGCTGGTGGATCTGCTGCTGTGGAAATGGTAGACCCACCCTCAGTTTTAAGGTCTGCAGTTGCTACAGGCTGTATGGGAACTGTTGTGCTGAACCTTTGACAGGAATAGGGTCCAACACCTGGACAGCTCCTGTGCAACCAGGAGGAACAGCCATAAAACTATAAAATGGGTTCACTGACTTCAGTGTGATGGCTCCCATGGTTGCCCCTAGGCTTATGACTAAAATACATGGCCGTTGCTGCTGCTGCTGACATCTAAGGAGGACATTGCTATCCCATTTCTGGCTCAGAACACTAAGCCTCATTGGGAGTTTTGTTGGAGTTGTGTCTTTTGGGAGATAAAAGCAGAAAGCCAACTGCTTGCCTTAAAGTGATGGGAGGCCAGCAATGCACTATTTCTCCCCCAATTCAAATTCCTTTTGCATAGCTTTGGACTCCCCTTTTTCCAACACTCAGAGGGGAAAGGACACTGGTGGAACACCATCAGACTGGATAGATGCAAGCAAATGTGGCCCATCTCACAAGGCATGGGGGGGCATGCAGGGAGTGGTCCATCATTGTGGGAACTCCTGAGATTCCAAATTAGAGTCTTCTGTCTCAACAGTCCTGATCAAATGAGCCCAGGCTGAGGACCAGCTCTGGTTCCCATAATGTACTCTTTGTACTCCTGATCTGATATAGCTGACCATTTCTTCCTCATCCAGGTCTGTGCCTAGGTGATGGCACAGGGTCCTGGTCCTGGCCAATTGTGAGATTCAGGGTTCACTGTTCAGCAATCAGGTTTTGCAAATGGCGAATCAAGAATCCTGGTATGGTGACAATGGGTGTAAGAGATGAAAAGGGCAGTCTCCTTGTTGAGTAGCAGAAAGAAATAGAATCCTAAAGAAAGATAGAAAGTCTGAGAGCCACTTCCCCATGTATAATTAGGGTAAGAGTGGACTAATTTATCATTAATTTATTATCATGGTGACTATAATCTTTCAGCACACTGCACAATGACATTTTGGTGTTTTCTGTTGGTCAACCCTGGATTCTACACATTTGCAGAACTGTATACAGACTATTTTTTTCTGCCTCATCCCTTTTTACCTTTCTGATGCTTTATGTATTAGACCCCACTCCATGGCTGTTTTTTTAAGCCTGACAGAAGCACTATGGTATCCAGCCAGCCTGTAGGGTAATCTTGTTATGTTTTAGAAGGTGCAATAGAGAAAACAGATAGATAGATAGATAGACAGACAGACAGACAGACAAATATGGCTGTCCCATTAAATGACAGTTTAGAGTTGCATGGTGATATCTACATGATATGGAAGAAGAATAGAGAGAGAAACCGAAAAATAAAAGGATTTTTTACTATGCTACAGTGGTGGGTGCCTTGTTGTTGCTATTGTTCTTAATAAAAGAAGGCAGCACACTGATGTATACTCCTTTTTAGTGTTGTTCTGTTTCCCAGCAAGCCTAGCTTTATTATTGCTGAGTTGTGATAAGAAATTCTTTTTGCCTGGCAAAGTCCTAACAATGAGTTACTGCCAGACAACAGCCTTTCATCAGTTCCTGGTGGAAGAGACAACAGCTCACCTCCATCTCTGACTGCTCTGTTTTCTGGCGTGGGAAGACAATTTATGAAGGCTGGGACAAAGTAAAGTTCAAAGAGCACCTTCTTCTTTGCTGGAGAAGAATGTCTAATTCATAATATGGCAACCTTAGATCGATTAATATGGCTCAGAGGGGACTAAGTGGAGAAGTGGGAAGCTGAGTTTCCATTCTAAGGATAGATCACCTTGGAGAGAAAGGAGGCTTTTGTGCTCCTGTATTCTCAGCATAAAAACACAGGGTTAGAATTATTTAAAGACAATGTATTTGGTAGGTGTGCATGCAAAGGAGAGAAAGAGAGTGAATCAGAGGAAGAGAGAGAGAGAATGATGGAAATTCACATCTTAAGCAAGCAGAAACACTGCTTATACATGGCGCTTCTGGCAATGTGGGTAATATGAGGAAGGCAATCTGTTCATTCTAATAAGGCTTGTGGCTTTTAGATGTCAGGAAACTCCCTTCAGTTCTACAGCTTGCATATGTGCCTTCCTCATCTAGCCTTTTTCATCTACCGAGGCTGCTTACCATCTTCTTCCAAGAATTCACAGATTTGGATTGCTCCTACTTCTTGTCATTTGTTAGTGCATTGCTATGCTTATCATAGCTTAGAAATAATGAGTTACAAGTCAGGTAGCTTTGGGGGAAGTGGGGGTAATGAGAACATAACAAAGTTATCTTTCAAAAGAGACATAACTGAATTGGAATGATGGCAATAGGCTTTCCTGTGTAATGTGTAATGGTTTTGAGTTACCTGTAACTCATATTTTAGAGGCTGCTCTAGAGGCATTTTTAAGCAGAATTGGTCACATTTTCTGCCATCTTATCAATCCTAATTTGTTTTTAAAGTAATTAAAAAGTCATGTGGAGCAGAAAGAGTAACTAATTTGGATTTTGGAAGATAACAATTACATCGATTTACTTTTATGATTCACACAATGAGTTATCCTATTGGATAACATTGACCCCACAGTATCCCACAAGGTGGCTAAATTTTGTTACATCGTTTGTAAACTGCGCCCTCAATTGACAAATGGACATTCTATCACTGTGCAGTAAGATTTGTTTGAATACTGTACATATACAGTCGATTATTAGTTTATATTTTAATTTGGTATTGTATTATTGATACGCCATTTGTATGATTGTACGATTGTATGACTTGGTTTTTATACTGGTCAAAGACCGAATAAATTTTATTACTATTACAATGAGTTACTTTTACTGTTGTGTCCCAGTCCAATCTCACACTGTTATCAAAACTGCTGCTCTCTTATTAGTTTTGTGCTATTGTACTCATTTTTTCTTGGCTGGTATGCAAGTATCACTTCCCTTTCTACACTCATTTACTTCAGGCAGAGGCAACTGTGGCCCTTGGTATCATGGCTGCTGTTGTGCAAAAATATCTGGAGGTCACAGTTATCCATCCCTGGTTGACTCATCCATTGTCTGAGCAATGTAAGACTCCCATTGGGTCCTTCTACTGTTACTGAATGGGTGAGGGTCCTTGGGGAGCCCACTTGTGACACTCAATTAAGTTGATAATTAGGGAAATTATTATAGCTTAAATGGATGGCTGTGAAAGGTTGGATAACATACAGCACTTTTCCACTTATATATACTGGTACTAACTGCTGAGACTCATGGTTAAAGTGAAATAAAATGGTTTTTATTGGAAAATAACACAGAAGCATTCACACACACACACTCACACTCCCAAGAACCACATAAGGCTAGTGAAGAGTCAAGGTTGGAGAGAAGGTTGGATAGAGGAATAGTTTCAGGAGGAAGGGCGATTACCAGTCTTGGAGAAAGAGAAGTGAGGGGCTCAGACCTAAATCTGAGGGTGGCACTGGAGGTTCCAATCCAGAGGCATGCTGACAGAGTGTCCAGGTCCTGTACACAGTGGCACACCTTGCTATTTTTTGGGACTACTATTCATACCCTATTCCATGTCCTGAAGAGGTGTTTGAACTTAGAACAAAGCATAGATGGGTTTCCCACAGTTAAACAAAGGAAACGGTGAGTCCACTGATTGTCTTTAATGGCTGTGATATTAGAATTGATGGGTTTATGACAACCTCTACATTGTGGGATAGGAAAGGTGTAAGGAGAAGCTTTCTGTGGATAATGGTTATTTAGGTCACTGGTTTGTTTGTGATGGATGACTGATTGCCAATGCGTCCAAGAGGGGGTTATCACATATCTCTGTGACAGAGTTGTTTACTAGGAGCTTCACTTAATCCTATCTTTGGCATGTCTGTTGGTAATTTTTCGCTATGCCTTCCTCAGGTCTTGGTGAACTCCATCTGACCTCACTTATGGTCCACCTCAGTCTATTAGACCTCGTGGAGCATCTTAATATTGCCAATTATGAAATATTAGGGAGGGAGTATAAGGCATGTTAAAACGACACCTGGCAATTTTGGGAGTATCACCTTCTTCTTTGGTTGGCTCAGAAGCTAATCAATATCTTTCTGCAGTGTGCTATTTGTAATTTTATTCTGTTAATGACAATCAGATGTTTGATGTATCTAAATGCTTTCAGCAAGATTTAGACTTCATAAACACCCTTACTCATCTACCTTTATTCCTTGCAGGGTGACCTGCAACCCTTAATATAGGGTTAATTATAGGTGCACACACATATGCTTACATACATATATTCACAGCTTAATCTTCTGCTTGCTTATGCTGGTAGATGACCAAAAACTGGTCGAAGACATGGTACAAGCAGAACATGCTGAAGTGATTGACAGTGTACTATTCTGTATCTTCTCTCAGTTCTTGGGCTACATTTTCTGATGGTTTGCAACACAGATGACTGTCTATGAGAGAACTCCTTCTTAATGCTTAGACCCTTGAAACTCAATGACACTTAGAGTATCAGGTGACAACAATAATTTGCTGTGTTCCCAGGCTTTTGAAACCCTTGGGGTTTCAGCATCAATAATATTACCAGCAGATGCTAAATCTGTTCATCTAGCTTTGATCTGGTTCCAACTGACTGTCTGATTTCTCAACTGACATTAATTGGACAGCATTGGTCCCAGATAGTGCTGGCCAAAGACATTCTGTTGCTTGAGTGAATTCCAAATTTCCCCCTCCCTCATTTGTTGTTGTTATTTGCTGTCAAGTCAGCTTTGACGTATGGTGACCCTGTGAATAAGAGCTCACTAAAGACACTGATTGTCAAGTCTTGTAAACTCAAGGCCATGGCTTCCTTTATTGAATCAATCCACCCTAATGTGGTCTTCCTCTTTTTCTACTGTCTTTGACTTTTCTCAGCATTAGCATCTTTTCCAATGAGCCACATGATAGGTCCAAAGTATGATAGTCTCAGCTTAGTTATTTTGGCTTATAGGGAGAGTTCAGGCTTAAATTGCTCTTAGACCCATTTGTTTGTTTTTTTAGTGGTCCATGGTATCCAGAGGATCCCTCCTTAGTGCATTTCAAATTTTATCTACAATATAGGTGAAAATGCCCCAGAAACATCTCTTTCCTTGCTCCATTTTTTTTAAAAAATGTAACAATTAAGTTTAAGAAAAAGTTCAGTGAAGCTCAAATGTTTTCTTATGATCCTTAGTCACTTCCAATGCATGACATCTTTACTGACTTTGTTTTTCCCCAATATGTAAAATGCAATAATGCTTGGTAAAGTGAAGACAGTAGGGAGATTATCAGACAGGAACAAAAAAAGTGTTCCCGTCTCTCAATTTCCACTCCCTCCCCTCTCCCATCCCTGTAACAGAAAAAAAGAAGTTTTCAGACCTACCTTAACCGCACGTTGTTCCCTCAGCAGGGCAGCCCAGGAGTGAATGGAGCTCAAACAGAGCTCCTTTCACTTCCTGGTTGCAAATCCTGGCCATTCTCTCGAGAGTTATGAGAATGCGGGAAATTCAAACATAAAAAGTAAAATAAAAGACAAAAAGTTACATCAAGCACCTACACATATTAAAATATAACAAGTAACCAGGGGAGGGTACAAAAAACTGTGTCACTTACCTTGATGTCCCGATCTCACCTGGATGTGTTCTGGCATGGACCTCCCATTGATGCTGGCATTGCATCAGCATAACAGGGCACCTTTTCAGATGCAGGACATTCCATTACAGAAATGGAACGGGAGATCTATTGATGGCTTAGCCTGTCAATGAAAAGCAGCACCAGTGGAACGGTAGCAGTATGGGTGCATGACGAGATGGGGAATGACATCATCTGAAAAGGCAGCCCTTTAGTGATCTCCTGGCGTCGTGATAATGTCATATTTAGCACATCTGATAATCTCCTAGGAAAGGAGGAAGACTCCACTGCAGGTGGATAATCTCAAATCAAGGAAGTCATAGCCCTGAGTTTGCATGACCTGAACAGAGCTGTTGATGACAAGATGTCTTGGAAATCTCTTGTTCACAAGTTCACCATAAGCTGAAGTCAATTTGATGGCAATTAACAACAGCAACAAATGTACAAATAATATTGATTTCATGCAAAGACTATAGATTATTTCTAGTGCTTTAGCTCAGTATTATTATAAGGATATTTTAATGAAGCCTTTAGTCCTGAGCAAATGTCCCTGCCATTGTAAATTATCATTATCATTTATAGCGGACGAGCCAGAGTTGTGAGAACCAGGAAATGTACAAATGCACTTATTTAGAAATAAATACATATGTTCCCTGACCTTACTAACTCGATTCATCTGCTAAAGGGATGGAAATCAGATACTTTATAAATGTCTTTATTAAAAGAAAAGAAAAGAAACACAGATCCTTTTGTTACCCAAAGAGGTGGGGGTGCTTTAGCGCCCCACTCGTGATGCCAAAACTATATTAATATTTGAGGGAATTATTATTATAATTATTATTAGCACAAACGGAACACTGTGAGAAGCAGGTAACTTAGGGATCTCTTCACCTATGTCTCTGTCTCTCTGGCTTTTTCTTCGCAAACGAAGATTCAGGAAGGACTCATCCCGCGCTTTCTGCAAGCGCGCTGATGACTAAAAAGGCCAATCCGAGATAAACAAGTCTGGTTGCAAAAAGCACAGCAGAAGGTCTCCTTGGGTGATGTTTTTGGGTTGTGATTCTTTCTGCGTTATCGTTTCTCTTCAAGACTTGTTCGTCGTGAGTTCTCAAATAAGGCTGCAGCATTGTGGATAGTGCGTCTCCATGCCTCCCGATGTGAGGCCAGGGCGGACCACTGTTGGTGATCAATTTGGCCAAGCCTGAGATGTTGTTTCAAGGAGTCTTTGTATCACTTTTTTGGAGCGCCCCTCTTACGCTGACCCGTGGTGAGTTCACCGTAGAGTAGTATTTTTGGGAGGCGATGGTCCTCCATCCTAGAAACGTGCCCTGCCCAGCGTAGCTGTGTTCTCAATATCATGGCCTCAATGCTGGTGGTCCCTGCTTGCTCAAGGACAGCAACATTCGTCACAAAGTCAGTCCAGTGTATATTTAGGATTGTGCGTAGACAGCGCTGATGAAAGCGCTCGAGGAGTCGTAGGTGGTGGCGATAGGTGACCCATGTTTCAGATCCATAAAGGAGGATAGACAGTACGATGGCTCTATACACACTGATTTTTGTGCTTTGCCTCAGGTGTTTATTGCTCCAGACTCTTTTGTGAAGTCTTCCAAATGCACTATATGCCTTTGCTAATCTGTGATCGATCTCTTTGTCAATCTTGGCATCTGAGGAGATGATGCTTCCCAGGTAGGTGAACTGCTGAACGGACTTGAGCACTGATTTGCCGACGGCAATGTGGGGATGGTGGTGTTCGTCCTGTGGTGCAGGCTGGTAAAGAACTTCTGTTTTCTTCAGGTTGACTTCTAGCCCAAACAGCTCTGCAGCTGTTGCAAAGCAGGATGTTAGGCGCTGCAGAGCTGCTTCTGTGTGGGCAACAAGGGCAGCATCATCGGCGAAGAGCAGCTCACGGACTAGATAGTTTAGAGTCTTAGTGTGAGCCCTCAGACGGCTTAAGTTAAACAAGCTACCATCAGTACGGTAGCGTATATAGATGCCGTCGTCTTCTTCAAGCTCTGCCATAGCCCTTTGGAGCATCGTGCTAAAGAAGATTGTAAATAAAGTTGGTGCAAGAACACAACCTTGCTTCACTCCATTAGTTATTAGAAAGTGCTCTGAAAGAGCATCGCCATATCTGACTTGACCACGCTGTCCCTCGTGTAGCAAGATAATCATTTTAAGGAATTTGGGGGGACATCCTAGTCTTTCCAGGATCTGCCACAGACCTTTTCTACTTACAGTGTCAAAGGCTTTGGTGAGGTCGACAAATGTTACATAGAGAACCTTGTTCTGCTCCCTACATTTTTCTTGCAGTTGCCTAAGGGCAAATACCATGTCTGTAGTGCTCCTATTGGCTCTGAAGCCACATTGGCTTTCAGGGAGAAGTTCTTCTGCAATAGCAGGAACTAACCTGTTCAGGAGTATCCTTGCAAGGATTTTTCCAGCAATAGAGGGCAGTGTTATGCCTCGATAGTTTGAGCAATCGGATTTTGCTCCTTTTTTCTTGTACAGGGTGATGATGACTGCATCTCGGAGGTCTGATGGCAGTTCCCCTTTTTCCCAGCAATTCACAAGGAATTCGTGGAATTTTTCGTGGAGTGCATGACCTCCGTGTTTCCAAACTTCAGGTGGGATTCCATCAATCCCAGCTGCCTTGCCATTTTTCATCTGCTGTATGGCCTTAAGGGTCTCTTCCAAAGTGGGAGCTATGTCCAATTCATTTTTCATTGGTTTTTGTATCATATATTGGATAGCTGAGGCTTGGACTACTCGGTTGGCGCTAAAGAGACTTTGAAAATGTTCAGCCCAACGATTTAGGATTGAGGCTTTATCAGTAATTAATGTTTGACCATCTGTACTGTATAAGGAGCTTTGGACCTGATAAGTAGGTCCAAACACTGCTTTAAGAGCTTCATAAAATCCTCTATGATCACCCAGATCTGCACAGCATTGTGTCTTTTCTGCTATATTGATCCACCACTTGTTCTGCATGTCTCGGAGTTTTTGTTGTAGTTTGCTACATGTGAGGCGGAAAGCTGCTTTTCTTACATGACAGGTTGGCTGGGTGAGGTATGCCTGGTGAGCAGCTCTCTTCCTTGCCAACAGCTCCTGGATCTCTTGGTTGTTTTCATCAAACCAGTCTTGATTTTTCTTGTGGGAGAAGCCAAGGGATTCTTCTGCAGACTGGAGGATACTGTTTTTGATATGTTGCCAAAGCACTGTAGGAGCAGGATCTGTAGGATGGTCTTCAAGTTTCGTTTGTAGATTTGCCTGGAAGTTGTCTCTCATGGTAGCTTGTTGAAGATTGTTGACTTGGAGTCTCTTCTTTAAGATGCCACCCCTCTTAGGTTTGAACTTAAGATGAAGATTTAGTTTACATCTGACAAGGCGATGATCTGTTTGGCATTCTGCACTGGGCATCACTCGTGTATGACGGACATCACGAATGTCTCTCTGACGGACTAGAACGTAGTCAATGAGGTGCCAATGTTTGGATCGGGGATGCATCCAGGTTGTCTTCAAGCTATCTTTCTGCTGAAAGATTGTGTTTGTAATAGTCAGCTGTTGTTCTGCACAGAACTCTAGCAGGAGGCGTCCGTTATCATTGCAATTTCCAACACCATGCTTGCCTAAGACACCTTTCCAGGCTTCGGAGTTCTTTCCTACTCTGGCATTGAAGTCACCAAGGATAATAATTTTATCTTCTACAGGGACTTTTTGTATGAGTTGGCGTAGGTCTGTGTAGAATTTGTCTCTCTCTACAGGGTCGGCTTGCATAGTGGGGGCATATATACTAAAGAGAACAACATGTGGGAGGCGTAAGGAAATAATGCGATCAGAGTGTCCTGTTGGCAAGGTTTCGAGTTTGGAGGCAATGGAGTTTTTAATCATAAAGCCTACTCCTGACAGATGTTTTTCAGTTTTGGGTTTGCCAGACCAGTAAAGTGTGTAGCCGGCGCCATGTTCTTTAAGGCTGCCTTCCTCATGGAAGCGAACTTCACTAAGAGCAGCGATGTCAATATTAAGCCGTGATAGTTCAAGGGCTATTAGGGCAGAACGACGCTCAGGCCGTCCACTATCTTCAGAGTCTTGCATGGTTCTGATGTTCCAGCATGCAAGTGTCAGTTTATTTACACCTTTGGAGGCCGGTGTGTGCCTTTGTTTCTTTGCCTTGGTTTGACCGCATCAGAAGATTCCCGTTGGCCGCGGCTAGCCAACCAGGTAGTTGGGGATGAGCTTTCTTTAGGCCACCTTTTCTAGGCCCCTCTCCATATGGAGCAAGCAGTGCTCTCCTTAAAAAAGGCTGCTTGGTCGTTCAGAATGCTGCCGAACAAGACTGTCATCTCCCGGGTCAGGCTTGAGCGACCAATGTCCTGAACCGCCTGCATGCAGGGTTGGGGCTGCGGCTTCCAGTGCATCTTTACACCTGCCGGTTTCGTCCCTCGCCAGTCGCTACAGGGCTTTTTTGGAAATGGATTTGTCCTTCGAGCCTGTGCAATGGATTTTTCTGGTAGAGCGCAGCGTGCACAGAACTGGCCTCACCCTTTAAACCAGAGATTCATCTGCCGTGGCCTTGCAAGCATGGACGTGGCAGTGAGGTCCTCGGGCCGTAGGTTTGATTAGAGTTTCCTTCTCTTAGATGGTTGACCTTACAGGGTTGGACGAGCACCATCTGCCCGGGTTTGGTATTGGAGTTTTCCTTCTCCTAGGACGGTTGCCACAAGGCTAGAGAGCCCATCCTGCCCTTTGACGCTCTTTGTCAGACCCTTCGGTTTTGACCTGTCTGGCATGGGAGACCCTACCAGTGGCTATTATGCCACCGCCGGCATAGCTCAAAACATCATTAGGGTACGCAAGCCTCTCTCCCACGACAAGGGGGCGTCAATAGAGAGGACCTATGTTTCACCTATGTATACCAGTACGAACTGCAGAGGACTCCAGTTTAAAGTGAAATAAAATGTTTTTATTGGAAATAACATAAAAAGCATTCACACACACAACATGCTCACAAGAATCACACAAGGGTATTGAAGGATGAGGCAGAAAGGTTCGACGGAGGGATAGATTTGGGAAATAGGGCAATAGTTACCAGTCTTGAAGAGCAGGGTCTTGAAGTACTCAGACAGAAGTTTGCGGGTAGTGCTGGTAGTTCCGATCTGGGGATGCACCGAGAAAGAGGGTGGTCTTGCCCACAATGGCATTCTTTTCTATTGTTAAAGGACTAACATTTATACCCTGCTTCATATCCTGAAGGGGGTATTTGTCTAGGACAAAGCCTACATGAATTTCCCACTGAGTAAATGAAGGAAACCAAAATTCAGTTGATTGCTCTTCCTGGCTGGGAGATTAGAATCAATGGGTTTAGGACAAACGTGCATTGCAGGACAGGAGGGGGTTCCGAGGGATATTTCCTGGGGATTTGGGTTGGAAAGGTCACTTGATTGTTTATAATAATAATAATAATAATAATATTTATTTATACCTCGCCCCTCTGTTAAAACAATCAGAGTGGCTTACAAAAATTAAAATACAATACAGATAAAATCCCCAAACACCCCCCACCCCCACCCTCCCCCATAAAAAATATTAAACAATTATAAATTAAAACCAATTTATCTAAAATCACATTTAAAATAAATAAATACAATAAAATACAATAAATGGCCAGCGGACTAAAAGAAGCCAGGATCCCCTGAGGCCGGGATCTAATTAGGAAAGGCCTGCCAAAAGAGATCCGTCTTTAGTGCTTTTTTAAAGCTACTCAGGCTTGTTATCTGACGGATCTCATTCGGCAGGTCATTCCACAATTTGGGGGCGATTACCGAAAAGGCCCTCTGGGAGGTTGCAGACAGCCTAGATTTTTGTGGCTGAAGCAAATTCCTCCCAGAAGACCAGAGTGCGTGGGGAGGATTGTATGGGAGGCAGTTCCGGAGATAAGTTGGACCCAAGCCATTTAGGGCTTTAAAGGTAATAACCCACACTTTATACTGGGCCCGGAAACTGATAGGCAGCCAGTAGAGAGATCTTAACACTGGAGTTATATGGTCTCTCCGAGATGTTCCCGAGACCACTCTGGCTGCCATATTTTGTACCAACTGAAGTTTCCAGACCAAGCATGAGGGCAGCCCCATGTAGAGCGCATTGCAGAAATCTAGACGAGAGGTTACCAGCGCGTGCACCACAGTCTCGAGGTCCTTTACTTCCAGGAAATGGCACAGCTGGTGTATCAGCCGAAGCTGATAACAGGTGCTCCTGACTGTCGCATTCACCTGACTCGTCATCTGAAGCAATGAATCAAGGAGCACCCCCAGACTGCGAACACAGTCCTTAACGGAGAGCGTGACCCCGTCCAGGACTGGAGGTTGCAACCCAACTCCTGGTTTCGGGGCCGCTACTGTGAGCACCTCCATTTTGTCTGGATTTAATCTCAATCTGTTTTTCCTCATCCAGCCCATTACTGCTTTAAGACAGTCATTAAGAGGAGAGACGCCATCGGAATTCGAGGCCGACGATCGGGACAAGGAGAAATAGATCTGGGTGTCATCAGCGTACTGATAACACCCAGACCCATAACTCTGAATAATCTCACCCAGTGGCTTCATATAGATGTTAAACAGCATCGGGGACAGGAAGGCACCCTGTGGAACACCACAAGTAAGCTCCTTTCTGCTGGAGCAACTGTCCCCAGGCAACATCCTCTGGGACCTGCCCGAGAGGAAGGACCGGAACCACTGGAGCGCAGTGCCTCCGATTCATAACCCTCTCAGGCGATCCAAGAGTGTGCTATGATCTATCGTATCAAAAGCTGCTGAGATGTCCAAAAGCACCAACAGGGTCATGCTACCCCTGTCGATGCTTAGACGCAGGTCGTCGGTTAAGGCAACCATGGCAGTCTCAACTCTAAATCCTGTCCTAAAGCCAGTTTGAAATGGGTCTAGGTAATCAGTTTCATCCAAGACCACTTGGAGTTGAAGCGCAACTGCCCTCTCGATCACTTTGCTCAAGAATAGTAACAGAAACTGGCCTATAGTTGTTCATGTCCAGGGGGTCAAGGGAAGATTTTTTCAGGAGCGGCCTAACGGCTGCTTCCTTTAAACAAGATGGAACACACCCTTCTCTGAGGGATGCATTGATGATGTCCTTAAGGAACACCATCAAGGCAGTCCCCCCATGGATGGCCAGCCATGAAGGGCAAGGATCGAGAGGGCAGGTCGTCTTCTTCACCCTACCAAGTAGCTTGTCCACGTCCTCGGTACTCACGGATTGAAATTCATCCAGTAAACTTACATCAACGGAGTTGCTGGACACCTCGTCAATTGTTTCTGTCAAATTAATGGCATCTAAGTCGGCTCTTATCCGAGAGATTTTATCTGCAAATAAATTGTTAAACGCATCACAGCAGGCTGTCGTTGGGTTAAGCAACAGGTTCTGCGCAGGAATAACCTTCGTCACCTCCCTTACCACCCTAAACAGCTCTGCTGGACGGGACTCTGCAGACACAATACGTGCAGAGGAGAAGGACCTCTGCGCTGCACGTATTGCCTCTCGATAGGACCGAAGAAAGTTCCTATGACTTTAGGTTTAGGTTGTATGACTCACCACTGGTTTAGGTTGTATGACTCACCACTGAGGGGCCCAAGAAGAAATTAGCATATACAGTACCTCCTTAATGGCTTTGTTTACTAAGGGGCTTCTGCTCAATCCTAGTCCGGGCTTGCTTACTAAAATATTTCTAAGACACCTTCCCAGGTCTTTGTGACCTCCACCTGACCTCTTTTTCGATCACCCCGGTCTATTTGACCCTTTCAAAGTGTCCACTGTTTCCAATTATGAGATATTATAGGGTGGGGGTAGTAGTGCATGCTAACACCTCTTACAAAGATCCTGTAGAATCACTTTTGGCAGTTGGCTTGGATCTCATTGCAGGAGAATGATGGGATATAAATTCAATTAATTAATTAATTAATTCCCAGAGAGGGGTGAGGTTGTTGTTTTAGGTAAATCAGCCCCATCTTTTATGATGATTATGACAAGCCAAAGCTGTTTTAGGACTCCAGATTGTCTGTGATGAAGGATCAATAGCATCCCTACATGGTGATTTAATTGCAGACTGTACTTAATGTAGAGGCTATGATTTTAGTCTGCTTTGCTGATGGATGGTTTGCCATTATATCTTTGGCTGTTCTTTACCCTCTCCAAAGAAATTGTCATAATTTTTAAATGGCTGCTTTTTCAGTGACATGTAAATGTTCATTTTCTTTAATTGTTCCTGGTGTTATCTGAGTTCAGCTTTGAACAAGAAACCCAAAGGCTGCACTTCAGGGATTTTGTTTTTCCTTATACATTTGCTTTTAAAAAAACCCTTATTGAAAATACTGATACACAAATATTCATTAAGCCTCTGTTTAACACTAACCTGCTGAATTCCTCTCATTTCCCCTGTGGCTTTTCTGTTCACTTTCTAGTTTTTAATGTAAAAAAATACATATGCATGCATTAACCTTCAAATTCACTAGAAGTACCTGGCAGCATGAGCTCTGGTCTTCAGCATGAATGATAATTTATTTATTAACTTTATAACTCACTTTATCAACTTTATAACTTACAGTGTGACCCCGTCTTCTCAGCAGTCTTCTTCCTTCAGAGCAGACAGTTGTGTTATATTGGCAGACATGGCCATGCCACTGTATTGGGGTGGTGGTGGAAGACAATTAGGCATGGGCTGAAAATAAAGGCATCAGACTAAGACTAAAGTATCAACAAATTTAGATTTTACTAGGGGTTTTGAAAAGCAGCAGGGCTTAACTATTATTGTGAAGATATTTCTAGGGGAAAGTGTATTTTAAAACAGTTTTAGGAGTTAACCAGAAGAGGAATGATGATATGAAAATAACCTTGACAAATTGAGAATCTACAGTAGGGATGCAATTTTCCCCTTATCCTCTTATGAAAGGAAGCAATAAATAATTTTAGCAATTTTCTTCTTTCTGTGAGAAAGTCTTCAAAAACTGCGGTTTTCAAAGGCTATTCACAGTTTGCAACTTATTTGTGTAAAATTTGGACAATGTTGTTTTGTGTAGATAACAGCATTTTTCACACCAGAAACAGTATTTTCTGTGCAGAAAATAATATTTCTTTGAAAAATATACTTACTGTGCAGAAAATGCTATTTTCTGCTCAAAACAACCCTGTGCAAATGTTGTGTAGAATAAGTCCAAAACTGTGAAGATTCTTGTTGGTCCGGGATCTTGTCAGGGTTTCTTGACATTTAAATTTGAATATCTTTGGATGTTCTTCCAGTCTTTAATCTAAAGCTTGTATAGTGAAGTGTTTTTCTTAAAACTTGGAAGTAATGAGTTACAATTAACATTGTTATCTATGGTTACTTTTTTTGGGTGGGGGAGTAACAAGGGTGAAACAAATTTACATTTTAAAGGTAAAGTAACAAATAAAAACAATAAGGAACCGAGCAACATGTAATCTGATGAAGTAGACAGGGATCTATGAAAGTTTATGCTAGAACAAACCAGTTGGTCTCAAAGGTACTACTGGGTTCCTTTATGCCTTTTTATGCTAGAACAGACTAACACAGCTATCTATTTAAATAAAAGCAAAGTTACATTATGGGTGTAGCAAGTAACAGTTTCCTGTTATTTTCAAAGTTACTTTTTAAGGACATTTTCTGAAAAAAATGTTGAAAAGATGTTTTCAAGTTTTATGCCATTCCCTTATCTCTTTACCTTAATAGAAAATAATGGAAAAGTAATGACCAATGAAATGAGTATGTAACACATTAACATTTTGCATTATAGTGAGTAACTGGAATTGGTTACTTTTTAAACCCTGTAATTAGTAATACAACAAATTGGTACCACCTTCCACCTCTTTGTTCATCTCACCTGGATTCATCTTAGGTTGCTGCCACACTGAAGAAATAATGCACTTTGACACCACTTTAACTATCATGGCGCCATCCTATGGAATGCTGGGATTTGTAGTTTGTTGTGCACCAGAGGTCTCCAACAGAGAGGACAAACTATCTCACAAAAACTGCAAATCCCATAATTCCATAGCATTGAGTCATGGCAGTTAAAGCAATGTTAAACTGCACTATTTCTGCAGTGTATCAGCAGCTTAAATTTAGTGGCCAGTATCCAACCCATTACTGCATCTGGGAAATTTTATTATTTAGTATGTATTTATTTCATTTACATCTCCCTCCCAACATGGGATCCAAGGTGACATGCAACAATTTTAAAGCACAGCCCCCATTAAAAGCTTTATCTACCACATACACTAAAAACTAAAAGCTTCCTTAAACAAAAATGTCTTCAGATATTTAAAAATTTTAAACAAAAAGGCACTTCCAAAGCTTTACATGAGCCAGATGATAGGGATATAATTCTTCACTCTCAAAGGAAGCAATGAGTAACTATAGTAATTTTCTTCCCACAGCAAAAAGTTTTTGGTTTTCAAAGACTATTTACAGTTTGGGACTTTTTCTGTGCAAAATTTGCAGTTTGGTTTTTTTGTGTGGTTTATTTTTTGCACAGAATACAGGATTTTATGTATAGAATACAGAATTTTTTAAGCACAGGAAACAATATTTCTGTACAAATATTATGTTCTGCACAGAAATTACAATTTTCTGTGCAAATAGCTATGCAAATGTTATGCAGAATAAGGACTTTTTCAGGTGCTCTAAAAAAAACCCACAGAGGTCGGGAGGAGGACAGAGCTGTCCTACTTCCAGCGATTGATTTCGCATGATGCCGTTCTCCTCCCGTCCTTCATTCGTGCTTCTGCCGTGCTGGAGGGATGAGAAAGGTGCCACTTTTCATTGATGGAAACTTCCATCAATGAAAAGTGGCATCTTTTGCATCCCTTCAGCAGGGAGGAAGCACAGAGGGAGGACAGGGTATGCAAAATCGATCACCAGAAGTGGGACAGCACCGTCCTCCTCCCGACCTTCGCAGGGTTTTTTTTAAAGAGCATCTGAAAATCCCCTCAGTCCCAAACTGCAAAGAATCTAGTCAGATACAGGATTCTCCTCATCAGGGTTTCCTAACACTTGAGAAATATGTTTGACTAACATTTTTTTTTAAAAAAATTCAAATATTCTTCCCATATCTATCAGAAAAACAGACCTGGGTGTCAAAAGATAAAAATGGCAGAAGGGAGTATATCGAGCAACTTCTCCCCTCTGTCATTCCTCTGTTTTTGATTGCAGACTCTCAAAGTTTCTTTTCACTTAAACCCACATCCAGAGTGTTACCAAGCCCTACACCCCCTCCCCTACAGCCCCTCCCTATAATATCTCATAATTGGCAATATTAACACACTTCAAGGGTTCTAGTAGACCGGGGTAGACAAAAGGTGGGGTCAAACCGAGGTCACAAGGACCTGAGGATGTGTCATGGAAAAATACTAGCAGACACACCCAAGATCAGATTAAATGAAGCCCCTAGTAAACGACACCATTATGGAGGTACGTGACTCATACATCACAAACAGACAAGTGACTAAAGCAACTCCTATCCCCAGGAAATATTCCTCTGCACCCCTTCCTGTCCTAAAATGTGAGGTTGTCATAAACCCATCAATTCCTATTTCTCAGCCATTAAAAACAATCAGCAGAGTTTCGGTTTCCTTTATTTAAACAGTGGGAAACCCATCTAAGCTTTGTCCTAAGTCCAAATACCCCTTTAGGACATGGAATACAGTATAAATGTTAATCCACAACCAGTAGCAAGGTGTGCCACTGTAGATGAGATCCTGACACTCTCTCTGTTGGTGTGCTCCCAGACTGAAACTTCCAGTGCCACCCTCAGACTTCCTTCTGAGTTTTTTCTATGCTCTTCAGGTTGGTAACTATAGTCCAATATCTTGAATCTATTCCTCTATTCAACCTTTTCTGCCTTAACTCTTTGTTAGTCTTGCATGGTTCTTGTGAGTGGATATTGCATGTGTGAGTGCTTTCTGGGTTATTTTCCAATAAAACCCATTTATTTTACTTTAACCTGGAGTTCTCTGTAGTGAGTACTGATATACATAAGTGAAAAAGTCCTGAAGTTACCTGCCTCTTGCAGCCTTCCATATGAGCTAATCATAATTCCCCAAAATATTAATACAGTTCTGAGATCACGGGCGGGCTCCCCATGGATCCCCACCTCTTCAAGTAACAAGATGGTTGCACGAGTCTCCAATGGGATGTCTACTTTGACCCCTGCTCAGAAGCATGTCATGTTGAAATCCATGAAAGCAACTGAATTCAGCACCAGTGAGAGACTCTTATAGTAAAGTTGTTCAGATCCTCACAAAAATGCCAATGACCTTAACTTAATAATTATTTAGTTCCGAGAAGGCTCCAAACAGTTACATAGTTAAATTATCATTTTATTCAATGTTTACTTGGCATGTGAAACATATTTCAACAGAAGGTGGGAAAGGAGTTGGAACAAAACTCATCTTGGCTGAGCAAACATTTGACAATCTGCTGTGGAAAAACCCATCTGTCCTGGGATGTATCAAACTGCATGAGATGTTGATTGTGCTAAAAATACGTGATTCTCTCATCTCCAAGTATGTTGTTTTTAGACTCGTATATTTAATATTAATGGAAAATCCTAAAATGGAGGATTTCATCTTTATACTGGGCATGATCCAGTCAAAGTTAAGCACTTTAAAATTCACTAATTTCATAATAAAATGAAGGGCAAAAGCCTACTGATATCGAGCGGATTTGAAAGTTCTTAAGTTGGACAAAACTGTGAGCTTGCCTAGATAGGCAATATACCCCATCTTTCCCGTCTGACAGCATTGCAGTCCTGATGACTCAGGGCATTTGCCCTGTTCTGCTCCAGAGCAGTTCTCACCACACCCGGGGCAGATACAGGGCTGAGATGGGGGAAAGGTGGGGCAGGGCCCAATACAATGTATTTAATACAATACCCATTAAAATCTGTTTCTGCTAGGAGGAAACAGATCAGGCCCTGTTAGACTGCAGGGACCTGTCCTGGCAGGCCAGCTCTTATTGAAGTTGTCAGTCTGCTTTGCTCTCCTGGAAAGCAGGAAGGAGTCACACAGCATGTGACCAAGGTTGGGCACATATAGGGGGCCTTGGTCATATGTTGTGGGCCCCATTTCTGCCTTCTAAGATAGTGAGGAAATGGCGGTAGCTTCAGTGATGGACTGATGGGCCTGTCATGACTTCCTCTCATTCTGTGGAGGGAACGGGGGAACAATGGGCCGGATCTGCACCCTGGATAAACCCTTGGGGAATTGGCATATCCTGGCTTGTGTAGATGAGCCCTGTGTCTTTCACAATTGTTATACTAACTGCTCTTTTAACTGTTCCTTCTCTCAAAGATACATTAGAGCAGCTAGTGGATTATACATCAATGGTGTGTTGAATCCATTCTGGATTTCAGTCTGAACTTAAAAGGTGTTATCCAAGATACTGAATTGATTTGAGGGACAGGGTTCCCAAGGTATAATTACTTTGGGCAGGGCATAAGAGATTGCCATGAATTTCTAAGGCATGTTCTTTTTATGGAGTTTTCATTCTTCAAAGTGTTCTGTAATTCAGGGAAAATAAAAAAATACACACAGATGGTGACTTGAAATATGTACATGAGCTTGTTGATCAGACACAATGAAGACAAGCTTAGTAACTTTGACTCTTAGGGCAGAATGCATAATGAGACACCACAAAAAGATAAGATTTTGGTGCTCATCTTTTGCCTAGATGGCAGACTTTGCTGAGTTGTTATATTTAGTCAATCACTTTATTTTTACCTTATCTTACCTTTTTTTTACAGAAAAAAATGATGGGAGTTGGTCCTACTTCTTTTTATACATTCACAGAATTCATATTTGTTTCCAAAATCTAAAGTATCTTGGCTTTTTAACTGATGATGGTCACTGTCTCCACATATGAGGAGTTTCAGACTGTTTCCAGCTCCTTGTTGTTGCGGCATCCCCAAGATCTCCTGTCCTCAACCGTTCTGCTCAGGTCCTGCAGGCTCAGGGCCATGGTCTTTTTGGTTGAGTCCATCCATCTGGTATGCAGTCTTCCCTGCTTTCTATTGCCCCCCACATTTCCTAATATTATTGTCTTTTCTAGTGAGTCATGCCTTCTCATGATGTGGCGGAATATGATAGTTTATCACACTATGCTGTTATAACGCTATTATTCCACTTTAACTGCTATGGTTGCCTCCTGTGGAATTCTGGGGTTTGTAATTTAGTGCGGCTGTCATGGCCAGGCCTGGATAAGTGGACATTACAGTGATTCAGACTATGCCCAGCATGAGTTTGGTCCTCTCAGGAACTTTCCTGGGGCACTTTAAAACCTGGAACCAGGCCAGCCCGTCTTAAGCTTTAGACATCTCCTCCTAGTGGCCCAAGGTCAACAGCTGTGATATTCAGTCCCTTTGATTCTGGAATGTGTCTTCCTTATACTTTCCACACCTCCCTTTGTCTGGTTCTGGTGTAACCGAGGAGAAATGAAACTTAGTTTAGCTTTATCAATTTTCTCTGGCCTTTGAATCATCAGAACTGGCTTTGCTATGCTACCAAACAGATCCTGAACAATAAACTGCAAAAAGGATATTGTTCTCAGCATGTGTTACTGGTTCATCACAGTGGCCTAAGAGCTCTCTGGCTGAGAGTTCTAAATGCCCCTCCCTAAACTGCAAATCCCAGGATTTCACAGGAGGCAGCCATTACAGTTAAAGTGGAATAATAGCACAATAACAGTATAGGAGATGATATCAAATGTGGCAATAACCATGTCAAAGATCACTAGAAGAACAGGGAGGGGCAGGATTATCAGACAACAATGTCTTCCAGTATCCCAGGGGCACAGCACAGCCATGAGTAAAACATCCCTTTCGATTAGCGGCTTGTCCCCATCAATAGAGAAGGGAAACCTCATCCGTGGCAGTGCTACGCCCCTGGAACAGCAGAAGGATGCAGCATCTGGTAACGTTGCCTTTTTTGTTCTTCTGACATGGCTGGGAATGTGATTTTTTGGTGTGTTCGCCTGTGTCTGATAATCTCCGTAGTGTGATAATCTCCACAATAGTTTTGTCATCTTGGCTTTTTTCAGCTACATTCTGTGCATAACTTAGCTTGGGTCAATGGCAGATCAGTGTGACTTTTTTTTAAAAAACCCCTCTTTCACATCCACTTTTGCATATCAAAGAGAAGAATATTCCCTTATTATTAATAACAGGACTACCTGGAATTAGTCAAAGCCTCTGATTTTACCAGGGTTACTGTTCTCTTTCAGCTTTAGCCTCTATTAGCACAACATATAAACAAACCTGTGGTTGAAATGACTTTGGGAGCCAAAGTTATCTCAGGATAACTGATTTGTGAACAAACTTTCAGTTTCACATCCTTCTTTCTGGCACCTGTTTGCTCCTAGAAAGCCCATTTTGCATATTGAAGGACAGGTGTGATCTGCCCTTGTGATGCCCTATAACAATTTGGACAAATTCCTCCATTCATTTGGCCTTCTGCTATCTGTTTCTGGAGGCTGGTCAAAGACTCCCTTTCACAGTTTGCTTCAAAACAGTTATGCTCCTGATCTCTGCCTTTTTCACCCCAAGCTAGGGATCAACCTTATCAGTGCTGCAGCTCCCTGGTCAGTGCAACAGACCCTCTGTGAACTTGGCTCACAGGTGTTAGCCTTAGGGAGAAGGTTAACTGGTTATATGCGAAGACTGAACTAAACACTTTTGAAAATAGTACTCCCATATTATACTGTGCTCAGTCATGCTCCACTGTAAAGGTCAGAGGCCTGAGATACTGTGGAGTTAAATGCCACAGTAAACTAAAGAAACAAGGCAACTTAATAAAGGAGGTTAAGAAGCACGGGGTTCTGCCAGTATATAGGAGCCCTTTCAGTGAATTTAAGCTCCCTGCAGTCCAGTTGATTTAATCATCATTCTAGGCTAGCACAGAGGTGTAGTTAAGGGAGAAGTGGGGAGGCAAAATGAGGGCATTGCCCACGCAAATAAGAATTCTGACACCCCAAATGAAATTTTCCTTCAGTGCCCAAATGCCAGTGCATTGCAATAACTTAAAACTTCAGTCACACATTTAGAAATAGAGTTTAGGCATCCAAAGAAAAGGGGCAGGCAAAGTGACCAAGAGCTTCTCTAGATGTGGGGTAAAAACTCTAAATGGAGTTTTGCCCGCATACCCCTCCGAAGCTCTGTGCATTGTTATTCTCTGCAGGGACATGGGGTACCTTCTCTTCACCTGCAGAGTTTCATCCGCCACCACTGCTGCCACCTCAATCATAATTTAAAGCTCTGGAGAATGTTCCCAGACAAAGGGTGAGGTTTTTTCCCTCCCCCTAGCTCAGCAGTGCTGCCTCTGCCAGCTCTCCTGCTCACCCATTGTAGGAAGAGGTCCTTGAAGAAAGTGATGGCAGTGCTTGAAGGAGTGAATCTTAGTAAGATACCCATAAATGCTGTGAATCTGGGCCATGGAACATCTGGCCAGATCACCCCAGATTCAGGGGAAAGGTCATGCCACATGTAGGGTGATAGACTGAGATTTGGGGGTATCCACATGGGGATTTGGGTTTTTTTGATAGTGTAGACAAACCCCAAGGGGATGTAGACACAGCAAACACAAGAGTTTTAGCTGTGAACAATTTTCAATGTCTCACTCTCTGCTATGCCAGAAATTTGGGAAATGAAGGAAAATTTAATGGGTGTGTGTGTGTCAGAGTTCTCATTTGAATGTGGGGCATGCATGGGATGTGCTATAAGTGCTTGAGCAAGTGGACAAAACATAGCAAAGAGAATAAAGGGCAATGCATTGATGAAATATTGTTGGCAATTTCATTTAATAGATTATCAGATGTGTCCAAAAACCACCACAGGAGCACGTGAGAATGATGTTACTGGTGCATGAACGGGTCCCGGTTTCAGATGTCATCATCATCCTTGCGTACTGACTCTATGCTGCAGCTGCGAGTAAGGCATCACTTTTTATTGATGAGGAGGTTGTGTCAATGAAAAGCCACATCTTACTCAGCATGGAGTCAGCACGCGAGGACGTCGTTGTCATCTGAAACTGGGACCTGTTCATGTGACAGTAATGTCATCCTTGCATACTCATGTAGTGGCTTTTGCAGAGTCTGGTAATATCCTTAGTGGTGTGTGAAACCTGAATGACTAACTCCATGTTTGGTTTCATTTTGCAAGCTCCAAGTAATGGGTTACTGTGGAAATTATTAGTGCTGGAATTTTGATTTGTTCCATTTGGGTAGCCTGTGGGCAAACTGTGTCAAGAGGTTTGCATAAACACAGAGTCATGAATGTGTTTCCCATCAAGTTGCACCTGAACTGTGGAATTTGGCAAGATAAAGAGGTTGCTATGGTGCAGAAGGTCCAAACAGCAGCTGGTTTGGCACATGAGCTTTACAGAGTGTAACAATGTCATCTGCAAGCACATAGTGAAAGCGCAGAAAGCACATCTCTGCTCCTGTAATGATTGTAATTTTATTATGTTATTGACTGTGGCTCCTGTATGTGTGTGTGTGTGTGTTTTATTGCACACCATTCTGGAAAATTGTCTTGAAGGCTCGGGAATACATATTTTAAATAAATGAGTTGTGAGAATGCATGATAGTTACTACACATGTAAGAACAGTACAATTTATTGGGAATATTACAATAAAAAAAATATTAGGCCAGTAGTAATGTTTGGTGGATTTCTCCCAGGCATGCCACAATTTCTTGAAACAGAATTCAGAAGAGATAGAACTGCAATATATATCTTAGTTGTCCGGGGAAGGGGGAAACAGTTGTGTAACTACGGGGGAGGGGATGAGGGCATTGCTTCCCAAATAAGAATTCTGCCCACTCCAAATGACATTTCCCCAGCCCCCAAATTTCTAGAATTGCAGTAACTTAACACTTCAGTTGAGCTCTAGGAAATACAGTTTAGGCATCCAAAGAAAAGGGGCAGGTAAACTTATCAAGGGAATGTCAACACAGCAAATGTAAGAGTTATAGATGTGAATGGTGTTCAGTGTCTCATTCTCTTCAATGCAAGACATTTGGGGTTGTTGTTATTGTTGTTGTGTGCCTTCATAGAATCATAGAGTTGGAAGAGACCACAAGGTCCATCCAGTCCGAACCCCAAATCATTCCCAACATATGGCCATCCAGCCTCTGTTTAAAAACCTCTAAAGAAGGAGACTCCACCACACTACGAGGCAGCGTATTTTCCACTTCTGAACAGCTCTTACTGTCAGGAAGTTCTTCCTAATGTTTAGGTAGAATCTCTTTTCCTGTAGTTTGAACCCATTGCTCTGTGTCCTAGTCTCTGGTGGCTTATGGTGGCCCTAAGGTGAACCTATCCTTGGCAGAATTTGTTTAGAGGGGTTTTTCCCTTTGCCTTCCAGTGAGGCTGATTGAGTATGACTAACCCAAGGACATCCAGTGGGTTTCCATGGCCAAGTGGGGATTCAAACCCTGGTCTCCTAGAGTCCTAGGACTTTATCAGATGCTGCCCTTTAAACGTTCTTTTGCTGCCATAAAAATCCCATTTTTATGCTGGCAAAAGAGCGTTCTCCCTCACACCTACCTTCTTCTCCCAGCAATGGCAGCTCCATGAATAAAGAGGAAGCAAACAGAGCCCTGTTCACTTCCTTGCTCAAAATCCTGCGAGACTTCATCACATAGGAAATTCAAAAATAAAAACAAAAATAACACATTTAAAGTTACACCAAACACCTTAACACATAATCCCTGTAGCCAGCCCCAGTCAACAGCCTGGCTGCAGCATTTTGGACCCACTGAAGTTTCCAAACAGTTTCCAAAGGAAGACCCACATAGAGTGAATTACAGTAGTCCAGATGGGATGTAATCAAGGCATGTGTCACTGTAGCCAGATCTGACTTGTCAAGGAATGGACGCAGCTGGCACACTAGTTTTAACTTTCGGCCACAGACGAAACCTGAGCATCCAGGTTCAGATCCACGTTAAGCTGCAAGCCTGAGATTTCAGGGGGAATGTGACTCCATCCAGCACAGGCTGAATCCCTATTCCCTGATCTGCCTTTCTACTGCCCAGGAGCACCTCTGTCTTGTCTGGATTAAGTTTAAATTTGTTCACCTTCATCCACACTATTACTGACAGCAGACACTGGTTTAGCACAGAAACAGCTTCCTTGGAGTCAGATGGAAAGGAGAGATAGAGTTATGTGTCATCAACATACTGATGACACTGAACCCCAAAACTCTGGATGATCTCTCCCAGTGGTTCCATGTAGATATTAAACAGCATGGGGGACAAAACTGAGTCCTGCTGGACACCACAGTGTAGTGTTAGGTGTCCCCCAGCACCATCTTCTGGGTCTGCCCCTTCAATAAGGACTGGAGCCACTGTAAAACAGTCCCCCAAACCCCATCCCAGTGAGGCGACCCAGAAGGATACAATGGTTGATGGTATTAAAAGCTGCTGAGAGGTCCAGCAGAACCAACAGGGACACACTCCCCCTCTCTAGTTCTCTGTGTAAAGGTCATCCACCAAAGTGACCAAAGCAGTCTCTCTTGCTTTGCCAGCAAACTGTGATCCCTGCATATGTCTGACCAATCAGCTTTCCACTTCCACTCTTATCAGGAATGCATAGCAAAGTGAATCAGATGTCCCAACAAGTAGGAATGCACATTTCCTTTGGAGTTTTTTTTAAATACAGGAAAAGCAGCAAAGGCTTTTTCCTGCAGAATATTTGGTGTTTATGCCCCCCTCCTTCTGAATACGGTGGATTGATGTGGGATCTCATTAAGACAAATCTTATTCTCCTCAAATTCTATGAGGAGTATTTTCGCCATCTAGATACCCCCCCCCCAAATTCCAGTGCATGTGACTAGAGATTTGAAGATCTATCACATTTTAAGTTTTTCACTAGCATTCTTGTTCTACTCCCATTTCTGAACAGGGTTGTGAGTTTCCTCCATTTTGTTTGTTACATGTCCTACCTGGAGAGGGTCACCTTGAATGAAGAAAGGGGAAAAGAGTGCCAAAATTAGGGGCCCCAGTTGGAGCTGGAAGAGGCTGGCAGTCTTGCCATGGCACTGGCAGAAGGACAGCCTGGTCCATCCCAGGCAGGCTCTGCAGATAAGGAGGATGAAGAGGCACTTCACCCTATAAAGCAATGTAAATTAAAGTGCTAGGAGCTTAGGGCCAGGCAACACATTGCTTTGTTTTAAATACAAGACACTGAGCTCATGAGGCCAGCTAGGCTGATTAACTACTGACTATGAATTAGGCCGGCTCAGGCCATGCTGCTGCTGCAGACAACAGATCCATAACTTCTGTGCAACCCTGTTTAACATCTCTGACTTTGTTGATCTCTGATCTTCCACATGTACCTTGGGACTAATCTTTCTGACAACTCCCTTCTCAGCTTTGGACTCTGCTCAGGACTTCTTTTTCCCTTTGAACCTTAGATCACCTGGACCAGGTTTCTACTTGTAATCCTGTGTAAGAATTGAGACTGGCCTGGTTTCCCCCGTAGAATCCTGTTGACTGCAGGTGCGCTTACCTAGGTGCTTACAAGCTTTAAACAGGACACCCCTCTTGGAAAATAGTGCACATTTTTGGCAGATTTTAAAAAATGTATCCATTTTTAAATGTATATTTCTTTACACATTATTGCAACATACATATCATTTTGTGTACATCCCCACCTCCCGAAATACATTCTATGCTTCATAAATGTATGGGTTTGTGGGGTAAGATATGTTCTGTTCTGCTCACTGTCTGAGGAGATGCAAAACAGGTGTTTCCATATGAACTTATGCATCCAGATACATTTCTTTCCTATTCCTACTATTCTCTAATGAAATATTAACAATATCATAATTCTTTTTAAAAAAAGACTGTAGGTTTTGGGTTTTGTAAGCTGTTAGCAGCTTTAATACTTTTCTGTGAAAAAGTGATTACTGTAGTTTCTACTATGGTATTTCTAATTTAGATGCAGTTTGTAAAACTCTGGGCTAATGGAGCTTTAGAAACCTAGTCTTTATCCTTAATAGCAATTCTCTAAAGTAAATACTCTCATCTTTGTTGTCAGGGAATCTTTTCCAAGTTACTTAGATCTACTGACTGAGCATAACCACAGATGTATTCCCTGTAGCTACACCCCACCATATCAGAGAAGATGGATAAAAGGTCAACAAATTCCACTCCTGAAGGACCAATGGGAAATGCAAATTCCAGTGTGAGCACACTTACAGAGGCTTTGGAATAAGCCAAGGCCACCTGCTCCATTTCTTTCCTGCACAACTAAGTTGTGAGATTTTAGTCTGTCATATTCATCCCTAGGAAGACTGCCACCAACCCCCCAGATGACTGTCATCATGCTTCATTTAGCAGAGGCCATCTGTATACCAAAGTTACCTCTCAGGCTAAAAGATGGGAAAAGAGCATCAGGAAGAAATGTGAGTGCATCAAAGACAAAAGATGTCTATCAGGTTGCTGAGAAAGTGGTCTGGTAGCTTTTTATCTGAGCTGCCCTAAACAAAACTGAGGGCTTGTCTACATTATTGAAACCGCCCTCCCCAGTGATTAGTTCACACTAAAGGTGGCCTTTCCCCCTTATCTGGTGCAATTTGTCCACACACCTTTAGAACCTACTCACATCAAACTCAGAGAATACCACCTTAATCTGCATTTTAAGAAACTGGCAGTTTCCTCTGGACTTTGTTTGAAACTCCAAAGAAAACTGTAGCGTGAACAATTCTTCTCTGGATTTGGGAGGCAGGGAGGAAGGACAAGTACTGCCTGAGGTGCTGCCATTCCTCCCTGCTCCTTGGCACTACTCCCTCATTCTGAAAGCAGAGCCCTGGGGCTAATTGTGCTCTCTGAGGAGATTATCAGATGACCTAAATATGGCATAACAAGGACACCAGGAGATCACGAAAGGCCTTCCCTTTCAGACAATGTCATTCTGCAGTCGACATGCTCCCATGCCCCTTCCGTTTCACCCTTGTTGCTTTTTATGGCACGGCTTAAGCCATGAATAGATTGCCCATCCCGTTCCTGTCATGGAATGATGGGTGAGTGAAAATGTGCCCCATTATGCTGGCGCAATGCCAGCATTAGTGAGAAGTCCATGCCAAACACTTCCGAGTGTGATCGGGACAACGAGGTAAGTGACACAGTTTTTTGTACCCTCCCCGGGTTACTTGTATTTTTTAAAGTGTGCTTTTGTGCTTCATTTTACTTTTAAATCATTGTTTTTTGTTTTTCTTTTTGAATTTCCCGCATGATCATCCTCTCACAAGAATGGCCAGGATTTGCATTCCAGGAAGTAAATGCAGCACTGTGAGAGCTCCATTCACTCCTGGGCTGCCGAGGGGGGGGGCAGATGTGCTACAAGGTAAGTGTGAATGTTTTTGTTACTGTGCAGAGACAGGGATGGAAGGGGGGGCGGGAAACGAGGCAGTGAGAGAGTGACACCATTTTTGTCCCCGTCTGATAATCTCCTGAGGTCAGACGAATCGGCCAGCCATCCCATCACAAGGCTGGCTGGTGGTTCTGATTTCAGAGAGAGTGACTAGAGAAAGCTGGAGCTCTGCTTTCATGAAACACAATCACTCTTTCTGAGGAATGATCAGTCCCACCATCACAATGGCAGGGCTGGCTGCTCTTTATGACCTCAGAGCAGGCAATTATGCTTCGGAAAGGCAGAGCCTTGTTGCTCTTCCAGCCCAAGACAGTGGCAGCTGTACCACAGAGGTGCCTGGCTAGCAGGAGCAGTGGACCAGCACATTCACTGGGGTGTTGTGTGGACATACCCCCTGACAAGTGGTGCAGATTCAGACTTTGGCCAGGTAAAGTGTGGTGCTTAAATCTGGGCCAAAGTAGTTCAAATTTCATGTGGATTTCTATCCCCAGTGTAGACAAGCCTTTGTTGTTGTTGTTTTATCTTGTGGGGAAAAGGAGAACATGTTTTCTCCAGGACTCTATCAGACCAGGCAAATATGGCGTCATAAGGACGCCTAATTATAGTGAAAGGGTGTGCATACCAGATGATGTTGTCATTTCGCAATCATGTTCAGTAAAGGAAGTGTACTTTTTTATTGATGACCCAAGCTGTCAATAGATCTCCTGTTCCACTTTTGTGTCGGCATTGCCAGCGTTTGAATCCTCACACTATTGTGCTCACATGAAGGCAGCATCAACGGGCAAAAACTTCTGGGTGAGATTGCAATAGCCGGGTAGGGGACACTCTTTTTATGATACACACACAGAGACACACACACACACTTTTATGACACACACACACACACACACACACAATGTGTTTCTGTGCTTTTCTGAATGTTTTATGTGTTTATTTTGTTTTTACTTTTGAATTTCCTGCACTGCTATCTCTTCATGAGAATTGGTGAGATTTCAACCCTGGAAGTAAACGGAGCTCCATTTGTGCTCTGTTATTGCTGGAGAAGCCTAACTGATGCTGGAAAGGGTAGGTCTGGTAGAGGGGGCTTCTTTTCCCAGCATAAAAATGACATAATTTATGCCAGCAAAAGAATGTTAAGGGAGGGTTGTCTGATAAAAAATACCCAGTCTAAAGCGATCTTTCACCCGTCTTTTCTTTTCTTTGCTAAAGAAGGGCAAAAATGTGGGCAATTGCTCTGGACCTCATGCATGCAAAGCACAAGAATATTAAAAACAATGCACTGCATCTGAGAAGTGTACAAAGGGAGGCCTCAAAGGAACATTCAGTCCCCTGGTTCCTCATAACCTCACAAAAAGGCCTGTTAATGCCTTTCTCAAAACAAAAATCATTTTCATACTGCACAGTTATAGCAATTTAACTGTCATGGCTCCATCCTATGGAATCCTGGGATTTGTAGTTTTATGTGTTTAGAAGTCTCTGCCAGTGAGCTCTAGTGCCACATCAAACTACAAATCCCAGGGTTCTACAGCTTGCATCCATAGCAATTAAAGTGGTATGGAAGTGATATAATTGTATAGAGAATAAAATCCATGTCATGGTCAGTTCTTGGCAAAGCTGCAATAATCTCTTCTAATTTCAGTTTCAATGTCATAAGAGAGGTAACACTTGCTACTGGACATAGTGAATGGTATATTTCTAAACCAATGGCCATACTTAACACCAGGTCTCACTAGTTCTGTTTAGGTATTAAGCCTCAACAGAGTATTAATGCATTCCCTATGTCCCAGTACATGGTGGCTACTCTCCTTGAGTCTGAACCTTGTCACATTGAGCATGTAAGATTTGAAGAGGATTTATACTTGCCTTTACTTGAATGTAAGCAGAATGCACTGTGTGATCATGAGTCCAATTGTTCTTCATGCCTTAGATGATCAACATGTCAAAACTTAGGGCAAAGGGAGGGAAAGTATGCCCCTTGGGCTGCATGTACCCCCCCCAGGCCATTTTACCACTCCCATAGAGCCCCACAACCTTTCAAATATGGGGTCCAATTGGGGGGGGGATAAAACTTCCGTAGTGCAACTGCTATTTCACTGCATTTTCAGACATTTTAGTGGGCCCTTCAGTTTTTTAAGGCATGAAGGGTCCTTTTTCTAAACAAGAAACAACTGTGTGGTCACTTCTTGTTTGAAAAAAAAAAAAGCCTATGCAAACCTGAAACAGGTGAGGAGGTGCTAAAATGCCTGTAAATACAATAAAAAGGCAAACAGTGTCTCATAAAGGCTTGGGGATGTTGACAGCCATTTTGGAGTGACAATTGTTGGCCTCTAAATTTTAGAAAGTGGCAGTATGCATGGGTGGAAAGGTTGTGTGTGTTACCCACCAGGGTCCAAGCAGAAAGATTACAACTCTATAACCCCTGACAGTAGCCTGCTCTTGGTTTAAGGGCTTAGGTCAGTTTACACTGGGAAGTGGAAAGTTTGGGCTAGATTGAATGGCTTTATATTCCTATTCATATATTCCAGTATTTAGTTCAAAACTGAACAGGGCTGTTCTAGGTAATGCCTATTTGTTAGATGTCATAAGATTATGTTATCTGATACTAGCAAGTCAGTCAGCTTTTAATTATTCTTTGTTAAAATATACCACTAAATTAAAAAAAAATGGCCAGGCATCTTCCCAAATGACCATTACCAGCAATGTTTTAGGAGTAACATTGCTCACTATACCTGAAAATGTAACATTATTATGAGTTGTTACTATTTATTATGTTATGTTTTAAAAAGTAATGATGTGGGTAATGTACCTACCCAGAAAGTAACTAATTGATAGGCTCTAACCTCTAGGATGTGAAGGCAAAAATGAATAACAAGAAAGAGAATAACCATTCTAAAATACAGTCGTCCCTTCACATTCATGGGGGTTATGGGAACAAGACCCTGCGAAAGTGAAAAAACTGTGAATACAAGCAGCCTTCCTAGACACACACACACACACACACACACACACAGAGGGAAACTGACCCAGCCTCTGAGCATTTAAGGAGGAAAGAAAATCACAGCCCCATGTTGTGAGCACGCAAGCAAAGTCCCCCCCTTGCCACTCCCCTCTCTGTGTTTTAACAAACTGAATGGCTTCTTTAAAACTCACATTTTGCCCCATGTCTCCTCATGGCCCAAAGTAAAGCACAGCGGCAAACTGAATTGCTTCTTTAAAACTCACATTTCGAACCTTTCCTACACACATTCACACACAGGGAAGGTGCGGGTGGCATCTCCCAGCAAGCAACCGGACCCAGCCTCTGAGAATTTAAGGAGGAATGCTTCCTGCTGGCTGAAAGAAAAGCACGGCCCCATACTGTAAGCACGCAAGCTTTCCTCCTTAAATGCTCAGAGGCTGGGTTGCTGGGAAATGCCACCCGCACTTTCCCTGTGTGTGAATGTGTGTAGGAAAGGTTCGAAATGTGAGTTTTAAAGAAGCAATTCAGTTTGCCGCTGTGCTTTACTTTGGGCCATGAGGAGACATGGGGCAAAATGTGAGTTTTAAAGAAGCCATTCAGTTTGTTAAAACACAGAGAGGGGAGTGGCAAGGGGGGGACTTTGCTTGGCCTTAGACCCTCTGAGGCTGGTGTGGGGGTTGCTTGCTTGCTGGGATCTTCCCTGTGTGTGTATGTGTGCAGGAAGTTTTCCTCCTTAAATGCTCAGAGGCTGTGTTGGGGAGAGCAGGGTGGGGAAGGAATTTCCGCAAATACATAAAACCGCGAAAGTCAAAGCCGTGAATGTAAAGGGACAACTGTATGCCTTCCTCCTGCTTTGTGTGGCAATGCATTTCTATGGACTTTATCACATGAGGCTGAAATCACACAGTTACAATGGGATAGTAGCACGAATGGGTTCTCGTTATTGCATGACATCCTTGTCCTCCCATGGTCCATGTGTGCTCCTCCCATTAATTATGTGTAACTTTTCATTGATGGGTAAAACCTATCAATAACTTCAATATCATTCTTTTTGCTGTATTGTGTGTGCAATCATGTCCCATTGTGATCACACGATTACAGTGTGACTGGGCAGTCCTCTTTTTCCCCTCCCTTTCCTAATGAGAACACATAATTAAACTTCCAGGGGAGAATGTGAAGAGGACCACCCAAGTTATGTACAGATGGATGCTGAAAACTAATTTATGTTCAGTCCATTCAAGAATTTGCAAAATATCTCCTGCTCCTTTTGGGTTGCTGTGGTGTAACTCCAGATTAGCAAAGTGGTGACTGAGTACATAGCTATTGGGACAACCATTTACTGAATGCTTTTTGCGCTAGCAAAGCATTCCTGTTAGAGCATTTCTTGTCATTCTGTTTTGAAATCCTTTAAGATAAAGTGACATGCCAAAATAGTTTAGGCAAAAATAGTTTTAGCATAACATGACAGAACAATAAAACATTATGCTTCTTGATGTACAGCCTAAATTGCCCTCCCCTAAGTGTTAGAGCTTCTGAAACGGTAAATAACAAAAGTCTGATTTTTCTTTCTTCTTTCTTTCTCTTTTGTCACAGAAAAGATTGAATATTTTGTTAGGTGGGATTTTTAATTAGCTGAAGTGAATATAGTCTGTCTTATCACTGTCACCTTGGGGAAACTAATGTGTCACATATCTTAGGTTTTTGGAATGTTTTTATATAAACTAAGTAAAATAGCTACCTTGACTTTCTAAGATACATTGAGTGTCATCTTTCTATTTCACATCAATGCAATTCCCTCAGTTAAATACTGTGGACTGTGCACTGTGTGTCCCTCTTCAATATTCATACGTTCACATTAGAAAGTTGCTGTTTTGCTTGCAGAAGAACAGTTCAAAGATGAACAACTTTATTGTTTTCCGAAGATTTTGTAGTGTTAGTGTAATTCAGCTTCATAATCTCATATAATTTGATTATAGGTATTTGTTAACTTATCACATTGGCTTTTCTATTTGTATTTGAATAATTTGTTTTACAACTGTATTGTATTGGTTCTAAATTTGTATTATTTCTTCCTCTCTCTCTCTTTCTCGCTCTCTCCCTCTCTCCTTCTGTGTATTAGATTGTACATCTTTGATAGGGCTGTTTTTTTTAAAAAAAAATATCTTGGAGGTCCCATGTATGTTGGTGGTGCTATATAAATAAATTGATGATGATGATATGAAGGGAGTATAACATATGCAGTATGTCATATCTATAAGACTCAGAGCAGCAGAATCTAATCTATTTTGAAGGGATTAAGAAGTAATGCTGAGCTGAAAGGTTTGCAGAGTTAATTTCTGCTGTAGTGATTCCAGGGGGCTGAAGCCCACCCCGTGCTTGCTCTTAATCCAAACTACTTCTTTGCTGTTCACAGCAATCCATCCAACCTGGTGGCTGTTTCTGGTGCCATTCTCTTTCTGTGCTTCATTCCTTCTTCAGATGATCCCAGTTAATCCAGAACCATGTATTGGATATATTGACATCACAAGGCAATGTAGCCAATCAGATTTAGCTTTATACGCACATCCCTAGTGGGAAATAAACCCTTTTGAAGAAGGGCTGTGTTTCTTACATAGGCAGAATGAACTCCTGCTATATTGCCAAAAGCTTTCTTATATTTCTCTACAGAAAGAGAATTTTGTCACATTGCTTTGCCAGTGAAAATAATACTGATGTAGTAATAAAATAGCTTTTGTTGTTTCTGAAGCTTTACCATTGCTGTGTATCTTCTTTTTTTTCCTAACAAGGATTTGCTTAAAAGGCTTAATGTGATGAAAATACTTATGTTCTTTCCTTAAAGAGAAAAGGGTCCCAAAGATGCAGAGTTCTTTAAAGAGCATCAGAAAGTGGCAATTACTTAGATGATTTCAGTGGCACATTGATCTTATGACCGTGAATAGAAGGATAACAATTAAGACCTCTAGAAAACATTGTGGTACAGAGTGCTCCTGTTTAGGGTTTCAGACACGCTATACCCTTCCCCTTCAACTTGTTTTCCATTTCTTTACCAAGCCACGGCAACTTAGCATGCTCAGTCCTTACTGGGCTGGCCTGTGTATCTGTTGCCCCCTTAGTTCCCTCCTTCTCTTTCCTCCCTTCTGTAAGCTTCAGAGGGCCTTCAAATACACTGATGTTTACCACTTGTGTGTTTTGTCTGCAGAAGTGTAGCCAGCCTTAGATAACTGAGATTGTTATGAACCCATGCAAGTAAGACTCCATTAAAAAAAAAACCCAGCCTGAATGTTTCTTCAGGTTTTAGTCACTCCATTCCATTCCCTCTCACCCCTGGTTTTCTGTTTTTCACTTCCAACGATTAGTCAACATTTGGTACCCACTGAACATGTTCAGTTCTCTTCGAGCCGTTCCATTTTCGTTGTGAGGGAGGATGGATTACCAAATGTAATAATCATTTCCAGCTACATAGAAATCTTGAATACTTGATCAACTGCTATAGGCAGTTCCAAGTTCCCTAATTGGGGACATTGAAAAATAGCTTCTTGGGATGAATTTGGAAATGGTATAGTCAAACAGGAATTTTTTATTTATTTATTTATTTATTTAGGTATTTATATCCCGCTCTTCAGCCACAAAGGCTCTCAGAGCGATAGCACTTTACACATCTACACTGCATTAAGTAGTTTCCAATGTGTGTTAGCTAATTGCCCCCACAAGTCGGGTACTCATTATATTGACCTACAAAAGGATGGAAGGTTGAGTCAACCTTGGAGCCCTTGGGATTGAACTTGCAATGTTGTGGCTTGCAGTACTGGCATTTAACCACTGCACCACCAGGGCTCCCCTGTTAAAATAGTTCCCCTTACCCTTTTAATGTCCATGGACTTGTCTACACTAGGGCTAAAAGTCTGAATGGACTCCCTAACCTGTTCTGCCCTATTGCCATCCTGCTACCTGTTTCTCTGCAGGGACATTGGGTAGATGTCTACACATGTCACTGTATTCAGATGTTGCTTTGATATGCCGCCACTGCCTTTCCTCCATCAGCTCCCTGGCAGAGCCAGAACAGATTGCTGCATGGCAGGCATCTCCATTTAACTCAATGTCTGGGCCATTTCCTGGTCCGGAACAGTTAGAGAAAGGTTTGCACCATTGGTTCATGGTTGCTTGCTATGAAGCAAATGAGGTACCCAGCCATGTGATCTGGGTGTCTTGTTTCTGACCTCAGAATAAATGATTGTGCACCAGCAGCAGTGGCACCAAGGAGAGAAAACCTTTCTGTGTGTTCTGGGCCAATCTATCCTGTGTCCTCACCTTCCCACCCCCAATCTAGGGCAGCTCCACTGTTCACACTACAGGGAACACCAGAGTTTGCAGGAAACTCTGGTGAAGACAGTGAGTTTTTAAATCTGGGTTAAGGTGGTATACCCCAAGTTTGATGCGGATAGGGTTGTATGCCATGTGGCCTTATCACACTGGATTTGGGAATAAGGCTGCACGTTGTGTGGCCATATTTGGCCAGGTTCAGGGGTCTTTTTTTTACAGTTTCCTCCCCAGGTCTCCCTTCTCCAGCCTTTCCATTCTATTCCACCTCCCTCCTGGTTTTGTATCATCCTTCTTCTTACAACAGTAAATTAGCATTCTTTGTACACTGAACATGTTCATTTCTCATTGGTCTGTTTGGGAAGTTAGCCTCTCAAGACTCTTGCCCTCACACCCCAAGTCATTTTTAAAAAGTCAGTAATCCTCTATGTTTAGTGATGATTCCTCTCCATGTGTAGGTACTGCCATTTTGTCTACTCAAAGACTTAAAGCAGTATTGGAATGCAAAATGATTATGCTGACTATATGTTATGTTTCAGAGTATCCTGCAATCTGGAGGAGAAACATTGCTCATCAGATTTGCTATGTTCTTTAGATATACTCAATCAAGCAATCAAATTACTTTAATTATTTATTGATTACTAAATTAATTAAACAATTTAATTAATTTATTAAGGCCCTAATCTTATGGGACAAGAAATAGACGTTTCATTGCATTTAATGATTCAGGAAAAACATGTTTACTGTTATCTGCACAATGGACATGGACATGTTGCTTATGTGTAACTGTAGTTCTTTGAGTGGTCATCTGTGAATTCACACAATGAGTTAATCTGCACCTGCACAGAGCATTTCCGAAAGTCTCCTAGAACCTCAACTTTTGAATTTTGGCAGTAGCTCCGCCCACCATCCCCTGGCCTATATAGGCCCCCTCCCAGCTCCAATGGCTCAACTGAAGAACTGCAGTTACAGGTAAGCAACTGCCCTTCTTCTTCATGGTTTCTGTGAATGCACACAATGGGTAGATTAGCAAGCTCATATGTGATGGAGGAGGGATGTCTTGAAAGAACTGAAAGTTAACACAGAGACTGAAACCACCTAACCAGTAACGTGATTGTATCACCATATATATAGGATTAGACATGCATATATAGATGCTCTGAGGTAGCCCTGCTGACCTCACAGACAGTGTGAGTTCCAGGTGGATATCATTGGAGCTCACAAGACAGCTGCAAACAACACTGCCCTGCCTAGGTTTGCAGAGTCCACTTTGTAGCTCTTGACGAAGGTAAGAGGCGTCACCCATGTCATTGCTCTGCAAATGTCTTGAATGGAGATGCCCTGAAGGAAGGCTCTAGATGTTGCAGCTGCTTGCGTGGAGTGGCTATGCATCATCTCTGGGACCGGTTTTCCCATGAGCTGGTATGAGGTGCAGACAGCCCTTGCCACCCCTTTAGAGAAGCGTTGGGAAGACACAGGTTCGCCTTTCTTAGGGCCCGCATAGCATATAAAAAGGCGGTTGGAGCGGTAGAAAGACTTTGTCCTGTCCACATAGAAGGCAAGTGCCCTTCTAATGTCCAGTGAGTTCAACGAGTGTTCCAGATACGAAGATGGATTCTTGAAGAAGGCTGGTAGGACTATGTCTTGGTTAAGATGAAAGGAGGACATCACTTTTGGAAGAAACGCTACATCTAGTCTGAGGACCGCCTTGTCTGGGTGGAAGTAGGTATGGGGGGGTCGATTCACAGAGCGCAGAGTTTGCTGGCTCTATGTGCTGATGTAACCACCACTAAGAATGCTGTCTTAATAGACAGTAGCCTGAGGTTGCATGACACCATTGGTTCAAATGGTGAATGTGACAGCGTGGCAAGGGCCAGTTCCAGGCTCCAGCTAGGTGTGGGACCCATAATCAGGGGATGAACGTCCTTATAAACTCTCAAGAAGTCACGGACCAGCGGGTCCTTGAAGCAGGAAGGGAGTCCCAGGTGCTGCAAGTGGTAGGAGATGGCTGCTATGTACCCCCTAATGGAGAACAGAGAGAGGCCCTGCACTGAGAGGTAGGCCAAAAAATCTAGGATAAGCGGTGTTGTTAAGTGTTGTTGCTGCACTCCCTGGTCAGCTAAGAAAGTACACAGTCTTTGCCATTTGTATTTGTATGTCTGCAATGTTGAGGGATGCTATGCAGTCTCCACAATTGCACGGGCTGGTGGGGTTAGGTCCCCTATGGACAGACCAGCCATGCTATGAGTTTCAGGGTGTCCAGATCCGGGTGCAGAATCTGCCCTCCCTGCAGGGAGAGTAGGTTCTTGGGGCGGGGAAGTTTCTTGTAGTTCCCCCTGGACAGTAGTAGTAATGGGGAGAACCAGGGTTGTCATGGCCACCAGGGGGTGATTAGGATACAGGACGCCCTGTCGTGATGAATCTTGGCTACCATCCTGGATATGAGGGGAAGGGGCACGAATGCATACAGAAGAGGTCCGTGCCACTGGGAGAGGAAGGCATTTCCCAGATTCCTCGATGACTGGGGTTACCGGGAGCAGAAGATGTGGCACTTGGCATTCTGTGCTGTCACAAATAGGTCTATGAGGGGTTCCCCCCACTCCTGAAACAGTGGGGTCAGGATCTCGGGGGACATGGACCATTCGTGACTGTAGGTGAAGGATCAGCTGAGGGTATCCACCATCTCGTTCTGTGTGCTGGGGAGGTGAAGGGCAGTTAGAGTGATCCTGTCTTCTATGCACCAGTTCCAAATCTTGATGGTCAGGTCAATCATGATATGTGATTGGGTGCCACCTTGCTTGCTGATGGAAAAGACAGTGGTGTTGTTGTCTGATATTATCTGGACTATGTGGCCCTCGAGCAATGGCTGGAATGCCTTCAGGGCTTTGAAGACTGCCAGGGGCTTGGGGATATTGATGTGTAGCTTGGCCTCCTGTGTCGACCACTGTCCTTGTATTGTTAAGTCGTGGGAGTGGTCCCCCCACCCCATCAAGGATGTGTCCGAGGTAATGGAGCATGCTGGTTGTTGTGATGCGAACTGAACCCCACGCTGGACATCCTTCTGAACTATCCACCATACCAGATCCTTGAGGATTGGCCAGGGAATAGACAGTCTCTTGTGCAGGTTGTCCCACAGAGGGTTGAAGGTGGACAGGAACCAGGACTGCAGTGGTCACATGTGCAGTCTGGCTAATGGGGTCACCGTGGTAGTGGAGGCCATGTAACCCAGCAGCTGTTGGATACATTTGGCTGTTACCATCCTCCTTGTGATGCAGTGATTTGCCACTGCTTTGAGTGGGACCTGTTGTCTGGTAGGAAGGTTTGGGACCTGTTGTCCGGTAGGAAGGTGCTCCCTGCTTTAGAGTCCAGATGGGTGCCAATGAATCTCATGACCTGAGAGGATTCCAGGTGGGATTTCTCTGTGTTGACCATGAAACCCAGGTCCCAAAGCAAGGAAAGGGTCAATTGGATGTCCTTTTCCAGTTTGGCTTTGGAGGGGGAGGATAAGAGCCAGTCATCCAGATATGGAAAGATGATGATGCCTTGGAGGCACAGATATGCTACTACTACTGCAGTGCACTTTGTGAATATCCTGGGGGCCATACACAGACCAAAGAGGAACAAACAGAATCTGAAGGCGCAGTCTCCCACGGCAAAGGCGAGAAAGAGTATATGTGCAGGAGTGATGGAAGTGTGGAAGTACATGTCTTGTAAATTGACGGTCGTGAACCAATCTCTAGTCTGAAGTAGTGGAAAGATGGAAGATAGGGATACCATCATGAAACGTCATGTGTCGATGTATTCGTTTACATCTCTCAGGTCTAAAATGGGTCTAAGGTCACCATCCTTCTTGTTCACCAGAAGGTATCTGGAGAAAAAGGCCTTGTGCACCTGGGTGGGTGGGATTGGTTCTATGGGCCTTTTTGAAGTAGTGTGGAAACCTGTTTGCGAAGAGGAGCGGAAAGGGGTGTTACTCTGTAGACCCCCAAGGGGGAAAGGTAGGCAAAGTCTACGAAGTACCCTTGCTGGATGGTATTTAAGACCCATTGGGCTGAAGAGATAGAGCACCAGTGGTGGAAAGATGCCCTTAGACGATTGGCATAGGAGGGCACAGTACTTTGCATGTTGAGGTCTGAGTGAAACCCACTGTTTAGCGGGGCCTGTTTTTTTCTTGTTGAAATAAGCCTTGGTTCTGGAGGAGGTAGGGAGCCTCTTTTGAGGATGAGGTCCAGAAAAAGATGAGTGCTGGAACCTAGGTTGAATCGGGCTACATCACTTGTGAAAGGGGAGGGGAAAGCCTTGACTCCCATATCTCTGCCACGGGCCAGACAAGGAGGAGGCCAAGCCAAACTTCTTGGCTATGACCCTCATTTTGTGAGTGTGTTCAAGCTTAGAGTCTGTGTCTGCATGGAACAGCCTAGCCTCATCAAATGGGAGGTCTTCTATTACCGACTGTGCCATGTGGGACAATTCTGAAGACCTGAGCCAGGCATGCTTGCAGACCACTACTGAACTGGCTAAGATCTTCCCTGCACAGTCCGCTACATGCTTGGCTGGTTGGCGTTGGTGTCTAGCCATTGCAAGCACGTCATCCCGGAAGGTATTAACTATTCTGAGGTCATGATCTGGAAGTTTGCTCAGGTATGGGTGATATAGAGTTGGCAAGCTTCTGGGTGAGGGTGATGTGGAGTCCTACCTGTCTGGCATGCAGGATGGAGAATGCCATAGTCGTGGTCTGCATAGTGTAGGCTGGGGAGGTGTTTTCTTAGAGCCATAACCATGTGGCTCTAACCACATGGTTATGTGGCTAACCAGGTGGCTTTGTCCATGTCCCCTCAGGTGAGTGATGTAGTGTAGTGGGGGAAGCTGAAAGCTTCCTGGGTGGGGAGTGGTACCATTCCTGGGATCAGGAGCTGGACCTACTGTCCTTGTGCCTTCTCTGTGGTGATTTGCGAGGTTTTAAGGAGCAGTCCCTGCTGTCTCTCCCCCATCTGACCTTGGGCCTTTGTTTCTCAGGGGAGCGGTACTGTCCAGAGTGGTCCCATCTGTGGAACAGCGACCGGTCTTGGTAGTGCCATTGCCTTCTGTGGTGTGGAGATACTAAGCTGGAGTAATAACAGTATGGTGACGGTACCTCTGAATCCCCGTAGTACCGGCTAGAGGGATAACGATGGTAGGTTTCATAGTAGTGATCGTAGTCTTCCCAGTACCAGTCCTCTTTATATCCTGAGCGGTCTAAGTAGTTGTATGACCTGGATCTTGAACGCCCCTTGAGAGTAAATAGAAGTAGGACTGGGTGACCTCCAAGTCATGGGTGAGGGCTGGGGTCGGGCCTCCAAAGTGTGAGATTCCCTGTGGTCCCTCGGGGAATGTTGAGATGGGGAGTGAGCATGTCTGCTTCCCTTTCTTTCTCGAGACAGGCCTTTGTGTGGATGTGGTTCAGTTGATATATCTGGTTGCTTCTTGTGCTTCTTCTTTGGAGGCTCCTCCTGAGCCAGGGTGTTCTGTTCTGCAGTGAGGCTTACCATCTTATGGCATTCCCTAGTGGCCATAGTGGTATTGTCCATCCCGCTCCCTGTGGTATCATGGGCAGTATCGTGGGTGGTTTTGGTACCATGGTCCTGGTAGGGTTTTTGGGGGGGTAGTCTTCAGCACCAGTGGTAGTGAGGGAGCTCCCTGGTCCTTGCTTGAGTGAGCCATTTCTCTCAGGACAGATTTAGGGGTGGTATCCAACCCTGAAGCCTTGGGAATGGTTGCTGAAGACGCAGAAAGGGCCTGTTCAGATAATAGGGGCTTGAGTCTTTTATATCTGATTCGCTGGGCCTGGGGGTATAAAGGCCTTACAATGTTTGCAACCACAAACATCATGTCCTTCTCCCAAACAGAGGAGGCATTTAGAATGCCCATCTGATAAAGTCATCTTCCCCCTACAAGCAGAGCATGCTTTGAAAAAGCCTGTAGAAGCCATGGCCAGTTGGGATCAATAGAGGTAAAAGCACAATACTGTAAGCCAGGCCAAGATCATAGCTGAAATCCAGTGGGTCAGTCCCGTCCAAAACATGTTGGGAGTAAAGAGTAGTCAGAAAAACAGTCCAGAGTCAGAAAACCCCCCCACAAAAATCAGTCCAAGAGAAAATGGTAGCAGTGAGGTTGTAGAGGAGAATGTTCCTTCAGTCCAGCTCATGTGGTGGAAAGAAAGGAACTGAGCCGTTGGAGCAGGGAGGGGGCCTATATAGGCCAGGGGATAGTGGGTGGAGTTACTGCAAAAATTCAAAAGTTGAGGTTCTAGGAGACTTTCAGAAGTGCTCTGTGCAGGTGCAGATTAACCCATTGTGTGCATTCACAGAGACCATGAAGAAGAACCAAAGAATTGTACTGTAGGTCCCTGGTTTGCTCAGCTTGAGATTGGTAAAGTACTTTAAAATACTGGCTCTGGAAAAATCTGGAAAATAAACACCTTTTTGATAGTTACTGAAACATAACTGACATTGGTGTGTGTGTGTGGGGGGGAGGAGGGATGCCCATATTCTACAATGGAAACCATCTGTACCATTTGAAATTCCTACAGAGGTGGTCATGGGGCTGAAAATTGCTTGGAAGCAAAGGCTGAAATCCTGTATTGATGCTGCATAGGGTAAATAGCCCCCAATAGAATCACATTTTGGTCCCATTAAACCACCTCTATACTGGATAGCAATATATATATATGAGTGAATGAATGAATGCTGGAAGCCAGTGGGTAGCTGCCATTATGTAGCTCAATGTACAATGTGCATTTGTGCACTACTATCTGAATGTCAGTATGCAACTGCAGGCACAATGCTTCTGCATAAGAAACTCTGCAGAATGAAGCAACTATTGAATCAAAGGAGGCTGTCTTGGTCCTAAACTGGTACCTATCATCAGTAATTGACTTGGTGAGGGCAAACAATTTGAACCTTAATCCAAACGTAGAGAAGAGAGCACCCTTATTATCTTTACTATCTTACTCTCTTTCCACAACCTTTTCATTCTGGAAGGCCTTTGAGAATTGATTTTCTTTTTTTTTAAAGGAGAAACAGACTCTCTGTAATGTGCTGGAGCTTTACTTGTTGTTTTAATGGTTTGTGTTTTTAACTTGTTTTAATTTTATAATAGTTTAATTGCTTTTTAACTTTTGTATGCTAAGAATTTTTAACTGTGTTTGTTTTAATTGTTGTAAATCACCTTGAGTCCTGAACTAGGAAAACGGCATCATGATGATGATGATGATGATAGCAGCATTATTCACAAAACAAATCCACTTTGTATGCATAGTGTGATGTACACCTTTGTATTTCACTATCAGGATGTCGGTCGTTGATTCCACAAGGTATGTGGATTATTGCATTCATGAAGAATTCTACCTTTGTTGTTGTTGTGTGCCTTTCAAGTCATTTCTTACTTATGGTGACCCTAAGATGAACCTATCATGGGGTTTTCTTGGCAAGAGGGGGTTTGCCTTTGCCTTACTCTGAGGCTGGAAGAGTATGACTTGCCCAAGGTCACCCAGAAGGTTTCCATGGCTGAGTGGGGAGTTGAAACCTGGTCTCCAGAGTCATGGTCCAATACTCAGTCCCCTACACCACAGTGATGGGATTCAGGATTACCGTGAAATTGTGTACTAGTAATGACAAAAATGTCTGAATTACTGTTAGAAATGGAAACAAAAGATGAAAAGGTAAAAGAATGTATGGTAAAGTGGGCTCAAAATATAGGTTACAACACACCTATGGCACAGTGGGAAAAGATGTGGAAAGAAGGACTGAAATTTACATTGTGTTATGATCTTAAAGAAAATTTCTATAAAATGTACAGATGGTATTCAACTCCCCCAAAAGATTTCCAAAATGTATAAGAGTTCTTCTAATGTAGGTTGGAAATGTAATGGCATTTTATCATACGTGGTGGACTTGTGACAAAGCAAAAATATTTTTGGACTAATTTTCATCCTTTGATGGAAGAGATTTTGAAGAAGAAGATTCAAATGAAGCCAGAACTTTGTTTATTGAGACTTTTGGATGAACAAGTGGAGAAGAAAAATGCAAGAACTCTACAATACATTATAACTGCTGTGAAATTGTTGTATGCATAGAAATGGAAGGAAAAGGTGATGCCCACACAGAAGGAGTTGCTTATGAAACTATATGATTTAGAGGAAATGGACAAATTGACAATATTAATTAAAGAAAAAAGAGTAGATAAGTTTAAAGAAGAATGGAGAGCAGTTATTGACTATATGAGAAATAATTGGGGGCTAGAGATAACATTTGGGTTGGATGGATAATAAGAAATATTAATAAGTAGAAGAGAAGGTTTGGACGTAGATGTATTAGTTGCAAATTTATGGGTTAACTTTGAATAGCAAGTTAGCAATAGCATTAGCAATAACATTGATATTTATATGCCGCTTGTCAGTGCCAAAGTACTCCATAAGTGGTTTACATTGTTTTCTAGCTTATTGCCCCAGCAAGCTAGGTACTCATTTTGCTGACCTACTGAAGGATGGAAGGCTGAGTCAACCTTGGAGCCCTCTGGGATCAAACTCACAATGCTGTGGCTTGCAATACTGGCATTTAACCACTGCACCACCAGGCCTCCCTTAAGTTAGAAGGATGAGTTACAAGTTAACTACATTCTTAGCTGACAAGTTGGAAGTCTCATATACCCTGTGTATTTTATTATGTTTATAGTTTGTTGGTTGGTTTGTTTTTTGTAGGTGTAGAGTTGGCGTTTTTTATGTCTATTATTACATATTATAAAATCTGTTTTATGTTATATTTTTTTTAAAAAAATAAAATTATTGGGAAACCAGGATTGTAGGCAAATCTGGGGAGACCTAGGGGTCCTGTAATTGAGATTTGAGAATAATGGGTGAAGTCTGATGTGTATAAATAGAAGGAGGGTGTTTGGAACTGGAACATGTCTAGAGAAGATTGGTCAAGATGGTAAAGGGTCTGGAAACCAAAGCATATGAGAAACAGTTGAGAGAACTGGTTATGTTTAGCCTAGAGAAGAGAAGACTGAGAGGTGATATGAAAACTTTTTTTTATTTATTTAAAAGGCTCTCATGCAGGAAATGGAGAAAATTTGTTTTCTGCTGCTCCAGAGACTAGAGCACAAACCAGTGGATTCATATTACAAGAAAGGAGAAGTCCACTAAATGTTAGGAAGAGTTTCCTGACTTTAAAAGCTGTTTGGCAGTGGAGCAGACTGCCTTGAAAAGTGGGGGTGGGGACCTCTCCTTCATTGGAGGTTTCAACAGAGGTTCAGTAGCCATCTGTCAGAATGGGGTGCTTTAGCTGTGTCTCTCCTGCATCACCAGGGAGGTGACCCTTCAGGCCTTTTCCAGCTCTGTGGTTCTATGATCTATTGCAAAAAGCATGAGCGCAAAGAGTGTGAGGACCTCAAAAATCAACAGAGTGAATGAATAATTAGCACGTATATATGACTTGCGGAGATAAATATTGTAAAAGTCAGAGTGCAGTGGAGCCAGGGGCTCACAGAGTCAAACAATGGGATGTTTTGATTTGCAGGGATGATTATATCATCTGCCATCTCTGCTATGTCACTATTCCTACAAGCTTACTTTGAATACCTAGGGAGAAATGGATTCTTTAGCAACATATTGTTGCTTTGAACTCTGTTGTAATGTTAAGTATTTTGGGATGGCTTGATCTCAAATGATGATTATGACCCTGATTTTTTTCACACATGCTCTGCTCCAGATAGAGATACAAACTGGTTTTTAACTAGTTTGTTGGCAGGGATCAAAAGAGCTGCCTCTCCTTGTGGCTATGGTGACAGTCATGAGGAGTGCTCCCACTTCAAAAGCTACCAATCCACTAAAGTGCAATAGAGTTCCTGGGCTAATCTCTATATAGAAAACACTTGGGTATGTTTCCTTTCCCGGTGTGCTGATTAGGAAACATACCCAGCCAATCACCACCCACATGCAAATTCCCTCTCCACCTCACAATCCACTCCTGCCACTCAGTCTGCATCTACAGCCCCAGTCTCACAAGGGCCCCTCCCTCCTCTCACTCCCTCAGCCACTCACCACCCACATGTAAAACAATGCAATATTTTTTCCCCAAAATAATAGTGTGTAGCTGAACTGCCTGAACCTTTCAAATCTACTAAAACAGTTTATGTTACACTGGGTACAGCTAGTCATATACTTTAGAGTCTACTTGTAGGTTTGTAAAGTCTAAGGGGTTGGAGATGGATGGGGCCCAGCTTCCAGGAAGATAAGGAGTAAAATCTCAAGATGAAGGTCCTGAACTGAAGTCCGCATTCTTCCTGGCTCTGCTTTCTGCTATTACCATTGCTCCCATGTTTACTGTGCTTCATCCCTGATCTGAAACCCATGGGATTGTATCAGACCAGGCAAATATGGTGTCATAACAATGCCTAATGAATGTAAAAGAGTGTATATATAATATGTCGTCATCCTTTCATTATCGTTCCTTGTCAAAAAGTCATGCCTTTTTATTGATGGGCCAAGCCATCAATTGATCTGCCATGGCATTTATTTTACTAACATTGTTGGTGTCTGAAACTTCGTGCCATTGTGCTAATGGGTATACAGCATCATTGACAGAACTCTTCTGGGTGAGATTGTGACAGCCAGGTAAGAGATGCTCTTTTTATGAGCCTTTCCAGTTTACTTGTGATTTTAAAAGTGTGTTTCTATGCTTGTGTCTATGTTTTGTGTGTTTATTTTGCTTTATCTTTTAAATTTGCCATGCTTGTGTCTTCTTGCGAGAAGTGGCAAGATCTCAAACTCCGAAGTAAACAGAGCTCCGTTCATGCTCCATTTATGCTGGGGCTGCCTCTTTATTGCTGCTAAAGGTAGGTCTGATCAAGGGGGTTCTTTTGCCAGCATAAAAATGCTTCAAAATATGCTGGCAAAAGAATATTTATAGTAGGTGGTCTGATAAAATCCATGGGCAGCTATCAATCTGTGATTGAGCAGGTGGCCCTAGCCACTTCAACCCACCATGTTTCTGTTGGGCATGTTACAAAATAGTACAGCAGAGTTGTGGAGTTAAAAAATAGAGCTTTACTCAGCTGAGTGTAAGACAAAAAAAAAAACATGCAAAAACGAAGAATCATGGCTAGGCACAAAAAAATCATGGCTAGGCACAAAAACAGTACAGCATAACTTCCTGCATACCTGCACTACTATATCTTCATAGCAAGGAGAAAGCCTTACTTCCCAGCAACAGGCTTCTTACCAGCATAGAGAGTAATACACTCTCTATAGCCCAAGCAGACTCCCAATGCAGTTATACACTACTAAGTGGCTATCAAGTCCACCTGGCCTAATTGGCGGACTGCATCATTAATTACTGGAGCTGGCTTATTATCATGGACTCCACCTGCCACTTTGCTATACCTTCATCCAGTCACAACTTAGTATGCAAACTGACATACCCTGACACCCCTCCTTGTGCACTGAATGAAGTATGTAGCTAAGTGACATGCTTACGTAACATTTTGAATCATACTAAGCCTGGACATCATTTCTTTATGTTTTACAGCTACTAAGGGCTTGGTAAACATATCAGCAACATTTTTTTGTGATGCACAATATATTAGCTGTATTACATTGGCTTGTATAATATCTCTGACATTATGGTACTTAACATCCACATGCTTAGTGCGAGTTTTTATCCTTTCTGATGTGGCCATCTCAATACATGCTTGAGAGTCTTCATACACAGTTACAGGGTTCTCCAGCTTTAATTGTAGATCCTTCAGAAGTTGTATAAACCATACTAATTCACAACATAAATCAGATAAGGCTGCAAATTCAGCTTCTGCTGAAGAAACTGATACAAAACTCTGTTTCTTTGATTTCCATACTACAGAAACTCTGGCATAAAAAATAACAATGCCTGTTGTAGATTTTCTATCATGCACATCATTTGCAAAGTCACTGTCTACATAACAGTACAATTCATTTGATACAGAAGATGAAATTAACAAACTATAATGCATTGTCTCCTTTAAATACCTCATGGCTCGTTTTACAGCTTGTCAGGCTGTTGTTGTAGGCTTTGAACAAAAATGACTTAATATGTTAGCAGTTGCAGATAAATCTGGTCGACTCCAATGTGCCAGATATAGCAAACTGCCTACTGCTGATTGATATAGTTTTATGTCTTCAAATACTGTTTTCACATTTGTTTTTAAGAAAGTCTTTTACCATGGGGGTGGCTTGACCTTTGCAGTCCTCCATATGGAATTTTTGCAGGAGCTGCTTAATTTTTTCTTTTTGAATGAGCAGAAAACTTCCATCAGCTGTCCTTTCTATTTCTACACCTAGGTATTTCTGAATGCTTCCTAGATGTTTTATTTGAAATTTTTCTCCTAGGTTTGTTGCAAACTTATTTACATGGTCAATAGATGGTGCAACAAAACAAATATCATCTACAAATGCTAGCACTATCTGTAAATCTTTGCCTGACCCTTTGGTAAAGACACAGGGATCAGCAATACCCTGTTTGAAACCATATCTTGTTAATTCAGCTTCAAGACACTTATACCAACATCTAGCTGATTGCTTCAAACCATAAATAGCTTTGTTCAATTTCCAGACCATGTTCGAATCACTTGCTCGAAATCCAGGAGGCTGCACCATTAATATTGACTCATCCAGCTGTGCATTTAGAAAAGCTGTGGCTATATCAACATGATGAACTAACGCACCTGTTTGTGCAGCTATGGTGAGGATTAACCTCAGACTTTCAGCCTTAGAAGTAGGTGAAAAAACTTCATAATAGTTTTCAAACCTCCTTTGTGAAAAACCTTTAGCTACGAGTCTGGCCTTGTATTTTACTTCTCCTGAGCTAGATTGCTTGATTTTGTATACCCAGCGACATCCTATAGGTGTTTTATCAGATGGTAAGTTTACAACTGTATATACCTTGTGTCATTCATAGAATCCATCTCAGCTTGCATAGCCTTCTCCCACTTTGCCTTCTCATTGGGTGGCAAACTCATAACTTCCTCATAACTTTGGGGTTCTAAAGTGATATTACAAACTCTAATAACATTAGGAACAGAAAACCTTACAGGTGGAATCCCTTTATTCTCTCTCTGAGACCTCCTTGGTTGATCAGTAACACTTGATTCAACTGAAACCTTTGGACTTTCCTGCCCCTCCATTTTAACATTACCAGGACTTTTTTCTGGACTTTTCTTTTGTTGACCACTTGGTGGAGTCATGTCTCCAACTGGACTGTCTGACCTTTCAGGGGATTGAGGTGATAATGGCACAGTATCACCTAACCCATCACTCTCAGTCATGGGTAGAATGATGTCTGAATTAGCATGAACATGCTTACAATTGCTTTCAATAAAACTAGCATTCTGAGATATTATTACTTTGCCATTGCCGGCATCAAACCTATAACCTTTACTTCCTGTTGCATATCCCAGAAACCTTAGTTTGGCTGTTTTGACTTGTCCTTTTCTCCTTTGTGCCTTTGGTATATGTACCCAGGCAAAGCATCCAAATATTCTCATGTGAGTAAGATTGGGCTGTTTACCAAACAATATGTGATATGGAATGTCATTGATACTTGTACTCCAAATTCTGTTGACTATATAATTGGCTGTGAGTAGAGCCTCGGCCCAATATTTACAACTCATGCCAGAATCACATAATAAAGAATCCTTAACTGTTTGGAGTATCCCCCCTCGGCATTCTGCTACGCCATTCTCCCAAGGAGAAAATGGGTTAGTTAGCCTGTGAAAAATGCCCTTTTTCTTCAGCCACTGCTGAAAGCAATTTGAGATATATTCTCCTCCCCGGTCAGATTGCAATTGTGCCACCTTGTGGCCAAATTGCCTCTCTACATATGCTACCCAGTTTTTGAAAATTTGAAATACCTCTCCTTTACTCTTTAACAAATAAACCCAAGCGTAACGACTATAGTCATCAACAAAAGTCACAAAATATTTTGCGCCACCCAAACTGCTTGATAGCGGTCCCACAACATTGGAATGTATTATTTCAAATGGCCTTTTAGTAACTCTGTTATTTTTTTTCCTTATGGGCTGCACCTTACTCTTAGACTGTTTACACTCAGCACAGTCATGAAACATTTTATACTCTTTCAACTTGGTATCGTCATACAAAGATATCATTTTGTCTATTACTTTAAAACCAGCATGGCCTAATCGCCTATGCAACAAATGGATACACTTGTTATGAGGAGGGTTATTGTTATAAATTGCACCTACAGAACTCTGTAAATTGGGCACCATGTGGTAAAGGCCATCTTTTTTAACTCCTTTAGCACATAGTTCTCCTCCTTTCTTAATATCACATGTTGTGCCAGCAAATGAAATCATAGAATCATAGAATCATAGAATTGCAGAGTTGGAAGAGACCACGAGGGCCATCCAGTCCAACCCCCTGCCATGCAGGAAATCACGATCAAAGCATCCCCGACAGATGGCCATCCAGCCTCTGTTTAAAGACGTCCAAGGAAGGAGACCCCACCACACTCCGAGGGAGTGCGTTCCACTGCCGAACAGCTCTTACTGTCATAAAGTTCCTCCTAATGTTGAGGTGGAATCTCTGTTCCTGGAGCTTGCACCCATTGCTCCATGTTCCAGTCTCTGGAGCAGCAGAAAACAAGCCTGCTCCATCCTCAGCGTGACATCCCTTCAAATACTTAAACAGGACTATCATATCGCCTCTTAACCGTCTTTTTTCCAGGCTAAACATACCCAGCTCCCTAAGTCTCTCCTCATAAGGCATCATTTCCAGACCTTTCACCATTTTAGTTGCCCTTCTCTGGACACGCTCCAATTTGTCAATATCCATTTTTAATTGTGGTGCTCAGAATTGGACACAGTATTCTAAGTGAGGTCTGACCAAGGCAGAATAGATTGGCACTATTACTTCCCTTGATCTAGACACTATACTTCTATTGATACAGCCCAAAATCACATTGGCCTTTTTAGCTGCCGCATCGCACTGTTGGCTCATGTTCAACTTGTGGTCTACTAGGACTCCTAGATCCCTTTCGCATGTAGTCTCATTCAGCCAGGTCTCTCCCATCCTATATTTATGCATTTCATTTTTCCGCCCTAAATGCAGTACTTTACATTTCTCCGTATTGAATTTCATTTTGTTAGCTTTGGCCCAGCTCTCCAGTCTATCCAGGTCATTCTGAATTTTGATCCTGTCCTCTAGGGTATTAGCTATTCCTCCTAATTTGGTGTCATCTGCAAATTTGATAAGTATTCTTCTGTGAGACAGGCAACACTTAGAAAACAAAAATTTAACTCTGGCACAAAATATACATTCTGTAACGATGTGGATAAGCTAGGGACATAACACTCACCCATTCCTTCAACAGAAACCTTTAGCCCATTTCCTAACTTAACATGGTTTATACTTGCTGGGTCCAGAGATTTAAAATAACTCCTCCGGTTAGATATGTGACAAGCACATCCAGAATCCAGAAGCCAGTCCTTTTCTCCTTGGTTTAGACAATATACAGCTGAAACAAGCTGTGACTTAGAGCCTTGCTTGCATCTCTCTTGCTGCTGCTTGTTGACTGCAACATTTTGTCTCTGCCAAGCCGGACAGAAACGCTGAAGATGCTTTGTAGATCCACATTTGTAACATTTCCTCACAGCAAACACACTCTCTCCACTGTTCATCTCATTCACTTTCTGAGGCTGAGCTGAAGAATGCCTGGAATGCTGCTTGGAAACTGCCAGTTCTGCTCGGCATTCCTTCCTCTTGGCTTCTTCCTCCAACAGACGACCAGTGAGATAATGTAGTGTTAGGTCTTTCTCAGGAAGAACTTCCAAACTTTGGGCAAACATATCCCATGATTCATCAAGAGAACTCAAAATAATGAATACCTTAGCACTTTCCTCAAAAAATGTGCCTCTTTCTGACAACTCAAGAAACGTTTTCTGCATGTATTGCAAATGCTGGAAACATCCCCATCTGGTTCCAGATGTGCTCTGTAGAGCTTTCTTGTCAAGGCCATCTTGGAGATAGCAGAGGTGCGAATGTGTATGCCATGCAGAGCATCCCAACATTCTTTTGCAGACTGCAAGTCCCTTACGTGAATCAGTTGACTCTCTTCTACCCCTAAAACAATCCAGTTGTGAGCCTTTTGTGCTGCAATCCTTTGTCCTCTGCTAGGTTGTGCCGGGGGGTTTACAACTGATTCCCATAACCCTTCTTTGATGAGGAAACATCGCATCTTTACAGACCACGCCAGGTAATTGTGGTCATTCAGTCTCTCTAGTGGTAAACCACTAATTATTGTGGTAGCCATGGCTGCCAGTCTTCCACACCCTTCTCAGACAGACACCAGGTGGTCAGCAAGCCCCTTTGTTTCCTACCAGCCTCTGCAAACTCTTCAGACTCCAGACGTCCTCCAGACATACACTGCATCAGCAGTAGTGCTCTGGGCCCATAACCATTGTTGGGCGTGTTACAAAATAGTACAGCAGAGTTGTGGAGTTAAAAAATAGAGCTTTATTCAGCTGAGTGTAAGACAAAAAAAACATGCAAAAACAAAGAATATCGCATCATGGCTAGGCACAAAAACAGTACAGCATAACTTCCTGCATACCTGCAGTACTATAGCTTCATAGCAAGGAGAAAACCTTATTTCCCAGCAACAGGCTTCTAACCAGCATAGAGAGTAATACAATCTCTATACCCCAAGCAGACTCCCAATGCAGTTATACACTACTAAGTGGCTATCAAGTCCACCTGGCCTAATTGGCTGACTGCATCATTAATTACTGGAGCTGGCTTATTATCATGGACTCCACCTGCCACTTTGCTATACCTTCATCCAGTCACAACTTAGTATGCAAACTAGCATACCCTGACAGTTTCCCCTCCCCAGTCCACCAAGCACTACACTATATAGAATCATAGAATCATAGAATTGCAGAGTTGGAAGAGACCACGAGGGCCATCCAGTCCAACCCCCTGCCATGCAGGAAATCACAATCAAAGCATCCCCGACAGATGGCCATCCAGCCTCTGTTTAAAGACTTCCAAGGAAGGAGACCCCACTGCACTCCGAGGGAGTGTGTTCCACTGCCGAACAGCTCTTACTGTCAAAAAGTTCCTCCTAATGTTGAGGTGGAATCTCTGTTCCTGGAGCTTGCACCCATTGCTCCGTTTTCCAGTCTCTGGAGCAGCAGAAAACAAGCCTGCTCCATCCTCAGTGTGACATCCCTTCAAATACTTAAACAGGACTATCATATCGCCTCTTAACCGTCTTTTCTCCAGGCTAAACATACCCAGCTCCCTAAGTCTCTCCTCATAAGGCATCATTTCCAGACCTTTCACCATTTTAGTTGCCCTTCTCTGGACACGCTCCAATTTGTCAATATCCTTTTTTAATTGTGGTGCCCAGAACTGGACACAGTATTCTAAGTGAGGTCTGACCAAGGCAGAATAGATTGGCACTATTACTTCCCTTGATCTAGACACTATACTTCTATTGATACAGCCCAAAATCGCATTGGCCTTTTTAGCTGCCGCATCGCACTGTTGGCTCATGTTCAACTTGTGGTCTACTCGATCTCCAAGATCTTTTCTCTGTGTCTCCAGAGACCTGACCAGGTGCATTAATAGGTCAGACTTGGGAGGTTCAGGTTCCTGAGATGACAGCCAATCATGGCTGCTGGAAGCTACTGCTTTATCTGCTCTCCAGTCCTTGGAAGGGAAGCAGGAAGAACAAGGAACATGTTGGTAGCAGCTGTAGTACGTTGAGAAAGAGTAGGCCTTTGCTGCTGCTATTCCTCTCTCTCCTGCCGTCATAGAAGGGAAGGTACAGAAATAGAGGTGTGTGTGTGTGTGTGTGTGTGTGTGTGTTGGGGAGGACACTAGCATTTACGAGTAGCTGTAAAGGCTGCTCTTTTTAAGAGTGGGTACTGCTGGGATGGTGGCAGCAGTGCAGGGGACTGTGGGGCATTTCTACTTTTTGACTCTTGTCTGCTGACCCTAAGCTTTCATGCTGACAGCACTTCCATATACAGTGGGCCCTAGTATGCATTGAGGTTTGGTTCCAGGTCCCCCCGTGGATCCCAAAGTCCGTGGATGTTCAAGTCCCATTATATACAATGGTGTAGGAAAATGGTGTCCCTTATATAAAATGGCAAAATCAAGGTTTGCCATTTGTGAGAGTTATTTATTTATTTGGTGGGGGGAAAATATTTTCAAGCTGTAGATGGTGGAAGTTCTGGATACAAAATCTGTGGATACGGAGGGCCAACTGTATACATATATACCTCACACATTTATCTTTTCAAATCATAGAACTGAAATGCCTAACTTTGAAGGGTTATAGCTCCAGCTATGCTAGATTTCTAAATAATATCTCAAGACACATATATGCATTTCAAAGATGTTATCTGTGATACAAAAGTCTTTCCAAACCAGGATGACTAAACAAGTAGGATTACTTGACTTAAAAAGAAATGGCTAAAGGAGTAGCTGACCGGTAGAACAATTCAAAAGTAGACGAAAAAATGTGAGCAGAAAATTGTTTTATAACATTTTATGTAATAGGAAAACTTTCAGGCACCCAAGACAATTATTATGTAGGAGGCTTAAAATAGCTTTATCTGTCAAGTGTACAGCATCCAATTGACTGAAGGAAAGCAGTTGCCAAAGATAGCATAATCAGCAACACAAATGAGTTCCAGAATGGATGGGACAATGTGACAGGAGTCAGGAATGTCATTGACTCTTAGGTAGGCGTCTCATTCATCTTGCTGTTAAGGCTGTCTCCTAATCTGTTTGGAGACTGGGAATAGATGGTCAGGGATGAAATATTGTGTATTTGTAATCTCAGGACTCAATGGCTATTATTAATTTACCAAATTATCTGCATCTGACAATGGACAGATTGGATTAAAAGTGGATGAATTCAATGGCTATTGGGACTTAAGAGGGTAATCCCATGTGCATTTACCTGGGGGAAAGCCCCATTGAATTCAATAGGATTTACTTTTGAATACTCATGCATAGGAATATACTATAAATGTACTTAGCACCAGGGATGGCCAAATCATTCTGTTTCCCATCAATGTCATTTTTGCATGTGTTCCCTTTTTTGTATTATAATATGCAACTTTCTTTTTAAAAATTCACAAAAACACCTTTACATAAACATTTTAAATGGATTTTCTTTCAGAATACATTATTTTGTCTCAAAACACCCTATGTTTTCAGCTTGAAATGCATTTTGTTGCTTTTTTGAGCCAGGAACTGTACTGGAACTTTCAGACTGTGAAAGCCAGTGTATAACTAACTTCTGGTTTACACAATAGTGAAGGAGGTGTAGTGGATGGTGCCCATTTGTTTAGAAAGCCAGAAAGATCAAATCCCTCAGCCGTTCCTATTTAGCTCCTCTCTCCTATGAGCTGTGTACTTTTTGCTGCTGAAGTCTGGCCACAGTGGCAGCTTCTGGTGTTCCTTGAACATGCTGGAGCAAGTGGACACTGGCAAAGATCTCTTATAGTGATTCCTCTGGTCATCCCAAGAAGGCGCAGTGCAATCTGACACCTTTCCCCCCTTCTTTTTACCACTTGTGTGACTCAGATGTGCTTGTCATTCTTAAGAAAGGTGCCACTTTGGCTGCCTAGTTCTGAGATGTGCAGTGTTCAGAAAAGCAAAATATAAACTGAATGATAGATTCCTATTTTTAAAAAAACTATTTTGTGTATTTAAGTTGTGCCATATATCAGAGGTGTAGAAGTGTACGTGAAATAGTGTAGAAGGCCAGAATCCAAGCACATACACCCAGCCACAGGTAACAGGTGGCTGGATGATTTTGGCAGGCATGGTTATGTCTTCGAGGTAAGCTGAAGTCCAGGCTGGCACTCTTCCAACCAGAGCTTTGGCTCAGAGCAATAGTGTAATGTTCTAGCTAACTCCACTTCAGTAAACACAGCAGATTCAGAAAAACTTTATTCAGCAAACAGAGTTGATTGCAGCACACAACTATTGTCAGGACACAAGGTTTTCCTAGTTGTACTGTATACTTAAAGCCCACACAGTTCACCCGGTACAAAAGCTTTCATCCCATTTGTCAACAACTCAAAATATTCAATCTTCCAAGAAAATATCCTTCCGTCCTCCACACCAAGTTTCCCACAAGAATGACCTTGGTCACTCAAATATCCTAATTCCTCTCCACACATCTGCTCATAATCCCAGGCCACAAATGTTACACACTCTTTTACCTCCCAGCAACCCCCCCTGGCTGTATAGCATGTCCCATCATCCTTCATTACTAAACGTATGCCCAAGAATAGCAGGACCATGGCAGGACCATGATCCTGAAGTTTGGCCCCCTTCCCCACACAGGAAGAGGAAGGACAACTGATGTAGGTCTATGTTAACCAATCTGGCTGAATTTCAAACTGAATTGGACCGAATTGAATCAAACTGGACTGATTTGGACCTTGTCAAGATCAGATCGGTTGGCACAATTTAGTTTTGGAGTGTAACCGCACAGTCCAAAATTATATGGACTGAATCATAGATTAGACATCAAAAATAAGTAGAGAAAAGCCAGTGTGTCTCTGATAAGACTATGGTGGGGAGAAGCAGAGGGCAGAACGGTAAGTGGGAGCTGAGCTTTCCTCACTGACAGCTATATTAAGCAATCTAGGCAAGAGTCTCACCTGTACAATCCAATCAAAATGTTTATGGGGAGGGATTATCTATCATTGAAGTTTCATAGCCAATGAACTCATGCAGCTCTTTGTTCATATACTAGATTGAGCTGTTAGCAGCAGACAGAAGAGATTTGATAAGAGTTCTGATGCCTGATTGTTGTCTGAGCTGAGTCTTTGTCTCCTCGTGCGTTGTTAATCTAAGCAGCCTCATCTAATCCTCTCTTTTTCTTGTTAATTTCAATAGAAATCTGTTTATTGTGTGCGAGTCTCTGTATTTTAGGGAGTGAAACCTCCCCTCCCCTCCATCTCTAGTTGTTTGGTAACTGATTTATTTTCTCAATGTGATTCATTTTGAAAATATGTCTCTCTTTCTTTTCAGAACTATTATCTGTTCCTGCTATGCAGTTGTGCATTCATCTCAAAGTTTCCAGCAAGCACTTCTATTTACAAAGCACACACAATTCATTGTACCGCATATGTAATTCATATTGCAAAACCATTATTACTACTATTATTTATTGTTCAGTTCATTCACATTGCTCGAGGAATTCCCTAAATATAATTTCCATTCTATCTCAGCATTGGTTCAACTTATTCATCATTTGCAGTTTTTACAATTACTACTTCTACTGTACTGTATCTGATCATTAGCTTAACCTAACCAGTCATTAAGCATTTCCCCAGCAGCAGTGGTGGACTGGCCAGTGCATCAGCTTGCCCAATGGCAAGTGGGCCCTGTGGGTCCCTGATGAAGTGCCCCCCCTTGTGTCCCCCCTCCCCAGCCCAGCACACATGCTCCTTCCTGGGCCCTAGAGCCTCCCTCTTGACTTCTCCTACTGTTTCAGAGCAACAGAATGCCGCCTGCCTCTTGTTTGCCTGGTCGGAGAAAAGGAAAGGCTGGGGCGGGGCAAGTGGACGGCAGAGGGAAAGATCAGGTGGGGCCTTCTGTGGAGTTGCTCTGTGGTGGAAAGAGCTGAGCCTGGTTTCCTCAGTGGTGGCGAAGCGTTTGTGTGTAGGGTCTTGCTAGGTTGCCCTCCCTGCCATCCCCAACAAGTAGGTCATGCTTAAAAAAAAAACTGTTCTCTCCACCCCCCCCCACTTTTTCTTTCCATAAAAATAATTTACTTTTATCTAGCCACGTCCTTAGTATCTGCCACCCACATTTTTTAATGAATTTATCTTGATCAGGGACGGAGGCTAAGGTTATAAAACCAAAACAAACCATTCTCCTGTTGTGCTCCATCCTTCATCCATTATCCTCTGCCCCACTTCAAATTTTTATTTAATTTTTATGGAGCTAATAACCAGTTTCTCCATACACAGACCAGAATATGGGCATAGCTAGTTTGATAGCTTACTGTTGATTGGATGAAAAGAAGGAAGGAGTTTTGTGGCACACTAAGGGCTAAGAGAGTCGTTTCAGCAAGACCCCCAAGACTTAACTCAAGATTTAAAACCCTAATAATAACAAATAACGACAACAACAACAACAACAACAACAACAACACAGTTGCACCATCCATTAAGCCTTCCCTTAGAGGCACTGGAGGGGGAGGGAAGGCCTTTTTCCTGCTTCTTCCTCCAAATTTATGGCTTCAGAGGATTGAATGGCAATGTACAGGCCAAGCCAGCCAGCCAGCCTTTGCCTTGGATCCTGTCACACGGCCACTCCACTGCAGGGAGGAGGTGGGCCAAGCAGCCAAACCAATATTTTTAGACCCAGTCTGCCACTGCCCAGCAGTAATACAAATACACCAGGAATAAGGAGGCAGACAGGATTGCCTACATTCCCAGTCAGATGTAAAAGCAACCCCACTTCAACACCAGTAAGACTTGTAGGGGCTCAAGGTGATCATAGGGGGAGCAAGCTTCCCTCCACAGGGTGTTTTCAAAACCTTATCTCACTCTCAGGGGTGTCTTTATGAACTTGCAGACCAGAGGCAGGCTGAAGGGAGTAACAGTGGCACCACCATGATAGAGGCGAGAACAAAGTGCCCCCACCCTTCCTACAAGAGGTAGGACAACCATGGGAGAAACAGACTGTGGTAAATCTGTGGCCATGAGATAAAAAATTCTAGTGCCAGCCCAGATCACCTAATGCCTTGGTGAGGTGGTGGCACTGGATGACTGGCTAGTAATCTGTGCTGTATTCTTCAGTGCAGTACAGTATCTCATCTCTGAACCTTGTGGCAGCACGCTGCCTCCATTATTAGGGAACTATGCCTGCTTGGAAAGGACATCTGCTTTGACTTACCTGCTTGCTGTTCTGCCTCTCTGTCTGCCTGCCCACCTCTGTCAATGACTTCAGCTCCAGTAAGTATACTAAATGGCCCTAGCTGTACTCTTCAATCCAGTATTTCAACTCTAAGCCTTGGGAATGTTCTTAGAGGAGCCTCCAAAACTGGGGAGGGTATGTGCCAACCTAGAAGGCTATGTGGGTTAGGCTCTGGTGCCAAGGCAGTACCCACCAAACTGTCTTTCAGTGAAAGGCCTCAGCTCTCACCACTGCTTTTGATCTTGCTGCAGTATAGTACTGCAAAAATCAGTTGTGAACCTTAGATACATGCTCTGCATGTTCTAGGATGGTGCCTCCAAGTTAGAGACCAGAGATGTAAATTTTGGCTCATTTCATTCTTTAATGTAAAAACAAGTAATTTTAAATTTTGTTCAATCTGCTGAGTAAGATTATCAGAGGGTGTTGCTGTTTTGTGAGGGTATGTGTGCAGCTTTTATTGAATGTTTGCATTTCAGGACTTTTCTGGAAAAAAATTGTTTGTGAAAAATAGTTTTACACAAAAATCACCAATAGTTTTGCATAGAAAACAGTGTATTTTGCACACAATAAATTATTTTCTGTACAAAAACATGTTGTTCATGGGCCAAAAGCAAGTTTTTTTTTTAATGTAGAAATGGGTTTTTCACAACAAAGTTGGAACATGTGAAGTTGTCTATTTTCACTTACAGAAGTTGATCTTTTTCTTGATAGGATGTCTCAAATGTTATTGAAATACTGTTTTTCATTGAAGATGGTAAAACTGACAAGCATTCTTTACATCCCCCAAAGAGGACTATGCCTGCCTGGAAAGGAATTTTTTGATTTGACTACCTCTTGCTCTGCTTTTCCTTTTAATTTGCCTACAAGCCTGTGCATCTTTGCCAGCCACTGATGTCTGTCTGCCCATTGCTCATGGTGCTGCATATCAGTCCAGTGTATTAACCCACCCTGGATCTTCTTTGGTCCAGTTCTTCAACTATAAACTTGGAGGCTGTGAAAGCTCAAGGAAGATGTGCCTAATGTTTTTATACAGTGACAGGACAAAAAGAGTATGAATTGGCAAGACTGAGCACTCAAATAAACTCAAAATTCAGAAATCTGGATAATCCATCCTCCTATTGACATATATTGGGAAACCAAAACAGCAATAACTTTTTAAAAACACATCTGCATGTTATTTGGAAACATAATAGGCCTTAAACACATGCTGTGTTAAGTTGTACTTTTTTAAAAAGCAAACTGTAAAGGTGTATGTATAAATTCCCTGAAGCTACCAGTCTGCAATTTGGCAGGGCTAATTTCCTCTTTAAGGTCTATCACATTTCCAAAGAACATGCAGATGTGTTTTTAAAAAGTTATTGCTATTTTGGTTTCCCAATATATGTCAGTAGGAGGATGGATTATCCAGATTTCTGAATTTTGATCTGAACCAAACTGGACCCAGATCCAAAGAGCCAAATTGGGAGCCATTTATATGGCTCTAAACTGAATCACTTTCAGTTGTACTTCCAGAAACTCTGGGTGCATCTACACTGTAGGAATAATGCAGTTTGACACCACTTTAAGTGCTATAGCTCTGTCTTATGGAATCATGGGATTTGTAGTTTTACAAGACCTTTAGCCTTCCTTGCCAAAGTGTGCTGGTGCCTCACAAAACTACAAATCCCAGCAGTCTGTAGGATGGAGCCATGGTAGTTAAAGTGGTATCAAACTGCATTCTTTCTACAGTGTTAATAGGAGCGGTCTAAAGAGGAACTATAACTGTGTTTGGCAGCATGTGGTTACAGTGCTCCACACAGTCAAGAACACTGATTGCCCAGGGTTGCCAATGGCATGGAACAGCCAACAGGAGTAAAAAGAGGCCACAATCCTGTACAGGGTTCAGTGTTCTTAACGCAGCTGGAAGCAGTTGGTGGAACTGGGAATATACAGATGCTAAATAAACGGTTGTGTTCTCTTCCCTGTGTGTCAAGAGTGCTGCTTTCATCCACTCTTGTTTCATATGAAACGTGAGACAGAATTCACTTAAGATATTACTGAGATACCTGTGTACTAGTATCACAACAGAAATATATCAGAAGGCCTATATATCAAATGCAGAAAGCCCACAGAGCACAAAGGGTCACAGTAACTGTTGCATTCACAACCAAGGGAAATATCCTAAAATAGATAACTGGATTTTAAACATTTTTTTTTCCAGAAGTTGAAGACCCTTTTAAAGCTGTATGCTTGATACTCAGCTTCAGGGTATGGATCTTAACTTGTGAGTCTTTCTAATCCTTTTCAGATATCTTTTTTTTAAAAAACTCTTTACCCTAAGGACTTTTTCGGACGGAAGAAAAGTAACGGAAGCAGCGTCGCCAGGTTGCGACGCTGCTGTGCAAGAGGGCACCAGTTTCGAATGACGCTCTTCCCAGCGGTACTGTTGCAGTACCGCTGGGACATTTGAGCGTGATTTTTTTCCTTCCCAGCGTCATATTTTACTCGCGATCGCTGATCGCTGAAAGCTGATTGCGAGTAAAATATGACTCTGGGAAGGAAAAAAATCACGCTCAAATGTCCCAGTGGTACTGCAACAGTACCTCTGGGAAGAGCGTCGTTCGAAACTGGCGCCCTCTTGCGCAGCAGCGTCGCAACCTGGCGACGCTGCTTGCGTTACTTTTCTTTCATCCGAAAAAGTCCTAAGACTTCCTTCTAATCAAACTGAGCCATTAAAAAGATTTTTTTTTAAAAAAAAACTAAAACTGACACATCATCTAGCTTACCTCTCTCACAGACTCCAGTCCAGCGGTAGGATAGCACAATCAGAAAGAGTGGACTCAAAATAAATAATTTAGGAGTGTTGGTCCTCAGCTACTCATACATCGTGAAAGCCGTTGAAAAGAGAAGCAGGAAGAAAGGGAACGGAGAACAACCACTGGGTGAAAGAACCAGGACTCCTGTCACAAATGGCCTGTTGCTCCCATTTAACAGCCCATGAGGTCCAAGGTGTTCTGTGATCTTTCCCAAATCTGTGAAAAGTCATGCTATTGGTCCATTCCCCAGTAACCAGGCACATGGGGCTGATCATGGAACTGTTGGCAAACTACAGATGATCAAGAGAAGAGTAGGGTCATAAATTCTTGATTATTTCATTCTCGTATACAAGGATAAATTACTGTAGTTTCCTCTCTGCTCAAATGAATATCTTCCTGACATATTCTCCCCATATTAGAATATCACAAAGTGTTTTAAAGGAATTATTTTGTAGAGAAATACACATTTTTTTGTGAAAAAAAGTTTTCTTAGCAGAAAACGTGTCTTGCCTCCGCTGCAAACAAATGAAAAATTCCATGATTCTCCATCCCTTGCCTGCAACAGTGACAAAAGCAAGGATGCATAAAACCATTTATGAACCTAACCTCAGAAAAATAGGAGTTTGGCCACACTTGTCATAACTTTGTCTCCTGTTCATGTAATCAAATTTCTTTCAAATATCTGCACATGACTACAATCTGTTCTGTTTGACATTTTAGTTCTGCCTATGGTTTCCTAATATTCATTAAGCTGTTTCAGGATATGGAGCAAGCAGATTATCTGTGGCCATCATTCAGGGCTAGCCTTGGGGAGAAGAAAGGTCAAACTCATGGTTCAGTGTTTATTGAGCATACTGTCTGCAGTATACTACAGTGGAAGAAAGCAGTAAGTGTTTTTAGCCTTACCCCGCCACTACCAAAGTTCTACAGGTTACTGGGGGTATAACTACAAAAGTAAAGTTCCATCAATTAGCTTTAAAATATGTGCTTTTTTTTTTTCAGAGCCGGAAAGGTGTAGTAGTTTGAATGTTGGACTAGGACTCTGGGAGACCATGGTTTGAATCCCCATTTGGCCATGGAAACTTACTAAAGCTGAATCGACATGAGGGCCATATTCCAAATCCAGTGCACAGTATCTTGCCCCGGTTTGACCCTATTAGCATCATACTTACCTGATTTAATCTGAATTCAAATTGGTTTTGAAAGCCACACAGTTTCCCCAACCTGAAGTCACCTTGGCACAAAAGGGCATTTCTACTATGTTCATGCATTCACTGTATCCAATTATTTTTAGGTCACATAACTGCGATGGCTGCATTTTTTTCTTCTTGGTATACATGTGGATATACATATATAGTTACATCTCCATATAAACAAATAGCCTTTCTTGTTTTCCTGTCATTCATACTGCCCACCTGCACTCCCATTGGATAGTTTCTATATGGCTCCCTTACTGGGTTCCCGCACCCTACCTTCCTTCTCTTGTGTGTAGGTATCTGCTAGGAGAATTAAATACCTCCTCATTCAGTTTAGGCTATGATGTGTAAGGTTCTCCACATGATCTGTGAAATGGGATGAGAAGATGGTGATAAAATCTGGAAATAAATCCAGTAGGCCCTGCTACCGCAATAGACCTCACCCCTTTGAGCAGGAGAACTGGAGCTTATGAAAAACTATTGTGAAATATATATAGAAAAAAATGGGTTGTGTATAGTCATCCAAACAATGTAAAGCTGAAGGGGACAATGTAAAGCTGAAGGGGACAGCTCTGTCATTTTTAGACTTCCAGATCAGGCAAATGAAAAGCAGAAATCATTACACACTTAGGACTTTTTCGGACGTCTCAAATACACCGCAAGCAGCCTTGTCACGTTGCGAGGCTGCTGCGCTGCAGGGCGTCGCTTTCGGATGACGCTCTCCCCTGCTGGTACTGTTACGGTACCGTGGGGACATTTTAGCGTTATATTTTGCCGGTTTTTAAGCATGAAAGTTGATTGTGATTAAAAACCGGTGAAATATAATGCTCAAATGTCCCCGTGGTACCGCAACAGTACCAGCAGGGGAGAGCGTCATCCGAAAGCGACGCCCTGCAGCGCAGCAGCCTCGCAATGCGACGAGGCTGCTTGCGGTGTATTTGAGACGTCTGAAAAAGTCCTCAGATTCCTAGGAGTAACAAAGAGGAAAGAATGTATTTCAGAATAGCTTTTCCTGAGAGATGAAACTGTGTAATAGAATTGGAAATTGATTTGAAGGCACACATATACAGGCCAGTTTAGTATACACTTAGCTGACTTTTCTGTTCTCATGCTATTTAGGGATGGAAGAGTGTTTGATACTGTATACCTTGAATATTTTGAGGCAGTAACATTTTAGTTAAAACTAAAATCCAAACTCTCATTTTGGATTTCTTGTACTGATGGAGGAAAGTTGCCTACATGAGACATTCTCTTCTCTGTCTCTGTTTTCTGTGAATTTATAATAGCAGATTCAGGAAGCCAGAACAAATTACCAAGCCATAAAAGACAGTTCGCTTCAGCACCAGAACAACTTGTATAGTTGTAAAATTCATATTAATGGAACCAAAGTTTCAGCTGGACATGTCAGCCCAAGGGAGGTGGAGGAGGAGAGAATGAAAAGAAGTAAAAATACAATACGGTAATACCTCTATGGAAGAAAATGTATGCAATTAGAAAAAAAAAACATAACTAAGCACACTTTCCACTTATCTTAAGTGGTACTATTCAGGGCTTGGCAGTAATTAGTTACAAAAACCTGGCTATACATAATGAATTCCTTTCCCAATAAATAATTATAAACTACATTATAATATAACTGCAACATTACATTTACTTTTGTAGTTATAGGGGTGTAGCCTCACTAAATGGCACAGGAAGAATATATGATATATATATGATAACATATAACTGCAACAGGAAGAAAATCACATGGTTCAAGAGCTGACCCATGCTGAAACTTGAGTTTTGTTGTAGATGTTTAAGACACAGGGAGGATGGGAAGACTCTGTTTTTTGTATTAGAGGTCTGCAGCCTGCAGCTGAATTCAATTTTAAATTTTAAATTCAATTTTAGAAAAATTCTAAAAAGTAACATTTCTAACATTCTGAGCACCACAAAAATAAAGAGGTAGTTTTTAGAATTGTAGCTATAATAGTAACTAACTCCTTTGGGGGGTGGTGTATCAGAACTATTACTAAACTTTTAAATATAACTTTCCATGCTCCAGTGTTACTGATTTTACAATGGATCTCTAAAGGAATTGATGGAAAAGTTACCCCCCCCCCCATTATACTCTGTTAAAACCAAATAATGGCACTTCCTGTAAAAAATTTTGATACCTAAATACTGGAGAATGGAGAAATTATCTGCTATGGAGTAGGGATGTAAATTTTGGCTTATATCATTCCCATAGGCAAGAACAAATAATTGTAGATTTTTTTCTTCCTGTTCTGCAAAAATACAAGAGTTTCCGTTCAATTTTCAAGCACTATTCATACTTCAGGACTTCATTCTAGAAAATGTATTTGCCTAATAATACACATAGTTTTTCTGTTCAGGAAATGTGTTTCCTGTGCAAACAGTAATATTTCTGTCAAGGGCACAGTGTACTATTTTGGCACAAAACAATATTGTTTTTTGTATACTTGTTGGTTAGGAATCAGTGACTGTCCCCCAGGCTCTGGAATGCCCTTCCCCAAAGAGGTTAGCCTGACACCCTCCCTATTCTCTTTCCATAAACAGATGAAGCCTTTTCACTGTTTTGACAGGCCTTTGGGAACTGCTTGTTTAGGCAGGACAGGCATTGTACAATATGCTGGCTTTTCTATGTCTTATTTTTATTGTGCTGTTGTGTTTTTAATGGTTTGTTTTTAACTGGTTTTAATTTCATGTGATAGTTTAATCACTTTTTAACTTTTGTATCTTATGAATTTTTAACTGTTTTTTTTTTATCTGTTGTAAGCCATGTTGAGTCCCAAACTGGGAAAAACAACAACAACAACAACACAGTGTAGTTTACATAAATACATACAATTTACAAAAATGTATGTAATTTGTACAAATATACTGATTCCTGCAGAGAAAATGTGTTTTGGTGGAGAGAAAAACATAGTCTGTGCAGAAAAAGCCACATACTGTCTCCTGATCAAAAATAATTGCTTTTTGTTTAGAGAACATACTTCCCAAAAAATGTTTTCATTTTTTTTAAACTATGTGTAGTTTTGTGCCAAAGCATCCCCCCCTACACAGCCCCAAAGTATAAAGAATCTTGTGGATGTTTTCCTTTTCATTGGTAGGATGAAATGAATGTTGGGACACCTTTTTTTTCATCAATGATGCAAATATTACTGAGGTTTCTTCACATCCGCAATATGCCATGATGACTAAATGGATGTTGATTTATAACTTTGACAAATTATAACTTTTATGTAAATGCTGGCCAGTGACGAACTATAAAGACTGACTAATTGACTTTTATGTATAAATTGACATACACAGAATTGGAACAGATGAGAAGAAGGGACATGCATGCCTAATATTTTTAAAGGAACATGGACTTCCTTTATCATATTTCAGAAGTTTCAAATGATAATGTTACTTCACCAACTTTCACAGACTTATTGTGATCAAGAAAAGGAAACTGAAATATATTCCTACGTATAAGACTGCTTTTTAACACTTGAAAATCTCCTCAAAAGTGGGGGGGGGGTCATCTTATATGCCCAGCAGATCTTTTCCCCTGCTGTGAGAATGACTGCCTTGTCTTTGAAGTGGTAAATTCCCTGGGCAGTTTCCCCAGCAGATCCTTCCCCCTGCTGTGAGAATGACTGCTTTGCCTTTGAAGTGTTAATTGCCCTCCATTTAGGGATTGTATTTTGATAAACTTGCCAGGAAGATTTCCATTTGCATAGTTTTGGGGATTTCCTCCCCAGGAGTTTGCAAGTCTGCCAGTGTGGCTCTAAAATTATTAATGTGCTCATTCAAAAATTTGGGATTTGATAGCTTCATATTAATCAACTTCATTATTAATGAAACCTTACTTTCCAAAGATTGAACACCACAGAGATGTAACAAAGTATCCCATGCTTTTTTTAGCTGTGTCAGTCCTTTAATTTCATAGACTATTCCATCATCTACAGCCACTGAGCTGGCTGGCTGGTGGGGGGCTGGCTGGACGGGAGGGGCAAAGTCTATATTTTAACTTAAACATTGGGGGGGTCGTTTTATGTGCCCAGTTGTCTTATACGCTGGAATATATGGTAATTCCTTTGCTCTCAGTTCAGGAATTTAACATACAATTGTATTTTAAACCTAATTTATTAACTGAAAAGAACCATGTAACACTGAATTAGCAATACCACTCTCAAAGCTGTCACACCTAAATGTTCAAACTATAGAAGAGTGTTTGAGGATGTATTGAGTATATGAATAGAGGAATTGGATGATTGTATTTATAGAAACAGATACATTTTAAGAAAAAGTAAAGCTTCAAGGTCAACATGACACTTGTTTTATTGGAAATGTTGAGATTTCTGAGATTCTTTTATAGCTTTGTTCCCAATGAAGTTGTTTTTAAAAATGAATTCTGGGATGGGCTTAGTTATGCCATCAGCTGTCATTCAGTCTGGTCTTCAGCGAATTCTGTGGACATCTACATCAAACTGTTGTTTTTCAGGAAATCAAAATAACCAAGGGCTTTCATTTTTTACTTTCTCAATAGTCAAGTGCTGACTTAGCTGCCCTCCTATATGATGTTAAAAACTGGATTCCTCCCCGCCCCCCAGCAACCCTGACAAAAATGTTTGTTTCCGGAGATCTCTTCAGACAATTACACAAACTGTGGTTTGAAGAACCTTTCTTTCTGCTGTACATAGACAGGAATATCTTCTAAAATATTGTGTGCATGTGTGTGTGTATTTCTGTCTAGTTCTGTAATGTCCTTGCTAACTAAAGACAGAAAACAGAAAGAAATGTGGCAGGTGAAGTCTTAAAACTTCTCTCAGGCACATTTTCCAGAACTACTGCTGAAATGTGATTATGGAAATCATATACTGTATCATTAACCACACAATGTAGAGAGATGTTCACTTGTGACCACAGTCTATGCACTCTCAAAAGAATGTACCCATTTTTTTGTATACATCAGAGGGGGAGAAATTATCCAACCAAATTTGACAGATAATTACTATATCTCTCTCTCTGGCTTTTCTTCACAAAGGAAGATTCAGGAAGGACTCATCCTGCGCTTTCTGCAAGCATGCTGATGACTAAAAAGGCCAATCCGAGATAAACAAGTCCGGTTGCAGAAAGCACAGCAGAAGGTCTCCTTGGGTGATGTTTCCGGGTTGTGATTCTTTCTGCATTGTCGTTTCTCTTCAAGACTTGTTCGGTGTGAGTTCTCAAATAAGGCTGCAGCATTGTGGATAGTGCATCTCCATGCCTCCCAATGTAAGGCTAGGGCGGACCATTGTTGGTGATCAATTTGGCCGAGCCTGAGATGTTATTTCAGGAAGTCCTTTTATCACTTATTTGGAGTGCCCCTCTTACGCTGACCCGTGACGAGTTCACTGTAGAGTACTATTTTTGGGAGGTGATGGTCCTCCATCCTAGAAACGTGCCCTGTCCAGCGCAGTTGTGTTCTCAATATCATGGTCTCAATGCTGGTGATCCCTGCTTGCTCAAGGATAGCAACATTCATCACATAGTCAGTCCAGTGTATATTTAGGATTGTGCGTATACAGCGTTGATGAAGGTGTTCGAGGAGTCATAAGTGGTGGCGATAGGTGACCCAAGTTTCAGACCCGTAAAGGAGAATAGACAGTACAATGGCTCTATACACACTGATTTTTGTGCTTCGCCTCAGGTGTTTGGTACTTTACTTTTGTAAAGTCTTCCAAATGCGCTATATGCCTTTGCTAATCTGTGATCGATCTCTTTGTCAATCTTGGCATCTGAGGAGATGGTGCTTCCCAGGTAGGTTAACTGCTGAATGGACTTAAGCACAGATTTGCTGACGGCAATGTGGGGATGATGGTGTTCATCCTGTGGTGCAGGCTGGTAAAGAACTTCCGTATTCTTCAGGTTGACTTCCAGCCCAAACAGCTCTGCAGCTGTTGCGAAGCAGGATGTTAGGTGCTGCAGAGCTGCTTCTGTGTGGGCAACAAGGGCAGGATCATCAGTGAAGAGCAGCTCACGGACTAGATAGTTTAGAGTCTTAGTGTGAGCCCTCAGATGGCTTAAATTAAACAATCTACCATCAATATGGTAACGTATATAGATGCGGTCTTCTTCTTTGAGCTCTGCCGTAGCCCTTTGGAGCATCATGCTGAGGAAGATTGTAAATAAAGCTGGAGCAAGAACACAACCTTGCTTCACTCCATTAGTTATTAGAAAGGGCTATGAAAGAGCATCACCATATCTGACTTGACCCTGCTGGCCCTCGTGTAGCAAGATAAGCATTTAAAGGAATTTGGGGGGACATCCTAGTCTTTCCAGGATCTGCCACAGACCTTTTCTACTCACAGTGTCAAAGGCTTTGGTGAGGTCAACAAATGTTACATAGAGACCCTTGTTCTGCTCTCTACATTTCTCTTGCAGTTATCTAAGGGCTAATATCATATCTGTAGTACTCCTATTGTCTCTGAAGCCACATTGGCTTTCAGGAAGAAGTTCTTCTATATGACAGCTTATGGAAATCAGTATATGACAGCTTATGGAAATTGCAATCATAGCTGAAGCTTAATAGACAATCAAAGATGCATCCCCCATAGAGTCAAAAACATTTAAGTTTTGAGGTAGATATTTCATATTCAGTGCCGGTGACATCAGATTTTTAATTAAAAATTTCTCGTTCAGAATGTGAACAGCAAAACTGGGATAATTTACCAAATTATGACTGTTTTTTTGTCCTTTATTTCAGTTCCAATTTCTTTTCAAGGACTGAAGGAAAAACTACTTGGCAGAGGGTTCGAAGAGTTTGTATATGACTGAAGCTTGAATAGAAACATGAAAAACAAAATCTATGAAAGGATTTAACTAACAATCATTTCAAACACCCACCTCTTATTAAACAGTCACACAAATGCACTAGGAAATAATGCCCTCTAATCATGTCCTACTTATTCCCTACTGGTAACCTGAATTGAACAAAACCTCCTCTTCTTTTTCTTAAAATGCATATCCAAACATCACAGTACGTGGGAAGAAATCTCACTTTTTGGAGAAGGTTAAGATAGGAAAAGGGAGATTTCTTTGCCTTCAGAATGGTGATCGGTGTCTTGTTCAACATGGTGTTATTATTTTGTACTAGAACTTCTCATTGACAAATGACTGGAGAGGAAAAAGGAAGCCATTTAGTACTCTGAGAAGTAAATGAAGGATTTGTGTTTTTTGTTTTGAGAGGGGAAAAAGTACTGAATGGCTAGAAAAGTTCTGAATGTTCGAACCTGGTAATGAGCCTCCTGCAAAATGAAAAAGCCACATTTCTGAATGTACAATAATTGAGAACAAAACTCTTGAGGGCAAATTGACTAAAGACCATGATGCTGTCAAGTTTCATTCGTGTGTAATCATATCTACTGGTTAGAGCTCCATTCATTCATTCATTCATTCATTCATTTTTCCCTAAGAAACATTTAGAATTTTGTGTTCCAAAGAAAAACATACAGCTAGCACTAAATTTCATGATAACTTCAAACATGTATCATGCAATTCACAGTCTTCTCTTCCTTTACAAGTAAGCATGCATGGCCTTAATCCAGATTGGGACCACTGTGATGTCCAGCCAGGACTGTTTAAATCTCCCCTGCATTTTCCTTTGTTTTCTTTTCAAGGCCTTAGCATGTCTGAGTATAGGAATACTCCATTGTATTAGACTTGTGGGAGGAGCTAAGAATTCCCCTGCATTTTTCCAAGTTTGGTTTGTCCTTTCCCAGCAAGCTCTGTTCACCTAGAAGCTTTTTGTTCCTTTGGGCAGTCTTTGCTGTGAGCTTGCAGAGAGCAGTTCTGCTGGCAAACAGGCCCAGACAGCCGGGAAGGGCATTTCTTACACCATCAGCCAAATTAGTTACCAACAGTCATCAGCCAAATTAGTTACCAACAGTCATCAGCCAAATTAGTTACCAACAGTCATCAGCCAAATTAGTTACAACAGTCAGAGGAATCAGGAGCTGAAAGACCCTGCACCAGCTCCATTGAGTGAGGAGATCAAACCCAGAGAGATGTCACCCTGAAGACTGCTGAAACTCCAACTGTAAAGTACCTTTAATTTCAAGCCTTTTAAAGGTGGGAAGGAGAAAGCCCTTTTCTTTTGTTCTTTAAAATAAACTTCCCCCTTTTTTGAACTGGATATTCAGCATCAGAGCCTTTTTGGGTAAAGGAGTTTGATCTCACCAGGGTACTGGCGTTGCACACCCAAACCTGCCACCACCTTTAGTTGGGTGTGTCTTCACAGTGTAAGAATACCTGGCAGCCTTTGCTGCTCCCGTCTGTCAAGAGAGAGTCCCAGTGCATGGCCCAGCATTGAAGCAAGTTCCCCAAGACTCGCATAGAGGGAGAAGAGACCTTTCTGTGGCTGTGAAAGGGGAGAAGCAAAAGTTGCTGTGTTTAGATAGCCTGTCTTGCTACAGCAGCCATCTTGGGTCTACTTTTTCCTGCAGAGTTCTGAGCACATGGTCAGCAGCCATTTTGAGTACTTCTTCCTGCAGAGTTTTGAGTACATGGTTGGTGGCCATTTTGGATCTACTTTTTCCTGCAGAGTTCTGAGCACCTGGTCGGTGGCCATTTTGAGGCTACCTTTTCCTGCAGAGTTCTGAGCACATGGTCAGGGGCCATTTTGGAAGAGCTTTTTCCACTTAAGTATATGGATAGAGCATTATAAAGAGAATAACGTGTGTTTTATGTTTGTTCACATTGCAAATCTGAAGAAAGGAGCTAGAAGACTCTTCAACCGACTCCAGGTCTGGCTGTGATGAAGTAGCATAGGAGTGGTGATAGCAGGAGAGCGGAGCAGTAGCAGGCTGTAAGTAAAAATCAGCACTACACCGTTTAGTCCTCTTCATCCTTGCTGAGTTGTTGCTTTGGTGACTAGAACCAGCCAGAATGGATAGGCTTTCTGAAGAAACAGCACATGGACACACACATGACACTCGCTCCCTCAGAGACAGGCACCCAACTGAGAAGGCCCTAGAACTGCTGTTGGACGAGGAAAGGCACTTAAGTGTGAAAGAACTGCAAGCCTGGAAGAGTTTGCAGCATGCTATGTCTTTGCTGTCAGCAGTCTGTGGCTTGGAAGACATGCAAAGAAGAGAGCTTACCCAGCAATCCAGTTTTCTACAGTGGAAAGAAGTGGTGAATAAAAGGATCCAAACACTTCAGACCATTAACGATCCCGATGCAGAATCCAGACTAAAACAGTTCCTGGAAGAAGTTGAGGATAAAGAAAAGGATTACGTTGCAGTTTTGGACATAGTCAAGTTCCGGCTGCAGAGTTTGGAATTTAATAAAGAGAGTGAAAGGTCCCCTGCCGGCAGTGCCAAGTCCAGCAGAGGAGTATACCCAGGGAAACCTCAAAGTGCAAAGAGCTCAAAAACCTGTCACACCAGCAAGTCTTCTTTGCACAGATGTGGTTCCCGCTCCAGTAAAGGTTGTAGTAGCAGTTCTTCTCATACTAGCTGGAGTTCGTCTATGGCAGCCCAGCAGTTCAAAGAAGTGGAAAGAATGAAATTGAAGTCTGAAATATTGCATGCCGAAGCAGAAGCAGCAATGGCCAGTGAAGAACTAACCTTTTCCCATCAAGAGGTTGATTTAGAAAGGCAAGAAGCTGCCCTCAAAGCAGAGCAAGAAAGGCAAGAACTTGCTATTCAGAATGAGAAGAAACTTCTACTCAAGGCTAAGGAGGCTTCAAAACTGTCCATAAAGGCCAGGATTTTAGCTAAGACCTTCCAAGATGATCTGAGTGAAGAAAACTTGAGGAAGCTCCCTACACAAGAGCCTAGAGACAGGATGTCTACCTTGTTCTTTGTGGGTGAGAGCTCCCCACAAGACCCAGTGGTCAAGTCATCTCCTAATTTAGATGCCAGCAAGACAAATTGCCTGCCGTTCCATGGTTTCAGCCTACAGAGGAACTTGTCTGCAAAGAGAAGGTCATTCATCGTGACTGTCTACCTACCAGTCAATGAATCCTTTAGAGACCAGAAACCCATGGCGGGGAGCCAAATTCCCAGCCATGCTAGCGTGGCTATCCAGCAAGCCCCGGCTGCTGAAGCTCCCAAGACTTACAGGCCTAGAGAATCTATGGACCTGCCTGCCAGTCAAGCTGATTTGCAGACTAAAAGGAGTCCATGCTTCTTTCAGCCTGCAGAGATGATTCCCACCTTCATGGAGTCTTGTTCACCATTTATGTTTAAAACTCCCAGGAAGGACCTTAGAGACAAGGGAGTCCAGAAATTCTCAGACCTTCCTGAAGACTTCATCTTCTGGAAGGTAACTTTTCAGAGAGCCATTAGAGACGTGAAGCTGCAAGCAGATGAGGAGCTCACCTTACTCATGGCATGGTTGGGCCCCAACTTGTCACTTCAAGTCCAGAGAATCTACGCGGCCCACGTGTCAGACCCGGATAAGGCGTTGCAGACAGCGTGGAACAGATTAGAGGAGCGATATGGTGCATCAACAGAAATAGAAGCATCCTTATTGAATTGGCTTTATAAGTTCCCAATCCTCAAGTCAAAGGACTACCGTCAGCTTTGGGACTTAAGTGATCTTTTAGTTGAACTTCAGTCTGCAAAATGTAATCCAGAGTTACCTGGTCTAGCTTGTTTAGATCAGTACATCACGCAGAGGCAGGTGCTCCAAAAACTACCCTTTCAGCTCCAGGAGATGTGGGGAAGAGAGGTGTTTTCTTATAAGGAACTCAACATGCAACACTACCCACCCTTTAGTTACCTTGTAACCTTTGTGACAAGAGCTGCAAAGGAAAGAAATGACCCACAGACTGGGTTCCCAACCCTGTACCAGAATATGCATCCAGGGAAGACTGTAAAGGAGGACAAAAAAACCTATCAAAGAGATGGGGAGGAACACGGTTGTAGTTAAATCTACTGAGGTCACTCAGTTCAAGTCAGATAAGAAGCCAGAGACTAAAGAAATTCCATGTCCCATTCATAACAAACCACATAGCCTTGCAGATTGTAAAGAGTTCTCAAAAAGGCCTTATGACGAAAGGCTGGAAATAGCAACTAAAGCAAAGGTTTGCTTCCGATGCTGCGGTTCAAGAAGTCACTTTGCCAAAAACTGCAAAGTAAAGGTGAAATGTGCAGAATGCAGTAGCCCACAGCACTGTTCAGCAATGCACCATTTTAAATCACCTTCAGTGTCACCTAAACTCAAGAAGAAAACAGAGAGTCCTAAAAGTGAGGCTGCAGAAAAGGCAGTTACACCTACTTTAGAAGCGGAGTCAGTTGTGGCATGCACAAAGCTATGCCAGGACTCAACACAGACTAGGATATGCCATCTAATTTGTCTAGCTGAAGTTTTCTCAGAGAACAAACCTCACTTTAGAAAAAGACTTTATATTGCCCTAGATTCACAGAGCGATGCATCCCTGGCCACACCAGAGTTCTTCAATACTTTTGCAGTCAAAGCCAAGAGGCTTGAATACACCATATCTACCTGCACTGGACGACAATGAATGCAAGGTAGAGTGGCAACTGAGTTCATGATTTCGCCATGCGGTGGCAAAAGGTGCATTAAACTTCCTCCATTAATAGAGTGCCCCTCTATCCCAAGAAACAAGAACCAAATAGCAACCAAGGCTGTAGCTGAAAGTCACGCACACCTGAAGGCTATAGCAAAAGAAATTCCTGCATTGGACGAAGATGCCGAAATTTCCCTCCTGATAGGCTCAGATTGCCCAGAGCTGTTTCAGGTCTTGAAGCAAGCAAATGGACCTCCAGGTGCGCCAATAGCACAGAAATTGCCACTAGGATGGATAGTAATTGGACCTGTATCTAGTTTCTTTTATTAACGATGAACTCTCGTTAATAAAATATCATGGAAGGGACCGGCAGGGAACTAGAAAAAGGACAGCGTGAGGATGACGATCCGACGAGGAAGATCGGGAGAGGGAAGTGGGCATGCGAACTGCGGCGCTGCTTCTGGGACAGAAACAATTCTGTCCCGATCTCCCCAGGGAATAATTTCCCCATCTGAAAATCTCCCAAATCCTGCTGTAATCATGAGAATACAGTGTGAATGGGCATTCTTCTTTCCCCTGTTTCTGTTGCCACCAAGAAAACTTCTGGGTGACAACATGAAAACGATTGACAGGATGCTCTTTTTATGAACTGTCCCATATTGCTGGCAAGTTTTTATGTATGTTTCAGGGCTTATCTGTGTATTCGTTATTTTAAGTGTTTTATGCAAACTCACATCTTCTCATGAGAACCGCCAAGATCTTGTGCCCCAGCTAACACAGAAGTAAGTGGACATTACAGCATAATTAGAAGGCAATGTGAAGACAGGTGCTACTGTAGTGGGACCTTTAATCCCATTCTTAAAATGCTAGTGGTGGTTGTTTGATAATTTCAGTTATAATGCCACAATGACTCCACCTTCCTTACTCATGTTATTACAGTGTTTTAACATGCTAGTCTGATAATGTCCTCAGTCTAGAATATTTCACAAGAGTAATTATGCAATATCTGCTTGTACAAGTTCTTGCAGAAGTGGGAGCATGAGGAGTGCTACCATGCATAAAGCATGTATAAATTATAGGATTCCATGAATTTGCCTGAGCATTTATACACAACAGCAGGAATGTCTATTTTTCCTTCTGCTCCTTTTTTATTCGACCCACTGAATGCTCCTATTTGATTCCTTGCTTTTTAATAGCCCATACAATTCCATGCCTTTTTTCTGTAAAAACTGGTTATATGTGCAGGAACATGAAAAATGAAAGATAACTCAGATTTGTTATGAATGTCACATGCCACACCTCAGTTTGTTATGTTGTCTTTGTTTTACTTCAGACAATAAATGGGGTGTTCTCCTACTCTACCAATCTGCTGCGAAACAATGTAAAAACAATCAGCGCTCACTTTACATATTGATGCACCACATTTAGAAACTATTTTGTAACTCAGAGGCAGAATTGCTAATGCAGTGGTTGCTATGGCAAGCAGGAATTTCTCTACTGAACAAAGGAATAAACAGTTGCACAGAGCACAGATCTAATAGATAAGATGTGCCAAGATGGTAGACTGCGTGTACAAGGGGAGTGATTGTATCCATGTTCAGCATAATTGTTGAAATCCAAACATACCACAATTTTGGACACAAGGATTACATTTACTTCTCCTCAAACTAGCCTACTTTAAAAACACCTTGTTGTGAAATAATCATTCCACTTTAAAAGCTGGCACAAAAAAGGAGAAGGAATGTAAAAAGGAGAGGGCATGACAGTGTCAAAAATGAGCACCAATAAAAATTCCACATGTGAGCAGGTGCAGCCTTCCAAGGTCATCACTCAGTCAGAACTAATAAGAAGAGCTCAAAGTCATGAAAAGGCTAGCTAGTGAAAAATGCCATAGCAGATCCCTCCCTCCACTGGACCCTACAAATCAGCCTGTACTACTAAAAGAGACATCAAATCAGTAGTTCTGAAACTTTGGACCACCAGGTGTTCAAGTCTCAGAAGCCCAAGGCAGCAGGGTCAATGGTCAGTGATTCTGGGTAAGGATGGAAACAATACTTGAAAAAAAAATTAATGATCAAACAGATGTTTCTCCAAAGTCAGAGAAACTGTGAGAAAAAGAATCCTGCATTGATGAGAATCTTAACCCAATTCTAACTTTAGGAGGGATTCTATAAGAACTCCTGAAACTGAGGGGGAGATTTAATTACTACATAACCAAAATTGCTTTACAATAATAAATAAATAAAGAAAAATGATTTTACAATAAAGAAGAAAAATAATTAAAATAACAAAAAATAAATTTTAAAGAGCCAAAATTTATGTCTGTGTGTTTTCTTCTTTTCTTATTATGCTATATACAAAGATAATCATTAAAACCTTCTATATAGCTCCTCTCCCTGGTGTGTAACTGTTAAAATTACCACAGGCCTGCGAAAGGGGGAGCTCTAGTGTTGTGGGCCTGGTGGCGGTGGTCTGGTTTCTGTCTTGGATGCTGGAAATGGGTTCAAACTACAGGAAAAGAGATTCCACCTAAACATTAGGAAGAACTTCCTGACAGTAAGAGCTGTTCGGAGGTGGCATACACTGCCTCGGAGTGTGGTGGAGTCTCCTTCTTAGGAGTGTTTTAAGCAGAGGTTGAATGGCCTCAGAGTTTGGTGGTGTCTCCTTTTTGGGAGGGTTTTAAGCAGAGGCTGGATGGCCATCTGTCGGGAATGCTATGATTGTGTATTCCTGCATGGCAGGGGGTTGGACTGGATGGCCCTTGTGGTCTCTTCCAACTCTATGATGCTATGATTCTATGATAATGCAATTGTGTAGTATACTCATACATAGTATTGAAACATTATGAACAACAACTTTCTTGTAAGGAATACATAATTTTTACAATATTGATTCTAACAAGAAATTCTAACTGTGGAAAGTCCCAATGAATGAAGTAGATGAAAGTTGAGTCGACATTTGTATCCTGAATTGCCCTTTTGAAACTGGGTGAAAAGTGATCCTCAGGCAAGAAAGCAAGGTAAGTTCAATACTAACCAGAAAGACACAGAATTGGCTGCAGTTCTGAAGGTTTTTAATCCTGCTTGTTGGCTTTATAGTCCAGTAGTAGATTCACAATTTACATATGAAATTAAACAGTATTCTGTATGATAAGGGTGTAAAGAATCTTTATAGTGCAGGACTTATTCTGTACAAAAAAAGATAGCATTTTCTGTGCATCAAACAGCATTTTCTGCACAGAAAATAGAAACTTTGCAGAAATATTATTTTCTGTGCAGAAAATGCTATTTTCTATGCCAAACAGACTACCTCATGCAAATTTTGTACAGAATAAGTCCCAAAGAGTAAATTATGTTTTTAAAGACTTCTTGTGACAGGAAGAAAATTGCTAAAAACTACTTATTGCTTCCTTTGAGACTGAAATTGGAGAAGAATTGCATCATTGATTCTGGGAGCTGAAGCCCAACATAACAGGAGGACCAAAGACATTTTAGTGAGCATGTGTGACGTCAAGCTAGTTCCCCCAGTTGAATCTTATCTAATCATTTCTTTGCCCCATTCCATGCAGAGGGTTGGGTGTTTTGTTTTGTTTTTGTTTTTGTTTTGTTTTAAATCCAATTGGCAACAATTTAGCCCGCATGTGAGAGAAGGAATTTTGGGGTGGGGAAAAAAACCAGACAGCCATGCCACCTTTTTCATGATGGTGGTTTCCCAACATTTGGTGGTCTTCCAACTTTTGTATGACTCCCCCCCCCCATTCTATAAGATTGGATGTGTTTCCTAAAGCTTTGTTACTGGTAGTAAGAGCTTTAAGCTAAAATATGCTGGTACTTTGGGTTCCATCTTTTTGCACTTAGCCCTGCCCACGTCTGCAACACAATCCTTAAGACCTTTTCTGAGTCTGAATTTCTCTCTCATACTGAAGAAACTTCCTCACTCCATGGCCTAGGGCTTGTCTACCCTGACAAAAAAAATTGCGGACTCACCCCAAATCCAGCCCAGATAATATATGGCTGCTTCTAGGGAGGAACTGCAATTGTTTGCCCTTAACCTGACTTTGTTCCAAACTAAGCAAAGTCACTCCTAAGCAAAGTTGGGGGAAACTCTGGGGTTTCCCAGAAACTCTGGAGTAACCTCAGGTTCTTTGTGTCTGGGCAGCTGGATTGGGTTTGATTCAGCCTGTTCCAGTTGTCCACACACAAATGCGGTGTCATCTCCCTTACCCTGTGCTGAGCCAGGCAAGATTAGGGATGGATCCCCATGGAGCTGCTGCCACTTCACTGGCCAAGGAGCTCCCTGTGTGAGCCCGGCCAGCATCATCACTACTGCTGAGGTCAGAACAGGGCACCCATGCAATCAACAAGAGAGGGTAGAGAAGCCCCTTCTTTGTTGATCACATGTCTGGGCACACCGTTCTGACTTCAGCAGAAGTGTTGCTGCCAGCCAGGCTCTCATAGGGAGCTGCTTGGCTGGCAAGGTGGTAGTGGCAGCAGCTCCAAAAACAGGATACAAGCCAGTGAGGCCAATGTGGTGTCAGTCTGGCTGGCTCATGTGGACAATGATGCACCATTGCACTGGATTTAGATGACGTATGGCCGTCATCATAGTCAATCTGGGGCAGTCCGGAGTATAATGCTCTGGACTGGCCCTGATTTAAGCAGCCTGTCTAGAAAAGCCCCTAGAAGAAGCAGGGTTTCATAATGGAGAAGCCTGTTAAGCTAAGAGACAGTTGTAGTTTTCATGTTTTTATTCGGGGAAAGGCAATCAAGGAATTGGTCACTTTGGCCTGGATTTCCCTATTAGATTTATTCAAACTCCAATTCAAAGGAAACAAAACTAAGTTGTGAGGCTTTCAGTCAGCTCTGTACTCACATCAAAGAAGGCTCAGTAGTAGATAATGGGCTTTAAGACCCAGATATTACCACTAACCTAAATCTGCAATAAAATGAACTCTTTGACATCTACCTTGATGTCCTCTTGGAAGAGTCTCTGTATTTTAAATATAAACTTTCCCTACAAAGTGAAGAAAATAGGTGCAATTAAGATTCATTATTCAATTTATCACTGTCAAGAGTCACTGCTGATTGATGTGTCTTTTCAAAAGCTGCATTTGATCCTAAGAGGCTTAAAGCTTATCCTGTGAAATCTTCTCCACAAATCCCAAGCCAGCCATGGAGAATCTGACATGTAAGAACTAATTCTCCTAACCTTCAGTGCCTGGCAGGCGTAGAAAGGGGAGGGGATGTAAATGTAGAGAGTTTTAATTATCTTTCTTCCTGTTTTCTACTTTATTTCTTCTTCCTAAGTATAATTACCGTGTTTCCTCTCTCTCTCTCTCTCACACACACACACACACTCAAGTATAATTAAGATCCCACCTTCTTCAGAATCCAACTAGTCTGGTTATGAAGAATATGGTGTGGAATAATCAATGACTGATTTACAATACTAGTGATAGCATTGCTATCTACATAGACTTCTTCACTTTGACATCTCAAGACTTCAAAGCTATTAGTCATGCATTGAAAGTACCCCTGAGATAAAGGGAAGGTTTCCATTTAGTGTTATCTCTCTCTCTCTGGCTTTTCTTCGCAAACGAAGATTCAGGAAGGACTCATCCCGCGCTTTCTGCAAGCGCACTGATGACTAAAAAGGCCAATCCGAGATAGACAAGTCTGGTTGCAGAAAGCACAGCAGAAGGTTTTCTTGGGTGATGTTTCTGGGTTGTGATTCTTTCTGCGTTGTCGTTTCTCTTCAAGACTTGTTCAGCATGAGTTCTTAAATAAGGCTGCCGCCTTGTGGATAGTGCGTCTCCATGCATCCCGATGTGAGGTCAGGGCGGACCATTGTTGGTGATCAATTTGACCGAGCCTGAGATGTTGTTTCAGGGAGTCCTTGTATTGCTTTTTTGGAGTGCCCCTCTTATGTTGACCCATGGCGAGTTCACCGTAGAGTACTATTTTGGGGAGGCGATGGTCCTCCATCCTAGAAATGTGCCCTGCCCAGCGCAGCTGTGTTCTCAGTATCATGGCCTCAATGCTGGTGATCCCTGCTTGCTCAAGGACAGCAACATTCGTCACATAGTCAGTCCAGTGTATATTTAGGATTGGGCGTAAACAGCGCTGATTGAAGTGTTAGAGGAGTCGTAAGTGGTGGCGATAGGTGACCCATGTTTCAGACCCATAAAGGAGAATAGACAGTACAATGGCTCTATACACACTGATTTTTGTGTTTCGCCTCAGGTGTTTATTACTCCAGACTCTTTTGTAAAGTCTTCCAAATGAGCTATGTGCCTTTGCTAATCTGTGATCGATCTCTTTGTCAATCTTGGCATCTGAGGAGATGATGCTTCCCAGGTAGGTGAACTGCTGAACAGACTTAAGCACAGAGTTGCCGACGGCAATGTGGGGATGGTGGTGTTCTTCCTGTGGTGCAGACTGGTAAAGAACTTCCGTTTTCTTCAGGTCGCATTATTTCCTTACGCCTCCCACATGTTGTTATGTACACTATACTGTTATATCAAATGAACAACCCATAGCTTGATCCTATGGAATCCTGGGATTTGTAGTTTGGTAGAATTCTTAAATATTCTCTGCTAGAGAGCCCTAGTCTATTCCTCTGCACTATAGAAGATAATTCTAAGTGCCTCACCAAACTACAAATCTCAGCATTCAATTGGATGGAACCCTCTCTCTCTGGCTTTTCTTCGCAAACGAAGATTCAGGAAGGACTCATCCCACGCTTTCTGCAAGTGCGCTGATGACTAAACAGGCCAATCTGAGATAAACAAGTCCGGTTGCAGAAAGCACAGCAGAAGGTTTTCTTGGGTGATGTTTCCGGGTTGTGATTCTTTCTGCGTTGTCATTTCTTTTCAAGATTTCTTCGGTGTGAGTTCTCAAATAAGGCTGCAGCATTGTGGATAGTGTGTCTCCATGCATCCTGATGTGAGACCATGGTGGACCATTGGTGGTGATCAATTTGGCTGAGCCTGAGATGTTTCTTCAGGGAGTCCTTGTATTGATTTTTTGGAGCGCCCCTCTTACGCTGACCCGTGGCGAGTTCACCATAGAGTACTATTTTTGGGAGGTGATGGTCCTCCATCCTAGAAACGTGCCCTGCCCAACGCAGCTGTGTTCTCAATATCATGGCCTCAGTGCTGGTGATCCCTGCTTGCTCAAGGACAGCAACATTCGTCACATAGTCAGTCCAGTGTATATTTAGGATTGTGCATAAACAGTGCTGATGGAAGCGTTCAAGGAGTCATAAGTGGTGGCGATAGGTGACCCATGTTTCAGACCCATAAAGGAGAATAGACAGTACAATGGCTCTATACACACTGATTTTTGTGCTTTGCCTCAGGTGTTTATTACAGAACCACATCAGTTAAAAATGATATAAAGGTTTAATGTAGACAAACTCGAAGGGGTCATCTACAGGGGCCAGAATGCACCAGTCTCCCAATGGCATATTATGGCCCTGGACCAGGCCTGCTGCTTCCCCATTACCTGCATGAAACAGGCAGGCATCCACATGGGCACACCAGCCCATCTCTGCAGTCGCAGCCATTTCTGTGCACATCACACTCTCCGAAGCCACAAAAGGGGAATGCAGCATGTGATCAAGGCCCCCTGCATGTAACCAGCCTTGGTCACATGCTGTGGGCCCCCTGCCTGGCTTTGGAGAATGCAACATAGTTGGAAGTGGCAGCAGCTGCAGAGATGGGTCAGTGTGTCGGTTTGGCTTCCTGAGTTCCCACTGGGCCTGATCTGATTTATTTTAAAAGAGGTGGTTTTTCCCCAGGTATTTTGCTGAAACATTTGAATGGGCTGTACCCTGTATTCTCCCTGTCTTAGCTCCAGGCATCATGAGGACTTCCCAGGGGCAAAACGGGACAAAAGCCCTGCGTTGTTTGGACTGCAGGGCTCCAAGATGGGAGCAAGATGGGGTAAATAGCCCATCTAGACAAGGCCTCAATTTAAAGAAAGGGTATTTTATGGCATTCCTTCTTAATTCACAATGTACCTTTCTTCCCTCAATTAAGTGAACTACCAATGGAATTCTTCTCTTGAAGTTGACCTGTCAATTCTAGCACCAAAGGACCAGGTTAGATCTGATGTTAAATATATGATTGCATGTAATGTGCAGGCTCCCAAAAATGGTAATAGCACAATCTGAGAGGCAAATAGTTAACAAGGCATGGAAAAAAAATTGGCCATTTCCTCTCCCAGCTCCCACAGTCATGAGGAAAATCTGCAGCCCTTCTTAAGAATTCTGTCACTTTGTGTTTTCTTGAACTTCATTAGGCTCTTACTGACTAATGATTTTTATCTCATGAAATATAGTGCCTATATCTCATAGAAAATATTAGGAGAGAAAAACTGAGTTATATTCATTCTCACATTATGCTTCATTCAGTGTTGTGACCTATTGTCTCTTTGTTCTTCATTAGCTATGTCCTGTCAGCTCAGTCCTTTGGAGTCAGTAATTAAGTTTGGACTTTGCCCACTTTGCAGCATTTCCTGGTCTTTGGAGGAATTAATGAAGCTATAAGACATTGTCTTCAATAAAGATGAATTAAGTGGAAGGCTCCTTGGTTAACTAGTAAAGATAATATTGTAAATACCGATGCTTATCACATCAAAATGAATGGAGAAGGAATATTTAGGGGAGCTTATAGAGTTTGAAACATTTATTAGTTCAACGAACCCAACGAAACTTGAGGTCAAATTTAAATATGAACCCCAGTCAAGCATTTTGTTTTATGAAACTTAAAGACAAAGAAGGAAAATAAGCATTATTCCTTACATCAGTGGTTCTTAACCTGTGCTCTACGGACCCTGATGTCCTCACTGGGGGTCCACGAAGGCTTGAAGGCTGCTCAACCCAAATCCTCCCTCCAGTGGATTGGCCATGTGACAGGAGCCAAGGCAAAGGTTGGCTGGCTGGCTTGGCCTGCTCATTGCCATTCAATCCACCCCAGCCACAAATTTGGAAGAAGAAGCAGGAGAAAAGCCTTCCTTCACCCTTCAGTGCCTCTGAGGGAAGGTTTAATGGGTGGTGTAATTGTATCTGTATTGTCATCATCATCATTATCATCAATAATAACAATTGTTGTTGTTGTTGTTGTTGGGGTTTCATATCTTGAGTTAAGTCTTGGAGAGCCACGGCAACAAAAGATATTTAAAGTGGGTCCCTGGTAAAGATAAGGTTAAGAACCATTGCCTTAAGTGCCAACTGCAGTGTATCTACTACCCTCTACAGTTATAGCAGCTTGATACCATGATTCTACCTTAAGCATTCCTTGGATTTGTAGTTTGCTGATGTACTTAGAATATTTTGTCAGAGAACTCTAATCCACTCTACTGAACCATACAACTAGAGCTCTCTGGCAAAGAATTCTAATAATTCATCAACCTGTGACTGTCTAACACAGATGCATTCCTGAATTTTGAATAGTTCATGTTGAAAAGAATGCAGGCAAAAACATTAAATAAATAAATTATTTGACCTATTTTTGGAAAGCTCAGGAGGTTTCAGGGCACAAAAAATGACGTATTTGCAAGGAGAGTTGGAAATTACCTTGGTAATCAGGCTCCTCCCTCATCCAGCCATTTCCCCACCCATATTTCAGCTGTTGGGAGGGCAAACCTTAGTCTACAGAGCAGTACGGTTACCACATCACTATATCACAATATTCAATAGCATAGTCACTCCATGCCTTCTAGGAAGCATAAGGGATATTTTCACCATGTTTCCACCATGTTTTTTTTAAACAATCTTCCTATTGTTAAAAAAAAAACATGGTGGAAACATGGTGAAAATATCCCTTATGCTTCCTAGAAGGCATGATAGGCCAAACTTCAGTCATTTCCTGTTTCAAAAAAGGCATCCCCTGCACCTAAATTGGGCTAAATGTAGAGGAAATGCCCACCACACCTCCTAGAGGACATTTGGAGGCATTTTGACCCCCCGGCAGGGGCAGCCCCCCAACATAATAATAATAATAATAATAATAATAATATTTATTTATACCCCGCCCCTCTGTTAAAACAATCGGGGCGGCTTACAAAATTTAAAATACAATACAAATAAAATCCCTAAACACCCCCACTCCCACCCTCCCCCATTAAAAAAACATTAAACAAATATAAATTAAAACAACTAATCTAAAATCACTTTTAAAACTATAAATACAATAAATATAATAAATGGCCAGCAGCCTAGAAGAGGCCAGGATCCCCTGAGGCCGGGATCTAATTAGGAAAGGCCTGCCGAAAGAGATCCGTCTTTAGTGCTTTTTTAAAGCCACTCAGGCTTGTTATCTGATGGATCTCATTCGGCAGGTCATTCCACAATTTGGGGGCGGCCCTCCCAAAACCTGGGGGGGCCCTCCCAAAACCGCAAATAATTAAAACCGCGAATGCTGAGTTCGCGAATGTGGAGGGGCAACTGTATTTTGATGCTTCTGCTCTCTAATGAATTTATGATGAATCAAGAATTATCTCTATACCTACTGAACATTGAGTACAACTTCAGATACCCATTAGATTCTACTTCTTACCAAAACATCAGCGATCTTTGGATAAATTAATCAAAAACATGGATGTGCCGTTATTATAAACACAACTGATACTATGATTGATTGTTGAAAAGCAATTACATCTGTTGACTTGCTTGCTATTCATTTAATCTGAAATTGTTTTTATTGGATTATTTTGGAGTAAAACATGATTTATATTTTACATATGCTGACTGTTTGTTTAAAGAGAATCGATGAGGGATAAAAGATAGGGAGGACTCTCAAGAATCAAGTACAGACTGGGCCTAAGAGAAGTTGGCATCATGACATCTCCCTAGTAGGGAGTCAAGAACAGCAGCCATGAAGGACTGGCTTGGACCTCACCAAATCTGGGTACTCAGCTCTATATCCTGGCCCCTATCTGGGTTCACAGTCACCTACAAATCCCTTCCCGTTCCCTGCAATGATTATAACTTAGATCTCCAAAACAAAGGCAACAATAAGCATGGGCAGAAACTTGAATGCTAAGGGTAAGGACCACAACTCATCTGTTTCCAGGACCAGGGGTTCCACTGCCAGCCCCGCATAGATGGGTTGAATGCCTGCTCTTACAAATTCTAATTTGTTGCTTGACTGGTGAGAGAACACCTGTTATACAGTCTGTCTCCTTGTTAATAGCTCCCTTGTGGACAGTACCTGAGTCTAGTGCAGAGCTCAGAAAAGTTAACTTTTGCACTACAGCTCCCATAATTCTTTAGTCCAGCATGGCCAGGCTAGGTGATTTTGGGTATTAGCCATCTTTCCTTGTTGTCGAGTGCTTTCCCCACTTTGTTCACAAACCTGTTTCTTCATGCCCACTAGCTGCAACGTTTGTCAGTGTGGAGTTCAGAAGCAGCAGGGGATTTGCCATGGCAAAAATCCTTACCTGGGCAATGCCACAGAGCAAAGGACCAGTTGTGAACCAGAGGAAACTGTGGACACCATGGAGGAAACAAGAAAAGATGCCATGTGCTTCCTGTCCTGGCTACAGGGTGGGATGAGGAGCTTTTAGAACAGAGTGGGTGGGGAAAGGAAGGTTATAATAATAATAATAAAATTTATTTTTACCCCACCCCTCTGTTAAAAACAACTGGGGTGGCTTACAACATTTAAAATACAGCAATACAGACTAAAACCCCTAAGCCCTACCAACCCCCATCCTCCCCCATAAAAAAAGATATTAAACTAGCATCGAATTAAAATCCACCTAACTTTAAAAAGTCACATAAAATAAACAAATACAAATATCAACAGCCAGCGAGTCAGGGTGAAGGAGTAAAAGACTAAAAGAGACCAGGGGGCCGTTCACACGGCAAAATAAATCCTCAAAAAATGCAACAAGAAGCCTGATAGTTCCCACGCATTTCAAAGCCACAGTGCCCTTTTCAGAAGGAGGGGGAGAGAAAAAACACATAAGTCACACAGTATCAGCTTTTGCTAGTTTCCCTGACTTTTTTGGATAAAGTTTGCGAAAATGTGCACAATTGGTTGTGGGAACTTACCATTCGCAAATGTCTGTGTGAAATTGCAGCGACCTTTTCGAATTAGCATGAGCAGAGCTGAATCCTGATTGGTTGGAGTGACCATTGTACCTTCTCTGAATAGACAGAGGGGTTGGAGAGGGAAATCTACTGAGCCTACCATTTGCCCCTTCTTCTGCTTGCAGCCCACTTTTGGAAATCTGCTCTGAGCCCTTCCTGTCTCTTTCAAAGGAAGGCTTTGGGGGCAGGGAAGATGATCAGGAATGGAGCTAGCTCCCACTTGGGTGGTTTGTGTGTGTATGTGTGTGCATGCGTGCGTGCGTGCTGCAACCGGCCGATCGCTCCATCGTGCTTTTGTTTGTTTGTGCTTCCCTTCACTCCTTTGTCTTTATTCAAGGCTTTTGGGGCAGGTAAGATGATCGGGAATTTGACAGATCGCTCTGTCGTTCTTTTGTTTGTTTGTGCTTTTCTTCCCTCTCATTATTCACAGTGTATTTTCGCCTCTTCATGACCCCCTGCTTGCTCCCTCCCCGCCTCCTGCCTGGCTTTAATCATCTGGAGGCCATGCCCCCCCCCACCTTTGCCTGTGTAAACTAATGAAAACTGAAATTTGCTGCATCTTCCAAATAAGCAAAAAATTGTGTGAATTATGCACTCCTCATATGAAAGAACGGTAATCTGGAATTTGTCGTGGAACTGGCACCCTGGAGACGCAGCTCCTGAGGCCGGGATCTAATCAGGAAAAGCCTGCCAAAAGAGATCCATCTTTAGTGCTTTTAAAAAGCTACTGAAACTCATCATCTGACGGATCTCATCCGGCAGGCCATTCCATAATTTGGGGTCGATTACCAAAAAGGCCCTCTGAGAGGTTGTGGGATGAGTGTAGGGAGGGGGTTTAAAAGGAAAGAGAGGAGGCAGAGTGGAGGCTAAGCAATGAGCAGGGAGGAGAAGGGAGAGCAGTGAGGACAACGGCAGGCAGAGGAGTGGTGATGGAGGAGAATACCAGGGCATAACCCCAGCATGCCTTCAGATGACATCTCATCCCCATAACTTACCTGGCCATGTTGAGACTACCAAGAAATCAGCTGAATAGGTGAGCCAGTGGCCATTTTGCAGCAAGAAGCAGAGCAGAATCCCTGGGTCTTTGAAGTGGGGGATGCTGAGCAAGGAAGTGAATGTGTTCTCCTCAGGTGGGGCTGGAGAAGACAGCCAGCCACAGGAGAGGCCCTGAGTCCAGAGGAGAGCTTGTGGATAAGGACCAGTCTAGGGAGAGAAGCACAAATGGGAGAGTTCCAAGAAGGGGAGGCAGGAAGTCCCTAGACAAGAAGAAGTAACCCAGGGCCTGGGGGGGGGGAGAAGAGGAGTTGTGGAGACCTGGTTGCCCATGAAGACAGAGTACCCTAAAGGAGTAAAGGCAAGGGAACCATATTATAGGTACTTGTTTGTGACTACACAGTGATACTTACCTGGGGAAGAAGCAACCTATGCAGTATTTAAGCTATTGTGTCAGAATCAGTCACAGACATGACCTTTTCCTGCCAAGTTCAGTTCTATCACTTTGTGACTAATTGTGTTTGCATTCTTCTGTACTTGCCAATGAGTATGAAGTCTAACTGTAAAAAGGGAGTATGTGCTCTATGTTTGTAACTGTCTGATAAAGCTGGCACTTGGGCTCAGCTGTGGGAAAAGTGGGCTGAGCCCAGGCCTGGGGAAAACTGAGAGTGGGTATGATGGATAGCCAGTGACTGTATAGCCCGCCAGCTTTTGTAGATTGTAGAATGCTTTTAGTTTACTGCTTATTAAGTAGTTTTCATTCTGAGCAATGGACTTGTAGGGTTAGTTCTTTGGATTGCTGTGCCAATAAGGTTTTATATTTTTAACTCTGAAACTGCTGGTCACTGAGTCTGAAGAAGCCAGTAACATATTGTTAGATGCTGTAGGCTTGTGAGTCTGGCCAACAAATTGGAGGCTCAAGTTGTGTTACTGTCAGGCTCATCCCTGAATTCTGGGTGTTGAAGTGGAATTCATGGAGGACCCTGACATATAGCCGGTTCAGGCCTGGCTCTTTCTCAGGCCTGGAATGTCTTGGCGTGAGGCCAGCCCGCCTGGTAGGCATGGGAACGCCAGTTCAAGGCCTTGAGGCCAGATGCAGACATCTCCAGACATCTTCTTCCCCCGTCTCCCTCCCCCTTTTACATTTCTCACGCTGGGTGCTTTGTCTACAGTCCTGCTTGTCTGTAATTCAGTTTCGGCTTTGCCAATGTTCCTGACACATGAGTCCATGTCAATAAAGCAATTTATTGATTGCATGTGAGCGTGTGTTCTCTGTACATCACAGAAAGCCGAAACTCAATTCCTTCTTTACAACCTACTACTGGAGAGGTTCTACCTGCGATGTCGGACGATGTGGAGACTGGAACTCAGCCGGATAAAGATCTGGTTGCCGGAGGCGACCAGGAAGCCGGTGCCTCTGGGCAGGAGGCCGCGCAGTGGGAGGTGTTGCTGCAGCTTCGGATGAAGACAGGAGCCGGGACCGCAGAAGGGCTGGGAGAGTTATTCTCCCCTCCAACCCCATGGAGTTGGGAGCCAAGCAGGCTCAGGGGAGGGGCAGCATGCCACACTTTGGCACTTCAGTCCGAGAAGTCCTGGCTCCCCACTGGCCTTGGGTGGGCGACAGCAGCTGGGAGGAACATTGGTCCCGCCGGTGGGACAGGCCCCTGGGCGAGGGGGCTCGCGAGCCAGGAGTGCGGTTTTCCCTGGCAAAAGTAGGAGTAGAGGTCCTGCAGTTGAAGCAGCAGATGGGGGAGATGCAGGCGGGCCTCCTGGAACCCCTACAAAGGATACCACCAGCCCAACCCGCCCCTGGAGGGGACCAGCCTCCCCAAGCACAACCAGCGGCTGCCCCGGCGCCCGGAGCAGGGGCTCCTGCACCGCCTCCGGAGGTCCCTGGCCTGCCGGCTCCTGGACCAGCTCCTCCTGGTGGGGCTGGACCAGTTGAGCCATGGGAAAGACCCCGAGTCCTGAAGCAACGAAATCTGAAGGCGACTTTCGACGGAGATGCAGCAAAGCTACCCTACTTCTTGACCCAAGTGGTGAGTTTCATGACAAAGTGGGAAGGGGAGTTTCAGATGGATGCCAAGAAAGTGCAGTATGTGTCCAACCAACTAGAGGGAGAGGTGGCACAGTGGTTGGTGGGGCTCTATGATATGGGAGCACCCGAACTGGGAAACTTCCAAGAGTTCTTGCTAGCCCTTAGAGCCCAGTTTGAAGACCCTTTGAGAGTGAGAAGATCTCGGGCAGAGCTCAGACAACTAAAGCAAGGCACCAAGACAGTGGGAGAGTATGCTGCTGAGTTCCGCCGCCTGGACAGCCAAGTGCCTGAGTGGCCGGAAGATGTCAAGGTGCAGTTTTTCCATGAAGGGCTGAATGCTGACATCCTAGAGTGGGCGATGTTCCAGGGGAACCCCGAAACCCTCCTAGGGTGGGTGCGGCTTGCCGGGGAAGTGGAGACACTGAGACAGCGCGTCAAGATGGTATGCAGTCTGCAAGGGGAAGACAGGAAGGCCACCGGGTCCACCAGGAAGAAGGGCAAGTCGGCCCGCTCGGGTGGAGCCACGGACAGAGAGTCAGAACGGGAGCGAAGGATGAGAAAGGGGTTGTGCCTGCAGTGTGTGAAAGGTGGCCATCACATAGCTGAGTGCCCAGACAGGAGCCCCCGGGAGCCAGCGGCAGCTGACAAACCCCAGCAGAGGGAAGGGAGATCAGCGGTGTATAAGACCCCACTCAAGCCCAAGCCGAAAGCAGCAGCCCAGGCCTTGGTGACAGGCCATGCAGCAGGGGAATCTTCGGATGACCCGGATGACAGTGGATCCTTTTCTTCCGATGCTGAGCCGGCAGGAAATGGATCCAGCCCACCCTATTAAGCACCCGAGGGCGGGCTAACCCCGAAGGGTGCCCAGACTCTCTGGTGAGTGGAGTAAAAGAACCTTTTTTATTAAAGCCAGAGTAGGGCTTGAGGGGGAGGGCCTCTCCGAAAAGTAATGATAATGATTGATTCGGGGTGCATCCAAGTTCTAATGCACCCCTCTCTAGTCAGTGAACTGGACATTACTACTGTTAAGCTCGGAAAGCCAGTGTGGCTGTCACAGATGGATGGTGGGATGATGAAGGGGGGCCCAGCCAAGTGAATGACCAGCCCTGTCCATATGAGAATAGGGAACCACCAAGAGGAACTCCAATTTGTAGTTGCCCCAGGGTTAGTTCCCACTGCGGTGGTGGGCTTAAACTGGCTAAAGTTTCACAACCCCTCCATTAACTGGGTGAAAGAGACACTGACGTTTGCAGATCCAGTGTGTGTGCAGGAGCACCGGGTGGGGAACGCGTCCTCTAGGGAAGGGGTCCCTCTAGCGGTTGATTCGAGGAACTACACGACTGCTTTGGTTAAAGGAGAACTGAAAGGCCTGCTAGTAGAGTACAAGGCATGGCAATATGTTTTCGAGGAGAGGGAGTGCGACATTTTGCCTCCACACAGGCCTTTTGACTGTGCCATCGAGATACTCTCTGAGACTAAACTACCCAAGCCCAGGATTTATTCCATGACCCCTGCTGAAATGGAGGCACTACGAGAGTTTATTGACAAGAACTTGGCGCGGGGGTTCATTAGGCCCTCAACCTCGCCGGTGGGGGCCCCTGTGATGTTCAGGCGCAAATCAGATGGGGGTCTTCATTTAATTCAAGACTACCGAGGGCTAAATGTGATTAGTGTCTCCAACCAATACCCCCTGCCCCTCATGAAGGACATATTAGCCTATTTGTCCAAAGGAAAGATTTTCACTAAGTTGGATCTACGGGACGCTTATTACAGAGTGCGAATCAGGGAAGGGGACGAATGGAAGACTGCTTCCAATTGTCCTTTGGGGGTTTTCAAGTTCAAGGTCATGCCTTTTGGATTAAAAGGGGCCCCAGGGGTATTTCAGAACCTCATTAATGACGTTTTGAGAGGCTTACTGTACAAAGGGGTATTGGTGTACTTAGACGATGTGTTGATTTATTCTGCGGACTACACATCCCATGTGAAATTGGTGAAAAAGGTGCTTGCAAGGTTGGGTGAAAACCATTTGTATGCCAAAATGTCAAAGTGTGAATTCCACCAAAGCCGTTTGGACTACTTGGGCTACTGTATCTCAGACAAGGGGATAGAAATGGACCCAGAAAAGGTCAAAGGGGTGTTGGCATGGGAGGCCCCTAGAACTAGGAAGCAACTGCAAAGCTTCCTGGGGTTTGCTAATTTTTACTGGTCCTTCAGCCCTTCCTCTGACTGCTCTGACTGATTTGTTGAAAACCAAAGATGTGGTAAATAAGAGAAAGGGGGCAGGAATGAGGGAAAAACCTCCCCAAAAAATAGTGTGGACGGATCAGTGTCAATGGGCCTTTGAGAAGTTGAAATCTCTGTTCACTTCAGAACCTATTCTCAAACACCCCGACCCCTCCCAACCCTTTGTAGTCCAGGTTGACGCATCTGATGTTGCCATGGGCGGGGTGCTGCTGCAAAGGGGGGAGGAGGGAGAGCTTAGACCTTGTGCCTACCTGTCTAAGAAATTTAATGAGACGGAGCAGAATTGGCCTGTGTGGGAAAAGGAGGCGGGTGCAATCAAACTGGCCTTAGAAACGTGGCACCACCTGCTGGAGGGATCTCCCAAGCCTTTCGAAGTTTGGACAGACCACAAGAATTTGGAAGTATTAACCACACCTAGACGGTTGAGTCCTAAGCAGGTCAGGTGGGCCAGTTTCTTTTACCGGTTCAACTTCACCCTGAAATTTATCCCGGGAAAACAGAATTTCCTGGCTGATGCTTTGTCCATGCTGCCGCAACATGAGAGTAAGAGGAAAGAGGTCACTGATACTGTTTTCTCCCCCTCCCACTTGGGGCTGGCAGTTCTCATGCGTAGTAAAACCAAGCAGCAAGAATCACTTGACAGCCCCTCAGTGGGGCCAATGTTTGAGCCCTCGGCAGTCAAGGATGACGCTCCCCCACCAGAGGCTAAGCCCATTGATGCCCCGCCCACACCAGAGCTCTCACCACAGCCCCACCTTCCGCGGGATGATGGGAGTGGGTGGCAGTCCCAACTCGTGTCGGCCCTGCCCAAGGACCCTTGGTTCTTAGCCCACCCCGGGGAGGTGACCACACGGGAGGGTCTGGCCTGGAGGGGGGCTGTCTGTACATCCCTGAGGCCCTGAGAGCAATCATCCTCAGGCAGTGCCATGATGTCAAAAGTGCTGGGCATTTTGGGTATCTCAAAACTCTACATTTGGCCCGCAGGCAGTTTTGGTGGCCAAAAATGAGGAAAGAGGTGGAGGAGTATGTGAAGGGGTGTTCCACGTGTGCTACGGCAAAGGGAGGGTCAGGGAAGCCCAAAGGCCTGCTCCAACCTCTGCCTACCCCAACCAAACCTTGGGAAGTCATCAGTATGGACTTTATAGTGGAGTTACCTGAAAGTAAGAAAAAGACTGTTATATGGGTTGTTACTGATCTGTTCTCTAAACAAGCACATTTCATGGCCTGTAGGAAGCTTCCAACGGCCTCCCAACTGGCCAGGTTGTTCATTCAACACATCTACCGTCTCCATGGTGTCCCTGCTAAGATTGTGTCTGACAGGGGGGCCCAATTTACTTCCCAGTTTTGGAAGGCGTTCACGAACCTTCTGGGGGTGGAGTTAGGGCTCAGCAGTTCCCATCATCCCCAGACGGATGGACAGACCGAACGTATTAATCAGATTCTTGAACAATACCTGAGGTGTTATGTAAATTTCCAACAATCTGACTGGGTTGACCTCTTGCCGTTTGCCGAGGTAGCCTATAATAATGCCACCCACCAAAGCACTGGCCTTTCTCCCTTTAAGGTTGTCTCTGGACAGGATTTCAGTCCCTTGCCTCTGAAGGAAGGGACTCTCACGGACCCGGTCTCGGTGACCCAGTGGAATCAAAAAGTCAGAGACGCCTGGCCTCAGGTAATCTCTGCCTTGGACTTTGCCAAAGCGTGCTACAAGCACCGTGCTGACCAAAGGAGGGATCCCAACCCGGGATACACCGTTGGGGACCTGGTCAATTTATCCACTAAGTTCCTTAAGAGTCCCCAACCCTCCAAGAAGTTAGGGGCTAAATACATAGGACCCTTTCCTATTACTAGAGTGATAAATCCTGTGGCATTTGAACTGGCTTTACCTAAACTGTATCGTCATGTGCACCCTATGTTTCATTCCAGCTTGCTCAAACTGGTGTGCCCTCCAGACCAGCACCATCCAACCGCGGGACCTCCACCCCAACCTATTCTGGTCGACCATGATCAACATTTTGAGATCTCCAAAGTGTTGGACTCCAGGGTTCATCGGGGAGGGTTACAATATTTGGTGAAGTGGAAACATTTGCCTCTGGGTCATGCTGAATGGGTTGATTCTGACCATGTTAGTGCTAAACGCTTATTGCAAAAGTTCCATGCCCGCTTTCCTGATAAGCCTGGTTAAGGGGGAGGTTTGTCTTCGGGGGGGGGGGCGGTATGTCAGGCTCATCCCTGAATTCTGGGTGTTGAAGTGGAATTCATGGAGGACCCTGACATATAGCCGGTTCAGGCCTGGCTCTTTCTCAGGCCTGGAATGTCTTGGCGTGAGGCCAGCTCGCCTGGTAGGCATGGGAACGCCAGCTCAAGGCCTTGAGGCCAGGTGCAGACATCTTCAAACATCTTCTTCCCCCATCTCCCTCCCCCTTTTGCATTTCTCACGCTGGGTGCTTTATCTACAGTCCTGCTTGTCTGTAATTCAGTTTCGGCTTTGCCCATGTTCCTGACACATGAGTCCATGTCAATAAAGCAAATTATTGATTGCATGTGAGCGTGTGTTCTCTGTACGTCACAGTTACTTTCTTATTTATTTATTTATTTTAGGTATTTATACCCCGCTCTTCAGCCACAAAGGCTCTCAGAGCAGCTTACAAATTGTTAAGCAATAGCACCTGCACATCTACACTTTTATAGCATGCTAGGCACTCTCCAATCAGTTTCCAATGTGTGTTAGCTAATTGCCCCCACAAGCCGAGTACTAATTTTACTGACCCACAAAAGGATGGAAGGCTGAGTGAACCTTGGAGCCCTTGGGGTCGAACTTGCAACATTGTGGCTTGCAGTACTGGCATTTAACCACTGTGCCATCAGGGCACCACCAGAATATTTTTTGTTCTCAATAAAGAATTTTCAACTTGTCAATGGTTGCCTTTTTAATGGATGCTGGTACAAGTGGAGTGCTTTCGCCAAGTGGGGGATGCCATGAGGCTTGCAGCAGTGGGAAAGTGAGATGCTATAGAAAGGATGAGGTTGAATCTGGCTTCATCTATAGGAAAGGCCATTTCAAGGAGGCCTAGATAACTGGCCCGTTGGGGGGCTGGGAGAAGGATCAGTTGTGATGAGCTGGATGTTTTTCGGGTATGATTTTCAACTAAAACCAGGGACTTAGGGAGGGGGCACTCTTGAAAAACTCCTTGATCTTACCTCCATGGTTGTGATGAACTCTGTCAACATCCACTCACCAGAAAAACAGGCATAGGTTGAAATGCATTATTGTCTTATGATATATATGCGAACAGTAACAGTGCATTGACAGGTCTAAGAAATGGGCACCAAAGGCCTTTCGTTAATACAGTCCTTAGATTTCATTTTCCCTCCAACCACCATCTGGTTAATTGGTACTATCAGCATCATGCAATACTCCTTAAACATTCCCAAGAGAAATGACCTTGCCACACAGGCTTTCACTAACACATACCAATCTTCCCAGCCTCCTATCATGCCCTCTGCTCATGTCATGTCTCTGGTGCGAATGTTAGTAGGCCCAAGCATTCTAACTAGCTAACTAATACAGCAAGCAAAGCTTCCTAAATATCTCTATATGGCACCAGGGACATAACAGTTATTCATAGCTGTTCTTTAAAAACTAGTAATTGCTATTTCTGCTGCTGTTCTTGCTCAGATGCTGGTTGCAATGTATTCCATTCCTGCTTAAGTGATCCTCCTTATGTATTTGACATTGTGATGTCACTATACTATGTAGCTAAGGAGAGCTAACCAGGTAAAACCATTACTAAAAGCAACAGAGTGGAGGAGAGTGCTTGGTGTGTTGCTCTTATCAGCCATCCTAGTTAATCAAGCAATATTTTATCCTTTTCTCAGCCCTTTTGCAGTGGATAACTATCAAATGGAAGAGGGGGGGTGGCTTTCGTTTGATGTTGATGGTTATTTTTGTAAAACTGCCTTTGACGTATTATTTTGACTCTACCTTAGTTCCTTCCTAAAATGATTTTGTTTTGCTAACTTTGCTAGTTCCATGCATCCATGGCTGTCTAGAGGTTGAATCTAGGTTCCCTGAAGGAAAACCAACATTAAAAGACTTCTTTAAAAAACATGAAACAAAAGGTAAACTCAGAAGGTATTTACTGTGAGCCACATAATCTTAGCCCTGGGGTTTCAGCCTTAGCAATCACATGTCAAATGAAAAATCCCTCCACAGGTACAGATGGTCAAATCTGCCTATATTTAGTCCATGGCAGTTTCACATGTATCTTTATACTGTCCTATCTTCCCATCATCCTTAATTTTAAAAATCCAAACCCTTGAAAGCTCATATTACTTTCATAATTATGCATTCTGTATGCCACTTTAACTAATATTTACACTTTTGATGCATTGTTTGAACCAATAAATGTAATACAATATTCACAGAACTGTACAGACAGAAATGATAGAATAATATTAATTCAGAAGTATGAATCTGGCCTATGGTTAAAAATGCAGATCAGACCAATTTCTTTCCCATTCCTGTCTATAATACAAAAGAAGGTGCTCAGTAAAAGAGTAACATAGACTTTTTCTTTTCTTTTTTAAAAAATATATTTCAGGACAGGGGAGCATTTGTTCTAAATGATCCTGAAACACTCATTTTTTTTAAAAAAAAATGGCTATTCAGCTATGAACATGGGTGTTTACAGTAAGAAGACATGCACCATCTGCCTCCAAGCTTTAACAACTATGTTAGGATTATTAATTGATGGTTGATTAAATTCACGGGTGCTTCATTAACTTTGGGAATTTCGTGTACTCTTAGCTAGAGGCTAGATGAGAACGTTCATCTGGGTTTTGTAATGTACAAGGTTATCTTTAAATACATTCAGCCAAATAGATTATGAGTGAGATGTAACTACTGAGCTAGTTTCTTTAAAAAGAAAATAATGTATGTGCTTTATTAGCATTAACAACTTTTGCATGCTTATACTAACTGATTGCAAGTTTACATGTTTGCTGACTTCCTGTTTGTTGGCTTTGCCACACCCACTCCCTTCCTGCATCACTATAACCTGCACCCATTTTCTCTTCTCTCTTGCTTACTAGATGATGTATCTGTGTATGCTCAGGTTTTGTAAGTAAAGCTACTTTTATGTATATATTTACAAAGAAGACTGGGCTTAGTTCCTTCTCTGCTACACCTTGTGTATGCGTGTGGGTGATGGGGAAACTGGTTGTTGCTCAGCTTCTTCCTTGCCTATTTAATTGCTGTGCTAGAGAGATCCACTACTATTTTTCACATTTCCAAGGGCTTTGTCTACACTATTAAAAACCTGAATCCCCCTGCAAATTCCCCTGAATCTGGGGTGATCAGGCCACATGTCACATGGCCCAGATTTTGGGCATTCCAGGGTATTTTAATCAAGATGCAGAGTTTTGAAAATTCAGGGTTTTCTCTGCATTTTCATCCACTACCACCACAACCATTTTAAAGCTCAGGAGACAATTCCCAGCTGAAAGGAGAGGCTTTTCACCTTCCCCTGGCTCAGCAACACTGCCTCTGCCTGCTCTCCACTCACCCGTTGCTTCCGTTAAGCACTTCCATTGCTTTCTTCAAGCACATCTTCCTGTGACAGGTGAGCAAGAGAACAGGCGGAGGCAGTGCTGGTGAACCAGAGGAAGGGAGAAAACCTCTCCCTTTGGCCAGGAACTGCCTCCTGAGCTTTAAATTATGGTTGAGGTGGTAGTTGCAGTGGCAGCGGCAGCAGATGAAATTCTGCAGGGACACTGAAGACAAGGTACCTAACCCATGTCCCTGTGGAGAATAATAATGTGCAGGGTTTCAACGCTAATGCTGGGGCATGTGGGCAGAACTCCATTCAGAGTTTTTGCCCCATGTGTAATCATACCCCAAATATGCTTTGAGCCCACTTTCTTTCCAAATATAATGTTAAAAGTAGCCATATTTTAAAGCAGCTGAACCATCATTAATTAAATCGGACTAGAAGGCTATAGTGGGCCCTGAGGACTTTTGGCAGCAGAGCAGCAGTGAGAGGGGGTGTGGCCAGGAGTGGCTGGTGTTTTAGGTCACTCCCACACACCTCAGGAACACCAGCCTGCCAGCCAGGAAGACCCAAGCCTGCAATCGGAGTCAGCTGAGGCCGGGAATGGACTGGGGGCAGAAATTGGAGTTGTGCTAGGGAAAGGGAGGTAGGTCGGAACAGGTGAACAGATGTTACGAAAGAAGCTGGGATCACAGTTTGTTAGCTATCCCACCTTCAGTTCACCCTGTTTCTCAGAATGGATTGGAGAGCGTACCAACCATTCCACAGAACCTTACTCTGCTCCATTGCAATGCCAAGTCAGTTAAGAAAAAAATTCACATTATTTACGATCTTCTTTTGGATGAGGATGCCGACCTGGCTTGCTTCACAGAAACCTGGCTGGGAGAGGATAGCGCTGTCACGTGGACACAGCCCCTCCCAGCCAGGTATTCTGTAAGTGAGCAGGTGAGGGGAAGTGGGTGGGGGGGGGTGGAGTGGCTCTGGTTTATAAGGACAATCTGACCATGACCAGGATACCTGTCCGAAACACAGTCCACTTTGAGCATATGTACCTTAGCCTGAGGATCAGGGATAGTTTGAGGATTCTGCTAGTATACTGACCACCCCATTGTCTAGCAGACTCCCTAACTGAGCTGACACAGCTGGTCTCAGAGTTGCTGTTGAAGTCGCCCAGACTTTTAGTTTTGGGCGACTTCAACATTCCACTCGAGACCAGCTTGACAAATCTGACTGGTGCAGCTCGGGAGTTCATGGAAACCATGACAAACATGGGCCTATCCCAAATGGTTGTCGTGCCCACACATTGTGTGGGTCATACCTTTTTTGCGGTCTTTAGTATGGAACAGGAAAATCCGTGGGCGGAGGTTATTAAAACCACCACATTGTCATGGACAGATGATTTCCTGGTCAAGAGTGAACTAAGAGTGTCTTCCCACCCCACTGGGGGTGGTGGACCCATTAGAATAGTCTGCCCCAGAAAGCTAATGGAACCGATTGGTTTCCAGAAAGCCCCAGAGGGTTTAATGGTTGGTAATGCCGGTTAATACCTGGAACACCGACCAAGGCTATCGACACGATCGCTCCCAAGCATCCTTTCCAACCTGCTCCAAACCATAAGCCATGGTATACATCAGAGCTTAGGAAAATAAAGCGGGTTTTTTTATTTTTTAATGTGATTTTTTAATGTGATTTTAGATTAAATTGTTTTTAATTTATATTGGTTTAATATCTTTTTATGGGGGAGGGTGGGTGGTGTTTAGGGATTTTAATCTGTATTTGTATTTTAATTTTTGTAAGCTGCCCCGATTGTTTTTAACAGATGGGCGAAGTATTAATATAAATGATTTTTTTTAAAAAAGAAATTCAATTTGGAAAGCTATCCAACCACATTCCAAGAATTCTTTCATTCTTTTTTAAGTTAAACAATATGGTAAGGATACCCTTAAAGGAAAAAGAGGGATGTGAAAAAGTATATTCTGAAGAGAAGTGCCTATCAGTCATGCAGTGTTGACTGGCAGAATCCAAGATAGGTTGGTATCTGAAGCAGGAGCAGGTGGGAAGCATAGATGAGTTATGTTGAACCCAGGGGTGTCAAATTTTCATGTGTCCCACTCTTGTGCATGGGCATGAGAAACCTCAAAATTTTTCTCCATGCCTGTGAGAGACAGTGTCAATGCATTCCATTGTGAAAAATATTTTTCCACAATCTGTGTGTACATTTTTTTTCTTTTTTGAGGAAACTACAATGGCTGTTGTGTTTGGGGTGGAAATTCTAAGAAGCAGAAGGATTTGGGTGCTTTATTGTGTCTTTTGATTGGTAACCCTCTCTTTCTGCACTTGCTATATGCCCATGTATGCTTTGTTTCACAAAGGGGAAAGATGTGAGTTTAAGAACAGACACGTTCTGCACAAATCACAGAAAGCTAGATTAGCAATAAAGGGCTCTTTGTCTTGCTTTGGTGCAGAAGGGTTGTCGATTCCTTGGCAGGCAGTCTCAACCTATGAAGATAGCCTGTCTCATCAAGAATGAAAAGTTTTGTGGATGTTGTTCACACCCCTAGTTGAAAGAGTCCTAAGATCAAGCCAAAATTGGGATTGAGTGGTGTAGTGGTCTGAGTGTTGGAGTAGGACTCTGGAAACCAGAGTTCAAATCTCCAATCAACCATAGAAACCCACTGGGTGACCTTGGGCAAGTCACATACTCTCAGCCCAAGGGAAGGACAATGGCAAGACCCCTCTGAATAAATCTTCCAAGAAAACCCCATGATAGGTTCGCTTTAGGGTTGACATAAGTTGGAAACAACTTGAAGGCACACAACAACAAAGACTTGATGAGGAGGCCTGGGCTAAGGTAAGAGTTGGTCTGAGGGTCAAGTTACAAACAAATTACACCAAAAGATGAAGAGCCACTTTACACATCAGGTTCTACCCAAAGAAAACTCCAATTGGCCTGACAATTGGGCTGCATATGTAATTTCCTACAAGAACTGATTGATGGGATGAAACTCAAAAAAACATGGCTTTCTTGGGAACTTTAAAGACCCTCATCAAGCGAGTACTGTCTTTCAGTCCTTTCCCATAGCTTTTTTCCACCCATAAGAAAAGGGGGAAGATTCCCTAGCCCTACAACTATAATCCTGGGGTCCTTTCCTTTTCTAAATCAGCTCTTTTAGGAGATTATCAAATGTGCTTAATGTGGCATTATGAAGATGCCAGGAGATCGCTAAAGGGCTTCCCTTTCACATGATGTCATTCCCTGGTTGTCACATGCTCCCGTGCTGTTCCCTTTCTGCCCGCATTGCTTTTTATTCACAGGCTAAGCCGTGAATAGATCCCTTGTTCCGTTTTTGTTACAGAACAATGTGCTTCTGAAAAGGTGCCCCATTATGTTGGAGTGATGCCAGCGTCACTGGGAGGTCTATGGCAGAACACTTCCGGGTGTGATCGGAGATCGTAGTAAGTGACACACTTTTTTGTACCCTCCCCAGATTACTTGTCTTTTTTTAAGTGTGTTTTTGTGCTTGCTGTCACTTTTGTATGTTTAATTTGCTTTTTATTTTTGAATTTCACACACACTTGTCCTCTCACGAGAATGGCCCTGTATTTCAAACCAGGAAGTGAATGCAGCTCCATGAGAGCTCCATTCACTCCTGGGCTGCTGGGGGCAGGGGGAGGGAAGCATGCACAATTAAGGTAAGTGTGAAAGTTTTTGTTACTGTGCCAGGATGGGGACAGGAGTTGGGCGGGAGAGGAGATTGTGAGACTGGGACACTATTTTTGTCCCTGTCTGATAATCTCCATAGAGTACTTACAGAGTCTGAAATATGATGCAAAGTATGCATCCAGTTTTGTGCCCATTCAGTTCATCAGAAACTAGTCTGCTACTCCCTTTCATTATTTTCAGCTGATGAGCAAAGTCATGACAATGCCTGACACACTCAATGGCTAAGATTACATTGTTAACATCAGCATTAGGCCCTAGCAGAATTGGGGCTTTCTTCCTCTACTCCTCCTCCATGATGCCAAAAAACATCTCCAGACATCTCCAACCTTTGGATCGAGAACATAGTGTGGAAATTCCTGGTTCAGTTTTAAGCCAGAGGGCGGGTTGCCTGATGTGAAAATGATTACCTACCTATACACAGTTATTTAGAAATCTGTTTTGGTGTAGTTGTGACTGGGCAATAATCTGTTCTATCTAAAAAGCAAAGTAATAGGGTACAATATAAACACATGTTTACATAAAATGTATTAAAACTAAAACCTGATGCTCTTGTGGCTAGGATTTGTACTCAAGGTTTTTCTTCACTGTTAAATTTTAATGTTGTTATATAACCCACTGAAATGTAGAGGGGCTGTATAAATAATTTAGATGATGCCATGAAAGTATGAATCAGTTCATTGATTTGCCATTCACTGCTCCCTTATCTCCTGGAAGTTTTTGGGAGATGCAATCTTTTGCTATTACTGAGAAACATCTGCCCTCCCTATTTGAATCCTGCCTTGTGCCAGATGCCAGTAATGATTAAAATCTATAATTTAGTTAGGTCTTCACCCAAACGCATCCAGATGATAATATCTATGCCAATGCAATGTAATGGACAGACTCTGAAGGCCTCAGCATCTGGCAGAATTCTGCCCAGGAGTCACCAATAGGGTTCACAGAGTTTAATGCTCTTAAATATAGAATCATAGAATCATAGAATCATAGAATTGCAGAGTTGGAAGAGACCACGAGGGCCATCCAGTCCAACCCCCCTGCCACGCAGGAAATCTTGATCAAAGCATCCCCGACAGATGGTGCACCATCTCATTCTGTAATAGGTGTTCTGCTTACCATAGACAGAATTTTAGAATATAGACAATCCATAAAAATGATGAATGAGTGGAAACCTTTACCAATTTAAACATCCTCTCATCATGGCTTTGACAATTAGTAAGAAATGCAGCATGGTTTCTTTGAACTGTAGCAATATGAGGTCCAGTCACAATGAAAACAAATGTTTTGCTATAACAGGATTGGGAAAATTGCAACCCCAAGGCCATTTTTGTGCCTTTTGACCAGTTGACTCTCTAGAAGTTTCTAGTGGAAGGAATCAGCCATTTAGTGACATTTCCAGCAGATTCCAGTCCTGTTGGGGGAGGGGGGAACAGGGGGGGCATTTTCCCCAAACTAGAAAGACAAGAAAAAGACCAGCACCAGGGATGTGGGATTCCTGAAGTCACCAATCATATCATGAGGAGTATTGTGTGGATGTGATTGGTCAATTTTGGGGGAAGGATAGCCGGAATGAAAATGTGTGTGGTGGTAGGTGGATACCACCCTTCAAAGTCTGAAAGGGGTCTGCTGCAACCCACACCTGGAAATTTACCCATCCCTACACTATAAAGTATGGCTGTAATTGTTGCCTCTTCAGTGGTGCAGAAAGTTTCAAGTGGGGGAAAGATGTGTCATCTTCCACATTGTTGTACTGCAATTCACATTAACTCTCACTGTTAACTTTATCTTTATTAGCTTGGACTGATGGGAGTTGCACTCCAACAACTGCTGGAGAGCTCCAAAACTTTCTCACCCCCTCCTTCAGAATACCCTGTTTCTTTTTGCACAGTGTTAACACCCCTGCATGAAGTCACACACCTAACACACATGCATTTACCTTTTATATTAGGACTCAATTACTTGGCAGTTGTTTTCCCAAAGGCAGACAATCAGCCTGGAATGAAATCTTTCTTCTGGACAGTGGCAGCACTAGGGAGGTGTGGAGAGGCTGAACTCCACAAGGTGACACCCTTGGAGGGAGGTGTGACAGCAGCCTTAGTGACTCCACAGCTTCTAGAAACAGTGGGCAACATCCTGTTAGGAGATTTTCACATGGGGGAAATAACCCCCTGGGAGATCGGGAGAGAAATGGGGTTGTTCCAGTAGCAGTGCTCCGTTTTGCACACCCCCTTCCTTCTCCCAATCTCCCATCGTCCGCCCTCCATCCTGCTTCCATTTCCCTCCTGGTATGTTCAGCTATTTCCCGGGAGGGAAATAGAAACAGCACAGAGGGAGGACGATGGGAGATCGGGAGAAAGTAGGGGGCATGCGAAACGGAGTGCTGCTACAGAACAGCCCCGTTTCTCTCCCGATCTCCCCGGGGGTTATTTCGTGTGAAAATCTCCTTTGTGACATAGTGCATGTAAGTGTGGCTTACACAAGTGCATGTCTGTTTTCTCTATTGTCTATCTCTTTTAATTCTTTCCAAAACCTCACCCCAGAGGCTGTCAAGCCCTGGGAAGGACTGCTGCTGGTGCAGCTTACTGATAGGAATGGGAGGAAGGGGGAAAATTCAGATGATGAAGATGTATCTGGTCTGGGCTCCAAGGGGAAGGAAAAATCATCTGTACTCTGTGAGTGCACCCTCATTTTTAGTTCCTTCCAAGCTGAGACCAGTTGCGGCTTCATTGTCTGAGCTGCCTGCTCCCTTCCTTCCCCACTGGTAAGCTTAGACTCCACATGGTTGATATAGGATCTTGGCCAGTGTGTCCCTAGACTTCACCTTCTTCCATTCCAAGGGAGCACAATTGACAGAAAAAATGTCTGAAGTGAATGAGCAAAGGGAACTAAAGCGGGGCCCATTTTCATTAGAACCACAACACCCAGTTTTGCACATGAATGTCACAGCCTCATGAGCCACAATCTTGGCTTCTATTTGAATTGGGGGTTGTCTAGAAGGTGAAACAAAACTCCTCACAGAATTGGAGAATACCTTTTGTCCCAATGAGATCCCATGGCAATCTGCCATATTTGGAAGGGTCAAAAACTCAAAAAACTACATGGGAAAAGCCTTCGTGGCTTGTTAGGACAACTGAATCACATTGCTGCACATTCCCAGGATAAGAGCAGAAGTGGAAACCAATTGGTCAGGTGTGTGTGTGTGGGGGGGGATTGCCAGTGACAAAGTGGCCAGAAGCACCATTTTGGAGTTTCATGGTAGCAATCGTGTGCTTTTTCACTGTGCTTAGGTGACCAGTTTTTTTAAACGTAAGGTTGCACTTGCATGCCTTAGATGTACAGTTAAAAAAAAATACCATGCAGAGGCAGCAACTTGTTGAGAATAATAACGTGAGCAATTCACTCCTGGTCACCATGTTGATGAACAGGCATGGCTCCATGTGAACATCAAACGCAGACAGCTTTGCATACCAGCAATTTTGCCAAAGGACCATGAAGAGAAATTAACGCTGCTGTGAATTTACGTTAATGAGCAACAATCAGCATTATATCTTCTCATCCAGACAAGCCCTTGTTCTTCCATTTCTGACATTTACCATTACAGGTGTATGACCTCCAACATCATATTGCACTCTATGCCAAAATCAGGTATCTCACTGCCTCATGCAAAATGGAGATTGTTTTGCTCTCCAAATATTACTGGACTGTAACCACCTTCACTCCTCACCACTGTTTGCACTGGCTAGGGCTGATGGAAGTTATAGCCCATTAACATCTGGAGGGCCATACATTCTTCACCTTTGGCCTACTGCACTGTGGTCAAGAGTGTCATACTTCTATAGAAGTACAACATCTATTCTCAATGTTGCTTAATCAATGTGATATCCTAGTTTGGCACTTGATTTTTGAACCATTTCATTTCAATGATACTTAACTTCTGTTTGTTTTATTTAAAATCTGCTTGCATTTCCTTTGACTCCTGTTATCTACTCCCACTTCTGCCATACCATTTCTGAGGTAAGGCATATCATCGCTAGGAACATTTTTAAAAAAATCTTTGTGGCAAGCAGCACTCATGTCCTTCTTCTTGACATTGATAATGCATTAGATACACAGTCCTCACATCCTGCTATATTTGACCCAAGACTCCCATTTCCTCAGAAGTTTGTGTTTGTTTCCTGCTTTCATTTCAAGCTGAGCAATCTTAAATAGGTGGGCTGGGTGTCAAGTGGCAGATTGTCTCCTGCTTCAAAAGCTGTGCCAACTCACACCAGGTGGTGGTGGGGGCACACTTATCTTGCTTCTTCCTTCAAATGTTTTAAAATGGGGAGGGGGGATTAAAAGCTGAAGCTGGCATAGGCAAACAGCTCGATATTGGAGTCCCGATGGGGGAAACCGAGAGGCTTCAGATCCAGCATATTGAAAGCATATCACCCAAGTGTCCTATTGTAGGGCTGAATGTATCTTACTGCTAGCATGAACATATCCCACTTCAAGATATTACACCAAGATTTTGTGGGTATAATTTGATGGAATATGAATGGCAGATATATGTACCACCAGACCTCCTCTGTGCTGACAGAAGGTTTCTTCTACCTCATCTTGATCTCCACAAGCCAGTAGAACTAAGGGTTATGATCAGAAATAGTCTTTCCATGTTGCCAAGTGAATCCATTGTGTCAGGATCATGTCCAGGAAGAGGACATGATCCTCACCTGCCACCACCCATCTGCTGTGCATTGTGGTGATGTTGGTCTTGAGACCACTGTTGTTAGTTTTCTGTCCTCCCCACCCTTTTGTTCCAGCAGCAGCATTGGCTCCACCTCTTTCTTTTCCCTCCTCATTTCTGTCTCCTCCCTCCACTCTGCATAGAGAGGTGGGGGAAGAAGAGTGAGACTCTCCGGAGGAGGTGGACAATTAGAAGCTGGTGCTGCATGTTGTAAAATGCAATTGCACAGGTTGTGCTTCATTTCTACCTTTTCCTTGTTTTTGCTGCTTATTCTTTTTTTAATGCATATTTATTTATTCATTCATTTATGCTGTTGATTCTACAACAAAGTAGAGGTCAGTAGTAGTGGAATTCCCTTTAGTGTCTCTCCCAACTTCTCTCAGATTCCCCTAATACTTAATGGAGCAGACACTAAACCAGGAGTAGGCAATAGTGTGAGGGCCAACTCTTGCCCTTGTGCCCTTCTGTTTGCTTCATCATTGGTGCACTAATCGTTTTTTTCACCCAAGGAGACCTTCTGCTGTGCTTTCTGCAACTGGACTTGTTTATCTCGGATTGGCCTTTTTAGTCATCAGTGCACTTGCAGAAAGCGCGGGATGAGTCCTTCCTGAATCTTCGTTTGCGAAGAACAGCCAGAGAGAGAGAGAGATGGGGGGGGTGCACTAAACAGAGTGCAGTGTGACAAGAATGTCTGTCCCCATGGGTGCATTTCAAAGCATGTAACTGTTGTTAATCCCTCTGCCTTGTTTGTTTGTCTCTTTAGAAGGCAGCCAGCATAATGATAAAACACATGCATACGATGATTGATTAAAATTAAGGCATTACAGCTGTCTCTTTCCTCCTTGCAAAGAGGGGAACACTCCTGCAGTTAAAGAATTTAGGTCCCCTGCTTCCAAGTGGTGTAATTTGTGATTTTGACCAGGTTAATGAATTGATAGTTTCACGTACCTGTACTTGCATGTTGAATGGTGCTGTTGGGTGAGGGAAACTTTTTGATGATCTCCAAGGATAGAGACCAGAGGTGGTTGTAAATGTTGCTGCACACCAAATTGCTGCACATGATGAGGGCAGAGCTGGAAGGTATTTAGGGCCCAGCCCCTTCATGCAACCTTTTCGGATTTTCGAATCACGGCCCACCTTCCTGCCTCCAGTGCTTAGTATGAGCTTAGCTGGTCGCTTCAGGGCCAGATATGAATCCCCCCCCCCTTTACCTGTTTTTTTGGCTATGCCATATTTTATCTGGAGGACTTTGACAATTGGCTAAGGGTAGTGCCTGTAAGTAGGATGTCAGTGGCAAGTAGTGTATGTGTGAGAGAATATATATGTTTGGTGTATACTTTGATACCCTTTTGGTGAAGGATAGAGTTCTGGAATGGCCTCTACAGGTCCAGGGAACTGAGTGGTGGTGAAGGAGTCTATCCTTGAGGATGACCTTGGGGTTTGCTCTCACCTATAGAGTCCTGGGACTTGGGTGGGAGTACCCTGGGTTTACCTTCCAGTGAATGGCTGGGGAACAACCCAATTGTTGTATTGTCTTCAGGGCTGACGTGTTTTGCCCAAGGGAAGGCTGAGAGCTGTGGCATTACTAAGGCTGGTGTCACACCTCCCTCCGATGGTGTAACGTGGTGTAGTTTGGCCCCTCTGCAACCTCCTCAGTGCCACCACTGGCTGAGGGAGTAGAATCATAGAATCATAGAATCATAGAATTGTAGAGTTGGAATAGACCACAAGGGCCATCCAGTCCAACCTCCTGAGTAGTCAAGGGTTGACACCTGGCCTCAGCTGGACCTGCATCAGGTTGCTCCTCCCTCTTGCTCCTTTCCAGGTTCAACAAAAATTTAAAAGGTTATAGGTCAAATAAAGTGGCCCTCATTTAGCCCAACTTTATGTGTTTGGTCTCACTATCCAATGGTCATCAGTTCCATTTGTTTAATATGTTTTAGCCTTTAATTTCATTTTTATTTTTAATTTTTAAAATTAGTCAGGCTGGTTTTATTGTACACCTCCCTGAGATCTTTAGGTAGACATTGGGAGCTAAATATTTTAATGAATAAATACATTTAGGAAGAAGAATTCTGATTTCTCAAACATTACAATAAACATGAACAAAATGCTGAATTCTTCCTTTGTCAAGAAAAGGAAGGAACTGCTTGATATTATTCATAAGTGGTTGTATTAATGTATTGTCTGCTCTGTAACAATTGCTCATATGTATAAACTAATTTTATTTTATCAATTTCTATACTGCTTCCCATATCTAATGTTATCTAACTACACATGATCCATTCTTATAGTCTTGGACTGGAGGGCCAATCCAGGACAGTCCTGATAGTAAGCAGAGTGGGGTTACTTTCAGGGAGCAGATGCTGGGTGCCAGCAATGGATGCACGCCAACTGTTCCTCCTGAGCTCCTGGCTGATTCTGTGCTGTCCCCCAGCATCCACTGCCTGAACTGGTTGCCCTTCTGTGCCAAATGGCAGGGCTGGTACTGCAGAAGCGACAAGTGAAATAATTCTTACTTGATAGAAGGTCAATGCAAGATTCATCAGATTGGTTTATTATTTATCATGGGTCTCTGAGGTAGGCATAAACATCCTTTTTATTGCTTAAAGTCTTACTTCCTGATTGCATACAAAATGGAATTATGTCTAGACAGGTACTGAGGGTGCTTTCCACACGTACAAGGAGTCGATCTCTTTTCTGTATGCAATTAGAACTGCTTGTTGGAAAGATGATATCACATGAGGGTAGCTGATCAAACAAGAACTAATGAATTCTTGCAGAGAGGGAGGGGGGAAATCATTAAAACTCATGGCTTCAATCCATACCTGGCTCATTTAATTCAAAAATAAGGTAACAGTTGATAACATTTCTTAGCAGATTCTAAGGGAAGATTAACCAGAGCTAGATTGAACTTTAAGCTCTGCTCCCAACGTCAAGCTGTGCACCTGTTGCTCAGCGTGATGAGCAGCCTGGACAGCAGGCAGAGTCATAATTGCCTGTCTGTTCCCAAATTGGGAAAATAATTTATTGCAATCTTGACTGAGCTCAGAATTTCTGCTTCATTTTTATCTTGCATTTACACAGAAGAGCATTCTATAATCCCTTGTTCATTCTCACTGCCCTGTGCAAGAGAGGTATATTGTTGCAGAAAGAGAACTGAAGTTGAGGTACAGAGATTTGCCCAGGGTTGAGAACTGAGAGCATCTCACACATTCTCACGAGCAGGCATGAGAGTGACAAGCATAGTTCCTCTGTCAAGGATAGAAACATCTATGGCATTTGCATCTGTGGATGTCCTTCCTTCCCCACCTCAACCTCTGGGTCAGGCCCAATCCCATCAGGGTTTGTTTGTTTTTATAGAACAAGATCTTGCTCCTCTCCTCCCTCCAAAAATCTTCAGATGTTTGTGCATGTGTTTTTAATTGTACTCATTTCTCGGCTAAAGCATGTTTAAGCAATATTTGCATGCATTTTATTGTGACATGTCCACAGGCACTGGCCAACATGAAGATTTTTGAAGCACAACTTGCATCTACCCCATGGACATTCTGGGAAATTTGTACCAAGAGAAGTCCAGTGAACCTTAGACTGAAAATAGATTCCTTACCCATACCTGACTTCCTGTAATATAATTGTATTTCATTTTTAAAAATTCTATATTTCTTAATAACTTATATCTCCCGGCTTCTGTATTACCTTCTCAAAGGGGACTTGACATGCTTCTGACAGAGACAAGATATCCCATTTCTGTGTATGGGAACAAATTCTAACCATGAGCTAGACTTTGGATACAGTCAGCCCTCTGTATCCACTGATTCTGTATCCATGGATAGAACCATCCACGGCTTGAAAATATTCCAGGGGGAAAAAAATCCAACAAGCAAACCTTGAGTTCACCATTTTACTGTGCCATTCTATATAATGGGGCTTCAGCATCCCTGGATTTTGGTATCACAGGGGGTCCTGGAACCAAACCCCAGTGAATACCAAGGGCCCACTGTATTTGTCTTCCCAGTTTTTAGACTGGAACCAAGTTAGTGCAAAGTCAGTCCAAAATGGATCCAGGCTGAAAGGCATAGCAACTCCCAGGGTATGATGCCTGCTGTGGCTTGGAAGACCTCATCATTTACTTTGTGTTACCTGCTGGAGACAGTGTGAACCTCCATCATCATCATCATCATCATCATCTTATTTATCTATATAGCACAATCTGTGTACACAGGATTTACACGAGCAGCTTATACTTGTTAATTTGACAGTTCCCTGCCCTCAGGCTTACATTCTAAAAAGACATGAAACACAAGGAAAAGGAGATGGCAATGCAGGAGGGGATTAAGTCCGGCAGATGCTGACTGGTATTTTCTCCCTCCAAGGCCACAGTAGTAGTAGTTGGGATGGAGGAAGAGTCTTTCATCAGCTGCTGGACCTAGGCATGATGGAGCTGCATCTGCTGCTTATTCTCTCCTTCTGGGGCCACAGCAGTGGCAACTGGGATGGAGGGAGAGCCTTTCGTCAGTTGCTCCATGCACTGAAGTCATAGGCTTATAACCCACCCTATGTAGAAAGAGCAATTGGTCCCTGGGAAGTTAGCTGCAGTGTAGAGGGTTTGGGGGAACAGCAAAGCCAAATCCTCTGGAGCCTTCATTACTAACACAGCCTAGGTAAACCAAAAACCTCTCACTAGGTTGTCCAAATGATGAAAAACACTCTCATGGAATGCAGGGAGAATCCTACCTGTCTTAATGGCACTCCATGTGATTTTGCCATATTGTGAAGGAGGGGGGGCAAAAAAGGCCAAAAAACCTCACCAGAAAAGCCTTCATGGTTTTTCCTGTCTTCTTTTAAAAACAATGAGGGTGTGCGTATTTCTGTCCATTAGGACAAGCAAGTCGATCTGATTCACTTGCCCAAATGAGAGGAAGTGCAAATCTGATTGGCCAGATGAGCACAGGGGGTGGGGCTTGCTAACAAGGCCAATGCCCACTGCTATCATGCTGGATTTTCACCTTAGTGGGCAAGCACTAAGGAGAGAAAACAGATGTTGGGTTTTTTGTTGTTTTTGCTTTTGTGCTCAGTTGAAAAATCGCTCAATTGCACCTTGGATGTTTTTTTTTAAAAAAAAGTTTTGTGGCAGCAAATTGAGGTAAGTGCAAGTGCGAGGAAATCACTTGTGGATGCCATGTTTACTGGCGGGCATGCAAAGCTTATGTAGGTTAAAAAAACCCATTAGGACAGTTCGCAGCTGCTGCAAAATGTCATTACTGCGAGGGACTCAGTTTTTTATGGGCTTGTATAGACAAGCCCTATGTAAACAAAAGTTTGAAAGTCTCAGGAATGGTTCTTCTAGGCTTAACTTTAGGCATAGCTGAGTGATTTGTTGATTTTATTTCAGCTTGAAACAAATGTATCAAATCGCTAATGACGTATTGGTAATAATACAGTATACAGCCGTCTCTTCACATTCGCGGGGGTTAGGTTCCACGGACACCCACGAATGTGAAAAAAACGCGAATATTGGTTGTCCCCCCTCCCCCATCAAAGCGACCACGGGGCCTCCGGAGGCCCCATGGTCCCTTTCCACGGACTCCCCACTCCCTCCCAAGGCCTTCAAGGGGCCTCCGGAGACCCTCATGAGCCCCCGTGGAGGCCTCCCCTGCCCTCCCCCCTCCCACCCAGGGCCTTCATGGGGCCTACTTAGATGCTCCGTAGGCCCCATGGAGGCCTCCCTGGCCCTCCCCCTCCCTCCCAGGGCCTTCACGGGGCCTCACAAGGCTCCGTGGAGGCCTCCCCAGCCCTCCCAGGGCCTTCATGGGGCCTCACGAGGCCCCGTGGAGGCCTCTGCAGCCCTCCCCACTCCCCCCCAAGGCCTTCACGGGGCCTCGCAAGTTAGTCTGCAGTTTGTCTGAATCAGTTAGTCTGCAGTTTGTCTGAATTCATTTGTCCTCCATTTTGTAATTTACAGTTCACTGTTTCTCCTCCATGTTTGAAGACTGCATGTTATAGACCCTCTCGCTGTGAGATGTTATGAATGAAAACTTTACTATTTGAAAGTAAAGCTACTTCATATGCTTTTACCAAAGAACACTAAAGGCCCTTTGACACTACATAATTATAGTGCTATGATTCCACGTTTAACTGGTTCTATTCTGTGGAATCCTGGTATTGACATTTTAGGGAGAAGCATTTAAAATTCTCAGCCAGATTGCTATGATGCCTCATCAAGCTACAAACTTCAGGATTCCATAGGAGGCAGCTATGGCAGTTTTAGCAGAATCATAGTGCTAAAATTGTTTAGTGTGAAATGGCCCTGAGCCTGCAGTATATCTCTAATAGACCATGTACATGTAGTGGTGGTAATGGCATGGGACTAATTATTGTTCACCTGCTGCTTGTAAGATGTGAAAGACACAACAAATTCTCACATTCTCCATGGTTGCTGGGATCATAGAACCATAGAGTTGGAAGAGACCACGGGGGCCATCCAGTCCAACCCCCTGCCTTGCAGGAATACTCAATCAAAGCACTCCCAACAGATGGCCATTGAGCCTCTGTCTAAAAATCTTCAAAGAAGGAGATTCCACCACACTCTGAGGCAGTGTATTCCACTGTTGAACATGTCTTACCATTAGGAAGGTCATAGGCCAGTTTTTCTGCTCTTCTAGGGGAATCCTATTCATATGCATCTGTATGTGCATACATCTCCTATCAGACTGTATGTCTGCCTGGGGTCTAACAATGAGATGCAGTGCCATAGAGGGCAGGTCTTGCCCAATGACCTTCTCCGTCATGTGTTTTCTGTGGAGAAGGTCTGAAGGAGAAAGTCTGAACAGTTCTCCTGTGATATCTTTTAATGTGGAATTATTTACAAGTTCATAATAGCTATTGCTCTTCACCAATGCCCATATTTTACACTTCAGTGGTGCATGAAGGAAGGTTTACTCCTTGTTGTTCTTGGGCAGGTTTGAAACCAACAGTGCAATGAGATTGGGTTGGGTGTGTAAGCAGCTGGCTTGCACTTGCCCATCCAAAAAATATGTTTATTGAAAGTTCAAGTGGTGTAGGGGTTTTAGATCCAGTGATCCATTGCTGTCTTTGTTCCATTACTACTCCACTCCTAGAATGCCATTTTTCCGAGCCTGTCATCAGTGAAAATGTCAGCGGTTGTACAGTTCCATCCATGGGCCATGGGTGTAACTGGGGCTTATGGGACAGGCATGGAACTTCTGGTACAGGGTGTCTCTGTGAATTGTGATATTATGCATAAGGGATATTTCAAAAACAAGCAAACATTTCCCTCATAGAACATGTTAATGTTGGAATAGCAATGAAGAGAGAAGTATTCTGGTAAAATAAATTATTCGAACAGCTGTTTCAGTACTGTAGTAAGAACTCTGACTTACCTAAGATGAATTGGACTGAACTGATGAGCATCTGAATTATTCAAGTCTGAAGATATTTCATAAAACCCAAATTGGTAATGTTTCGAAGCAGTAAGAGTTGCAATATCAAGTTTCTGATTATTTTTGATTTAGATAAAGTATTGCAATTCACATTAATAACAATGTTTACATTTTTTATAAAATGGTAAAAAGAATCTGGCTATCTATTTTGATATGTTTGTCATAATAAACATATAGATATAGATATATATATATACACATACACACACAAAATTATACATTTAGTTAAATCAGGGGGAACCTCTCTTTGGACCAGAGACCTAACCCATAGAGGATCCTGGGTCAACCCCTTCCCCAAAGCCCTACCCATTTATGCGGTCAGTGCTTAGGAATAACCAGAGACATTCCCCTATGTGCTGCTCTAACTGTTCACAAAACCAGGTGCTCTCAGCCAGTGCCTATAACTGATATCAGAGATCTTCACTTCTCCTCTGCCTATCTCCTGCATGGGAACAAGGAAGAAGTAGTCAAGCCAGCCACTCCCAGCTGCTGTTTGCATGTGAGCTGAGAAGGCTTCTCTCAGAAGGCAGAAGAGCAAAGCCAACTGCTGCCAGCCATTATTTCCAGGCACTGGCTAAGGTTAGATCTCAGGAGTCAATCAGGGTTTCTAAGCACAGCCTGAGAGCAGACCACTCCTCTGTCCCATTCCTTGAATGGGGGTGGGTGGGGAGGAGGAGCCAAGTTCATTTCCAAACCAAAGTGGTAGTTGGAGAATATCTATCCAGTACTTCAGCCAGGAACTCAATGAGAAGCGGCTTGACCATGTCCTTGGATGTCTTCCTGGCCCATAGGGTACTGTGGGTGGGAGCAAATCTGAATCGCCTCTCCAATTTGGTTGCCTTCCCTAACTTAAAAGATCTACAGTTGCCCCTCCACATTCATGAATTTAGCATTCGCGGTTTTGGGAGGGCCTCCCCCCCCGCCCTCCCAAAAGCAGCAACTGAGCTTTAGAAGCCCTGTGGCTGCTTCTGGGGGGAAGAGAAGCAGGCCGGAGGGGTGGGAGAAGTGGGGAGGGGGCCTTCCGAGGCCCCCCTCGCCACCTTAGGAGGCTGGGCGGGGAGTGGGAGAGGTGGCGAGGGGGCCTTGGGAGGGAGGGGCGAGGGCTGGTGAGGCGACCACAGGGCCACCGGAGACCCTCTGGAGGCCCCGCGAAGGCCTTGGGAGGGAGGGGGGCTGGGGAGGCGACCACGGGGCCTCCGGAGGGTCTCCAGAGGCCCAGTGAAGGCCTTGGGAGGGAGGGGGAGGGCTGGGGAGACAACCACAGGGCCTACGGAGGGTCTCCAGAGGCCCAGTGAAGGCCTTGGGAGGGAGGGGGAGGGCTGGGGAGGTGACCATGGGGCCTCCAGAGGGTCTCCAGAGACCCCATGGTGGCCTGGGGAGGGAGGTGGGGGGAAACGACTATGGGGCCTCTGGAGGCCCCGTGGTCCCTTTGGTGGGGGATGGGGAGGGCAGTCGTTATTCACGGAATTTTCACGTTCACGGGGGTCTGTGGAACCTAAGCCCCATGAATGTGAAGGGACGACTGTAGTAGGTTACAATACACTGTAGCCTAATCCACACTACACAAACAATCCAGTTTAAAACTCCATTATTTGCAATGGTTCCTTCTTATTGATTCCTGGGATTTGTAGTTTTACAAGTTCTTTAGTGTTTTCTGCCAAAGCGTGCCACGCCTCACCAGGCTACAAATCCCAGGATTTCATAAGAAGGAGCCATGGCAAATAATCCAATTTCAAACTGGATTATTTGTGTAGTGTAGATGCACCCCAGTTTTCCTGTCCACATTATTTTGGCCCTAATAATCCCGCAGGTTATTTTGACTATCCTGGTGCCATAAAGCATGCCAACAGTGACCCTTGATATAAAGTCAGTTTCCCCCCTCCTATTTTTATTTGTATAATACTGACAATCCTTTCCTACAGCCTTTAAAGACTTTATCAGATGCACTAAATATGGCATCATAACAACACCACATATATATGAAAGGGTGCATGTACCACATGATGTCGCCCTTTCACATTTATGTCCCTGCTAAAACCCGTACTTTTTAATTGATGGCTTAAGCCATCAATTGATCCCCTGTGGTGCTTTAGTGCCGGCATTGCCAGTGTGTGAAACGTCGCACTATTGTACTCACATCAATGCAGCGAGAATGGCTGGTCCGGTGCAAACACGTCCGGGTGAGATCATGACATCCAGGTAAGTGATGCACTTTTTATTACCCTCCCAGGTTACTTGGGAGTTTTAAAGTGTGTTCCTGTGCTTTGTGTTACTTTTTCTTTGTTCTTTGTGTTGTTGTTTTTTAATTTCCCACGCTATGTATTCTTATGAGAACCTGTGGGATTTTGAACAAGGAAGTGAACGGAGCTCCATTCACTTTGTCTTTCATTGCTGGGAAAGCAAGGAAAGTGTGGTTGTGGGGTATGTGTGTTCTTTTGCTGGCATAAAAATGGATGTTTTATGCCAGTGAAAGAATGTTTTAAGGGGCTTGTCTGATAAAGTCCTAAACGTCTTGATTAACATACAAGGTTTGTCCACTATTGATTATCTTCTAACTATCAGAATGGGGTAATTTAACCTGAGATGTTAAAAAGATATAACTGAATTTATAGGAGAGCATAAAATAAATCTGTGTATGATGAGGTTAGCCTTTCATTCATCATATTGTACCAGGACACATAAAGACAATTTAATTTAATTACCAAATGAAAGAATGTTTCTCTAAGCATCTGAGCCTGACCTTCTCAATTGATTTTTAGTGTGGTGGATCTAATGATGCTTAAAACATCTGGTTTACAATTGCAGCCCTGCAGCCCAATCCCCTGTACATTTAGCCAGATGTTAGTCCCACTGATTTCAACAGGGTTTTCTTCCATGGTGTGTGTGTTTATGTGCCTTCAAGTCATCTGTGGATTTATGGTTATCCCATGAATTTCATAGAGTTTTCCTAGGCAAGGAATATTCAGAGGTGGTTCTCCCAGTTCCTTCCTCTGAAATATAGCCTACTGCAGAAGTATGCATAGAATTGCAGCCTTATGAATGTTTCTGCTTCTTTCTTTATGAGTCTGAGTCAAAGATATTTTGAAGCAATGGGAAATCTAATAATAAAATTAAGGGGTATTAATTTCTGGGGACAGATGGAGGAGGAGTGAACAGCTAAACATGAGGACAATTAAAAATATGCACAAGTACATTTCAGTTAATGTTAAAAATGTGTACAAAATATGTACATGGGGAAATGCTTACAGAAACTACAGTATGTATGACTTTCCATATGGAGGAAAAAAAGTCAAGAAAAAATCTAGGAACAAAGGATAGGATGAGAATGCAGGTGGGATTCATAGAAAGACAATGAAAGTATGATTGAGACTTTTTCATGTCTCTAGCTGGAACAAACATATGCTGTAAATGGATGGCTGAAGCACGTATTTTCCAACTACAACTCATCATTAGTTCATAGTAAAGAAAAAAGCATCTAAAAGTACAGATACAGGGGAGAAGAAAGTGTCAAAATATATTGATTGATACTAGGTACGTAGTGGCAAATGCATGAATCAAGTTTAACGTTGGCTGCATGTCACTATACAACTGACCTGTGCAATCTGTACAGTGCTACAGATCACTTTTACAGTAGATGTGTGCCAGCGTGGATAGAAACCATGGTATTCATATATCAGACTGATGTAATAGCTGGAACATTTATGACAACATCTGCACTGGGTCTGCCATGGTATTGGTCCCAAGTCATTCTTTGCAATATGGTTGCAGATTTTTGAGGTAGCTGAGAATACTTCCTTCCGTTTCTTGCTTCAGAAGGAGGCAGTTTAGATTAATGTACAGCCTAAGGAGCATTACTGCAGGGGTGAGAATTGCATAATCCTCCAGATGTTGGACTGCAAATCCCAACAGTCTAGGCAACATAGACAATTGTGAGAATGCTGGGAATTGCAGTCCAACAACACATAGTAGAAGACTTCATTATTGCGAGCTTTGGCTTATGCTATGCCTGCCTGCCTCTTCCCAGTTTTCTTCTTTTCAGTCTCCACCATTTTTCTTCTCTTCCTTTTCTGGAAAGAAGTATCAGACTGGAGGAGGATAGTAGTATTTCCTCTCCCAGGAGACAAAAGTTGCTGCCTTATATTGAAGGTAAGAGACAAAATAAATTATTCTTCCATCACATTATCCTACTGCCATCTCTTAAAACAAGGGAAAGTAGCCTTTTCTCTTTGCCAGTTCTGTTGGGTCTTTAGAGAAGGAGGATTTTAAACATGGTATTGTGTTGTGCGTGTATATATGCACCTTCAAGTCACCTGTTGACTTATGGTGACCCCATGAATTTCATAGCTTTTTTTTTTTTTTTTTTTTTTAGGTAAAGAATACTCAGAGGTGGTTTTGCCAGTTCCTTCCTCTGAAATATAGCCTACAGGACCTGGTATTCGTTGGTGTACTCCCATTCAGATATGAGTAACCAGCTAAGCTGACTCTGCCTAGCTTCCAAGATCAGACAGATCTGGAATCTTTAAGGTATTTAGGCATGACTCTCTTACATCTGTGTAACTCTCTTTTTCAGAAAACTAGCTAAAGACCAAGCCTGAGCATCTTTCAGGAGTGTAGTTCAATGGCAGCTAGTGGTGGTGTAGCTCAATGGCAGTGGGGTGGTGAATCCATTCCAGGTTTTAGTCCACACATTAAAGGAGTTATATGAGGTACTGAACCTTATCCCCAAAACACACTTGGTACCTTAAAGGGCTCATTTAATGCTAATCCAGAAACCAGAGTGGATTCACTGCCCCCCACCAACATGGGAGTCACCAACACCTGCTGGTATAGTTTGCCTTCTTAATTTTTTGAGCTGGAACTCTGCTAGCTTTTCTTTAAGGGACCATAGATTTCTTATGGATCCATCTTGAATCTGGAACTGAAGCAAGACATTTTTAATAAGACTGAAAATGTCTGAAGCAAAGCTAAAGTCCTCCAAATGCATCTTCACTGAATCTGGCTCTTCCTGAATGTTTGGGACTGATTTGGCATTTTGTAGGTAAAGCACGTACAGTAGTCATGATCACACACACCCTTTCTTTTTCTTTCTGTGTCATATACACATACATAATGTGCTTGCTTAGCTGAGCAATCCTTAAGCCATACCAGAAACAAGCACCTCACTATGGTTCTGCCTCATGGAAATTTTGAAAACCAGTCTGACATTCCATTCACTTGACTCCACCTCCCTACTAAAGTGGCAATGCCATGATCATATTGCAGTACATTGGCTCAGGGGCATCATTCCCTTTGGAGAACACTGACTCAGAGTAGCTCATGGCATCTGGTTGTCCACATAGTAGCAACTATTAAAAATACTTGGAAAGAAGATCTACTAAGATCAGGGAGACTGTGTTCTCATATTGAGGTCCCCTCCTCTCTTTCTGCATAGAATTTAAAATAATATGGGAAAGTTGTTTTTGTTTAAAGAGAGAGAGAAAGAGAGAGACAGAGAGACTGAAAAAAGCCTCTAGTACTGCTATCATATTTCAGTTGACTCCCCTGGTGCTCTACTCCACGCACAGAAGAGTTTTCATCTACACCAGATGGCTGAATTACACTTTTCATTTTCTGTACAACAAAGTGCCCAGGAAGACCCAGTTGGGACACTTTAAAAGAAACACTGTGCTGTGATTCAGCACTGCAGCAGCAGTAACACACCAAACCAAAATATTTTGACCTAAAGAATACTGGCTGCTCAGCGGTTTGTTTCAAACTTTGAATACAAAGTAAAATAAAAATGCCTCACATCTGATCCCAAGGCTTGGTGTGGTAGCTAATGCCTGCGTCAGGTAGGATGAATCATTGCTGTCACCACATGAGATTCAGCTTGGGTCTCTGCATACTTCCTGCTAATAATGTAACACCTGAGAGCAGTATTACACGTAATATGCACGGGTTTTTTTTCCCCCTGAGGACTTCCTCTAGTTATACAAAGGATCTGTTAGTGGCTTTCGATTTAGGTTAAGGAGAGGACTGGAGGAGGAAGAAGAAACTATTCAATCCTTTTCTTGTCAGCTTTTTGTCTGATTAAAATCGTCATAATTTCCCTTTCTCCTCCCTACTCCCTCAAATGCAGCACATGGAAGTGAAAGAGGCAAAATATTCTGCTCTGTATGAGCAACACACCAATCTCATCTGTGGACAGATTAAAACCTGAAGCTCGTCTCAGAGCAGTTTATGGATTATACCAGTCTTCTGGCACAGCTCCCAGCATTCTGGACTGTTGGCCATGCTGGATGTCATTCGTGGAAGGTGAAGTCCAAAACACCCAGGTGGTGGAAAGCCAGATTACAACCTTGTTTTCATAATCCAAATGTTACATTCTTAGCATCTTAAATGGTTATAACAAGTAATGTTCAGATTAGCCCAAAATCTTTTTGACTTGCAGTGTTTGTAACTTGTATTTTGGTATTTCTCAATGCAGTCCTAATCCATTATGTGATATGTCATGCAATTAAATCCATGGCTCAGACACGGGAAATTCAGGAGATTATTGGATGCAGCAAATAGTACGTTATCAGAATGCTAGGATGACATTTCTGTACTGTGAACGGGACCCAGTTTCACACAATGACATCCTTGTTGCGTTCTGCTCCAGTGCTTCAGCAGTTAGTAAGGCAGTGCTTTTCATAGAAGGGAGCTCCCTGTCAATAAAAAGTGCCACCTTACTAACTGTTGAAGCAGAGGAGCAGAACTTGACAAGTACGAGGACGTGCAAAACCAGGTCCCATTCGTGGGACAGAAATGTTGTACTGGCATTCTGGTAAGGTACTTTATGGATGTGTCTGATAATCTCCTCAGAATCTGGTTTTCCAACGAGGAAGAGGGAGCAATTCATTGGGGTCCTGCTGGGTAGTGAGTAATACTTTTTATTAATAAATAAGTGAATAATAATTTGATGATAAATCATGCTACATATCTTATAAGCTGCTCTGGGAGTCTTCTGGCTAAAAGGAGAATCTAAATACAAGACATGTAGACAGGAAGAAAGAACCTTTCCTAATTTCATATGTTAGCACCAACATATGAACTGAAAAAGTTATCCTTGGATATTACCACTTCTCTACACTTTGCAGTTGAGTTCCCCAGTATAAATAAAATATGTAGAAAAGTGCATGTATGCACAAACAAATATTATGATAGGGAAAATAATGTTTACATTTCATCATATTTGAAAAAATTCCTTGCAACAATGTGCATAGTAGGCAAAAATGAATACAAAAATGCAAGCATTAGTGAAAATATACTTTAAAATGTTTACATTTTACATGTGAATTTACAACATTCTCAAAATTTGAATCAAACTGAATTTAGGATTAGAAAAAAATCTCAGGTTTGGAGTGAACCAAATATAGGATTGGAAAAATGTGTAAAGAAGATAATCATAAAATTGTACATGTGCCAAATCCAGAGTTAAACTTAGAATTTCTCCATGTTAATTAGAAGAAAGATGGAAGGGAATGAAGGGGAGAGTATGAGGTGTATGAATGGAATGATAATGGAATGGAAAATGGGACAAATTGCTCATTTCTACCCTTAACAATATATCCTTGCACTTGGGGTGGGAAGATGGTAGATAGTACATAGCATGCCCTGGCCCTTACTACTCAGTAAGCGGCTTGTGCACATGCATACAGAGAAATACTTCACTGAGGCCAAATTCACACTATACAAATAATCCAGTTTAAGACTGGTTTATTTGCCATGGCTCCTTCCCATTGAATTCTGGGATTTGTAGTTCTGCAGAGTCTTTAGCCTTCCTGGCCAAAGAATGCTGGTACCTCACCAAACTGCAAATCCCAGGGTCCCATAAGAAGTTGCTATGTCAAATAATCCAATTTAAAACTGGATTATTTGTACAGTGTGGATCTGGCATAAGATCCCTCTGAAACTGACCCAAGACTTCAAATAGGAAGCCAGGCTTTAGTAATGAGGATGGCAGGATTGGCTTGAGATATTTTGCAACTAGAGCTAGGGGACAAAATGGTTCCTCTCAGCATTCCATGGGGAGCTAAAAGACTACTGGCATTTGTATCTTATTTCAGTACTGAAAAGGGGACAGAACCACAGCTGAGGACAACAGGTACACTTAAGGCTGCATGGCACACTTTGCTCTGTCCTCCAGCACCTTGCTACCACTCTCTGCCTCTCACCATCTCCTGCTGCAGGTGCTCTGTCCTCAAAATGGCAGGGCCAGCCCTGGATACTGGTACCCACTGCTGTGTTTCTCCATATCCGTTCACATGCAACAGTTCTGGAGAACTACTCCTCCATACTAGCCAGCACTAAGATCAGACCTCTGAGCATACTCTATTTGTGTTATGCCCAGGATGCCTATCAAGTCATGTCCTCTTGTCTTCTCATCCTTTTATGGTTAATTGAACAGAAGCAGCTACCATTACTTCTTGCCACAGTGGCACTCACTGTTCTTCTGAAATAATAGTCTGACAACATGAAGAAATTAACTTCATTACTACAACCTATGTAATTACATCTGAGCATGCAAATACTCTGTCCCCCACCTCACCCTCTAATATGTACAGAACACCCAAAGTGGATCTGATCACAGCGGAGTTTCCTGCACCATCTCTGTAAACCCCCCACCAACTCCCCAAGCCCTCCTACACCCTCTTCCCACACATTTGAAAAATTCCAGGTGCTCTGTGAACAAAACAGAATATTGAAATGAGAAGCACACAGATACATTATTTTTCAAGGACACTGGAGAGCAATCAGCACCAGGGCTCCTGCTGCAAACGTTGACAGAATATTTATTTCCTTATTCTCAGAGAGAACTGCAGTCTTTTCTTGGCTGCTCCCAGCTTACATCCCGTTCCCCCTCAGTAGCTGACAGTTCTGGACTGCTGAACTCCAAAATCCTATTCCTCAGTCTTCATTTCTGTCCACTCTGCTACTGCCTTCTGCAATGGCTGCAATCCTTTATTATTCCCCTTGCTAAAACCCAAAACCAGCCCCCCCCCTCCCAAACCCCATGATCGACTTGATATGTGTTTAGGTGATTTCAAGTTGCCTGTCAACTTATGGCAACTCCATGAATTTCATAGGCTTTTCTTAGACAAGGATTACTCACAAGTGGTTCACCGTTTCCTTCCTCTGAAATATTGCCTACAGCAGCTGGTGTTTCTTGGCAGCCCCCATCCAAGTATTAATTAGGTCTGACCCTGCTCAGCTTCCAGAGGTAGATGGGATTTGTTGTCTTTGAGGTATTTGCATCTACAAAACTGAAGTACCACTGTTCACTAGAGCTATTCATGGTAAGGTTGATTGCAAGAGCTGTTTGAGGACTTTATCAAACACATGTAATACAATGTCATAATGATGCCACATACACGCGAAAGGGTGCACATATCAGACAATGTTGCCCTTTCATGTTTATGTACTGTCCATAAGCTGTTCTATTTTATTGACAGCCCAAGCCATCAGTAGATTGGCTATGGTGATTTTTTTGCCAACATTGCCAGTGTTTGAAACCACACACTTTTTTTTCTTGTCGTTACAACGTGAATGGCCAGATGAGCCAGAACACTTCCAGGTGAGATGTTGACATCCAGGTAGATGATGCTCTTTTTATGACCCTTCCTAGTTTACTTGTTTTTAAGTGTGTTTGTGTGTAACTTTTTTGAGTGTTGTTTTTGTTTTTTTAATTTCCCATACTAGGTGTTCTTGTGAGAATCTGCACGATTTCAGATCATGAAGTGAACGGAGCTCCGTTCACTCCTCATTCATTGCTGGAGGTGCCTTTTGCTGGGATGCAAGGTAAGCGAGGTATGGGGTGTTCTTTTGCTGGCATAAAAACAGCACAAATTATGTGGCAAAAGAACGTTTTGGGAGGGTGGTTTGATGAAGTCCTAAGAGTGGAACAGACTGCCATGGAAGGTGGTGGAATCTTCTTCACTGGAGGTTTATAAGCAGATGTTGAATAGCCACCTCTCAGGAAAATTTTTGCAATGGATTCCTGTATTGCCACACCACTGGAAAAGAACTATGAAATGGATTCCTGTATGACACAGGGTTGGAGTAGATGTATCTTGGCCTCCCTTCCAACTTGATATTCTAAGATTCCAATATGGGGTGACGGTGATTTTTACATCCATAAAAACAAGTGGTGGCTGCTGGTTCTGATGTCAGTAGAAGTATGAATCCACCCTATGTTTCAGTCTTAATGGTAAAAGAACTATCAAAAGTGCTGAAGCCTATCTCCAGTGCTTCGGCGCTGGTTCAGTGCTTTAGATAAATCCTTGAATGTTCTGCCTAAATTCCAGAGCAGATTCACTCATTGATATCAGTCACTACTGCCTAATGCACTAAAGGCAAAGTGGAATGCTGCACAGCCTCATCTGTAGATCATATTCTCTTATTTGCTACAGTTGGTATTTCAAAGTATGACTAATGGGGGGCAGACTGACATAGCATTTGAAAGTGGAAGTGATCTAACAGAGATTTAGGCATGTGTTTTTTAGAAATACAGAAATGAATCTACTTCCTTTGAATGTTTTACCTGAAACTTCAAAGCCCTCAGAACCAGAAAACCCAAGGTTCATTAGAGGGATTGAATTTATTGGATTCTAATTTCCCTATGAAAATATCTATTTTGCATTTCCTGAGACTGGCAATGGGATGGAGACCATCTTTCCTTCTTTAAAATTTGTGATGCAATATGCACAACTAAAAATGTGTATGTGTGAGAAACAGCATTCACAAAAGATTTAGGCAAGGGGGAAACAAATATAAGAAGCACACATTAGAAAAATGGGTGAAAAATAAATACAAACAAACTGCATGTTAATTTGGGATTGGGGAAACCAAGATGAAAAGGGAAGAAAAAGTCTTGCCTTTCAACATGGAATTAGAATGGGACAAAAATGTGGGTGGCATTTTGAGAAACAATGAAAATGAGGATGACAGATCGTCACATCTCTAAGGTTTGTAGGAGTGCTTGAGTGGCTTTGATTTCCATGGAATGGCAGACAATGGGAAGAGTGTTCAGTCCCACCATTGCTTGCCTTCTATGTTTGTCTTCTGTTGTCAGGCAAGGAAGAGATACCCCCTCCGTGCCATGAAGCAAAAACAGGGCAACTTTGCATCATGGTGGGCAGCGAATATAAGGATATTGCAAAATCTGTCAATTTCACTTTCTCTCACATTTGTGCTTTTTTTTTTTTTAAAGCACTCTCTAAGTTCTTTCCATCCCCAAAACAAAAGACATTAGTGAATGTTGGTCAATTTTTTCCAAATGAAATTTGTTTCTACTTGTGCTGGTTAACTTCAACAGGTGCAGGTGAGGGATGTAATTCTTTCTTAATTTCATTCTTGAGGGAAACAATGAGTAATTTTAGCATTTCCCTGCTGTGAGAAAGTCTCCAAAAACTGCTGAGATTATAAAGCCTATGTGCTGTTTAAGATGTATTCTTCATAAAATTCTCAGCCTTTTCTGTACAGGAAATGGCATTTTCTATGCAGAAAATAATATATCTGTCAGAAATATTGGCTGGTATTCTAGATCAGCTACTCAGCTACATACTCATACATAGGTAAGTAACATCTCCCTGTGTTATATAGGAATCCACTGCCCTCCCTGAACCTTACTTACTGGGCAGCAGCCACTGCAAGTGATAGGATCTGTTCTCCTATCAATTAGGACACAGCAGACTGATGTTCCCACCCTCTCCTGTGAGTGATCTCTGGTGCAATTTCTCTTCTCACCGAAGATCGCTCACAGAGGGCAGGGTGTAAACATCAGTTAGCTGCTTCCTAACTGATTGGAGGGCAGACCCTAATCTCTTGCAGTGACTGCTGCCTGGTAAGACAGGATTGGAGGACTTTTATAATCCCTACGTATTCCCTACACTATTGAATACATATGGATCATGAACAGAAATAAGTGATGAACGCGTAACTGTGGATTGTGCATTTGTAACTGTAATTGTGAATTCCAGCCATTATTTTCTTCACATCAAATGCTGTTTCCTGCCCAGAAAACACTTTTTCTGTGCAATAAAGCCTGTTTGAATTTTGTACAGGATAAATCCCAAACTGTGAAGAATCTTTTCAGTCCAGGATTCTTTTTTTCATGGTTTTCTGATAATCAAGGAACACAATTTGCAACCAGTTTTGAATATTGTCAAATATTCTTCTCATCAATAGTGCAGGTATTTTCTGCATGGAAAAGACCACATTGTACTTCTTTGTCATATGGCTAATACAGATGAGGAGTGTCTTTTAAAAAGAGAGAGAAGACTTGGTGGCAGCATGGTTGAATACACTGGGATTAAAATCCAGACTTTTAAGTATTAAGCACTTAAAGCCCTGCGCTAAGAGGAAAGGGACAAATCTGTCAGTTTTGATTTCTCCCAGATTCATTTAAAAAAAATATCTCTGGTTCTTCCCATCATGAAGATGAAGAAATCTGTGAATATTGACAAATGTTTATCAACAAGGAACTGAAACAATATCCTCATCCATCCCTTTCTGAATCCTGAGCAAAGTGTTTCGTTTTCTACTTTTAGGCACAAAGGGGCGGAAGCTGCCTCTCTCCATGATCACTATCAGAAAGAAGGAGGTTGTGTGTGTGTGTGTTTCTCCACATGTAAGCAAAAACAGGGCAAATGACCCTCTTGAGATGAGCCAGGCTGCTTCCCCTGATTCGGCTTGTAGCAAATGAGCATGCCTGTTCGGTTCACCTACCATGGATGTTCTAGTTCCTCTGTCTATGGATTTCTTTTCTGAGCATCACATGTGAGTTCAAGAGCCTCTCTTTAAAAACAATAGCAACACTATAATGAATTCTTTGCTCTGGTTTGTTGTAGCCAATTTAGCTCTTTGTTCTAGTAGAAAGTACTTAATTCTGTGCAAGGCAAGGCTTCCTGCTTCCTCTGATTTCGTCTACTGATTGCAGCCCTCTCTGCCATGTTCAGTACTTTCATGGATGGCCCTTGAACCTCCAAGAGCAGTGTTTACGGGGTGGGGGGGAGGATTGGGTGGACCACTGGATACAACCTAAGAATTTTAATACTGTTATGTCTTTGTAATTTGTAATTTCATTTTTATCATTCTTGTTTTAACAAATCATGGTGAGGATAGTAAAAGGAAACATTTGACACCTGGGGTGGGGAATATATTTCAGAGGAAGGAACTGGTAAAACCACCTCTTGAATATTTCTTGCCCAACAAAACTCCACAAAGTACATGGGGGTCACCATAAATTGACAGGTGACTTGAAGGCACGTGCACACACACACACACATGGGGTGTATGGTCCACTAGACATGGCTGGGATGCAATTCCCATCCATCTTAGCTTATCTAGGGCAGATAGGAGTTGCACTCCAGAAATTTTTGGAAAGCTAAAGTTCACCACTGTTCTAAAGCATACAATACACACACAAGTCACTTTTGCCGTGCTTAAATCACTTTATTTGTTTTTACCTTTACAGTCCACCAGGGACTGATCCAAAAGGAATCATCAATAAGACCTTCTCTTATTCTCAAAGCAGGGAGTGTTTCCTCTTTCTTATCTTGATATTTGAAATTAGAAATGAGGCAGTATTAGCCTGATTGAGTATACTCATACCCTCCAACGTGTCACCGATAAAAACTGGGGCCCGTGTTGCTAAGCAATATTCGAGTGTGATCAAGATATCAAAAGTTCTTAATGAGGAAGAACAGACATGCTAAGAGAGACTGTAGCAGTTTGCTTTTGCCTGAGCCCTCTGGGAAGGGCAAGATTCTTTCTGTTACCCAAATTTTGTGCAGTCCATAACGATCCCACTAGTGTCTGGAATTAATATGGGGAACATCTAATTAGCTCAAATATGGCAGCAAGCAGCCAGGTAATGGTAGGATTTTTTTACATATGTAGTAATGGAGGAGACTCTAAGCCAAAGTGTACAATTAAATGATCTTTATTGGAAATTAATAGTAACATCATTCACGCACATGCTCAGGCTTCAGACACTCACATAAGGTTATCATAGGTAGTAGGAAGTATTTGGTTCCGGTGGCAAGGGCGTTGGAACGAGGTTGGTTTGTCAGGAGCTCCTGAGAACCAACCGTTAAAACTTGGGAAAACTACCCGATAGAGTGAAGACCTCGGGTGGTAAATCTTGTCCCTGTTAAGGGACAAGCGGAGGAGACGACAGAAGACCAGTTTCCAGGTTAGTGGAGAAAAATCAACACGGATAACCTGAGAGGTCTAAACGCCATACCCCACCCAAGTTTGAAACTGCCGCTTGCGGTGAGAGTGACGCCACCACTTTTAAATGCTAGCGTCAAACTATACAGGTGGAAAAAGCGGCTCTTTGTTCTTTCATTTAAGACTCCTTACGTTTAAGTCTGCATTTCTACGAAGAAATTCCTAAATATTTCAAGTAAAGTTTTAACTCGAAAACAGAGGAGCGGAAGTAAGAGACAACTTGAAGGAAAGCACGACCTTAAGACTTAAAGTTACCACGGCAACAGGAGGCGCAGAAAGAGTAAGAAAAATCGAAGCAAGGGAGGGGCATGTCGCGGAAGTAAACAGAGAGGGAACGGAGAAACGAAGACAAAAAGAACACAGATTCTTGGAGAAGAGTAAAATAAATGCTGAAAGGACTATAGGACTAATGTGGAAAGATGGAAATTATCTACGGATAGGAGGAAGAATAACGTCGGGGAAATAAGGGACAGCACAGTAAAGCTTGCATTATCTTGCTTACAGCCTAAAGTGGGGCAGAGGAAAGCGCCGGCACATGCTACGGAGGGGCTAGGCTGAATGATAGTGGAACCCAAACTACCCCACCAAACAACTAAACTTTGCTTTCTTGGAAACCCGTCAATAACAGCGCCAGCAGCTAATAGTATTAATAACGCTGCTGGGATCACATTAAAGTAGACAACAAACATACATAAATCTGCCTCTCAAAGGGGTAAGGAACTTTGAACTTTGAAATAACAAAACCCTAGAAGGAGGAGAAGAAAATTTAAAGTAACCCAATAAACGTGAAGGAAACAAGAACTGGGTTCAGAAAAACGAAGTGGAGAGAAGCTGGGAGGAGAGAAAGAGGCAAGGAGGGGAAGATACAGAAAGGAATATTTGTATGGATTGCTAATTATGTACATTTAAATTCAAATATTATTTAAAAAATTGTCATATAAAGCATATAAAGATTAAAAGAAAATAGAAGAAAAAGGTTGAAAGTGGTTTAGAAACAATCTGGAATCAAATTGGTTAAAAATTGATTAGGAATTAATTAATTAGTCCAAGAGGGGAACAAAGTTATAAATGTACTTTATAGAAAAAAGGGGAGTTCAAATAATATGAAATGGAATTCATGTGCAAATGTGTAAATGTGTAATGGCATGTAATATATGTACGAATAGTACTATTATATGGGGAACTATGTTATGGTGAAATTGGATACAGATTGTGAGATTGAATACAGATTTAAAGGGATGAAATAAGCATATGAATAGGTGTAAGTCAAAATTTATATGAAATTGTTGAATTGAAGAAAAAAGCTCATTTGGAGAAAAGAGTTGAAAAGAGTAAAGGGGAAGGGAACTATAAATTTTTTGAACTAGGAGGGGAGGTATTGATTAAGCTGGAAGGGGGAAGAAATAGGAGGAAAGGAAAAGAGAAAATAGGATTTAGAAAAAGAAAACAAGTAGAAAACTACATTAAGAAAAATGCCAACATCAAGGAAAACATTGGCCCAAACAAAGTCACAGACTCAAGAGGCAAGGAGAGCTTCTATAGAACTGACTACAAAAGTGGGAGAGACAAATTTAATGATTCTACAAGAATTTTAAAAATTGAGTGCTGATTTGAAGTCAGAGATGAAAGATCTTAAGGGAGAAATAAGAGAGGATTTACAAAAACAACTAGAAAAGTTTGGATCTCAATTAGAATCAGTAATGAAGGATATAAAAAAGATTAGTAAAGATCTTAAGGAATTACAGGAGAAAACAGAGATTGGAAAAAAGAACCCAAATACTAGAAAATAAAGCGACAATAGAGGATAATTACAAAACAATACAAGAAACAAACAAGAGAAATAAATGTATTAAAATAAGGGGTCTGTTGGAAATACAAGGTGAAGATATATCCAAGCGAATAATACCGGCCCTAGCCGATTTTGTTAACTGGGAGCACGAACAGATGGATGTTGAGATTGATAAACTGTTCAGGATAGATTCGTGGATAGCGAGAAAGAATAAACTACCTCGAGATATAGTTATATATTTTGTCAGAGAGAGGGTAAAAGACATAGTAATTCAACAAAGTTTAAGAGAAAACTTGATTATAGAAAGTCAGGAAGTAAAGATTTATAAGGATATACCCCCACAGGTTTTGAAAAAAAGAAAGGAATACGGATTCTTAACCCGAGTCCTAAGAGAAAGAAAAATAGGATACAAATGGCATAAATTAGAAGGAATTTTGGTTACATACCAAGCCAAAACATATTTGATTAATTCAATATCTAAGGCAAGAAACTTTCTATCTAATATACACGAAGGGCAATTGAGAAACAAAGAAATAGTAATAAAAGGAAGAGAAAAAGAAAGTAAAACAGAGAAGAAAGGAAAAGGAAAAGAGGAAAAACAGTTAAAGGTCCGAAGGGAGAGAGAGGGAGAGATTGAGAGAAAGTTAGAATAAGCAGGAACGTCATCTAAGGAAACAGAGCTAAAGGAAAATAAAGGAAAGTCGAATTTAGAAAGTAACCAAGAAGGTAACTTAAGAGAAGTTGAACAAGAGGTGTTAAGAGGAGGAGAAGGAGAAGAAGAAGAGGGGGAAATCGAAGAGATAGTAGAAACAGGGGAGGAAGAGTCAGGAGAAGTAGAGGAGACAGACGAAGAAGATATATAAATAAGAAGTAAAACACAGAAAATAAGGTAGAGAAAAATATGGAGAAGATAATAAGTTGGAATGTGAGGGGATTGAATAGTCCACAGAAAAGAAAATTAGTATTCCATTACTTGCAAAAACAAAAACCAGATATCGTCTGCTTGCAAGAAACGCATGTAAGGGGTCAAGATAAGAGATTGTTGAAAAATAATACCCTAGGGAAAGTATACACAACTAACTATGACAAAAAAAAAGAGGAGTGGCGATTTATATAAACAAAAAATATGATTCAAAAGAAATATTTAATGATAATGAAGGTCACTATATAGGTGTGGAAATCACCCTACTCGACAAAAAGATACTAATGGTTGGAATATACGGGCCATTAGAAAACAAAGGGAAGTTTTATAATAAGATATTACAGGAATTGCTGAGACATGACTATGAAAATCTGATTCTAGCAGGCGACTGGAATGGCGTTCTGAATACAGATTTAGATAGATCAATCAAAAGAAAAAGAAACAAAATGAAAACACAGGGAAGATTGCCAAAAGAGATGACAAAAATGATGGATCAATTAGCACTTGTGGACATATGGAGACTAAGACATCCATATAAGAAAGATTACACGTATTTTTCAGATCGCCATGGATCTTGGTCCAGACTAGATATGTTTATAATATCAAAAACATTAGCGAAATATGTAAGCAAGGTAGAAATAAAACAAAAAATAATATCTGATCACAGCTCAGTAGTTCTAGAATTGAGAACAAAGAAGATATACAAAAATTGGAAACTTAAAGATACTCTATTGAAGAAAGATGTAATAGTCAAAAAGATAAAAAAGATAGTAAAACAATTCTTCGAAGAAAATCTAAAGGAATAAGCATTGATAATGTCTGGGATGCAGGAAAGGCGGTTATAACAGGACATCTCATGCAGCAAGAATTTGAATACAATAAGATAAGGAAGAGAAGAGAAAAAGAAATCTATGAGAAGATAGAAGAAGGGGAAAAAAGATTGAAAGAAAAACCTGCAGATGAGAAAACGAAAAAGGAGATAATAATCTTAAAAAAACAACTGGAAATGATTATGACTACAGAGATAGCGAACAAATTGAAATTTGCTAAACAAAAATACTTTGAGCATTCAAACAGACCAGGAAAATGGCTGGCCTACAAGTTAAGAAAAGAAAGAGAGAAAAGACTGATAACGGAGATAAGATCGGGTGAGACAATTTATACAAAGCAAAAGGACATAATTAGAGTATTTCAAGAATATTATGAGAAGCTATACGGTAAACATAAAGAGACAGATGAGCTTAATAAGGAAATGAAAGAATACTTGGACAAATCAGATATACCTCAGATAACGGAAGATCAAAAGATGGAGTTAAATAAAGAAATCTCCAAATTAGAAATAAGGGAGGCAATAAGACGAATGAAGATAGGGAAAGCTCCCGGTCTGGACGGTTTTTCCACTCTATATTATAAAATCTTTGAAGAGGAATTATTAGAACCCCTATATAGATTGCTCAATGAAATAAAGAGCGGAAAATGTCCAGACTCCTGGAGAATGGCTGATATTGCCCTAATACAGAAGGAGGATAAAGATCCTACTCTACCAACGAAATATAGACCCATTTCTTTGTTAAACTTAGACTACAAAGTCTTCTCAAACATCTTAGCAGAAAGGCTGAAAAAAGTTCTAAGAGTCTGGATATATGAGGATCAAAGTGGATTCCTTCCTGGCAGGCAAACAAAAGACAACTTGAGAGTACTTATTGATTTAATAGAATTTTATGAAAAATATAATGATAGAGAACTGTTACTGATTTTTGCCGACGCCGAAAAGGCGTTTGATAATATAAGATGGGAATTTATGAATGAAGTATTAAGAAGAATGAATATGGGAGAGAAATTTTGTGGCTGGATAAGTAAGATATACAACAATCAACAAGCACAAGTAATAATAAACGGAGAAAAAACAAAGCCATTAAAAATCTGGAGGGGGACACATCAGGGTTGCCCACTATCGCCGTTATTATTTATTACTGTATTAGAGATATTAAATAGGAAAATAAGATTAGATCCTCAAATTAAAGGGTGGAAATTTCAGGGACAAGAATACAAATATAAGGCCTTTGCCGATGATTTAGAGTTTATCTTAGAAAATCCAAAAGAAAGTATTGAGAAACTTTTGGGGACAGTGGAAGAATTTGGGAAATGGGCAGGCCTAAAGATAAACAAAGAAAAAAACGATGATGGTCACGAAGAACATACGGAGAATGGAGGGAGCAATATTCGAAAAAATAACAGGCTTCAAAATAGTGAAAAAAACCCAAATACCTAGGAATAATACTTTCTAATAAAAATTCAGAGTTATTTGAAAACAATTATGTGAAATGCTGGAATAAAATAAAAGAGGACCTGAAGAGATGGGAGAAATTAGAACTATCGCTAACGGGGAGAATATCAGCGTTTAAGATGAACATACTTCCAAAGATGATATATCTTTTTATGAACATTCCAATTATAATCAATGATAAGGTTTTCAAACCATGGAAAAAAGACATAGCAAGATTTATTTGGCAGGGCAAAAAACCCAGGATCAAGTATAAAATACTAACAGATATAAGGGAAAGAGGAGGTTTTGCCCTACCAGACCTACAAATGTATTATCATGCGAGTGCATTATCTTGGATAACAGAATGGGTAACATTAGAGAAAAAAAGACTGCTGACTCTAGAAGGTTTTAATGCAAGGTTTGGATGGCACGCCTATTTATGGCATAATAAGACAAAGGTCCACGGAGAATTCAAACACCACTATCTAAGAAGAGCTTTACTAGGGATCTGGATGAAATATAAAAGGAAAATATGGTTTAAAACACCCCTGTGGCTCTCAAACCATGAGGCATATTTCAAAAGAGAAGACGTATATAAAGGGAAGTGGTTAACATATAGGGAGATACTTTAAAAAGAAGGAAATAAATTAGTAATGAAAACCCAAGAAGAGTTACGGGGGGAGAATATAGAATGCCATTGGTTTCTCTATAGACAGCTATTAGAGAAATTCAAGATTGATCAAAAATTAGAGGGAACAGAGGAGAATAACACAGAGTTCGATAAGGTGCTTCAAGGAGGTGGGGAAAAGATACTGTCAAAAATATATAGAGTATTATTAAACCTAAGCCAAGAACAGGAAGTTATCAAACCGTATATGATATCATGGGCGAGGGACTTTGGTTACGAAATAGCATTAGAGCAATGGGAAAACCTTTGGGGTAAAAACCTATCCTTTACCAGAAGTAGTAATATTAAGGAGAACATATACAAAATGATGACAAGGTGGTATCTAACACCCGTAAGAATAGCGAAGATTTATAAGAACATGTCGGACCAGTGTTGGAAATGCCAGAAGGCTTCGGGAACTTACTACCACATTTGGTGGAAATGTGAAAAAGCTGTAAGATACTGGGGGGAAATCCATAAAACAATCACGAAACTGTTAGATACTGATTACCCAAAAGATCCGGAGATTTATCTATTAAATATGTTTGAAAAGATAGACCAACACGTACGAAAAAAGTATTGGAAGGTGTTGTCCTATATGATGATAGCTGCAAGAATAATTTATGCAAAATATTGGAAAAAACAAGAATTGCCAACTCTAGAGGTATGGGCGCTGAAACTTTTTGACATGTATGAAATGGAAAGACTAACTGTTTTAATAGATGAAAATAAAACAATAAAAGATCTAAAGACATGGGAAATATTAAACCCAATATGGGAAAGTAAATGGGGAAAGGAAGCTAGAGTAAAAACAGATATTGATTAAATGGTGGATAATGAGGTTGTAAATTAAACATGAAGAATACTGACATATATATAGATAGTTAGATATATATATATGTATGTATATATATATATATATATGTATGTATATATATATATATATATGTATATATATATATTATAAAGAAGGTTGTGGTGTATATGTACCTGTAGATGGATAAATATATGAGTATGCATATGATGGAAGTTAAATTATATAGAGAGATAATTAGAAAAAAGGGGAAATAAGAAAATGCAGAAAGCAGATAAATAAGAAAGGAAATAAAAATAAAAAAAATAAGGGGGATAATAAGATGGGAAAAAGCAAAATGGAGAGCAAAGAGCTAAAGGAAGTAGTGTGTATGAGTTTTGAGTGGAGTTTTGGGAGTATGAGGAAGAAGAAATGTATGTGAGAAAGAGAAACAGAAGAAATGTATACAGGAAAGAGAAAACAAGAATAGATTTGTTCTGATATATGGTGATGTAATGGATGTAATGTAATGTAATGGATATATGTCAGAGAAATATTTGTAAGTTGAGTGATGTGTTATTTTATGTTTGAAATTGGAATAAAAATATTAAAAAAAATAGGTAGTAGGAAGTATTTGGATAGAGGAATAGAGTAAGGGGATTCTCAGGTGATATGATACCTCTCAGAGGAGCAGAGATTCGTGCAGCAGAAGGTTCTCAGAAATGTGTTCTGAAAGTCTCACAGCAAACTGGCAGCATGGATGTAGGAGAGAAACTGTAGACATTTTGGTGGTGTTTTAGGGTGATATTTATATGAGATAATTCCTATGAAGGGATGGGATTTTGAGTGGAATACAATGTTTCTCAGAGGTTCCCAGAACTAGACAATGGGGCTCCAGAACAGTTGATGATAGTTAATGGTCAATGTACAGTAGCACCCCTGTATCTGTGGGGGATTGGTTCTGGGCCCCACCACGGTTAGCGAAATCTGCGGATAATAGTGAACACCATTGAAAATAATGGGACTTACAGTTTAAAATGCCATAGAGTTGGCTTGGAGGACCTAGAAAATGGCTAGAAAGGACACATTTTCTAGGAAAACTCTATGGTAGCTGTGCTGAAACTGAAACCGTGGATAATTGAATCAGTGGATAATGAATCCATGGATATGGGGGTCCTCCTGTATTTAGATTTGAATAGTAACAGGCAAAGTCTACTGTTGGAGGGGAAGAGGAAAGGATGTTTTACAAGCATCAAGGACTCTGCTATCATTGAGTAAATTAATGAATGACTCATCTCCAGGTGTTTACTCTGACCTGAGTATTTGTTTGGAGAATTTCGAAAGGGTCCCTCCCTTGGTTATATGTGACTCCAACCTTGGTGTCTTGGGGGTCCTTGGTATACCTGCTAACCACGTGGAAGGCCACAGTAAACCAAACCATTAAATATTGTCAATAATTTGATATTCCAAGATGGGGGCTATCAGGGTAGGTAACACCCCCTTTTCTCTCCTCCCACCTGCTGAGTTAATTGAGTACAAACTACTTGTGCACTTGGAACTCAGTTTGCAGCAATGGCAGTATGCTGAGTGCAAAGGAGAAAAGTGGGGGGAGGAGAGAGAAACTGGGGCTGCATCTGCACTGCAGAAATAATCCAGTCTGATATCACTTTAACTACCAGGAGTCAATGCTATGGATTTGTAGTTTGTTGTGCCATCAGAGCTCTCTGACAGTGGGACAACAGAGGATTAATTGGGACTGTCCCTGCCAAATCAGGGCACTTGGAGGGTTTGGATTCTTCACCAGTGTCCAATCTGTGTTTAAATACACTTATTTGCATGTCTGTTTGTGCTATCAGTGTTAACGAGCACTATGTGTATTTATCATTTGGGGAAGCAGAATTACTAATCTCATGCCCTATGGTTTCAAAGGGATTAGAGACTGGCTATTTTCTTCCACTGCAATGGGGAAGATTTATGCAGGTAATTCCATTAACATTTCCCCCATAAATCCCCCTGAGCATTAATTGCAGGAAACAGAAGCTGAATATTAAATGCAGAGCATGCAATTTCCCCCCTAATATAGGGCTGGTTTGCAGAGGAGAAACCTGCAAAATACTGAGCCAGAGGCAACTTCATACATGCATTTCCACGTCAGGCTTTTGTGGGGGCAGCAGCAGTGACTGCACATCATTGGATCCCCCAATGGCAGCTGGTGGCTTCTGTGGCACTAAATCTGCTCTGAGTTTTAGTCCAGACTTTAAAGTAGCCATCTAAGGTGCTGATCCTATTTTAGGGACAAGGTTCTCAGAACCTTGAAAGAATCTGAAAAGAACCTAAAAAGAATCCATTCTTGATAGTGATTGAAGTTTGGACTAAAACCTGGAGCAGAATCAATGCCACGTTGTCATCAGAGTCACCCCTGTTGCCTAGGACCTGTGACTGGGAAAGGATGAATGTCTCAGCTTTTGTTCACTGTAATGGAGAAAAAATGGGAAAAGTGGCATTTATACATTTATGTGTGCCTAAGAGGTCATGGACTCAGCACCCTGTTATCTTGACCTTAGGGATGGATGGATAAATCTGTCAGCTTTACTTTCTGCCACAAATGTTATAAATCTCAAGTTCATTCATTCCAAATATAAAGAATTTTGCAAATTTGTTTCCCCCCCCCAATATTTTTTTATTTATTTACATGTAGACATAAAAGCACTCATCACGTATCATACAACATTTAACATTTAACAACATTTAACATCACAAAGTATCTACAACTCCTTAGGGATTCTGCCCCTCCCCTATCCCCCCCTTCCCCACACCTCCCACCCCATAGTACTTATTCTGTTTATCATTTATCATTTTAACCATATCGGCTTCCCTTCGATCAACATACCAGCTATTATAAAATATTTATCAACCCTCTTTTTACCATTTTAAAGGAGTATACATCCCTCTATTTTTTAATATTTACCACTCCTTTAAATTTAATTCTTCTGGCACATGACATCTACGCCGTAATAGTTCATTATCTCCATAGGTTTTTAATTTTTAAAACCTAAAGTCATGTTTTCACCATATTTACATTGCAAATATTCCCATAATTTTTCCCAATCCTTTACAATCTTATTATTTGATTTTCCTTTCAGCATATATGATAATTTATCCATCTCAGCAATTTCCATTATCTTTCCCAGCCATTCCTCTTTCTTCAGTGTTTCATCATTTTTCCACTATTTCACTAGAAGAATTCTGGCAGTAGTTATCATAAACCAATATAATCTATTACATTCCTTTTCCCTTTTCTTATCAAATGGGGTAATCCCTAGGAGGAAAAACTCTGGTTCAAATTTAATCTCTAACCCCAATATTTCCTGAAATAAAGATCTCATCTTATACCAGAATTTTTCCACCTTGGGGCAACTCCACCACATATGAAAAAAAATCCAACTGCTTTTCCACACTTCCAGCAAACATTATTATTTGTTTTAGAAATGTTTACAAGCTTTTCGGGTGATAAATACCACTGGTACATCATCTTTATAAAATTTTCTTTCAGGTTGTTACATCTGGTATTTGTTTGATTATTTCGCCATAATTTTTCCCATTCTTCCATAGTTATAATCCGATCTAAATTTACGGCCCATTTTGTTATGCACTCTTTAACAGTTTGTTCTTTTAAATTAAATTTTAGCAACATTTTGTAAATACTCCCAATTAAGTATTTCTCTCCTTTTAGTAGGTATTTTTTGTAATCTCTTTTTTCTAATTCAAATCCTTCTGTATTTTTATCTATTTTAAATCTTTCCATTATTTGCCTGAAGGGGAACCATTGTATATTAATACCATCTTCTAAAAATTCTTCTCTACTCTTCAGCTGAATATTTTTTCCATCTTGTTTCAAGAGATTCCCATAAGTCACCCATCTTCCTTGCCTTCTTAAGCCTTTTAATGAAAATGCTTCCATTGGCAATATCCATTGAGGTATCCTACAATAAAATAATTTCTTATATTTACACCATACCTTGTAGAGTGCCCTTCTGATAATATGATTATTAAATATTTTTTGGGCTTTGATCTTACCATACTACAGGAAGGCATGCCATCCAAAATGGAGGTCATGTCCTTCCAGAGTTAGCATCTTAGATTCATCTAGCAGTACCCATGGTTTAATCCAGGCTAAACAGGTGGCTTCGTAGTAATACTGAAAGTCTGGGAGAGAAAGACCACCTCTGTCTTCACTATCAATCATACATTTGTGTTTTATCCTTGGTTTCCTTCCTCCCCATATATATTTAGAAATATCTTTTCTGCATTGATCTAACCAATCAGATTTAGATAGTATGGGTATCATCTGAAAAAGGAATAACAATTTCGGCAGTATGTTCATTTTAACGGAAACAATTCTACCCAACATAGATAATTTTATTTCACTCCATTTACCTAAGTCTTCTTTTATGTTATTCCAAGTTTTCTTATAATTATTCTGAAATAATTGATTATTATTTGTTGACACCTCTATTCCCAAATACTTTACCTTATTTGCCACTTCTGCACCAAACTTTTCACTTAATTCTGTTTTTTCTTTCGTATTCATATTTTTGGTTAGAATTTTTGTTTTTGTTTTATTTATTTTGAATCCTGCAATTTGGCCAAATTTTATTAAGATATTATTCAATATTTCTACTTTGGGGAGTGGGTCTTCTATGAATATAACGATGTCATCAGCAAAAGCACCTATTTTATACTCATCTCTACCCAATTTCACTCCTTGTATTTGTTTCTCTGTTCTGATCTTATGTAACAGGACCTCAATAGTTAAAATAAATAAAAGAGGTGATAGGGGGCAGCCCTGTCTTCTTCCTTTTGTAATTTTAAATTCTTCGGATATTCCCTTGTTGATGATTATCCTGGCATATTGTTCTTTATAAATAGCCTTAATCCATTTTTGAAAATTTTCACCTATTCCCATTCGTTGTAAAACCTTAAACATAAACTCCCAGTTAACATTATCAAAGGCTTTCTCTGCGTCTAGAAAGACCATTGCCCCCTTTTTCTCATTACGAGTTTCATAATATTCGATGACATCTAGCACTGTTCTCATATTATTGCGCATTTGCCTACCAGGTAGGAAACCTTTTTGGTCCTCTTCAATATAGTTTTTTAGTACCTCCTTTAACCTATTGGCTAAGATTGTAGTAAAGATTTTGTAATCCTCGTTTAGGAGAGAAATTGGTCTGTATTCCTTTGGTGTTAAAATTTTTCTGGGAAGAAATATGGCGAAATCATCAAAAAGAATTTTGAAAATTTGTTTTGATATCTCTTTATCAAAATGAATGGAAGCAAAATTCCTACCAGTCCTTACTCTACTTAAGTTGTAGTATTGGATGGAACAATGATACTCTCATTCATTTCAATGCAATTGCTAGTTCTGTTTGGGAGGGAGGTATTGCTAATCTCCATCAGAGAACAAGGCAAATCTCCATGTATACATTCAACTATGAAGCTGCAAACTCAAGCTAAACACTCAAAGTGAACAATCTTGCACAAGGATTTTTTTTTAAAAAAAAACTTTATATTTTGTGAATTGTGGAATATTTTCTCACACTACTGAACCCATTCGGACACCTGTAATCTCAGTGTATTACAGGATAGAAAAGTGCCCCATGTCCAGAGGAGTGTTTATATGTGCAAAATTGTGTCCCACCCAAAACAAATATACACAATTTGTATGGCCAAAATACATAAGGAGAAAGAAAAGTAAATAAAAATAGATCAAATCAAATCAAATAGACACTGCTGACCCCAATGAATTTCTAATGTCCCCCACCTGGAAGAAATTTTAGTGTCCCTCAAATGGGGCCAACCTACCGATAAGCAGCACACTCTACTTTTGTGTCACTGCATTATGGTTCCCTGAAAAACAGCATGGATCCATTTTTTGTCCTGGGATGTGAAACTTTCTGGGATTAATAAATAAATAAATATGCCATTGGAAAAAGCTCAGTGGCTTTTTGTCTCAGTCATACCGTTTGTAGGAGGAAAATAATGTTCATGGAAAGTGGCTGAAATTTGGGTCCACTGTTTACCACTGTTCAGGGGAAGATGTCAAAGAATGCCTACACTAGGGGCTTGTCTAGACTGGCCAGAATACATTGCTTCCTGGCTGGCCCTGTTGCCATGATGAAATGGGCAGAAGTCCACATGCACATACCAGCCACCACATACACATGTTGGCTGGTATTGGTGGGCGCCTCCCCCGCTGTTATGTGTCACATTCTCTGAAGCCAGGAAGGAGATCCTCAGCATGTGATCAAGGCTGGTCACATGCAGGGGACTTGATCATGTGCTAGGGGCCTCCTCCTTGGTTGCAGAGAGACTTCAGCACAGTGGCCAGCTATATAGGCTACTGTGCAGGTATAGACCCTGCATTCCTGTGCCAGACATTTCTGGTCTTCCTGCATAATGCGGATTTTCCTGGGTGTTAATGTAAAACATGTTTAACACCTTTACCCTGGGGTGTCGTCAGGACTGCCCAGAGGTGAAATGGGGTAAGAGCCCTGCATCGTTTGGACTGCAGAGCTCCAAGATAGGGTGGGGTGGGGGAGCCAAGGTAAATTGCCAGTCTAGACAAGCTCTAGGTCTAGTTCTCTCTAGGGTCACTTTCAAACTACACAATTATAGTGCTATGATCCCACTCTCACTGCAATGGTTCTGTCCTATGCTGGGCCGGTTTAAGGAATTTTGCCCCCCTGCAATACTTTATTTTGGAGGCCTCATATGTTTATCTCAGGTCAGTGTAACCAACCTATTCACAGTACAGGATGTTCAGATTACAGTAGAACCCCCGTATCCATTTTTTAAAATTTTCAAAATTTTCAAAAGGTTTTTAAGCAGAGGCTGGATGTCCATCTGACGTGAGGACTTTGACTGTGTGTTCCTGCAGGGCAGAAACAGATTGGGTGGGATGGCTGTTGGGGTCCCTGCCAGTCCTATGATTCTATGATTCTAGGCTGCATTCAGAGCCTGGGAGAGTAACTTTTGGATCACACCTCCCAGAATTCCCCCCCCAGCACCCTTCTCAAGGTTTGGTTGCATAGTTCCTCCTTCAGCATCCTCTACCCAGTGGTTCTTAACCTGGGGTCCATGGTGTCCTCACAAGGGGGTCCACAAAGGCTTGAAGGCTGCTTGGTCCACCTACTCCCTGTAGTGGAGCAGCCACATGACAGGAACCAAGCCCATTCCAGCCACAAACTTGCAGGAAGAAAAAAGAGTGCCTCTAAGGGAAAGTTTAATGGATGGTGTAATTGTGTTGTTGTTGTTAGGTATTATTATTAGCTATTATTATTAGGGTTTTAAATCTTGAGTTAAGTCTTGGGGCAACAAAAGATATTTAAAGGGGGTCCCTGGTAAAGAAAAGGTTAAGAACCTCTGCTCTAGGCCAATGCCTCTCACATAACACTAATGGGATACTGGTGTTTTAGTGTCAACAATAAAACCATTGTTCCCAGTAATATTACTCCAAATTTTAATTTATATTCTTTATATTCTTCTGTTAAAAGAGCTAGAGTGTTGTAGAAGTTTCAGCATTGCCCTATGACTGTGGAGACCAGGGTTGGAATCCTTACTCAGCCATGAAAAACCACTGGGTGACCTTGGGCAAGTCACACTCTCTTAGTCTCAAAGGAAGGTAAAGGCACACCCCCTTTGAACAAATTTTGCCCAGAAACCCAATGATAGATTCACTTTAGTCATAAATGACTTGAAGGGACATATGCAAACACACATAAATTCCTTTTGCAGGTTGAACTCAGTTGGCAGCAAGGGGAGGAAGCTGAAGACCAAGAGGAAAAGAGAGGGAGGGGAGAGAAACCAGGACGTGTTAAGAGCAGCTGGAAAGATGGGATGGAGGGGATCAAACCAGAGAGAGAGGGGGGGAAGGGAAGGGGAGGGAAGGGGAGGGGAGGGGAGGGGAGGGAAGGGAACCCTAACCCTTTTCCTGAGAGAGCAGGGAGAAAGAGAGGGAAAGAGGTGACCCTCACACTTCCCTTCCCCCCTCTCTCTCACACACTCACCCCCTCTGACACAATTTTGATGATCCCCCTGGGAGGAGGGGACAAGGGGGAAGCAAACTCCCCCCAGCTTCAGCCACACGCCTGGTTGGGGCGGAGGAAGGAAGGAGGAAGGAGACGATCTGTCTCTCTTTCTCTTTCACTCTTCAGTTAGGAAGGGGGGCCCTGCAGCTTGTCCTGCTGGGCAGGAGACAGGAGAGGCAGGAGGTTTTTGGCTTGCTCTCTCTCTTTCTCTTGACGGGGCCCTCTTTGGCTGGGAGCCCTCTCCAGATGCAGATTTGGTGGTATGCTTAAACCGGCCCTGGTCCTATGGACTCTTGGGACTAGCAGTTGTATGGAGGGGCCTTTAGAGTCCTCAGCCAGGCAGCTGCTCTGATGCCTCTGACCAAACTACATGACCCAGAATCCCATAGGAGGCAGCCATAGCAGTTAATGTGGAATCAAAGCACTGTAATTGTATGGTCTGAAAGGGACCTAGATTCTGCAACAAAACTTAATTCTGGGTGACTAAAATATCTTGTACTAGTGCATGAATGTTAAGAAAAGCCACCACCACCACCAATCCACACTCTCATATTTTTGCTTTTGAGAGTGTCCAGTAGTCTCCTGCACTGTTTTGAGTCAGTCCCAAAGAACCCTTTTGTAACATTTTGATTTGGACAAAATCCTGATCCCTGCTGAGAGCTAGAAAGAGAAAGAAAACTGGAACTATAAGATCCCTGCTGTGTTCTGTCTGTCAGGAAACAGCAAACTGATAGAACAATGATCACAAAGGTTGGTAGTGAATGGCATCACAAACAAGTCAGAGCATTGGCTGTCTTAGTGAAAACATCACCTTTGGCTCTCTCAGGTCTGACTTTACACAAAGCAGATGAATGGGAGTTAAGAGGAAGACTGCCATAAATTTAAAAAATAGCACAGAGCTCTGCCTAAAGAATACCCACAATGTAGGATTTGCTTCTCTTGTCCTTTTAAACACCCAATTTGCTTTTCCAGGAGTGGGGACCAGGCACACTGCTGGAGAGACAAGGGATTTTCTCACAAAAGGATGAGCAGGGCTCTGTGGCAAACACATAAGGCACCTTTGGCAAGAGCGTATCCTCCCAGGTGAGCCTAGTCTATGCATCACCTCCTCAGCTTTGCCTGTCACTTTTTTATCCTTTGCTGAAAGCTTTCTCTCAGCAGTGATGCCTTTTAGAGATACCCCCTAGAGTCTTTTCCCGCTCAAGGGCAACCTAGATGGGAGGAAGGTGCTTTCCACCCTGCGGCTCTGCATTGTGATTGCAGACGGGCCTCTCCAGTCTCACAAACAATGGAATAGGAAGACTCCGCTGTTCTTTTCGAAGCAGTAAAGCCATGAAGGAGTCAGCTGGCTGCATGCTTTTCTGTTTTCAAGCTGTTCCGCTCGTCTCTTCTGTCTTACTTCAGTCCCTCTTACCACATAGACTGCACATTTCCAGCACATGGAAACATATTTTTTTTTACAAATAATGAATTATTTGTAATTAATTTCAATTTGTGCAGTAACCAAGTCACATGATAATTGCTCATTACACTGTACATCCAAAGCCAAGCAGCCATCACATGAAAACTAGGAATTGGGCCTAATTGGAAAAGGCAGTGTTGTTCGCTGTTTAGTTCAGGGGGAACACAAGAGGGATGGTTAAGGTTGCAATTTGATCTGTACTTGCCAGGGAATTAACACTTCCAAATGCTCTGAGTAGACGTGCATAGGATAGTACTGAATATAACTACCGTATTGTAGTTCAAATGAAATATAACAGAGTTGGGAAAGCTGAGATGCTCCAAATGTTGTGGATCTCCAAGTCCCAACAGCTGGAGCCAGCATGGCAGATAGTCAAGGGTGATGGGATTTGTAGTCCAATAACACTGGAGGGTCTGCAGGTTCCCTGCTCCTAGAATATAGAGCTGAATCCAGGGAATAGCATTTTGTTCTCTAGGACTTCATCTTTAAAGATGTTCAGCATCTACCAGCTTCAGAACTGTTCCTTTACTTGCTGCTCTTTTAAGGGTTAAGTCCAGGAATCAGCACCATAGAGTCATCATTTTTGTTCATTGACACTGTGAGGATGATAGTATTTGTAGTCCAATAATATCAGAGGCCTAGAAGTCCCCAATCCCTGGAATATAGAGTCCCATTTCCAATGAGAAAGGGATAAGGCAGAATAACTCAGTCATGCCATCTTCTGCCTAATTCAGAATGACCCCTTTACTCATTGATTTTTTTACAGGTTAAAAACCAGACAACAGTAGTTCATTCCCTATGATAGCATCTTCTTTGTTCACTGAAGGTGCTGAGCATCTACTGCCATGCCTTGCAGCATTTGCCAGGAACAATTTCCTTGTTCCCAACACTAATGGATACTTGTTTTTATTGTTTTGCTACCGATTTAGAGTTAATGGACCGTTGTTGGAAAAGTAACTGAGTTACTCACCGTTTTATTCCTTCTTAATTTGAATACAAGAGTTTCTGAATGCAAAATGAGCTGCAACACATCAATACAATGGAATAATAAATTCCTCCATTTACAAGATTTGCATTTGGTCAGCAAATCATTATGTCTGTCGAGCTGAAATAAGCCAGTGCTGATATCCCAAATTTTCCAAGTAAAATTACCTTTTTTATGAGTCATAAATCTGTACCATGCTTCAGTTGAAGCACAGCCTGAGACAAATGGACATAGGGTTAAGATTTTTCTTTTTTAAATTTTCTTGATTGGACAGAAAATGGCCAGTGCATCTTTCTGTTTAAAGATATGGTAGACCTTAGCCTGGCTTTATTTTAGGCTCTGCATCATAAAGACAAGCATAGTATTGTAAAAGCTAGTGTAAAGTCCACCCCTTGCCTACAAAGAGACTACTAAACACATCAAATCAATGGGATTTTGGTAGGTTAACAGTTATGTACATTTCATTGATTCAGTTGATCTACTTGTCATAATTCATCCTGTGGAATCTGAAGAACTGGACACAGAGGAGTCAGATTGCCAGGAATTTATGGCTCCAGCTCATGATGGCCTTTTTGAATCAAAGGAGCTGGGGCCTTAAACCGCTGAGGGGTTCTCTCCTCAGTAGGACTTGGCAGATGCTGAAGATACCCTCCTTCCTTTGAAGCTGGCAAAAGAGGTAAGGAGAGGCTGTGTAGGTCCCAGTGTCTATTAAATGGGAAATGTTGACTCTTTTAAGCACCCTGTAGCCAGAGGCAGCTGCTTATGTATCTGCCAGAAGCTCCCTGGAGTCTTTGTTGCTTGCAACCAGGTGACTGGAAGTGCTGCTCTTGCTCTTTGGACTGACTATGATTGATGACTCTGTGTCCTACTCCTTGTTGGTTTCATTTATCTGGATTTCTGGTTTGGTGTAATGAGTCCTGGACCAGCTGACAACATTGATCCTGTTCCTCCCTTCCTTTTGCTGGATTACCTGTGACTGACTTGAACTGGATTGACTACCCTACAGCTCTTTGCCTTACAGCCACCTGATTCTTGGGTCATTTTCTGACAATAGCACAGAATACTGCTTTATCTGGGATTGGTAATTGGATAGGGTGGCTGGGTCAGGACTGTCCCAAACCCTGAGATTTCAGTGCCAAACCCAGAAAACTGGGAACAACCTCTTGTGATTTCACATGGTGTGGGCTCTGTTGATGTTACCTACAAGACAGAGATGCATGTGATGTCATTAAGCAAAAGATATATAGGGGTCGTTTCCACGGCAAAATAAATCCTCAAACAATGCGACAAGAAGCCTGATAGTTCCCATGCATTTCGAAGCAACAGCGCCCTTTTCAGAAGGAGGGGGTGCAAAAAACCCATAAGTCCCGCAGTATCAGCTTTCGCTAGTTTTCCGCACTTTTTTGATTAAGTTCGCAAAAAAGCGCATAATTTGTCATGGGAACGAACGATTGTTTACCTTTTCGAATTACTGTGAGCAGAGCTGAATCCTGATTGGTTGGAGTGACCTTTCTGCTGTAGCCAAATAGAGGGGTTGAAGAGAAAAAAATTAACCCTCCTTCTGCTTGCAACCCACTTTGGAAAATTTGCTCTGAGCCCTTCCTGACTGTTTCAAAGGAAGGCTTTTGGGGTTTGGAAAATGATCGGGAGGAGTAGCCTGTGCTTCGTTGCTGTGAGAGTGTGTGTGTGTGTGCATTCGTGTATGAGGGAGAAAAAGACGATCGCATGTTCGTCCTTTTGTTTGTTTATCCTTCCATTCACTTGCCTGCATTCAAGGATTCAAACAATCAGGAATGAGGCAAGCTTCTGTGTGGTGTGTGTGTGTGTGTGTGCATGAAGGGAAGGAAAGCAGACCGCTCCAGCATGCTTTTGCTTGTTCGTCTTTTCATTCACTCCTTTCTTTATAGAAACCTTTCGGGGCTGGGGAAGGGGGGTTGACAGATCGCTTTTTTGATCCTTTGTTTGTTTGTACTTTTTCTTCCCTCTCATTATTTATGGTCTCCATGACCCCCTCCTTGCTCCCTCCCCGCCTCCTGACTGGCTTTAATCATCTGGAGGCGATCCCCCCCCCACCTTTGCCTGTGTGTACTATACGGAAAGCAGAATTCCTCATCTTTCGAAATGCTGGGGAGTCGTGTGATTTATACTCTTCTCATTCGAAAGAACGGTAATCCGGAATCTTGCAAACTTTTTCCTGTCGTGGAACCGGCCCCATAGACTTACATTTTAACGCAGTGCTCTCACTCTGAGATTCTTCCCCCTTGCCCTAATGACTAAAGAAAAGAGGCCATGACCTGAGACCTTAGATTTAGTTCTTCTTATTATTCAGTCACCTCTTCCTCTAATAGCATCCCATGTCAATTATTCTAAAATTTAATTATTTGCTTACCTTAAGATTAAGTATGTTACCAGTAAAATTAATACATTTTACAGCAGCTCTACTGCATGGGTGGTGTGGGGAGCAGACCAACTAATTTCCTGACCCTCTTTTGCTATTCTGAAGTGTTATTTTGCCTTTCTTTGGGAGCAGAAAATTGATAGAGATATTTGGGTGGGGAAAACTTGCTGCCTCTCCCTTGGCTTCTACGATAGGCTCAGTCTTTTTCTTGTGCTTATGTTTCTCAGTTATACATGTCATGGAGGGCAGGAATGAGCCTTGTGTATGTACTCACTCTGAAAATGTAATTTAAGACCCAATAAAACCTGTTTCTTTCCCTAGCTGGATGCAGTTCATGAGTATTAACCAAGGCCTATTCTGATGGGACACTTGTGAGCTATGTTTCCTGGGAACAGAAAATAATGCTATTCTGGAATTTTCTTCTTTTTTAAAAAAAATTATAACAGTCTCTTTATTTGGCTAGCATTAATCCTTCTAAGGCAAACATTCACAATTTCTTCAAGAACATGGATTTTCCAAATTTCAATAAACCCATGACAAAAGTGCTACCTGAACTTATTCAGTATCTAGATATGGAAAATGTAATTGTAATACTGAAAAAAAAACATGAAATCCTGGAATAATTGTATGAAGATGCTTTAATGTCATAACTTTCCAAAACCTATAGGCAGATATCAGGCTAAAACAGCTACACTTTTTTGCTGCTTTTGCTGTAGTAGTAGCAGCTGTTGCTGTTGCTGTTGCTAGGGTCTATGGACTTTATCAGATGCAGCAAATACAGTGTCATAACAATACCTAATTAATGTGAAAGGGCACGCATATCAGAATACATCGTCCTTTTTGCAATTTTGTGTTGTCAAAAAGTTGTTTTCTGGCATTTTCAACCAAATCAGCCATTTTGCACCTCCTCAGGGCCTGTTGCAAGATGGAGTGTACCTTGCCCTCAATTTCACACACTTGTGAGACTTGCAGCCTCTTTGAGGGAAATGTTATGCACACAAGACCATGGACTTGCCTAGATGAGAGGTATAATGCTGATTCCTGGGCATTATTGCAAATTCGCAGCAGCGTTCATTTGTCTCCATGGTCTTTTGCCAAAATTGATCGTATGCAAAACTATTTGTGTTTGAAGTGCACACGCCTGTGAATCAAGATGGTGGCTGAGTAAATTAGTGTGTTACTTTTCTCCACACGTTGTCAATGCTGCAGTTTTTTTTAACTTTACAGCAAAGGTGCACAAGCGTCAGAGCAGCAAAAAAGTACATGATCAGCAACGCAAAAAATCCAAAATGGCTCTTACAGCTGGTTCCTTGCCAGCAAGCCCACCCCCATGCACATCTGACCAATCCAATGACCATTTCCACTCCTCCCTGAGAATGTGCAGCATCCCAAATTGATTGTCCAAATGAGTAGTAATACACATTCCCACGCTTTATTTTAAAAACTTCAGGGAAAGCTGCAAAGCCTTTTCCCACATAGTTTTTGGAGCCTTTTTGCTCACTCTCCTTCCGAATAAGGTGAATCACCACAAGATCTTGTTGGGACAAAAGATATTCTCCTTGAATTCTGTGAGGAGTATTTTCACCGTCTAGACAAATGTGCATAGCTAAATTGCACAGAATTTAATATTATCCACAAAGACACTTGAGCCTAAGGGGAAAATAGATGTATTAAACTAACATACAAAAATATATGAATTTTCTTTAAAATCAAGGAGAAATGCATGAATTCCCTTGCAAGAAGAAAGAAATGACACACAACTTGATATGAACCTTAGAATGGGATGAGGATACAGGTGGGATTTGGAAAAATGGATGAAATAAAGACTGAACAATTTGTTCATCCTTTTTTTTTTTTTCATGTGAAGAGTTACAAAGTTCACCCTTGTCTCTGCCCAATCCTGTTTGATGTTTACGTGAGGTTGTTAAGAAAGCAATGGAGTTCTGTGCAAGCAGTATTTTGCTCGCTCTCTCTCTCTCTCTCTCACACACACACACATTTTTATCACACAGTTCTGTGTTTATTAGACTAGTAGGAATGTCATTCTTTGCCAATTTTGTTCTTAAAGGAAACAATGAGTAATTTCAGCTGTTTTCTTCTTGTTGCAAGGAAGTCTTTAAAAACTGTGCAGTCTTTGTGTTTTTACTGGGACTTTTAGACAATGCCTTAGAACGAGAGCATGGGAAGATAATAAGATATATGACGACAGCTGCAAGACTTGTTTATGCCCAGAAGTGGAAACAACAGGCTGTTCCAACATTAGAAGAATGGACAGTAAGACTTTATGATGTGGCTGAAAGGAACAAACTGACTACTTTGTTAAACGACATAAATATTGATGAATTTTAAAAAGTGTGGAAGCTTACAACAGGTTTCTTTAAAGAAGCCAATGGTAATATAGAGTTATTCATAAAATACTCTGATTAGAACTCAACACCTGGAGATGAGTCATTCACTAATCCACTCAATGATAGAAAGAGACTTTAATGCTTGTAAAATGGGTCCTTCCTTTCCAACACCCCTCCAAACAATTCCAAAAGTATCAGTCATTAACGATTGATAACTCTTCCAGAATACCTTTTGTCTAGTCCTGGGAACCTCCAAGAACCATTGTAGTTCATTCAAAACTCCTATCCCTTCAGGGGAATTATTTCATATAAATATCACACTAAAACACCATCAAAGTGTGCACAGTTCCACTTCCTTTCAGCTCCACATCACACTGTGTAGCCAGTCTATTGTTCAGAGGTCCTTGCTGTTGGTTTACTTTGCAATCTCTGCTCTGGAGGATTGGTACAGTATAACCCACCATCCTCTTACTCTATTACTCTATCCAAATACTTCCAACTCCTTTTGATAGCCTTGTGTGAGTGTCTGAAGCCTGAGAGTTTGCATGACTGCTGTTGATATTAATTTCCAATAAAGATCACTTAATAGTATCTTTTGGCTTAGAGGACTTTAACAGACACACTAAATATGGAGTCATAAGGATGCCACATAACCATGAAAGGGTGCTTGGATCAGATGATGTCACCCTTTGGTGGTTAAAAGGAGCCCCACTCCGTACCTTTTAACTGATGGCTTAAGCCGTCAATAGGTACCCCTGCTGATTTTTTGCCAGTGTTGCCAGCCTGCGAAACCTCTGTCCCTTTAAATCTTGTACTTACCCCAACAATGGCCAGACCAGCCAGAACACCTCCGGGTCAGATCGGGACATCCAGGTAAATGACAAACTTTTTTTTTTTTTTTTTACCTTCCCTGGGTTACTTGGAGGTTTTTTAGTGTGTGCGTGTGTGCTTTGTTTAACTTTTTGACCTTTCTTTCTTTTTTTAGTTTTGAATGTCCCACACGATGAAATTGTGTGGGATTTCAAAAGAGGAAGTAAATGGATCTCCATTCACTTCCTCTTTATTCACAGAGGAACCTTTGCTGGGAAAGGAGGTATGTGTGGGGGGGAATGTTCTTTGGCCGGCATAAAACTTGAATTTTTTTATGCCGGCAAAAAACTTTTTAAGGGGGACATCTGATTAATGGAGTCTCCTCCGTTACTACCGGTATACATAGGTTAAAATGTTCTGCCATTGCCCAGTCTCTCGCTGCCATAATTGAGCTAATTAACATTCCCCATAAATAATTTTGAATATTAGAAGGGTCCCCATGGACCCCATGCAATTCGGGTAACACATATTTGATACTATTTGAAAGAAGTTACAGGCAGGTGGTGACTGTATTAAATATCAGATTTTGATACATATATTTAGCTATGATACACTATGTTTAGTAGTAAATTCATTAAAAGGTTTTTTTTTTAATTGATAGTATAAATCAATTAGTTTTAAGGGTTTTTTTCTTGACGGGGAGAACAAAACTAATCATTATAACTGTATAGCTGATAAGTTGGAATCTAAGTGTCCCCTGTTCTTTTTTTTTTTTTTTTTAGTTTAGTTTTGTTGTGTTATGTTTAGATGTGGGGGGGGTAGAGTAGTGGGGGGGTTGGATTAAGGGTGTAATTAATAAGATTTAGTGTGTTGTTTGATGTTATTTTTGTAAAGTTTTTGTAATCTTGCCCCCCCATATGTGTTTTAGATTATAAAATGTAAGTGTTTAATAACAATATTTATTTTTTAAAAAACCTGTGCAGTTTCTGGAGACAACTGGAAATTCAGGACTTACTCTGCACAAAGTTTGCATGTGGTATTTTCTGCAGAAAACAGCACTTTCTGTGCAGGAAACAGAACTAAAAGATTATTTTTAGGCACAAAATGATACTTCTTGTGCAAAAAACCACACATGTGCACAGTTCGCACAGAATAAGTGAATTGCAAAGATTCTCATCAGTCTAGGATGCACCCCTTATGGTTTTCTGAAACATGTTTTCTGACAATTTAAAAAATATTTTCAAATATTCTGTCCATTCCAATGAGTTAGCAGCTTATGCATTGCCAGAAAAAGAGGAAAGCCATCACCACAACAGAGGATGAAAGAGGGCACATATTTCCATAACATTTACTTATTCTAATGTATGTGTATAAATACACAATTAGAAAAAAAATTATGTACAAAAAGAAACACATATACTACACCATGCTATAATGTGGGAGAATGTGACTAACTAACCTGTATACCTGCTAAGTCTGTTAGCTGGGTGCTAACAGTTGATGGGCAACTTCAAGGCCTCAATATATTCCAATGGCAGTTTGCTACACTGGGCAGCTCTTGAAATGAGGGTGTCTTCAGTTCAGGACTGCCCTCTCACAACTCTTTCAAGAGAACATTATCCTTAGTAAAGTAGGTCACATAACCACTCTAGTGTTTGCTCTACATCTGGATATTTCTATAGGGATGAAGGCAAGTGAGCCCTCTTGTACCAAAACTAAAGAAGACCAGAATGAGCAAATATGGATAACAACCCCTGAAATGGAGACAGAGATTCTTGTTGCTGAGAATGTGCTTGGAATTCACTGGTCAGTCAGGCTAAAACTCTTGACTCATGCCTGGATTCATCACTGCCTCTGGAATTTCAGATTGTAATGGTGACCACAGTAACATTTGGTCAACTATGTGTGTGTGTGCCTTTGAGTCAGCTGTTGACTTATGGTGACCCAACGAATTCTTCTCAGGGTTTTCTTAGGCAAGGACTACTCAGAGGTGGTTTTGCCACTTCCTTCCTCTGAAATATAGCCTACAGCATCTGGTGTTCATTGGCAGTTTCCTCTTCAAGTACTAACTGGGCTGACCCTGTTTAGCTTCCAAGATCAGACAGGATCTGGTGCCTTTAGGGTATTTAGGCTGCCCTTGATCATCTGTACACCATAAAAAATGGTTCAGCTCCCTTGTCTGGTTGAGAACTAGTGATAACACTTTATGTCTATGGAGATTATCAGACATGGCTCATGTGGTGCCAGCAGAACACAAAAGGATGCCAATGTCACACAACATTGTCCTTTTGCATCCTGCTCTCATTATTCTGCTATTTCTTTTTATTTACGGGCCAGAGCTATAAATGGATTGCCCATCCTGTCTTGGTGCTAGCATTGCTGGCATCTAAAACCCCATGCCATTTTTGACTCTTTATTCCAGCACTGATGGGCAGTCCTGCCAGAACACTTCCGGGTGGGATCACTAGAACCAGGTAGGCTACCCTCTTTTTATGAACCTCCCTGGGTTACTTGTTATTTTTTCAGTGTGTTTATGTGCTTGTGTAAACCTTTTTCTTGTTATTTTTGAATTTCTTGCGCTCACATCTTCTTGCGAGAACGGGTGGGATTTCAGTCCAGGAAGTGAATGGAGATCCATTCTCATTCCTGGGCTGCCTTCGGATGGAAGATAAGGTAAGTCTGATGGGGAGTGTTATTGTGCCGGGACAGGGACAGGATTGGAGATGGTGGGACTGGAATGCTTTTTTCATTCCTGTCTGATAATCTCCATCATCTCCATGAAGTTAGACTTCCTCCACATGCTTCTCCTAAAGCAAAATATGATGATCCATCTCATGACACGATGGGTGAGACAGGCCAGTGGCAAAGCACAGTCTTTGCAAATTATTCATTTTAATCCCTCGCACCATGAAAAGGTCTGGAGAAAAGGTCTCTCTACCTGCAGAAAGAATGACTGCCAAATGGACTTAGATGGACCAATGTTCAAAAGTACAAGACATCTTCATTACATTTTTATGTACATATGACATGCACATTCCCACAAAGTCTATTACAAAGTTTTATTCCTGGCAATTTTTAAAAGAACTAAATTAATTCTTAATGGCACCCTGAGAGAAATCTCCTCTTGCTTTCAGTGCCATGGAGATTAATAGACTAAGTTGGTGGACCTTACATTTCATTAAGGTCATATTAAATTGCCTTACAAATAATTTAATTCTGACTCTCCCTCCCCCCACCCCCAAAACTCCCTGTTTCTAAACTGACACATTACACAGCAATTTATCAGCTCAGGCTTTGGCCTTTGGTTCTGTATTCATCAGGAGAAACTTGCTTTATTTTCAGTGTTCTAGCATAGGAAAGCAGCATGCTCCAATAGGCCCTGATTATTTTTTCCATGCCGCATGAAAGATTAAACACACTTTTAAATAAATTTATTTGTACTGCATGTGCCTTATTTTATACAGGCAAGAGGAAGCCAGTTTCACTTTGATGGGGATATGAGATATGGTTTGTCAATTCAATTCTGGGCTAGTAAATTAGCTACCATGTCATAAATTTTGGAGATAGCTTGTTTGGGATAACATCTAGGCAAGTCTTGAGTGAAAACCTTATTTCAAAACAATCTTTGATATCAAGAAGGAAATGAGAAAAGTGCCTTCATTTCTTCTTTAGAAATAAATCTATGTGCATATTTTGAGCATCTCAAAATATGACAAATAATGGGGACAATCAGTTCTCCCACAGATTTCCCTGTCATTTGGCAGCATATTAAAGAGTCTAGCCACATTGCTGGCCCACCAAAGAAGCATGTGGTGGTGAATCCCCCACAATAGGTGACCTTTTTTTTTTTAACTAGGTGGACTTTTAAAAATTATTATTATTTTTTTAAAATTTAAAGGCCTACAAGGCCCAATTTCTTAAGTACTGCATTAAATGGAGGGTGCGAGGAGGAAGCCACTGCTGTCAACATGGTGAACACCCCTTCCTTCCAACACTCCATCTCCACTCCCCAAATAATCAAAAATTCAGCCCCAAATCCACCACCTGAAATGGAGTGATTTATGGGGCTTGTTGCTTTATCTCAGCCTATGTGATACCTAGGGCTGCTGGACTATGCCAGACCCTGAGATTTCAAGACCAAGACCTGAGACCGAGGAAGGATCCCCTGTGATGTCATAGGTAGCAGGCCTTCGTGATGTCCTTAAGCATAATACATTAAGCAGCACTTGCAGTTACACAGTGTATGGCATTCAAATAAAAAACACTAAGTCTAACAAATGAGAAATACACACACAGAGAGAGAGAGAGAGAGACAGACAGACAGACAGACAGACATTCCCTTCATCCTAAGGACCAAAGAAGAGGATCCAGGCCCTGAGCCACAGGCAAACTCTAGTGATAGCCCATTTTATTCAGAATTGAATAAAATTCCATAGAATAGAATTGGTCTCTATGGAATTGCAACTTGCTGTGCCCCTTCTGATGTTCTCCCACCTCAGTTCCTCTTTGGAATTCTTCCTGCTTGGATTTCTGAGACACGGGCTCTGTGTTACTTTATTTTACTGGCTTAGGAATTTGAGTGAGGTACTTTTTGGAGAAGAACCACCAAGGGTATTGCCCATCCCACTGGACTGGAATTATACATTTTCTACAAATTTATCCAATCACCCCACTGGCAAGAGAAGCTGGCAATCTCCCTTTTCATTCAGAAGAGAGATAATATTCTTTAACAATGAGGAGGAATCCTATTTATTATGGTTCATTATGACATTGGTAATGTGATAATACTTATTTGAGCAGACATAACCAGGTAATGCTAATTGTTATATAAGTATTCCCTGGCCACAGACACATTTTGACTTCAAAGTACAGTAGTTCTATACATTTGAGAAAATGTAGCTGAGGCTGGCTCACAGAGATGAGCCTTTGTATGATTCTTGAGGGACAGAGAAGTTTCTAGCTTGTTTAATTTTCTATGGACCATGCTTCATTTTTGCTCCATTTAATATTTATGCAGGTTTGCCATCAAATATATGCCCAACAGGGGATGCCAGCTGAATCTAGCTCACTGGTAAGATTTGGTATTTGATACATGTGTTTGCAAAAAAGTCTACTATATCCACAGTACACCTTTTGATATTTATTCCTTAAACATGTAAAGCATGTATCTAAACACATCATATGTGAAAAGAGAGACCCATGGAGGCAGCCATTTACCAGCCACTGAACACAGCAGAATCTAGAAGTAATCCAGGTCTTGAAGTAAGGCATTTCTGCCTTACTTTCTTTATTTCACAGTGCTCAGTTTCATACCTTGGACTTTATCTCAGTTTCATAACGATGCCACATAAATGTGAAAGGGCACGCATACCAGACAACATTGTCCTTTTGCGTTTCTGTCTTGTCCAAAAGCCATTCTATTTTATTGATGGGACAAGCCATCAATAGATCAGTTGTGATGATTTTTTGCTGGCATTTGAAACCCCAAGTCTCTTTTTTTCTCGGGAATACAGCATCAATGGCTGGTCCGGCCAGTATACTTCCAGGTGAGATTGCAACATCCAGGTAAATGATGCTCTTTTTATGAACCTCCCCTGTTTACTTGAGACTTTTAAAGTGTGTTTTTGTGCTTTTGTGAACTTTTTGTGTGTTATTTTTGCTTTTATTTTAGAATTTCACACATTCACATCTTCTCACGAGATTCTATGTGATTTCATCCCAGGAAGAGAACGGAGCTCTATTCACTCCTTATTCGTTGCTGGGGCTGCCTTTTCGCTGGATGCAAGATAAGTGTGGTAAAGGGGGTTCTTTTGCTGGTATAAAAATGTCACAAAGTATGCCGGCAAAAGTACAGAAAAGGGGGGTTGTTTGATAAAGTCCCTTGCAAGTACCATAAATTGACCAGGATGGCCACGTTTAACTCTTTGCATTTTTGGTTTCCCAGTGGATGGTCAAATGTCCCATTTTCCCACTCTCAGCCATTGTGTTGTTTTCTATTGTTGTTCTTATTTGCTGTCAATCACTACAAGCTGTCACCAGGTGTTGAAACTACCCTCTCTCAGTGGTAGCCATGTCTCCATACTCTTCTGATCATGGAAGGAAGAGAGGAGAATGAAGTACTGGCCGCAGTGGCTCTAGCCCACAATCCCTGCACTACTGCTGCTTTCCTTCCATAGCCTTATTATTTCCCAGAAGTTTTGCATTCTGTGAGGGCTCGAGAGATGGCTGGTGGCACATTGCAAAAGCAGGAAACAGACGGTCCAGGGAAAAGGGAAAGCTTTGAAAGCAAAACATCATTGGCAATGGTGTGGAGGTGTAAGTGGCAACTCCATTGACTGCAGCATTGTAAAACAGTCCCTTACTCTTGTTCTACTTCATAAGATTGATACCTTTATTGGTCAACCAAACTGCAAAAAAACACATGATTCAAGATTTTGAAGCTCTACCAGCTTCTTCATCAGGCAAAAGATGTTAAAAAATAAGGAAAGAAAAGTGATGGTGTTGTAGTCATAGGCCTATATGTTGTCTTAGATGTTGCTTGTGTTGTTGTCTGACAAAGGTAAAATTTCTCTTTTGGATTATAATTGGCTAAATTTTATTTATACAGCACCTAATTTTTTTTCCAGAAGTAAAATCTGGATGTAAGATGTAAATGTACAACATTCACCATAGCTAGTCAATTTTGTCCTCAGACCTGTACGTGGAACTAACTGCTTTTTTTAAAAAAAGTAATTTTTCAAGCTCTGGGCTGGGAGGAGCCAGTCTGAAAGGTGCTTGCCATGTAGGTTAGCAGTTCCTAACAGGGAGCCAGGAAAGAGTAAATATACTCCAGAACCATATCATCCTTTAAAAGTGAGGTAGGAATGAAAGTTGGTTGTATATATTTAGGCTCAACTGTGCATCTCCGAGTCATCTATCACAAACATATTTTCAAAGGAACAGAATGATTCTGCCATATTTCCCTTGGAAGTGGAGATATCACAACAAAAGTCAGTACATTTGGAAAAGTGACAAACATGCAAAAGCTACTGTAATTTGACATCCCAAAACAACACCATTCAAATGTTGTGCTTTATTAGTATAGCTCTGCAAAACACATTGCAAGATAAGGCTGTTTTGGAAGACTAATTCCTAGTTCTCTTATCTTATGAATTTAAGTGAAGGCATGTCCCAAATCCTTAATTATTACACAGTTTCAATTGCTGCAGTCCTGTACTTTAAGTGCTACTTGCTTTTTTGACATGACACAACTCTACCCATTTTTATCTGCAAGTATCAGGGGAGGGGGGCTACAAGGAAGCTGCATTTTTAAGGCCCACAACTTACCTGCTTGATGTATATAAATAATGCTCAGTCCCCAGTGCTGTCAATCAGTCACTTTTCACAAGTCATGTACCACTAGAAGAAATGAGAAAATTAATTCTCATTTCCTGTATCAACAAATCAATATGGAGGAAATTGCATTCAGCCTTCCTAATCCTTTAATTACAGTGTCTTTCCTGTTATAGCCTGCATGAAAAGCTCACTTAGAACAGGCCGCCTTCTTTATTTACTATTTCTTACACAAAGACAAATGTGTGGACAATCCACACCATGAATATCTTGACCAGGCAAGCTTAAATTTCTATTAATTATTTAAATCCAATATTTGAATTTGAAGTAGGAAACAATATTTGAGTTCCCTTTGTAGAAAAACACACTTGTGCCAAACCCTGAATTACAGTATACTCTCTATATATTTTTAACTTGGGTAATTTTTGAACACTGAGATTATTCAGCCTTAAGGCTACCAGTGAACAGTAATTTCTCAAACAATCTGGCTTTCAGAGCTTCCAAGATGTGGATATTGATCTTGGATTTATAACTCAGTATTTCAAATCAGTAGACTCAACAATAAACAGTGGAAACAGATGTGATTTTAACTATGCTAGACCTTTTGCGTATTCTCTACAATTAACCTTTTCCTTCTCACAATAGGATTGCTTCACAGACTTGTTCTTTGGCAATCTGGTTTGCAAATAAAGCCTGAGTTTACCATCCAAGGACAAACAGAAAACAAAGAACATTAAGGGAAGATGCATAGGCAAGAAAACCACGTACTATGACAAACAGAACATATCTCACCACTTGAGGGGGTACCTCTGCAAAAAAAAAAAAAGAAGAAGAAGAAGAAAGAAAGAAAAAGGGGGAAAAAAGGGGGGCAAGCTAAAACTATACTAAATGTATCACCTAGTTTGATTCTGAGTAGCATTCCTTTCCTACAGAGATCTGTGGGTATTTTCTGCTAAGCCTGAAGTCTTATGTTGTTATGGCAATTGAGTGCTTCAGGAAAAGGGACTGTTGGGGTTATTTGCTGGGTGACAGTATACAGGGAGGGAAGGAGGGAGGGAGGATGGATGGATGTTCCATAGTAATCTTTGATGGTGAAAATGGATGCTAGATTGCCTTAATTTCTTCTAGAAGAGCATTTGGGCTAAATGTTGTAGAAGTAGCAGTGCTCCTAGTTATGTGAGTTGTAAGCCACAAAGGACTTTGCAGTCTTTGGGCCTGTCTACACTGCAGAAATACAACTGTTTGACACCACTTTATCCACCATAGTTCTGTCTTATGGAATCCTGGTATTTGTAGTTTTGTGAGGGATTTAGCCTTTTCTATCAGAGAACTCTGGTGCCTCACTGAACTACAAATACCAGGATTCCATAGGATAGAACTATGATGGATACAATGGTGTCAAAATGCTGTATTTCTGCAGTGTAGACAGGCCCTTTGAAATGCTGCCTTATCCTTGAATGCAAAAGGGCCCAGGTTTAGTCACTGGCACCTCAAGACAGGTCTGAGAAAGATCTCTCTCTGACAACCTGTTGAACCACTGCCGGATAATTTAAGACACTAATGAGCTGGCTGGACTGATGGCTTAATTCAATATAAAGTAGCTTCCCATATTCTGATAGAATAGAATAGAATAGAATAGAATCTTTATTACGGTCATAGACCAGCACAGGTAGGGATGAGTAGGGCTTTAGATGGGACTCATTGGAATAGCTTGTGTCAACAGATTTATATGGCATTCATTCCCCAGCAAGTGTAGCACTGATCATGCTATGAATATGCTGGCCTCTGCTCCTTGATTTCTTACTACAGCCCTGTGCAGACAGTCATCCAGTGTAGAAATGAGCACATGGAAGCAAGATTTGGGATCATTCCTTCTGACTCTGACTCTAATCCTCATGTATATGTGCAGGGGTGTTTCATAAAGCACTCAAGGTGGGACTTCTTGGGGGATATTAATTTGCTTTATGTTAGTTTGCAACCAAAATCATGCATGCTCCTGGGAATAATACACCAACTGGGAATTTTTTAAAAAAATCTTTGAATGTGTAATGCAGTTGTCCAATTTTAAAAATATAAAAAGTTTACATTAGGAAAGGTTATATCGAAAAAGAGAAGGTACTTGCAAAAATATTAGAGAAATATATGTACAAAAAAATCATAGACATTTTTGTATAAACTCTGTGTTTTTTAAAAGAAGTGTTATGGCAAGGAAATAAGACTTGTGCTTGAAAAAATGTAACAATTGTGGAAAGTGAAAGATAGATGCACCCATGCATAGCATACATGTGTACACTTGAATCCATATAGTGCAAAAGGAGGCTATAGACTTTGCCCAAAGAGCTGCTATATATATACACAAGGTTGCTGGTCCACACACACAAGCCATGTGCCAATGGGAGTTGGAATGCATGGTAGTCACCTCCTTGTAGTGTTCATTTGTATATTTGCAATAGAAGAAAGCTGCAAGTGGTTGCAATAGTCGAATCCAACCTAGTATGTCTCATAGAGCAATGAAATCTGCAATGCCAGACATTGTTCTGGAGGGTCCATCACTGAATTGTAACCCACAGGTGTTCCTGGTCAGTCAAGAGGCAGATAAGAAAACAGGAATTTGTACATTTTCCTTGGTTTTTTTCCGGGCTGTGAGGCCGTGTTCTGGAATAGTTTCTTGCTGACGTTTCGCCTGCATCTGTGGCTGGCATCTTCAGAGAATGGCTGGGTAGGAGTGTATGTGGAGGAGAAACAGCTAGGATCCTGAAGAAGGCAAAACCACCACCCAGCAACATAACCAGAAAAGAAAGAAAGCCATCAAGGATCTCAATGCAGACCCAGAAATCATTATTCTCCCAACAGACAAAGGCAATGCCACAGTAATCATGGAAACAGAAAAATACAGACGAAAAATAAGGGAACTCTTGGACCCTGCAACATACAGAAAACTCAAGCAAGACCCAACCAACAAAATCACCAGAAAAACAAATGCCTTGATCAGCAACTCATCAATTCAGCCAATCATACACCAGAATCTATGCAGATCAGAGGCTCTCCCACCAAGACTATATGGACTTCCCAAGATCCACAAGGATTCCATTCCACTCCGACCCATAGTGAGCGCCATTGGATCCCCCACGTATGACTTGTCCAAGTTTCTGGCCACACAATTACAAACCCACATAGGACAAATCAAAGACTCAGCTCACTTCATAGAAAAAATCAACAACATCGAACTGAAACCTGGAGACAGACTGATCAGTTTTGATGTTGTCTCCTTGTTCACCAAAGTCCCCATAATGGACACCATGGTACTCATACAACAAATATTTCCTGAGGACATCACAGCCTTGTTCAAACACTGCCTCATCACAAGCTACTTCCAGTGGGATAATGAATTCTATGAACAGATAGATGGGGTAGCCATGGGCAGCCCCCTGAGCCCAGTGATAGCGAACTTCCACATGAAACATTTTGAAAAGCAAGCCTTGGAAATAGCACCAAAAAAGCCCACAACATGGTTCCGATATGTGGATGACACTTTCATTGTTTGGAACCATGGAGAAGAAGATCTAGTCTCATTCCTGAACCACCTGAACAGCATCCACCCAAATATCCAATTCACTATGGAAAATGAGAAGGAAGGAGCACTGCCATTCTTGGATGTCCTAGTCATCCACAAACGAAACCAATGGTTAGGTATACAGACCCCCCACACGCAAGGTATACAGACCCCCCCCTACACACAGATACCTACACAAGAAATCCAACCATCACCCAGGACAAAAAAGAACACCAATAAAAACATTGGTAAACCATGCAAAAAGGATCTGCGAACCCCATTACTTGGAGGATGAACTAAGACACCTAAACTGGGCCCTACAGGATAATGGTTACTCCAGATCAGACATCACAAGAGCAGCCAGACCCAGAAAAAAAAACACAGGAATGAAGAAGAAAAACAGCCACCCAAAGGGAAGGTATTTTTTACCATACATCAAAGGAGTCATAGACAGAATAGGGAAACTGATGAGGAAACACAACATCCAAACAATCTACAGACTAACTAAGAAAGTCCAAGAAATGCTAAGCTCAGCAAAGGACAAAAGAGACCTTCTCACAGCTGCAGGAGTTTACCGCATACCATGCAGCTGTGGACAAGTTTACATAGGGACCATTAAATGCCGTGTTCAAACACGAATCAAAGAACACGAGAGACACTGCAGACTGGGCCAGCCAAAAAAATCAGCAGTAGCAGAACATGTTATAAACCAACCTGGACACAAAATGCTATTTAAAAACACAGAAATTCTGGACCAGGCCAACAACTATCATGTCAGAATGCACAGAGAAACTATTGAAATCCACAAACACCTGAACAACTTCAGCAGGAAAGAAGAAACCTTAAAAGTAAACAAAATCTGGCTCCCAGTTTTGAAGAACAATAGAATAAAATCTCAGCACTTACAAAGGAATTCCACCCAGGGACAGGGGGATTCCCAGCAGATAATGGCCCATTAGCCAAACAGACACTAACGAGCCTTTCTATACCCCAGAAACTAACCATTCAATTACACAAATTTACATACACTATCCTGCAGGGGTTCACAGTATATAAGCTCCACATACACTCCTACCCAGCCATTCTCTGAAGATGCCAGCCACAGATGCAGGCGAAACGTCAGAAAGAAACTATTCCAGAACACAGCCTCACAGCCTGGAAAAAAACCAAGGAAAATCTATGGGTGCCGGCCGTGAAAGCCTTCGACTTCACATTAAACAGGGATTTGGTCTGTGCTGGTTGGGGGATGACACTTCCCTTGAAGAAGCAGCTTGATCCAACTCCTTGATCCAACCCTGAACCCAGATTTCCACATTTCTAGAGTGGCCAGGAGTGCATTTGCATTATTAAAGCCAATGCACCAGGTATGGACTTAACTGGAGAAGTCTTATCTAGCTGTGTTACCTACCCTGACACCTCTTGCCCCATAACTATAATAATCTGGTTATATTTAATAATTAGGTCAAGTGTGGCCTTCCCTGTAGTGTGACCACAACCAGGAATTCCAAAGACAAACATTACTCAGTCAAGTATGACTTAAAAAGGGGCTGCCCAAATTCCAAAGAAGTGTTAATTTGCAAGGGAACTACATGCCCGAACACCTGGCTAATCCTGTCAACCAAAACTGGGATATTCAAGGCTGAACAGAACCATCATGCCTCTACCCTTCCCCAAACAAAGAAGGTTGCTTTCGCTATTCAATCACAAAGTATCCACACATTAAGAACTATTAGCATATCCAAAGTGTTCATTGTCTTTCCCTGAGCAACTCCAAGAAGCATTGTCTTTCACTCTAAATCTTGTCCCCTGAAGGCAGTTATTGACTATAAAAACCCTCTAAAACCCCACTCAAGTGCATACAATTTGCCTTCCTATAGGACTCCATGTCAAATTGTGTTGCTGTTCTGGCTTTGGGACCCTCATTCTGCTGGTCTCTTCCGCGACCTCATTTCCTCAGAGATAGGGACAGTATCACCTGAAAACAAACTCCCTTCTCTATTCTTCTGTCTCAATACTTCCTACTTTATTTGCTAGCCTTGCATGAATGCTTGAAGCCTGAATGTGTGTGTGTGAACATTGTTGTTACTATTTCCTTAATAAAGATCATTTAATTGTACTATTTAGCTTATGTCTCCTCCTGATTACTGGTAGACATAGGTTAAAAGGTCCTGCTATCTGTTGCCTCCTCTCATATTGCTAAGCTGAGTATATTAATTCTCCAAAGTAGCTGGACCAGGCGTACCATACTCCATTGAAAAACTTCCCCCAAATGGCCACTGTAAGGTAGGCCAGTGGATTTAAATTCCTCCTCCCCCTTCTCAGCATTCTACACTTTCCCCCGAATTGCTGAGGGTGACTTGCTCTGTTGCCCTGCCACTGCCGTTGCCACCAACTGACTGCCTAGGTTTTATTGCAGTGGCAGCAGCAGCATCCTGCTGCTGCCACCGACATCAGTTTAATGTCTGGGTCCCGTTGCAAGGTGGCCCGTCACCACCACTAGTTGACTGCTTGGGTTCCAACCTGGGCCACAGATTCAGTGGCAGGAATCTGGGCCGCAGACTGAGTGAAAGGAGTGGATTGTGAGGTGGAGAGGGAATTTGCCTATGGGTGGTGATTGGTTGGGTATGTTTCCTAAGCAGCCAATCAGCACACTGGGAAAGGCAACATACCCAAGAGAAATACATACATATATATATAGATTATTGATATTTGGAGGGTCCTTAAGATCCCTGTGCATTTAGGGTAACAGCTATGGTGACTCATGACATAGTTACATGCTGTTTGGAGTACAGTAATGCACTGTACATGGGAAAGTCTTTAGATTTTATGAGACGCCCCATTATAAAATGTTCTTTTGCTGGCATAGGAAAAAACAACACATTTCTATGCTGGCAAAGAAATGTCCTCCCCCCACACTTACCTTCTAATCCTGGCAAAGGCTCCCAGCAATAAAGAGGAAGTGAATGGACCAATAAAGAGGAAGTGCGATTTTGTCGTGCAGGAAATTCAAAAGACAAGACAAAAAAAAATTTAAAGTTACACCAAGAACCTTAACACACTTTAAAGCTACCAAGTAACCCAGGGAGGGTCATAAAAAGAGTGAAACTTACCTGGATGTCCTGATCTCACCCGGAAGTGTTTGTGTCAGAGCAGCCATTGTTGGGGTAAGTCCAAGATTTAAAGGGACCAAGGTTTCGCATGCCAGCAATGCCGGCAAAAAAGCAGCAGTTTAAGATCTATTGACAGCTTAAGCCATCAATTTAAAAAAAACCCAGTTTTTAGCCAAGACATAACCACAAAAAGACGACATCATCTGATCCATGTGCCCTTTCGCAGTTATGTGGCATCATTATGACACCGTATTCTGTCCATCTGATAAAGTCTCTTGAAAAAACTTCAATTGTTCCAAAATGCTATAGACAGAATATTGACCAGGGAGCACATAATTTTCCCTGTTACAACAGCTTTGTTAGCTACCTACCAATCTAATTGTGGGTATAATTCCACGTGTTGGTTATGTCCTATAAATCCTTGTACAACTAGAGTCCATATTTTTCTATACAAACAAGACTTTAAGATTCTCCAGGAGAGGTCTTTCTATTGGTCTCACTACCTTCAGATGCATGGTTGGTGAGAACATGAGAGCCTTCTAGGTTCAATTCCAGAGGGCTCCAAGGTTCACTCAGCCTTCCATGCTTTCGTAGGTCGGTAAATTGAGTACCCAGCTTGTGGGGGCAATTAGCTTACACACATTGGAAACTGTTTAATGCAGTGTAGATGTGTAAATAGCTATTGCTTAAAACAATTTGTAAGCCACTCTGATAGCCTTGTGGCTGAAGAGCGGGGTATAAATAAATAAATAAATAAATAAATAAATAAAATAGGTGGCCATTCCCACACTATGCAAGTCCCTTCCAAGAGACGCTAGGTGTAGCACCTCCCTTATCTTTCCATTGGCAGACAGACTTTAAAAAAAAAATCAGGCAGGCCTTCAGGACTGAGTGTTTGTTAAATAGAGGGGTTTTTAATGGACAAGCTGGAATTTTTAATATTCTCATTTTGTTATTGAGTTTCAAACTGCTTTAACTTAATTTGTGCTTATAACTGTGTGACCAGTTTAATATGTATTTTAAGATGCATAATTCATTGTATTTTTACTGCCGCTTCTTTTTTCGATCATGCTGGAGGCCACCTTACATCCAAGCCATGGGAGAAAGAGGACATGTAAATCTAACAAATAAACAAATAATACACATTGGTATTCCCAGCATATAAGCCTATTTCATGGCATTAGACCTCTCTGACTGCATTACAGAATGGTTAGAAGCCTGAAGTAACATTCAGAGAGCATTAACTTTAAATTTCTGTTACTCTTGCAATTAATCCAGGTACCGGCATGTCTGCCAGCACAAGATGAATATTAAGAAGAAATTCAGTGCCGCTAAACAGTAATCAAAATGTTAATAGCCTTGGAGTTTAATTTATTTAGCAGAAGTAGCATTTATAAAAAGTGATAACGCTGCTAATATTAGCATGAATAATATTATTGTGTAGCACATTGTAATAGGATAATTAGTTGTGATATCAAGAATTGAAAATTACATTGACTCCAGAACTTAAGCCAAAGGAGAAAAAAGTTGGTCGTAGACATAAGAAGTGTTTCAGCTGGTCAAAAAGTATATTGGATGGTGGGACAGTCTTTTGTGGCAATGATAGTAACCGATCTTTCTTCCACTGGATGCAGCCTTCATTTGTTGTCTTTGCAACAGGCTAAGACTGCTTTGCTTTTCCAATGATGAGTTTGATTTAGTGACTGCTGTCTTGGAAAGCAGCCTCCCATAGAGAAAGCAGTGTTTTATGCTTCAGAGAAGATGACACCTTGAGCTTCCCAATAGTAAAAAAATATTGCTCAGTTATTTGCTTCTGCTGTCTTTTAAGTCTCTGCTTTGCCCTCTTATTTATTTATTGGGAATAAGAAAAAACAAAGCTTGGAAAATTACTTTTAAGAGTAATCCGTTACCATTATACTTCCAAACACCCATTTCCATTATAGCATCAATTTTAAAAAATGTAATGCCTTGCATTTTTGTTCCTCAGTACCAGCTAGAATAGCTACTCTGGACATTATCAGATGTGGCAAAAATTGCGGGATTACAATGTCAGGGTAGCATGAATGGGCCCCGTTATCGCACAACATCTTCGTCTTCGCATCATTGCTCCATGCTCCAGCCATGAAAAAGGCATCAGTTCTAATTGACAGGAGAAATCATTAATAGATAATCAATATTGCTTTTTTGTGCTATTGACTGCAAGCAAAAACACATCCCATTGTAATAGTGAGATTACAGCATGAGTGGGTGGTCCTCAGTGAGAAAACTTCTGGGTGAAAACATGGAAACAAATCACAAGACACTCTTTTCATGAACTGTCCTGTTTAGTTTGCACATTTTTATGTTTGTTTCAGTGCTTGTATGTTCATTTACTTTGTTAATTAAGGTTTTTTTGGAATTTTAAGCACACTCGCATCTTCTCATGGGAATCCACTGGAATCTCACCCATGCCAAATTGTGGAAGTAAAATCCCATTCTTAAAGTGCTAGTGGTGGCGGTGTGATAATTCCGTGGTGTTTCTTTCACATGCTTACTGTGACATGCAATAATAAGTACTATAATGCCACAATGTTCCCGCTATCTTCATTTGTGGAATTACAGCAGTTTTAGATGCTAGCCTGATAATGTCCTCTTTCTGGGAAAAAGAAATCTGAGCTCTAGATACTACCATCCTGTGGTATAAAACTCAGTCTTCTTCTGTCTGCTGTTTTGTCACTTGGACACCGACAAAAGAGCACAAAGCAGCTATAAAAGACACATGACAAGCCAGCACTTGAACCATGCAGTATTCTTCCTCCACCCTTTAGTAGAGACACATTCCTGTATAGGTGTGCTATGAAAAAGAAAGAAAGAAAGAAAAGATATTCCCTATTAAGTTACAATAATAATATGATGCACCTATAACTTTATTGGGAGAAGGAACTAATTACAAGTAACTCATTAGAGGTTATCTTCAGGCTATGGGAACAATAAATACTAAAACTCACAGCAATCAAAATATATTTGTTGTTGTTGTATGCCTTCAAGTGATTTCTGACTTATAGTGACCCTAAGGTAAATCTATCATGGTATTTTCTTGGCAAGATTTGTTCAGAGAGGTTTTGTCTTTGTCCTCCTCTGAGGCTGAAAGAATGTGTGTTACCCAAGGTCATCCAGTGGGTTTCCATGGCATAATTGGAATTAAAACCGTAGTCTACAGAGTCCTAATCCTACATTCAAACCACTATACCACACTGGGGACATTTTCAGACAGCACTAAATGGAGCTTACCACAGGATGAGCTCCCGGAAGAGGAATGGCACTCTTGAGCGGTGGCGGGGGGGGGTCATTTTCGGACGCCGCCGTTCCTCTTCCGAGATCATCAGTGTCACTTCCGTTAAGCTTTGGAAGCGGCCGCGCCATATTTTAAGCATGGAAGTTGCCCGTGCTTAAAATATGGTGCAGCCGCTTCCAAAGCTTAATGGAAGTGACACTGATGATCTCAGAAGAGGGATGGCAGCATCCAAAAATGACCCCCCGCCATGCAAGAGCACCGTTCCTCTCCCGGGAGCTCATCCCGTGGTAAGCTCCATTTAGCGCTGTCTGAAAATGTCCTGGCTCTTCAAAATATATAGGAGGACACAGAGTCTTGATTAAAAATAAAGATTTAACCTTTCTAAACACTAATGGGTGAAAAAAAAAGTATGGCTGTCCCAAGGGAAGATGTTCCAAAGGCAGGGGGCTATCACAAAAAGGGCCCTTTTGCATTTCCACACCTTATGTGTACTTATGGTGTTACTTAGAAGGGTCACAGTGGAAAATCTCAGCTCTCATGCATGATTAGATTGATGAAGGTGTTTCCCCATCTGCTCCCAAACAGTTTAAGGCTTTATGGGCCAAAATCAAAATCAGTATTGTGTGCAGAAACATATAGCAACCAATGTTGTTGGTTGAATAATGTAGGGGGGGGGGTAGGATAAGATAAGCCCTATGGTTGAGACCCAATATAATGCTGGTGCAGTCAGAGGAGATTATCAGATGTGGCAAAAACCACATCAAAAGGTCGTGATGAGAACAGAAAGGCGTGACCTTACCGTACAACATCCTCCTCCAGTGTTCCAGGAGAACAGTGCAGGTATCAGAAAGGCATCCCTTTTTATTAGTGGCTTCTCCCTGTCAATACAAAAGGGAAGCCTCATCCACAGCAGCGCTACACCCCCAGAATGGCAGGATGTGGGCATCTGGTAAGGTCACCCTTTCTGTTCTTCTAGTAATCTTGACGCAGTTGGGAATGCAATTTTTTGGTACATTCTCCCACATATGATAATCTCCAGAGCCCTTCCAGTGTGCCTACAATGGCTCCCAAGAGGCCAGAGGTGTCCAATGGCTGCTGCTCCAGTATTCCTATGGGCAGCTGGATGTTTCTGGCACCCCCACTGGGCCAAAAAGTGGCTGCCTTGCCTTGTGGTGTGTGTGTGTGTGTGTGTAGCTGTGTCCAAACACGAGGGAGAATGGAGCACAGGTGTACCTATGCTTGGAGAAGGTAGTATAAGATGCCTCCTAGCATGAAGTGTGAGTGGGTCTGACCACTCAGGGGCTCAGAAGGACAGGGAAAGGAAATTGGCAATAAGGTCAAGTGCATTCAGGAAGGGAGGCCCACCAAGAATATCTTTCCCATGACCCTATTTCTCACCCCATGCCTGGAAATGGCTCTGGAGGATGTGCCATAAATTACAGAAGCAGAGCTGGTTGGTTTTTATAATGTTTGCACAGGACAACCAATAAAAGTAGGCAATTTTGCCAGCTGTCCACATTAAGTTTCTGAGTATAGTTTTCAATGTATTACAAAAGGTCAAAGGATCCAGCTATGTTACTCTTTTACACCATCATTTTTCTCTCTGTTAGAATTACCACAACATGCAGGTAGATTGAGTGCCAGCTTAAAATACTTTGCAGCCCAAAGTGAAGCCCAAATGGTGCTGCGCCCTCCCAGCTAGGAACAAGACTTTAAGAAGCCATTTGGCATCACCAAGTCACCATTTCATGCATGCTTTCATCTCTTCCCCCTCCTGACACTAAGGTGCTTCCTGAAGCTGGCTGCTTCAGATGGCTGCATGGCAGAACTAGACTTCAATAGATAAAATTATAGTGCATCCCTCATTTGATGGTGGAAGTTTTCTTTGTTGGACTCAGTTTAAAAAAACACACAAAAAGTCATTATTTAATTATTAAATGTATATTCCACCAGGCAGTTAACAATAAAAAATAGAGATAAAAATAACAAAATTATAATGAAAGCATAAAAGCCCATCAATTAAAAAACTCAATTAAAAACACACTACGCTTTGCACATGATAATTCACCACACTGAAAACTAATTAAATAAATCTGCACGTACTGAATAGATATTTCCTTCAAAATTCTAGCAAAAAGGGAACATAAGGATGGCTGAGGGGAAAGCATCCCTGTAAGAGGTGCTGAAAGCTTAGCAACTTGTGCCTTGTCTGGGCTTTTAAGTCCAAAGACTAATTTTTAAATGAACAAAGTAAACCTTTGTCTCAAGATAGAAAGGAACCCTGAATATTGCAAATAATTTCATTATCTAAACAGAGTGAAATTGTGAGACCTAGGCCTCATCTACACAATCCCCCTCACTTGTGTATCCTGATCATGGATCAGGTCCATTCCTCCCCCATTACCACCTCCAAACAGAGTGCTGCCATCTCCTTTGCTCTCCTGGATGCAAAGAAGCCAGGCCACAACATGTGACCAAGGCCCCCTGCCCTTGGTATAATATAATATATATAATATATATATATATAATATAATATAATATATATATAATGAGTTATTTATTACCCGCCTCTCCCCTCAGGATCGGGGCGGGGTACATACATTGCAATACACACAGTAATACAGTACAGTTCATCACATACAATTTTTAATACAGTTCAGCAAGTTATACAATGTTACACAGATCAGAAATCAGTACAAACATAGTACAGCAGTTATACATTACAAATAGTAATGGTCACATGTGGAGGGACCACTTCCTGCTTCAGAAGAGTAAGGCAGACAGCTGCAGCGATAGACCAGCCTGCCAGGACAGGCTCCTGCGAACATGCAGGACCAGATCTGTTTCTTCCCAGCAGGAACAGATTAAAGCAGATTTTTTAAAAAAATGTGGTAAGGGCTGTTACCCTAAACACTCAGGGGGGGGTATTAAGGACCCTCCAAATATCAATATTAATTTGGGGAATTAAGGTACCCAGCTTGGCTATGCAAGAGGGGGAAACAGCAGGATCTTTTAACTTATGTCTACCAGTAATCAGGAGGAGACATTAAGCTAAATACTGTAGTACAATAATTGGTCTTTATTTGAGAAAACAATAATAACAATGTTTACACACACACTCAGGCTTCAAGCATTCACACAAGGCTAGCGAACAAAGTAGGAAGTATTGGGATAGAGGAGGGAGGATTTTTGGGGGGTGGTACTGTACCGATCTGAGGAGATGAGGTTTCGGAAGAAACCAGAAGGGTGGGGGTCCTGAAGCAGGAACAGCTACACAGACAGATGTAGTGTCCACAGGAAGGGCATCCATGTGCACTTGAGTAGAGTTATGGAAGGATTTATATGGTCAATAACTTCCTTCAGGGTATGGGATTTAGAGTGAAAGATAATGCTCCTCAGAGGTTCTCAGGGTAAGACAATGGAAACTCCAGATACGCTAATGGCTCTTAATGTGTGAATACTTTGTAACTGAATGGATGAAGCAACCTTCTTGGTTTAGGGGAAGGTAAAAGGTATGAGGGCTCTTTACAGACCTGAGTATCTCAGCTTAGGGTGGACGCTCAGGTAGGATGTTGCCCTGCGAATTATCATTTCTTAGGAAATTGGGCTGGCCCCTCCTTTAGTGCATACCTGACTGAGTCTGAACACTAGTCCTTTTTGAATTCCTGGTTTTTAGAATTCCCCAGTTTTAATGGCTACACTGTGTGGAAGGCCACATTTGACCGAATTATTAAATATTGCCAATTTATTATAGATATGGGGCAGGTGGTGTCAGGGTAGGTCCTTCTCTGTCTTAGTCCTGTATTTGCCATGGGGGGTCATGAGGGCTGCCCAGGGGCAGAACGGGGCAAAAGCCTACATTGTCAGGACTGAAGGACTCTAAGATGGGGGCAAGGCAGGTGATAGTGCTTCTCTAGATAAGCCCCTAGAATTGCAGTCCTTTCCAACCTTATACAAGTGCAAATCTCAGTGTAGCTCACCTAAGCATGATGTATTAGGTTAGACTGTATGAAATGGTACAGAAAGCACAAAGATTTCCTTAGACTTGGCATCTATTTATTGACTTTCAAAGCAAAAAATAAATAACATGATATTGATAGTAATGCTTACAATCTTTTATGATACTTCAGTTTTTCCTGTTATTCATTCATGATACATTTGGATTTCTTTATCAGTATGGATGTACACACACACACACACACACACACACACAAAGAGAGAGAATTTTTAAAAGATAGTAAAAAAAGGAACTCAGATCATGGCTTAAAATGTCTCATGTTGTGGAAGACAAGCTCTACTACTACTGGCTGTGGACTTCCCCACAATCATATTTGTGGCAAAATACACACACACACACACACACAGACATAATTCTGAAAGCATTAGGAGTGCTGTAAAAATCCTCTCATTTCATTATAAAATCCACTTTCCCTAATTGAAGATGGAATAATTTTCCACACATAGCCATTTGGTTGCGCTGTAGAGGTGGAGCATTGGAAAACATTGCATTTCTTTCCTTTCCTGTGTTTATAACGAAGTGTTTTAATATTGTGAAATGCTTTTTATTAAATCCAAAGTTCACAGGGCATAATTTCAAGTAATGCTACTGGATTTAATAATGTGGGTTTTATTATGAAGATGAATATGGGCCAATAAATAATATTTCTCAAAGGATTATTACCTCATTCTTTTTTTATGAGAAAGGCAGCTAGTTTGTACCATTTGATAGCTAGTCAGAGATCCTAATGTATTTTTCACTTCATCGCTCTTCAAAGACAAATTTAGTATTACTATATAACATTAATTAATTATTATTAATAATAATTCCAATTGCAATGCCACATTGCAAGAAACAATGGAGTAACTATCTCTTTCATTTTCATAACTGCCATGTGTAACATAGCTCATTAAAATTTACTTTTTGCAATTGGAAGACTGAGGCTATAAGCTTATGTGATTTCACTGAAGCGATCAGGGCTGTCCATAGCAGAATATGGATTAAAATTTGGATTCTCTTGTTGTAAGACTACTTTCTGCAAAATCACAATTGCTCTTTGTACACACAGTTCAGCTAGTTTCAGTGACTAGTTTCTCTCACATGTTCACTGATATCTGCAGTTCAAAAACATAGATTTAATATAAAAAGGGTCTTTCTTTTTAAAGGTATTATTCAAGGTATTGTTGGGGGGAAATAACCCTTTAAAGTTCATTAATGGAGCCCGTTAGTCAATTGAACAAAGCGGTTTATTTAGATAGATACTGCAGTGAGCACAGTCTGACATCCATGTTACCAGGCAGTTGCAACAAAGTTATGAAGGACTTTATCACACAACGCTTCTATTGTGGGACTAGAGCAGGACAGGAACATTATTGAGGAGTAATTCCTGCATGATGTCATCTTCATCCCATTGCTGGTGTGTCATTTCTGAGTGCACCTTATCACTGATGGGGAAAACCCATCAGTTGACTCCTAATAATGCTGCTATCACAGAAGTCCTCCTGTGCAGTAATCTCTTCCGCTTCAGAAATGGAAGAGACAGCTGTCCCATGGTACAAGGGAGTGGGAGTCTCCTCTTCTTCTCCTCTCTTCCCACTCCCCCATGCTGTTGTCAAAGAAGCCAGCCATGCCTTCAATTTTTTTTACTGTTCTGATCTGTTGGCCCGATCTTGCTTCCCCTACCCTCCCTGTCCTGATCCCTTTCCCCCATTCTCCCACCAGATCTTGCTTCCCCTTCCCGATTTCCCTCCCCACAACCGATCTTGCTTCCTCTGTCCTCCCTGTTCTGGTCTCCCCCCTCCCATCTCCCCTGCCCTAAATATGTAGGGCAATAATGTGTAAGAGACAGGTATGTGCAGCACCATACCCATACTGAAGCTGAAGGGCAATAATTTTTGCTCCACTACCATTATGGTACTGCTTGCTTCAAAAATGGGATTGCTGCAAGATGACTGCCTGGTGTGATAAAGTCCATAGAATTCTTTCAAAATCATGCAGTGGCAGGAGTCAAGCAACAAAAGGCTATGACAGTCAGACAAACTGACCAATCATAAGCATACACTATTTTCAAACTGTGTAGTGCACACTTGTTCATTGTGTGGTTTTCTAGCTGGTATCTTTTCAATAGAATATGTCACAGTGTTTCAGGACATAGGTCAGAATGCCTAGCACATGTTCAATGTAACTTGAAATCTCTTAAGAGGTTGCAACGTTTTCTATGGCTAAATTAGGTATGGAAAATATTTCAAAATATTTTCTAAAAGGGTCAAAAAAGTGTTTCTCAAGTGTCGTGTAATTGTGATGAGAAGAATCCTGGGGTGATTAAAATCTTCACATTTGGGGATTATTCTGCAGGAAGTTTGCATGTGGTAATTTTGTGCAGAAAATGGCAGAAGTATTATTTTCTGTGCTGAAAATGCTGTTTCCTACAAAAAAAACCCTGAAGTTGAGGGTGCTGATTCCTGCACAGAAAATGCTGTTGCTGGTGCAAAACAACACATGCATATTTTGCGCAGGATGTTTTGCACAGGCAACAGCATTTTCCGTTGAGGAAACAGCATATTCTTCTGAAATATTATTTTCCATGTAGAAAAAGCTATTTTCTCTACAAAAATACCACATGTGAATTTTGTACAGAATAAGTCCTGAAATGTGAATAGTCTTTGTAAGCTGTGCAGTTTTCAAAGACTTTCTTGCAGTATGAAGAAAACTGCTAAAATTGTTCATTGCTTCCTGAGAAAGAAAGTTAGCAGAGAATACATCTCTAGTTTAAGCAGACTTTTTCTTCAGCATTGCTCTACTTATGGTCACTTTCTGAACGTTCCTCTTCTTTGAGTTAGGGTTGGTAGCAAAACTCCACAGGGTTACACTTTCCTTGATGTGAACTTCAAAGGGGTCATCAAATGTCCTTTGAAAAAAACTTTCCAAATCACTTCATCTCCTTACTAGTACACTTATCTACCCGAATCCTTCTCTTTCCTTTAAATAAAACTTGCCCACATTGTCCCACTCTGGCCACAAGGAGAATGAATGAAAGAGATCTGATTCCTTGTCTCTAGCAGACGCAGAAAGAAAGGCCTTGTGGTTGTGTCTTTTTAGGAAACAGTCTGATATTGCTACATGTTCTCCCTCCTTCAGAATTAAGGAATCTTAATCAGCTATAAGGAGCTGGGCCCTTTTTATGATTGTGCTCTCATTGATTAGCATTGTGAAGAACCTGGTTGGAAAGCAAGCATGAGAGGGAGCTAATCCCACTGCAGGAAGCTGTGATGGTAGGTGCATCTGTGAGTGTGATCTGAGAGGATGTCAGTTGAGAGTGTCAGTTGAAAGAAAGCTGTTGGATGAGTCAGATGTATGAGATATAGTGGGAGTACACTGTGTGAAAGACAGTTGTGTGAAGCAGTTGAGAGACTGAAGAGATAAATTCTATGTTTAAAGATAGTCTGTCACTAAAAGGAAATACTAAGGAGAACTAAGTGAAAGAACCTTTTGTTATATACAAAGTTATCATATAGTTTTGAAGTTGTAACCTCTTTGATACAATAAATCAAATAAGTTTGTTAACTGTTCCACTGACTCATCTCATTATTTCCCCCATAATAAAGGGAAAGGTCACACTAACCAAGTGAAGACACACTAGTAAGTAAATCTATCCACAGAGGAAGGGCCCCAGTCCAGATAAGGGATTAGAAAAGAGGGACCTGGAGTAGGGTGGCAGTGACAGGCAGTGACAGGCAGCCACCACTGAGTGTTGAGGGCAGCTTGGCTGACATTACATAATAATTTTTTGACCTACCAGAGGTTCGGGAGCATTTGGCATTTGGTTTTGGATGAAGACTTCCACCACCCCTTACCATTAGCCATACTTAGTGGGGCTGATGTGAGCAATAGCCAAAAATATTTAGAGGGCCTAAACCTTTCCCACCTCTGGCCTGCCACTCACTTCTTGGATCCTTGCTTTTTCCTACCTAGTAACATATGCCAGGGCTGGGTTGATGGTGTGGACCTTAGAAATAGGAAGACTTTCTTGAGAGGGGATATGGTACCAGTTGCTTTGAGAATAATCTCTTCTGAAAAAAGAAAATGCAAATTTGGAAGTTACAATCTTAGAAAACTACCTCTTTCAGCAAGGTCCTAGATAGCGTGGTTGTGTTCTCAGTTCCAAACAGTCTTGATAAATCTGATTATTTAAAACCACTGCCTTCTGATATTCAGATATTCAGCCTGATTATGGTAGGGAAACAGCCTCAGCTATCCTGGTGGATAATTTGGGGCACAGAATGGACAGAGGAAAATATAACACCATTGGTTCTCCTGCACCGCTTAGTAGCTTTCAGTATCAGTGGTAATAGTATTTCTCCAGGTACCCTTGGTAGATTTGGCATGGGAAGCCTGGTTTTAAGCTGGCTTCAGTCTCTTCTTACTGTATATTCTATATCATCAGTGCAGTACTAGGTGAATACTCTGTGGCCATTAGCCTATGGGGTACCAAAGGGTTTCTCTTCTTCCTTCTGTCCCCTCTGTGAAGCCATTGGGAAAGTCATCCAAAGGTTTCACAGAATTATCACTAGTGTGCCCATGAAATGCAGCTCTGTCTTGGTTTCTATCTAATGAGTCTAGGAAGGTTGCTGAATGTTTCTGAACTGGCATCTAGACTAGAGTTGTTTGAGGGCTGAATGAAGACAAACAAGCTAAGATCTAACATTGTATAATACAATTTGAAGGGAAATTATTTTGAAAAGTGGCCTATAGAGTTCAGTAATAAATGCAGAAATAAACCAGTTTTTTTTCTTTGTTGGTGAGGATCAGATCTATAATGACTGATCCCCCCTGTCTCTTCTTGCATCTCCTAAATGGTGAAATTTTCAGCAAAGCAAGACAGATTTATTAGCCTATTCCTTCTTAGTAGAAACAACAAGAAATCCTTTGGCACTTTAAAGGTTATTTATTATGACACAAGCTTTTGATGAATTCAGCTTTAGAGAAGTTCTGGGTGAGCTGCATTCTAGAGAAAGGTTGAGCCAAGGCAGAATTTTAGTTTAAAGCACTTACTGCCAGGAAGCAGGCATGTGGGTGTACATGTATGCACACAGCATGATCAAGAAGAAATATAATATTATACTAGCTATGCCCTGTGTAACATACACCATTATCTACATATATAAAACACTTTGGTATGTTTCCATTCCCACTGTGATGATTGGCCACATAGGAAACATGTCAGGAGTACAATAATTTGATGCATTAATATATAACCCTTCAAATAAACTATAATGGCTAGTTTCATGCTGGGAACCCCGCCACCGCCATGCAACCACATGTACACACAAACACATAGACGCACACATACCACATGCACCAGGATGCGAGAGCCCCTCCGCTGCAATGGAACTGTGTATACAAACACACACACCATGCTACACACACCACACTACAGACACACAATGTGTGCCAGGATGTGAGAGCCCCTCTGCTGCCACCTTGCAACCACATATGCCCACGCATACACAGAGACACACCTCATGCTATACCCCCCACACGCTACACACACATTACACCATGCTACACCCCCTCCACATGTGTCAGGATACAAGAGTCCCTTCACCATCATGTTTAGAAAGGACTTGAAGCTTTCTACATATTTCCTCCCCCAGTGTACTGATTGACTGTCCAACAGGAAGCTTTGATTGGTTGGAAAGTTTCCTACTGTCAGGGTCTGGGGTGTGGGCAGCAGGTTCTAGGAGCAGAGACTACGGGGCCAGGCCAGGAACAGTCCAAAGTCCAGGTAGGATCAAAGATAAGCAATAGTTCAAAAATAGTCCAAGGTCAGAGCACATACCAGATATCCAGGGCCCAATGCCCAAGATCAAGGAGCAGCTACAGACAGCACAGAAGGCCCAAGGCCCAGCTACTGAGTCTGCAATGAGGCTGTGCTGGCTGCTGCAGCCAGGGGCCTAATCCTGTGAGGAGAGGCAGATCCTGACATCTAAGCAGCCAATCGGCACACTGAAAATGGCAATGTACCGAAGAGAATTATATATATAGATAATACATTATTCTAAAATCAATATTCCTTTATCAGACCTGATCAAAATTAGTTTTCTCTCAGATCCATCATATAAATTCTCTGTTCACACGTAGCTCCTTTGTCCAAGGCACACTATATAGATAGGATCAAATCAAATCCCGGCTGTCCCATAAACTAATATGCATGTGGTCAACTTGAACCAATAATAGCTTCTCAACCCAACCTACTTCATAGGGCTGTTGTTAGGATAAAAGTGGGTATGGGTGTGGAGAAATAATGTATAATACTTTTAGCTCCATGAGATAAATGAAATTAAATGAGTTAAGAAAGATGCAAATTGGGAGGGCATGTCTATCATAACAAACTCCATGCATTCCAATGACCTTTTAGAATGTCAGTCTTAGACTACCATCTTGTACACATTTACCTAGGAGTATCTCACACTGATCCCATTGGGGCTTACTTCTCAGTAGATACGTTAATGTATTATTAATGTAAAAGGAACATTGTTAATATAAATAGAGCAATGCTCTGCAGGGGAAAAATCGTATCTCAAAGTAAGAAGACAGTAAAATCTCTCCCAATGTTTGACATGTACAAGTTAGAGTTTCTTTCCTGTGGCACTGTGCAGGCCTGGCAGACACAGATGATCAGTAAATCAAAAGGAAAGGAGTGGAGAGAAGAAAGCCAGTAAACCTAAGCTTTAAAATATAAAGTTTAGGCAAATCTCAAAAACAAGCAAAACTCAGAAATGAAGCGAGGAGAGACAGGAATGCTTCTCTGCAATAAAATTGGTTTTACTTTAGAGAAATTATGGGGGAGGGATATGTGTGTCTGTAAGAAACAGAGATTGAGAGAGCACCTAGTACACAATGCTGGATGTGCTGTAGTTAAAAGGGAAACTCCTTTAAAAAAAACACCTCCCATTATCTGGTAGGGCTCTCCCCTCCCTTGCTTTTTTCCAAGGTGTGTTTATTTCTTTACTTACATCAAGAACAACACAGAATGTTCTGTTCCAAAGCTAGAGGAGGCTGCAGCAGTCTACTTTTGTCTGAATATTCTTGGAAGGGCAAAACTCTGCCCCTCTTCTCCTTTCCCCCCTGTGGGATTAAATGAGTGCAAACTCTTTTTGCACTTTGAACTCAGTTTGCAGCAACTGAAGTAACTGAAGTACGAATTGCGGGAGTTGGAAGGGGAGAGAGAAACTGGGACATTTCAAAAGCAGTTGAGAAACTGGGATGGCAGAGTATTCATTGAAGCTGTCGCTACAAAACCAGGTTGGTTGGAGGTCATGGGGCCCCAGGAGAAGCAGATTCAACCCCAGTCTGCCCCTCTCACAATTAACATATAGTATACAGGGCTGGGTATGGGTATTGTAGATGCACAGGGGTTGGTGCACAGACCCTGGTAATATTGACACACTGTCATTCATATAAGTATGCTATCTTTCACCAAGTGTTTTGGGGTATTCTTGCCAACCTGTCTGTTCCAAGGCCTCATTCTTATAATTGACAACCCATCAATTGATTGCTGGTATGCAGTTCTAGTTTTGCGTGTATGTGCTTAGAATGCATCAAATTGCTTTTATGAGGCAGCCAATAGACAACAAGCTGAAATGTCCTGCTGCTTAAAAAGGTCCATCTTGTAACACACTAAAAGATTTGGGGAAACCTAATCAGCTTATCTAAAAGGTGGTATGCCCATCATGCATTTAGTCCAGGGACTTTCTATTTTCTTTAACAGAGATGCTGTTAAAAGGAGGCCATTCCTCTTTCTCTGAAAGTAGCAATGATTGATTTTGACTGAACTCAAATGAATTCAAGCTCAATAAAGGTCATGCCCAGATAAACAGACATACCTATGGTACACAGACAAAAGCTGAAATTCTGAAACCTACATATTTGTGAGGGTGAAGGTTAATTTTGAAATGCCTGATCTCAGCATAAAAATCCATCATGCCCAACCAAACTCCGCTCAGGCAGGGATCAAACAACCCCGCAAAATTGCTAAAGCATTGGAATAGGTGTCATTTCCTTCTAGTTCCCACCTCACACATAAAACTAGCTGTTTCATTTGATTCCCCCCCCCCCAAGAAGCAGAAAAATTGGAGACTTTGATTTCATGAACTAAATCTGGCTATTTGTGCATTTCAAGGAATGCTCTTATTTGTATGTGCTGTGCTGAATCTGGTTGTTTTCCCCCAGTTCATCATTTTTAGCTGTATATCAATTTTACTTTCTATCTTTTACTGCTGGCCATTCAATTAATTGAAGGATACTGAATAATACTATTATTGAATAAGTGGTAGGTTTAGCCACTTAGTGAACAAGTACTCAATGTCTGCCTTTACCGGCTCATTAAAACTTTTCCCCCAAAAACCAATGTTTTGAAAAATTACTTATTGTACTACAGTTTCCAGAATGCTTCACTAAGTACAGCTGGCAGCAATTCTGATTGACTGAAATAAGTGGTCAATCTTATTTCAGTCCACTTCTGAAATAAGTGGGGGGATTCTGGGCTGTATAGTCCAAAAAAGCTTTCAAAACTGTTCCCAAACCTGAACACAGATATACTGTAACCCCCTTCAAGTTTAGCTAAGAAGATTAATTGGATGTATTCTTTGATGTGTTTGTTGAGGCATTCCAGAGCTGCACAACAGATAGGTACATGGAATGTGAGAAGCATGAATCAGGGGAAGCTAGCCACAGTGAAACAAGAAATGGAACATATAAGCATTGCAATATTCAGGGTGAATGAGCTAAAGTGAACAAGAATGGAACATTCTGAGCCAGGTAATTACACAGTGTTTTACTCAGGAAATAAACATCTAAGAAGAAATGGGGTAGCACTAATAGTGAGGCGAGATGTAGCAAAAGCAGTCAAAGAATATAATGCAAAGTCTGACCAAACCATATCAGTAAGACTTCAGGAAAAAACCCATCAATATAACCTTAATCCTAGTTCATGCTCTAACTACAGAGGCAGAAGAAGAAAAAGAAGAAACTGAAACGTTCTGTGCTGGACCCCAGGAGCAAATGGAGCACACACCAAAACAGGAGTTCTTGTTAATCATAGGCAATTGGAATGCAATAGTAGGAGACAGAAGAATAAAAGATTATAGGAAAATTTGGCCTAGGATCAAGAAATGAAGCAGAAGAGCAACTGATTTATTTTTGTGAGGTCAAAAGTTTGTTCATTGCAAACTCATTCTTCAAGCAACAAAAGAGACAACTGTATACATGAATATCGCCTGATAACCAATAGAAATCAAATAGACTACATAATTGGAAGCAGAAGATGGAGAAGCTCTGCAAAAACAAGATCAGGAGCAGATTGTGGCATAGACCATGAATTGCTGGTATAAAAAATTATAGTAAAGCAAAAGGAGAACAGTAAATAATCCATTGTGCCAAATACAACCTGAACAACATCCCCCTAGAGTTTACAGATAATGTAAAAAAAAAAAAAGAAGAAGATTTGCACTATTAAGCCTAATTGACCAGGAGCCAGAAGAATTCTGAAGTGAAGCCACAGACATTGTCAGGGAGGAATGTAAAAAGACAGTACCTACAGGCAAAAAGAAAGAGCTGCTTCAATGGATGACACATAAAACTCTTCAAGAAGTTAAGAGAAGATGAGAAGCAAAAGAAGAAGGTGATAGAAATAGAGTTAGAACCCTGAATGCAGCTTTTAAGCACTTTTTTGGGTGCGACAAAGAGAACTACTGTAATAATCAATGCAGGGAAATAGAAGATGACAACTAAAAAAGGGGAAAAACCAAGAAACCTGTTCCACAAGATCTGAGTAATCAAAGGGAAATTTAAACCAAGAGTGGGGATGCTATACAACCAGTGGGGAACACAGTACAAATAAAGTGACGGTGGAAACAATAAATGGAAGAACTATATACAAGAGATGAAAGGATGACAGATTTATTCAAGGAAGAACTATTTGATGAACTTACAATTTTAGAAAGTGAAGTGGAAGCTGCACTCAGAACACTTGGGAGAAATAAATCACCAGGAAGAAATGGCATACCAATACAGCTGCCTCCAGCTTTAGAGACAAAATCTACTGTAGTTATAACTAAAATCAACAAATGTGGAAAACAAAGCAATGTTTCACAGATTAGAAACACTCAATATACATTACAGTTCCCAAGAAAGGGAACACCAGGGATTGCGGTAACCACAAGACCCTTGCATTAATCTCCCAAGCAAGCAAAGTGATGCTTAAAATTCTACAACAAAGACTTTTACCATATAGAGAGTGAGAAATGCCAGATGTCCAAGCATCCTCAAGAGAGGAAGAGACACTAGGGATCATGTTGCAAGCATATGTTGGATAATGGAGCACACTAAAGAATTTCAGAAGAAAATCAACTGTTGTTTTATAGATTATAGCAAAGCCTTTGATAGTTTAGATCATGAAAAACTATGGGCCACTCTTTTAAAAAAGGGTGTGCGACAACGTTTGATTGCCCTGATGCATAATCTGTACTCAGCACAAGAAGCTTCTGTCAGGACAGAATACAGAGAAATGTAATGGTTTTTGATTGGCAAGGGGGGGTCAGGCAAGGCTGTATTTTATCACCCTGTCTGTTTAACCTGTGCACTGAACTTATCATATGTAAAACAGGATTAGACTCAGAAGGAAGTGGACTGCTATAAAGATAAATAAATGGGTCCTACAGCAAATTAAGTATAAACTCTCCCTAGAAGCCAAGATGCCTAAATTGAGACTGTCATACTTTGGATACATCATGAGAAGACATGACTCATTAGAAAAGACAATAATGCTTGGCAAGATGGAAGGCAAGTAGGAAAAGAGAAAGACCACATTACAGGTGGTTAGACCCAATAAAAAAAGCCACAGCCCTGAGTCTGCAAGGGCTGTTGATGATAGGGTGATTTGGAGGGCTGTCATTCATAGGGTTGTCATAAGTCAAAGTTGATTTGATGAGAGTTAACAACAAATTCTTTCAACTACAAATTCTTTCAACAACAAATTCTTTCAACAAATTCTAATAGCCTGATGTAATTATTGTAATCATTAATCATAATTAATGAATATTTGTAACATAAGGATTAACCTTAAGGAACATCAGTATATCACCAAAAACAGGTAGGCACTCACCCATATCATCTGAGCCATGTTTCTCCAAGACTCCTTTGTTTGCTTATCTCATTTTACAATATATGTCATGAGAGCTGTAAAATAAGCTTCTTTCTGGATGAGTGCCCCAAAGAACGTTGGATTGTATTTCATCAACCACCACCCACTTGGGTCCTTCAATTCCAATGTGGAAGAAAAAAACAAGAGTCCAATTATTTCTGTTAATTAATAAAGTGCTTATTTCAATGCTGTCTTCATAATTATATTGAACTGTTTCTTAGAATATCAAGTATTGACTGTGCTTCCTTTCATGGCACAATCTTATGCATGTCTACTCAGAAATAAGTCCCATTATGGTCAGTGGGTAAATGGGTTTAAGATTTCTTCCTTCATTTTCTCATCTAGAAAGAAAGAAGTGTTCTAAATCTTCTGTCTCTATTTTTTGAAGATTTTCATCCATTTTAAATCTGTCCTTGAGCTGTTTGTAGAAGAACCAATTACATCAAAAGCCTTCTTCTTTTAACTCTTCTAATGGTTTCATTTTATAATTCCCATTCTCATTTTTCAATAGCTCTGCATATGTTAACCACATATTTTTATTTATTTTGTCTTTCTTATGAAAGCCTTCATTTATAGACACCCATCTTGGAATTTTATTGATTATTACTGATTTATATTTTGCTCATACTTTCAACAGGGGTTTTTCTTATGAAATGATTATTGAAATCTTTATTTGCTTTAAATTTATCATAGTATAAATACGGATGCCAGCCAACTTTAATATCTGTCCCTTCTAACTGCAGTATCCTTCCATTCTCCAATTTGATCAATTCTTTAATCCCATCCAAGCAACATGCATAGTAATAAATCTTCAGATTTGACATGCTCAAGCTTCCCTCGTTTGTCTCATCTTGTAAAAGTATCATTTTTATTTTAGGCTTTTTGCATGCCCATATAAACTTTGATAGGTCTCTTTGTCACATTTTAAATGGTGAATCACTGGTTATAACTGGAATGGTTTGGAACAGGATGAGGAGCTTAGGTAGAATGTTCATCTTAATTATAGAGATTCTGCCCATCTGGGGTAATATCAATTTTGTCCATTTTTGCAGATCTACTTTAATAACTCTCCAGATTTTCTCATAATTATTTTTGTATAGATTTGAATTCTTAGTTGCAATCATTATTCCTAAATATTTTACCTTTTTTATAATTAAGAATTTTTTTCCCCCACATTTTATTAATCATTCTCACAAACATACATATTCATAAACAAACATATTCATCTTATTTTGAACATAATTCCGCAAACATTTTTTTGAAAGCAAGTTCATGAATTATTTCACAAGTTCTTTTCAACTTTAGTCACACCTCGAAAAGAAAAGAAAAAATCCATCAATAATTCAATCTAGCCTTCCTTCTTCATTTTCTCCACTAACTTCCTATTTGTGTAGTTTTGGTAAAGAAAGATCATAGTTACATGTCACCATTATTCTTGACTTTCTCCCCCCTCCTCCAATTTTTACTCTCCAATGCACCTTTGTCCTGATTTCTACTTTACCATACTTCCCCATAACTTCTTCCTCTGGTATTTCCTTTGTTTCGTCATAATAAACTAGTTTGTAACTCTCCATTTATACCCCAGTACTCTATTACCTGCTTCCACTCTTGTTTCCGTTTTGACTCTTTCCAATTTCGTAATTTATTTGTAAGTATATCCAATTCATACATATCAATTACTTTATCTTTCCACTCCTCAATACTGGGGCATTCTTTCAATTTCCATTTTCTGGCTATGACGAGTCTAGCCGCTGTAATCAAATACAGCATAATTCTCCAATTTATGTTTCCCTTCCTACCTTTGTCGTTTTTAATTATATTTAACAAATACAATTCCGGAGTGAACTCAAGTTCCCCTTGCAAGATTTGTTTTGTTATCTCATGTACTTGATTCCAGAATTTGTTAATCTTTTTACATCGCCACCACATGTGGATTAGTGTTCCCTGATTTTCACCGCATTTCCAACATGAACTTGGTATAGTTTTGTTCATCTTACTTAATCTTTTTGGTGTATAATACCACCTTAATGCCACCTTTACATAATTCTCCTTTAGCAACTGGCAAGCTGTAAATGTGAAAGATCTCTTTCTTGCCAATTCCCAATCCTCTATGGCAATAGGTCTCCCTATGTCTTTTGCCCATTTTAACATATACTCTTTTATATATTCTTGTTCCGTTTGTCTCTTTAACAGTATTTTGTAAAATTTCCCAATAGCTTTTTACCTATTTTTCACTCTAAGAATCTTATCTAATTCATTTTCTTCAAGTTCAAAACTATCTCTTTCTAGATCTTCTATGAAACGTTCTTTTAATTGTAAATACATAAACCAATTTACATTATGTCTTTCTTGTAGTTTTTCTTTTGATTCCAGTTCCATTGAACTATCTTTTCCTTTCTTTATCAACTCCTCATATCTTAGCCAATCGTCTGTCCTATACCATCTAGACAAAAAAGCCTCTTGGGGTGAGACCCATAATGGGATTTTAAAGTAAAATGTTTTTTTAACTTTTCCCCATACCCTCAATAATCCTTTCCTTATACAGTGGTTCATGAATCCTTTATTTACTTTCTCTTTTTCATAAAACAGATAGGCGTGCCAACCATATCTAATGTCGTGACCTTCCAGATTCAATAGTTTTTTATCATTTAAATTTACCCAATCTTTAATCCACACTAATGTTGATGCCTGATAATATAGCTTAAAGTCTGGAAGGTCACAACCACCTCTAAGTCTAGTATCTGTTAAATATGTCCATTTAAACCTCGATATCTTGTTTCCCCATATGAATTTCCGCAAATCTTTATTCCAGTTATCAAATATCTTATCATTAGTTACTATGGGTAAATTTTGAAAGAGGAATATAACTTTAGGGAGTATCGCCATTTTTATTGCAGCGATTAAAAAGCAGGTTAAAAATGTGACAGTTAAAAGTTAAAAACAATTAAAATTGTTACAATTTAAAATTATATATAACATATAAAAGTTAAAAAGAATAAAAACAGTAACAATTAAAACACTCAAAGAATTCTTTCTCCCCCACCCCCAAGATTTTATTTGGGAGGAATTCATATTTGACCATTTGGGGGAAATATTTTTGAATATTTTTTCCATCCCTAGCTTTTACATGTATCTACATTTTTTTAAAAAAAAAATCATGCATCTGGCCTCTGACCACAATGCAAACAGAAAAGTCAGCATGCCTAGTCAGAATAGCCTGTGTATGTGTGTTATGAAATGCTGTTCTTGCACCTATGAGGATATATAGTTCTGCACTCCATCACCACCTAACATTAATGATCAAGGCTGATGTATTGGCAGTTTTCATGACAACCTGTCCTCAAAGAAATCATAGATGAGTGGGCAGAGACAGAGTGCTCTCCAGGGGCTTGGCAGTCAGCTTCCATTTCCTGACTCTCAAGGGAGATGTACATAATGTACTTAATTTACAATTGTCCCTCAGTATCCACAGATATAAATATTCATGCCTTGAAAATATTCTTTAAAAAATAATCCCAAAAGGAAACCTTGATTTTGCTATCTTATTTAAGGGACACCATTTTGTTATGCCATTGCATATAATGGGGCTTGAGTATTCACAGATTTTGGTATCCTGATTCCGGAACCAAACCCTAGCGAATATGAAGGGACAACTATACGTCCAGTATTTCTGTGATAACTTACATTTCCTACTGCTATTCCTCTAGCAAAGATATGAGCAAATTGTGGCTTGGGGGTTGCACGCAGCCTCCGGGGCAGCATAGTTTTAACACATATATGAATGTGCATTGGCCATCTTCTGACTAGTTATTTGATCTTCACCTTCCCACTACTACTTTACGCTATTCCTTTCTCAGTTCCAGAAACAAGGAGAAGGTGGAACAGTGCCTGCATGCCTGGTCACAATCTTCCAAGACTTCAAATGAGAAAAATAATGACAGCATGAGTGGGGATGATTTCTTGGAGGAGCACCCACCATTACAATATCTTTTAAGATTCTCTTTTGAGGCTGCTTCGGTGCTCTCGAAAGATGTTAGCCCGCTGCTGTTGGTGTCATGCAGAACAGCTCCTCTGTTTTAGCTGTCCAGGTGATTAGATGCACTGAAATTATTTTGTACGGCCTGTGGCAGAATAGCCAGTGGCACTCCACCCAAGTACAACAAGCCAAGTTATTTTGACCCATGATGCATAAAATCCTGCAAGCCTCCTGCCCTTTCCAGGAATGTAGAAAAATGCAATAAAGTAAGCTACTAACTAGTGCTGTCCTTCCATGACACCCAGATCTAAGGGCCTGTCTACACTGCAGAAATACAACTGTTCGACACCACTTTATCCACCATAGTTTTATCCCATGGAATCCTGGTATTTGTAGTTTTGTTAGGTATTTAGCCTTTTCTATCAGTGAACCTTTCTGCCTCACCAAACTACAAATACCGGAATTCCATAGCATAGAACTACGGTGGTTAAATTGGTGTCAAACTGCTGCAGTGTAGACAGGCCTTCAGGCAGGAATGTTGGGGTGTATTTCCCCCAAAATCTATTCATTTTAACTACTATGCACATGTTTCCTTTTTTAAAAAAATCTTCATAATATATGAGACAAAAAATATAGAAGGAACAAACAAAACTCAGTATACAAATGTTGATAATTGCAGGAATATGGAAAAACGTGTACTGTTTTCTGCATACAAAGTTGTTTTTTTCTGGAAAAAAAGGGGGAATGGAAAATGCACAAAACACATGTGATATTACCCAGACAAGAAAAAACTTCTGAAATAATGTGTTCTTGCATGCAGGAAATGAATTTGCATCCCAGTCCTCTTTGCCCCATCCCTGTTGTTAGTGAGAAAACTTCCAGCTGAAAATTATGCACAGTACACTCTTTTTATGAACTCTCCCAGTTTGTTTCCAATTTGTTAGGTTTGTTTAAATATTGGTTTGTTCATTTAATTTGTAAATTAAGTTTTTTTGCTGTTTTTAAGCACGCTCATGTCTTCTTGCAAGAACCACTGAAATATCGCCCATGCTAAATAATGGAAGTAAACTCCCATTCTTAAAGTGTTAGTGATGGTCGTGCGATAATTCTGTGGTGGTTCTTTTGCAAGATTACAGCAATGTGCATTAATAAATGTAATAATTCCACTATGTTTTTGCTTTCCTCATTTGTGGAAGTACAGTGATTTTAGACACTAGTCTGATAATGTCCTTGGATTACAAGGAATATATGGGCTCTTCATTATCTCTGGCCTAGGAATTGAATCTCTTCCTTGTTAAAGGACTTCTCCATCGAAGACACAACAAAGGCGAAGTGAACCAGCTCAGAAAACAGCCAGAGTATCTGGACCATTTGACTGTGGCCAAGCATCAAGCAGCTCCATACCTCCTGAATGCCCAACAAAAATATGATGACGAGCCTTACCTATGCTGTACATATGCTATAAGCCCAGTATGTCAGGGGTGCTTGAGTAGTTGTGGCAACAAGAGGAGGAGTCCATGTTGACTGTCCTGTGCTCCAGATCTTACTTGTCCTGTTCCATCATCAGACATCAGGGCTCAAGTAGCTTTAAGAAAGTTGCCACTGAAACAGACGATTAGCCACTGCTGCCTCTTGTCCTAAATGTATCCATCTGGGCCAGAATCAGGCCTAGCTTTTAAGTTTCCTTAGGCATTTTTTTTTCTTCCAGATGTCAACTAGTGCATGCCAGTCCATTGAATTATAGTCAAGGGAAAGAAGGTAACCAAAGTCAAAACCAAGTGGCTCTGGTGAGACTCTGGCTCCACAGAACTCTTCCTCTCACCTGTTTTACTTCTAGCTGTGAGAACTTCATAACTTTACAAACTGGTGCCTAAGACTACAATCTTCTGCGTGTTTACCTGGGAACAAGTTTCATTAAAGTTAATAGAGATTACTTTTAAGTAGACAATACAGGATTCACTGTAAGTTTGCTTATTTTCTTCTTCCCACTACATTCAGAGTCCTTTTGTGTTGTACCTTTTCAGACTGTAACCCTACAAACCAAAGACCTCTGTGATTCTAGGCTGCATTAATAGGAGTATAGTGTCTAGATCAAAGGAAGTAATAGTGCCACTCCATTCTGCTTTGGTCAGACCTCACCTGGAATACTGTGTCCAGTTCTGGGCACCACAATTCAGAAGGGATATTGAGAAGCTGGGACATGTCCAGAGGAGGGCAACTAAGAAGGTGGGAGGTCTGGGAGCCATGCCCTATGAGGAGCGGTTTAGGGAGCTGGGCATGTTTAATCTGGAGAAGAGAAGGTTGGGAGGTGACATGATAGCTATGTTTAATTTTTGAAGGGATGCCATACTAAGGATGGAGCAAGCTTGTTTTCTGCTGCTCCAGAGACTAGGACACGGAGCAATGGGTTCAAACTACAGGAAAAGAGATTCCACCTACACACTAAGAAGAACTTCCTGACAGTAAGAGCTGTTTGGAGGTGGAACACACTGCCTCGGAGTATGGTGGAGTTTCCTTCTTTGATGATTTTTAAACAGAGGCTAGAGGGCCATCTGTCGGGAATCATTTGATTGTGTATTCCTGCATGGCAGAAGGTTGGACTGGATGGCCCATGTGGTCTCTTCCAACTCTATGGTTCTATGATTCTATGATTGCTAATTCACTCCTCCCCCCAGTCTTTTGGATTATAAGCCTGCAGGCAGGGACTGTCTTATTTTAATTGGTCTCCCGTAAGATGCTCTGGGAGCCTTTTTACACAAATGTTTGGGCAAAACAACTTCTAATTTTATACAAGGGATGTCATAAATGACCAGAAGGTCCATTTCATTTTGCATCCAGAAGTGTCTTCAGATTGGTAAGACTGTCATTCAGTTTCTAAGAAAACAGACAAGTTATAAATAATATCTTTGTGCCTTCTGCAGGTAACTTTTCAGACTCTGAGCCACTTGGAACACTAGGATCATGTTGATTATGAAGTTACCAATACACCTATAATGCCTTTTCCTTTATACATGGTTTGTTGCTTCTAGAATCGACCATGTGATTCCAACTAGTAATAACTGCAAAAGGACAGTGTTTATTTCCCTATTATTCCAAGCAATAAGCTGTTCGTTCACCTTTTCTTCCTCATATTAACCCATGGAGTTCCCTACTACCTACAGAAGGTATGGGTTTAGCACTAATTAAGATGGCTCTTTGCCATCAGAATGCCTTCATTGATTAGCCACCTTTATGCCAATCAAATTCAGTTGTGTACGGAATTATGATGGATGCGACTGAGTGATCTCTTTCTAATTATCAGGTTAAAAACCCATTTATTTAGCCATTTGGAAGTTCAAAACAACTTAATTTTGTAAAAGAACAGAATGAGGTATTAATTCCAATTGGATATATGAACCATTTCTAAAGAAATGTTGAAAACAGATGTAGATTAAAATTGTGGTGACATATTTTGCCATTTTACTGTATACCTCCCTCCTGCCTCCTTACCCGTGTTTTGCCACAAGGGAAAATTGCTTGTAATTTACTACTGGTTTTAACAGATATGCATGAGCATTCCAAGGCAAAGTATTTGAATCATCTCAATTCTGGGCTGGCCCAAAGCATTTTGCTGCCCAGTGGGAAGGTCTAAAAGGTGCCCCAACAATCCAGTTCCTTCCACAGAATACAAACAGACTGGGAATTCAGTCTTACTTTAACAATGGTAATGTGACAGCAGCCTAGCTTAGGAAGTGCAGATTCCGCTGTGTGACACAAACAGTTTTGCCCTCTAACAGTTTGCCATAATCCCTTGCCCTCTGGAATTTGCTGCCTGATTTGGGTTAATGGTAAGGTCTCATTTTTGTTTTAGAACATGAAAAGATTTGGCAAACACTTTCTTATATATTTATTTATGTCTGCAATGAGGAAACCTATGGAATTTGTGCCATTTTTAATTCTTTTGCCTTTGTAGAGGACTATGTGTACTCAGAATTGTAGAACAAAGAGATGTTAAACCCCAAGTAAATGAGGAAATCTGTTTACATCCTTGGTCTGTTTTATAATAACTTCTCTTTGATCCAACTTATCTGCTAGGGGCAAGAATGTCCTCCTAACAATTAACTGTCTAGGGGCTTGTCTAGATGGGCACTATACCCCATCTTGCCCCCATTTCAGAGCCCTGTAGTTCATATAATGCAGGGCTCTTGCTCTGTTCTGCCCCCTGACAGTCCTCACCACCCCTGGGGCAGATACAGGGCTGAAATGGGGGGAGGTGGGGGAGGGCCTGATAGGATGGTTCAAAATAATACCTCTTAAAATCTGTTTCCACTGGGAAGAAACAAATCGGGCCCTGTGCAACTGCAGGAACCCATCTTGACAGGCAGGTCCTTGCTGCTGCTGCTCTCTCCCTGGCTATCCTGGAAGGCAGGAAGGAGTCCCTCAGCATGTGACCGCCTGTTCACATGCAGGGGGCCTCGGTCACATGTTGCAGGCCCCCTTCCTGCCTTCCAAGACAGTGAGGGTAATGGCGGTGGCTGAGGCTGCGACAGCCCGATGGGTCCCCTCAGAACTTCCTCCCATTCTGTGGAGGGAAGGAATGGGTCTGATCCAAAACCACAATATGGTGGTGGGGAGCCAGCTTATCCTGGCTTACATAAATGAGCCCTAATTTAAGATAATCAGATTTGGGGAACGTCTTCTCTCAAGATACCCTCTAGTTCAAATTCACAGAGGAAACCTAAATAGGGCAAAACAAGAGCTCCACCATGGACTCATTATGGCATTTGGATCCCTGCTCATACAAAAGCCACCACACCAGAAGGTGTGATGGGGTGAATTCTTGGTGTGTTTTCTCTCCCAGTAGTTCTCCTGTAAAAAACACTACCATGGAAATCAATGGAATGAGGGGGGGAAATTACATAAGCCTCAGCCTGAAAGAGATAAGAGAGCCAGCCCTGAGTCCTCATTAGGGAAACAGAATGACTTTGGATCCACTATCTTGCCTATAGACTATACTGTGTCTGGACCTATTGCCAGCAGGAACAGCTCTGTGGGCCTATTCACACTATGGAGTTATTCCATTTTGTCTGCCATGGTTCTATGTTATGGAATCATGGGTATTACAGTTTAGAATTCTCAGCCAGAGAGTTCTAGTGGCTCAACAGACTACAGATCCCAGGATTCCATAGAATGGAGCCATGGCAATTAAAGCGGAATCATAGCACTGCAAGGGTTTGGTGTGAATGGCCCCAGATTTCATTTCCTTTCTGGAAAATGAAGGCTGTGTCTGCAATGTGGGAGAAATATTAGAAAAATCAATGTCCTTGAATTCTGAAATTGCTTTAAAATCTGTAAGGAGTGACTTGCAGTACATCTATGTTCTCTTGAAACTAACAAGTAAACTAGTAAAACTAAGAAGCCTAATATTAGCTCCAGGTAACCCAGAAAATCAGTAAAATGGAAGTATCTCTATTAGTCCTCCCTGAACAGTATCAGGTTTTCTCTCCCTGAGTGGAAATGGTATCCAGTCTCTAAATACCACTGTTGTGGAACCCTTTGAAAGGAATGGTATTGGATGAATTATTTAACATAACGAAACAGCAGGGTTTTGTATTTGTTTTAAATAGCTTTGACTCTTTTAGAAACATATCTGATAGCATTCATTCTATGGTCAACTGGATTGTTTTTAGCTCACAATTGCCCTCTCTTGTTTGCACATATCTGCTTTTTAGAATGTTAAATGATTTGGACTGGGTGACTTATTGAAAAAAATCAGTTTACATGAATGAGCATTCAAATGAGATGTGTGCACATGTGTGTGATCTGTTTGCACATAATAAGTGCATACATCACAATGTGGAGTGCAGAGAACTCAGGCACTTGTGCTGGGGGAGGGGGGAGGAAGGGGAGAGAGAGAGAGAGAGAGAGAGAGAGAGAGAGAGAGAGAGAGAGAGAGAGAGAGATATGTCTAGCAATCTTTGTTATTTTACAACGAAGATGCCCTAGGTTTAAGACCGTATGCTGGCTGATGCTTCACTGGATATCAGATATGAACATTTTTAGCCATATATAAACTGTACAAGCAATTGATTTTTGTAATGGTACAGTCTGATGTAATGCAATGTGACATTGCGTTTGGCTAATTCCCAGCACCCCTGAAGCCAATATCAATTTTATCTAAAGCTGTTTTCCAACAACTTCTGAAGAGGTCATTTAGGAGATTCCCCCCCCCCGCCCGCTTACAAAATCACGGCTAGTGGTTGATCTTGAATAAGGCTGGTTTGTGTGCATACCAGCATATGCGATCTATTTGGGGAAAAAGTAATTGACTCAATGAAAGTCTCACCATTCATTTCAGATGAATCGGGCATTTATGTCACTTTTTAATGTTGCTGTATAGTTCCATTGCCTTCCTACAGTGAAAGTAGCCAATGACTCACCCTTTGGGCAAGGTGCCCCTTGAAATTAATGAATATGACACACAGGTCAGTGTGCTCACACAATTGTTCAGTTTTTAAAAAGAGAAGAAAAGAGAACCATCTGAATTTCTCACAAATACAATAATACAATTGAATTTCATCCTGTTGAGTTTTATTGCTTTCATTTTTAGTGCTAGGACATTTGAGACTAGGAACATTAACAGAGTTTGCACAAGTACTCTTTCCTGAATGACAGTTAGGATCTTAACATCCTTTGGCTTGCACTAGAAAGCATTTATAAGTTTTCAGCCCTTGTGTTTTTGGCAATACTTTTTGGTAAGATTCCAGGCATCCAGAAATCATAAAACAAGTTAGAATCATCCCAAATGAGCTGACTTTTTCATATCTTATGATCCTTGAGGCAAATTTATTTGTTTTAGAGATAAATCTTTTGCACACTTATTTGGGTCTAAACTGCACTGAACTCAGTAGGGCTTGCTTCCCTGACTAGATATAGGATATGGGATCACTTTGTTAAAGACAATGATAACATACTCAAGGAGAATAAGCTTCACTCACAAACATAATAGGCCTTACTTACTTAAAAGACCACACTCCTTAAACATATGCTTTATTTCTCTTGCTTTGCTATCTTGGTCCTCTACTCTGAACTTCACATTTGCTTTGTTGGATTACAGTTCCTAGCATGCCTCACTACTACTTGTGCTAGCTGGGGATGCTGGGATCTACAGTCTGAGAACATATAGGTGGCCATAAAATTCCCATCCCAGTACTATGGTGAACAAGTCTGTTTAAGAGGGCATAAAAGAATACTAGAATGGTTGTGCTGGATCATACCAAAGACCTATACATGGGGTATTCTGCCCCATGTAGATTTATGCCTCATCTACGTGGGGCAGAATACACCAGCTTCCCACTAGCATATTCTGGGCCCAGATTAGGCCTGTTGCTCCTCTGTTAACTGTGTGAAACGGGATGGCATCCATACCACCACACTGGCCCATCTGTGCAGCCAACACCACTGTTGTCTGCGTCGTACTCTCCAAAACCAGAAAGCCAGTCCACAGCGTGTGACCAAGGATCCCTGCATGTGACAAGCCCTGGTCACATGCTTCAGGCTTGCTTCCTGGCTTTGGAGAGTGTGATGCAGATGGCAGCGGTGATAGCTGCAGAGATGGGCCAGCATGGCAGTATGGCCTCCTATGGACCTGTGAGGCCCAATCCATTTTTTTTCTTGAATGAATTGTTTTTTTCTGGGTAATTTGCTGAAATGTTTAACGGGCTTTACCCTGTCTTCTCCGCCTGTCTGCCCCAGGGGTCAGCAGGACTGCCCAGGGACAAAACAAGACAAAAGCTCTCTGTTTTATGGACTGTAGGGCTCCAAGATGGGGGCATGACAGGGTATATAGCCCATCTAGACAAGCCCTTACTCATTTTCTCAATAGGTTCTTGGCAAGGCTTTGCATTATCTTTTGGTCAATGATCTGTTATTCATCTTTATCCACTGGAAGCATTCAATGTTATTAATTTTATTTGCTTTCCTCAAGTTGCTCTCCTCCATGGCCATGCATCATGCTATGAAGTCTATTTTTCTACCACAGCGTTATCTGGTTGAAGACTGTGAGAACAGGATATTAGGGATGTAAGTCTCAGTTACTTTTGTTCTCAAAGGTAGCAACAAGTGATTTTGACAATTTTCTTCCCATTGCAAAAAAAAAAAAAAAAGTCCTTTAAAATTGTACAGTTTTCAAAGACTATTTACATTTTGGGGCCTATTCTGTGAAAAAAATGTATGTGATATTTTTATGAAGAAAACAGCATTTTCTTTGCAGGAAAAAAAGGAAATATTTTCTTCACAGAAAAAAAAAGGAACTGGATAAATCAGAAATTGCTGAATCCTGCACAAAAAATGCTGTAGTTGGAGAATGTTTCTGTGCAAAACTGGTAAGTTTTTTTTTTCCTTTCTGGTGCAGAAGACAGCATTTTTTGCAGAGAAAGTAATCTTTCTGTGCAGAAATGCTCTTTCTTGAGCAGAAAATGTTGTTTTGTGTGCAAAACCCCATTGTGTGACTTTTGTAGAGACCACATCCCCAATTGTGAAGATTCTCATCGGCCCAAGATTTTTGTCATCAGGGTTTCCCAACAATCAGGACACATGTTTTTTGACCATTTTCTTTGAATATTTTCCCATCCCTACCAGGCACTGGATTGTGTAGGCCTTAGGTATGATCCAGCACAGCCATTCTAGTATTCTTTTATACCCTCTTAAACAGACTTGTTCACTGTAGTACTGGGATGGGAATTACTATATGTTCTCAGACTGTAGATCCCAGCATCCCTAGCTAGCACAACTAATAGTGAGGCATGCTAGGAGCTGTAATCCAACAACATCTGCAGGGATGCATCACTCTCAACCTGCCCCTAGTGGCTGATTTATACTAAGGAAAGGACACAGAGAGTGGAGCTCTGTTTATTCTGTGACATCTCTTTGCAGCTTCTTGGATCATTGTCAAATATATCCTCCTAGGCTTTTCAGGCTGGGAAGCAGAAGCCTGTTACAGTGATTTTGGTCTTTCCTGGACTCTGACTCCAGAAGGTGATGCTGGAGGGATTTTCCCTCTACCTCATGTCTATGAGGTGCTTCAAGGTTCTTCCCCCACCATCCTGCTGTTCTGTAACATAAAGCCACTGGGAGAAGGCATCTACAGCATGCCTTCATGTTTAGGCCCAGAAACAGATGAAAGGCCATCCCTCCATCCCAACTACCATTGCCCTGGCTTCAAGTGAGAGAAGAACTGGCAGTGTCTGCTGGACTTAATACTCTTCCCCCACTGCCATCCTCTTTTCCTCATGTGTCATGTCTTATTTAGATTGTAAGCCTGAGGGCAGGGAACTGTCAAATCAACAATTTGTAAGCCGCTCTGAGAGCTTTTGTGGCTGAAGAGACAGTATAAATACTCTAAATAAATAAATACAGCAGAGGTGAGGAAGTGTGGCTCTCTACAATCATAAAATCATATAGCTGGAAAGGACTGTAAGGGCCATCTAATCCCATCCCTGCCATGCAGGAATATATAGCTAAAACACTCCTGGATAATGGCCATTCAACTTCTGTTTAAACACCTCTAAAAAAGGACACTCTGCCACCCGCCAAAACAGTCCAGTCCACTACTGAACAACTTTTACTATCAGGAAGTTCTTCCTAATGTTTAGGTAGAATCTCTTTTTTCCCCATTTTGAATCCATTGGTTTGTACTCTGATCTCTGAAGCAGCAGAAAACAAACTTGTTCCATCTTCTGTATTTAAATATCTAGTTGTTGCTGCACTGCACCATCCAGCATTCCTCACTATTGTGTGGCCTGATGGGTCTTAAGGTCCAGCAACTTCTTGGAGGACCATACTTTGTCCACATCAGATTTAGAGGCTTGGGTTAAACTGTCATTGGTATGCAGATGATATAAAGGCCCATTTCTCCTTTCTATCTGCTATTCTCAGAAAGGCTGTGGAAATCCTGAACAGGTGCGTGGATATAATTTTGGGATAAATGACAACAAACAAGGTCAATACAGACAAGATAGAAGTGCTCCAGGGTAGAAAAAACTGCTCATCTTCATGGAGATATATAACCAGTTTGGGGTAGGGCTGTACTGTCCTAGAAAGACCATGTTTACAGTTTGGGCTTTTTTCTGGACTCAGTTCTATTTATGGGGTGCAGGTGCTAAGAATACTTTTTATAAAGATCATAGCTGATAAATCTGGTTATATCCAGACTAGTTTACTACAGTATGCTGTATGTGGGGCTGCCTTTAAAAGCAGTTCAGAAACTTCAGCTAGTACAGTACACAGCTGCTGGAATGCTTCTGCAGGCCAGGCATTCAGTTTTTGCATGCCTCTCATGTGAACAGTATTTTCATTATTGTTGTGATTTGACTCATCAAGGGCCCTGGTTTTTAGATTTAGTTGCATTTTTCATCTAGATTAGGTTATAACTCATCATGCATGGTCAAGGTGAGTGGTAAGATTCAGCAAGTTTCATTAGTTAGCATGCATTTGGCTGGGGGGGGGAGTGAGATGGCTAGCAACTCCCATTAGTGCCCAGCATCAGGAATGATCAGGGGTTGTGGGAGTTGCAGTCCACAATGCTTTAAGTTGTGTTTGTTATAAATGTGTGCCATGTCAAGTGGCCCTAATTGCCTTGATGGCATTTCCTACTTGGCCTGTCAATTGTATTTCAAGCTGAGCACGTGAAAGACAAACCTATTATTTCTGTGCCAGCTCTCAACACATCTCTTCTGTCTCTCCAGCATGCAGCACTGGGATAAGGTTCAACTCCTCTATTTCCTTCTTTAGTCAATGGTTGCCAAGCACTGCTCTTTCGGCATCCCCAAGACGCACCCTTTTAGCTCTGCGCCTGCTTACTAAGATTGCTCTGGATGCTCTGTGAATTTCTTGCCACTTGGCTGAATTCAACCTCCATCTTGCTGCTATTCCCTCCTGATGTGTTCCTTGCTTCCATCCATCCAGAAGGGATCCCTGTTAGCCTTAATTGCTTTCCTGTTGCTACAATAATCACCTTTAATACTCAGCACTCAACATAGTCATATGTTGGTCATGAGGGCAATGAGGGTCTGGGGTCATGAGGGCAATGAATCCATCTGTGTTTTAGTTTGAACCTTAAAAGAACTATCCAAGGTGCTGAGCCCTATTCTCTAAACTGATCCAAAACCCTGTATAACTCGTTTAAAACTTAGACTAAAAACAGAGTAGATTACTAGCCCAATACCATAGGAGCCACACAGTGGAACATCTGTCTCCTGAATTAACATGTACAGGATTATGTTGTACATTCTTCTGATTTAGCAGGCATTGTGCTACAAATTGTCTTATATTCTCCACTAGCAACAAGCTCCTAATCATAGTCTAGGTGCTCTAATTTTCTTCCCTTAAATATCCTCCTGTCTCCTCTCTCAAAACTGTATTACTCATTTCTCATTTACAACTGTCTCATTTGCAATTGTCCCTTTTGCTCTTGTTCAGGCCTCCATGTTTTCTTTCCACATGTCTCCAAGGCTGGAAACACCCTCCGCTTCAGTGCTCATCAGGCGATACACTGTGTGAACTGCTTCCTTTTCTTACTCCAACCAGGACTGGAATTTCTCTTGTAGGTGTCTCGCATAGAGCTTCCTAATTATGTTGAGGAGATTTATTGACATGTAATTAGCGGGGTCATCTCTCCTTCCTTTTTTGTATATGGGGACAATAAATGCAAGTTCCCACTCCTTGGGAATTCTGCCATATTTGTCTATACAAGTGAAAAGTGTGGCCAAAATTGGGGCCCAAAATTCCAAGTTGTTCTTAATGGCTTCTGGTGGTAAGAGGTCTTCACCTGGAGCCTTTCTCATACTAAGTTGATTTACCAGATTTTTTATTTCTATTTCTGTCACTGGAGCCCACATTGGAAAATTTTCCAAATTTTGGCTAGTACTGCCATTTTCAGCATAATTATCCTCATAGAGTGATTGGAAGTATCCTTCCCAGATCCCTGGAGAAATATGGGAATCCACTATGGCTGAAGCAGACCTTTGAAAGCCTGATATTATATGCCAGAATAAAGTTGTATTGTTGGACTTAACTATCTGAGTGAGTTGTGTCCAATCCCTCTTTGTGGCTTCCTTTTTCTTATACATCAATAATTTATTATAACCTTTCTTCTGCTGAGTCAGTTCCAATGTAGCTTCTGGTGTATTATTAGATAGATAAGCCTGATAACTAGTCTTAAGGGCTTTCTTTGCAATGACACATTCCCTATCAAACCATGGTTTTGAGTAATGTTGTTGCTGCCATCCATTAGCATTATTTTGATAACTGAAGTGCTGTTGCAGCTCTTGGCTGAGAATATTATAATTCTTCAGTATTACATCAGGGGACTCGACTAACAACAAGGCAGTTTGAAGGCTCTGGAGGTGGTCTGAGGTCACTGCTTCTCTCAGTTTTTGGTCTACTTGGATAGTCCATTTAGGGCAGCAGTAAGTCCTTCCAGAAGGCATAAGAGGAGGATGGTGACAGACCTCAGTCCGTATCTTCTGAGCAAAATCACTTAGATGTAACAGGACTGGCATGTGATCACTTTCAGGTCTGGGTATAACTTTTAAATCCTTGAGAAAAGGAAGGAGGTTTCCAGAAATTATCATGTAATCAATGACACTCATTCTGCTTCCAGAGATGTAAGTAAATTCAGCTGGGCAGTCATTCTCCATTGTACCAGTTAGAATAAAGAAGTTTAGTCTGTGCACAGCTTGTGCCAAGCAGAGCCCTGCAAAGTTTGATTTCTTATCTTTTGAATGCCTATTGAGATGACTTCTATAATTCTCTGCAGTAATAGGGTGGCATTTATATAGAGTATATAAAGAATGATTGCTTGGACCCAGTCTAGCATTTAAGTCTTCTCCCAGAACTACTGAGGCAGTTGGATTCTGCAAAGTAAGGCTATTAATATATGCTTCCAGTTGAGCCCACAAATCCCTAATGCGGGCTTTCTTCTTCATAGGAGGCATATATATATTTATTATCATCAGGCTACATTGATTAAATTGAATCAACACTGCCATGGCATATGTTTGAAATGTAGGGAGGGGTCTTATTATAGCTCATTAGATATTAGCACCCCCAATCCTCCTCTCGCTCTTCCATGCTTTTTCCCAGGGTCTGCCCCAACTGAGAATGAGAGGAAGCCATTCAACAATAGTTCGGCATCAGTCCATGATTCCTGAATCAGTATAATGTCATAATGGGTAAGGAAGTCTGTAAAGCAGGGGTCTCTTACAGAAGCAAACCAACCAGCCACATTCCATGTCATAATTGTTACCTGATGCTGATCACTTGATTGTCAAAAGGTCTCATTACAGATTGGAGAGTGGTTATATGAGTCACCCAATGTCAATTGATAGGCATTTCCTAAGTGGCTGATCAGATTGTAGCTGCATCATCCTCATTGAAAGATAACAAGGCTCCTCACATGCCATCTCTGTCTGCTCTACCAGCTGTTGAGTAAGCTGGAAGTACCAGGGCAGCATGAGCAGTAAAATGAGGATCACAAGCCAGCAAGGAACCCATCACTTTGGTCAGAGGAGCATCCTTTGAATTAGCAGGAGGTGAAACCTGTCTTTTTGGTAAACAAGGTTCTATTAAGGTTGTTTGAGTCTCCTGAGGTTTAGTTACAAATGGGTGTAAGGATGCATTCTCAATACAAGGAGTTTTAAAGGGAGAGTTGTCTACTCGGTCTTTCCGGGGTTCCTATAATAAGGGTGAAGAGTAATTCTCTATATCACATTTACTGTCCCCATTATTGCCAGATAAATCAGAATGATGTATTGGCAGATTTCTCCAAGTCTTTGAATTATCGAATGAATTTGGTAAGGCTGAAGTACTAGTGGGCTTTTGCTGCATGTTAGAGGTATGTATCCAAATATCAGTGAGTTTTCCTCTCAGTTTAGTAATTTCATTGTTCAAGGCTAGAACTGGATCTTCACTCAAGCTATGACTATCAGCCTTGTTATGTAAACTCTCATGGCTTTTGTTCACAAGTTTATTTGTGTCAACCACTTTGCTTTTGACAAGCTCTCTAACTTGTTCATCTTTTAAAACCTTAGTGGCTTTGATATGATACCTCTGCCACAGAAGTTTGTTCTTCTGAAATAGTCTGTCTGGAACAGAAGCTTGATTAAAAGTTAAAAATATGTATTTAGTTGCTCTTACACTGGGTAAATAATGGAAGTCTTTTAAATCAATTGTTCTGCTGTGTAAATTTAACAGTTGAGAAAGAGATATTATAATTGCCTTATGACTATTCCAAGTATGGACATTCTGATGTATTTCTAGCAGAATTTGTTTTTTCTGTAAAACATGGCAGTGCTTATCTCCTTCCAAGTAACCTGTTGGCTTAGGTCGAATTGCCCTGTAATCAATGTAATCAGCCTATCCTGTTGTTTTAGCCCCTTGTATATCTTGTATATCTTGATGAATTTGCATATCAAAGGCTTGGTGGAATTTATCCATCTTAGTTACAATATTATTTAACCTCTGCAAAATGAGAATTAAGGTTTCTGCAGAAAGAAGATATGCCTCTTGAAAAGGGTGAGTAATATTATTTCTAAACATGGTATCAGCAAATCTCAAACAGCTGACTCTGCTGTCTTCACTATCTCCCTGTGCCAGGGAGTAACCCAAAGTTGGAGTTTCTGTAATTGGAGAGGTTGTTTTTCTTAATTCAAGGTTTTGTAGCCTAGCATTCTTTAAGGGTGAAGAAGGAATTGGAGTTGTAAATTTATTACTCACAAAAGGTAGAGCTTCTGTTGCTGGGGGAAAAAAATCAATCTTCCTCTACTTCTTTGTTTTAGCAGATTCCTGTAAGCTAGTGTTATTTCCAGGGCTAATCCGGTTTCTTTTCTTTCCTTTTGGTGCCATTTTAAGGACTATATGAGAGAATAAATCAGAATACAGCCGAGAGGTTGTAACAGCAGCTGTTAGTCCATTGTCATCTTTCCTCTCCTCTCCCGCCCTGTACGGCCATTCCATGTTTCTCAGCAAGCAGGTAGGACCAGAGAAGCATCTGCTTACTTCCTCATAGCCAGATTCACAATGATTACAGAAACATTGAGACCCCCAGAGGACCCTGCAGATCTCAGTGCTGTGTCATTATTTGGTGTCTGGCCATAGGGATATAACCAGATGCTTCTCTGATCCTACCTTTCCACCATGAAGCAAGGAATGGTTACATGGGCCAGCTTTGAGGGCATTGCAGTAAGTGGAGGGGAGGGCTTTGGATACTGTACAGGGAGGGACATCAGCGACTCTTCATTGATTAAAAAAAATGACAACTGTCACAAAGGAGATTATCAGATGCGGGGGAATGTGTCCAAAAACTGTGTTCCCAACTGCATCAGAAGATCGCTAGAAGAACAGAAAGGGAAACATTACCAGACATCACATCCTTTAGCTGTTGCCGGGGCATAGCACTACCACGGACGAGGTTTCCCTTTTTTTTTTTAAAAAAAAGTATTTTATTTTCAAAGTATTTTCACAAATAATAAAATCATACACTTCCTTTACATTGTTGTCTGAATTTGATTTTCCTTCTAACGTTGGCTTTCTATCTATTTACTTTTCAAATGCATTTATACCTCTAAGTCATCGAAACAGGAATCCCTTTCCTATTTTCTACATTATATATACACCATTCCTCCTGTATCACTACCCACAGAGAGTTTACATATCTTACAAATACTTATATAAATATATATTTTAACAGATGCTACAGATTTAATAAGCTTCATTATCCGTAAACCAGCTTGCTCTTATACCATTACTCTCAACTTTCCAATATTCAATTAGGCTTCCACATTCTTTTCTAAACTCGCTTATAGATTGATGTTTAATCCAGCAAGTAAGTTGCTCCATTTGAGCTACTTCCCATAGTTTACTCATCCATTCGTCACAATTTGGAGTTGATGTTGATTTCCAATACCTCGCATAAACAATTCTTGCTGTGGTGACCATGCAAAGTGTCATGTTCTTAAATTCTTTTGGAAAATCCCTATCAAACATGTTTAATAGGTATAATTCTGGTTTTAGTCTAAAATTTGTCTTTATTATCTTTCTTATCAGATTATGTATATTTATCCAAAATTCCTTTGCAACTTTGCATGACCACCACATATGATAAAATGTACCCTCTCTATCTTCACATTTCCAACATTTATTTACCCTTGCTTTATACATTTTCACTAGCTTTGAGGGTGTCATATACCAACGGTATTGCATTTTATAACAATTTTCCTTTAATTCACTATTTAATGAGAATTTCATGTTCTTTTTCCATAACAACTCCCAATCTTCTATTGAAATATTATTTCTTACATCTCTCAACCACCTAATCATGAATTCTTTTACCGTCTCAGATTCCAGATCCAGTTTTAACAGTAATTTGTATACCTTAGATACTCTCAAGGCTTTCTCATCCATAATCAGTTCATCTAACTTTGTTTTTAATTCTTCTATTCCTATCAATTTTTTATCCATGTTGTATCTCTCCATAATTTGCCTGTATTGAAACCAATTACACGTTATTTGCTCTTGATCCAACTCTTCTCTTGTTTTCAGTCTGTTGCTTCCTTTTTGGACATATATCAAATCCCTATAAGTCCACCATGTTTCTAAATGTGGCATCTCAGTTCGCCTGAAAGCTTCCTGGGGGGAAGAGGTTTCCCTTTTTTATTGATGGGGACAAGCCACCAATAAAAAGGGATGCCTTACTTACAACTGTGCTATGCTTCCAAGACTCTGGAGGATGATCTTGCCCTTTCCTATTCTCCTAGGGATCTTTTGATGTGGTTTTTGGCAGGTCTGATAATCTCCAAAGTTTTTCATGCCTAGGTAAGAATAAAAAAAAGTCATTTCTTCTGTTTTTTTCATGTCCATTGGTTTTGCACAAACCATTGTGTTTTGTGCAGAAAGACTGCTTTATGCAAAATATTGGGGTTTATGCATTATGCAACATTTTTTCACGTAACATTTTGCACAAAAGACTATATGCAATCTCCCCCCAAAAATGTTCAAAATGAAGAAAGCAATCAATCAAGAGGAAAAAAGCATAATAATCTTGATATTCTCACCCAGTTTGGAGAAAACATTAAAAATCAGAGAAGATTTGTATTCCTAATCAACACAGAGAGGCAGCCTGGTATAATCATTTGATTGCTACACTAGGGCTCCAGGAGATCAGGGTTCACACCTCTCCTCAGCCTTGGAAATGCAGTGGGTGACCTGAGCAAGTCACACTCTCTCACCCTCACAGGAAGGCAAGGCCAAAGCTCTTCTGAATAAATCTTCCCAAGAAAACCCTCTGAGAGGATCACCATAAGTTGGAGTCAAATTTAAGTCATATAACAACCACCGCCACCACCCACACTTTGTTATTTGCATTATGACATTGTATAACTGTGCCAGGAGAATCTGCCTGAGGTAGGGCAATAAAAATGATGAATTAGCCCCTGATCATTATAGACTTGAGACTGACCCGCAGCTTTCCCCCCACCCCACCCCATCTTCCGTGCTGCCTTACTACATGACATCGTTGTTCCTCTGGAGCTCTTTCGTTCTGGTCCTGTGGGAGACTGAGGTAAAACTGCATCTTTTTGCTAATGGGTTTTTCCAATTAGCAAAAAGATGTGGTTTTACCTCAGTCCCCATGGGACCAGAACAAAAGAACAACGACACCATGCAGTGAGGCATTGCTGAAGACAGAACGTTTCTGCTTCCCTGCCACTTTTCTTTAGAGTGCAGTAAGCCCCATAGTGATTTTGGAACATGTTTTAAACTAAGGACAAACTATTTGGAACCAAAACTTTGAACCAGACTCAACACTACATCATATTCAATGGTAGAAAGATGATTAAAAAAAAAAAAACTTTTAACTGATGCAGTAAGATCTGAAATTTATAGGAACAGCAGCTGGGAGAGGGCTTCTCTAGCTTTTCTCTTCTAGCAGAGTGAGGCAGTCACCTCAGGTAGCAGATGTTGGATGATTTAATGGGTAGCAATTGATGACTGGCTGCATACCTGGCTCTTTTGGTTGCAAATCTTGGCTAGCTGCATAGCTGAAAAACACATTCTGGGTTCACTATTTATCTTATCTCCCCCTTCAAAAGCATACTCATCTGATATTGAAAAGAGACATCTGATAGACACATCTCTTCTGTCCAGTTCATATACTGGACAACCACAGTTACAGCATTCAGGGTTTCATATTATTTTACAATTTTGGCACATGATGCACAATTATTAACCTCTTTGCAAGTGTCAGTAACTTTACTGGAAAGACCTCAGTCCAATCCCAGAAATCATGCATATTCTTCTTTGTGTCAAGATGTCAATAACGTCCCCATGTGAGTTAGGTTGTATGCATTGATTGATAACTTTAATAATCTATAGACATATAGAACTCCAGGCCAAAGGGCAACTGCATTTTCTCAAAAAATTGCTGCAATTACTGGATTTGGCAGGTATGAAAGGTGCCAATCTTTTCCCATACCACATTACAAGCAGGTACATTATTATGCCCAAGGAGATGGGTTATCAAATGGTTCTTCCAGCCCTTCCCCCAGACTTTTCATGGTTAAAATGATCATTTCCCCTTTAGCCTAAATTTTAGCTCAGCACTACTTCTGCCTGCCAGATACCATACATAGCACTCAATTGATCTGTAATGCTATATGCAAAGGCACAGCTTGGAAATAACTAGTTAAATCAAACTAATTGTACATTAGTTACCACTTTCCCCCAATTAACACATTTTAAAAATACTTATTTTGCTTAAGAAGCACTCATTATCTGAACTAACTCTTTCCTTCCTTACCCTAACAAGTGTCATGGTCCAGGGTCAGGACCTGGATTCTGAGTCTGAAGAGGAAGCTGAAGAAGAGACTCAGGCAGCTGTCCCAGTTGAAGAGCAGCCTCAGCCAGAGGAGGAACAAAGCCAGGACTCACCTGCAGCTGATTTGGCAGAGGATGCAACTGGGGAGGCAGCACAGCCTCCAAGTCCTCAGACTCAGTGCATGGAGCAGAGAGCAGAACAATGATGTTCAATGAGGCTCCTTGCCAAGCAGCAAAAGGAGGGGCTCTGATTAGAGCCAGCTGGCACCAGCCCATTTAAGAGCTGACCCTATCTAAGGCTGGTTGCTGAAAACAACTCATAGAATCATAGATTCGGAAGAGACCACAAGGGCCATCTAGTCCAACACCCTGCCATGCAGAAATACACAATGAAAGCATTCCCAACAGATGGCCATCCAGCCTGTTTTAAAGCCCCCAAAGAAGGAGACTCCATCATACTCCGAGGCAGCACATTCCACTGCCAAACAGCTCTTACTGTCAGGAAGTTCTTCCTAATGTTTTGGTGGAATCTTGTCCACTTTTGGCCAGCATTCCTGTTCCATGACTCAGGCATTTTGGACCTCTGACTTTCAGACAACTCTTACTAATTGTTCAACCCCAGGCTGACTGACTGTGCTGCTTGCATGCTTCCCTGAACCTGGACTGGCCTTGATTATGCTTCTTCTAAATGGACTCCAACAGGCAAGGGTGCTTTCTGAGCTCTAGTCATTTATTGCTGGTTCCCGAGCTATTTCTGAACTCCTAGCAAATTCCTTCCTTGCTCTGCAAGTCTGTGGGCACTGAACCAGGACAACAAGGCTTAACAATTAGCATCCTGTGGTGCAATGGATAACAGGTTTTGTCTTGTTTGGAAAGATAGAGAAAATGGAGATGGCATTGATTGAACTTGGGACCCATAGGCCTTACAGGCAAAATAGGTAAGGTTCATAGAATGCAGAGCCTTGGACCTTCTCCTCAAGGGGGAGGAACTGCAGGACGAGAACACTGCCTTGAAAGTGTGTGCATGAGTGTATTTGTGTTCCTCATTTGTTAGACTTGGTGTTTCGTGTTTGAATGCCATAGTCCACGCAACTATGTTTAATGCTTAATGTATCATGCTTATTGATACTGTCAGGGGATTTCCCTTCTAAAATCATCATTGTAACATGATTGGACCCATCTTTTATGACATCACAAGGGTTTGTTCCTTGGTTTCAGTTTGTGGCCCTGGAATCTCAGGCCTGGGATAGTCCTCAAGTGGCAATCCTAATATATATGTGTGTGTGTGTGTGTTCTGTAGCATTTGTCATTGTGAACCATGCTTCTTGATTCTATATGAGTGGAGAGGTAGAAGATGCAGTCATTCAGTAATGCAAAAAAAAGTTCTTTCACCTTATGCTCAGAGGTGCCATATATACTCATGTATACGTTGAAAAAATGTATGGCAAAAAATTGACCCAAAAAACTTGGGTCAGCTTATACACGGGTCAATGCAGGTACCACTGTCCACTGCAGTGCCACTTCTGGCCTTTTGTAATGCCTGGTCAGACAAAATTGCCACAGCAGCGGCTCTTTGGTGCTTCCCTGTCATGGTGGGGAGAGCAGAGGTGGTTGATGCTTCTTTTACGGTAGGTTCTCCCTGGATGGACTAAGATCTTGCCTTACTCCATCCCAGGAGAACCTAAAAGAAGTGCTGACCCCATTTAGTCTCCTCACCATAGCAGTGGCTCTTTGGCACTTCCCTGCTGCCTCTTTTATGATAGGCTGTCCCTGGAAGGTCTCATCTTAGCATGTCCCAGGAGACCGTAAAAGAAGTGCCAACCCCCTCTGCTCTCCTCACCATGGCATCAGCTCTTTGGCACTTCCCTGCCATGGCAGGGAGAACAGAGGGGGTTGGTGCTTCTTTTAGGGTCTCCCTGGATGGACGAAGCTCTTGTCTGACCTCCTCTACTCTACTCCCACCTGCCTACTCTGTCTCTTTACCCATCCCACTCCCTCGGTCCACCCTGAAGACCTGCGCACCACCCGCCCGCCCTCCTCCTGCTCCCCCATCCCATTTCCTTTCTCTCTCCCACCCAAGTGAGTTTGTGAGTGAGGAAATGAACGTGTGGCCTTGGTGGGTCTGGGTTTAATAGGGACTGCAAGCCTTTCCCTTCTTATCTCTATCGCCACATGTATTTGCACATGCACAGGGCGAAGGGCTTTGTGGGAGTCTCCCCTCAATTCTTTTCTTCAGTCACCCTGAGTTCTGGCATTATGAAAGTGCAGGTGGAGGGGGAGAACCTTCTTCCCACTTTCTCCACATTGTGATTTCATTTGATAAACCATAATAAATGCCCCCTTTGCACTTGCCACCCAATTCCCATTCAAAAGCCTGCCAAACTCACCAGCTTTTCTTGTTGGGGGCATTGATTCTGCCTCTTTTTTTCAAACCTCTAGAATATCACCCCACCTCCATTCTCTTTCTTTGGGGGAGATAAGGAAATGGCAGCCAAAAAGGTCCCCATAAGATTTCCAAGGGAGCTGCACAGCCCCATCGCCTCCACTTCCTCTCAGGGAAGTTTCCCACACCTGAAGCTTTTCTTTGTGTCTCTCATGGGCATCACCCATGTCCCATCACTCGTGGCTCATTGTGTCTGCGTTCATAGTTTTCTCTTCTCCCTTGCACTTCAGCCCCTTCCTGCTGCCCTTGCTGCCATCCTGGCCATGCACCTGAACTCTCTCATCCTCCCCTTCCCCATCCCGTTCCCACCTTCCACCCAGGAGACCCATGCACCACCTCCTCCTGCTCCCTCATTCCATCTTCTCCCCCCCCCTCCATCTGAGTGAGTAAGTGAGCAGGGGAACATGTGTGGCTGGGCCCGAATCCACAAAAGTGTAACCTGAAAATGTGGAGGGACAACTATAGAATAGCAAAAGACAAGATCTTAGTTTGCCCCAGGAGAATCTAACAGAAGTACCAGCCCCTTCTATTCTCTCAGCACTCCTTTGAGGGGAAGCACTGAAGAGCTGCCTCTGCAGCCATTTTCCTGCCCAGGCATTCAAAAAAGTCCAGAGGCAGCACCATGGTGGAGAGAATGGAAGGGGGTTGGTGCTTCTTTTAGGTCATCCCAGGACAGACTAAGTTCTTGCCTTTTGCCATTATACTCAGAGAAGGGGATGATTCCGTTTTTTGATGAATGTTAATACTGTACCTTAACTTTTATCAAAAAAAGAAACCACCCCCTTCTCTGAGTAGAGTGGCAAAAGGCCTTTTTGAATGCCTGGGTGGGAAAATGGTGGTGGCAGCAGCCAGGGGTATCTGGGCCCCTGAGGTGGTGCTGGTGCCTCTCCATGGAATTGATCCAAGGAGCCCCACGCTGAGCCCCAAAGTTTTACCCTCGACTTATCCACATGTCATATCAAATCCATACTTTTGGTCCTAAAACCTGCCCTCACCTTATACAGGAGGTCGACTTATACACAAGTATATATGGTACTAAAAATATTTCTAATTGACCGTTTTCTACCCTTGATTTACCAATCCTCAGACTGAAAAAAACAAAAACAAATTACTCCTCTTTCAGCTTTTCCAGTTGAGGAAAAACCAACCATGGATTTTGACGTGAGTGAAAAATATATATGCTGGTGAGAGGGGAAGGGAGACGTAGACTAGTGCTAAAATTGAGCAGTTGTTACATCCCATGTTTTAGAACATCCCTTTTCAACTTGACAGTTTTCAGTTACACTTGGCTAAAAAAAAATCCATAAATCCAGCCATTTGTAGTCTAACACATCTGGAAATTATCTGGTTGGGGAAAGCAACTTTAAAACAATGGGTGGGGGAGCACTTTTGAGGGATCAAGTAACAAAATGTACCACTAAGGGTCAACAGTGATAATGAATATGTCATTCTCTTTTAAACCCTATGATTTGTTTGAAAGGTAATAATTCAAATTAATTAACAAAATTCAACAATGTCAGCTATTTCAGATGTCACTGTCAACAATGATGAATTCATGGTCAACATTAATGAATTAATTTTCAAACATAATATTTTAGATCTGTGGAAATATGCAAAACAGTGTAAAGTTTTGGGACCATAATTTTAATTTCCCCTTTCACTTGGCTTTTAAATCTGCCTTTAGTAACTTGTGGTGAATCTCCTGTTATTATATAATCAGAGATACTGAATGTTGTTTTAGGCATCATTTGTTAAAGTTTGTTATCCTGAATCAACAACCATTGTCTACATGGGGGAGAGAATTTCATGGTGTTTCAGCTACATTCCTTTGCGGCCACTGATTGCTTACAATAAATGCTGTGCTCCATTCAATTTTGCATACCTGAGATAATCACCATGCAATTGCTTATCAGTTAGCTTATCACACCAATCATGTATAAGCAAAAGCAAGACAAGAGCTGATTTACCCAGGAACTCTCCCTTGGTTGCAGGTTACTTCATCTTGTGATTATAATTTTGAATTCCTAAACAAACCACAGAAAGGCAGTGAAGGGACAATTATCTCAGGATGTCAGTTTATGCAAATCTCTCCCTCTATTAATAAACTGGGTGCCTGGTGTGAAAATGTTCTCAGTACTAAAATGGGCTAAGAGGGAAGACATGTCCCTGATGATAGAATGTGGGATGCTGGAGTTGCAAGCCATCCTTGGCTGTTTGCAATAAACTTAGGTTGTTGAACAAAAAAGGGAAAAATCACAAGGCTATGCAAGCAAAGTTGGGGGATTCTGAGGCTCAAGAGCAACAGATAATGGTGCAAGGGAGGGATTGATAGCACATGGAATGCTTGCTATGTTCTTGTTACACATCAGTAGCTGCAACTCAGTGGAATGTGAATTCACATTTTCCCCAGCTTCAGTACATATTTGGCGGGGGATGGGTAGAAACTCAATGGAGGGCAAACTACAGTGCCAGCCCTACCATTAGATGCTGGGCAATCCAGAGAATGAAGCATCCATTGCCACTCCCTGGATGTTCCAGTCTGTTGGAGGACAAACCAGTGTTCTACACACAACCTGCCCTGCACCCCTTGAGTAGCCTGTTTCCCTCAGGCAAGGTAAAGAATGCTATCCCATCACCAGTAATGAAGTAAGATTCAACCAGCATAGGTGAAATGCAGGCTGCATGTGGGGGCCATGCCACCAAAATACGTTAGACTAGCTCAAGCAAACAATCTGGTATCATGAAGATGAGGCCACACCACAGAGTCTGGATATAAGCAATGAGAAATTTAAAAACAAAAGAACAGGATCACTTTCACACTAAGAATAAATTATGGCAATTTGATCCCACTTTAACTGTCATGGCTCTGTCATATGGAATCTTGGGATTTGTAGTGTGGCAAAGGGTACTTAGAATTCTCTGCCAGAAAGCTCTAGTGGCTCCCCAAACTACAAATCTCAGGATTCTGTGGTATATATCCATGACAGTTAAAATGGCACCAAAGTGTTGTAATTCCATAGTGTGAAAGTGGTCCAGATAGAAAAGATCTTGCAGGAAACACAACACAGAAGTGGAACTGAAAACACCATACCTGACTTGGTCATTTGTTGGCATGGCACCGGCAAGCCAGAAGGGCCACTATACTACGTACACCCACAAAGCAGGTGTTTCTCTCAGCCAGTCACAAGAACTACAGTCTGTCTGAGATGAGCTACAACTTAATGAGAACAGTTTGCAGATGTTGAAAATAGACAATATTATCTGAAAATTGTGCAGTGTGCTGAGAGAAATGAAATGAACCAAGTCAGTAACAGAGAAGGGAAATATGAACATATACACAGAAAGAAAGAAGTATGATAGAGAAGTATGGCAAAACATTTTGGCAAACAAATAAAATATTGGAAAAGTAAAACTTGAATTTTGACAGGTGTGCATTTAAAACAATGGAGATTATCAGATGACCTAAATATCCCACTACAGGGATGCCAGGAAATCACGAAAGGGCTTCCCTTTCAAACGACATCATCCCTGTGTCGTTATACTCCCGTGACCCTTCTGTTCCACAGGTGATCCTTTTATTCATGGGCTAAGCTGTGAATTGGCCCACTGTTACATTTCTGTAATGGAGTGATGGGTGAGCAAAATGGTGCCCGTTATGCTGGTGTGATGCCAGCATCACTGGGAGGTCCCTGACGAGCACTTCTAGTTTAGATCAGGACATTGAGTTGAGTGGCACGCATTTTCCTATCCTGCCCAGGTTACTTGGGTTTTTTAAAATGTGTTTTTGTGCTTGGTGTATTTTTTTACCTTTTCTCTTTCTTTTTGAATTTCCTGTGCAATCGTTCTCTCATGAGAATAGCCGGGATTTCCTTTACAGGAAGTGACTGCATCTCTGTGAAAGCTGCATTCACTCTTGGGCTGCCAGAGGGGAGGGGGTGCAGTTTTTGTAGTGCTATCAAGGTAGGTCTGAATTTATTTTAATTAAATCATTAAAAAGTGGGGTGGGATAGGAGATAGCGAGATGGGGATGCTATATTTGTCTCTGTCTGATAATCTATAATGACAATGATGACCCTGCAACTAAAAGGTATATACTTTGTGAAAGACAAGATTGTTACAAACTACAGCAGAGACAGATTCCTAGCACCGAAGAAAAAAGTTGACAGAGGCAATAGAAGTCAGGAAAGAAAGCAAATACCATCAGTAAGTGTGTGAAAAATAGTGCAATGGAAATATTTTTACGTTGGGATGGCAGAAAAAAGGAAGACCACACAGCACTAGTAAATGCAAGTGTACAAATTTGAAATGAGGCAGCCAAGACACATCTTATATTCAAAAAGACATGGGGAGATGAGGATATGAAATTCGACAACAAAGAAATATTGTGTGTTGGGGGGTATTGACAACAGTGCAAACATTCCAGAAAAGGAAAAATCTAGAAAGATAAGACTTTAGAAAGTTAATAGAATATAGTCGTAGGAAAAGCATGATATAAATGAGAACTTAGTAGAAAACCAGAAGCATAAAAGGGTGCTACCTGTGGTGGCCACTTATATATTCATGAACAGATATATGTATAAAATCTGCATATTCTGGTTTGCAGATATCAATGGAAATTTAAGAACAATTAGGTCTTTATCAGATGAGCCCCTTAAAACATTCTTTTGTTGGCATTAAAAAATCCATTTTTATGCCAGCAAAAGAACACCCGTACCACCACACTTACCTTGCTTTCCCAGCAATGAAAAAGGAAGTGAATGGTGCTCCGTTCACTTCCACATTCAAAATCCTGTGGATTCTCGCAAGAAGATGCTTGTGTGGGAAATTTAAAAAATAAAATTAAAATAAGACAGAAAAAGTTCTTTAAAAGCATAGGAACACACTTTAAAAGTCCCAAGTGACCCATGGAGGGTCATAAAAAGTGTGTCACTTACCTGGCTGTCATGATCTCACCTGAAAATGTTTGTGCTGGACTGGCCATTTTTGTTGCATTCACATGAGTTCAATGGTGTGAGGTTTCACACGCTGGCAATGTCGGCACAAAAGTGCCATGGGGATCAATTGATGGCTTCAGCCATCAATAAAATAGGATGGGTTTTTGCCAGGACGTAAACGTGAAAGGTGCGTTTATGCATTATTTATCCTCATTATTTATCCTCAGATGCCAAGACTGACAAAGAGATCAATCACAGATTAGCAAAGGCACATAGTGCATTTGGAAGACTTCACAAAAGAGTCTGGAGTAATAAACACCTGAGGCGAAGCACAAAAACCAGTGTGTATAGAGCCATTGTACTGTCTATTCTCCTTTATGGGTCTGAAACATGGGTCACCTATCGCCAACACTTACGACTCCTCAAACACTTTCATCAGCACTGTATATGCACAATCCTAAATATACACTGGACTGACTATGTGAAGAATGTTGATGTCCTTGAGCAAGCAGGGATCACCAGCATTGAGGCCATGATATTGAGAACACAGCTGTCCTGGGCAGGGCACGTTTCTAGGATGGAGGACCATCGCCTCCCCAAAATAGTACTCTACGGTGAACTCGCCATGGGTCAGCATAAGAGGGGCGCTCCAATAAAGCAATACAAGGACTTCCTGAAACAACATCTCAGGCTTGGCCAAATTGATCACCAACAATGGTCCGCCCTGGCCTCACATCGGGAGGCATGGAGACGCACTATCCACAATGCTGCAGCCTTATTTGAGAACTTACACCGAACAAGTCTTGAAGAGAAATGACAACGCAGAAAGAATCACAACCCGGAAACATCACCCAAGGAGACCTTCTGCTGTGCTTTCTGCAACTGGACTTGTTTATCTCGGATTTGCCTTTTTAGTCATTAGTGCGCTCGCAGAAAGAGCGGGGTGAGTCCTTCCTGAATCTTCATTTGTGAAGAAAAGCCAGAGAGAGAGAGAAACGCGAAAGGTCAATGTTGTCTGATATGCATGCCCTTTCGCATTTATGTGGCATTGTTATGATGCCGTATTTAGTGTGTCTCATAAAGTCGTTACTATAATTTAACCACAAATGCAATATGTTTATTCCCCATGGTGGGGAAGATTGTGACTAGATAACCTGTGTGCCTACTGAGTCTGCTGTCCAGATATGACTTGTTGGTGAATAATTTGAGGGCCCTTCTTCCCCCTTCTTGTCTCTGTGCGTTTAAATGGGATTTGGACCTTTCAGTGCTTCCAAGAAAGGACACCTTCAAATAAAGGACTTCTCTCTGTAAGATAGGACACATGGCTGCCATAGTGTTTATCTAAGATGCAAGTCCACCTTTCCTCCAGCACTGCAAAGAAAACAGGGAAGGGAGTGATTAAAAGAAAGAGCAGGGTTTGATTTGAGTTAGTTTAGAGCATCAAGGATTAGTCACAGAACACAGTACCACATGGATATGTATGTGTGTGTGGGGGGGGGAACAGACTGAATTTTAATACACGTTGTTAAAATAGACTGAATAAATGTTTGAACATCTGTTGTCAAAGAGAAAAAAACCCAGGAGATGGAAAAACATCAGGCAAGCTTAAATGTAAAATTAGAGCCAGAATATTTGTGTACTTATTCAGAAGTTAGTGGCCATTATTAAGGAATCATAAGGAAGCTGTGTAGGTTTGCAATTTTGCTATATCGTATCATCATTCAAAATTGTGGTGTTACTAAGGCCGGTGTCACTCCTCCGTCTGGCGGTGTTATCTGGTGCAGTATGGCCCTTCTGCACCCAACCTAGTGCCGCCACTGCAGCAAAATATGGGGAAAAGACACTTTCAGAAAAGGAATAAATTCCCAGCTTGATGCTATGGTGAAGGGAGGGATCCTGTCTTGGTGGCATTTCACATGCTTTGCACGCAAATGGTGCCCTGTACAGTTTGTTTGTTTTTATTCCATTTATATGCCAAAGTGGGATCCAAGGTGGCTTCCAAAGTAGTCAACTAAAACAATTACAATAAAATTTAAAACAGTTAAAATCACAGATAAAACATTTTAAAATCACATTAACAAAGTTTTAAAAGATAAATAAAACATCTAATAAAATCCCCCCCTCCAATAAACATCCAATAAAAAAATCCTTGGTACCACAAACCAAAGACAGAGAGGCAATCTACACTAAGGTTTTGTTTCTACCAATTTTGGGAGGGTTGACTTCCTTCCTCCGGAACCGCCTCCTCCCATACAATCCTCCCCGCGCACTCCGGTCCTCTGGGAGGAATTTGCTTCAGCCACAAAAATCTAGGCTGTCTGCAACCTCCCAGAGGGCCTTTTCGGTAATCGGCCCCAAATTGTGGAATGACCTGTCGAACGAGATCCGTCAGATGACAAGCCTGAGTAGCTTTTAAAAAGCACTAAAGACGGATCTCTTTCGGCAGGCCTTTCCTGATTAGATCCCGGCCTCAGGGTATCCTGGGCTCTTTTAGTCCACTGGCCATCAGTTGGTTTTAATTTATAATTGTTTAATATTTTTTATGGGGGAGGGTGGGGGTGGGGGGGTGTTTGGGGATTTTATCTGTATTGTATTTTAATTTTTGTAAGCTGCCCCGATTGTTTTAACAGAGGGGCGGGGTATAAATAAATAAATATTATTATTATTATTATTATTGTTGTTGTTGTTGTTATTTCAGTTCACATAATGCCACTGCCCATCCACTTCCCCCATGCTACCTCTGCTGCTTTATTCCAGGTTTCCCAAGATGTCAGTCATCACACCATTGTAGCTTTTTTTTGTTTTTGTTCTTGTCATCTCCTTACAATGTTTTGGGCAAGTGTTCACCAAGATCATAATGTAATATGTCTTTGGGATTTTTTCTTTGACTTCACATTTGCCTGGATTTCTCATGCCACTCTGTGTGTGTGTGTGTGTGTGTGTGTGTGCATGTGCTCACTTTTGATCTCAGAGGTATTGAGTGATCACCACCCTCTGTTTCCTGTCCATTGTCATGCAGTTGGCATGGGGGTGGGGGCAGGGGGGTTGTTCCACTTCCATAAACAGTTTACACATTTGACATTATAGATCATGAAAGTTCCAGCTATGGTTACAAGTGGTATATGAGTTGAGTGCTACTCTAAGGGTTTGTCTACACTGGCAAACAAACAAACAAACAAACCACCTTGTACTCACCTCATATTTGCTATGCAGTTGCCACTTGATGTTCCTGACAATTTGCAGCTGTATTGTGGGTCTTGCAGGAAAATCCTGCTCTAAAAGATTTGCTGTTTGCTTTTCATTTCAGGGAAAATCCTAGATTATTGGACATGTGGCAGCCACAAATTGGCTTCTGTGTGAAGGGAGGGGGCGTGGCTTCCTTTGGACTGGACTCTGTTCTGCCAGTGTGCAGACTTTGCTTTATAAAATAATTTTTCTACTGTGTGTGTCTGTATAGGCATCTCTACTTATTCAGAAATACAGTACTCTGGGACAACATATATTCATATATTCACATGCATAGCGAACAGGAGGAAAAATACCAGAGAAGCCCTGTCCAGGTGGGTAAAAATAATGCAGTGTATAGGATACGCGATCAGTGTAGGACCACTATTTTACACTGATGTGAGTTCACCTATGATCAAAGTGTGGCAGGATACTCCAATCTCCCACTGGACAAGCTCCAGTAAGTGTAGAGTTCATGGGGTCACTGTGGATCAAATACATCCATGGTGGCTACAAGGTGGGTTTAGGCTTTCCTGCACACGTAAGCAATCCCTTAAACAATGTGTATGTGGTTGAAGTACTACAATGTTCATTACAATGTAAAATATGGGGATGTTGCTGTTACTTACAGTCCAATCCACAGCATTCTTCACAAAAATGCAACTATCTGTTTGAAGCACATCTCTAGGAGCAACATGATTATTAGGATCAAGTTTCTGATCCCTTATCAACTTGCTGTCCCTTCTCCACAACATATTAAGAGGGATCTGAAGACTTCTTTGATGATAACCTCAAAACTATGTATTAATGTGGTGGAGTACATGGGGACAAAAGTTGACCTGTTAACTTTGCCTATATTATTTTGTGTGTGTGTGCATATTCAGCAGCTGTATCTCTTGGGGTAATTTCTTAGTGAATTTTGTATGTAGTCAGCAACAAGCATGCCAACAAAACCATAATGGAAGATGCCAAAGAAACAGTAATTGATGAGGGGCTGGTTGGTGAGTGTTTATCCCTAGTAACATCAAACTCCACTGGCCTTGCTATGACTGAGGGGTAGTAAATTATTGGCAACATTTACTTAATAGAGTTGGATAACGTGAATAATCCATTTCCATCTTTGTATCAGATAACACCTCAGCAAAAATTCAGCTTTGGCATGGTAAAGTGCACAGTGTTGGCTGTATGTGGGTGGGGGCACTTTTAATTCAGGGGACAGAGTGCTGGAGTACAACCTATATTTTGGATCATGATGAATTGTATCTCTAATACATTCTAGAATTCCTCTAATGGCATGGTTCCTGTATGTTTCCCTCTGGAGACTCCAGTGTCATTTTGATCCTGTGCCCTGTTCTGGGGTGTCAATGTAATATTTATAGCTCCATGCTATTTCATTATTCATATGCCTCATCCTCGTGTGACTACAGCCATTTTGACAGTTTAGAATCCAAACCTGATGGAAGCCATTTTGTAAAAAGACTCAGCTCATTGTGATAATAATTCTAAATTATCACCTCACAGTAAGCCTTTTGGTTTATCTATTACATTATACCAGGTTATCAAATCAAGTATCCTCCATATATTTTGACCACACTTCCCTCCATCCCATAGTGTCTTTGGCTAATGTGAATTCTAATCAAATGACTTGGATGCCACTGGGCTGAGAATACCTCTTACAAATACAAGTGCCCCTGCCAAACTGCCACAGACTTATAGCACAGTGTCATTTTATATGTCTGCTATTTAAACATTTGTTCTTCTTATGGCTGCAGCAGTATGTGATTCATATAAAGCTGATCTGCTCTTCTGCTATGGTACCATATCATCTACAGAAACACTTGACCTGTGCTAGCCATGAGCCTAAATGATTAAGCTTTCTGCACAACAACCTTCCTTGCAACTGCAACAACTGGTGAATTGACCAAAAGAAAACTAGGTCATGCTTTTTCTGATGTGCAAAAAGTGATGCAAGTGCTTAAAATCTACACATGGTGAAACACAACCAGGCATAAAATACTATGGGATCATGCATGACACTTACCTGTGTCATTAACTTACCCCATACACTCAGGTCCTCTGGGGGAAATTTATTTCAGCCGGCCAGGACTAGCCTGGCAAATGTCACCTAAAGGACCTTTTTGTCAGTCCCCATAGACTGTGGAATGATCTGCCAGAAGAGATTAAACAGCTAAACATGTTGTCTGAATTTAAAACAGTATTAAAATATTAAACAGTATTAATGGCCTATCTCTTCCAGCCTACCTAGCTGCTTTGAATTTTAAATTGGTATTTTAAGTTTTTGGATATTTTTAATGTAATTTTTATTTTATTCCTATGTGTTTTAACCTATGTGTTTAAATGATTTTATGTTTTAATTATATATTGTATTTTAATTCTTGTTGTACCCTGCCTCAAGCCTTGGGGAGAGGTGGGTAAAAAATTTATTATTATCATTATCATTATTATTATTCCCCTAACATGTGTCATATAGGATAGGTAACAATTTCATGAATGGACTAAATTAACACAGCAATAGACCACTATATTGAGAGGACATCCACTGTAAATCCTGCCAAGGTTATAGGTGATTGAAAAGATACCTACCAGAAACCATGGAAAATTACTATCTGATGTAATAGATAGTAGTAGGCCAAATGAACAAATAGGAACTATATTGGTTCCACCAGAGGAGTTATGCTGTCTGTGGAAGCAGAGAAGGCAGCAGCTTGGCAGCAAGATGGGGAAAACAGAGCTGAGAAAAAGATAAAGAAGTCTGCTGCATCAGTAACAAGAGGAGGGGGCTGCTGCCTTTGAACCACCTGTTTCTGAATACCTGGGTTCTGGAGAAGGAAAGCTTCCTTGGAGCTAAAACACTATGGAGATTATCAGACACAGCAAAAAGTACCTTACGAGAACGCCAGGACGATGTTCCTGTCCCACTAATGGGACCCAGTTTCACACGACATTGTGCTCATTGTGTTCTGCTCCTGTGCTTCAGCAGTTAGTAAGGCGGTGCTTTTCATTTGACAGGAACTCCCCATCAATGAAAAGTGCTGCCTTACTAACTGCTGAAGCACAGGAGCAGAACACAACGAGCACGAGGATGTGTGAAACTGGGTCCCATTCATAAGACAGGAACATAATCCTGGCGTTCTTGTAGGGTACTTTTTGGATGCATCTGATAATCTACGAGTGGGGTGGCTTCAACATTTGCTTCTGCCACAGGACAAGTAATTGCTGCTTAAGCCACTACTACCTGAGTGCTAAGGACCTCTAAGACAGACATTCAGAAACAGGCAGCTCAGAGATGCCAGCTGCCTCCTCACCCCACCTCCCCATGGCCTCTCCTCTATTCTTCTTTCCTCAGTATGAGTGTAGAGAAAGTGTAGCTACCAACACAATAGACCAGCAAAGTGCACTTCAGCCTTTGTTCTTCAGTAGACTGTTATACGAGATTTGCAAATGAATGGGGTTCAATAGGATTGGAGTGGAGGAAAAAGAGGACCATCATGTGTAGGAGAAACACTAAGAAGGTGGATGGACACCTTAAAAAGTTAAAAGTTGCTCAGTGACATGGAAGAGGGGTAAAGAACATATAAAATCAGCAAAAGGGATTTGGGGTTTTTCCTGATTGGCCTAAAGAGCCACATGTTCTTGCAATATAGCTCCTTGGGTTTTGCTAGGTTTTGCTCCATGTCCACGTGATCCATTCTTTGAGGGGGGTGGGTTGTAACCATTTCTTGGATCTGTATTCAGAGTATTCCAAAGGATTTAAAAAAGAACAACACAAAGCCTCAATATGGTTTGCTGAGCTGGTCCTATAGGCTGAAAGGCAGATTTTTCACCTCTGAATTTTTTAAAAAAAAAATCTCAGAATTAATAGCATTATGATGCAAACATGCCATTCCACTGGTGCACTGATGCAGTATAACTCTAAAATGGAGAGGGAGGAGGAGGGGAAAAGGAGACTTTTGTTCCGATATATCTCAGAATTAAAAAGAAACCCGCTCAAGGATTAGAATACTGTGAAATGTTGTGGCTGGTGCCAGAAATTGCCAGAAAAAAATCCACAACAATAAAATCATCATTTGGATATTTAAAAAACAAAACAAAAACAACAAGAACTACTGCAACAAATACTGCAACCTTCAGCAACCTCATGACACAGTTGTCCCTTCTAAAAGGGCCCATAGATTTTAGAAAAGGTAGATAACAAACATGATTTAAAGCATGGCATGTAAAAACAGTCATTTAATAATGTTTCTTTGTTTATTAATCAATCATATGTTTGTTTGTTAAAGAGGAAATTTACTAGTCTGTGGAAACTATTCCAATATAAGCAATGACACAAAATTGCAGAGTTCATTAACTATTATTGGACAGAGAATTACCATTTTCTATAGATTTTCCTTGGGGGTTTTTTGGGCTGTGAGGCCGTGTTCTGGAATAGTTTCTTTCTGACGTTTCACCTGCATCAGTGGCTGGCATCCTCAGAGAATGGTTGGGTAGGTGTGTGTGTTGAGTTTATGTAAATTTGGGGAGTATATGTAAATTTGTGTAATCGAATGGTTAGTTTCTGGTATAGAAATGCAAGGCTTGTTAGTATCTCTTTGGCTAATGGTTGGTTGATGGACCATTATCTGCTGGGAATCCCCCTGTCCATGGGTGGAATTTTTTTGTAAGTGTTGAGTTTTGATTCTATCGTATTTCAAAACTGGGAGCCAGATTTTGTTTACTTTTAAGGTTTCTTCTTTCCTGTTGAGGTTGTCCAGGTATCTGTGGATTTCAATAGCTTCTCTGTGCATTCTGACACGATAGTTGTTGGCCTGGTCCAGAATTTCTGTGTTTTTAAATAGCATTTTGTGTCCAGGTTGGTTTATAACATGTTCTGCTACTGCTAATTTTTCTGGCTAGCCCAGTCTGCAGTGTCTCTCATGTTCCTTGATTTGTGTTTGCACACTGTGTTTAGTGATCCCTATGTAAACTTGTCCACAGATGCATGGTATGTGGTAAACTTACAAACGAATTCCACCCAGGGACAGGGGGATTTCCAGCAAATAATGGTCCATCAACCAACCATTAGCCAATCAGACACTAACCAGCCTTGCATGTCTATACCCAGAAACTAACCATTCAATTACACAAATTTACATATACTCCCCAACAGGGGTTCACAGCATATAAACTCCACACACACACCTACTCAACCATTCTATGAGGATGCCAGCCACAGATGCAGGCAAAACGTCAGAAAGAAACTATTCCAGAACACGGCCTCACAGCCTGGAAAAAAATCATGGAAAATCTATGGATGCCAGTCATGAAAGCCTTCGACTTCACAAATGCCATTTTCATTTTTTTGGATGCCTGAGGACAAAAGCTTTTTTGGATCTCACACCACAGAAACTAGGGCAATGCCTGGCAAACATATCTAGCATTAACATTAAATGATGAAACTATACTGACTTTTGTACTCTGCCATGGGGAAGGGGGTAAAGACATTTTGGGCAAACTGAGACTTCAGGGACTGAGGTTCCCCACCCCTGCCCTAGTAGGTGAGTTCCCAGAAATTTAGCCTGAGGCAAGTCTAATGGAGAAACAGTGGCAGCTTCATGTGCTGCCAGCTCATAGCTGACCATACTTTTCATGTCATGAACTGAATTGAGGCTAAAAGTCCCAACAGGCTTAATTGGGAAATGACACTGTGACTGAGAGCCAAGAGTCCTGCAGGTGAATCATAAATCTCCATTGGTGTAATTCTGCTGGACTTCTGCCATCAAGAGCTATACAACCTCAGCTTGATGGCACCAAGGTACACCCCCACAGCCAATCAGTGGCCAGGGGATTTAGGGGATTCCCTGATACCAGCCAGTTGCAGTCATGCTGCCAAGATGTACAGCCATCACCTTTCCATCACCTTTTTACTCTAGAATACCTGTTTAGTGATCCAGGAGAATGACAGCTATTCTTTTTCTCTGGCTGCGTGACAACTGTATGGTGCCCAGGAATCCTTCTGCAATCCAGCCACTGATTGACTGTGGGGTGTACCCCAGCATCATCAAGCTGAAGTTGGGTATGGGAAGCTTGTTATGCAAGGAGATACTGGATACCTTCTTCTGAAACTTCATAAAAGAACATGGGCTGGCATAAAGAGGTTTAACCATTGTATGACATTAGCAAAACATCAGCTTGTGCATACTGTTCCCTTTTCACTGGACAAAGCATATACAATAGTCCCAAGCCTAATTTTGTGCAGAAAATGCTTCATCAGAGGATGGAGGCACCCAAAGCTACCACCACCAGCCTCTGTCTTCTGCCCTAAGCCAAGATACTGTAGGTTTGCTGTCTGTCGGTATATCTGGTCTTTAGCTGTGAATTTTAACATTGTTACTCTACCTATAACAGTGCATTTTCATTTATTTGCACTTATATTGCTTAGACCTCTTTCAGTGCTTTATGTCAGTTTGGGTAAATTAATGCTGACTTGTTATTTAATTCTGTTATGATGGTGTTATTTATTCTAGAATAATGAATTGTTATGGATTGAATATTGCTCTGTTGATTGATATTGCTCCATATTAGTTTTGATTATCCATTTTAGTAATGAAAGTCATTGTTAAGGAATATTGATGTATTTATATTTGATGCAAATTCTTTTTGAGGGCAGTGACTGTGGAAAAGCGGGGTGCAAACTCACTGAGTTTAATAATTAACGAGACATTAAAGCACTTAACTGTTGCTGGGTCACACCTGATAATTAGGGTAAGAGAACATACATTTGTGTGTATGTCTGTGCATGTGGAGGTGTGTGTTTCAGTACACTTCAGTAGCCATTGGGAAGACTAAAAGTTTCAAAGACAACTATACCTTTCCTTAGCAATGTTGTGGGATGGGAGAGGTGTTCCAAGAAAGAGGTGGGGAAAGGAAACCCTCTTCCTCAACTCTGTGGATGCTGCCACTGCCAGACTGCTAAGCAGAGGAAAGAGGACTGTGTTTTGGGGGGTATGGCTGACCGGGGACATTTTTGTGATGGGGAGGTCCTAGTAGAGAGGGAAAAGAGATCATTTTTCTAAATTTTGGATTTTTTAAAATTTTTTTGGAAGGAACATAGATCATTTCTGAGTAAATCAGTCACGCTAAGGAGAATCCATCCTCTTGTCTATTTCTTGCCTCTCTTTGGGGGAACTCAAGGAAGCCTTCATAGGTTTAGGCTATCTTTCCGTCCATTCCCCAGCCTGGCAGCTTAGCTGGCATCGAGGCTGATTGCAACATGTGCCCTCAGACCATTCTATAGGTCAGTGTGTAGGGAATCCATAGCTCTCCAGATGTTCTTTAACTAGAGCCTTCCTTACCACACATCAAAGGCCATGCTGTATGGGGCTGATGGAAATGTATTTCAAGAACATCAGAAGACCACAGGTTTCCCACTACTGTTGCAGGACCTATATGCCTGTCTTTGTCCAGAGTCTCCCAACAGCATTCAAAGTGTAATGAAGAGATGGAGTAGGAAACATGAAGATGGAGAGTCTGTTAATGGCAGACGCTGGAGTAGTAATGTTAAGTGATACAAGTTGCCTTAGCAGAAGATGTGACATGCGACATGCAAGTCTCCAATGTGTGAACATAGCTATGACCTAAATCAGGGATGGAAACCATACCACGCCCAAGCTAATAATTTTTTTGGGGGGGGCAGAGGCCTCAGAATGTCAATTTCTCCTCAAATATTTCCTTGTGGAGAGAGAGAAACACACTTTTAGCAGTGTCTGGGGGATGGGTCTCTTCTAAACCTTAGCACATGGGTCTCCGTACCTGTTTCAGCTTTAAAATTACCCCAGAGATTACTACTTGGTTTTGTTGGGAGTGGGCGGTCTGGACCCTGGAGGGTCTGGGATGTGTGAGAAATACCCCCACAGACCCTCTGAGGTTGTCCCTTTTTATGCTGAGGCTGAGACGTCTCATGCTCTAATTAAAGCAGGCTTAGAGGAGTATGGACTACTTCTGCAATAAAATAAAAATAAAATCCCAGTCCACTAACAGATCACAAACAGTAGCTGTCTGTGTTTTCCCATTTGCCCATTCAAATTAATATATTCAGCCTAGCCCTGGTTCTTCTGCAGTATGTATTTCTTTGTCTCCCTTTCCATTATTTATGAATATATATAAAGCTTAGCAAAGCACTTTATTGCTCCTTTGTCACACACCACAGCTCTGCTTCCCGGTAGAACCACTGCATGAAAAAATTCAGGGAAGACACAGACATTTGTTAAGGTGCCTTCTTGAATAATAAGAGTAATAATGCTCTTCCTCCTCCTCCCCACCCTCGGCTTCAGGCTGCTCGATCTCACGGGTAGCCCCCATCACTCTCTCTCTCTCTCTCTCTCTCTCTCTCCACAGAAGTCCCCAAAAGCAGCGTGCGTGACTGAGGTGGTACCATCCCCCCGTGCCCACCATAACCTGGATGCTGGGCTGGGCACCTTCCCATTGCGTTGGCAACAATGTGGAACTGAGGCCTTTTTTGCCACTGAGGCACGGCCTGTCGTCGCATTTGGAACCAACCAACTTGGCTCCCTACCCCCTGGAGGTTTTCAGAGAACCTTATCTATTCAGCCTCAGAACATTAGGTGTTCAGGATTCCAAGTTCTAGTGCAGCCAGCCAGATGGCCATTATGATCTCATGCATAGCAACTGCTGTATTCAACCACAGCTGTATTCAACCACAGCTGTATTTTTATTCTTTTATTTTTATTTATTTATTTATTTATACCCCTCTCTTCAGCCTCAAGCCTATCAGAGCAGCTTACAAATTGTTTTAAGCAATAGCTATTTACACATCTAACTGCATTAAACAGTTTCCAATGTGTGTTAGCTAATTGCCCCCACAAGCTGGGTACTCATTTTACCGACCTACGAAAGGATGGAAGGCTGAGTGAACCTTGGAGCCCGCTGGAATCGAACTTGCAATGTGGTGATTTGCAGTATTGGCATTTAACCACTGCGCCACCAGGGCTCGAGACGGCAGAAATATTGGCTCTTTCAAACTTAACCCTAATGTTTACAGCAATGTGTTTCATCATCGCAGAGGGTCTAGCAATATTATTAGCTGGAGCAATTTTCTTCAGCCTGTTAATCTACAAACTCCTGATGAAAGGGCTGGGTGTCCTGAGCTTCTTTCCCCCACCCCACCCCACCCCCATCCCCTCCCCCTTCCACTTTTCCTCTGCCTCTGCTAGCAAGAGGATTGCAGCCAAAAAATGCTTCTAGAGGCCTGGAAACAGAGGGGTGCCTGCGATGAGCCTTACCAGCAATGCGATGGCATCATGCAATATCATACAACATCATGAACAAGGGCATTGGCCACCAAATGCAGGGTCTCTTCTTCTGAGAATTTGAGGCGCTCCCCAATAAAGCAGCCCTGCTATCAGGAAAAAATAATAATCAGAGTAAGAATCATCATCATCATCATCATCATCATCATCATTTTTATAGGCAGCTTCAAAAAGTCTGCCAATAGACTCCATCCTTGCAGCCTCATTCCAAACTCCTACTCTTGCCCCTGGAAAACAGCTGTTCCCTTCCATCTGGCTGTATCCTCCCACCATGCCAGTACATATGTAAATTAGTTGGACAAATTGCTTTCTGCCATGCCTCAGTGAATACTAGTCTTAAGGACTCAATAAAAAGGCCCAAGAAATAGCTGGAGTGTAGACGATTAAAATGAATGCCACTGTGCACATCTCTTTGGAAGCAGGCTGAGAACCGATGAAAAATTACCCAGCATTGCTGTGGGAGTTGGTTCTTCCCATCTGAATTCCTGCTCCAGCGTCTGTATACGTGAATGCCACATGGGTTGGCAAATGTGTGTGGTTCCTTTTCAAGCAGTCATGGTGCTCCTTCCTGATTGATGGTTCCATATGTTACCTCTCTGTCTCCAATCACTGTAATTAATTTGGAATGGACGGGTTACATTAAGGTTTATTAACTCTTCCCCTGAAACTGATTGAAGTGGGCTCCATGGCTAACTTCTCAAAGACAGATATAAACAAAGTTTTCTAGACAGGGGTGGGAAAGTTTGGGAGGTTGGGGGTAAATTTTCTGCACCAGGGACCCTCCAGGGGCACATGTGTTTCAAACACCCCTTCCACAAAAAACAAGAAAACTATAAGTGGTTGGTCTACCTATGATTTGTGTGTGTGTGTGGGGGGTATTTTTAATTTTAAACAGTGGAGGTTGCCCACACATCCTGTTTAAAAGATGTATAGCCACTCATGGATGCTTCCAGCAGAGACAAGACACTCCTTTGTTGAAAGAAAAAGAGCAGTCTGGGGGAAATAACTCTAGATATTTTACTTTTTTTGCTTTTGGTCATGATCAAAGTTTTAATGGATACTTACAATGTGCACTATACATTATATTACTACTCGCTGCCTTTACTGACTTCCCTTCAAATTCTAAGAAGGGAAATGATAATATATCCATGCTTGGTTCTTTGGTACTGTAACTTGAACCTAGCAAATTATGGTCTTTTTCAGTTTTCTGAATCATGGTACAATCAAACGTTTGTTTACTCAGAAGTAGGTCTTACTGAGTTCATTGGGATGTAATCCTCAGAAAGTGAATATTGGATTGCAGCTCCTGGATTAATTATTTCCATCAGAAGACTTTTCAGGACACAGTAAAGTATAGGTTAAGGAGTATATGTTGTGATTCGTTGTTTCAAATATTCTATAAGCATCACTTTGGCCTAAATTTAGCACTGCTGCCACTATAACAAATAACCAATTGCTTCAATACTTGCTTAGTAATTTTCTATTTAGGAGATCATAATAGGTGTCAGGAGGCTTTTTGACAGCTTATAAAGGTCATGGCCCTTCCTCTACTTGCCATTCTTTTCATGTTTTACTAACAACCCAATACCCATTTAATACCTTTCCTATGTTCCCTGCAGCTAGCCCTTTATAACCTCTTGCCCAGCGAATAGATCTGAAGCTCATGACATCTTGAGGACATTTTTGTGCCTTTCTGATTGACCTAGTAAAATCATTACACTAAAATGGGAAATAGGATTGAGTGAACCTCCTAGTTGTCATGCCCTGTGAGCCTGATGAGGGTATAGAATCAGTGGAGGAGGAGGACATGGCAGGGAATGGCCCTAGGGACCCTGGCACAGGTTTATCTACACCTGTGCCAGCATGGAACCCTGCCAGCCTAGAGGCTCAAGGAGAGAAGAGCCTGGTCCAAGCAGGTTGGCATCAGTCCCAGCAGAGGGTAATGCCCATTCAGATAAAGACAAAGAAGAATAGAGGGACTTACCTCCACCATCATATACCCAACAGTGAGCTCAAATGGAAACTCAAAGGAAATCTCTGAGACTTTATGAGAAAAACATGCTTATTAAGAAGCACCTGACAAAGCCTTAATTGCTTTATATGTGCTGGGAGAGGCGATGGAGGCTTTGTGAGGGATCAACTTATCTTCCTGGTGAAACCTTCCTGCTGACTTCAGTTCCTGGATTCTGGTTATCTTGATTTCTGTTACCTTGACTTGTGCTTAGACCTTGGACTGTTCCTGACTACTCTGCTTCCTGCTCCTGTTGACCCACAGACTGTTCTGGACCCACGCTGACTGACTGCCATAAGCCTCTGACCTTTTGGACTGCATTACTGGACTAAATCTTTGACTGTGTTTCATTCTTGAGAGCTAATTAACAGTTGGCTACCTTCCCAGGCTAGTGCTGTTTATACTTTGCTGGTAGCTAGTTGCTTTCCGGACAGAGTAAACAATGCCATTAAGGTGGTATGTGCTAATTCCCTCTTGGGCACGGTCAGTGATGAGTCACACATCACAAACAAACAAGTGACCATAACAACCCTTATCCCCAGGAAATATTCCTCATCACCTCTCCCTGTCCTGCAATACAAGGTTGTCATAAACCAATCCATTCCTATCTCTCAGCCATTAACAGCAATCAGCAGAGTTTCTGTTTCCTTTCTTTAAATGGTGGAAAAACCATCTAACCTTTGTTCTAAGCCCAAATACCCCTTCAGGACATGAAATACAGTATAAATATTAGTCCTCAGACATTAGCAAAGTATGGCACTGTGGACGAGACCCTGCCACTCTTTCTGTTGGCATGCCCAGGATTGAAGCTTCCAGTGCCACCCTCAGACTTCCATCTGCATTCTTCGCTCCTCTTCAGGCTGGTAACTATTGCTGTATCTCCTGGATCTAATCCTCTATCCAACTTTTCTGCCATAAACTCTTTGCTAGCCTTGTGTGTTTCTTGTGAGCATGGTTTGCATGTATGAGTGCCCTCCATGTTATTTTCCAAAAAACCCCATTTATTTTACTTTAAACTGGAGTTCTCTGCAGTTAGTACTGGTATACACAGGTGTCTAAGGCCCTGAAGTTACCTGGCTTCTTGCAGCCTTCCATTTGAGCTAATAATAATTCCCCAAAATATTAACATAGTTTTGACACCATGAGTCCTAAATCATGACATCCTAAAGCACCCCCACCTATACGGGTAGCATCTGTTCACTTGAGATGGGAATCATGCAGTGTTCTAGATGTTGTTGGTCCTCAGTTCCCAACATTCCAGACTATAGACCACACAGGTATGCCTCAGTTAATGAAGTAGATATGTTCCTGACATTACATAAAATTTGGTACCAGAGGCAGAAATAACAGGAAAAGAACAGGGATAGGATCCTTCACCACAAAAAAAAAAAAAAAAAAAAAAAAGGCAAGCAGTTGAATGTTTCAGCAAACCAAAACTTGCAATATGCACATGTGAAAGGAAATAACCAGATTGGGTAAGTCTTGCATAGTAAACAAAAAGTTTTTGAACAGTCTAGAGTCCACTCTTCTTCCAAAATATATCTAGGGATTATTATTTTTTTCTTTCAATAGCTTCCACTTTTCTTATGCTTTCCATTTTAGTGGCTAAACTTAACAATCTATGGTTCTTTCACATGCTGGAGACAGGTGTTATTTATCTTGCCTGATGTAGGCAAGCAGACACAGCTACAGTAGGCTTGGCTAGAGTAGAATCCCACTCTTTCCCAGCAAAAGCTTTGTTGCATTGTTTGCTGCAGACATACTACTGAAACACAGCAACAAAAATATGTGCTTCTACAGCTGTCCTCCACCATCCTCCCAATGCCTATGCTACTTAAAAAGCCTCCAGCTAGACAGAGACCAAAGAGGGGTTGGGTGGGTCAAAGAAGATTTTGTAAAAAGGAGCATCTTTGTCAGAGGCTTTGTTAATTGAGGTATGCTTGTTCTGGTTAGGGCTGATTGAAATTGTAGTACAACAGCAGTGGGAAGGCTGCATGTTTGCCACCCCTGTTCTACATCCTTACCATTGAAAACAATGGGCCTTACATCTGAGTAGTTATATATAAAGTTGGACACTCCTTTTGATTTATTCCTTTGATATCCTGGGTTCAAGACCTTTGTTTGGCTGTATTCAATTGTGAGATTCTCTCCAAATTACGATTCAGTTGCTTCTTTCAATATATATAGGAAGCAAGTGTATACCTGGTCTAACTATACATTGGTCTCCCTGTATATTTTAATCATGGTCTCAGAGTTCTTTCCCACCACCTGTGACCTGATCGTTTTTAAAAAGAAACTCTTGAGTATTGAGCCTGAAACCTCCCATGGTACAGTTTATGGGATCTGCCACTGAACTGTCATCTGTGTTGTTCCACTGTTGTTGTTTTTTGCCAGTAAGGAAGAATCCAAATGTCCTTTACATTTCACTTTGGGTAAAATATGATGTCAACAAAGGGATGTGGTAGTCATCTCAGAACTCATTTTGTGCCCTCAAGGTCTCTGTATAGTACCCTAAAACTGAAATTAACTTGATACAGAATTTGTGTCCCATGATCTGTCAGTTTTCACAAACATGCAAAAGTGATTCTTTATCAGTTGCCCTCACATGAGGAGATCATCATCATATCCCAGGAAAGAAAGCTTGGGAGAGGAAAGAAGGACATTGGTTCAGTGGGGTGGGGAACGGAGATAACCTGACAACACTGATATAGAGGAGGGTACACACACACACACACACACACACACCACAACCACCACCACCATCATCACCTGTCTTATCCTATTTCAAGCTTTACTTTTCTCTCATCTTAATGTTTTTAATTAACACCAGGGATTTCTCAACAGCACGTTAATGTATTCATTAAAGGTGTTAATTGCAGCCTTGGACAAAGATGAGAAAGAACCCTTGGTAAACATCAAAATGGAACATAACTCAGTAGGGTGTACAAGGAAACAATTAGTTGAACAGTTGTTCTATCACATTTTGTATTAAAGTTTTACAATGTTCCCCCTCCCCTATTTCCTCAGGTTTTATAGAATCATTTCTTTGCAAAAGAAAATTCAGCCCTTGCCGCTTCATAAATGAAATGGTGTTGTGAAGATGATCATCTCACGTGGTCAGGTTTATTCAGGGACTGCAAAAAAGTTGTTGGACTGTAACTTTCATCAGCCATAGCCAGCATAGTCAATGGTGAAGGTTAATGAGATTTATAGTTTAACATCTGGAGTGCCACATGTTTCCCACCCCAGCATTTTTATGAGTGAAGCTGAAAATCTACAAGATAGGTTTCCCATCATGGTACTTCTCTGTTATCTACAAGTTGTTGTCACATGTAAATGTGTGTGTCTCTGTGACAGAATATTGCATTTACCAGTGTTGAAATTACAGGGTAACAGGGGTGGTGAAATGGATTAAAAGTAGCAGCTCTTTTAATGAAATCCATAAGCTCCACTCTTGGAACATCTCCATTTTAACTAAATCCTTCCTGTCATATGTATTTTTTGACACATGGTCACAGTGGTGGACCAAGGGGAGGTGGGGGTGCTCCACCCTGGGTGTAAAACAAAAGGGTTTAAGAGTGGATCCTCACTCCCTCCTCCCTCACTGAGACACCAGAAAAGGGAAGAAACGCTCAGCTGTGAGAAACACGAATTCAGCAGCAGAAACTGGCAACCTGCATCAAGTCAAGCTGACTTCTTCCCCTCCCTCCCCCTTCCCTTGGAATTGTAGTGAGTAAGGCAGAAAACCAGCGAGGAGAAGTCTGGTCAGACCACTCCTCCCGTCCCTTTAATTGCAGCCAAAATTGGAGGCCATCACTGCCGGGGTGGGTGAAGGGTGGACAACTGAGTCTCTCCTCTTCCTGTGATGGTGGCTACCTTTCTTGTCATCTCCAGGAACTGTAGTTCCCTTTGACAGTTTAAAAAAAAGTTTTAAAAAACGCACAATCGCTAGTGCTTCAAGGCACTTGATGGCAAGCCTGTGTGTGCCTGCACATGTCTGACCAATCAGATGTAGAGTTATGCCCTCTCCGGACTGTGTAACAAATCACGTTGGTTGTCTGAACAAGCAGGAATGTGCATTTCTTTCAGAGCTTTAAAAGAAAAATACAGAAAAAGCTGCAAAGGTTTTCCCTGTGGAGGATTTGGAATATTCCTCCTTCCAAATATGTCGAATCGCCGCAGGATATCATTGAGCCAAAAGGTCTCCTCACCTTCTATGAGGAGTTTTTTCACCATCTAGACACACACACACTGGTCTTTAAGGGGCTGTAGATTCCTTTCCCCCACTCCCCTCACTTTTCTTTTTTATTCATCCTCAAATGTGAGTTATAATTTTCCTTCTGCAACATCTCTTCTTCCCTGCAGAATGGTGGTACCAGTGGAGATTTCCAGTGGAGTTGGGGGGTATTATCCAAGGCCCATATTGTAGAGTTCCCCTATGACTGGACTGGCCAGATTAAATCCAGATTCTAGGCATTCTACCATTAGCTGGCCTGGAATCTAAGATTTCAGGTATTCATTGAGGAAGAGTAGATGTTTATTGTGGGTCTTACATTTATGATAAGTAGTTTCAAATAATAAATGAAGTTCTTTCAAGAGGACTAATTTCACATTTCTTTATCGTTGAAGTATGGTATGGTTTTTTGAACCCTTTACCAAGATACATGAACCCCTAAGTTAAATGGGTATTTAAAATAAATATGTGTTGTATTTTTGTATTTATCAGGATTCCATTCCCTACAGCAATGAATCCATAACCAGGAAATAAAACAGCAGCTATGAGGTGGATAGGACTGTCAGTCTGGAGGAACTTATTTTAAAAAGTGGAAATAACATATTAGAGGGTGGTGCTAATGGGGAAATAGGTCTGCCACACTGGGTTGTTACTTGCTTCAAACTTGTATGTGTATATGTATTTGTACACAAAGTAAAACAGACTTAGTCCTGTTAAATCTTTTGAAGGAAAAATGTCAAAAGAGTCTTGTGGTAGCTTGAAGATTAATAAATGTTATTTGACATTATTTTTCATTGATGACACTGCCCCCAGCTGTCCAACTGCCTGATGTGGGGATAAAGGTACTATGCCCAGCAGATTCACTACTCATGTAAGACTAGGTGGGATAGATGCCACAAGCCACAAAAAATCCACAGAAACTACATTTTTGTACCCATTACAAGCAAAGTATCTTTGTTCTAGAAAATAGCCAGGGATGACAACTGAATACCAAGAAGCCAAGGACACCAAATTCAGCAGAAGCACGCGACAAGATGGAAGTGATGCCATAAGTCACAGAACTTGCTCAAGAATCACTTTCTGCTACCCATTTCAAGCACAATGTCTGTATTCTGAAAAATATTCCATAATACCAACATTCCAGATAGCCATGTTTACCAAATTCACCAGTTGCAGAAGAAAAAGTGGAAGGGATGCAACAGGGCAGAAAAAAATAGGAATAACTTTTTAGTTCAGGGACAAACTCTGTATTCTAGAACATAGTCCAAAATGCCAACTTTCCAGGAAACCATGGGCATGAGGACGAAGAAGATGGTTTCTGTGGAATTTTTGTGGCTTCTTGCATCACATCCATCTACAGTTGTGTGTATGTGTGGTGAATTGGTAGGTGTCACTTGTTAAATCTTTCCCATTTTTTGAGAAATACACATTTTATGTAGAAACTAAACAAATAAGGTAATAAAAGGTAAAGCTACAGAAATTATACAGAAACTACCTTATTTCATCCTTTCCTGCAAGACAATCATATTCCAGAAAATAGCCCAGAATGCTATGTCTGGTCCGCACATTTAAAATGCCAATGATATACTCTCACAGTCTCTCTCTCTCTCTGGTAAACTCAAAGGGAAACAAATTGGAAGTAGATGTATAGAAACAATCTCTCTCTCTCTGTCTTTTCTTCGCAAATGAAGATTCAGGAAGGACTCATCCCGTGCTTTCTGCAAGCGCACTGATGACTAAAAAGGCCAATCTGACATCAACAAGTCCGGTTGCAGAAAGCACAGCAGAAGGTTTCCTTGGGTGATGTTTCCGGGTTGTGATGCTTTCTGTGTTGCCTTTTCTCTTCAAGACTTGTTCGGCATGAGTTCCCAAATAAGGCTGCAGCATTGTGGATAGTGCATCTCCATACCTCCCGATGTGAGGCCAGGGTATCATTGTGGTAATCCAATCCAGATCTTGTTATTCTGATTTAGGAAAGGCTGCAGCTGGATTACAGGTCTTTCTTGGTGGAAGATACTTTGTGCCTTAGCTGTAAACCTGGTCCTTTGGGGAGAATGATCCCATCCAGAAATAGATCACTAGGAACAGATGGCATACCAATAGGGCTGGAGAAATAGAATGCACTCAGATTCTAAATAAAATCTGCTAACAAATATGGGGGGAAATAGCCCACAGACTGGAAACACTCAATATTCTGTACATTCCATTCCCTGAGAAAGGGAATTCCCAGGATCGCTGTAGCTACTGAACCATTGCATTAATCTCCCATGCAAGCAAAATGATGCTCAAAATTTTACAACAAAAACTTTTACAATATATGGACTGAGAAACGCCAGATGTCCAAGCTGGGTTAAGGAAAGGAAGAGGCACTAGGGATCATATGGCAAACATATGTTGGATAATGGAGCACACCAAAGAATTTCAGAAGAAAATCAGCTTCTTGTTATAGGCTATAGTAAAGCCTTTGATTCATGTCTATGCATACAATACCGTAGGACTAGCAGAAAACAACAAAGACTTGGAACAATTACTAAAGAAAGCTTAGCCCATATTCATAACCTATGTACTCCCTGCCTTTTCCTTTTTTTTTTCTTGTTTTCTTTCCTTCTAAAAAAAAAATCTAATAAATAAATCATGCCAATTACTTGCGGTCTTCTGGGATAGGATAAGTAGACTAGACTCCCCTGTAATTTGATCTATTCTTTAAACAGCTAATTTGAACCAGACTCAACAGAGAAGTGACATGTTTAAAGGATTCATCAGTCGATGGCACAGCATTCTGCAGTACACACAACATCTGTAAAGTTATGAGTCACTATTTCTTCCATTTCACAGATGAGGAATTGAGGCTGAGTGACTCCCTCTAGGAAAATCTCATTTTATTTTATTTTATTTATTCAGTTTACAGTACAAACCCCATATCCATGGGGGATCCATTCCCAGACTTACCAGATACCAGAAACTGCAGATAATTGTGAACCTTTTAAAAATGAATGACTTCCAACCCAAGCATACTATAGAGTCACTCTGGAGTGCCTTGCAATTCCTAGAGAGAACATCTCACTAAGCATCTTCTAGGTCCTCCAGTGTGACTCTATGCTCAGCTTCTGGCAGAAGCATACCATAGAATTGCCCTGGAGGACCTAGAAGATGTCTAGAGAGACTATTTTTTTTTTTGGAGACAGGTAAGTGAATCCAGGGGTATCAGTGCTCCTGATACAGGGATTATATAGTATATCTCACCTTTCTTCTACAAAAGGAGCCAAGGAGGCTTACAAAATTTAAAATAACTGCTTAGCTAAAAATATACTACAGTAGAACCCCTGTATCTGCAGGGAATTGGTTCTGGGGGCCCCCATGGATACCAAAAACTGTGGATAACAGCAGACACCATTGAAAATAATGGGACTTCTAGTTTAAAATACTATAGAGTTGCCTTGGAGGACCTAGAAAACATCTGGAGAGGATGCCACTATAGGCATTTTTTAGGAAGACTCTATGGTAGGTGTGCTGTTTTGTGTCCCATGGATGACTGAAACCGTGGGTATTGGTTCCATGGATACAGGAACACAACTGTATTACAAAAGTTACAAAAATTAAGTGTCAGTTCTACTAAATATATATAGTTTTAAAAAGCATTAAAATACATTTAAAGTATGATTTAAAACATACAAAATAAAAACAGAAGCATATTGCTTTGATATCAGGAAAAGCAGCTCAAAATGCTAGCAGGATAAACAAGGGCTGGGAAGGCAGCCAAGCCCCAGTGATAGTTAATTAGGGAGAGCCAGATAAAGTTCAGAACAAGGTTCTGTTTCTTGGAGAAGCAGCAATACAGGCAAGAAGGCACACAGAAAAGAGTCCAGAATACAGTCCAAAGGTCAAGGCTTACGGAAGGCAGAGTTGTCCAGAAGTCAGTTGGTGGGTCAGCAGAATCAGGCAACAGGGTGGTCAGGAACAGTCCAAGGTCAAGGCATGAGTCAAGGTAACAAAGATTAAGGCAAAGAAGTCAGCAGGAATATTTCTCCAGAGAGATCAGTTGATCTCTGACAAAGCCTCCATTGCCTCTTCCAGCCTATATAAAGCAATTAAGGCTTTGCCAGGTGTTTCTTAATGAGCAAGTTCTTCTCATAAATTCTCAGAGATCTCCTTTGACCCTCCTTTTGAGCTCACTGATGGGTATATGATTGTGGAGTCCCTCTCCTCCTCTTCTTCTTCGTCTTTATCTAAATTGGCAGGACTCTCTGCTGGAACTGATGCCAACTCACTCGGACCAGGCTCTTCTTCCGCTTGAGCCTCTAGGTTGGCAGGGTTCCCTGCTGGCACAGGTGTAGATAAACCTGTGCCAGGATCCCTACGGCCATTCCCTGCCATGTCCTCCTCCTCCTCTTCTGACTCTACAGCCTCATCAGGCTCACAGGGCATGACATTTGAAGACTAATTCTGGCACATGATTAATGATTAAAATAAGTCAAAGGCTTACCTAAATAGAAATGTCTTAACCTGCTGGTGGAAAGAAAGCAGGGAGGAGATTAACCAAACTTCCAGTGGGAGGGAATTCCACTGTCTAGGAGCAGCCACTGAAAAGGCTATCTCCCATGGCGTCACCAACTGTGCCTGTTCAAGTGATGGGACTCAGAGAAAGCCCTCCCCCAAAGAGCCTAGAACTTTGGCTGGTTCATATGGTGAGGTATCGTCTTTTAGACATATATGGACCCAAGCCATTATAGGGCTTTAAATATCTTAACCAGTATGTAACCAGCATGGAAACAGACTGGTAAACAGAGAAGCTGTATCATTAGTCAAGTTACATGATCCCTGTTACCAGCCCCAGTCAGCATCCTGGCCGCAACATTTTCCATTGTTTTCCTTTCACTTTTATTGAAGAAAGGGCAGACTTAAAATAACTCATATCTCCTTAACCACTTACATTAATGCATTATGTCAAAATGTGTGTTCTAGATGATACCAAAAGTTAGGGAAGAATGAAAAAGCCCTGGTGGCGCAGTGCTTAAATGCCAGTACTGCAAGTCACCATGTTCCAAGTTTGATTCCAGAGGGCTCCAAGGTTCACTCAGCCTTCCATCCTTTCGTAGGTCAGTAAAATGAGTACCCAGCTTGTGGGGGCAATTAGCTAACACATTGGAAACTGCTTAATGAAGTGTAGATGTGTACAGTGCTATTGCTTAAAACAATTTGTAAGCTGCTCTGATAGCCTTGTGGCTAAAGAGTGGGGTATAAATAAATAAATAAATAAATAAAGTCTCCAGGTTTGAGGTAAATCCAGCTGACTTGTACAATTTACAAATGAGAACCTAAAGATTTTATAGGAATAGCAGAGATCTTATGGAACACTTAGCTGTACTTAAAAGAAGTGAATCTATATTTTTATTTCTTTCTCTATCTTGTAGAAAAATACACAAAAAACTCCAGCCCTCTGCAAGTTTTCCCTAGAAGTCCAAAATTCAAATTCCACACACACTACATTAATCTAGGACTGGCCCGAAACATTTAGCTGCCTGAGGCAGAAAAGCAAAAGTTGTTCCCTCACTCAAGTCAAGTTGTGTAGTCCCCAAGGGCATCTAAGTGATTTTGATACATGAGGCAGAAAATCCCATTGGTACCTCTGCATCAAAAATCTAATAACAACAAAGTAAATAACTGCACATTTACTGTTCTTTTATGACATCTAAAATCTGCTGCCTGAGGCAGCCACCTCACTTTGTGTATAATGGCGAGGATAGAAAGGCATTACTCATGTAGAGTTTTTACTCTTAACTTTCCTCCCCCTTCAGCTAAGGTAGCAATTTGGAGAAGATGTAAGACTGCAACATATCCCCTACCCCCACACTTGTTGCCCAAAATGTTCCTTGGAAAATTCCAAGAAAATATTGAGTTTCTAATATGTTGGGGAAATTAGCAGCAACTCGACTTTAGCTATGCGAAAGGGGGTAACAAGGGGACCTTGAAAACCTTTGTCTACCAGTACTAGTCTGGATGGAATACACACACATGTAAAATTAATTATGGTTTTTATTAAAGAGTTCAAAAATAATACCACACACACACATTCACCCAGAAAAAGCATTTCACACAAGGCTATAGAAAGGGCAGTAGGAGAACTTAGATAGAGGATAACCAGAGGATTTGTTTGGGGTGATATAACCTGTCCTGTAGTCAATCTGGCAGAGTGGATGGAGGAACCTGGGGTGGCCACACAGAGGGACAGGGTGTCCCCTGGAATGGAACTGTGCACACTGAGGCATATTTTGGGGGGTCATTTATACCTCCAAATATACCTGAGGGGATTGGATGTTTCATGTGTTGAAACAATAGATTTCCTGAGCCTTCATGGATTGCACAATGAGTTTTCTGGTCTTGACAAAAGGTGTGGAAGATGCTAATGTGTTTCTTAATGTCCAGTGATTGGAATTTAAAAGCTTGAGCAACCTGTTTTAAGGTTTGGGGGATTTAAGAAAGGAAGTTTCAAAATCAGCAAATACAAAGGTTTCATCTCATCCATTGTCTCCGTTTCCTGGGAAATGTGTCCTTTTTGGCTTTTAGTCTTAGGCTTTCCTAGGGTAAGACATAGATGACCTTTTCTGAGACCATCCTGTGCTTTTTCCCTTATGGAAGGTCACTTTGATGAACCAAATTAATAATATGCCAGTTTATTAATACACCATTTCTGAGGTCTCTAGAAGTGGGATGTAGGCCATGCTTAACAAATTTGTCTCTCATTATTGGTGAAGCAGCAGAGACAGCTGCTTTAGTTTTTAAAAAGAAAATGTTAAGGCAAGGGGAAGTACATGTGATTAAAGTCATGTGTGGTTTAAGGCTAAGGGAATCTGAGATGGTTTCCTGGTAGAACATGATATTTTGTTCTACGTTTCATTTTTATTTTTATTTTGTCTTTAAGGTGGGTTATATTGAACAACACTTAAATTTGTAAATAGGATTTTTTTTAAAAAAATGAAGAAAAATAAATAACATAATATAAAATAACTTAATAATAAATAATATAATAACATAATATAAAACCAGGCAGTTATTGAGCTTAAGAGTTCTGCAACTTTAATGAAGGGTATACAAAAAATTGTGGCAGAGAGGCAAACCAGGATAATGATTAGTGATGTTTGTACTTCCACACAAATCTGGGTTTACCAGGCCAAATTATCTCCTACCACCACTGAAAGATCATTTTAGGTTTTATTGATATCATATTTCCAAAATCTTGATCCTGTTCTCCTGATAACTTTACTATGCACAAATGCTGTCTCAGTGCCAGCAATGACCTTTCATAGCTTACACATTTGCTAATCACAATGAATGCAAGCACATTGAATTAATGGAATTTGCCTAAGTCTTGATTTAACAAGTTTTAATTGTTCAATGGGCTACTCTAGCTAGGCCTAATAATTCACTTTTGATGTAAATTATGAGTCTTTCCAGATGTCGTCAGACTGAAACTCCAGGCATTCCTCACTATTGGGGCTATACTGGCTAGAGCTGCTGGGAATTGTGGGCTAACAAGATCTGGATGGCTGCATGATTCTCATCCCTGATGTAGACCATGTACCCTTGAACACTTTGCTTTATTACTGTTTTGTACCTTCAAGTCGTTTCTGACTTCTGGCGACCCGAAGGTAAAACCTATCATGGGGTTTTTGTGGAAAGATTTGTTCAGATGGGCTTGGGCTTTGCCTTCCTCTTAGGCTGAGAGAGTGTGACTTGCCCAAGGTCACCCAGTGGGTTTCTGTGGCTGAGCAGGGATTTGAACCCTGATCTCCAGAGTCATAGTCCAACACTCAAACCACTATGCCACACTGGTGCTGCCACCTCTTATGTACCATGGTGATGGGGACATTCACCCTCCTTTGCTGCTACCCTCCAGCTACCAGTGACCTCAGGAAAGGGAACTTTACCAGGATACCTGAGTCTCTAGTAGGGAAATTAGGTGCCATGTAAGCTACATGCTCCAAGGTTGGTGGTACCTGGGATGTTACTGAAATGTGAGCATTTGGAGTAACAAGGGAGGAGATGTTGATTTACAATCCTAAGCTCAGTGCTAGTAACTAGCATTAGGATATCAAAAAGGTTGTCCTCCAGTGCTGGAAATAAATGCTGGGAGGGAGCAGGGTCTTTGGGGGGGGGTCCCAACTATACCCTCAGAAGCAGACTGCCAGTGCTAGCAGTTTCCACATCGGAAGTGAAAGGCTGAAAATTCCCTAAACATGATATTTCATGTCAAAGCTGGCTGTGCATCCACGGGATTTCTTTCCCCAAGAGGTGCCAATCCAAGCCTCTTACCTATACAAATCTGGAGCTGGCCTTCAACTGGAAGGAAATTTGTAAGGAATCTCACTCCACTCAAAAAGAAAAGGTGGAAGGGGTATGCCACTGGCTGGTATATCTGCCTTGTTGCTCTCTATATATCCTGCACTAATGCCTACTCTGGGATGGGATTGGTGTAGATGACCCTGGCATCCCTTCTAAGTCTACCATTTTGTGTCCCCGCTTCAGACTGCTTTTCCTATAACAGCAATCATAAAAGAAACATGTCAATAATCAAAAGATTTTTTTTAAAAATCACTGCTGGACACATAACTAAATACTGTACAGTTAGTTGTCTCACCATGGCCTTCTCCAGTAACAGATAAATAACATTGTCCATAATTTATAAAATGACAGGTTTATCATAAATTTGTACCCAGTTGTATTTTACAATTTTATGAAGCATGTCCCAAATACATGAACTGCTGCTCAAAACTAAGGAACTACATCTGCATTTCCAAGCTGCATTTCAAGTAATTAAATAACTGTCTTATAGCACAACATAATCAACTTCATGCACTGCTAGACATGATCTTCTATTGTGCCTATCTGAATTTAAGCACAGGAAACGATTGTTGCACTTCAGTCTTATTCTGGCTTGCTGATGATACTTTCTAATTTGATCTTAGAGTTTTCAAATATTTTTCAGTAATTAAGAAACTTTGTTTAAAAGCAGTGTTGAATTTTTATGAGTTTGTGCTTAGGATTGTGACTAAGCATTGTTGAAACCTTTTTTGTCTTGCGGACTTTGAAGATCCATTATTTCATTGATGTGGGTAGTCCCAACACTGTTCCAGATCACAGCTATTCCTCACCATTGTTGGACAGTGGTGGTAACTAAAGCTGGTAGTTTTAGTTAAGTGACACACTGTAATATACATTTCAAATTTATTCTCTTTTAATAATAATGCTGAGATTTTTTTTTTTAATTTGCAACATTTAGCCCTGAGTCCTATTGGTTAGTCCAAACTAGGGTAGACCCATTAAATCAATTGTTGAATGATGAGTCAACACACTGGTAAATCCCATTGATTCAATGGATCTACTATAAGTGAGACTACTCAATGGGCTCAGTTACACAGCAGTTTTTATTGCAGCAATTTGCGCTTTAGCACTTTTTCACACCAGTGCCGGATAGTTTAGACGATTTATGGGGGATTCAGTTACTTTGTTTCCTTTTTTGCTTTCTGGTTCAGATGGGCAAAGGTGCGGAGGGGCATGGCCTCCTAAGCACAGACAGAGGGAGGAAAAGAGAGAGAGAGAGAGGGAGGAGGGAATGGCTTACGAATGCCTGCCTCTTAAAGCGAAGGAGCCCTTCCCCTAAAACACACAGAAATGCACACAGCTGACGGAGGAGGGGCTTGATGGGGGGGAATAGCTCCTCCATGACTGAAAGGGCTTTTGAAATAAGAGGCTTGAAAAATAGCAGGCATTCCTCAGAAGATGGAAAAATCAGAGCACTTTCTCTCTCAATCTCTCTCTCTCTCTCTCTCTCTCTTTCCCTCCCGATCTCCCTCCCTCCCCCACTCTCTCTCTCTCTCACACACACACAGAGCCAAGCAAGCTTCAGACAGCTTGCTCGATTTTTCCCGTGGCTGAAAACAACAGGAGCTTGATCACACACACACACTCACACACACATGCTTCTTTATTTCCTTGCAGCAAAGCAAGCTGCAGAATTTTTTTTCTGTCCTCCACCTCTTGCCTACCCCTTCCTTGCACATCTCAACCAATCACAGTGCAGCTCTGCTGTGACTGTATCAGAAAGATTGCAGGTGATTCACACAGACTTGTCGTTCACACTATCAATAATGTGCTAAGTCGCACTACTTGTCAAAAAAGACAGGAAAAGTAGCGACATCCCCTATCATGCTATATTTTGGTTTTTTACCTTCCCCTCTTCTGAATGAGGTGATACTGTGGTGCGATGCATGAGAACAATGAGCAATCTTAGCAGTATATTTAGGGGAATATTTGCCTGTGTAAATGCGCCCAATGAGATTTAGGCCACAATCTCTAATTGCAGGGGGAAACATGCAGCACAGATGAGAATGCTACTTACTTCAAGGCAATACAGATGTTGTAAAGCATGGGTGGTGAATCTTTGCCCCTTCACATCTTTTGGATTACAGCTATCAAAATCTTTTACCCTTGCCCATGATGACTGAGGCTTCTGGAAGATGAAGTTCAGCAATATCTTGAGGGCCAAAGTTTTCCCATCCCATTTGAATGCGGTGTGTGGCTGCAGCTGAAGACATCAGCTCCATAGCTTTGACTTGCTCTTTCCCTATTCTGTTCAATGAGCACTTTAAAAGTTTATAATGCTTTGGATCAGAGCTTGGAAACATTACTGTTTAGGACTACAACTCTCAGAATCCCTCAACCAGCATGGAGATGTAACCTCCCCCAATGTAACATTCCCATGAACTGTTTTGACTTCTCCCACTTCCATTTTGCATGATGGACTGCCCCATAGGGATGAGGAACAGGAAGCATGATGACATCATTCTCATTAGGGATGTAAATCTTCATGAATTCCCTTATTTGTGTCAAGAATGGATAATTTAATCACTTTTTCCCCTGCAGCAAGAAATTTAATCACTTTGTTCCCTGCACAGTTTTCAAGGACTATTCATAATTTGGGATTTTTTTCTGGGAAAAATCCATACAAGGGGTTTGGGACAAAAGAAACATTTTCTTCCCATAAATGTTATCTTTGTGTTTTCTATGTTGGAAATTTGCTTTCTGCACCAAAAATAACTTTTTTTCATGCAGAATTAGCCTGAACAACAGAGATTCTGATCTGTCCAGGATTCTCCTCATTAGGAATTCAAAGCACTCAGGAAACCACTGTTTTTAATGAATATTCTTTCTGTCTCTAATTTTCATAGTTATACATTAAAGGAAAGACACACTAAGGTTGTTTTCAGTGGCATCTACAAGTCTCTTGTGCAAACCTTAATTCTTGTCCAATAGTTTCAAAGCTTTCTGAAAAGAGCTATGGTGTGTTTTAAGTAATTCCACATTTAAACATACATATTTCCTTTTCTTATGACTCTGGTATCTTTTATTTCCTGAGAAATTCATGCACATTTAGTCAGCGCTGATTGCAAGCACCATCTCAAAAACTATGCCATGTGGGACACAACTAATAAATGACCTTGCTAAATGTTCACCAGTAATGTCCATTGGAGGCTGGCATGCAAGTCTAAGATCCTAGAGGCTTTCTGATGAAGAAAAAGAACCTTATATTCAGCAGACCTAAAGCTACCTCTACCCTACCTTTTGTACCTTGCTCCATGCTGCAATATTCCAATCCCCCAAATCCAAGTACTCTAATTTGCATGTATAACTCACAAATTAAATTCATTATGCAACTTTCATGTTGGCAAATGAATCACATTGTTTTGCTATCACTAAGTACTACTAGGGACTTTTTCTGATATTACTTACCGTGCTAGGAGGTCTTGTGAGAGGCACGGCACAGTTGCGTGGCAGGAGGTCCGTTTTGGATGCTGCTGTCCCTCTTCCAAAATCATCGGTGTCACTTCCGTGAAGGATTGGAAGCGGCCATGCCATATTTTAATCAGTTGCCCATAATTAAAATATGTCGCAGCCGCTTCCAGTCCTTCATGGAAGTGAAACGGATTATTTCGGAAGAGGGACGGCAGCGTCCGAAACAGACTGCCTGCTGTGCGACAGCTCCATGCCTCTCGCAAGACCACCTAGCGTAGTAAGTAACGTCTGAAAAAGTCCTATGTTTCAATCCTGACACCGTTTGAATAGTAAGCAGTGATCAGAGAGATCCAGTATACTGCCGTAGAGTGCTTGACTTGGAACAGGGAGACCCAAGTTCAGCTCCCTATTTAGTTACAATGCTTCCTGAGGACATTATCAGACAAGGCAAATAAGGCATCATAAGGACACCTAATGATCGTGAAAGGGTGCACATACCACACGATGTTGCCCTTTCACGATCATGTCCTGTTAAAAGAAGGTACCTTTTTTTTATCATTGGCTCAAGCTGTCAATTGATCCCTCTGGTGCTTTTGTGCCAGCATTTCCAGCATTTGAAACTTTGCACCATTGTACTCACGTGAATGAAGCGTCAATGGCTGGTCTGGCAAGAACACTTCCAGGTGAGACCATGACATCCAGGTAGGTGACACACTTTTTATGACTCTCCCCAGTTTACTTAAGACTTTTTTTAGTGCTTTTTGTAACTTTTACTATCTTATTTTTGTTTTTATTTTTGAATTTCCCGTGCTATGTATTCTCATGAGAATATGGAGGATTTCAAACAAGGAAGTGAATGGAGCTCCGTTCACTCCTTGTTCATTGCTGGAGACCCTTTTTTAATTAATATTTTTATCATGTTACATAACATAACTACTTAGTAGGCATTCGTTTTTGACATATATTCTCATAGTGCATGTAACCATTATATTACATTCCTAAAAGAAAAATACATCATTAATGTCTTAGTGGAATTTAGGCTTATTCATACATCCGCTTACATAATCAACATATCTTAGATGTTTCACTGTTTCTTCTCGTTTGTCTTCTATCTATTGTTTCTATACAATGGTCAACAATAGTCTGCCCTGGCCTCACATCGGGAGGCATGGAGACGCACTATCCACAATGCTACAGCCTTATTTGAGAACTCACGCCGAACAAGTCTTGAAGAGAAACGACAGCGCAGAAAGAATCACAACCCAGAAACATTACCCAAGGAGACGCTCTGCTGTGCTTTCTGCAACCGGACTTGTTTATCTTGGATTGGCCTTTTTAATCATCAGCACACTTGCAGAAAGTGCGGGATGAGTCCTTCCTGAATCTTCATTTGTGAAGAAAAGCCAGAGAGAGAGAGATTGTTTCTATACATCTACTTCCAATTTGTTTCCCTTTGAGTTTACCAGAGATTCTTTCTAACCTGCATAGTCAACTGATGTCCTGTTTGTTTCTTACAAATCTTATGTATCTTCCAAGCTTCCCATATCTATATGTTAAATTTGATCTAACCTTCCTTTCTGTTCTAAATATAACATTTTATTTACAGGTCAAATTTATCCAAAGTTTTCCACTCCCCCCCCCCAAAAAAAACTTTATTATGGGAGCCCATTCTTCTTCTATTGATTGCTGGGGAGCCTTTTGCTGGGATTAGAGGTAAATTTGGCATGGGGAGTTCTTTTGCTGACATAAAAACAGCAAAGTTTTGCCAACAAAAATAGGGTTTAGGGGGGTGGTCTGATAAAGTCCTTGTGACCTTGGACCAATCATTATCTCTCAGCCAAACTTGTCTTCCACAGGCCTTTGTGGATGTAAATGGTGAGAGGGAGGCCATGTACAATAGCTTTGTACATTGCTGGTGGAAGAAGATTCTACTTCATCACCATTTTTTTACCTGATGGCAAAAATGTACATACCTTTCAGAACACCACAGGAAGCCACACATGTGTCACACTGTCAACTGATTTATGCAGAAAACAATTCAGAAAAAAGTGAAGCAAACAGCAGGAATCCTTAAAAAGGCAAGATGTGGTTTTCTTGAGTAATACAGATTAGATACTTCATTTTAGCTAGAATGCTTTCTGTGTCCTATTCATTTTTTCATCACCGCAAGTATTTTAATCAGCTCAAGGCTAGGATGTCTCTTCCACCACACAACAACTTGTTCATGGATGATCATAGTTAAGTTAATGATCAATGTTTCTAATTTTGCCATTTCAGTTCCCTCTCATCCCTTTAGCATGAAAAAGCCTGCTCTACCACTAAACTATACTAGATTTTTGAGCCTGTGAGCAAGCTGAGTTGGATAAAGCCTCTCCATTCTTACAGTGGAGTTAACCATATTTAGCACTATCACCTGAGGCATCATGCATTCCTTAGAATTCAGAGCGATGTTATTGCTCAGGTCAGGGTGTGTGTTTTTTAAAACCCTTCTTCTTATATTTACAGCAAAACTCCCACCTTGTTCTCTGAGCCCTCTCACTACAAAAACTGCTATAAATCCCATCCTGGCACTGGCAGAAAAAGAAAAACACCATTAAATGACTCCCCTGCAGACTCTCTTCATTTGCATGATCAAACATGGCAGCATTCCACCCAAGACTTCTTTGATATAGTGTGCACAGAGTAATCATTAATATTTTATTTTATTTTTAGATTCCTGTGGGCCACTGTCTCTAGGATTCAATGGTTTAATTACCACCATTTTTTTTAAAAAAAATGCTGAATAAACAGGATAACTGCTCTGAGGAATTGATTTTTTCCCCCTTGCTTTTTGAATATTTTGGTTGGGACTGCCCCTCCCAAAAAAAGGAAGGTTTGGGGACAAGCAGGATAATAACATCAAGCAGTTGGACCTTGAAATGGCATAGATGTTTAGGTCAACATGAAAGCATTTAAACCCATGACTCTCTATTGCCCATAGATGAATGGAAATAAATTACTTGCACCACATGTCGTAGGAAGCAAGGGAACAAATTATGGAAGCCCTTTCAGCTGGTGATCTCTGAACAGTGGGCAATAAAAGTTATTGAATTTTATATTTTGTGAAAAATGATTCTTTTAATAGATGTATTCCATTAACCAATATTCATTTAGGGAGAAAGTATGGCTTGTGTTTTATTAGATGGGGAAAAAATTCACACTCCTGAGACTTATCCCAAAATGTCAAAAACCGAAGCTGGGGAAGTGATCTTGCATTTCATTGTGAACCTTCAGAATGTTGAAAGGCAAAAATATTTGGGGAATAGAAGGGATGTGCTTCGCCTTCTATAAACTTTGCTAAACTGTTTCTTTATCCTCTGTCTTAATATAACCCTAGTGGGTTGGATTCAGAGTTAGCATACTTAGAACAGACCCACTGAAATCCAAGGAATTTAAGTTAATCATGAATAACCCAAATCCCATTGATTTCAGTGGGTCTTTCTGACTAAGGACTTTTTCAGAGGGGGGGAACCCCAAGGAGGTCAGGAGAAGAATGGGGCTGTTTCTCTTACAAAGCCCTATTTCAGACAGCCCTGTCCTCCTCCGTCCTCCTCCTGACCTCCTCCCAACCTTACTCTGTGCTGCTGGCGCCTCTTTTTATTGACCAAAAACCTCTGTGAATAAAAAGCAGCACCCGCAGCATGGAGGAAGGTTGGGAGGAGGTCAGGAGGAGGACGGAGGAGGACAGGGCTGTCTGAATTGTACCTGTGTAAGCGTGACAGCCCTGTTCTTCTCCCAACCTCCTTGAGGTTTTTTTTCTCCCCATCTGAAAAAGTCCTAAGGCTGAATCCACACTACACAAATAATCCATCTTGAAACTGGATTATTTGTCATGGCTCCTTCCTATGGAATCCAGGGACTTGTAGTTTTACAAGGTCTTTACCCTTCTCTGCCAAAGTGTGCTGGTGCCTCCACAAACTACAAATCCCAGGATTCCATAGGAAGGCGCCATGGCAAATAATCAGTTTCAAACTGGATTATTTTTGTAGTGTGAATTTCACCTAAATCTAGATCCAAGCCAGTTCTTCCTGTCTCACTTATTGCACGTATCACATTCATAAAAAAAGCCCTGTAGAGTGGTAGTGAACAATCACCAGTGGCAGCAACAGTAGCCTAGAAGACACAGAAGAACAATTCAGAGCCACATTCTTTTTGTCTGCCCTAGTCCTTCATTGTGTCAGTTTCCAAATACTGTAAGCGGGAATACCCAGCCCTACCAATGGGCAGAGGGAGGCGGTCACCTTAGGTGATAGATGCTGAGTGCAGCCTATTATATGCAACCTTGCATACCCTAAAGCAGCCTGCTGCCCTCAAGTGAGGTGGAGAATGCTGCCTCATTATCAGTACGGAAGTAAGAATCTACAGGTGCTCCAATTGTCTTCTGAAAGTAGAATATAGTCACAGTCACAGGAATCTTCACATTAATTCAAGGTACTAGTCCAGCTAGAGTAGACCCACTCATCAATTGCTGAGTGATAAATCAACACTGATGCAAATTTGGTAGACTCAATTTAGGTCCTTGTCTTTCACCTGTGGCAACCAAGTGTCTTTGACCAGTCATTTGTTCTGCAATGCGGGAAGAAACAATAGCCATCCATTCACTGCAGATGTTTTGAAAGTGATTGGCACAGAAAATGGAATAGTGCTGTCCCTAGAGGAGAAAAAAAGTACAGTCCTATACATGCCAACTCAGAAACATTCCATTGTGTTCAATAGAGCTTATTAGCTGATAAATATGTTCAGAATGGTAGCCAGAGTATTTTACATATGTTTTCATGGGAAATCATCCATTTCTAGAAACAGATGATTGGACTGGGGGCTGGTTGAGTCATAACAGACTGAAATATATGGTTGAGTGACACTAAGACTGTGAATTCTGTAGCCCGTTTTCCCAGCCCCAAAAACTGAAGTTCTGAAGGGAAAAAAATCCGTTAGCAATCTGAAGTTTGACTGCTTTCCATGTGTATTCAGCTTCAGGGCCAGCCATACCATTAGACTCTAGGTAGATGGCAGGTGCTGGAGAAGGAAGCAAACTTTGAAGGGAAGAACTCAGTGCCATACAGTTTGTTCTTTGGCCCCTTTGAAAGCCTGTCCTCTTCAGGTGCAGAGGAGGATAGCATTCAGTAACATTCTGCTGCCAATCTATTTGGTTGGCTTTTATGGAAAAGAAGAGCCCACCACCTTGTGCTTTTTGTTTTTGCCTCAGGCAGCAAAATGTCTTGCGCCAGCTCTGCTCAGTTGCAGGTTGAGTCAATTTCAGTTGCATTTGAAATTTCCACACATGCTGCATGGCTTGATAATCGTGCTGTAGTTTTCAGCACTAAAAGTTCTGTTCTTCTGATTAAATTGGAATGGAATAAAATTAAGCTGGCAAGTAAATATTTAGTATTTTAAACAATTCTGTCTTTTGTCTAAAAATAATGACAGATGATTGACCAGGATGGCAGGAGGTGGTCTGGGGTAAAAATTGTTAAAAATATTGCAAATGCTCACTAGTGCAGACATAATTAAAACACTGTTAGGCTCCCTAAATCTTCTAAGTGTACAGCATGGTTGAATTTAGCTTTTAATTATTCTTACAAATCAATTTTAGCAGCATCCTACTGAGACAAACTGGAGAGCAAACCTAATTTAAAAGCTACGATATATAATAGTTAATTCATTCATGGATGCATCTCTCTATATTTTTCAACACTCAGTAGGCCCTTCTTACAGAGCAGGTTGAAATTCCCTATTTCAGACAGTACTATGGGGATGAGGGATAGATAAAAGTAGAAATGGGTGTATGAATGATGGAGAAATTTTAAAAGTGTGTTAATCCTAGCAGGGGGTGGCTCAGCTTCAGGTAACAAAATGCCTTGCAGCATTGTGTCAGTTTTATGTAAAATGATATGAATGTTCTGTCTCTGATGCATTGCAGGAAAGCCTATGTTCACAGGTTGAATTTATCACTGGATACTTTTTTCTAACACCCACTTGTCCTTCTCACTTGAGATGCTGGGGACTGAAATAGGGACCTTCTGGGCTTGAGCACAAGATATGATGTCTCCCCTAAACATTTCTATAGCCAAGACAGTCCTTCTTTCCCTGGCACAATGGCTTGCCTAGATTATTTCTTGCCTCTGCTGCACCGACGGGCAAAGAAATCTTGCCTCTGCTGCACTGACGGGCAAAGCCCAGCAAATTTCAGCCCCCATAAATCCACTGTGTACTGTTCCAGGTCTCAAAATGTTTAAAAAGTTTAAAAAACTTGGAATATATAAAACTAGCTGGCCTGGGGTACCATATGCCATTAAAAAAACTCTCCCCAAAATGCCCAGTAGACCTCATGATCTCCCTTTGAGGTAGGCTGGTGGGGTTCACTCCCCCCTGTCACTCGCCCTGCCCCTCGCCACTCGCCTTGGCCCTCCCATCACTCCCCCCCACTGGTCACGATCCCACCGGCAAACTTGCCTCCCACGCCCCCGAATTCACCCCCCCTGCTGCCCCCTGCACTCTGGCACACACTCACACACCACTCCCCCCATGTTACTCACACTCCCTCTGCTACCTCCATGTTTAGAAAAGACTTCAACTGCCACATGGTCCCATCCCCAGTGTCCTGATTGGCTGCCCAACCGAGCTTTGATTGGTTGGTCAGTTTCCTAAGTAGCCAATCAGCACACTGGAAATGGCAACATACCTAAGAGAATTATTACTCGTCCTGCAGACTCCAACTTGAACTTACTTTGCTTATATTTCTGGCAACATTTTTCTAGTAGGAGTGGGTCAAGGCATCCAGATAAGGTTGGGGGAACAGAAAAAAAGCCCATAGACCCACATGTTTTTAGAGTTAGCAACATTTGCATGCCTATACTGTACTGACTAATTCTTAGGCCCCATCTACACGATTTAAAAAAATCGATGGGGGAGGGTAAAAAATCCGAAAAGGCAGCTGTTCATATGCGTACGAACTGCCTATATGATTTTTTTACCGCCCTAAACTCCATATGACCCCCCCCCTTGCCCAGCTGGCTGGAGCCAGCGATCCAAGCGGCGGTTGTAAGTCTCCCGTGGCTTTTTTTATTTATTTAAAAAGGTGCCTGTTATGCGGACAGTCTGTTTTTCATATTTACAATATAAAATAAAAAGGAACAAATGTAAAAATCATGGACTTACTGGAATCTCACTTAGCTGGGAATCCAAAATGGTGGCCGCTCCCAATTCCCCTCTTTTCTAGCCCCGCCTCCTGTGCTCGTCCAGCCAATCAGATTACACTGCCTGTTCGTATGTGTGCAAACAGGGTGTACAGACCATTGACAATACAAACAGCTGTATGGATTTTAGGTCAAGATTCGCTAATCCTCCCAAACGCTGAATCCACAGAGTAAACGGGGGATTTGCTACCCCCCCTTCCGAAAGACACGCATGCATCCAAATGGCCATGTGTACGGATGATCGATCTTCCAAATGCCGTACATATTTTTTTTATTGTGTGGACGGGGCCTTAGTTTGCATTATAGCTACTTTCTCTTTCCCTGTTCTATCATACCCATTTTCTTCCCACGTCACTCTAAAATGCCATTTTCTCTGTTTCTTCTTTTTCCTCCATTAGGCCATGCATTTGATTATGCACAAGTAATTTCTATGTATTTTCAAATTTTATTTATTACAGTTTATAACAATGCAACAAAAAATAAAGAAGTAAGATAAAAAAAGGAAAAAAGATGACTTCCCATCTTCCTCTCAGCAGTCACAGTATATATACATATACATAATTATTTCTACCTCTTTCTCTAACATCTCTCTAACATCATTTCCTTCCATAACCAATCCTTTCTAATCATCAAAAACCAAAATTAACAAGTCATATTCTTTTGTATGCAAAAAGTCCATAAGGAGTTCTCATTGTTTAAGAAATGCCACTAATGACCTTTTTCTAATCAAGCATGACTGTTTAGCCCACTATATCAGTCAATTTCACCAACTATTCCTCTGTAGTTGGTAAAACTGATTTTTGTCCCATCTTTGTGCATATAACAGTATTGCTGCTATGACCATGTATTGCAAATAGTCTCCTGTGGGTCTTCTCCAGCTGCATATCCATCAGTCCCAAAAGAAACAATTCCAGTTTTAATTGAATCTTAATTTTTAACATCAATATATGTAATTGAACACATTTTAAAAAACTTTTTCACATGTCGAACACATATAATAAAATGTCCCTTCATGGTACTCACATTTCCAACATACATTGGAAACTCCTTTGTACCTTCTAGACAACTTTTCTGGTGACATACAATATACCATCGATACATCATTTTGTAAAAGTTCTCATTCAGATCATAACATAATTTAAATTTCAATTCATTTGACCACATTTGTTCCCATTGGTCCATATGTATATTATAACTAAAATTCCTAGCCCATTTTATCATATATTCTTTGATCGGTTCTTCTTCCATTTCAAATTTCAACAGAAGTTTGTACATTTTAGAGATTAATTTATTCTATGCTAAATTGGAGGTGAGGGAGAGATAGGCATGGGACTGGTTGATGTTCAACTTCTGGATGGCCAATTGGATTATTCTGTTTCCTATTTCCCAATACATGTACTTTGTCCATCCCTAGTCCAACAGGCTGTACATAAAAGCAAACTGATCTGCCTTCTCCTCTCTGAGCCCATACCCATCCCCAGACCAGGAAGCAGCCAACAGCACCCAAAACTACTCCAGAAAAGTTTCTGGAAATGATCTGATTTCCCTCCAGCTTTTTAAGGGGCAATGTTGGGTTAAGGGCTAAAAACCACATTACCTCCCTAGAAGTAGCCGTACATTGTGAGGACTGCCAACACCAGATCTGAGATGAGTATGGTGTTTTTGGCCTGTGCGGACACAGCCAAAGAAGGTCCTTTTTACAAAGTCTTTTTATGCCTACCCAGTCCCCCCATTTCCTCCTTGTCTTTATGTGTAGCTGGAAGTTTTTTAGTAGCATTGCTACTGGGAAGACAGGAAAGAGGACTAGAGAAACATAGGACTTTATCAGACAAGCCTCTACAAACATTCTTTTGCCACCATATTGCACCATTCTTCTGCCGGCAAAAGAACCCTTTTTATCAGACCTACCTGTAATAATGTTAAAAAGCAGCCCCAGCATTACAGGAGCACAAAAGCTAGCACTATTTACTTCCATGTTCGTGATCTCGGCTGTTCTCATGAGAAGACACAAGCATGGTTTAATTTGTAACTATAGCAAAAGAAACACACACACACACAAAAGGTACACACAAGCACAGAAACACACTCACCAAGTCCCAAGTAAACTGGGAAGTTCATAAGAAGAGCATCCCATTTCTGGCTTTCTCGGTCTCCGCTTTCCCGGAAGTGTTCTGCCCATTACAATGTAATCCTGACAGGAAAATGGCACGTGCTTTCAGTCACAGGCAATACTGGCACGAAAATGCCACAGCAGATCTATTGACAGCTTGGCCTATCAATAAAAAAGAACGCCTTATTTTCTACACATAATCTCTAAAGCATGACATCGTCTGGGATGCATGCCCTTTTGCGTTCATTAGGCGTCATTATGATGCCACATTTGCTACGTCTGATAAAGTCCATAGACTTTTGGTGTTGGGTTGCGTCAGCATGTCTTAAGTGAATGATGCAATAAAGCCTGAGCTGAGAAAGAATGGGATTCTACTCTAGCCGATCCTACTGTATCTGTGTGTGCCTCCCACAACACACAAGGTAAACAGCAGCTGCTCCAGAGTCCCTCACTAAACATGTATGAATAGCAAAGCAGAGAGAAAAGGGGAGAGTAGATAAGCCTGTTTCACCAGCTATTCCCAGCGTGTTAAAAAAAGCATAGACTTATGCTGACAGGAAAATAAATAAATAAAAAAAACATCCCTGGATGCATTTTGAAAGAAGCTCTCAAGTGGTCCCTAGAAGATTTGATATATTTCTGTTTACATATGCAAGGATTGCTTGACCTGGCTGTTTCATTTCACCTGTGCAAATTGTTAGTCTTGGATAAAAAGTCTGATAAAACATGTAAGTGTGTTTGAGGTTTTTTGGTGATGCAGGAACCTCTCCCTATTCTTTCCACGTTATTTCTGCCCCTGGTACCAAATTTTCTAATAAAGAAGTAGTGCCTAGGAACATTACTTCATTAACTGAGGTACACCTGTATACAAAAACACTCTGATGTTCCACACAAAGGCAAAGTCCATTACACTGTAAGTTCCAGCTCGGCTTCTGCTTTTTTCTATAACAGAGCTTAATAATTGATTCATTCTGAAGATTTTTGTTATAGGATCTTGCACATTTCCCAGCAAATGTTTCCTTGTTTCATCCTCATTCTTTTCTTCTCAGCATTTCCTATCTTCCAAAGATGGCAACCAGCTCACCACTAAAACAAACTTCTCATTAAACTAACCTCAGAATTAAGGCATAGGTCTGGCTGCCTACATATGTTGATCCTGACGGCAATTAACTGCTCAGTGAGAAATTGGTTTTGGTTGGTCCCCAATGCTTTCAGGCCCCTAGGGCATCACAACAGCAAGCTTTGTGGGGGAAACAAAGCAACCGACTGTGTGGATCCTCTGACTCGCATAACTATACCACTGATATCACAGATGGTAGGAATTTTTTTAAAAAACAAACATTTTTTGCCAGATTATACCTTCTCCTGCCAGCATTTTCAGCAATGCAGATGTTTCCTGCACTATGCCAGGTTTCCATTATCTTCAGCCAGCATCGCCAACGAGGCAGATGTTCGTGCTTTCATTTCCCCCCCAGCCAATAACCAATGATTCTGTCTCTAAATTTGCAAGTACTGATTTGACCTTTATTATCAAGAGATACTCCTACAGCTGGGGCTGACCCAAAATACCCTGTATTTCAGGATGTAAAGTGATTTTTCATTTAAGACTTGCATTAAGGGAAAACAAATCATCTTTGAATACACCCTATATTTTACTCTTCACTCCCTCCTGGGATGGCAGGAAAAGGAAAGTCCTTAGTGCATGTCCGCAGGGAAGTACAGTACTATCCTTGTTAATGCCAGAAGCAGGGAGAGGATAAAAGCCCTCAAATTGTTTACCCCTCCGCCTGCCTCCCCCCTTTCTGGAACACACCAAAAGAGCTTCAAAGACTAAGGATTACTTCTAGGCAGGGTTTTTTTTTAAAAAAAACAAAACAAAAACATGTATGCAGGGTTTTTTTTTTTTAAAAAAAAACATGTATGCACAAGGACACACCAAGTGATGTTGTTTCTCTCTTAAGGAAGACTTTAATAGATGTTACCAAAAAAGCCAGTTTCAAATTAGGCTAGTAGCTGAATACTTTTTTCACATACCACAAATATATATATATATATATATATATATATATATATACACACACACACACACACACACACATATATATATATATATAAACTGGGGACAACATATTGTGGCCCACTCTATGTGTCTAAAGCACAGGTTCACTGGGGATGATGAAGAGAGAAGGAATCCTTGGCTTCAAGTTAAACACAAGTCAGTTGTTAGTTTGAGATGGAGGTGTGCATCCTCTCCTTGTTCCTTTTTTAAAAAGAAAAAGGGAGAGAGAAGGGAAATCACAGATCTCCTAATGTTACTGTCACTTCTTGTTTGGCCTTAAGCAACAGTGGAGCTAAACTGTCAAACTGAGACTGTTTCATCCAATTTACCAATAGCAACGTGTAGGTTCTCCTAATCATTAAATTATCACAGGGAATATCTATGATCAAAAGATAGCCTGTTTACACGCCTGGATTAATCTGTGAAGTGCATCCAACTGGCTGCACTAACAAAGATCTATAGACATGCCTTGCAATGGACAAATGAAAAAATAAGATCCTGATTTATTAAGCTAGCCTTCTGCCTGCTGTTAGCTCCTCTGCCTTTCCCCCCAACCCATTCTCAGTAACCGTGTGTGCTTTGAATGGATGCAAGGTCATTTGTTGCACTTGGGGCTCTTAAGCAATTGAAAGTTTAAGATTTGATTCAAATGTTACCTGTGCAGCATGTTTACTGCCTCTAAGTGTTCATGCCCCATCCTTTACTTATTAAATTTGTAACATGGAACCTTGTGCAAGGGGCAGGTGATGTTGCAGCTACCCATACCAAACAAAACATATTGTCACTCTAGGGAAGATGTGTGTGCCAATGATACTGAATACCTAATGTGTGATTCTTTCATTTTGAAATTCAGGGCTCTCCAGTGCTCCTTTCCAAGTGACTGAAAGATACACAGCTTGGCAGGCTTAGGCAGTTTGTATTTTTTTCCATGTCAGCTTTTCTGCTGCATAACCTCTGCATTTTGCAGCTTATTTCTGGAGCATACTCAATCAGGAATCCTTGCCTCTTTCCCATTGTGGGGCATACCTTGTCAGTACATATGAGGTTCTTGTGTGCACTTAGCATGAACTGAGAATAAACTATACAACACACTCAGTACTCTTTCTTCTGTTACGCAATGCAGGGGATTATTTTCTAATAAAGGCTGGGGCAGAGATATCATTAAAAAGTATTTTCTGAAATGTGTATGTTCAACAAAAGTGCAAAATTAAATCTGCTTAAACAATCAGATGAAGAGTAAAATCAGTACCGAAGACCCTGAGGTCTTAGGCTTGTGAAATAATTTTATTTCTATAATGTTTTTACATGCTATCATTCACCTTGACAACTCTTTGGGCAGAATGTGACAGGCGTAAAGCCATCACCTCATAAATCTTTCTCTCTCTGGCTTTTCTTCGCAAACGAAGATTCAGAAAGGACTCATCCCATGCTTTCTGCGAGCACGCTGATGACTAAAAAGGTCAATCCGAGATAATCAAGTCCAGTTGCAGAAAGCACAGCAGAAGGTCTCCTTGGGTGATGTTTCCGGGTTGTGATTCTTTCTGTGTTGTCGTTTCTCTTCAAGACTTGTTCGGTGTGAGTTCTCAAATAAGGCTGCAGCATTGTGGATAATGCATCTCCATGCCTCCCGATGTGAGGCCAGGGTGGACCATTGTTGGTGATCAATTTGGCTGAGCCTGAGATGTTGTTTCAGGGAGTCCTTGCATCGCTTTTTTGGAGCGCCCCTCTTATGCTGACCTGTGGCGAGTTCACCGTAGAGTAGTATTTTTGGGAGGCGATGGTCCTCCATCCTAGAAACGTGCCCTGCCCAGCCTGGTGATCCCTGCTTGCTCAAGGACCATGCTGGTGATCCCTGCTTGCTCAAGGACAGCAACATTCGTCACAGCAACATTTGTCATGCTTGATCCCTCGGAGTGTGGTGGGGTCTCCTTCCTTGGAGGTCTTTAAACAGAGGCTGGATGGCCATCTGTCAGGGATGCTTTGATTGTGTATTCCTGCATGGCAGGGGGTTGGACTGGATGGCCCTCGTGGTCTCTTCCAACTCTACAATTCTATGATTCTATGAACAGAATGTTAGTTTAGTCTGAGCCCAAAGGGAATCTTTTAAGTCTCATTTTGTGGGTCTTTGTTAGCTCCTGAGCATTTTTAATGTTGGATGGATGAATCTATGCATTTTGAGTCAGACAAATATTATATTTTCCCCAGCTGCAAGTTCATTTAAGCCAATGTTTGCAATAGTTTGTGAATGCAGCAAAATTCATGGGGGGGGGGAAGGGTAGGACTCAGCTTACAAATGGATTTATATGGATTTTTGCATGCACTTTTCCTACTGTTAACACTCTTTGAAGGTGTTCCCCATCCCAGCATAAAGCATCATTGCACATAATTTCCCCTAAGTCATACATTTGTGTGTACTTTTCTTAATATATTAAAAATAGTGCATATTTTATGAGTTCCAGTGGAATCATAAAATTCTGAAAAGTGTGGATTTTGGCATGCAAGTACATTCCAGGTTGCTTAGAGGTCCATCAAGTCCATAATTGCCAGTTCATACAAAAATTAAGAGTTGATATTTTTCCCCCTCTCAACTTGTAACCATATGGCTTTGGAAGTCCTTTAAAGCCTTTAAAAAATCAGGTTCTCACTGATTTCTTGTCTCAGAATGAGATGTGGAGTCAAACCATTGTGGAACTACTGAATTTTAGGTAACTGCTGAAGCTGAGGGAAGTTCAAAATCAGTTTGTCATATGCAGTTGCAGCTTGTTGCTTTCATGTCAATGTGGTGGTTGTTCTGCCCTGGGTTTTACATGAGCTATCCAAGATTCTGAACATATTTCAGAGATAGCATTCATTACCCTGGATAGTTCCTTTAAAAAACCAGACTAATAGTCAGAGCAGATTCATCCCACTGACATGGAAGGCACCAGCTGCCACTGTTAAGATGCCATGGGATGAGTTTCTTGTTCAAAGCAAGAAAAGGAAAACCCACAGGACATATATCTAAAGTAGCTCTTTGGATACCAGTTGTACTAATGACTTATATCTACTGTATTGTGGCAGGATTAATTTGAACATAGAAGATGATCAGATGCATCAAAAGTGGCAGTACAGGAATGCCAAGAGATTGCAAAAGGGCTCCCTTACCACACAATGTCGTTCCCCCATTGCTATGCACCTGTTCTGCTGCCATTATGCTGGTGCTGCTTTTTATTGATGGGAGAAGCCATCAATAGATCCCCCATTCTGTTTGTGTTCCGGATTTGACAGTGTGCGACAAGGTGCCCCATTTCACTGGTGAGATCCCAGCGTCATTGGCAGTCCCTGCCAGAAAACTTCTGGGTGGGATTGGGAAAGCCAGGTAAGCGACATTTTTTAAAAACTCCCTGGTTTACTTGGAAGTTTTAAAGTGTGTGTATGTGCTTTTTGTAACTTTTTTGTGTGTATTTTGGTTTTTATTTTTGAATTTCCTGCACTCGCATCTTCTTGTGAGAATCTGCAGGATTTCACTCCAGGAAGTGAACAGACTTCCGTTAGAGCTCCATTCACTCCTGGGCTGCCCTGTAGACATAAGACAAGGTAAGTGTGGTGGGGAGGGTGATTGTGGCAGGACAGGGATGGGAGTGGAGATTGTGGGACAGGAACACTTTTTGTGTTCCTGTCTGATAATCTCCGTCTCGTAACATAATGCTGAGTGGCCTCTTTTGTTGACTGCTGCTTCATGCCAGTTGATATTTTCTAGTATTTGTAGTGACAGGTAGATGCCAGTACAGCAGAGACAGCTGGCAAAGGGAAGAATGAAACAGTAATAAATGACTACTTCAGTGACTCATAAATATATATGGATGGAACCTGGTTATGTTTAAAAGGAACATTTGACAACATCAAAAAATGTTTCTGAGGGAAATGTGTCATGGCATCTTTTCTGTTTTCAAAGGAAACGCAATTTAACTTCCCAGGAGATTTTTCTCTTTTGTCATAACAAAGTCTCATTCAGAGCAAGTTTCTCATTTCCCTCTTTGCTTTGGGTAATAATAAGAACATTGTTACAGCAGAAAAGTCTGCTGTCTTATGGACTGCAATGTGTGAGTCTGGGAAAGAGCAGGGTGTGTGGGGGGGGGGGGCGGGGTTAGAAGGTTACAATCTGAATCCAGGCATCCCAAACTGTAATACGTATCACAGAAAGTGTTCTAAAGAGATATTGGACTTCATCACACCAGCTTGTTGTCTTTCAGCAATCACATTGTTTAAGAATACAGGAGCATATCAGCCTGGAAACAACCATTGTCACACCTTCTCTGTAATAGTGCTGTGGTGCTGCATGTTCCCACAATCAGTCTTCTGCACTTTCTCTCTGACCCTGCCTTTTCCCCCATGTCTGCCCTACATAGCACATGCCTAGGCAAAGTTGCAAAGGTGAAGAGAGAGTCCGTTTCCCTCAGCACTGTACTGCCATGCTGGGTGAGAGCTGCAATTGTGGTTGTTTGTAAAAGTCTCTCAGTCTCTCCTTGCTCAAGTGTTGCCAGTTGGTGCAGGGAGCTTCTCTCTCTCTCTCTCTCTCTCTCTCTCTCTCTCTCTCTCTTTGAGGCATGCACACTCTTACACTCACACATCATGAAGAGGAAACATGAGTGTGATGACTGGCTGCTAGAAGCAGAGGTGGGAGCAGTGAAGGTGGCAGAGTATCAATTTTGCCAAAGTGCTTGGAAAGCTGCTGGGGGTGGATCTTCCCTTCGCTCCACCAGAAGTGGAATGACTTCACCATACTTGGGTAACGGGAGGGAGACAAGAGGAGAAACACACCCACTCACACCATTTGACTTGCAGAATATTGGAGCTGCAGCACAATGAAATGTTTGTACCAGAATCAGTAGCTGAACAGCAGCGATACTTGCAGCCATTAACAGGTTTTGCCCATCATTGAAAAGATGAAACCCAGTAACAACTTAAATGCAATGCAACAACAGAAGAGATTTTTTTAAAAATGTGAATGTGAGAGAAAGCAAAACCCAAAGATTCATCCACCCAATAGTGGCATTACCTAAACCAAGGCCGTGAAATTCTTTTCCATGGGAGGCTAAATTAGCCCCTTCCTTTTGCTAGCAAGACCTTTTTGCTTACATACTTGCAGGTATTTGGTGATAAATTGGTTGTGAGGAGTCTTTTTATGGTGTGTGTGCTGTGTATTTTTATCTTTTTTGTTGGCCAAGATCCTGCATCAAGAGACATAGCTTTGATGACAGAGTTTCATCATCATAGCTATGTCTTAGAATGTGATCCACCCCCCGCCCCCCCCCAAAAAAACACCTTAGATGCCAGGCAACCCCACCAACATGGGAATTTCTGAGGTGCTGTGGGGCAGGGCAGTGACTGAAGAAGCATCCAGCCCTCTCTCAGTAGCAAGATACTTCACAACAGCAGCCACAGCCGATCTTCAGCCGAAGCTGATACTTCACAACATCAACAGCAGCCGATCCCTGTGGGATCCTGTTGCAACTGCTTGTTGAAAAGAGCCTCACTGCTGGGACATTGAAACAAAACCCCTCATCCCTTCTTATCACTTGGTTATGTGTAGAGTAGAGATGGTCAAAGTGCAGCCCATGGACCACATGTGAGCCACAACTCTGATTTTATGGGCCCTGGAACCCCTCTCCCAATGCTTCCCATACCAATTTTTTTTCATTGATTCCTCCCCGCAAACTCACCCACCCAAACTCCCTTAAATGTGAAAAGAAAAAAGAAACTAGAAGTGGACTTCCATCCATTTCTAGTTTTGACCTTTAAAATAAATACGGCAGTATTCAAGCATTTCTAGGTCTGGAACACTGTGGTCTGGGAGTAAAATGAAACAAAACATTTTTTTTAATGGCCCAGTCTATTCAAAGTTGTTCTTTTTGAAGAAGCAGGTGCAGAGCTGGTATAGAACAACTTCCTCTTGAATGCATGCATCATGATAAAGGTGCACCACACAATTAACACACATTGCTTTAGACGTTTGAACTGAAGTCTAAGGCTGCATCTGCACTGCAGAAATAATCCAGTTTGACACCACTTTAACTATCATGTCTCAGTGCTATGGAATTCTGGGATTTGCAGTTTTGTGAGCTATTTAACCTCCTCTATCAGAAGCTCTGATGCCACAACAAACTACAAATCCCAAGATTCTATAGCATTGAGCCATGTCAGTTAAAGTGGTTCCAAACTGGATTATTTCTGCAGTGCAGATGCAGCCTAAGAGAGAGCAGCTGTTAAGAAAGTGTCCACATTCTCCCTGCATGTCTTCACAGCATTTTTTCTTATCTTGTAGGTGCACCTTCAAAATCCAAATTCCCTTTCTCCATGAGAGCCTTTTATGTTTATGTTGCCTTTCAGATGCTGAGTAGAATTCATCTTAAGTTACTGCAGTTAATATCTGGCTAGATTCGCTGTTGTTGTTTATGTTGTCAATAGGGAGATTGCTACTTCAGCTCAAAGCTACTGAAGGGCAGGGGGAAGGAGAGCAGTGAAATCAAAAATTTCACAGTTAATGAAATGCTTCTTGCAGTGAAAATCATCATATATTATATACAGTTTTTCTGAAGGGTAACCAACCAACTTGATTATAGACCTTCTGACTTTATATAGGATCATTCACACAGACAAACATCTAAAGCTGAGATGGGAAATCTGTAGCCTACCAGATGTTCTTGGGATGTAACTCTTAGCATTCCTTACTCTTGACTATGTAGGCTAAGGCTGATTGGAGCTGCAGTCCAACAAAATCTGGAGGGGACCAGTACCATGAGGCAGTCGGGTTCTCAAATAACTGAACAACAATTAGAACAATAGGATCATAGAGTTAGAAGAGACCTCAAGGGCCATCTAGTCCAACACCCTGCCATGCAGGAATATATAATCCCAACAGAGAGCTATCCAGCCTCAGTTTAAAAACCTCCAAAGAAGACCATGCCACCACCCTCCGAGGCAGTGTATTCCATTGTGGAACAGCTCTTACCTTCAGGAAGTTCTTCCTAATGTTTAGCTGGAATCTGTTTTCCTGTAGTCTGAGTCCATTGCTCCATGTCCTTGTCTTTGGAGCAGCAGAAAACAAGCTTGCTTCCTTTTCAACGTGACATCCTTTCAAATATTTCAACATGGCTATCATCTTAACCTTCTTTTCTCCAGAGTAAACATACCCAGCCCCCACAAAACCGCTTCTCATAGGGTATGGCTGACAAGTTAAAAATGAGTTTGGCCTCCTTATTTTGTTACATTTACATTCATTTACAAGTAGACTGTGCACAGATGGAGAGACATAGTTTAACAGCCCAGTGGAGGAGCTGAGTTCCATCTCTGGCCCTTTTCGTCCTCTGATTCTCTTCCCAGGCTGCCTCAGGCTGTTGTGTTTCACACAGGCACTTCATTCACACAGTTACTACATTTCAGTTATTTGCTGACCTTCAAAAGCTACCAGCCTTCTATTTTGTGTCCATGGCAACCCATCACCTCTAATTCACTTTGCAATGGATGTGCCTTGAGTAGGCCTGACCAGCAAGTTTTAGGCCCATTAAAAATTTCTCCTTCAATCAAGACCCACTTAGAAGGGGCACTGGAAGATTGTTTAGTTAAACCCCTAATCTCATAACAGCATGTCAAACCTATTAAATGTCTGCACATTGAGGAGATTATCACATGGGGGAAAAAAAGCATTCCTGTCCCGCAATCTCCTTTCCCACCCCTCTCCCATCCTTGTCCCGGCAGAATAACCAAAAGTTTCAGACCTACCTTAAATACACAGCCATGTCTGCCCAGGCATGAATGGAGCTCAAAGGAAGCTCCTTTCACTTCCTGATTTGAAATCCTAGCTCTTCTCATGAGAAGACAAGAGTGTGGGAAATTCAAAAATTAAAAGCTAAATAAAAGACAAAAAGGGACAGCAAGCACAAAAACACACTTAAAACATAATAAGTAACCTGGGGAAGGTACAAAAAAGTGTGTCACTTACCTTGATGATCTGCTCTCACCCAGAAGTGTTCTGGCACAGACCTCCCATTGACATTGGCATCACGCCAGCATAACAGGACACCTTTTCAGATGCAGGACATTCAGTGATAGAAACGGAACAGGGGATCCATTGATAGCTTAGCCCATCAATAAAAAGCAGCACCGGCAGAATACCAACAGCATGGGTGCATGACGAGATGGGAACAATGTCATCTGAAAAGAGAGTCGTTTAGTCATCTACTGGCATCGTGATAGCACCATATTTAGCACGTCTGATAATCTCCTGAGAAAGACACTTGTTGTTTTATGGTGGGTGGTACCAGGATATGTAGTTCATCAAAAAAGAGCATTTCCGTTGTAGGCCTGTCTGTCCTCTACTAACTAGCCTTTACTAAACATAGCAGAGTATATACAGATGATCCATGAAGATCCATATCAGCAAACATGCGTGACAATACAGAGTCCAAGTAGCTATGTAGCAAAGTCAAGAAGAGAAGTGCAGGGAAGAAAAGCGATGGGACAAAGGATTGCAGTGCTTTAAATATACGTATATTCCTGCATATAAGACTGCTTTTTAACACTTGAAAATCTCCTCAAAAGTGTGTGTGTGGGGGGTGGTCTTATACCCTAGTAGATCTTTTCCCCTGCTGTGAGAATGATTGAAGTGTAAATGACCTGGACAGTTTTCCCAGCAGATCCTTCCTCCTGCTGTGAGAATGACTGCTTTGCAGTGTTAAATGAACTTTGAAGTGTTAAATGGCCATCCATTTAGCTCAGGAGAGTCAAAATGATGTTTCTTTTCAGGACAAGTTAGCCTAAAATTAGAATTTCTGGATTCAGACTTATCATTTTGCATCAAGTTTTGTCTATGGTGAAAATCTCTTGTCTGCCAATGTGGCTCTAAAATCATTAATGTGCTCATTCATGAGTGTGCTCATTCAAAAATTTGGGATTTGATAGCTTCATATTAACCAACTTATTAATGCAACCTTACTTCCCAAAGATTGAACATCACAGAGATTTTTCAAAGTATCCCATGCTTTTTTAGCTGTTCTCAGTCCTTTAATTTCACAGACTATTCTATCATCTACAGCCACTGAGCTGGCTGGCTGGTGGGGGGCAGGCTTTCCAGCCAGGTGGCTGGCTGGCTGGGGGGGGGGCAAACTCTATATTTTAAATTAAAAATTGGGGGGTCGTCTTATGCGTCCAGTCATCTTATACGCCAGAATATACGGTACTTTATCATGGGCATTACACTCAAACCCTCAGAGCTGTTCCCAAGCTCATGGTACATACAATCCTTTCCCATGAAGATAAGGATATTGCAGTCTACATTGTGGCAACTCCTACATGTCTGTCTCCACAAGATATTCAAAGTACAGTTGTCCCTTCACATTTGCGGCTTTGCCATTCATGGTTTTGAATATTTGCGGTTTCCCTCACCCACCCACCCCTCTTCGGGCTCTTCCTTTCCCTTTGCAAAGGGAGTGAAGGTCCAGGCAAGCACGCAGTGGGGAGGAGGCAAAGCCTCTGAAATCGCTCCTCTGCTGCTCCTTTGCTCCCTTTGCAGGGAGAAGGAAAGCACAGCAGAGGGGCGATTTTGAGGTTTGCCTCTCCCTCCCTGCTTCCCTGGGTCTTCCTTTCCCTTTGCAAAGGGAGTGAAGGTCCAGGCAAGCATGGGAGGGGGGAGGCAAAGCCTCTGAAATCACTCCTCTGCTGCTTCTTTGCTCCCTTTGCATGGAGAAAGAAAGCACAGCAGAGGGGCGAGTGTTATTCGTGGTTTGTTCACATTCACGGGGTCTTGGCGACCCTAACCCCCGTGAATGTGAAGGGACAACTGTAAACAACAGTTGTGCTTTCGGGCCAATTTTACTGACCCCTAGTGTCCACAGCATCTCTCAATGGAAACTTTCCACACATGTATTTTCACAACAAGTTGACAAACTGGTATTGTATTATTGTCTCCTTATAGGCCTGATTTTGCTGAGGCTTTTCTCTGCTGCCCTCTTGACTGTTCCAGTAAGAGGCTGTGGTATTTTACATAGTTTCTCTTTTCATACAAGTGGCATTTCACATGTGGTTATCGATAGCCATGGTTTGACTTTTCCAGTCAATGCATTGAATACCCTATATCTGGTCAATTAATGTATGCTAGTAGCAGACTGGGAGGAGAACAACCATTTAGAAATAGGATTGCTTTCTCCTATCTAGTTAAGGCAACCGCAAGAGCAAAGGGGTCTATAAATACAGATCTTTTTACTGGTGATGATCTGAAAATTCTAAAGGGGAAAAAAAACCTTGCTCTGTTTCTGAATCACTAAATTTCAGTGGCAGCCAGTGGTCCCAGTATCAGTGGGGACCATAAATCTGTTCTGAATTCTAACCCAAAGTTGAAAATAATTATCAAAAGAGCTGAGTTTATTTTGAGTATAGAGCTCACCACTTTGGGTAGTTCTTTTCAAGTTCAGAGTCAAACATGGAGTGGATTCCTTGTCCCACTAACTTAGCTACCCTGATAAGCAACTGAACAGAGGACATCCCCAGAGGGTCAATATGCTGGTTTTCTTGATTTCAGTCTGATTATTTTACCCAGTCTCCGAGAAGATGAAACATTGCAGTTGTCTTTTAACTACAATATTGTTTATCCTTTTCTTCCACACAGCAAAGTGGGAATGGGACTAGACTGGGAATGGGAAAATATATGGAAATGCAGTACAAATCAACCTCCATATCCACAGGGGATACATTCCAAGCCCCACCCCCCGTGGATACCTGAAACTATGGATAAGGAACTCTGTTATTTTCTATGAGACAAATGCCAAAGTTGATCATAGAATCACATCGGAGGACCTAGAAATGCCTAGAGAGAACATTTTTTGGACGTAGATAAGTGAAGCTGTGGATACTGAATCCATGGGTGTGGGGGTTGACCTGTATATTAATATGAATATATGCACTATCGGTGCCTGGTAAAAACATTTCTTTTACTAAATGAGTGGACTGACTCCTCCAGAATCAACATAGGCTGGTTTATATAAGATTATTCATCCATCCATTCATCCATTTCTTTTGTTACTGTTTCTTTTTCTGTTGGAAGGAGAAGGGACTACAGTTCTTCAGCAGAGAACCTGCTTGGGATGCAGGAGGCCCTTGGTTCAGTCTCTTGTGTCCACCACATTGAATAACAACAACAAGATAAGGTCAAGTCTGATGTCAAAGAACTCTGCCTGAGGCCCTGGAGAGCCATTACCAATCAGAGCAGGCAATACTGGTGTAGATGAACAAATATCCTGACTTAGTATAAATATATATATATCCTGTGTCACTGAGTAACGAATGATTACCAGAAAGAAATGACAGGGAAAGTACAGGTAATTACAAAAGCAAGATGAGATAGCTACACAATGCTTTTAAAAAAAATAAGCACCTGAACATCATTCTTCTTTTTCTTGGTATAATTCAAATGCAAAAGAGCTTGAAGTTTAAAAAAAAAAAAAAGGGCTTAGCTCTTCTTGCATCTCCCCATATTTCTCCTGTCTATCCTTTTTATTGCTTCCTTTGACCTTTGGATTGAAGTTATTCTAGCTGTTGTCTATGACAAATTTTCTGGCTTCTGTACTGTTGCAATTGAACATATTGGTGGAGGAACCTCTTGTCCCGCTCTGTTAACAGCTTCAGGTTGTTCCTATCCCTTAGCTTCTCTCTCTCTCTCTCTCCCTCCTTCTTCCTTTTTAAATTACTGTGCAGCTAGATTATCACAGAATAAAAAGACTGCAGCTGCGTTGAGGAAAATGAGTCACGCCTCAGCAATTTATGGACAATTTCCCATTAATAAGAGATAATGGAGTGTGGTTCAGTAGACCTGCAGTTGTAACGCTTGTTCAGTCTGAAAAGCAGTAAATGCAAGCTGACAACAGTTTACTCTTCTCTCAGAAACAGCATTTGCATGGGATCATGTGTCTCCATTGTAAGAAGGTTTATACAGGAAAAGCATTTTAAACTGTGCAGTATGACAGAAAATTGCAAATATCTAAACTGTCAGGTTGACCCACTTAAATATGTGTGGGTCACAATACAGTCAAAGTTTAGAACTTTAATTATATTGATTTCAGTGAGAGAATGAAACAAGGGTGTAACTCTCTTATGATAAGGATATATGGCTAGATCAGACTTTGAAGGCCTTTCTAATCTAGCACTTTGTCCCCATAGTTATCACTCAAATGCCTACAAAAAACCCAGAGACAGGATATGAAAACAAAAATACCTGCCTTCTGTGTCCCCGTGTTCTCCAGCATTTGGCATACAAAGGCATACTGCTGGAGTACTGAAGGTAATATATAGTTCTCATGATTATTAGCCACTAAGTAGTCTCATCTCTAATGAATCTGACTAATCCACTTCTAAACCTGTCAGATGGGTGGCCATTGCTAGCTCTGGTGGCAGCAAATGTTACACTTAACTATTTGCTGTGAGTGGAAATGGAAAGAATGTTGGGAGATGCAATGTTGGGAAATGGTTCCAAAATGAGTTTCTTGAGTTTCTGGAAACCCTGATGACTGACAAGAACCTTTGCAGTTTGGGACATATTTTGTGTCAAATTTGCACACACACACAAAAAACCCCACAACAATATCATGTGCACATTTTGTACAGATTAAGTCCCAACTACAGCATTTTCTGCATGGGAAACAGCATTTTTTGTGTGTGCAGAAAATAATACTTCTGTACAGAAATACTATTTCATGCACAGCAAATGTTGCTTTTTGTGCAGAAAATTATGTTTTTTTGCACATAAACACCACATGTGAATTTTGTGCAGAATGAAGTCCCAGACTGCAAATAGTTTATGAAAACTGCAGCTTTTAAAGACTTTCTCACAGCAGGAAAAAAATAGCTAAAATTACTTATTGCTTCCTTCGAGAACAAAATTAGTGAGGAATTACATCCTTTCTGTTTGGGGAAGTACTTCTGCCCTACCACCTCAGAGCAATGTTTCTGCACAGGCCAAATGAAATGGCCTCCCCCTGTTCCCATATCGAACTATCCAGACGATGCAGGGTTTGGACATTATTTCTAGTCTGAACTGTCCAGACAATGTCCTGGCAGTTCAGATGAGAACCTGGGCAAATACCCCTTAAAATGGAGCAGTGGTTTAAAAAACCCTCATAGTTTGCTGTGGTTCTTTCAGAGAAAACGGTGAGTTCTGTTACCACAATGGGTTGAGTGTCTGCACATGCGGCTCCCATGGTGCCCGCCCCCGCCGTTTTCTGGCTGGGCCATGTGTGTCATATCTGCTGAGGTCACTGTGAGGTACCCAGCCATGTGACCATGGCCAAGCACGTTGTTCCTAGCCTTGGAAGCAGGACTGGTTTAAGGGCTCCACAGCACCTGCAGCTGCAGGAGGCCCATCGTAAGCCTCCATGAGCACACCTTAAGACACATAGCTCTCAAAGGGTCTCACAAGCCCTCCCCCCTTTCACCCTTGGATGGCGGCTACTCAGAACAAGGCACGTGATGATACCACAGGCATCTGTCTCTCTCATGTGCATGTATGCCAGTTTCCCACTCCAGTGCTTCTCTGGGAGTTTTAAGAGGCTGGCGCCTCCATTGCCACCCCTCTCTTTGCACCTGTGCTTGGCACCTGTGAGGTGCACATGGATGAGTGCGAGCGAGGGGGTAGCAGGCACATGGCTCCTACAGAAGGCTGTGAGAAAGGCAGGGAGCCGCCTCTTTGCTCCCTCCCATGCCATATCCAAAGGGGTGGATGGCTTGTGACGTGCTTTCACTGGCAGTGGCCACCAACATCGAGTGCAACAACTACGGTCATCGCCTCACAGGCAGGTAAGAGGGCTCTGAGTCATGGCTGCTCACCTCTCGGCTTGGCCCCGTGGAGCTTCCAAGAAGACCTCTGCCTGGAATACCCCACTGCCCAGCCAGCCAGCCAAGTGAGTGTGTCTGTGGGTCACCTCCTTCCCACAGAGGCAGAGCCAAGTCACAACCAGCATCCTCGTTCCTCCCCAGGGGGTATCTCCAGGCTAGGAGGAAATGGGGCAGCAGCAGGGGCAGTGGGAGAGGTACTCCAAGGTAAGCTGGCCAGGGGCAGCTAAGGAGGCCTCTCCCCCCTGGGTTGAGAGGAGGAAGCAGAGGAAGAGTGTCTGTCCGTGTCCTGGGCCTGGAGCTGCGACCTCGGGGGCTGCCCTGCAGGAAGGACAGAAAGAGAGAGCTGGTGGGTGAAGGGGCAAGTGGGGGGATTCCCTGCTGTTCTCCTGACCCCTTCCTCTCCCCCCCCATGCCAGCCAGTCATCCAGGGCATCCTCTTGGGGTGAGTGTGGGAAATGTAGCATTCTTCTTGCACCCCTACTTAGTAAGTTTAGGAAATTCCTTGCATGCTTAAGTTCCTACCCCCTTCTCATCTCAGGCTATCTGAGCCATTTGGAGCTATGGGGTGACCACTGAGTCATTCATCACATGGCCTCCTAATTTAAGTATTTTATTATTCTTTGTGTCCCTTCTAGGGGTTTTGCAGCTTCTCCACAAGGCTTCTCTTCACTTTTTCTCCCCTTCCTACCATACATCTAACCTCCATTCATGAAGAAGAGAGATGAGCTCTCACTTACCTACAAACACCTCTTTTTCTGAGAAAATACGGATGTTACTGTTGTAATACTTAGAAACTTCTGATTTGATTATCCTAGCCTGAATTTCCCAAGATTGGGTGAGTTTTCTACCCTGAACTGTAATCCTCTTAGTTAAGGACCTAGACTTGTTTTGAATATGTAGATTAAGGTTGCTATACCTTCAGTAAACTTTTGATAAGTATTTTTAAGCGAACGTCTTTATTGTCCTTGATTTGTCAGCTTGACTTTAATGCTGGGTTATTCAGAACATATGCAAATGCAAATTGAGCTTCACCAGTCTTCCCTAGTTTATCTCTGCTTACTTTAAAATAAACTTTTCTTAAGAAGATATTCCTAAAGGGCTTGCTCCCTGGAATATTTAATAATTTTTTAATTTTTATATTCACACATCCCAACAGTGAGGGGTGGGGAAGGGCTTGGCAGGGGCTCTGCTCCTGTCCCAAAGAGCGGTCCTGCTCGATCCCTGGCAGGGATATTGTTGTGTGCCTGGAATCATTTCTGACTTATGGTGACCCTAAGACAAAGCTATCATAGGGTTCTTGGCAGTGTTCTGTGGTGCATGGTGTTGGAAGAGGCCACAAGGGTCATCCAGTCCAACCCCGTTCTGCCATGCAGGAAGACACAATCCAAGCCTTTGCCTTTCTCTGGGGCTGAGAGAGCATGATTTGCCCAAGGTCACCCAATGGGTTTGCATGGCTGAGTGGGGAACTGAACCTTGGTCTCCAGATGTGTAATCCAATGTTCAAATCACAAGACCACGCTGGCTCTGAGGGATGCTGTGCGGACCTCCTAGTTTCTGCCATGCCCTTCCCTCTCTAGGCATCTCAAGGAAACCACAGAGTGAGTTCAGCCACAGATGCCGAAGGTGGTGGGTCAGCCCCACATTGCCACTGAGGATGAGGTTCGGCTTGCTTTACTTCGCTCTCTCACACACACTTTCTCTTTCTCGCCACACACAAAAGGGTGAGGTCAACTGTCTAGGGGAGTAGGCCTGTCTGGTTGCACATCTGGACTATCCCAGTCCCTGAAATTTGGGGGCCAGACCCAGAGCTCAGTGAAATCCCTGTTCATCACTGGAACTCCATTGGGTGACTCTGAACAACTCATACTCTCTCAGCTTCCAAGGGAGGCAGTGGTGACAAACACCCTCTGGAGACATGTTGCCAAGAAAACCATAGGAGGCAGTCACCATACGTAGGAAACAACATGAAGGCAAAGAATGACAAATACACACCCAGACACACCACATACACACTTACTTGTATGTGTGCTTCTTTCTCTGTGTTGAAGCCCTGGAAGAATGTGACCCCCCACCCCTCCATGGCAACAACAGATTTGCTCTGGATGTGACGTGGGCAGCAGTGCCAAGAAAGGGCTGTCTCTTGTTCTCCTGGCTGCCAACAGGAAGAGACATGAAGCAACGGGAGCCAGGAGGGGGCAAAATCACACCTTGCTCTCAAGGAGCAGAAAGCTGGCAGCCAGGAGGCACAGGGCTGATTCTTGGGGGGGGGCATCTTAGTGTGCAGAGGCATGTCAGGGAAAGACCCTCCAAATTTCTCCTCCCCCCCCGGGGGGTGGTAAGGGCAGTGTGAGCAGATCCTTGTTCCAAGTCTTCCTGGGGGAGAGGTGGAGGGATGGGCCAGGAGCCAAATTCAAGGGCAAAAAGTGGAATCGGGGTCAAATCCAGACCTGAAAATGCTGACAACCAACCTAAAGTCTGCAACACATTCTGCTTCTGCAGTCTTTTAGATAAACATATGCCCCCCCCAAATAAAACATTGCAGGGCCCCCCCAAATTCCTTAAACTGACTCTGTTTAGAAGATGTGGCCAGCGCAGGAAAGAAAAGCACTAGTTTGCACATGGGCCACATGTGTGCAGACACGCCTCTGTTGCCACAATGGAAGGGCAGGTAATGGGGGGTGGGGAGGTAAATGCCATGGGCCCAGAGCTGGAATATTCCAACCAGAATGTGGCATATTCTAGCCAGTGCAGACAGGACCTTCATGACTGTTAATGTCATTACTTTCTTATCCTTTGCATACTTTTCTTTTTTTCACTTTTTTTTTGTTTGACAAAGAAATATATGTGCTTCAAAAACCTCCAAAAAGAAGGTGCTACATGACAGATGTTTATAAAATGATGCATAGTGTAAAGAAGGAACCTTCTTTTCTCCCATAATACTAGAATTGAGATCACCCAGTGAAACTGATTGTGTGCAAGCAGAAGAAAACCCACAATTAATTACATAAAAATTCACAGCCACATAATGGGGTGGGGGGTGCTGATTTAGATGGTTTTAAAGAGGGAATAGACAAATTCATAGAAATGTCCTAGAGAAAGGATATGTTGATATGTTGAGCTATGCTATCATTTTTTTAAATCTACAATGTGATTGGTACAAAAACATTTTTGGTGCATATATATATATATATATATATATATATATATGCAAAACAGTCCTGAAGTATCAGTGAATATTTAAAATCTCTCGCAGGACTTTATCAGAAGCTCCTTAATATGTTCTTTTGCTGGCATGAAAAAAAATCCATTTTCATGCCAGCAAAAGAACGTCCCCCACTGCATTTACCTTGCTTTCCTGGCAAAGGCTTCCCCAGCAATGAAAGAGGAAGTGGATGGAGCTCCATTCACTTCCTCCTTTGAAATCCTGCAGATTATTGCAAGACTTCATCACATGAGAAATTAAAAACAAAACAAAACAAAACAAAACAAAAAGAACACACAAAAAGTGACACAAAGCACAAAACACACTTTAAAACTTACAGGTAACCTGGGGAGGGTCATAAAAAGTGTGTCACTTACCTGGCTGTCGCGATCTCACTCGGAAGTGTTGGCGCCAGACCAGCAATTCTCGATGAATTGATTTGAGTACAATGGCACAAGGTTTCACACACGACAATACTGGCACAAAAATGCCATGTGGGAGCAATTGACGGATTCAGCCATCAATTAAAAAGTAGGGATTTGGTGGGGACATAAATACGAAAGGCCAACGTCATGTGCTACACGTGCCCTTTCACATTTATGTGGCATTGTTATGATGCCATATTTTATGCATCTGATAAAGTCTACAATTTCACCAGCTGTGAAAAAACTTTGACAGTATTCATGCTTGCATTCAAGAACAGAATAAACATTTACTTCCCTAGAACATTTCTGCTGCTAAGATCTTCATGCTTTAAAAACCCATATTTTTTTTAAAAAAAGCCTTCTCTGTCATTATAAATACGCTTACTTATAAAAGGCTTGTCATTTATGTTCCTGCTGTAGAACCCTGCAATCATCAAAGATCCATAAGTAGTATTATTTTCATTCAGGTGCTAGTCTGCATTAGGCAACAGAAGAATAAAAGCCCATCCCTAGAAGTGATATTTCAGCATCATGCCAGGTTTGGAAGTCAGGAGACACCTTCCTATTATCGTGCTGTGCTTGTCACTAGAAATCTTTCTTCCATTAGAAACTGGTTAATTGCTGCCTCAATCACAAAGGAGCACACAGCTGTGCTACTATCCGGTGCCTGTGAGGAGTCTTCCTTACCCTTGAAGAGGGAGTAGGGTTTAATTGACTGTATGTGCTTAGCAAAAGCAATAAAGATGCATAATCAATGGAATGTCAGTGTTTATTAATAGGACTTCTCAAGATGTTTAAGATAAAAACCCTGAAGCCTCGTTAACCAGGAGCTATAGGCTGCTATCAAACATTCCTTGCTTTAGGAGACTTGTGCATAAATCTATTTTGGTCAGTGTTGCTGGGGTCTAACTGAAATGCTCATCTACATGAGCCAGGATACGCTGGCTTCCTACCAGCATATCCTATCTGTGGATCAGGCCTGTTCCTTCCCTGTTACCACTATGAAACAGGCTGGAGTCCAGACAGGCATACTGGCCCATCACTGCAGCCACCACCACCACCACCACCACCATCTTCTTGGCTCTGCTGAAAGCAAGGAAGCCGGCCCGCAGCATGTAACAAAGGCCCCCTGCATGCGACCAGCCTTGGTCACATGCTGTGAGACCCCTTCCTGGATCCGGAAGAGCAAGGCAGACCAGCAGCTGCTGTGATGGGCCAGCATGCCAGGACAGGCTCCTGCAGGCATGTGGGCCTGATCTATTCCTTCCTAGTAGGAATGGACTAAGCCAATTATTTTTTGAAAATGTGATAAAAAATCATACCCCTACTTCCCCTCCTCTGAGCCCTGTATCTGCCCAGGGGTGGTGTGGACTGCCTGGGGGAAGAATGGGGCAAAAGCCCTGGGTCGTCAGGACTGCAGGACTCTGAGACAGAGTCAAGACAGGGTAAATTGCCTGTGTAGATAAGCCCCTAGTCTAGAAAATGATGGAGGTAAGGTGAGGAAGAGGGAAAACCCTCCACTCAACACACTACTCCTGCTCGTCAGAGGAGAATAAATAAATTTCAACATGCAGGCATCATTTCCCCATTTTATTACACTTCTAGGTGCTCTTGAAGATTTTCTAGACCACAAGTAACTCATAGTCCAATTACAGAAATAGCTTGATGCTATTAAGTTTCTCCCTTCCATAGCAGAAGTTTCATGCAAAATAAATATTTGTGGTTAACCTAATCCAGTTTATCTAATTCCTGACAATTGAGACCTGGACCCTTCTTTGATTCATTCATTATACAAAGTACCTTGTCAGGGCCCCTTCTTTCTCCCTTGCTGAAAAAGTTCCGTTATCATCAACTGAAGGAGGGGAAGGAAAGGAAAAAATTGGGTTGGAATTAATATGGGCAAATGCAGTTAGATGTGCTTAAAACTAGGGTCATGTTTACACAGGTGAAAAAAAAATCATACATTGTTTTCAGTGCCATTAGAACACATGACAAACAACCTGTTTAATAGTGAATGTGCTTCTTTTAGGCATTAAAGCGATTTTTTAAAAGTCACTTTTTACTCCACTGTTTTAGGAGAAACTGGATTTTTTGCATGTGTGTCAGGATCAAGATGGAATTGGGAGGGAGGGGCTGGGATAACTGGGGGATGGGACATGTTGGTCAGTGGTTACTTGGTGTGTGTTGCCATTTTTTAAAAAAATGTTAAGTGCATCCCTTCCCCCTCTCCCTTCCCTTTCCCTCTCAGTTTGGGCTCTCCAGATATGGTTTCTGCCATGTTAACTCTTTCCTCTACAGAGGTTCTCCAGCCTGCAGCAGCCTTTTACCCCATTCCACCAGGCCAGGAGGCTGTAGTGGGGCCCTGAGGACTTCTGGGCAGTGAGGCAGCAGCGGGAGGGGGCGTGGCCAGGAGTGGCTGGCGTCTTAAGCCACTCCCACCCCCTCAGGAACACCAGCCAGCAAGCCAGAGGTTCTCCAGCCTGCAGCAGCCTTTTACCCCATTCCACCAGGCCAGGAGGCTGTAGTGGGGCCCTGAGGACTTCTTGGCAGCAAGGCAGCAGCGGGAGGGGGCGTGGCCAGGAGTGGCTGGCGTCTTAAGCCACTCCCACCCCCTCAGGAACACCAGCCAGTAGCCAGAAGGACTCGAAGCCAGCAACTGGAGTCAGCTGAGGCCGGGAATGGAGTGGGGGCGGAAATTGGAGTTGTGCTGGGGAAAGGGAGGAATGGTCGGAACAGAGTGAACAGATGTTACAAAAGAAGGCAGTATCGCTGTTTGTCAGCTATCCCACCTTCAGTTCACCCTGTTTCCCGGAATGGATTGGAGAGTGTACCAACCATTCCACAGAACCTTACTTTGCTCCTCTGCAATGCCAGGTCGGTTAAGAATAATACTCATATTATTTACGATCTACTCTTGGATGAGGATGCCGACCTGGCTTGCTTCACAGAAACCTGGCTGGGAGAGGATAGCGCTGTCACATGGGCGCAGGCCCTCCCAGCTGGGTATTCTGTCAGTGAGCAGGTGAGGAGAAGTGGGTTGGGTGGGGGGCGGAGTGGCTCTGGTTTATAAGAACAATCTGACCTTGACCAGGATACCTGTCCGAAACACAGTCCACTTTGAGTGTATGTACCTTAGCCTAAGGACCAGGGATAGTTTGGGGATTCTGCTAGTATAACGACCACCTCGTTGTCTAGCAGACTCCCTAACTGAGCTGACACAGCTGGTCTCAGAGTTGCTGTTGGAGTCGCCCAGACTTTTAGTTCTGGGCGACTTTAACATTCCACTCGAGACCAGCTTGACAAATCTGACTGGTGCAGCTCGGGAGTTCATGGAAACCATGACAAACATGGGCCTATCCCAATTGGTCATTGGGCCCACACATTGTGCGGGTCATACTCTCGACACTGTCTTTAGTACGGAACAGGAATATCCGTGGGCGGCGGTTATTAAAACCGCCGCATTGTCATGGACGGATCATTTCCTGGTCAAGACTGAACTAAGAGTCTCTTCCCGCCCCACCGGGGGTGGTGGACCCATTAGAATGGTCCGCCCCCGAAGGCTAATGGAACCAATAGGATTCCAGAAAGCCTTGGAGGGTTTAATGGTTGGTAACGCCGGTGACCCTGTCGAAGCTTTGGTTAATACCTGGAACACCGATCTTACCAAGGCTATTGACACGATCGCTCCCAAGCGTCCTTTCCAACCCGCCTCTAACCGTAAGCCATGGTATACTTCAGAGCTTAGGAAAATGAAGCGGGTTGGACAACGACTAGAGCGCAACTGGCGGAAAACTCGACTCTTATCCGACAGGACTCGACATAGGAATTTTCTTCGGTCCTATCGAGAGGCAATACGTGCAGCGCAGAGATCCTTCTCCTCTGCACGTATTGCGTCTGCAGAGTCCCGTCCAGCAGAGCTGTTTAGGGTGGTAAGGGAGATGACGCAGGTTATACCTGCACAGAACCCATTGCTTAACCCAACAATGGCCTGCTGTGATGCATTTAACAATTACTTTGCAGATAAAATCTCTCGGATAAGAGCCGACTTAGATGCCAGCATTTTGACAGAAACAATTGACGAGGTGTCCAGCAACTCCATTGATGTAAGTTTACTGAATCAATTTCAATCTGTGAGTACCGAGGACGTGGACAAGCTACTTGGTAGAGTGAGGAAGACGACCTGCCCTCTTGATCCTTGCCCTTCATGGCTGGCCATCCAGGGGGGGACTGCCTTGATGGTGTTCCTTAAGGACATCATCAATGCATCCCTCAGGGAAGGGTGTGTTCCATCTTGTTTAAAGGAAGCGGCGGTTAGGCCGCTCCTGAAAAAACCTTCCCTAGACCCCCTGGACATGAATAACTATAGGCCGGTTTCTATGTTACCATTCTTGAGCAAAGTGATTGAGAGGGCAGTTGCTCTTCAACTCCAAGTGGTCTTGGATGAAACTGATTATCTAGACCCATTTCAAACTGGCTTCAGGACGGGATTTGGAGTTGAGACTGCCATGGTTGCCTTGACCGATGATCTGCATCTAAGCATCGACAGGGGTAATGTGTCCCTGTTGGTGCTTCTGGACCTCTCAGCGGCTTTCGATACGATAGATCATGGCATTCTCCTGGATCGCCTGAGAGGGTTGGGAACTGGAGGCACTGCGCTCCAGTGGTTCCGGTCCTTCCTCTTGGGCAGGTCCCAGAGGGTGCGGCTTGGGGACAGCTGCTCCAGCAGAAAGGAGCTTACTTGTGGTGTTCCACAGGGCGCCATCCTGTCCCCAATGCTGTTTAACATCTATATGAAGCCGCTGGGTGAGATTATTCGGGGTTATGGGGCTGGGTGTTATCAGTACGCTGATGACACCCAGATCTATTTCTCCTTGTCCCGATCATCGGCCTCGGATCCCAATGGCATCTCTCCTCTTAATGACTGTCTTAAAGCTGTAATGGGCTGGATGAGGAAAAACAGATTGAGATTAAATCCAGACAAAACGGAGGTGCTCAAGGTAGCGGCCCCGAAACCAGGAGTTGAGTTGCAACCTCCAGTCCTGGATGGTGTCACACTCCCCGTTAAGGACTGTGTTCGCAGTCTGGGGGTGCTCCTTGATTCATCGCTTCAGATGACGAGTCAAGTGAATGCGACGGTCAGGAGCGCTTGTTATCAGCTTTGGCTGATACGCCAGCTGTGCCCTTTCCTGGAAGTAAGGGACCTTGAGACTGTGGTGCACGCGCTGGTAACCTCTCGTCTAGATTTCTGCAATGCGCTCTACATGGGGCTACCCTCGTGCTTGGTCCGGAAACTTCAGTTGGTACAAAATATGGCAGCCAGAGTGGTCTCAGGAACATCTCGGAGAGATCATATAACTCCAATACTAAAATCTCTCCACTGGCTGCCTATCAGTTTTCGGGCCCAGTATAAGGTGTTGGTTATTACCTTTAAAGCCCTAAATGGCTTGGGTCCAACTTATCTCCGGAACCGCCTCCTCCCATACAATCCTCCCCGCATACTCCGGTCCTCTGGGAGGAATCTGCTTCAGCCACAAAAATCTAGGCTGTCTGCAACCTCCCAGAGGGCCTTTTCAGTAATCGCCCCCAAATTGTGGAATGGCCTGCCGAATGAGATCCGTCAGTTGACGAGCTTGAGTAGCTTTAAAAAAGCACTAAAGACGGATCTCTTTCGGCAGGCCTTTCCTGATTAGATCCCGGCCTCAGGAACTCAGTCTCCTGGCTTTTAAAAAAATTATGTATATATTTGTTTTTAATGTGTTTTTTTAGTTAGAAGGTTTTAATCTTATTGTGTTTAATGTCTTTTTATATGGGAGGGTGGGGGTGGGTGGTGTTTTTAGTCATTATTATAATGTTTTAATTGTTGGAAGCCGCGCCGATTGTTTTTAGCAGAGGGGCGGGGCATAAATAAATTTTATTATTATTATTATTATTATTATTACAAAAATATCCAACAACAACAACAAACAGAGCAGGTGAACAGGCCCTTCATCCCCCTTTCCTTCCCTCTCATTCATGCTCCTTCAGCCATGTTCACTGACCTGAGCTACTGCTGGAGAAGGGGGAAAAGGCAGAGCAGATAAGTAGGGCCTTCATCCCACTCCCTATTCCCTGGTGGTAGCTCGGGTGAGTGAGCTTGGCTGATTTCACTGTCGTGAACAAGATGAAAGGGGAGGGGGACAAAGGGTCTGTTTATCTGCTCTGGGTTTTTTGGGGGGGGTGTTGCCCGAGGAAAGACTTAACATGGCAGAAACCTTGAGCTATAGAGCCCAGCCTGAGAGGAAAGGGGAAGGGAGCCTCTGGGTGGGCTGGTGGTTTGAGGCACTCCTTTAAGTTCAGTGCACAGTATTGTGTATGTGTGCATCAGAAGTGTGTGTGTGTGTGTGTGTTTGTGTGTACATCCCTTACTTAGGATCACTCACTGGGATATGAAGGGGAAAAGTGGATTGGATGGGGAAGGCAACCAATGAGAGTACCAACTGGCAAGATTGACAGGTGAACAATACAACTATTGGTTGATAGGTTTTGGAATGCTGGGAAGGGAAAAAAATGGCATCCCTTTTGTACCAATTTGTGTTTGGGCACAGGAAGTTATGGCACTAACAGGGTGAATCCAGGGTGAATTTAGAGAATAATACTGTGCACTGAAGCTAGATTTATTTGCTGGTGTAGAGAAGCTCTTGATCATGAAAATATCACTAATGAGGCATTTCAACATGGATTGAAAATTAAATGGGACATTTGGTGGGACTACAGAAATGTCAAGCTACTTGCTGAAAATAATTCTGAATGGTAATTTAACAGAGTCATCTCATACAAATTATAGAAACCTTGATAAAAAAAACCCAATGTGTTCCTTGTCTTCTTGTTGTGCTCAAGGCAACAACTCGCTCAGAGGATGGCAATTTCTCAGCAAGCTATCATCTTGATGTGTTGAGACAGCCTCTCTGGTTGAGGACCAGAAATGTTGTGATTGTTTGTCACATCCCTAGCACACAAAAAGGTACAGTTCCTCCATCTAACAAAAACAACAATGGCAACACTGACCTGCAAGTAGAAAACTAACAATCCTGGGAAGTTTTCTAGCCTTCACCTGCTATGGTATCTCTTCTCTCCCCTGCTATCCCATTTTAGGGAATGTTTATTTTAGGGATAGGGACCTGTTAAAAATGTGATTGTCTAGCCAAGCTCAGAAGTGGTACAGTTTATTCTACTCAGTGTTCCTTTACCTCATTCTGTTGCATGTGCTGATCCCAACTTGCTTCTTTATTCACTTTTCCTGGCAGTTTGATGCAGGGTAGGAGTGGGCAAAAGGTAGATCAGAATTTACTTACAGATCTCTGGGTGATTTCTGGTACATTGGCAATTTGTATATTATGTATTTGCTTGATTTATACCCTGTCCTTCCATATAAGAACTCAGGATGGTTAGCACTGCAATCATAGCCATGCTAAACATTTAACCATAACCACAACAAAAGGGATCTGTTCCCATCCTCTTCCCAAACTATGCTTTTGACATCTTTGATCCATAATGACATAGATGCTGGTCATCAGAGGGTATGTATGGCTCATGGAATGCAACAGGCAGTTGACTCTATCCCTGCAGAATCATTTGCTGACCAATATGGGAAATAACAAGACCAAATACAGGTTGTAAAATGGGCCACTTTATTTCAGTCTACCCTATTTATTGCTTCTCTCTTGAGAGCTTCAAAATTGGGGAGCAAGCTAATGTGGGAGCAGCTGAGGCAGGTGGTCTCCCCTCAGACTGCCTCTGCATTGTCCCCTGGGCAAAACATCTCAGCCCCAAGGATAACCCATAAGGTGGGTTGCTCCCTGGCTGGCTCGCAAGTGGAAGGCCAACGTGAGATTCCCTTCCTTCCCAAGTCACAGGACTTAAAGTGAGAGGTTTAGCTATCGGACCAGCCCCAAGGAAAGACTCTTTCTCTGCTCCCCTAGTCACGGGACCTAGAAAGATAGTTCCAGAGGCCTCTCCTTCACCAAAGGGGGGTGCCATAGGTGTTCAGCAAAATCCTATCTCTCCCCCCACTACCTGCCACAAATATGGGGAAATGTCTGCTTAGCCCCTATCCCCCACTAGGCTGGCCAACTGGTCTCTCACTCCCTGCTGCAGATCTTCCCCAAAAGAGTTCATTCCCAGCTTCAGATAGGTGTACACTGTCCTCTCGGTAGAGCTGTGGCCTCTGGAAAACCATTTCTGGGTGTGACAAATAGTGGCCCAACCCCTTTACCAGGGCATTCTCTATCTCCCTATTAGCTTTACAGTAGGCTCTATTGATTAACCATGGGTCTCCCTCTCCCTGCTACACTTGCCAGGGCAACATGGCAGATCACAATATCTTGACCTCAGGCCAATTACTTTGTATCACTTGCATGTCATGAATTACTTGCAAAATAAGGGTTTACCTTTCAACAATCCTAATTCATTCCCACCCAGGTGGATGATGAGGATATGTGGTGGAGGCCCACAGCACTCCCCAAACAGCATTGGCATCAAACTATGCCACTTGACTATGGCCATGCTACCCAATCCCTAAGGGGTCCCAAAGTGGCCAGAACGGGCTTAATGGGCTACCCAATAAACCATGCTTTGGCTGCAAATCAGCACACGGTGCCTCAGCAGCCACCACCTAGAATCTGGAATAACAAGAAAAGCTGCCCCATTAATACTGCAAAGGCTGAACATACTTATGATAAGCCAAGGACTTACAGTGCCCTATCCACTGAATAGTTTGGGGATCCATGCCCAATGCTTCTGTGGTTGAGGCAGCTCCAATTTGAAATGCATGCATACAAAATGTGACAACCTTGAGGCCAATAGTAGATAGGGCCATGGAAGTAGCAGTCCAAAGCTGATATTTTGTCAAGGGTGAGAAGTCAATGTGGCATAATAAAGTGCCAGGCAGGGGTCCCATTGGTACAGGGCCCAAACTGGACGAATAGATTGGTCACTGCAGAATAGGATCTTCACATGAGCATCAATCCTGCACTGGTCCAAATGGTTAGCATAATGTGCTGACCATCTAAATTGAAGTCCCTAAAATTCAATGCCCTGCCAGACTTGTCACCCCCTGACACCACCACCGCTTATATACAGTGCCTCGAAAAAAGCAGTTAAAGCAGCAGTGTGGAACAGGGCTTCATACAGAGAGATGCAAATCCCCAGCCATATTCCACTCAAACCTTTAAGAATGTTGATAGGGGGTTTTGTGCATCAGTCACCACACCTTTCTTCCTAGACCAGCTTTCTAAGACCCTTTCATAGTTGGAAATTCCTTGTGTTATCTACTGTACCCTGTGCTTTCAGCCAAAATGCAATGGCTGATAACTTGCCTCTAATGGACTTTGAGGACAATCTCTTATTATGGAGGGAGACACAATGCTATAAAAAATGTGCATCCAACACCAGCCATATGACCCCCGAACCTCTCACGAAACTCTAAAAACTCCTTTATTGCCTTGCCATAACCTTTCTTAGTGCTCAGAATGATGGACAAATTGATTGCCCTCACTACTTCATCCTGCCAAGCACCCACAGATCTACTGGCATTTTGTCTGGTGTATCTGTTGCTTCCATTGCTAACATTCTAAAGCACTCCATCTGCGTGCAGGAGTGATAATTGGCAATCCTGTTGTCTACCCCAGCCTCATGGAATGACATGAGAAGTATGTTATATCGAAGGCACTGGATGGTGAATGCCCTGACCAGCCTCATAACACTGGGAGATGTGGATGTTAAGCAATTAATGACTTGAACTGAAGCCATATTATCAACACAAAAAATTGATGAAGGAGTTAGCTAACTCATCCACCCATATTCGTACTGCCACCACTATGGGAAAAAACTTCAGAATGTTCAGGTCAACCCTTACCCCACCTTGCTCCAGTCCTCTTGCCAAGTTTGGGTTCACACACACCCTAAAATAGACACCAAAACTCAGTGACCCAGCTGCATCCAATGCATGCCATTCAACTTGCTTATTCTTGAGCTTCTGTTCCTCTTGCCCAAAAGACACTCTGTTAAAATCCTTCAACAGTTCCTGCCAAACATCCAAGCCCTCCCTAATTCCTTTTGTATGTCTTTTTCTGTGGTATGGCCTGACCATCCCCACAATAGCATCACAACGACATCTGAGAAATGCCCTGCCAGGAGCTACACCTTTACACTCAAAGGTCAAGTGCCCAATAAGTTACTGGAACTCCCTAAATGCACTTCATAAAAGCCAACACCCTATGCCTCAAATCCTTCACATTCTCCCTTGGCAACCTACATAGCTGGTTAATAGCATCAATCTTGATGCCCAAGAACATCAACTGCTGAGCATGGCCCTCAGATATCTCTGGAGTTAGTGGGACCCCCAGTTCCTCTGTCAAGACACTAAATTCCAACAACAAAGCAGCATCCTATAAAAACAAAATATCATCTAAATAATGGACCACCTCTCCTTGTCCTGTCTTTGCCTTGATGGCCTGTTCCAAAAAAGTACTAAACATGTCAAAAGCCACACAAGAGACCAAACACCCAATTGAGGGGGGCATAATCCATGTAAAACATACCATAAAAACAAAACCCCAACAATTCAAAATCATCTGGGTGTTCAGACAGCAAGCAAAATGCAGATTTAATGTTGCATTTGGCTAGCTCTGCCCATAGACCATGTTACAGATAGGGTTGCCATAATTATCTGCACCAAAACCAGGACAAAAGTATACAGGACTGGACTGGGTGGACTATTGACAAAAAACAAGACAACCCCCCACATTTTGACATTTAACATTGTTTTATTGCATATTTCAGGAGTTTAAGGTATCTTGTATCAATTGTACTTTTCAGAACTCTGCTAAAGACCTTGTAAAACTACAAATCCCAGGATTCCATAGGAATGTGTTTCAAACTAGATCATTTGCATAATGTGGATTTGGCCCTGGTCTCTTCGTGTCCTAATCCAACACTCAATACACTATACCACATTGGCTCTCAGGCTGGCTATGCATGTAGAAACAGTAAAATGCCATCATTCATTTTTTTCAAAGGTGCCAGTCAGCAATCAGAGGCATTTGAGCTAAAGACCTGCTGCTCCTTCCCAGAGCTTAGAAAAGTTAGTTTTTATTTCAATCCCCCAGCTAGTGGCTGTGCTGGCTAGGGGAATTAGGGATGTTACAGTCTCAAGCTTCTTTTCAGCTCCATTGTGGGGCTTGGAAAAGGAAGGAATATTCCCCCCCGTCCCTTCTGAAGCCTCTTTCCATTAGGCCACCAGCCTGTCATCCAGAGGGATGGTGGCCTAGGAGGCCGAGACTCACCACACACACACAAGTAAAGTTACTCTGAGTCTTACTCCACTGCTGGCCTTCTTTCCTCTGACTTTCCAGGATCTGCTGCTTCAAGAAATCCAGCCAGATGGGTCAACTTTCTGTCCCTTTAATCTGGGATTTTTCCGGTTTTCCAGGGTGCCAGTTACACGACAGAAATTGTTGCGGTGCTTACCGTGACTTTGTGATCACGAATCCGCCCCTCGCTGTTTATACAATTTATGTCACTGATCTGGATATCCCGGGTGGTCCCGTGACTGATATTTACACGTTCAAAGTTCCGGTTTTGTTTAGGTTTATTTATTTTTTTTTTGCTGTCAATCAAAGATGCGATTACTCGTGTTTTCACAACCTCGGTGATGCACTTCCTTTAGAGTTCCGCACCACGAGTGATGCTATTGGCTAGCTGGGGGGGGGAGAGAGGGGGGGCAGAGGTTTGTTATTCCCCCTTGCTTCTTTAAAATTTTAACCCTTTCAGAAGAGACAGAAAGCATTCTGAAAGATCCAGACAGATCTTTCGCTCAGACGCAGGGCTTTCCTTTTGAAATCAAGCTGAGTGCTTTGAAATCAAGCTGAGTGCTTTCCTTTTGAAATCAAGCCGCTTGGGTTTCCCCTTGCCTCTTTAAAATATTAACCCTAACAGCAGGCTGCAGAGATTTCAAGCCGGCTATAGGCAGGCGTTTTGAAAGACACAAACACAGAGAGGGGGAATTAAAGGGTGCTAATTCGCTCAGAGGCTTAAATATTTTAATGTGCCCGTTCTGACCCAGGGAGGTGACCAAGGCAGGGGATGAATGGGTGACGACGATCTCTCTGTAACATGCAGTTGAGGAAAAGGTAAAGCTGAAGGGTTTGCAGTGTAGAAATCCATTTAAAAAGGTGATTGAGTACACACACGCACATGCACACACACACACATCAACCTTTGTGTAGCTGGAAGGGATGCCTTTGTTTTCGGCTGGTGAGGCTGGATCTGTTGAACGGGTGACTGACCCCTCCTTTTCTGGTCCCTGATCTCTAAGCCTGCCCCCAGTCACCATTTCCGGTCATCCCAGTACCGAGACATTTTGTACCAGGCTATTTACATTTCCGATTTTCCGAATCCTGCCGTGACTTTTTTAAAAACCAGCACAAACTGTGGGACTGGAAGTCCTGCAGGTTGAGGGATAAAAGGCGCCCCCCCTTCCGAAAATCACGTACCCGACCCGATGTACGTGTAAACTGCCAGGGATCAACACGGATTCTTCCCAGGACATTTTCATCGTGTAAACGGCCCCCAGGACTTATGGCAAGCCTAGTTACAAACAACTTTAACTGCAGCATCAAATGAGATATACCTGACTGTGCACTACTCATGGGGGGTTATGTGTGCATCATTGACTAATTCCCCTCTAGGATATGAGAATTGGTGTATTATTCTGAACTCTCCAGGTTCTTTCTTAGGCACTACCCTTAGAGGTAAAACTCTCAAATAGGAACCAGAAGCAAAAGAAAGGGGCTAATGATTCTTCCCTCCACCATGAGCTGCATCCTAAGCTGAGAGTGCACTATGTCCCACCTGAGGGTGGGGTAGATGGCCACATTCACATGGAAAGCCTCATCATATAATAACTGGGCTGGGCTGGAGTAATCTACATATGCCTTATGAATAATATCCATGTATTGGATAAGTTTAAATGTTAATGGTTAAATACCTTTCTAAACTGCCAAATATAGAAGGACACTAGTTCTGTCCATATGAGGATCTAATGATGAATGGAATGTTTTAGAAGCCTTGGCCCCTATTTTTTTGTGGAATGCACTGCCTCAGAGTGTTGTGGAGTATTTCTTTGAAGGTTTTAAAACAGAGGCTAGATGGCCATCTGTCAGGCATGCTTTGATTGTGTGTTCTTGCATGGCAGAGGGTTGGACTGGATGGCCCTTGTGGTCTCTTTCAACTCTTTTGATTCTATGAAAGTGACGCTGCTCGCAAAGCCTGTGCCTTGGCGATATCTCCGGCATAGATAAAAATCCCCAACAAACAATTAGACCAATTCCTCTCCACCTTTCTCTTAAGCTTCTGCTTTTCTGTCTCATCAAGTTCCTCCTTGTCTTTCTTCTCCATATTTCTATAGAGCAGGGAAAATACATCTACGTATTCCTCTTTCAATATCTTTTTTCTGGTATATTGTAGGAGGTGGTCCCCCTAAGGAAAGTAATAGCTCTCTGTATATAATGGCTGAATAGGGGGTTGCATCATATCCCATGCTAGCGGTGGACGCCAATCCACCTGTTTCTGTCCTTTGTCAAAATTGAGAAGGCATGTTAAGAAAACCACCATACCACTGTGTGTTGGGGCACAACCCAAGGTGACATTGGCTGAGCAAAAGACAACATGCCATGTTCTAGTCTCTGGAGCAGCAGAAAACAAGCTTGCTCCATCCTCAATGTGATACCCCTTCAAATACTTAAACAGGGCTATCATATCGCCCTTTAACTGTCTTTTTTCCAGGCTAAACATACCCAGCTCCCAAATTTAACAGAATTTGGGAATTCTATCCTTTGGGATTATAACCCCCATGTTGGGTGGGGGATTCTGGGATTACAGTCTAAAAGGTAATTTTTCCAAGCTTTGAATTTAAATGGGGAACAAATAGATTTAACACACCTAAAATCAGTTGTCAGCCTACCCTTGTGAAGCAAGCTTGTTTTCTGCTGCTCCAGAGACTAGAACACGGAGCAATGGATGCAATCTCAAGGAACAGAGATTCCACCTCAACATTAGGAGGAACTTTCTGACAGTAAGAGCTGTTCAGCAGTGGAACACATTCCCTTGGAGTGTGGTGGAGTCTCCTTCCTTGGAGGTCTTTAAACAGAGGCTGGATGGCCATCTGTCAGGGATGCTTTGATCATTATTTCCTGCATGGCAGGGGGTTGGACTGGATGGCCCTTGTGGTCTCTTCCAACTCTACAATTCTATGATTCTATGATTCTATAGGTTTCCCCATGGAGCTACTTGGATTCAGTATGCAAGTGTGTGTCCCTGGTGTATCACTTATTTCCCAAGGCCAACTGTAGCCCATGTACATGTTGGTGTGTGAGTCATTGGCCTTACCAGTACACAGCTGACTTGTTAATGGTTCAGGCAGGTGAGCAATCTCTTCTGAAGCTGCAGGTGCCACCTCCCTACTCTCCCCAGACACCGCCATTCCAGATCACTCTCCTTGGTTTCATCACTTTTCTAGGGCATCAAGATAGGCCAAAATCTCATTAGCAAGCCACCTCTGTTTAGATCCCAAAGACACCTTATGTGACGTAAGGGTAACTTGTTTGGTGGGCACCTCTGCCTGCTCCAGGGCCTTAACCCTAGCTAGTATGGCCTCCCAGGGAATTTCTTCATCTTCCTCATCTGGTGACAAGGAAAGTGCTACTGGAGGGCATTTAGGGGGATGCTTCTTAGCAAGGCCCTTGCCTTTGAGAATTACTCCACCCTTCTTGGGACCCATATTGGATTGAGGACTCAAGTCCTAGTCCAAACCTCAAGCCACTACACAATGGAATATTTCAGTGTAGACTATGCACAATGACCTCTCCATTGACACCCCCTTGTCATGGGAGAGAGGCTTGCGTACCCTAATGATGTTTTGAGCTATGCTGGCAGTGGCATAATAGCCACTGGTAGGGTCTCCCATGCCAGACAGGTCAAAACCGAAGGGTCTGACAAAGAGCATCAAAGGGCAGGATGGGCTCTCTAGCCTTGTGGCAACTATCCTAGGAGAAGGAAAACTCTAATCCCAAACCCGGGCAGATGGTGCTCATCCAACCCTGTAAGGTCAACTATCTAAGAGAAGGAAACTCTAATCAAACCTACGACCAAGGACCTCGCTGCTATGTCCATGCTTCCAAGGCCACAGCAGATGAACCTTTGGTTTAAAGGGTGAGGCCAGTTCTGTGCACACTGTGCTCCACCAGAAAAATCCATTGCACAGGCTCAAAGGACAATTCCAAAAAAGCCCTGTAGCGATAGGTGAGGGACAAAATGGCAGGTGTAAAGATGCACTGGAAGCCACAGACCCAACCCTGCATGCAGGCGGTTCAGGACTTTGGTCGCTTGAGGCTGACCCGGGAGATGACAGTCTTGTTCAGCAGCATCCTGAATGACCAAGCAGCCTTTTTTAAGGAGAGCACTGTTTGGTCCATATGGAGAGGGGCCTAGAAAACGTGGCCTAATGAAAGCTCATCCCCAACTACCTGGTTGGCTAGCTGTGGCCAACGGGCATCTTCTGATGTGGTCAAACCAAGGCAAAGAAACAAAGGCACAGACCGGCCTCCAAAGGTGTAAATAAACTGACGCTTGCATGCTGGAACATCAGAACAATGCAAGACTCTGCAGATAGTGGATAGCCTGAATGTCAATCTGCTCTAATAGCCCATGAACTATCATGTCTTAATATTGACATCGCTGCTCTTAGGGAAGTTTGTCTTCATGAGGAAGGCAGCCTTAAATAACATCGCTGGCTACACACTTTACTGGTCTGGCAAACCCCAAACCCAAAAACAACTTTCAGGAGTAGGCTTTATGATTAAAAACTCCATTGCCTCCAAGCTCGAAACCTTGCCAACAGGACACTCTGATCGCATTATTTCCTTACGCCTCCCACACGTTGTTCTCTTTAGTATATATGCCCCAACTATGCAAGCCGACCCTGTAGAGAAAGACAAATTCTACACAGACCTGCACCACCTCATACAAAAAGTTCATGTAGAAGATAAAATTATTATCCTTGGTGACTTCAATGCCAGAGTAGGAAAGAACTCCGAAGCCTAGAAAAGAACTCCGATGCTTGTCTTAGGCAAGCATGGTGTTGGAAATTGCAATGCTAACGGATGCCTCATGCTAGAGTTCTGTGTAGAACAACAGCTGACTATTACAAACACTATCTTTCAGCAGAAAGATAGCTTGGAGACAACCTGGATGCATCCCCAATCCAAACATTGGCACCTCATTGACTATGTTCTAGTCAGCCAGAAAAACATTCGCGATGTCCGTCATATTCGAGCGATGCTGAGTGCAGAATGCCAAACAGATCATCGCCTCGTCAGATGTAAACTAAATCTTCATCTTAAATTCAAACCTAAGAGGGGTGGCATCTTGAAGAGGAGACTCCAAGTCAACAATCTTCAACAAGCTACCATGAGAGACAACTTCCTACAAACAAAACTTGAAGACCATCCTACAGATCCTTCTCCTACAGTGCTCTGGCAACATATCAAAAACAGTATCCTCCAGTCTGCAGAAGAATCCCTCGGGTTCTCCCACAAGAAAAATCAAGACTGGTTTGATGAAAACAACCAAGAGATCCAGGAGCTATTGGCAAAGAAGAGAACTGCTCACCAGGCATACCTCGCCCAGCCAACTTCCCATGTAAGAAAAGCAGCTTTCCGTCTCACATGTAGTAAACTTCAACAAAAACTCCGAGACATGCAGAACAAGTGGATCAATATAGCAGAAAAGACACAATGCTGTGCACATCTGGGTGATCATAGAGGATTTTATGAAGCTCTTAAAGCAGTGTTTGGACCTACTTATCAGGTCCAAAGCTCCTTATACAGTACAGATGGTCAACCATTAATTACTGATAAAGCCTCCATCCTGAATCGATGGGCTGAACATTTCAAAGTCTCCTTAGTGCCAACCAAGTAGTCCAAGGCTCAGCTATCCAACATATGATACAAAAGCTGATGAAAAATGAATTGGACATAGCCCACTTTGGAAGAGACCCTTAAGGCCATACAGCAGATGAAAAACGGCAAGGCAGCTGGGATTGATGGAATCCCACCTGAAGTTTGGAAACACGGAGGTCATGTACTCCATGATAAATTCCACAAACTCCTTGTGAATTGCTGGGAAAAGGGGAACTGCCATCAGATCTCCGAGATGCAGTCATCATCACCCTGTACAAGAAAAAAGGAGCAAAATCCGATTGCTCAAACTATCAAGGCATAACACTGTGCTCTATTGCTGGAAAAATCCTTGCAAGGATACTCCTGAACAGATTAGTTCCTGCTATTGCAGAAGAACTTCTTCATGAAAGCCAATGTGGCTTCAGAGCCAATAGAAGTACTGCAGATATGGTATTTGCCCTTAGACAACTGCAAGAGAAATGTAGAGAGCAGAACAAGGGTCTCTATGTAACATTTGTCGACCTCATCAAAGCCTTCAACACTGTCAGTAGAAAAGGTCTGTGGCAGATCCTGGAAAGACTTGGATGTCCCCCCAAATTCCTTAAAATGATTATCTTGCTACACGAGGGCCAGCATGGTCAAGTCAGATATGGCGATGCTCTTTCAGAGCCCTTTCTAATAACTAATGGAGTGAAGCAAGGTTGTGTTCTTGCTCCAACTATATTTACAATCATCTTCAGCATGATGCTCCAAAGGGCTATGGCAGAACTTGAAGAAGAAGACGGCATCTATATACATTACCGTACTGATGGTAGCTTGTTTAACTTAAGTCTGAGGGCTTGCACTAAGACTCTAAACTATCCAGTCCGCGAGCTGCTCTTTGCTGATGATGCTGCCCTTGTTGCCCACACAGAAGCAGCTTTGCAGCGCCTAACATCCTCCTTCGCAACAACTGCAGAGCTGTTTGGGCTGGAAGTCAACCTGAAGAAAACGGAAGTTCTCTACCAGCCTGCACCACAGGATGAACACCACCATCCCCACATTACCGTAGGCAAATCTGTACTTAAGTCCATTCAGCAGTTCACCTACCTGGGAAGCATCATCTCCTCAGATGCCAAGACTGACAAAGAGATTGATCACAGATTAGCAAAGGCATGTAGCGCATTTGGAAGACTTTACAAATGAGTCTGGAGTAACAAACACGAGGCAAAGCACAAAAATCAATGTGTACAGAGCCATTGTACTGTCTATTCTCCTTTACAGGTCTGAAACATGGGTCACCTATCGCCAACACTTACGATTCCTCAAACGCTTTCATCAGCGCTGTATACGCACAATCCTAAATATACACTGGACTGACTACGTGACGAATGTTGCTGTCCTTGAGCAAGCAGGGATCACCAGCATTGAGGTCATGATATTGAGAACACAGCTGCACTGGGCAGGGCACGTTTCTAGGATGGAGGACCATTGCCTCCCAAAAATAGTACTCTACGGTGAACTTGCCACGAGTCAGCATAAGAGGGGCACTTCAAAAAAATGATACAAGGACTCCCTGAAACAACATCTCAGGCTCAGCCAAATTGATCACCAACAATGGTCCGCCCTGGCCTCACATTGGGAGGCATGGAGACTAACATCCACAATGCTGCAGCCTTATTTGAGAACTCACACCGAACAAGTCTTGAAGAGAAACGACAATGCAGAAAGAATCACAACCCGGAAATACCACCCAAGGAGACCTTCTGTTGTGCTTTCTGCAACCGGACTTGTTTATCTCGGATTAGCCTTTTTAGTCATCAGCCCGCTTGCAGAAAGAGTGGGACAAGTCCTTCCTGAATCTTCGTTTGTGAAAAAAAGACAGAGAGATGCACAATGAGTTAATAAAGCAGGCTCTTTAGATGACAAGTGGGTGGTGGGTGGTTATAATGATGGAGGAAAGCAATATGGGGGGTGAGACGAGACTGGAGTAGAACACAGAAACACTGAGGCTTGAGAAGGTGGTGGGGTGGAAGCAGTGACCAATGCTCAGGTGAGGCTAGCATCTTCTGCAAGCAACCACAGCTAAGCACCTCCATCCTAACCCCCAAAGCTGTAACCAACTGACAATGTTTAAGAAAGGGGGTGAGGCCTGCATAGCATGATCACACCCAGTATTGGCCCACCAGGCACCACTACCCAACCACCTACTCAGGCCTACACAATGCAATTGCAGTTTTACTAATTGATGGTCTAACTGCACCAGCCAGCCAGCCATGAGGCCCATGGAGGCCAACAGCAACCTGGGAAAGAGGGACAGCTGAGCCCAGGCCCTAGGCACACCACAGACTGGACCAAAGGTCTGTCAAAGTCATGCTATGGTGGCCTCTGGGGGCATGTAGAGGGAAATAAAGAGGCCCAAATGTGAGAGAATAAGTGGCTGGGGTGGTGAGGCAGGAGGGGGAAGACAGACTACAGTCTGTATGTGCCATATGGGCCATGCCTGGCCTAGCTACTATCTTCCAGGTCCTCCCTAACATTCACTCCCAAGAAGGCCTGGCCCACACCCCCACTCCCACTAAATCTGCTGCCCACCAAATGCCCCAAACAAGTGACTGCTGGCTACCCAGTCATATCATGCCACATGGCTCACCATGGCATGATTGGGTACCACCACCACCCGCCCACCTGGAATACTTAGCCAAATGCTAACACAACAAATTGCAAGGTAAATGCTGAGCATTTACCTTGGATCACTTGGATCAATGCCCTGACAGGCCCCCACCGTTTCATAACTCATCAATTGGCTGTTTTTTATATATTGGCTTATAATTGACACTCCACATGGTTAAAGGTAGACCAGGGACCTCCCAAACAAGGAGCCAAGGTTTGTGAAGTCAAAGGCTTTCACGGCTGGCATCCATAGATTTTCCTTGGTTTTTTTCTGGGCTGTGAGGCCGTGTTCTGGAATAGTTTCTTTCTGACGTTTTGCCTGCATCTATGGCTGGCATCTTCAGAGAATGGTTGGGTAGGAGTGTGTGTGGAGTTTATACGCTGTGAACCCCTGTTGGGGAGGATATGTAAATTTGTGTATTTGAATGGCTAGTTTCTGGGTTTAGAAATGCAAGGCTGATTAGTGTCTGTTTGGCTAATGGTTAGTTGATGGGCCATTATCTGCTGGAAATCCTCTGTCCCTGGGTGGAAGTCCTTTGTAAGTGCTGAGTTTTAATTCTATTGTATTTCAAAGCTGGGAGCCAGATTTTGTTTAATTATAGGGTTTCTTCTTTCCTATTGAAGTTGTCCAGGTGTTTGTGGATTTCAATAGTTTCTCTGTGCATTCAGACATGTTAGTTGTTGGCCTGGCCTAGAATTTCTGTGCTTTAAAATAATATTTTGTGTCCAGGTTGGTTTATAACATGTTCTGCTACTGATGATTTTTCAAGGAACATGAGAGACACTGCAGAGTGGGCCAGCCAGAAAACGGGATTTCCAGCAGATAATGGCCCATCAACCAACCATTAGCCAAATAGACACTAATTAGCCTTGCATTTCTAAACCCAGAAACTAACCATTCAATTACACAAATTTACATATAGTCCCCAACAGGGGTTCACAGCATATAAACTCCACACACACACCTACCCAACCATTCTCTGAAGATGCCAGCCACAGATGCAGTGAAACATCAGAAAGAAACTATTCCAGAACACGGCCTCACAGCCTGGAAAAAACCCAAGGAAAATCTATAGACCCAAGGTTTGCTTGGAAAACTAAAGTAGTAGCCTGCTAAAATTCCTAAAACTCACACCGAGGTGAGAATTACACAAAATCTTCTGGAACTGATTAGCTAGGGAGAAATGTGCTAATTCTTCCTGGGCAACTTTGGAAGTGAGTCACTCAATAATCCAATTAAAGGTATCTGAGCACTCTTGGCCTGCAAAACCATTCTTTCATCTCACCTTTTCCTAAGACAATAGAGGTTTGCCTAAAGCCACTTAAGTTCAATATTTAACCCATTAGTGTCTATTAACACATCCAAAGAATCCATTGTGTAACCTTAGGAAACTCCAACAGACATTGGAGATTTTCACCCTACACTCTTATAGTGTTACTATTCCACTTTATTTGCTATGGCTACCTCCTGTGGAATCCTGGGATTTGCAGTTTAGGGAGGGGATTTGCAGTTTAGGGAGGGGCATTTACAAGAACCAGAGAGCTCTTAGGCCTCACTAAACTACAAACCCCAGAATTCCACAGGAGCCAGCCAGAGCAGTTAAAGTGGAATAGTAACACTATAACAGTGTAGTGTGAAAATCTCTGTTGTATTCCACTCAAACTCACCCCTTCAGGGCAATTATCAAATATAAATATCACAGCCAAAATGTTGAATATAAATATCATAGCTAAAACACAGTCAAAGTGTGCACAGATTCCCTTCGTCTCGACAGACTATCAGTCTGTGTCACCAGGTGCACAGAGCCCCTTCCTTCTGACTCCATGTCCATCTGAATCTCCACTCTTCTCTCCTGGACTCCATGCTGCTGGTTTTCTGTGTGAACCTCAAATCTCTGCTCCTCTGATTGGTACAGTATAATCCACTATCCCCACACTCTATTCCTCTTTCCAAATACATCCTACTTTCTTCACTAGCCTTGTGTGACTGCTTGAAGCCTGTGTACGTGTGTGTGTGTGTCCTTGTTATTTTTCAATAAAAAACATTTTATTTCATCCCCTGGCTTGGAGTCTCCTCAGTTACTACCGATATACATAGGTCAAAAGATCCCACTATTACTTGGCCTCTTGCTGCCATCTTGAGCTAATTAAAATTCCCCATATTAGAGTTTGGACACTAGTGGGACCCCTATGGACCCCACACAATTTGGATAACACAAACATGCTGCTAACACATCTCCACTTATAAAATGCCTTTGACATATTGGCACTTGTGGGATTCTTTCATTTTGTACTGTTCATTTTGTACAGTTTATTAATAATTGTTTTCCCCTTGCATCTAAATTCGCTTTTATATCCAAAGCTGGAGGAGGGGAACAACAGTGAGAAATTGCTGTTTCTGAACATCTTGTGCTCCTAATTTTCACATATCTGTCTAGACCTTCATGAATATGTAATTAGATAGCAACAGGGAAACTTGTCAATTTAAGGCTGGAATTAGGTTATAGAACATCACCCCCACACACCCACACACCTTGCCATTTTTACAATACAGTCTGCATAAGTCCATCTCCATTGTTCTAATAGAAGAGCTTGTACTCAATATGCAATGGGGTATTTTTAAACAGAAGATATTTTGATGCAGTAAGTACTTCCATATAGAAATGAAATGGTTATATAACAGGCTTGTTATTTTGTCCCTCTCTTCACTTTTCCATTTTTCTCCTAAGCACCCCAGATTTAGGGAGATAGATCATGCAAAATTCATAGCAAGCAAGGAAAGTGGCTGTTGAATGTGAAGAAATGGGAGGAACGAGACAATGCTTAATTAGGGTGGCCATGTATCCTTATGATAGAGAGGATTGCCCTTTCTTTGAAAGTGTCCTCTATTTCAAGGTCTTTCTATTCCAAGTTCAGTTTAACAGTTACAGCTAACCTCTCTCTCTCTCTCTCTCTTTCTCTCTCTGGCTTTTCTTCGCAAACGAAGATTCAGGAAGGACACATCCCGCGCTTTCTGCAAGCGCGCTGATGACTAAAAAGGCCAATCCAAGATAAACAAGTCCAGTTGCAAAAAGCACAGCAGAAGGTCTCCTTGGGTGATGTTTCTGGGTTGTGATTCTTTCTGCATTGTCATTTCTCTTCAAGACTTGTTCGGCGTGAGTTCTCAAATAAGGCTGCAGCATTGTGGATAGTATGTCTCCATGCCTCCCAATGTGAGGCCAGGGCGGACCACTGTTGGTGATCAATTTGGCCGAGCCTGAGATGTTGTTTCAGGGAGTCTTTGTATCACTTTTTTGGAGCGCCCCTCTTACGCTAATGCGCAGCCTAACAAGCTACTAAAATTATTTTCCTTGATAATAAATTTTTGAGGGCTTTCTAATGGATTATATAATGAATTTCTTTTAAAAAGTAAATTTCCAAACTCTCTTTCCAGGTGTGTGGGAAGCAAAGATGTATTATCTTTGATCTGGTGTTTAGAGGAAAGATGGAGTCACCCATCCAAGGTAACTGCTGGGAACTGCAGTTCGTAGGTTAAACTTGGAAGCACATGTATCTGCACTGATCTTGGAAAGATCAGCTTTTTAACTTCTTAAGAATGCTGGAGTTCAGTCATGTATGTGACTAAAACTATGGCCCACAGATCCACCCATTCACTGTCTCATGTCTTCACTTCTGTGGGTGCAGGGGAAGGGGTTCCATAATCTACATTCCTGCTAATTTTATGCCGTAGTGTTTTGTTTTGTTTTGCATGATTTGAACTTGTTTTTAAAATTACATCAGGAACTGTGAACTGCTTATAGACAGAAAAACAGAAATATATACAGGTTGCCCCCATATCCATGGAGGATATGTTCCTGGACTAACCATGTATAAGTGAAAACATGGATAACAGCAATCCCTATTAAAATAAAGGACTTCCTGTACAAACATGACATAGAGTTGCATTGGAGGACCAAGTGATTCCTAGGAGATTTTCACATGGGGCCAAAATGCCCTGTTACTGCTCCCCCACCTCCTCTCCTGTTCCTGCCATGGAACAATGTAACTCTTTCACACACTTACCTTAATTCTGTGGCGGGAATGGGCTCCCCCTCCCCTCGCTGGTTAGCTGTAAATGTAGCCGTTGTAGGGCTGCTTTTACGACCGGCCATCTGAAATGTTATCACATTATCACATGATAATGGCCAAGTGGTAAATCTAAAAAATTAAACTCCCCCAAACATAAAATCAGTTCACCAAGCACAAAAACACACTTTAAATCACACAATCAAAACAGGGAGGGTAAAATAAAGGGTGCCACTTACCTGGATGTCCAGATCGTACCAGGAAGTGCTCAGAACGGACCTCCCCTCCGTGGCTGTCATTTCAGAACAAGAACGGGGCTCCTGTTCGCACACCCATGATTGCGTGATAGCAACAGAATGGGAGGTCTATTCATGATGAAAAATTGTGATTACATTGTTCTGGAACAGTCACGGGAGCAGGATTGGATGCAGGACAGAACGAGGTCAACGTCATCCGAAAGGGAAAACCTTTCCTGACCCTGCTCTGTTCCTGCCACGGGATATATAGCCCGTCTGAAAATCTCCAGAGAGGACACTTCTCTAGGCATTTTCCACTGCAGCTCTATGGTATCTGTACCCTATTTTGTGTTTTTTGGATAACTGAAACCACAGATATTGGTTCCATGGATATGGGGGGAAGGGGGAGACCTGTATTCCCATCTAGTTTATGTGCCTAAAAGTCAATTGCTAGTCCCAAATAGAGTAGACCCATTGAATAAATTGCTGAATATTTTCAACATTTATGAAATCTCCTTTATACAGGGTAGCATCTTTGCAACTCTGCTTCAGTGGGTCTGCTCTAGTTGGAACTTGTTTAGGCCTTGAAAAAATAATATAAGTAAGGTCATCAGGACTCCTGTGGGAGGCTATGATTGCATGAAGTACATATATATCCTGTTCCTCAGTCTCTTCCACTCGGTCCAAAAACTTCACTCCTGTAACTGGCAAGCCCCAATGAGCTGTTGCTATAGAGAGAGAAAGAAAAGCCAGACTACCTCTCTGGCCCCTGAAATTTGTATATGAGAGAAGCACAGGAACAACAATGTCATAATGCCTTTGCCTCTCTCCGCAGCAAACTGCAGGGGAAGGAAAGGTTGTCCCTGCTGCCTAGTCATCTCTCTCTATCTCCCTCCCACTGCACAGCTATTTAATGACAGCAGCAGTGACCCCGTGGGGCTTTGCTGCTGGGTGTGTATGTTAGCCTAAGAGGTGCTTTAGAGATCAGCCTACGATGCCAAAATCTCAATTATTATCTGGGGGAATTATTAGCTCAAACAGAAGCCCATGAGAGGAGGGTAACTTCAGGGATCTTTTCACTTACGTATACTAGAACTAACTGTAGAGGCACACCAGTTAAAGTGAAATAAAGTATAACACAAAGTGAACTAACACACACAACACATGTGCCTAAGTACCATACAAGGGTATAGCAGAGTAAGACAGAAAGATTAGACAGAGAGAGAGAGAGAGATTCAGGACTATGGGGCAACAGTTACCAGTCTTGAAGAGAAGGGTTCCATGCAGTGAAGATACTCACACCGGCAGCTGAGGGTGGCACTGGAGGTTCCAATCTGGGGCACACTGAGAAAGAGATTGGCTGGGTTTGTCCACTGTGGCACACTTTACTGTTGTCAGGGGACTAATATTTATACCCTATTTCATATCTTGAAGGGATAGTCTGGTTATGACAAAGCCTGAATGGCTTTACCACAGGATAGACAAAAGAAACCAAAACTCAAGCAATTGCCTTAACTGCTGGGAGAGAGAAATTGATAGGTTTGCAACAACCTCGCAAGAAGGACAGGAGGGGGATAGGAGATATTTCCATAGAAATAGATTAAGGAATGGTCATTTAATTGCTTGATTGAATCATTGCCAAGACGCCCAGGGCTGGAAGAAAGGATTAGCACATATCTCATTCACGACTGTATCATTAGCATGAACCCATTTTGGGAGTTTCCAGCTCAGTCCTAATATGGGCTCTCTTGCAATCATGTTTCTAGACATATCGCAGGTCACTGCGACATCCAGCTGACCTTTGGTTTGCCCCAGTCAAACTGTGTCTAATATTTCCCAAAAAGTGTCCAATATCTCCATTTATGAGATACCGTGGGGAGGGGGTAGTAGGGCATACTAACAGGGGAACACAGAGCATAGGCAGAATGGCTGCACTGTGCATGCCCTATGTAAAATCTCAGATATAGGTAAATTTTAAAGGCTACCTTGTCAATTTCTTGTTCTTAATTTTGATACCTCTGGTGGAAGTATGGACAGCCTGGTGCCTTCCAGATATTTTTGTATACAACTTCTGTAACTCTTGACCATTGGCTGTGCTTGTTGTGGCTGATGGAAGTTGTCATCCAAAATCCTTGAAGTCCAAATTGCCTAAGGGTACAAGGGAAGAGTGTCTTTTCCATGTGAAGGCATCCTACCCTCCTCCTCCAAGATGTCCAAAATATTTTGATACAGTATTATGATGTGAAGGCACCCAAACAGATAGATAATGTCCTTTTTAAAAAGAAGTAGAGAAAGAACTGTTTAATATGATTGTTGGTCAATTATAATGATAGATAACAATAAGGGAATATTGTTTTTAAAAATTCTGAAAAATCTAGCTGTCCACATAGAGAACTGCCTTAGGGGCTAGCAGACTCATTTGTAGAAGAAGTGCAAAAGATCTACAGAGACCGGCTATGATGATCGTCACTTTCTTTTTTGCTACTACCTACAACTGTATTCAGTCTGCACTTTTAATTCAATTGAATATTTTTTAAAAAAATTACCAGATTGTGCCCATCATCCCTTTGACAATCCAAAGTTTAGATTTTAAATCTGTAATTGGTAGCTTAATGTTCTGGTCTTGTCCAGACATGTTTAAAGATGTCTGAAGTCTGCTCTTATTTTGGACTTCAGTGGTTGCTTTATGAGTTTCTTTTCAGATCGGTCTTGCTGCCTACTGTTGAATTGATGGGGAATCTCTGACAGCTCATTTATGTTCACCGCTTTCCTCTTTCAACTTCTTTTATTTTAATCTTCTCTAAGTCCCAATGTTTTATTTGAAACCAGGAGATGGACATAACACTCCATTTTATCTCCTGCTCTTATATTGCAGAGTTTAGAAGGGAGCTTAGAGTACTGACAGCCATAAACCATAAAGGAATAGATCTTCCAGTGTATGTAATCAGCACTGCTATTGAAGGTACACAGCTAAATTCTCATGTTACAGAGAATGAAATCCTCCTATCAAAGGAAGTGAACCTTAACTGTCTCCCCCCCATTCTATGGGTGAGAGGAATTCTGACACCCAAAGTGGAAAATGTGAGGGTGATAGCACTAAACACAAGAAATTAAACAAAGAGCCAAGGCTTTAAAATAGTATTGAAAAGAGTGCAGTATCCACTGAGTCCTTATCCACTGATTCACTTATCCACTAATTATCCACAGGACACAAAACAGCACACCTACCATAGAGTCTTCCTAGAAAATGTGTCCTTTCTAGCCATTTTCTAGGTCCTCCAAGGCAACTCTATGGTATTTTAAACCTGAAGTCCCATTATTTTCAATGGTGTTTGCTATTATCCATGGTTTTCAGTATCCACGCCCCCCCTCGAAACAATCCCCAGCAGATACGGTATAAATATCATGTGTAGTCAAAGTTGATTCATAAATATTAAAACAGAAACAGAAATCCAAACTGTTGCTAAGGGGTAACTTTTAGTAGTTGATGGAATAGGTCCAAAACCTTACAATATTCTTGTTTTGGTGTCATTGGATAACCCCAGGCTTGGTGTCTCTATCATCAAGCATGTGGACTTTCATATAGCATGACATACAGATTAACACAACAAACTATAGTGTAGATTTTCATCTATAACTTGAACTTTTTCATCCACCTCTTATTATCCTTTGAATTGCTGTGATCCATTTGTGGCATTTAATCTACCAAATTATTTTGAATTTATAACCGTGTTTAACAGCTTCAAAAGACTACTGTGGTGTCCACAGTGGGATAGACATTATGGACTTTATCTGACATGAAAAATGCAGCATCAGCACAATGCCACATAACTGCAAAAGGGCATGCAGATCAGATGATGTCGCCCTTTCACAGTTAAAAGAGCCCCAAACCTGTACCTTTTAATTGACAGCTTAAGCAGTCAATAGATTTCCCTGCTGCTTTTTTGCCATCGTGCAAAGCCTCTGTCCCTTTAAATCTAGTACTTACCCTAACAATGGCCAGACCGGCCAGAACACTTCCTGGTCAGATCAGGACATCCGGGTAGGTGACAAATTGTTTTTGACCCTTCCTTGGTTACTTGGAGATATTTGTGTGTGTGTGTGCTTTGTTTAACTTTTTGACATTTCATTCTTTTTTTTATTTTTGAATTTTCCATGTGATGAAATTGTGCAGGATTTCAAAAGAGGAAGTAAATGGAGTTCTGTTCACTTCCTTTTTATTACTGGAGGAACCTTTGCCAGGAAATGAGGTAAATGCAGAGTCGGGGGAGGATGTTCTTTTGCCGGCATAATTTTTTTTATGCCGGCAAAAGAACGTTTTAAGAGGGGGGACGTTTGATAAAGTCCTAAGATACTTCATTTCTTCATGAAGTGATCAATTGTTGACTTTTTCAGTATTGTAACTCCATCATTGGGCCCCTTATGTTGACCACTTCTTGATCATGTGTTCAGAAGCAAGGATTTGAAGGCTAAGGAAATATTCCTATTCTGCATTCCTGCATTCATATGCAGATTGAAGGGGAATTTTCTTAGCTGTCACCCCCCATCTGAAGCAATGGAATGAAGTTCTCCTATAGATAAATGATAGGAGACTGCAGTCTCAGTGTCACATTATTAGAGCTTTCTAAATTGCCAAGACTTCCTTGGCTACCCCAATCAAGCAATAGTCAAGAACCAGAAAGGAGGGGTTAAACTCCAGGCTTTCTAGTTAGCTGTTGAACTCTTGCTTTAAGAAATTGATTTTCCATGGACCTTGATAGCATTCTTCTATATAACGTTCTGAGTTCCACTAACTCTCAATTATCCTATAAAACAGCCATGCCTCATATTGCCATGTCTACATCTCATTGGTATTAATGGTTCTCAAACATGTCAGAGTCTGACTCCCAAATGAAACCCAACTGACTGAGGTTGAACTTTTTTTCAGACACTTAGACCACTGATGTTAAAAGGAAGTAAAGGGAAGGGCCCACCCCACCCCCATCATTTCAGAGTATTGTGTCTTTTAGTATCATCAACTGTTGTTCTGAAATAGCTTTCAGCCTAATTGCTAAGACAGATATGAATTTTTACAGAAAGACTTCCTCAACTGAAATGAAAGCAATGTTTGATAATCAGCACACCTGCAGTAGACAAAGCATCTCGCCTTTGTGCATGCAGATATAAAATAGAGTATAGACTTATATTATCAAACAGAAGCATCAGCATTTCACTCCGGAACCGCCTCCTCCCATACAATCCTCCCCGCGCACTCCGGTCCTCTGGGAGGAATTTGCTTCAGCCACAAAAATCTAGGCTGTCTGCAACCTCCCAGAGGGCCTTTTCGGTAATCGCCCCCAAATTGTGGAATGACCTGCCGAATGAGATCCGTCAGATAACGAGCCTGAGTGGCTTTAAAAAAGCACTAAAGACGGATCTCTTTCGGCAGGCCTTTCCTAATTAGATCCCGGCTTCAGGGGATCCTGGCCTCTTCTAGGCTGCTGGCCATTTATTATATTTTATTGTATTTATAGTTTTAAATGTGATTTTAGATTAGTTGTTTTTAATTTATATTTGTTTAATGTTTTTTTTATGGGGGAGGGTGGGAGTGGGGGTGTTTAGGGATTTTATTTGTATTGTATTTTAAATTCTGTAAGCCGCCCCGATTGTTTTAACAGAGGGGCGGGGTATAAATAAATTTTATTATTATTATTATTATTATTATTATTATTCACTGGTCATTTACATATTGCCTGTTTTAGTTTTTCCAGTCTTCAACAAATATGAGAATTTGCAGGACTTCTGCAGTGTTGACATAGATCTTTGGACTTCATTTAATTTATTCTTTTCTTAAAAAAAAAAAAAAGTGGGGGGGAGAACCAATCATAGTTTATGAGAAATAATGGATTTCTTTATATTTTTTGTCACTTAGCCAGGATTTTTAATTGAGTAGTCCTCTCATGCTCTTGTCTGGATAGGGAAGGAAATGGTTGGCTTATGGTATTTTCTTTTCCAAAATGGCATAAAGAAGTGGTGGTTCTTTTGACATAGCTGCTTGGATTTTGCTAGTTGTCATCACCTCTGCATCCACTCCTTTCATTCTTATGGGGGGCCTGTTTATAACCATTCTTGGAGCTGTACTGGAACTCCAACACAGGCGTTGTTGCTTTTTTTTAACCTTTTGCTCACATGGTCTTGTGGGTTGAAAGGCAAATTTTCTCCTCTCTGAATTTTTAAGAAGCTTTATAGTGCTAAAGTACTATTTCACTGATGCACTATAGCACTGTTAACACTAAAAAGAATTAAAATGAAAGAAAGGGGGAGAAGTGAAGGATTTTTTGTTGTTGTTGTTGTTCCAATATGTCTCAGAATTAAAAATGAACCCACCCAAGGGTGGAAATAAAATGTTGCAGTAGGTGCCAAGAACTGCCAGAAAATAGTCTAGGAGCTTGTCTTGATGTGCAATATACCCTGCCTGGCCCGTCTCAGAGCCCTGCAGTCCATACAATGCAGGGCATTTGCCCCATTCTGCCTGAGCAGTCCTCATCACCCCTGGGGCAGATACAGGACTGAGATGGGGGGGGAGGTGAGGTGGGGTCTGATACAACATTTTAGAACAGTACCTGGTAAAATACATTTCCACTAGGAGTAAACAGATCAGGCCCTGAAAGACCACAGAAGCCCATCCTGGCAGACCGGCTCTCACTGAAGCTGTTGGTTTGCCTGGCTCTCCCGGAAGGCAGGAAGGATCCCACAGCATCTGACAAAGGCTGGTTACATGCAGGGAGCCTTGGTCACATGTTGCAGCCCCCCTTCCTGCCTTCTGAGATAGTGAGGGAAACTGTGACTGCATCTGCAGTGATGGGCCAGTTTGCCTGTCAGCACTTCCTCCCATTCCATGGAGGGAACAGGGTGACAATGGGCCTAATCCATGGCCAGTATATGCTGGCAGGGAGCTAGCATGCCCTGGCTTGTGCAGATGAGCCCTAGGACAACAGAAATGTTGTTTGGATTTTTTTTTTTTTTAAAAAGAGACCTACAGAAACAAATACCATAACCTCTCAACACATTTGCCCTGTTTGGAGGAGCCCTATATTGCTCAACAGATTATTGTCCAAGAATTTCCTTCTGGCATTTACACATCTGAAGTATGTAATACATTAAGCTTGGAAACATTAATGTAAGAGCTGTTCAATAATGGAATAGACTGCCTTGAAGGGTGGTGGACTCTCCTTTGGACATCTTTAAACTGAGGTTGGATGGACATCTTTCAGGAATGCATTAGTTGTGTATTCCTGCATGGCAGGGGGTTGGATGAGATGGCCCTTGTGGTCCTTTCCAGCTCTATGATCCTGTGTTCTACAGTTTTGTTATCTCTTTGGCCAATGTGGAAATGGCGTATTGGACCAGATGGGCCTTTTGTATGATCCAGCATGGCTCTTAAGCCCTGAACGTTTACCTTGTTCAGGGATTGGTCCTGTTATCAACAGTGGTGCAGTCATGGCTGAAGGCTCTCATGTCAATGGGGGAGTAACTCCCATCCAGGTTTTAATCCAGGCTTTGGAGGTGATATCCAAGGCACTGGAACATATTTCTAAATACACCCAGCATCTTAGACATGTTCCCCTTATGTACTACCAGAGCGTGGATAGCCTGAGAAACAATGTGGCTATGTTATCTAATAATAATAATAATAATAATAATAATAATAATAATAATAATTTATATCCCGCCCCTCTGCGAACAATCGGGGCAGCTTACAACAGTAAAATAATACATAATATAAAACAACTCAAAATCCCTTCCCCCCTTAAAACATTATTAAATCAATACAAATTAAAATCAACATATAATACAATTGTTATTAAAAACCCTTCCTAGCAAGCAGCAACAGTTAGGAGCTCCAGAATCAACTTCCAAAGGGGGTTCCTGAGGCCGGGATTAGCTATTCTGGAAAAGCCTGCCTGAAGAGATCTGTTTTGACAGCCTTTTTAAAGCTGTCTAACGATGTCAATAGGCGGATCTCATCCGGCAGGCCGTTCCACAATTTGGGGGCGACAGCTGAGAAAGCCCTCTGGGAGGTGGCCGCCAGCCTAGACCTTTGTGGCTACAACAAATTCCTCCCAGAAGACCGGAGAGCGCGGGGAGGATTATAAGGGAGAAGGCGGTCCCTGAGATAGCTTGGACCCAAGCCATTTAGGCCTTAAAAGTGATAACCAACACCTTGTACTGGGCCCGGAAGCTGATAGGCAGCCAGTGGAGGGACCTAAAAACCGGAGCAATGTGGTCCCTCCTAGATGTTCCAGAGACAAGCCTGGCTGCCATATTTTGTATCAGCTGTAATTTCTGAACCAAGCACAAGGGTAGCCCCATGTAGAATGCATTACAGAAATCAAGACATGAGGTTACCACCGCATGCACAACGGTCTCAAGATCCCTTACTTCCAGAAAAGGGCGCAGCTGGCGTATCAGCCGAAGCTGATAACAAGCGCTCCTGACTGTCGCATTTACCTGATTTGTCATCTGAAGCGACGAATCAAGGAGCACCCCCAGACTGCGAACACAGTCACTGGAGGAGAGTGTGACCCCATTCAGGACTGGAGGTTGCAACTCAATTCTTGGTTTCGGGGCCGCTACCATGAGCACCTCCGTCTTGTCTGGATTCAGTCTTAATCTGTTTTTCCTCATCCAGCCCATTACTGCTCGAAGACATTCATTGAGAGGAGAGATGCCGTCAGAATTTGAGGCCGACGAACGAGATACGGAGAAATAGATCTGAGTGTCATCAGCGTACTGATAACAGATAACTAGCTCTGTAACTCCGAATGATCTCACCCAGCGACTTCATATAGATGTTAAATAACATCGGGGACAGAATAGCACCCTGTGGTACTCCACAGGTGAGCTCCCTTTTACTGGAGCTACTGTCCCCGAGCAGCACTCTCTGGGACCTGCCTGAGAGGAAGGACCGGAACCACTGCAACGCAGTGCCTCCGATGCCTAACTCCCTCAGGCGATCCAGAAGAATGCTGTGATCTATCGTATCAAAAGCCGCTGAGAGGTCTAGGAGCACCAACAGGGTCACACTACCCCTGTCGATGCCCAGACGCAGATCGTCGGTCAAGGCAACCATGGCAGTCTCAACCCCAAAGCCTGTCCTGAAGCCAGTTTGAAATGGGTCTAGATAATCGGTTTTATCCAAGACAGCTTGGAGTTGAAAGGCAACTTGGTTTTGGGGGACATTTAATATGGTGTCTAAGTGATAATCCTATACTCACCTAGATGTACAGGTTGTCCCCCGTATCCACAGAACCGATAACCACAGTTTCGGTTTTCCAAAAGACACAAAATAGGGGACACATACCATAGAACTGAGCTGGAAAATGCCTAGAGAGCTTTCTCTCTAAGAGTCGCTAGGTCCTCCAACACAACTCTGTTGGTACAGGAAGTCCTTTCTTTTAATTGCTATTATCCACAGTTTCACTTATACACGGTAAATCCAAGAATGTGCCCCCTGTGGATATGGTGAGGGGGCAACTGTACTAATTCTCACAAAACTAAGCACGACCTACCTTTGAATATGCATGTATATGACTACACTGTTAGCTGGGAGAAAAATAACCTTTGCATTTGGATAGATGTTTATGAGACTGCTGGCATAGATAAGACAGGGACTCTGAGCTGGGTTTTGTTTAGTATTCCTTGTCCTTCAATGTAGTGAATTGGGAGTTTTGGTTTAGCAGAATATATTAAAATACTCCTTGGGCTATAGGAGCATCATGCCACATAACTGCAGATTGAGTATCTTTTATCCAAAATGCTCGGTTCCAGAAGTATTCTGTATTTTGGATTGTTTGGGATTTTGGAATACTTGCATAAACATAATGAAATACATAATTAGTCTAAACATGAAATTCATTTATGTTTTAAATACACTGTATACACATAGCCTGAAGCTAATTTTACATGAAATATTTTTAATAATTTTGTGCATGAAACAAAGTTTGTATACATTGAACCTTGAGAAAGCAAAGGTGTCACTATCATAGCAACCCATGTAAATAATTTTCCATTTTGAAGTATTTTGGATTTAGGAATTCTGGATAAGGGATACTCAACCTGTAGTTGTATATATTTAAGACTTAACTGTCATTTGAAAATCTGAAATTATTGTGAGCTGATTAGAGCACAGTCAGATGTGGGAAAGTAGCATATAAACTCTTGTTACTAACATAGCCACCAATTATACATTTCACTTATTTTTGAATTGTGTAAGGGTTTATCATTTCAAAATACTGCAAATTGCAGTGGTCTCCAATAAGGGTTGACAGGTTCTGATTTCAAATCTCCCTACTTATAGGGAGCAGGAAACCTAGAAACTAGCTGATGAAAAAGGGATATGGTTGATCAGGAACTGTGCTGGAACCAGAGGCTATTTTAATGTGTAAGGCCTCACATCCGGAGACATGGAGATGCACTATCCACAATGCTGCAGCCTTATTTGAGAACTCATGCCGAACAAGTCTTGAAGAGAAACGACAACGCAGAAAGAATCACAACCCGGAAACATCACCCAAGGAGACCTTCTGCTTTGCTTTCTGCAGCCAGACTTGTTGATCTTGGATTGGCCTTTTTAGTCATCAGCGCGCTTGCAGAAAGCACGGGATGAGTCCTTCCTGAATCTTCCTTTGCGAAGAAAAGCCAGAGAGACATATATATGAGTACAATGGGGAAAATTATGCCATTTTTATGCAGTTTAATAAACAGCTAGGTCATTTTTTTTTAAAGGAACAAGACAGGAAATAAAATAGGGGAGAAATGTCTATTGTTTACTTTCAGACTTCCTAACCTTTTACTAACAGTGTGTTGAAGATGTTGGCTGGCATTCACTATGGCAGTTATGGATTTGTAACCTAGAGTTATAGATCTCTAACTTCTCTGTATTCAGTAAGATTACAGAGTCTTACTGTAAAATTATGCCAGTGCTCCCTCCAGGCTATCTAAACAACCAGCAACCAGATCAGGCAAAGGAGGTCTATTCAGTTGGTAATCAGCACACAAGGAGGAGGATGTTTCCAAACCCTTCCTGCCAGTGAGTAATGCTGAGACGGGCTTGGAACAGCGGTCCTGCAGCCTCGCTCACAAGCTCAAGGGTAATGAAAACATCATCATCATCCTTGCATCCTGGTTCCCAACTGAATATCTGATCAGATCAGAAGATCTGTCTGCTGGCTGTTAAGGTGAACTGGGTGGGGGGGAGGCAGGCCAGGAGACATTGCTTAGTTACACATACATAACATGTAGCTGATGTAGAACACAAGCAGTCCCTTACTACTCCATTCTTTGCAAAACAACTCAAATTTCCTCTGTATTTTTCTTATTTTCCTCTTTCTGGATGATTCCCTAGATGATATTTTCTTTTCTGTCCTGTTGCACACAGGAAGTTTCAGGTTTAACCTCTGATATCTTAATTTAAAGAATCAGATAGCAAATGATACAAAAGACATTCACCTAACACCAGGGCCGGTTTAAGGAATCTTGGGGGCCCCTGCAATGCTTTATTTTGGGGGCCCCATATGTTTATCTCAGGTCAATGTAACCTAACCTATTCACCGTACAGGATGTTCAGATTACAGTAGGACCCCCGTATCCATGGATTCATTATCCATGGGACACAAAACAGCACACCTACCATAGAGTCTTCCTAGAAGATGTGTCCTCCCTAGCCGTTTTCTAGGCCCTCCGAGGCAACTCTATGGTATTTTAAACCAGAAGTCCCATTATTTTCAATGGCGTTCACTATTATTCATGTTTTTCAGAATCCACCCCCGCCAGAACCAATCCCCAGTGGATAAGAGGGGCCTATTATATTATATAATTGGCCACCAATAATTTAGTTTAAAAACTATATTATAGGCACTAACATAATAATTTTTGTTTATTAGCAATTAACATAATGGTGTAGATTTCCTCAAAGAAAAGAAAGAGTGGACTACAAGCTAAACATGAGTTAGCAGTGTGATGCAGCAGCAAAAAATGCCAATGCAATTCTAGGCTGCATTAATAGTGTCTAGATCAAGGGAAGTAATAGTATCACTCCATTCTGCTTTGGTCAGACCTCATCTGGAATACTGTTTCCAGTTCTGGGCACAACAACTCAAGAAAGATACTGAGAAGGATGGTGGGAGGTCTGGAAGCCATTACGCCCTATGAGGAACGGCTTAGGGAGCTGGGTATGCTTAGCCTGGAGAAGAGAAGGTTGAGAGGTGACGTGATAGCCATGTTTAAATATTTGAAGGGATGTCATACTGAGGAAGGAGCAAGTTTGTTTTCTGCTGCTCCAAAGACTAGGACACGGAGCCATGGGTTCAAACTACAGGGAAAGAGATTCCACCTGAATATTAGGAAGAACCTCCTGACAGCAAGAGCTGTTCGGAAGTGGAATACACTGCTGCCTTGGAGTGTGGTGGAGTCTCCTTCTTTGGTTTTTTTTAAACATAGGTTGGATGGCCATCTGTCAGGAATGCTTGGATTGTGTGTTCCTGCAGGGCAGAAGCCGATTGGATGGGATTGCTGTTGGGGTCCCTTCCAGCCCTGTGATTCTATGATTCTAGGCTGCATTCAGAGCCTAGTAAAGTTACTTTTGGATTACACCTCCCAGAATCCCCCTGCCAGCACCCTTCTCAAGGTCTGGTTGCATTGTTCCTTTTCCAGCATTCTCTAGCCCAGTGGTTCTTAACTTGGGGTCTGCAATGTCCTCACACGGGGTCCACAAAGGCTTGAATGCTGCTTGGCCCACCTCCTCCCTGTAGTGGAGTAGCCACGTGACAGGAACCAAGGCAAAAGCTGGCTGGCTTGGCCTGCACATTGCCATTCAATCCGCTCCAGCCACAAACTTGCAGGAAGAAGGAAGAGGGCCTCTGAGGGAAAGTTTAATGGATTGTGTAATTGTATTGTTGTTGTTGTTAGCTATTATTATTAGCTATTATTATTAGGGTTTTAAATCTTGAGTTAAGTCTTAGGGCAACAAAAGATATTTAAAGGGGGTCCCTGGTAAAGAAAAGGTTAAGAACCACTGCTCTAGGCCAATGCCGCTCACATAACACTAATGGGATACTGGTGTTTTAGTGACAACAATAAAACCATTGTTCCCAGTAATATTACTCCAAATTTTAATTTATATTCTTTATATTCTTCTGTTAAAAGAGCTAGAGTATTGTAGAACTTTCAGCATTGCACTATGACTATGGAGACCAGGGTTTGAATCCTTACTCAGCCATGAATGCCCACTGGGTGACCTTGGGCAAGTCACACTCTCTCAGACTCAAAGGAAGCCAAAGGCATAACCCCTTTGAACAAACCTTGCCTAGAAAACCCCATGGTAGGTTCGCCTTAGTCAGAAATGACTTGAAGGCACATAGGCAAACACACACAAATTTCTTTTGCAGGCTGAACTCAGTTGGCAGCAAGGGGAGGAAGCTGAAGAAGACCAAGGGGGAAAGGGAGGGGAGAGGAACCAAGACAGGTTAAAAACAGCTGGAAAGATGGACTGGAGGGGATCTATGTGGGAGGAAGGAAAGGGAAGGAAGGAACGAAGAAAGAAAGAAAGAAAGAAAGAAAGAAAGAAAGAAAGAAGCCCTTTCTGAGGGAGACAACCCTCAAATTCCCCCCCTCTCTCTCTCTCACTCACACACTCACCCTCTCCAACGTGCCTCTCCCTCCAGCTTCTGCCACAGAGGGCTGCTGTTTCTTTCTCTTTCTCTTTAGTTTGGGAGAGGCTGTTTTGTTTGTTTTTTTAAAAAAAAAGCCAGCAGGAGGTTTTTGGAGGACGAGGGTAGGAGGGGGCTCCTACCGGCTATCTCCTGGCTGTCTCCTTCGTCAGATTAAGGAGGCCAGCACGGGGCCCTCTCTTGATCTCGGGGCCCCCTGCCAATGCTGATTTGGCAGACAGGTTAAACCGGCCCTGCCTAACACCTTCACTGCCAATCAGAGAAATCAAAGAGGAATCAGTGGCCAGGCTCAGTATAAGGCAGCCTTCATTGATGCTCCTTTTCCTTCTTTTAGAAAAAAAAAGTGTGGGGGGTGCTGGTGGATTGGAGGGACTCCACTAGTGGCATTTGCAGTGAGAACAGAAGCTTTGAATATACTCTGGCTGGTCAGCATCAGGTCCAAAGATAGGATCAATGGTGAAAATAATTGAATAACCTCTCAGGTTTACTGGCTTTTTCATCACTGCCAGAAGGTGAATTTATCCTGTGACAAATTAATGACCAGTGAACATTTTTTTTCCTGATTCTTATTTCAGTGAGAACAAGATCTCCTTTGCTAAGAATTTAGGGTGGGTTCTTTTTTGTTTGTTTGTTATTACAGAGCATATAGTTATCCAGTTATATGTGATTTCTTTTATCTTACGACATTCACATTTTACTTTTTACTGTAATTGCTTCAATAGGTTGCAAGCAAATGCTGTTTTTAGAAGATGGGTTGAAATCAGAGAAGAGACAGTAGTTTGGAACACAAATAAATACTAATATAATGCACTGCAAAAAAAAAATTAGAGCAGATGGCTGTATATTAAGGAAGCTGGGTGGGGAGGGGAATCTAATTTCTTATTACCAACCAACTAAATTCAGTGGAGGATTAGCTTATTAAAATGACTAGATTACCAGCACCATGCCAAATGAAATAAGTACAGCCATTGTTTTGGTTCTTAATATTACTTCCAAGTTATGTTTCTTGGCTGATTGTATGCTTTTTTTGGGGGTGGAGAGAGGCAGGCTGAAGATCTATAGAATATCTATATACTGTATAAGATGTATGATAAAGAGTTAAAATGTGGACATAACTATAAAATAATATTAAGGTAAACAATGTCACATATTTTATTTGATCCACACTTACAGCTTCCCAGGGTACTTACAGTATAGCTCAAAAGCTTTAATAAGCAGGAGCACTATTTCTCCTATGTTGATACCTACCATATTGCTTTCAGCAGCTAGCAAAATTAAACCTTCAAAATAATTCTCATGTGCACAGACTGTAAAGTGAATTTAAATTAAAGCAGTATATTATGGGGGAAGTTAATATCTTGGTAGCATTTGGGAGGGTCTCTTGTTTCCACTAAAGCCATGCTCTGCACTCATATCACATTCTCCCATGATCAGTTTACTTGTACTTGTGTTCATGTATGCATATGCACACACACACACACACACACACACACACAATATTAATGTACAGCCACTATAGTGAATTCTGCAGAAATGAGCCCGAATTGATCAAAATATACAACTAGGACTATATTTCTAAATTTCTCAAATGGAATAGTTGTTTTTGTCCAGATTATATTCAAAACTATAGTTCAGGCTTAATGCAAAAGACTGCTTGATCAGTATCGACATTCTGGAATAATGGATAGGCATCTTCTTTTCAACACCAGAAAAGCCTGACGGAAGGACCACTGACCTAGCAGGACACGATTTAGGGAAACCTCTACTGTGGCACATAAATGTGTCCAGCTCAAATAATCTCCTCCACAGTTGGCCCACTTGGCTCTACCATTTGGTACAGTGAGGCATTTGCTTTAGGTAGCAGATGTGTAACAGTTTGGAAGAGGGATGGTGGCAGCCTATAGCTTGTTTCCTTCTGTTGGAGGACAATGCTGTGTGTTCTGAGCAATCTGCCCAGCACCCTCTAGCCTGGCCTGCTGTTCTCAGGTGTAGTGGTGAATGCTGTCCCATCGCAGGTGCCAAAGTAAGAGTCAATTGCTAGCTTCATTGCCATCTGTAGCAGGTGCTATCCTGGCCTTTGCCTTAGCCACCAAAATGTCTTCAGCAGGCCATGGTGTCCTCTGATGAACTGTTCCTACACTTCTGTTAAAGAAGTCCTGCTTATCTATGGCCACATGAAGGTGCTCACTTCGTACAGTCTCCATTAATTAACTGTTCCTAAATGTTATGCTCTACCTGACAATGGGTTGCTTGCCTTTCACTTTAGCTTAACGTCAGGCTGAGAAAGGAATCTGCTAGCTCTGTTTTGCAGAAGGAAGTAATCTGATTGGAAAGTTAACTGAAGAAAGAGAGGAGAGAGTATAAGGGCATGTAAAAAGATTGCCTCATCATAATACACGGGGCTAGTCTGTATGGGGGGAGCAGTACCTCACAGTAATGGCATTTCACAGCAGCAGTGACTTCTCCTGACAGTGTTTTTGGCCCCAGAAGCACCCATAAGCTTTGCATGCCGGATGGCAGCCGCAAGTGATTTATTCACATTAGTACTTTGCCACTGCCGAACTTTAAAAAAAAAAAAGTTGCCTAAGGTGTGCTCGAGTGATAGAGCAATTTTTTAAATTAAAAGGACAGGGGGGGGCAAAAAAAACCAACAACCCACCGAATACTCACTAAGGTGAAAATTCAACATGGCAGCAGAGGGTGCTTGCTCTGTTAGCAAGCCCTGCCCCCCACCTGTGCTCACCCAGCCAATCATCTTTTTGGATTCTCTTATATGAGAAAGCGATTCAAAGCGAATCGCTTGCCTTAACAAGCAGGGATTCACGCCCCCTTGCCGTTTTTAAAAAAACCTACAGGAAAAGCCACAAAGTCTTTTCCAGCATTGTTTTTGCCATTTTGCCCCCCCCCTTCCAAATACTGTGGATTGATGTGGGATCCTGTTTATTTTTTTTAATAATAATTTTATTAATTTTTTTAAAATTAAAAAAAACAAACATACAATTACTACATAAAACTAACAAACATATATAACAGTGATTCCCTCCACCGAGGGACTTCCCTTTATATTCATCCCTCTTTCCAAAATTTCATTGTTTCCATCTCAGGTTTGCTTCCTCTCCCCTTTATTAATACAAATTCTAAAAATTTACTCCATTTTTCACCAAAAACATTCTCATTTAACCCTCTTTTTTTTTCCTTAACCATATTTGTTAATTTCTCATTTATTGCTATATTCCATACCTCGTCATACCATTCTTCTGTTTTGTATTCACCTTGTATTTTCCATTTCTTTGCTATTATGAACCTTGCTGCTGTCAGCAAATTTGTTAACAAATCCTTAACAATTTGAGATTCTTGAATTTTGCTATTTAATAATGCTATTTCAGGGCTTAATGGTATATTTATCTCCAGTATTTCACTTATTTCCTTCATTACTATTTCCCAAAATTTCTGTACATATTTGCAATTCCACCACATATGCATATACATTCCAAGTTCTTGGCATCCCCTCCAACACTGTGCTGAATGCTTTTTATCTATTTGATTCAATCGTACTGGAGTTAAATACCATCTCCATATAATCTTATAGTATTTTTCTTTTATTCTTACTGATAATGTTTTCAAATGTTGCATATTCCATATTTTTTCCCACTTAGATTTGTCTATTACAATTGCTACATCTGTTTCCCAAACATCTTTTAAATGATCTTGTACTTCTTCATTATCCATTAACATTTTATATATTTTGCTTGTAATACCCTTTATAACATTTTTCTCTTGAATAGCTTTTGTAATTAATTCCTCAAATTTTGTACTTTTCCTACAACTATCCTCCTTTAAACATTTTTTTGTCCATCTTTCTAACTGTATCAATTTAAACCATGTAAATCCTTGCTCCTTTAATATTTTTTCCATATAATTTTTATTTTTCATTTTCCCCATCCATTCCTTCAACCTTATAATTTCTTGTCCTCCTAATTTTGCTTCCACTTCATTTCTTAAGTTTGCTGGGAAACCCTCTAACAATATTACCGGCGTTAATGGAGATATTCCTGGAACTAATACTTTTTTATATTTATTCCATATATCTAATATATTTTTTAAAGAAACAGATTGTATTGATTCCCTAAATTTCTTTTTTAGTTTACAAAAAAATATATTTCTTAATTTTAACTCTATCTCTTGTTTATTTATTTCCATCCATTCTATTTCCTTCACTTCCGCAACACTATCAATAATATATCTCAGTTGATTCGCTACGTAATATAGCTTTAGATTAGGTAAGCCTAAACCTCCTTTTTTTTAGATTTATACCATCTATTTTTATTGATTATTGGTCTTTTGCCTCCATTACAATAATTATTTATCATATTTTGCCACTTTTAAAATTCTGTTTCTGATACTTTAATAAGCAGCATTCTAAATAAAAAAATTATTTTTGGTAATATTTTCATTTTAACAAGCGCTATTCTTCCAAACCATGACAATTTAATTTTCCCATATTTCTCTATTCTTTTCTCCATATCTTTCCTTAACATAGTAAAAAAATTTTCCTCTAGTTTTTCCAGTTCTGCCACAATATTTATTCCTAAATATTTTATTTGCTCTTTTATTTTAATACATTTCTTTTTACTCTTCATATTTTTTTGCTCTGCCTCTGTATAATTAAATATCATCATTTCTGATTTATTCCAATTTACTTGTAAACCTGTCATCTTCCCAAACGTTTCCAAATGTTTCTCTATCTCTTGCATTTTTTCCAATGGATCTTGTATTGTTATTAAAGTATCATCTGCAAACATATTCAGTTTAATCTCTTCAGTATTTCCTATCCCTTTTATATCTTCATCGTTTCTAATTACATTAGCTAATATTTTTATTACCATAGCAAATATTATTGGGGAGAGTCGGCAGCCTTGTCTTGTTCCCCTAGTTAAGTTTATTTGTTGTGTCTTACCATCATTTACTATTACTGTTGCTTTATTTTTTGTATACAATTGGTCAATCACACCCCTAAATTTTTCTCCAAATCACAATGTTTTCATTATATTTTTTATTGCTGGCCATTCCACACAATCAAAAGCTTTAAATATATCTATAGCTATAAGCCCTGCTTTAATTTTCTTTCTTCTAATTATTTCTATTAAATTTATTACTCTTCCAGTTAAATTAGCCATCTGTCTTCCTTCTATAAATCCACATTGATCTTTTTGTAGATATTTGTACATAAATTTATTCATCCTTTTCGCCATTATTGCTGTTAGTATTTTTGCATCTTGATTTATTAATGATATTGGTCTATATGATTCTGGGTCTGTCAAATCTTTATCTGGTTTTGAAATTAATACAATCAGAGATTGTTTCCATGATGGTGGGATCTCATCTCCTGTTAAAATGTTATTATATAATTCTTTCATTCTAGGTATTAATATACTTTTAAATGTTTTATAATATTCAGTTCCCAAACCATCTTCTCCTGGAACCTTCCCTAGTTTCAATTTATTTATAATATCTTCTATTTCCTGTTCTTTTATTGGTTTTTCCATTAATTCTTTCTCCTCCTCACTAATTATATCCTTACAATTTTCCTGTATGTATTTCTCTAAATTTTTCGGTGAATCACCTGCTGAATATAATTTTTGATAATATTCTTGAAATATCTTTAATTTATCTTTCATCAAGTTACTTTTTTCCCCTTTTTCATTTTTAATAATTCCAATCAGACTTTTAGATTTCTTTGTTTGTGTGGCTCTTGCTAACATTCTAGAATTTTTATTACTATATTCAAAAAAATCTCTTTTCATAAATAACAGATTTCTTTTTGCTGTTTCTATATCTTCCTTTTCTAACTCTTTTCTCTTTGCTTGTATTAATACATGAGTCTGTTTATCTCTGTTTCTGAAATAATCTTTTTCTAGACCCTTAATTTCATCTTCTAGTTTCTTCCTACTTTTTTCCCGTTTTTTCCACAATGTATGTACTTCCCTAATAAATATTCCCCTTGCTACAGCTTTCATTGAATCCCACAATAATGCTTGATTGCCTTGTCCTACTCTATTTATTTCCCATATTTCTTTTAATTCTACCTGTATTTTCTCTACTATATTTTTATAACCCAAAATTTTTGTATCCAATCTCCATCTTTTTGCTAATTTATAATCTTTTATAATCTTTATATCTGCTATAACTGTCACATGGTCTGTGACTTTTATAATTCCTATATCTGTATTTACAATTTGTGGGACCAGATCTTTTGATACAAAAATATAATCTATTCTAGAATAATTTTTATGTGTTGGTGAATAATAGGTGTATCTCTTTTCTTCTCCTTTCCATTCTCTCCATACATCTCGTAGTCCATTTCTATTTATAATTTTGTTCAGACCAGTTTCATAGATTTTCTTGTCCTCTTTAGTAGGGTTAGATTTATCTTTCTGCTTATCCATTACCATATTAAAATCTCCTGCCATTATTATAGATCCTTCACTTATTTCATTTGTAGCTTTAATAACTTCTTCATAGAATTCTATTTGACCTTCATTTGGTGCATACAGATTAACTAAAGTGAGATGTTCCTTACCCCTAATTCCTTGCATAATTATATATCTTCCTTTTATATCTTTTTTAATTTTCTTAACAATAAAATCACTTCCTTTCGACAAAATAGTTGCTACTCCTCTTGATTTTGATGTTCCAAAAGCTTTTTCATATATATTTGCCCATTTCAACTTCAATTCATTCACTCCATCTTTATTCTGATGTGTTTCTTGAAGGAATATTATATGTGCTTTAGATTTATTTAATAATGATTCTATTCTTTTCCGTTTTATTACATTTCCTAACCCTTTAACATTTAAAGTCAATATTCTCAATCTACCTTCCATATTATGTATAATAAATTTCTACTTCTAATAGTCCCCCATAGTGCACAAATACTACAACACTCAAATAAGCAATAAACAATAACAATAACATTCCCCCCTGCACCACCCTCCACCTTCCCCCCTTCCCCCTTCCCCCCTACCCCTCCCACATACACCTTTCCTCTCCCCCTCCTACTCCCAGGGATTGCCATCCCCGCCATAGCTACAAACTTAGAGGGGGGAGAGGGTGTCACCCACCACCAATGTTACCTTTGATCCCATCTCTCTCAGTTTTTTTTCCAGTCCCTTGTCTATATATCTTCATTTCTCCTCTCCTCCTGTTGCTCCTTTCAGCTCCCCTTGACCTTTTTCTGCTTCTTGTTCTTCCTCTCTCAGTCCCAGCGTTGTCAGCAGTTGTAATCCTTCTTCCAGTGTTTTTATTTTATAGAATTTCCCAGCATACTTGAACTTCAAAAATACTGGGTATCCCCAATTGTAGTTAATATTTTTTTTTTCAGTATGGCTATAATGGGTTTGATACCTCTCCTCCATTCCAAGGTTTTCGCACACAAATCATTGAAAATCATCACTGGTGTTGATTCAAAAAATATTTGATCACCCAGTTTCCTAATTTCTTTCATAAATGTCTCTTTTTTATAGTAGTTGGCCACTTTTACCAATACCCATTATAGCCAAGAGAATTAAAATAATAAACTGGTTCCAACAACTGACACCCCAGCTACAGTGGGTGCAAGAAGATTTTGAGAGAATCCATAGAACTGGATTCAGGAAAACAACTCCCAGTGATGTATTGGTAAACCCTCAGCTGGGTTGCAGTTTCTTTTTCAAAATGTGGAACATTTCAAATCCTAATGTTCATTCTTCTGTTTTGATCCTCCAAAGCAATAATCTGTGTTTGTATCTCAGCAATCTCTACATCATGTCTTTGAAGCCAGTTCCTGTTGTCGTTTACCATAAGATTCACTTTTTAAATTTCTTTGCACACTCCTGCCATCTCCTGGTTGATTTGCTGCACAGCAGTCTGAAGTTGTTTAGATACCTCTTGTACAGTTTCCTGCTTCATTAATTTAATTTCATTTCTTAGTTCAAGTGTATAAGCTTTAAAACTTTGGAGTAATTTTTCATTATTCTGTGCCAGCAAAGATTGTAAATCTTCTTGCCCTGACAGGTTTCCTTTCTGTCCATTTTTTTGCCCATTTTTTCCTCCCCCTGTTCCAGTCGCCATTTTAATTGCTTCGGTCTGTTGTTTTTCTTTTCTAATCTTTTCAATTGTTGTTAATATTTCAGCTGAAAATGCCCGTTCTAATCTTGAAATTGTCTTATCCAAGGGTTTATTTTTAGATCTTGTCCATAAGGGAGTTTGTAAGAATGTTTTCTTTAAACATAGCTATCATGTCACCCCTTAACCTTCTCTTCTCCAGGCTAAACATACCCAACTTCTTAAGCCACTCCTCATAGGGCATGGTTTCTAGACCTTTTACCATTTTGGTTGCCCTCCTCTGGACACACTCTAGGTTGTCAACATACTTCTTGAATTGTGGTGCCCAGAACTGGACACAGTATTCAAGGTGAGGTCTAACTAAAGCAGAATAGAGTGGCATTTCATGTGGTGAGGTCAAGTGTCTAAGGAAAAAATCTATAAAGTTGGATTCAGAATTCTGACTCGTATTAAAACATTGAAATCTACATTTTAAAAAATTGTTGCATTTATGAAGGTGTTAAGCTACAGAGGACAGGGCATAAAGGAACTCATTTTCCTAGTGATGAATGTTGAAATGGATCTGATTGTTTTTGGTCAAGTCTTCTTCTCTCCATGATCAGGGTTCCAATTTAGAATGTTTATTCTCTTCTTCAATGCTTCCAGAATCCAGGTGATAGCTTTGGTCAAAAGCGCTTTTAAAAACATGGTATTAGATATGCTAGCTAGGATCCAACCTGGAAAGTTGGGGGGGGGATCCATCAACCATTCATGCTCCATAGCCACAAGAATCATTTGAATCATTATTCTGAGTGATTTATAAAAGGGACAGTTCTGTTCAAATGTTTCAAAGTCATGTTTCTGGCCAGGTATCTTTCTGTATATGTGATCGATAAATCCACACAACTGTGATTGTGCTATGATATAATCTTAATGCCTTTTGTTTGTTTTTTGAAAGAGCAAGGACCTGCCATTCTCCATGCATGGAGTTTGCACCACACACTTAAGGTACAGTAGTGCATGAGAAGAGAGCAAATGGAAGACTAGCTTTTGAAAGGGTGTCCATATAGCTGTCCCCTCCTGCACAAAAGCATTTAAGCCTGAGTGTTTGTAACAACTAGGAATGAGTAAATCAGTAAGGACTTTGGAGATTATCAGACGCCCTTAATATGCCACCACGGGGACGACAGGACATCGCCAAAGGGCTTGAATATCAGATGACATCATCCTTGTGGCGTTATGCCCCCATGCAGCTTCCATTCTGTCTGCATTCCTTTTTCTTGACGGCTTCAGCCATCAATAGATCACCCATTCTGTTTCTGTAACAGAATCATGGGTGAGTGATAAGGTGCATTGTTCTGCTGGCGCGATGCCAGCTGCAGTGAGAGGTCCCTGCTGAACACTTCCAGGTGCAATCGGGACATTGAAGTAAGTTACAGCCTTTTTTGTAACCTCCCCGGGTTATTTGGGGTTTCTTAAGTCTGTTTTTGTGCTTGCTGTCATTTAAAAAGCGTTCTTTTTGTTTCTATTTTTGAATTTCCCGTGCGCTTGTTCTCTCATGAGAATGGCCTGGGATTTCAAATAAGGAAGTGAATACAGCTCTGCGCAAGGTGTATTCATTCCATGACTGTCGAGGGGAGGGGGAGGGCGTGGCAAAGGTAGGTGCACAAACTTTTCGTTCTCGTGCTGGGAGGGGGACGGGAGGGGGCGGTAGAGGAGATAGTGAGGTGGTAGAAGGGATAGTGGGATATTTTTGTCCCTGTCCGATAACCTCATTTATCAGACAAGTGTCTAAAAATGCTGTAATTCCACTATTGACGAAAGCGGGAACATAGGAGTTTTTCACACAGGGGAAATAACCCCCATGGAGATTGGGAGAGAAATAGGGCTGTTCTGCTGCCATTGCTCCATTTTGCACACCCCCTTCCTTCTCCCGATCTCCCATCATCCTCCCTCTGTCCTGCTTCCATTTCCCTCCCGATATTTTCCGCTATTTTTTTTTACTAACAAAGAACTTTCATTGGTTAAAAAATATTGGACAGGAAATGGAAGCAGGGTGGAGGGAAGATGATGGGAGAAGGAAGGGGGTGTGCAAAATGGAGCGCTGGCAGTGGAACAGCCCTGTTTCTCTCCTGATCTCCGTGGGGGTTATTTCCCCCGTGTGAAAATCTCCATAGTAGCTTGATTACTGTAATTGTTGCACATTGTTGTAACTGCATGATACTATGCCATAACCATGAGATACTACCACCATGGAATCGTCACACGACAACCACTCCCACTTTAACAGTGGGATTTTACTTCCATGATTTTGTATGGGCAAGATTTTGGCTGTTCTTGCGAGAAGACGCGGCTGTTTAAACACACCAAAACCACATAAATAACGAAATAAATTAACAAATAAACACTTAAACAAATATAAAAACGTACCAAGAAAAGGTGACAGTTCATTAAAAGAGCGTCCTGTGCATCCTGTGTTCTCATTGGGGAGGGGGGAAGGACCGCCCATTCATGCTGTAATTGCGAAACGTGATTTTGCATGCTCGTCAATACTGCAAAAAGAGCAATATTGGGGGCTATTTATGGACTTTCCATCAATGAAAAGTGATGAGCAATTAAGGGGTGGAGCACACATTGATCATGGGAGGACAATGACATCATGTGATAGCACTGTCACACTGTAATTCTGTGATTACAGCCCCGTCTAATGAAGTTCTAAAATTCTAGTTTGTAAAGAATGTTCAGTTTTAATCTTGAAGCTCATTCTGATGCAGGTCTGTATTAAGATTGTGACATTCTTCCTCTCCCCTCCAAGAAATTCAGGTGCACTTATCAGATATTAGGCATTTTTGTGTGAATTTTTGAATGGTATTATTTTTTCCCACTGACTAAAATGTTTTGTGTGCACTTGTGTGCATTTTGTAACTATATACCTTTTTTCACGTGCATTTTTCAAATGTATGAATTTACTGAATGTATTTTTTCTTGTTACATGAATTTTGTTGAAAGTATGCAAATAAACAGGTTTGCCGTTATGAGCCGTATTCAAGTCTGTGTTTAGACTGGAGGGAATTGAGGGTGAAAACTGGGTAAGTTGATATGAAAAGCAGACTGAATATTTATTTATAGGATTTATATCTCACCTTTCTCCCAAGAGCATAAACAAATTTCTTACCCATATCTAATACTGACTAGCTGTTTCCAGAAAAAGGAATGGGAGAAGGAGATAGGGCCTTCTCAGTGGCTGCCCCTAGGCTCTGGAATTCCCTTCATAGGACTTTAGGTTGGGCTACTCTTCGCTATCATTCCATTGGTGGGCAAATACCTTTTTTATTCTGTGAGGCTTTTGAGAACTGAATGCTTTTAGAAGAAAGGGCTTTGCATAGGGTACTATGTTGTTTTTAACTGTATTGTTTTTAAAACTTATTTTTATTATTTGTAAGTGTATGCGTTAAAAAAAATGTCATTAATAGTTTAATTCCGTTTTAATGTTGACTTTTTGTAAGCTTTAACTACTGTATTTTTTTTTTAACTTTTAAGCCAACTTGAATCCTGGTTCTGAGGAAAAGGCAGGATATAAATAGAATTGTTCAACAACAACAAGCCAGTGTGGTGTAGTGTTTTGAGTGTTGGACGATGATTCTGGAGACCAAAGTTCAAATTCCCATTCAGCCATGGAAGCCCACTGGGTGACTTTGGGCAAGTCACACTCTCTCAGCCTCTGAAGAAGGCAAAGGCGCACACACCCCAAACGAATCTTGCCAAGAAAAAAACATGATAGGTTCTCTTTAGGGTCGCCATAAGTCAAAAATGGCATGAAGACATACAATAGCAGCAGCAGCAGCAACAACAGCAACAGCTTTTAGAGGGCATTCTCCTAAATGTAGAGTCATATAGTCTCCAAACATAGCATATTACTTCCCCCTCCCACACAACTTTCAGATGGTATCTTTCATACTTGACAACAGACACACCAGTGTAACAGTATGCACCAGCATTGAAGGTGTATTATGTTTTCCCATTCTCTTTGGTTCTTACTTTATTAACTTGGTTTATATTCCAGTTTACTTCCATCTCATAAATATGGGATAAATATCTGCTTCATGCCTATTTGATTATGTCTGAAATTTCAAAGAGAACATAACATTCTATCATGAGATTTTGCAGTGTTTTGCATGAGCTGCTGGGATATTCTTGCCAGAACCAGTTCTAGGTGTCAGAGAGAACTGAACAAATATTTTGCATCAGATACACAGTAGAATCTTGTGCTTTATATGATATACAAGCAAAGAACTATTTTTTTCCTCTCAAGAGCAGTCAGAGGAGAAGGTGGACTCAAGGGTTTTTGTTGTTGTTGGGTTTTTTTGCAAGAAACCCCAGTACCCCATAGTGGTACTTACCACTTGTATTTGGTTTAGGTGGGTCCAGGGACCCTTTTACACTACCCAACTATAGCACTATGATCCCACTTGAACTGCTATGGCAGTATTCTGTGCAATCCTGGGGGTTTGTAGTTTGGTCAGAGGCACAAGGAGAGCTCCCTGGCTAAGAATGTTAATTGGCCCTCCCTAAATTGCAAAGCCCAGGATTCCATAGACTAGGGACTTTATCAGATGAGCCCCTTAAAAGCATCCTTTTGCTGGCATTAAAAATAAATCCACTTTTATGCCAGCAAAAGAATGCCCCCCACCACACTTACCTCTAATCCTGGCAAAAGCGTCCCTGGCAATGAAAGAAGAAGTGAACGGAGCTCCATTCACATCCTCCTTTGAAATCCCGCAGATTATCGCAATAGTTCATTGCATAGGAAATTCAAAAACAAAATGAAAATAAGACAGAAAAACTTCAAAAAGCACATACACATACTTTAAAGGTCCCAAGTAACCTGGGGAGGGTCATAAAAAGTGTCACTTACCTGACTGTCACAATCTCACCCGGAAGTGTTCGCGCTGGGCCGGCCACTGATGCTACATTGACGTGAGTACAATGGCATGAGGTTTCACATGCTGGAAATGTCAGCACAAAAGCACCACAAAAGTCATCAATAAAAAAACTACACGTTTTGGCGGGAACATAACCACAAAAGGGTGACATTGTATGATACATGGGCCCTTTCACGGTTATGTGGTGTCATTATGAGGCCGTATTTTATGTGTCTGATAAAGTCCTAGAACTGTGGCAGTTATAGTGGAATCACAGCATTATAACTGTGTAGTGTGAATGGACCCTCCAGTCTTTTGCCTTGGCTGTTGGAGTGGAGCATCCTAAAAACTGGACAACACTATGCTATGCTGATATTTTCTTTTGCATTTTTCTGCCATTCTGATTCAATTTGTCAAGAAAGAAATTGTTTTTGAGGAACATTTCAAAAGAGAAGAAAAAAATTTAGTGAAATTCTTGTGAGTTGGGTATGGGCTGCGGGGTTGCTATAGTGGGGCAAAATGAGGGAATTGTCCCCAAAATAAAAGGTCTACCTCCCAACAAAATTTCCCTTTGGTCCCCAAATTACTAGCCTTGCAGAGAGTGAAAGACTAAAAACCTTGAAGAGTGAAAAGACTGAAAAAGCAGCACAGAGTCAGCCTGCTTTGGAATAGCAAGGGGGAGAGGAGGGGAGGGGAGGAGAATCTGGACCCCTCATGCCATGTGACTACAGTCATCCTGGAACTGAAGTGAAAGGACCTATCGCACCAGGGGGGTTGTCTGGGAAAGCCGCCAAGTCAGTAGTTGATAAAACAGCCTGGCTCAGCAATAACTCAGTTCCAAAAACACAGTACCTTGTGTTGTCAATAGCAGTCCAGAGAGTCAGGAGTCCAGAGAGAGTGAAGAACGTTGAGGCAGTCCAAGGTCAAAAGGGTTCCGGCAGGTGGGTCAACGAATACAGTCCAGGGTCAAGATAATCCAAGGTTTTAAGAAACAAGGTTCCAAAAGCCAGGAGAGTCAAAGGCAGAGGCTTCCTCCAGGGAATGCAGATAGCCTTTGACAAGGAATCCAGCGTATCCCCCAGCTGCTTATGTTGGCCCAGTTCCCACTCACAGCTGCTTGGTGATTAATGAGAGTCTTTCTTTTAGCCTCTGAGACTGTCGCAGCCCCTCCCTTTCTGCTCTTCTTTGGCTAAAGGTAGGTACCTGCTCTCCACCTCTTGCTGTTGCTCAACTATGTCTCCCAGGCTTGGACCCTGTGCTGGGGGAGAGCTAGGCTGCTGAGACTTGGGTTCTTCTGTAGCAGGGCTAGATTCAGACTCAGCCTCCTTGTCTTCTGATTTCTCAGAGTCCTGGCTGGCCATGACAGGGTTGCTAAAGGAGCACACTCATGTGAATGAAGAGATGTGTAGTTAATAAACATTTTACACCTGGTCCCTTCCCATGTCCTTTAATAATGTGACTGCCACAAGACACGAGGCTGGTGTGATAATGTCCTGGATTGGAAGTAAAGGTGTTGGAAATATAGAATTCTTCCTGCACCCCCCCCCTAGTAGTTTAGGGAACTCTTTGCATGCTTAAGTTCCTTCCCTTTTCTCTTCAACCTACCTTAGTTACTTTGTAGCTCATAGAAGTTATATGATATGGGGTGACCTGTTAAGTCATCTATCACATGACCTCATGATTTAAATGTTTTATTATGCTTTGTTCTCTCCTCTTTTAAGAGAAGCCTCACCACGAGGTTCTCTCTCTCTTCCTCTTACTTCCATGCACCTCATCACCATGCATGAAGATGAGAGTTAAAACTCTCACAATTACCTTTTCTGAAGAATAAAGAAATATGAATGCTACTGCAAGTAATGCTTAGGAAATCCTGATTTGTTTATCCTATCCTAATCTGAATCCTTTGGATTAGGTGAGTTTTACCCTGAAGCCTTTTAGTTAGTTACCTTTGCTTCTGAATATGTAGATTACAAAACCGGTTAGTAAATGTTTTTATATTCATCTTTTAAAAAACGTTTTCTTGTCTTTACAGTTGTCCCTCTGTATCCATGGATATAATTATTCACTGCTTGAAAATATTCTTTAAAAAATAATAATCCAAAAAGCAAACCTTGATTTTGCCATCTTATATAAGGGACACCATTTTGCTATGCCATTGCATATAATGGGACTTGAGAATTCATGGATTTTAGTATCCATTGGGGGTCCTGGAACCAAGCCCCAGTGAATATGAAGGGACAACTGTATTCTGTTTGAGTGGCCTTAATGACTGAGTAATTTAGAGTATTTCCCAATGCTAATTGAGTCTGGTTCACTTTGTGTCTCAGCTAACACTGCTTTACAGTAAACTTTTCTCAAGACGATATTCCAAAAAGGCTTGCCCCCTGGAACCTTTAATAATTTTTTAATTTCTATGCTCATACACCCCAACAAAAGGCTACTTAAAGGGCCTGCTTACTTTACTCATAAGCTGGCGGGGGGATAAATCAGGAAGTGATTGTGGCTTAGACAGGAAGGAGGAGTGCCAACAACGAGTATTCAGTTGTAGTGGTCAAGGAAGAGAACCAACAGGTGTTGGTATGAGAGGTATACCACCTCACCCTGCACACATAAATGTGCTTTTTGCTAGATTGCTTGAGAAAGATGGTATATTGCTATTTGATTTGCCATTATTTCTAGCTATGTTCAGAAGGTCAGTATTTTCACAATAAACTGTTAATCAGGATGCAACATGGCTCAACTGTTACAGATCGACCCCCATATCCATAGGAAATACATTCCAAGACACGTACATACCCTATGGATACCTGAAACCATGGATAATAGGGAACCCTATTATTTTCAATTAGAAGACATAGAAATGCCTAGAGAGAACATACATTTTCAGATGTGGATAAGTGAAACTATGGATACTGAATCCGTATAGCGGAGCATTTATCTTCTTAAAGATAATGTTCCCAACAACTAGGCTACTTTTATTTAATAATAAGGGCAACCATATGTGGGAGATGAGCAAAATATGATCTGTGGGTGCATGTGGCCACAAAACTGGTTTGTGTCCCTAAGGTCTATGTGCTCCCCATTAGCCTCCAAATGGCTAACCCCCCCCCAAGTTTCTGAAAGGCACTGTTGGATATTTTGCCTCATTTTCAGGCAAATGATGGGCTGGGGGGTCCCTCACATTTTTAGGCCTTCCTTCAGCCTTTGTTTGAACTGGGAAGTGATTGGACTCCCTGTGCCAATCACTTCCTGTTTGAATAAAAAAGGCTTGTAAAGACAGAAGGAAGTCATCAGGTTGAAGAAAAGGCCAGAAGACCCCCCAAAGTCTTAAAATGTGGCAAAATGGCTACTAGAATCCCCCAAGGCTCAAGAATGTTTGTTTTGGAACAAACATCAAATTATTGATGCCCAAATTATTTCAGGGGTGTTGGTCGGGGGCCATTAGGGCAAAAATAGGGATATGAACCTCCATGATCCATTGGAAGGCAGTTGCCACCAGCAAATCCCAGCATTGCCCACTTGTGTTGTACAGAATAGTAGATGGATTGTGGGAGTGTTGTTGTTGTTGTTTAAATTGTTCCTATTATTTAAAACATATGTGTCTCTTGTTTAGGGATTTAAATTCACACAGTGGCTCAGAAATAGTTGTGGCGGGGGGGGGGGGCATTTGAACAAAGAAACCAAAAGAGAAGGGGCATGGTAGAATAAAACAACTTTAGATGGTATCTTTGAGGACTGAAAATCTTCACAGGGAGCTGAAAAGACTCATGAGAGTTGATGCCAGGCAAGTCTTCTTATCAAAAGCATTCCAAAGGCCATAACTGAAAAGGCCCTATCTCCAAATACCATCCACCTTACCTCAGAAGGCAGGAGCACCTGGGGCTTACCTACACAAGCCAGGATATGCCGGCTCCCCACCAGTGTTTCCTGGCCATGGATCAGGACCATTGTTCTCCCGTTCCCTTCATGGAATGGGAGGAAGACCTGGGCATGCCACCCTAGTACTTCAGCTTCCACCAGTTCCCTCACTATCTTGGAAGGCAGAAAGGGGGGCCACAACATGTGACCAAGCCCCCATGCATGTGACCAGCCTTGGTCACACACTGTGGGACTCCTTCTTGCCTTCTGGGAGAGTCAGGGAGACCAGCAGCCCCAGCAAGAGCCAGCCTGCTGGGAAGGGCTCCTGCAGTCTTACAGGGCCCAAACTGTTTTACTCCCACTGGAAACGGTTTTAAACAGGTATTATTCTAAAATGCCATATTGGGCCCAAGCCGGCTTCTCCCTGTCTCAGCCCTGTATCTACCCCAGGCTGATGAGGACTGCCCATGGGCAGAACAGGGCAAATGCCCTGTGTCATCAGGACTGCAGGATGCTAAGGCAGGCAAGATGGGGTATATTCTCTGTCTAGACAAGCCCTTGGAGAAAAGCCTCCAAAAATAACTTCAGTGCTTCTTTTATTCATTTCTATTCTGTCCAACTTGCAAAGGTCTTGGGGAGTTCACCAAACAAAGCACAAACAGGCCATGGTCCCTCAATTATCTAATGGACTACCACCCTATATAGTACAGTTGTTCTAGAAAGTACTGAGAGTCATTCCTTTCAACCAGTGTTTGAGAAATCTTCAGAAGCATTTCTATATAGAAAACACTGGGGTAGTGTGATCTGGATGTACCCAAGACTAATCATTTTATTTTAGCATCAGAGGCAGAAAGTCCCAGAACCCCACCCCTACCACCTAGAAGCAAAAATTCAGTAATGATATGTTCATTAATGAACAATGTGCTATCCCCCAAACTAGATGCCCAAAGAACTGCCTCACTCTGTATAATGGTAGGACCAGCCCAGGATATGCAGTGTATGTGTATGTTGTATCTGGTTTAAGAAAAGAAAAGAAAAGAAAAGGAAGTGTCATGATGATAAAGAAAAGGGTCCTATTTTATCTTGATGTCTTTGTCCCAAAATACTGACATCGATCTATCAAATTTATATTCTGCCTGTCCTTCAAGTTGCTCAGGGTTCATGGCATTATTCCATTTTATCCTCACAACAAATCTTGAGAAGCAGTTTAGGCTGAGAGTCAAACTACACATGCCTTTAATAAGCAGCAAAGGTATTAAAATAAGGAGTATGGGAAATGAACAGACATATCTGCAGGCTGTATGTTAAAGGTTAATACAAAAACCAGTGTGGTATAGGGATTACATGGTTAAACTGTGATTTAGGAGATTATCAGACATGTCAAAAGTAGCATTAACAGCAACACCAGGAGATCGCAAAAAGGCTGCTTTACCAGATGACGTTGTTCCCCTATCGTTATACACCCATTATGCTGCTGTTCCGCTGGCACTGCTTTTTATTGATGGGAGAAGCCGTCAATAGATCCCCTGTTCCATTTCTGTCCTGGACTTGCCTGTGTGCAACAAGGTGGCCCGTGTTGCTGGCGAGAGCCCAGTGTCAATGGGCGATCCTTGCCAGTACACTTCTGGGTAAGATTGGGACATCCAGGTAAGTGAGACACTTTTTATGACCCTCCCCAGGTTACTTGAACATTTTAAAATGTGTTTGTATGCTTGCTGTCACTTTTTTCTATTCTTTTTATTTTTATTTTTGAATTCCCCATGCTCACATCTTCTCGTGGGAATCTGTGGGATTTTGATCCAGGAAGTGAACGACGCTCTGTTAGAGCTCCGTTCACTCCTGAGCTGCCAGAACAACGTTAGAGAAAGTAAGTGTGGTGGGGAGGGTGATTGTGGCAAATTAGGGAGGGGACAGAGGTAGGAGTGGAGATTGTGGGAATCTCCTTAGGATATCCAGGTTGAAATCCCTGCTGAGCCAAGAAATTAACTGGGTGGCCTTGGGTCAACCACTTCTTCTTTCAGCCTGGCTTACCTCACAAGGTTGATGTGAGGACGAAGGGGGAAGAGTCGAGTCACTGAGCTCATTAAAAGAAAGGTGGGATAGAAGGTTAATAAAGAGCAGGGAAGGGAACAAACAAGCAAGCAAGCTTGGTTTGACCTTAAGATAAGAGTTTTGATCAAGGTCAGTGTGAATTTTGTAGACCACGTGAGGATTTGAACCTGGACCCTGCCTGCCCAATTCTAACAATTCTGTTTACTGCTTCTCAAAGAAACAAGGCTATCCTGGACCTAGTGCATTTACAAGACACACATTACTCAGCAAACTATTCACATTTTAAGTCAAAATGTAGGTTTGGACTCTTTCCCAACATGAAAAAGCTTAAAACTGGAGGCTATTGAAGGGAATTCTGTACTTCATTATTGCTTCAGGGCTGAGTATACTTGGCAGTGATCTTGCTTCCTCTGAAGCATCTGGTTCAGGCTACTGTTGGATGCAAAATAATAATAGGCTAAACAGACCAAGTAATTTTTAGTGGATCAAAGCACTGTGTGGTGTACAAGGCCCAGAGATGATATAGCCATAACTTCCTACAGGATGAAGATAATGATGCAAGCCCTTTAGGGGATGCAAGTGCTGTCTTCAAGGGAGACTGGAGATCTCTAAGGTGGCAATCCTACACTCTTTTTTCTAGGACTTTATCAGACTCAGCAAATATGCTGTCTTAACGACACCACATAAATGTGAAAGGGCGCCCATTTTGCATGGCATCATTCTTTAGCGATTATGTGACATTATTAAGGCATTCTTTTTTGTTGACAGGCCAAGCCATCAATAGATCAGCCATGGCATTTTTCTGGTGGAATTGCCTGCTTGTGAAATCATGTCCCATTCTGCTGGTGCAATTCAAGTGTCAATGGGTGGTCCCCACCAGAACTAATCCGGGAGAGAACGCGAAAAGTAAGTATGGGACATTCTTTTTATGGACCTCCCTGGTTTACCAATAAATTTGTAAGTGTGTTTCAGTGCTTGTGTGTCCATTTTGTTTTTTATTTTAGCTGTTTTTTGACTTTTAAATGCACTTGCATCTTCTCACGAGAACCGCCGAAATCATGCACCCCAGCAAATGCAGAAGTACTGGGCTGCTTTTTCATGTTACTATACCAACATCTGATAAAAAGGGTTCTTTTGCTGGCATACTAACAGTTTAAAATATACTGGGAAAGAAATGTTTCTAGAGGCTCGTCTGATAAAGACTCTAGTCAGTAAGTTCCAGAGAATTCAGTGGAAAGTTGTGGAAAGTAGGCTGTAAATGCCTACATAGAATTGTTCCATTTTTAATCTCTCTCTCTCTCTCTCTTTTTAAATGCATACTTGCCATAGAGGAGGCCCTGTTGATAGAAGTGCCTTGCAATGATTCAGCTACTGCTGTTTACAGTTGAGGGGTCAAGTTTAGAACAAAGCTACTAAAAAGATGTGGGAACAATCCAATGTCAGGTCAATAACCATGCTAGGTTAGAATAGGGAAGTTAAACAGGCCTGAATCAATTGTTCTGGACAAAAGCCAAAGTGAGGGGGGAGAGCTGAGATAAAAATTGGGCTTCATCACTGGCAGGCCCAGGGAAAGAAGGTTGAAGTTCCACACATGCAGAGAAAGGAGGCAGGTGAACAGAGACTGTTCCCACTAGCAGACAGACAATTTAGCTTCTGGCAGCACAAACAGACACCCTGGTTGCTGGTAATACATCCCCAAATGCCAATAGGATGCAAGCAGTGTTGATCAACTAAGGCTGAGGCAGCATGGCAAAGATGCCACAAGCTGCCTAGGTCTGTCATACCTTGGAAGTAATGAGTTACAAATAACTACAGACAGACCCCCGTATCCATGGAACCAATACTCATAGTTTCAGTTATCCCCAGTTGAAAAAATAGGGACACATAGCCATGCTGGAAAATGCCTAGAGCAGTATCCTCTCTAGGAATCACTAGGTCCTCCAACACAATTCTATGACATGTTTGTACCTGAAGTCCATTATTTTGATAGGGTTCACTATTATCCATGGTTTCCAGGATCTGTGGTAAGCCAGGGAACCGAACCCCTGAAGATTTTTGCAACAACTAAGGCAGAACTTGGTTATATTACCATTGTAACTTAACAAGTGAAGCCACTGCTTCTGCAGTGTAGTGGTACCTTTTTAGTAGTGTGTAGCAAGGATGTGGTCTCATTAAGGTGATTATCAGACAGGAACACAAAAAGTATTCCTGCCCCACAATCTCCAATCCCATCCTGTCCTGAAATAATAACCCTCCCCACCACACTTACCTTCTCTCCTATCATTCAGGCAGCCCAGCCGTTCACTTCCTGCTGCTCATGCTCTGTCATAGGTGTTGAAGCAACAGTGAGGTAGATGGGGAAATAGCATGTTTTGTAGCACAAAGCAGTGACATTCAGCTGTTTTTTAAAAAGTAAAATTAAAGTAACTATTAAGTTACTTGTGAGAAATGTAAACAGTTACTTTTCAAAACAGTACCAAAATACTTGGAGGACTTGGTGCTAGTATTGTGAGTAGAAAATAACTTTTGAAGCTCTGTGATTTATTCCTGAAAGGCATGCATCTTATATCCATCGACAGGTTCTGGAAGGTATGGCTATGAGGGGCAAAGAAGGTTACTAAACAAAGGGGCATGAGGCAGCACATTTTCTTCATACTTGTGGAGACTAGATCTGCTGCCCTCAGGGGTGGAATGTAGTAATGGAAAGCCCTCTTTATAAGGCCTCCGTTTCTCCCAGGCCACTTGAATGCTCCATCACAAACTATGAGAAACAGGAGCTTGCAGAACAATGAGGAAAATGGCTGTTTTGCATGGGTATGGTAGAAGATGCACACTAAGGTAAACTTGTGACTTTTTGGTAAAGTCTGGTTGTTTAGCTATACTATTCAAAGGCTTTCTTGTGCATTTTGTGTGTTTGGGGTTATGTGCTCTGCCTGAGCATATGGTGTGAGAGGGCAGGGCTTCTGCTGGGAGGAAGCAAATGTTGAGAAGAAGTGGAGTTAGAAGCTACTAGCTCTCTCTATTAGTTCCTACCATATTTCCTCAAGCTTGGTGAATAGAAGCTTGAGAAACCGGAGGAAGAAACTAGTTGTGGGACTTCACAGGAGCATTTGAAGGGCAAGCCCAGAATGCTGCCACACTCCCTATATAGGATGGCTGAACATGGATGATGAAGGAACTGCTGCAATGACCTGCAACATCTGTAGTATTTTTTTTAATCTAAGGATGTGAGGAACTGTACCTGCAGCAAGTGCAGGTAGGTTGCCCTACTGGGTGACCAGGGTTCGAATCCCTGCTTGGCCATGGAATCCTACTAGGTAGCATTGGGCAAGTCACACTCTCTCAGCTTCAGAGGAAGGCAAGGGCAAACCCCTTCTGAACAAATTCTGCCAAGAAAACTCTTAGAGTCACCATAAGTCAGAAATGACTTGAAGGCACACAATGACAAAAACAACAACAACAACAACAACAACAACATAGTGTTCAGGTTGAGGGAAGTAATAGTACCACTCTGTTTTGTATTGGTCAAACCTCACCTGGAATTCTGTGCCAAATTCTGGCCATCCAAGTTCAAGAAGGATATTGACAAGCTGGAACATGTTTAGAGTAGGGTGACCAAGATGGCAGAAGATCTGGAAGTCAAGCCCTAAGAGGAACAACTTAGGAAGCTGGGAATTTTTAGCTTGGAGCAGTGAAGATGGGGATGTGGCATGATAGCCATCTTTAACTGTTTGAAAGGATGTCATGTAAAAGTCACAGCCAAGTTGGTTTTACTGCTGAAGAGACTAGGGATATAAGCCAATGGATTCAATTTGCAAGAAAAGAGATACTGTCTAAACATTAGGAAGAACTTCCTGGTGGTGAAAGCTGTTCAACAGTGGAATGGACTGCCTTGGCAGGGTGGACTCTCTTTCTTTGGTGGTCTCTAAATAGAGGTTACATGGCTGTCTCTCATGAGTGCTTTGGCTATATATTCTTGGAAGGCAGGGGGCTGGATTGGGTGACATTTGAGGTCTTCCTTACTGTATAATTCTGTGAAATGTAATCCGGAAGGGTGCCTCCTTGGGTACTTGATGTGGACCCTACGTATGCCACAAAGCACATGTTCCAGCATTCCCTACAATTGGGCAAGTCTCAGGGAGTTGTGTGTTTTTGTGGGGGGTAGGAGTTTGGGATCTTTCATACTCCCTGATGACATCATTGAGATTGCAACGGGATCCCCATTTTGGAATGGGCTCTGGAAATAATGAATTATTTTCGCAGTCTTTTCGGAAGATAGTATTTGCTGATCCCATTCTGAATTGAACCAAAAGGAAATTGCCCATCATTAGTGAGGACACTGTCTCCATATTAATTGGAAAGAAGTCTGAGACACATTCTTTATTACAGTTAGGAAATGGAAAGTTGCCTTGTATTACATCCAACTGTTCGTCTAGCCCTGTATAATCTACTCTGATTGAACTCTCCAAGGTCTGAGGTTCTAGCTAACTAAGGCTTTTTAAATGAAGATGCCAAGAACTGAACTTGGCACTTCTGCATAACAGCTTGTCCTCCAGTTAAATATGGGCCCCTGGATCAGTCCTAGGAAACAGGACTGCATTGTTCATACATTGGCTTTGATATTTGTAGGTTGTCAATCACATTTTTATTTCCTCAACTGTGTCACTGTCAAAGGTGATAAGAGTATTTGAATTTTAAGGAGAATCAATAGCTTGCTGGGTTTTCCAAGGCTGGGTTGATTTCTCTAGCTGAAACAAGGAGATTCTGATCATAGAAGATTCTTATATTCAGTATGATAGAAGGTTTCAGTTCATGTCCTGAGCATCTCACACACACAAGAGACTGTCTCTCCATCTCAGATTTCCAGTTGTAATACATTTTGAGATGGCAATGAAGTATAAAAGACAGGCCCATGACTAATAATTGGTTAATGCAGGGAGGCTCTTTTAATGGGAGGAGGAATTCTGTACCTTTATTCTCATTATTTAGCTTTAAATGCTTTTAAGCTGTTTTTTAACTCTTGCTTTTAATAGAATAATTTATTATAGTGGTTTAAAAACTTTTTAAATTAATGTAGTCATTGTTATTTAGCTATACTTTGTTTTAATCTAAGCTGTTAGCCACCTTGGACCCCATGTGGGAAGGAATTTTTAAAAAATAAATAAATAATGATAAATAAAATGAACCTTTGGAAGTAGGACTGAGGTGGTATAAAGAACAACAACAATAACAAAAATAAAATAAAAAAAATAGCCCAGAGCTTGGAAGTAACAAAGCTATATAAATCCTTTTTTCTTTTTCTTTTTTTGGAAATGGCAGAGGCCAGAAACATTATTCTTAAACTTTCTAACAACAAGCTTTACAGACTTTCTTACATAACAAGTACTATTTACTCATCATTTCAGAAATATTACTGGGAGGATTTCTAGAGTTGTGAACTATTTTAGTCTACCTGTTGTTAAGAAAAAAACACCTTGAGGAATACTTGACAGTAACATAACAACATCTCACATTACTCATTCCTTGTGAGTAAAACATTAGTACCTCCATACAAATAACTAGTACCATGTTACTTTTTAAAGTAACAGTTCATGTCCTGAAAGAGCCTAATAAAGATAAAAACTTTTTTTAAAAAACAACCAACTTAATACTGTAGCCCCAAAAAGAAATTAAAAGCTTTATGGTGGGGAGGTTAAATTATTTGTCAATGCATGTAAAATTCAGGGCTTGTCTACATGAAGGGGGAAAAAAACCTGGACTGCTCCACAGTATTAGCAAATCACAGCCACTGTGATTGGTCTGAATGGTTTTACAGTCCCCATAAACTTCTCATGCCTGTAGCTGAGAAGGTGGTTGTGAGTGGATTACTCGCATTTTTAAATCTGTTGCTGCCAAACTTTTTTTAAAAAACACCTATTTCTATGGTGTGCACAAGTGATATTCCACATTTCCCCCCCCCAAAAAAAGAGAGCAAGAAAAAAAGATAGCACAAATCCCCATTTTATCGCCTTAGCGATCACTTGCTAAGGTGAAAATCCAACATGGTGGCAGCGAGCACTTGCCTTGTAACACAGCCCCACCCCCTACGCTCATCCAGCCAATCAGGTTTGCAGTTTGTCTTGAATGGGGAAGTGATTCATGTCGACTCGCTTGTCTTAACAAACAAAAAGGCACACACCACATGGAGCTTTTATTTAAAGTCGGGGACAGCCGCAAATGCCTTACTTGCATAGTTTTTCCTCTTTTTTGGCCCCCCTCCTTCACAATACGATGAGACAATGGGGGATCCCATTAAGACAGCTCATTTTCTGAGTGAATTCTGTAAGGAGTATTTTCATCATATAGACAACCCCTCAGAAGAAAGGAAGTTTGGTAGTTTATATTTTACACTAACAATGCAGTCCTATATGTGTCTATTAGAGGTAAGCTGCCAGTGGGCTTGCATAAGATTGCAGGATAAGTAGATCTCAGATTTACTGTATAATAACTATCATTACACAGTGTGCTTCTAAAAGATAGAGAAGTCTGTAGAAAAAGAGGGGAATAGCATTACTGAATGATCTAATGAGACCGCTAACACTCCAGAGACATTCCTTTGCAGCTCTGGAAAAGTCTTGCAACAGTCGAGAGGCAGACATATATTTCTCTAACAGGCAGGCACACACACAAAATACGACATGTTTGGGGGGAGGCAGATATCCAATTGATTGGAGAGGGATTAAATGGTTGCAAGATTTATATGAAGATAAATGGTACTGAAGCATCCTAGATTTACTGACTGCGCACTGGACAAAAATACAAATGCATCTTAGAGAAGAAAGGAAGGGAAATGTTACTGATCAGAATCACAGCAAGGAATTGCCTTAGAGGAGAAGAACCTTCTTTGCAGAACTGAGAATATATAAAAATGTTACAAAAATCACAATAAGTCTATAAATGGAATATAGGCATTTTGCTTCACTGATGTGTGGATTCAAATCCGAGAGGAGTACTCTAGTCAATAAATATCATTGTGCCACTTTTGTGGTCAGTAATCATGAACAGTGATAAGGGACATGAATAGCAGCCATACTGGTTTATTCTTGCATCTGTCCCATCCCATATACTGGGGGGGCGGGCAGGGATGCTATTTATGCATCAGTCAAAAGGAGGATGCAGCTTTGCCAAAAAAAGTCAAGGATTTGCCTTTTAAAATTCCCTGTGATCATTTATATGCATACATTCTCTTTTGGAAACAACAGATGTCACCCTGTTATTTGAGTTATGATGGTATAAGTACAACTTATGCCATCCTCACTCACTTTTTTTTGTTATTGCAGAAACTGGAATTCTGTACTGACCACATACTGACAAAATCCCCCTCAGCCCCCATACTTTTTCTATACGGCAACACCCCAACATGGACATTTCCTCACTGATAATGAGGAAATGACAGAGTGACAGAGGGGTTTTAAGCTATTTCCCTCTAGCTGGATGCATAGCAATGACATCATCCTCAGCAATCTCTGCAAGACCCCAGGAGGATTCCTGTTATGGTGTGTCCAACTATAGGAACATAGCTGTATGCTTCTCTGCCACTCCATCACTCTCCACTTGTCCATTTTGTAATGCCTGTAGCAGCAAAGAGGTGGGTCTTGGCAGGGTTGGATGAGAAACATAGGAGATTATCAGATGCGGGGGAACACACCAAAAAATTATGTTCCCAACCTTGCCAGAAGATCACTACAAGAACAGAAAGGGAAACATAACCAAACACCATGCCCTTCTGCCATTCTGGGGAGGTAGCACTGCCACGGATGAGGCTTCCCTTTTCTGTTGACAGGGACAAGCCATCAATAAAAAGGGATGCATTACTCATGGCCTCACTATGTCCCGGAACACTAGAGGATGTTGTCATCTGATAATCTCACCCCTTCCTGTTTTTGTGGCAATTTTTGATAGGGTTTTTGCTGCATCTGATCATCTCCATATTGTAGTTATACATGTGCAATACATCTTCCCACACAAGGTCTTGGCCAATGATGATATTTTATGAGTAGAATTACAGTATGTATCTTCATAGCAGGGAAGGCTGTTTACAAATTACCTGCTCAGTTTGCAGAGGGGATAATTTGCCTTATTGCTTTTCAGATAAAGGCATAGAAATATGAAGAGCCAATGTAGCATTGGGGCTAGAATGTTGGAGAAGGGGAAAGAGTCAGGGTTAAAATCCCTGTTGAGCCTTGATGCTCAGGGCTCATCTATACAAGCCAGGATATGCTGTCTCCCCATTGGAGTGTCCTGGCTGCGGATCAGGCCCATTGTTACCCCCATTACTGCATCCAAATGGGCCAGAGTCTAGACAGACATGCCGGCCCATTGCTGAAGCTGCTGCCATCTCGCTGGCTCTACTGGAAGTGAGGAAGTCATCCCATGACATGTGTCCAAGGTCCCCTGCATGTGACCAGTCTTGGCCACATGCTGCAGGACTCCTTTCTGCTTAAGAGAGAGCGATGGTGGCTGGCAGCTGCAGTGATGAGCTGACCTGCTAGGATGGTCTCCTGTGAACACATGATGGGCTCCTGTGAACAAATCCATTCCTTCTCAGAGGGAACAAATTAAAACAGGTATTATAGAATGTTGCATCAGGCCCAACCCCATCTTAGCCCAGTCTGTGCCTCTTATCTGCTCCAGGTGGTAGTGGTGAAGACTACCCGGAGGTAGAACAGGCAAATGTCCTGCATTGTCAGGACTGCAGGGCTCTAAGATGGGGGCAAGATGGAGTATATTGATCTTCTAGACAAGCCCTTAGTGGATGATATTTGATGTCATCCTCAGCCTAACCCTACCCCACCAGACCTATGTGAGTATAAAACAGAGAATTGTGGATGGAGACTATGTATGCTGCTTTAAGCTTCTTGGAGGAAAGAGAAATAAATGCTGCACTGCAATTGATTTCTAGGGTGTTATCTAGACTGTGAAAAAAATCTTCTCAGAATAGGAGAGGAATACCCTTTGTCCAGATGAGCTCCCATAGCAATTTGCCATATTTGAAGGGAGGGGGACCAAAAACTCCAAATACTTCACAATAACAGCCTTTAAGTTTAAAAAAAATACACAGAAATGTGCATTTCAGTCTGTTTGAACAACTGTTTCAAATTGGGCCACATCCTGGAGGTCAAAATATAATTGGTTGGTACAAATTTTGCAAGCTCCAGGAACAGAGATTCCACCTCAACATTAGGAGGAACTTTTTGACAGTAAGAGTTGTTCGGCGCGGAGCGTGGTGGGGTCTCCTTCCTTGGAGGTCTTTAAACAGAGGCTGGATGGCCATCTGTCGGGGATGCTTTGATCATGATTTCCCGCATGGCAGGGGGTTGGACTGGATGGCCCTCGTGGTCTCTTCCAACTCTGCAATTCTATGATTCTATGATTCTATGAAATTTACTAATAGCAGCAAGATTAATGATACCCAGAAACTGGAAGATTCAAGGAGAGTATCAAATAGAGGAATGGTATAGAGAAGTTTGGGATATTGTTATTAATGATAAATTAACATGCAGACAGAAAGTTTAAAAAGGATTATGGAAAAGTTGTAATTTTGATGAAATATGGAAGCCATTTATAGAATATGTTTTTTTTAAGAAATAAGGGGCATACACCTCCAAGAGAATTACTGAAATTGTGAAAAAATGAATAAATAAATGGCATAGATGGTTCTGGGGGTGGGGAGCAGTTTGTAGGGGGGTGGAGAGTAATTAAATTAATGTCAATAATTAAGATGAAAATTATGTATCATTTAATATAAATGAAAGATTGCATTATGTTTGTTGTATATTTTTAAGTTTAAAATAACAATATATTTTTTTAAAGTGGGATTTGTCGGACGTGCATGGGGGTAGGCTTGCTGGCAAAGAAGTGGCCAGAGCCACCATTCTTGATTTTCACAGGAACGATCGTGCACTATTTTGGAGTGGAAGAGTTAAAAAAAAAAAGTTTTTTTTTTTTAAAGCAGAGATTGCTCTTTCACATCTCTGATTTAACAAGGGTGTGTGTGGAGGGAGCTTTTGGGGAATAATAATACAAATAATTCACTCGTAGCCACCATCGTTACTTGAGAGCATGCTCTGCATGAACTTCAAACATGGATAGCTTCCCATGCCAGCAATCTTGCAAATGTATTGTAGAGACAAATGAACGCTGCTGCGATAGTGGATTAATGTGCTATTTTCCATAATTAATTCTTCCATCTAGCTGAGCACTAGGTTACAACTGTAACTAACAAATAATCTGTAATAGGTATGACACTGAACATTTTAATGCCATAGTACAAGGCTTTTTTTCTCCATGGGTAGTAGTAGGTGGCATACATGAAAGGTTATGTATGTGTTTGAAATTCCAGATTTAATGATAGCACAGTATAGCTGTGGCAGGAAAAAGAAGTTCGATGGTGCTCTAATGTCTTTGCTGTTTGTGGAGGCTGTCTGCAGAAATTAGGAATAGAATGCAATTCTCACATACCTGGTGCACTGTTAATTCATTTGAATATCTGTAGTCCCCATTTCAGACAAACTCAACATACCAGTGAAAGAAGCTTGCCTGTTGTGACATGTGGCTTTTCTATGGGATGAAATGCACTCAGGAGTATTGAAGCAAAGTGTGCTGGGTCTGTCTCTGTTATATCAGCCTTGAGAGCTTGTTTCTTCATGTAAGGCAATTTTGACTGGGCTGTTCCCTTCCTTTCCTGCCAGTCTTCTAACTTGCACCATTTCCCCTCTGTGCATCTTGTCCATGCCTACTTATTTCCTGTTTTCAGTAATGAAATCTTCTCATTGTCAAGTTTACTGCACTGTCTGTCCCTATCATTCTCTCCTCGTTTCATTTGTTGACTTATTGATGCAGAAGTGTTATGATGAAGCAGCTGATGAAACAGCGAGGGAAAATGCCTTCTGCAGGCCAAAGATTCACTCTGGTTTGACTCAGCAAAACAAGACTCCGTCCTGATGAGGTGTGCTTGATTGAGATCACCATATGCCATGTATGAATCCTTATTGTAATAGTGGGTAGACAATACTATCAGTTTCCTCCACAGTGGTCACAAACCATCAAAAGTCAGCCAAGAGCAATAATCCAATCCTATCCATGTTTACTCAGAAGAAAGGCTCACGTGTTCAGTGCAGCTGAGCAAGAAAGACCTGTTCTATACATGCAACTGAATGAGGTTGGAACTGGGGCAAAAGTACATGTGACTTCTTTAATTACCTAACTGAACTACATTACATACAGGGTAGTTTTCCACAAATTGTCAGTGCAAAAAACTCATCCCAAGTAGGACCCAAGTGTGGAGGATAGGGGATTTTAACCTTTTGGCCTCCACTGTGGTCCTGACACAGTTTGGGGTGTGGGGGGGTCACTCTGCCTTCACTTTCCATTCCCCATGAGCAATCTCTTTTATGATGTCCTCATGGGAGCTTTTTGCTAATAGTAATTGATGTTGGACGGAGTTTTAAATAATACTGAAGCAGGGGATGAAAGGTTTAACCTCCCTTCTGATTGCACAGTGTTCCTGAGGATAATCCTGACATTTCAACCCAGAAGTAGTGTTCTGTTAGTGACATATGCAAATGTCAGTCTGCCTTACACTTCCATATGTGGAGTTTGCCACTGTGGAAGTTGGTATTCTCTTCTTCCCGCTACATCATCCAAAGCCCTCACCTTAGGACTCCATTGCCAGTGGAGAAGCTACCTGTGGACACCACTGCTGAGATGTCCAGAGGACCCCCACCTGTGGGGACATAGCCAGAGACTTCTCTGACCTGTCTGCTCTCCACCATCAATGGAATAGCTGTGGCAAGGGGGCTATCACAATGCAACAGTGAATCCTGGACTGGTGACAGAGAAGCTGTAGAGAAGCATCTTGGCCAGAATGTGATTGCTGGTCACACAATTAAAACAACATGTTGTTAGGTTAGGCCCTGGGTACAGCTGGAAGGAATTTTCAGAAAATATTCAAAAATTGTTCAAAACATCCCATCTTTTTTATTTTTGAGAGACCCTGACAAGAAGAATCTTGAACTGATGAGACCTTCACAGTTTAGGATATGTTCTGCACAAAATTCACAAATGGTTGTTTTGTACACAAACAGTATTTTCTGCATAGTTTTCTGTGACAATAAAATACCTATGAGCCTTTTGTATTTGTCCATCATAAAAAAGAACCTGAGTGATGTTGGACCCTATCTAGTCCAAAATTCTGTTCACATTGTGGCCAATAAGCACATGCCCACAAGAAGCCTATCAGGAGGACATGATTGTGATTTTACCCTCTATCTTGCGTTTCACAGAAAATGATAGGCATATTGCTTCTGATACTGGAGGTGACACATAGCCCATTGATGGACCCACCCCCCATAAGTTTATCCAATCTCCTTCTAAAGCCATCAAAGTTGGCAGCCATCACTACATCTTGTGGCAGTGAGCTTCACATTTTAACCATGTGGTGTGTGAAGAAGTAGTTCCTTTTATCTACCCTGAGTTTTCCATCATTGAGCTTCATTGTATGATCTTGGGTTCTAACATTACGAGAATATTTTTGTTGGCATTCTTAAATATGAAATTGCAGTACACACAAGATTATCTTTAAACTCAGTAGTTCATAATTGCAGTGGCAACACTAGAGGGGTGCACCAGGTGACCACACCAGATGACACCATTGGGGGGAGGGCTGACATCAGCCTTAGTGACACTACAGCATTATTGCAACCTACTGGAACACAAAGCAACTATCTAGCACAAAGAACATAACACAGTTATTGTCCCCTGGTTACCGATACAACCATACAGTATGTCATGACTCTCTTATATATTATTATCATGTAACACGATTGGACCATGAATGTTCTGGAAACCATGCCTTATGAGGAAAGACTTAGGGAGCTGGGTATGTTTAGCCTGGAAAAAAGACGGTTAAGAGGCGATATGATAGCCCTGTTTAAGTATTTGAAGGGGTGTCACGTTGAAGATGGAGCAAGCTTGTTTTCTGCTGCTCCAGAGACTGGAACATGGAGCAATGGATGCAAGCTCCAGGAACAGAGATTCCACCTCAACATTAGGAGGAACTTTTTGACAGTAAGAGCTGTTCGGCAGTGGAACACACTCCCTCGGAGTGTGGTGGGGTCTCCTTCCTTGGAGGTCTTTAAACAGAGGCTGGATGGCCATCTGTCGGGGATGCTTTGATCAAGATTTCCTGCATGGCAGGGGGTTGGACTGGATGGCCCTCGTGGTCTCTTCCAACTCTACAATTCTATGATTCTATGATTCTATGAGTACAAAATGAAGAACCAACCACTCCAATTGACTTCTTCCTCTAAGCGAAAGGTTTCCTATTGGCCCTGCTAGCTTTGAGGCCTTCTCTTCAAGGCACAACTGTCATAGAAACCTTGAGCCTGGATAACAGTTTGAAGTCCTCAGAACAGGGATGAGGAATGTGTAGTCCACCAGCTGATGTTGGACTGCAACTCCCTTGATCCTTCCCCATTGATTATGTTGACTAGAGCTGATAGAAGTAGCATTCCAACACAATTTAAAGGCCACACATTTCCCACCAGTTCCTCAGAACAATGAAAATGATATGATGGCTCTGACAAGTTGCTAGCTTCCATTGTCCATTATATAGCTTGTCTCTCCTCCTGCTGCCAGAACCTATTGGTCCCTCCAGCCAGTGTACAAGAAATGCAAGCAGAAATTAAGGGACTCTAGGATGCACAATCCTTATGAAATCATGTCACATCAGGAGGAACACATCTCTGCATCTGTGTCAAACAGGGCAGCAGATTCCTATTCAGAGTGTCTGAAACTAGCTCAGACAACAAACATGCCTTGCTGAGCTCTCTGTTTATTCCATAAGCACTTATTCCAACCAATACCCCAAGATATACATTCCCTGGATTAATTTTTAAAGCTGTGTTTTAATCTCCTTTGAAAAATGCATGCATGCATTATTTAGCACGCTGCCATGGGAGGCTGTGCCAGGTGCAAAACACTACGGATTAAGAGGGAACTGCTCTTCTATGCACACTTTACAAGGGCCTTTTTCAAATAAGCATTTCTTTACAACTTGGATGCAACATGAGATGAAACGGCTTTGTTTTGTGTGAAAAATGCAAAGGGGGATTGTCGCATTGCTCATTTTTTTTATGGTCTTGCCATTTAAATATTGTTTATCACAAGGAAGCTGCCGCTATTAAGAGAAAAATTCCAGTAAGTAATTTCACTGACTAAAGAGACACCTACGAAAGAGGAAACCAGTGTACTTTTGTTGTTTTATAAAGAGAACAATGCTTTATTAGAAGGGAAGACTTTGTTACATTGTAACAAGAGAAAGGGAGAAGTGACAATACTTCACTATAAACTGAGGAGATTTTCACACGCCGAAAATATCGCTGCCAGAAACCGGGACAGAAATATTTCTGTCCCGGAAGCAGCGCCGCGGTTCGCACGCTCACCTCTCTCTCCCGTTGTTCCGTCGTCCTCGCTTTGGGTTTTTTCCTCTCTCTTCCGGAATATTTTATTAACGGCAAACTCCCGTTAGTAAAATATTCCGGAAGAGAGAGGAAAAAACCCAAAGCGAGGACGACGGAACAACGGGAGAGGGAGGTGAGCGTGCGAACCGCGGCGCTGCTTCCGGGACAGAAATATTTATGTCCCGGTTTCTGGCAGCGATATTTTCGGCGTGTGAAAATCTCCTGAATTAAGGCTTTATAGTGAAGGAGAATCTAGATTAGCCTTCTCCAACCTGGTGTCTTCCAGATATTGACTGCAACTCCCATAATCCCCACCCTGCATTTGCACCAGTGGGACTTACTCATGAGTAGACATGTATAAGATTTTGCAACAAGGAGGGACTCCCAACAAAGATGGTAAAAGGTCTGGAAACCAATCCCTCTGAGGAACAGGTCAGGGAGCTGGGTATGTTTAGGCTGGAGAAGAGAAGACCGAGAGGTCACATGATAGCCATCTTAAATCTTTGAGGAGATGTCATGTAGAAGATGGCACAAGCTTTTTTTTTTTCTGCTGCTCCAGAACTAGGACAGAAACCAATGGGTTTAAATGACAAGAAAAGAGATTTCATCTAAACATTAGAAAGAACTTCCTGATGGTAGTAAGAGCTATTTGACAGTGGAATAGACAGCCTCAGAAGGTAGTGGACAGAGATTGGGTTGCCATCTCTCAGGAATGCTTTAGCTGTATATTCCTAAAGGCAAGGGGTTTGGCTGGATGGCAATTCTGTGAAATGGAGTCAAGAAGGATGCCTACTTGAGTACTTAGTTTGGACACATGGGCCTTACCACACTACACTGTTGTAACACTTTTGATCCACTTTAACTGCTCTGGCTGCCTCCTATGGAATCCTGGGATTTGCAGTTTAGGGAGGGGCATTTGGCATTCTCAGCCAGAGAGATCTTAGACCTCACTAAACTACAAATCCCAGAATCCCACAGGAGGCAGCCAGAGCAGTTAAAGTAGAATAATAGTGCTATAACATGTTGTGCAATAAATCTAAGCTAAGCATACAAAGAAAAATGGTAAGCAAATTGAATCCAGTTGTTCATGTGTAGACAGTAGACTAGGTACCTATGACAGTTTTAGATTATGAATATCTTGTTGTTATGACAATACAGGCACGGAAGAGAAATGGCTGAATCCATAAGCATCCTGGAGAGTTTATATGAAATTTCATAGACCTGATAGTAAATGGAACTTGTTGCAACTTCATTTCCAAATTCCATGTTGTTTTGATTGTGGAGAGAAAGGTCGACATAATGGGCATTTTCTTCTACAAAGATACACACGTCTGGTGGAAAACTGCGTGGCTTACATTGAAGTAGATATAGTCCTATATCCCTAACATATTTGTTAAGCAAATGAGATGGTTCCAGTTACTAGCTGCAGTAATGCCATTAATTGTAATGCCATTATGCCAATATTAGGCTATTACCAAATAATGTAGCATTCTATGGAGGCACAAATGCTTTTAAACTCTTATGTAGGTGATGCACCCTTAGGACAGTCCCAGCAGGCTAAGCCTGGCTCAAGATATTTTGCTGCCTGGGGGAAAAGACAAGGCGATTTCTAGCCCCCGCTCCAATTTTCTGTTCTTACTGTACTTCAACTCTAAAAACATGACAGCATTCCCCCACAGTAATAGAGAGCAGCGATTTAGTTTGGGGTGGGGGTGGGGGTAAAGAGTAAGCCTTGTGGCACAATAATAATAATAATAATAATAATAAAATTTATTTATATCCCGCCCCTCTGCAAGCAATCGGGGCGGCTTACAATGATAAAATGGTAGACAGTATAAAACAACCCAAAATCCCTCCCTCCCCTTAAAACATTATTAAATTAATACAAGTTAAAATAAATACAAGTTAAAATCAATATGTAATACAATATGTTAAATACCCTTTTAAGCAGGCAGCATCTGTTAGGAGATCCAAAAGCAACCTCCAGAGGGGGTTCCTGAGGCCGGGGTTAGCTATTCCGGAAAAGCCTGCCCGAAGAGAACCGTCTTGACAGCCTTTTTAAAGCTGTCTAATGATGTCAATAGGCGGATCTCGTCGGGCAGGCCGGTCCACAATTTGGGGGCGACAGCCGAGAAAGCCCTCTGGGAAGTAGTCGCCAGCCTAGGTCTTTGTGACTGCAACAAATTCCTCCCAGAGGACCGGAGAGCGCGGGGAGGATTATAAGGGAGAAGGCGGTCCCTGAGATAGCTTGGACCCAAGCCATTTAGGGCTTTAAAGGTGATAACCAACACCTTGTACTGCTCTATTCTCCCAGCATCTCAGTGCCACTCAGCTCTATTCTCCCAGCATCTCAGTGCCACTCTCCCACACCACAGCAACTTCTGAATGAGGCAGCCATCTCACTCTGCCTGCATTAGGCCAGCCCTGCATTAGGCACTCTTCATTTATCCCACTTGAAAACGAAAGCAGCTTTCAGAAGATCAGTGAAAGGTCTATCTCAGTGGTTCTTAACCTTTTCTTTACCAGGGACCCTCTTTAAATGTCTTTTGTTGCTGTAGATCCCCAAGACTTAACTCAAGATTTAAAACATCATCATCATCATCAACAACAACATAATTACACCATCCATTAACCATTCCCTCAGAGGCACTGGAGGGGAGGAAAGACTTTTCTTCTGCTTCTTCCTGCAAATTGGCTGGAGTGGATTGAAGAGCAATGCACAGGCCTAGCCAATCAGCCTTTGCCTTGGCTCCTATCACATTGGCTGAGCAGCCCTCAAATCTCCACAGACCCCCTGTGAAGACATTGCAGACCCCTGGGGTCCACAGACCACAGGTTAAGAACCACTGATCTATCTTAGCTTGGGTTCTGTTCCCACAATGGCCAATCTGATGCCTATGGGAAGCTCACAAGCAGGCCATAAGTGTAATGCCATCCTCCCACTTGAGTTCCTCAGCAACTGTTATTCACAGCTATATTGTTTCCAATACAGGAAGCAATACAGGGCTAGTATGATCAGTGGTGGTTCATAGCCCTTTACTCTAGGAATTTGTTCCTAATCCTTTTTTTAAAATGCTGCCTGAGGTGATGGCCATTGCTACATCTTCTAGTTTAACTATGCCCTAAGTAACTCCTTTTGTATCTCCTGAATTTCATGCCATTCAGTTTTATGGAATGACCCCAGGTTCTAGTATCATGGGAGAGGGAGAAAAATTCTCTTCATTCTCCCTAGACCACGAATAATTTAATACACGTCTGTCGAGTCTCCCATGACTCCCTTTTTAATCCAGGCTAAAAAAAAAGTCTCAACCCCAATCATTGTGATTGCTTCTTTCTGCATCCTTTCCAGCTTATCAATATGCTTTTTGAGGTGTGTTTACTAGAATTATACATAATATTCCAAGTTGCACCATAGCACTATCTTTTCATTTATTTATTCAACTTATATCCCACCTTTCTCATAGCATAGGACTCAAGGCAGCTTACAACATATTTTATAACTAGTAGTCAGATCTAACATCTCCAGGAATAGATGCAGGTAGAGCACTAATTGTACTGTGCAAATGCACTCCTGGCCACCACTAAAACCTAAGGGCTGGTTTACATGGAAAGTTTTATTGCGTTAAGTTGCGCTGTAGTGCTTTCACGCATCAGTGGTGGGTAGTTTATACGGTAATTGTTTACACAGCTATATTTTGTGGCGTTCCCACAGCCAAATGTGGTGGGGGCATGGCCAAGCATTGGAGAGGGAAAGGAATGCCATAGGAATGCCTGCCCTGGCCCCAACTCCGTGCTGAACAGCTTAGAAAGTTTTATTCCTTGCTTGAAACGGCATTTCCTTCCAAATACAGGAAAGCCAGAGAGAGAGGGGGGGGAGAGCAGTTCAGCTTGCTACAGCCCTTCGTGAAATCGTTTCTCTCCCTCCCCCATGCACAGGAAAAAAGTTTTACATACTTTTGAAACAGCAGAGAAGGTGAGAAGGAATGCTCCCTGAATGAAAATAGCTGGGAATCCTTTTTGTTTGAAAACTGGCTTGCAAAATAGCAGACAGGATTTTTGCAAGTTTCCTCTAAACACTACAGTCTTTCCTTCCTCCCTGCCCCTCTTTTGAGCCCACCCCTGCATCATCAACCAATCACAATGCAGCTCTGCTTTAACCCTTAGCGGAATGCTAGTTTACACTGAAAATAAAGCACTACATTGCAAATATTCCTGCAAAAATAGCGACATGCCCTGCCACGCTATATTTGGGTGTTTTACCTTCCCCCCTTCTGAATGAGGCGATGCTGTGCTGCGATCCGTGGGAACTATGAGCTATCTTAGCGGTATATTTAGGGGAATATTTGCCCGTGTAAACCACCCCTAAGCTTCCAGGCTCAGGAGTACGCCCAAACGGTGAACCTAAGATTTCAGGGGTAGTGTTGTACCATCCAGCACAGGCAGAATTGCTATTCCCTGATCTATCTTTCAAATGACCAAGAGCCTCCCTGGCTTGTATGGACTAAGTTTTAGTTTGTTCATCCTCAACCAGTGTGTTACTGATAACAGGCACCTGTTTAGGACCAAAACCAGCTTTCTTGGAATTATATTGAAAGGAGAGATAGAGCTGAGTGGCATCAGCATACCTGTTACAGTGAACCCCAGAACTCCAGATAATATCTTCCCAAAATTTCATGTAGATATGGTATGATATTATTATGCTATTATTTATGTTCTACCTTTCTCCCCAAACACATGGGGGACAAAGGTGTGCCTTAAGCAACCCCACAGGCCATCAGCTAGGGGTTGAAAAGGAATGCCACAGTATCATCTTATAAGTCCACCCCTCCAAGAGGGACTGGGAACCAATGTAAAACAGTCCCCTTTAGTTCCATCCCAGAGAGGAGCCCAGAATGACACCATGGTTAATGGTAAGTAAAGGTGCTGAGAACAAACAGGAACACACTCCCCCTGTCCCCCAACATAATCAAAGCTGTCCTCACCCCATAACTTGGCCTGAAGCCAGATTGAAATAAAAGCAGATAGTATGTCTTACCCAGGAAACCCTGGAGCTGGGGGGCCATCACAGTCTCCAGTACCTTGCCCAAGAAAGGGATATTGGAGACTAACGGAGTCCAGAAGGGGTTTTTTTCAGCTATGGCCTCAATGCCTCCTCTTTCAGGCAGGCTTAAAATCTACCCTGCTGTACTGAGATTAGTGTGAAGATAAGACTTCTGGTTATCATGAATTATAACAATATGACAGATAAACAGAGGCAGACAGACATGTTTTCACTGGTTCTTTTCTACTGATCCCCAACATGGAATTCACTTTTTTCACACTGGGTTAATAACTTAATAGCTTGATAAGTCCACACATATGTAATATCAGTTTATTATATGGGCCTACTCTTGTTGGGAATTGCAATTGGATTTAGGCCAATGATTTAGCAATATACTCATCATAATCTTTTTTTTTTTTTTTTTGCATGCCTTATTGGCAATGCTCATTTCCTTGCTGCAAATTTGTAGACCCCTTTGTTCTCATTGGGGGAAGACTTCTAAGTTCTGACGGTTGCCTGCTTTGTTTGATCTAAATCATTTACTGGCCTTGTGTCTTCCTTTACTTGGTGGTACGGTACCTTTTTTTGACTTGTGGTAGTCTTTCTAGCACAGACTTTATTGTTGTACTTTTGGATAGCTTCCCCCCCCCCCAGGTTTCTGAAGAGATTTGACTCTGTTGGTATGCTATGTGTGGCAAGATAAGGCCTTTTCAAATGTATAGTCTGCTATGCTGGTGTGATATTTCAAGAGCACTAAAGCTATTGCACCCTGTCTTAAATGCTCACTTGCTAGTACAGATGTTTGTTTCATGAGACTGTAAGGTAAGGATCAATTAAAAAACAGAGGTCTTATTCACTCTTTGCCCTGTCCTGGTCATTCTGTGTGTCTCTTGCCTATCAAAAGGCAGCTTTGCTTTTTTCCCCTTGCCCATCAATTTTGGCTTCATGTTGGCACTACTGAGAAGCACTGATATAATGTGCTCATTCATTTTGGCAGCTTCCTCTAAAATGGGTTCCAGTATATGATCTGACTAGCAGCAAATAGTGCAGCAAGTCCACTTACTCTCTGGCTTTTCTTCGCAAACGAAGATTCAGGAAGGACACATCCCGCGCTTTCTGCAAACGCGCTGATGACTAAAAAGGCGAATCCGAGATAAACAAGTCCGGTTGCAAAAAGCACAGCAGAAGATCTCATTGGGTGATGTTTTTGGGTTGTGATTCTTTCTGCATTGTCGTTTCTCTTCAAGACTTGTTCAGCGTGAGTTCTCAAATAAGACTGCAGCATTGTGGATAGTGCGTCTCCATGCCTCCCGATGTGAGGCCAGGGCGGACCAGTGTTGGTGATCAATTTGGCCGAGCCTGAGATGTTGTTTCAGGGAGTCTTTGTATCGCTTTTTTGGAGCGCCCCTCTTACGCTGACCCGTGGCAACTAAAGCAAAACTATCTCACATCCCAGGGTGTAATGGAAGTGCAATGCAATGACAATATGTGTGCACGTGGGCATCAGTAGCAGTATAAGGAAGTGCCTCACAATAGCAATGAAAACTGATATAGGATGTGATAGCTAAGCTTCTGACTTTAACAATCTCTGCAGCAACACTGACACATACTGAGCTTTCTACACTTTGTTACACATTGGCAGTCAATTAAATTAAAACCGTATCTGTTATTTATCTGCAAGCTGCCCAAAGAAGAACAAAAATGATGGCTGTTCAGAGAATTCTCTGCATCGGATAATACTCTACAGTTCTGCTAGGGTGTAGAAACTTCAGCCATGGAGCGGTTCATAATAATTTGCAGAATTCATCACTACATCACCATGCACCATCGCCACCACTGAAAAATCTCTCCCTGACATCTTGTGTAATAATTCTGACAATTTCCACAGATAGGATGAGCAAAATACAAGTGTTTTGACATTCCTTTTTCCTACAGTATCTTGAATAATCTGTGATTCTCCTTCACTTGTCCCCTTCATCTCAACCACTTCCCTCTCTCTCTCTCTCTCTCTCTCTCTCTCTCTCTCTGGCTTTTCTTCGCAAACGAAGATTCAGGAAGGACTCATCCCGCGCTTTCTGCAAGCGCGCTGATGACTAAAAAGGCCAATCCGAGATAAACAAGTCCGGTTGCAAAAAGCACAGCAGAAGGTCTCCTTGGGTGATGTTTTTGGGTTGTGATTCTTTCTGCGTTGTCGTTTCTCTTCAAGACTTGTTCGTCGTGAGTTCTCAAATAAGGCTGCAGCATTGTGGATAGTGCGTCTCCATGCCTCCCGATGTGAGGCCAGGGCGGACCACTGTTGGTGATCAATTTGGCCAAGCCTGAGATGTTGTTTCAGGGAGTCTTTGTATCGCTTTTTTGGAGCGCCCCTCTTACGCTGACCCGTGGCGAGTTCACCGTAGAGTAGTATTTTTGGGAGGCGATGGTCCTCCATCCTAGAAACATGCCCTGCCCAACGCAGCTGTGTTCTCAATATCATGGCCTCAAAGCAAAGGCATATAGTGCATTTGGAAGACTTCACAAAAGAGTCTGGGGCAATAAACACCTGAGGCAAAGCACAAAAATCAGTGTGTATAGAGCCATCGTACTGTCTATCCTCCTTTATGGATCTGAAACATGGGTCACCTATCGCCACCACCTACGACTCCTCGAGCGCCTTCATCAGCGCTGTCTACGCACAATCCTAAATATACACTGGACTGACTATGTGACGAATGTTGCTGTCCTTGAGCAAGCAGGGATCACCACTTCCACTGTTGCTGATATAGCACATTTAACTTATTACCTAAACTTATTGTTAGATCTGAAGCACATGAAATATAGAGGGGTGTATAGAAGTAAGACTGTGGGCCCTTTCACACTAAGCAATATGATTCGGCTTTAACCTTTATGGCTCCCACCTCTGGTAGCCTGGGATGGCAAGGCGGGGCACTACTTAGAATCCTCAGCCAGAGAGCTCCTCTGGTGCCTCTGGCCAAACTACAAACTCCAAGATTTCATAGGATGCCGCCTCAGCCTGTAGACACAATGAGATTACTCACTATTGCCTGAAGATCAACTGAAAGGTATAAGGAATCCAAAAATCCCATGATCTGGTAGCAGCTGCACTGTTTAAGTCAGTTTAAGTGTGGCTCTCCAGATGTTGGACTTCATTTCCCAATCTGGTGAAATGGGGGTAGTAGTTACTCTGAGGTCCTCATCTCCTGGATTAATTTGTTATTGATTTGTAGAGAGAAAGGGAGGACTACCTTAACACGCCATATATTTTAAAAATAGCTTAAGGCTATGGATAGTAAAATTAGACAGCAAAAGATGATCTACTACTGGGGATATAAAGAATAATCACAAATCTTCTCATACTTGATAAGAAAGGTGTCTTGATATTACCAGATGCCTCATCAGAAAAAGTGTCAGCCTCTTGCGATTTTTCACCTTTGTCTGATACCAAAACACCAATGCTTCCCTCCGCCTCACCAGCTACATTAATAAGAGAAAAGGAGGGGGGGGAGAAACACCTCTGTGAGTGTGTGTGTTTCAGGAGAAACCCTTCACAACATTTTTGCAGGTGAGGTCCTGAAATGTGAAAAATCATTTTGAAAAATACTGAAAAATTCTTCCTTTGCCCAATGGGGAGAAAGCGTTTGCAATGTTCCATTCACATATGTGAGAACAAAATAAGGGAAGACTGGCATTGTGATTTGCTACTAAATGTGATAGAGGAATAATTCCAGCACAAAACATTTAGCACTGAAGTGCCCCTGTATCCATACTGCAGATGGACCAATGTTGCAGAGGCTCTACAGAGGGATAAATGAAATGTTTCATCAAATGACAAGTGATGGAATAGATACTCAGAAATTCCAGGCATTACTTGTCATGACTCTATGTTACTTTTTAAAGTTTAATTTCCGCTTCAGGAGAATGACCTTCATGCTGAAGGGGAGGAAAGGGAGTTTGAAACTGTCCTTCAACAGGCAAAATAACAGCCTGTGACATGCCTTTTGGAGATCAGTTCTGCAGGCTGGCAAGCACAAATTAAATTCTCCTATCATCAATGGTGGATCAAATTTTAAGGCTGTCCATAATGGTCATGGTACTGAAGGCTTGTTGATAGAGAAGATGAGGCTTATAATGGTAGCAGGAGCCTTCATTATAGTTTATCTGGACAAAGCTGGCAGGATGTAATAAACTGAACGAGACTGAAATGACAACTCTTTGGGCTTAAGAGACCCTAGCTGGATTTTAAAGCAAGAAACAGCAGTTTAGACAAAATTGACATACAGTGCAACTATATTTGCAGATGGGGGTGGGGAAACATGTGAGGCTAAGCATCATGTAGAAGTGAATGCAATACATTTCTCATTTCCAGTGCAGTTCTCTGTCAAATGAAAAATGGCTGTGCTACTTTTAAGTAATCAATACAATCACCACTGATGAAGATTTAGAACCCTGTTACATGTCCTGCAGGGTGTCTGTGTGTGTCTTTTGCAAATGGGATTTATTGCATTTTCATAACATAAAAGACAAACAACAGAAAACTTTGTAGCAATGGCAAGATGTGTGGTCCTTAAGTTGCAACTCATTTTATATAACATTATCTAGGGATGAGGAGACTTACCATTTTAGCTTATTTTTTATATCATAATTTACCCAAATCCACAAATTTGTTCATAGTTGGGGTGGAAGGAACTTGAGATTATCATTATTATTATTATTATTATTATTATTACAGAATAAGGGAGAAACTGAAATTGACATATTCATCATGGGTGGGCAACGTTCAGGACAGGTGCATGCTGCCTCCCCAGAGCCCACTTCAGATGCTGACCACTGCCCTACAACACTTGATAGTAGGACAATGGAATTTCTGAGAGGCTTCCTAGAACATGGTTCTGCTTTAAAAGAAGATGTGTGCTCCCCTTTCAACTTATTTCTAAAAAGAAATCAAGTTATTTTGTCATCAAGCTACTGAAATTCAGTGAAGTGGCAGCAAATCTGGTGGTGGTTGGAGACAGAGTTGCAAAAATGGACTAGAGGACTCATGCAGCCACTGACCCAAGTACTGACTATCCATGCTCTAAACATGATCAAAACAGACTTCATTTGACATTTGTGATGTTTTAGAATGGCCATATTTGATAGGCGGCATTGCTTCATGATGCCATCATGTCCAGTGTATGATTCTTTACTTAGTGAGATCACTTGAGGAACAATGAAAGAGGGGGAAATGGCCAGTAAATTAAAAATAAGGGCAGTAGAAACCACCATAAGGCTGTAAGTCCCCACTTTCTAGTTAAAACATAAAAGCTGAAAACATTCAGGTCATACCCAGTGATGTTGTGATCAGAACAGCAATGGTAGTGCTTGTCATCTTTTGAAGAGGCAGGAATGTGGGGAGAGGGTATTAGCGGGTTTCTTTTCAGTTAAACATAAGGGTATGGCTGCATTTTTGCATTTGCAGCAATATCTTGTCAATATCTTAGGCCTTCCACCTTCCCTCAACTTTTGAATGTGATGTTTTTCATTTATTTTGGTCTCCAACCATGGAGAAAACCCTTCTATACTGAGAGCAGTTTCACACTACACAGTTACAGTACTATGCTTCCACCTTAACTTTCATGGCAAAATCCTATGAAATCCTGGGATTTGGAGTTTACGGCAGGGCATTAAATATTCTCAGATTGAGAGCTCCTCTAGTGCCTCGACTAAGCTACAAAATTTAGGATTCCACAGGATGGAATGATAGTAGTTAAAGTGACATCATATCACTATAACTGTGTAATTCAAAGAGTCCTGGCTGTCAGTTACATGACAGTTTTTATCACAGGGAGAAACGGGATTTCCCAATCCAAAGTTCATCCCTTGTTGTTTACACAATTTGTCACTGGATGAACAATATCCCGGGATTGTTGTTTACACAACAACCTTTCCCGTGACAAAAGCAAGATCCCAAGACATAGTATCCCTTGTTTTTGTTGTTGTTGTTGTTGTTTACATGGGGAAAGTTTCCAGGATATTTAATTTTTTTAGCTGTCAGTTAAGGATGCGATTACTCATTTTTTCACAACCTCAGTGATGTACTTCCTTTAGAATTTCCCACCACGAGCAATGCTATTGGCTGCCACAAATGTTTGTTCAGGCTTCTGCAGTGGTCAGAGAAGGAGGGCGAACGCAACCCCCTCTGCACAATTTTATTTAAAAAAATCCTCTCATGGGCTTACCACAGAGGTCAATGCCTTTTTAAAAAACAAGCCTCGTTGGTACACAGGAACAGTGAGGGAAGTCAAAAGCAGAGGTGAACAGGGAGACCCAAGCTTGGCAGGGAGATAATCCATTTAAAGAAAACATGTCCCTTTAAAGGGAGATTGCCAGCACAGACACACAAGCCTTTTAAAAACACAAGCCTCATTGGTGCAGTGGACTGTGAGGGAAGTCAAAAGGAGCGGCGAATGGGGAGACCTGAGCTTGGCAGGGAGATAATCCATTTTTAAAAAATCAAGCCTCCGTGCAGGGGACGGGGAGAGTGACTGAACCCTCCTTCTCTGAACTCTGCCCACCCCTGCCCACCTCAATTTCCTGCCATCGCCTATTCCCGAGATATTTTGTCCTGACCTGTTCACATATCCAATTTTCTGCAACCTCCCACGGGACAAACTGAGGGATGGAAAATCACGCTCCTTGGAGGATATATGGCAGCCTCCCTTCTGAAAAGCCCAAGATTGTCACAATGAACGTGTGAACAACCAAGGTTCATCACAAGTTCATCTCACGACATTTTTGTCATGTAAACAGCCCCCTGGGTCTAGCACATCTTCCCCTTTCTAGTTCTAATTGATAGGTGATAGGTACTTTGCATTATGCATTGTCTGTTAGTGTTGATCTCCAAATTTAATTAAGGTAACTAACTCAAGCAGCAGACAGAAAGACTCATTAGGTTATCTTGTTCAGAGTTCTTCAGCACTAACCTTTAATTACCCCATCACTATTTATCAGGATAAAAGCTAGAGAAAGTAGCTACAGGGCTGAACAACACCAATACATCTATTCCATTTCAGGTTTATTTAATGCTTACCTTAGCTCTCTGGAGAAAGAAAATACATACAATAGGAAACCAAGGTAAGGCAGGGGACCTTGAATAATGCAGTGACTTTAGACTGCATGATTCAGAAGAAAGTTCAGCTTCTTTAAAATGAACTTGGTGGATGGGATTAAGCATGTTTTAAAAACAGTGTATCAAGCCCAACTAGCATTAATTTTTACATTCCTCCATCTTTTCGATTTTCTTTTCCCTGGACATATTTTATGTCTATTTCACAAGCAATTTCATCAACAATGTAAGTATCGTGTTTAGGAGAATGTGGTCTTCACAGAATATAATGGCATCTGTACTGGGCCCAGATGGGGAGTTAGCAAGGCATTTCCTAATTGAGCCTTAAGAAAGGCATATTTTGACTTGAGGTAAGAAACTTGTGGCTCTTGGACTAATGAATTGGTGGTGATGTACACACATTGGCATCATGCAACCCTGCAACACTTAAGCCCTGTCTACTTTTGGCTTTGCTTCTGCTCCCCATTTCGGTGGCTCTGGTTGACATCTCCCATGGCTTGATGGCCCTTCACAAGAAAGTTAACCAGCCTGTGTAAACTAATTACATCTTCAGCCTGCCCATTCTCTTGTGAGGTGTATGAATTTTTAAATAAGTGACCTGTACTAGTCACAAGAGGCCTTGCAATTCAGACATTTGGGCCAAGCAATTCCATACTCTGATTTTTAATTTTGGCTTCCTTATTACTTGTCCCCAGTGAATCACCCATAGCACATTCTTAAATCAACCTCACTTCAATGAGGGTACCACCAAAACAAAATATGTGTTTTTCTGTCTGTTCATGAAAACTAGATTGTGCACATTAGCCTTTGGAGCCCTTTGAAGTGGACCACTTTTATAGGTGTCTTATTTCTTGATTGTTGTTGCTGTTGTGTGCCTTCAAGTCACTTCCAATTTATGGCAACTCTACGGCAAACCTATCACAGGATTTTCTTGCAAGATTTATTCAGAGGGGGTTTGCCTTTGCCTTTCTTTTGATTGTATTCTTTTGTTAGAAAGGTACTGGGGAGGGAAATGAAGAGAAAGGAGAGTGAAACTTAATTTAAATTAGATCTCTGTCACTAATCATGGATTAGTTGCCTTTGAGAATTAACATAATCCCAAAGAAAGGCAATACATGCTTGGCATACCGGTTATTTCAGATATATATGTTAATCATGTTCAAATTAACACAACCAATCTAAGTACATAGACTAAACCATCATGCAGAGGTTCAGAGAAGCAACAAAGTAGCTGGCAGCCAAGGAAACTGGGGCTCTAATTCTCTTAAAGCTTACAAAGATCAGTTGTCAGGTGCATGAATCTTAACGGGAAAAGTCTTCACCGCCTGTCATTTGAATGATATTTACAGTAATTCCAAAGTGGGATGCGGGTTGTCTTACTGTTTGAATAGGGTGAGTATAGCTCTCATGACCTCTGCTTGCCCCATGGATTTCTTAAAATGAAATCCTGACTTTGTCTGAGCTCCAGCTTTTTTTCTTTCCTCTCTGCTCCTGTTTTTAAATATGATTCAGTTTAAGTGCATTTAATATTTATGGCACTGGAAAAAAGGGCTTCAACTAGACAGATGTCATTTCTTTTCAAGTAGCTTGTGAGGAGGACACATAACTGGGTTGTTCTCTCTCTACATGGATCAAACCACCATTTTCTTTGTCACTGTTGTTCTATAGCAGAGAGATACACATAGAGAATGAACGGGAGACAGAAAGATGAGGAAGAACAGTGTGAAAGAATTACCAGAGGCAAAAAGAGGAGCAGAGCTCCTTTTGGCTTAATAATTATATAGACAAGGTTGTGGCAACTTTACCCTCATAAAGGGGAAGATGTGTGTGTGGGGGGGAATACATGCCTGGCCGTGCTGGGTGTGTAATTCTGGGAATTATAGTCCAAGGAAGTAACTTTTCCAAACTGGAGACACAAAATACCCCAGTCCCTTAACCTCCACTATCATGGCATGAAATCAGTCTTTAACACCAACTATCATGGTAATGAGGCTGCCTTATTAGTAAATGAGATGAACTTGTCAAAAGGAATGGAATGGTGCTTCAAAGTCCAATGGCGAATACTCCCAAAAACATTGCAGTCTCTACACTTAGCACTGAGAGCCCTTCCACACTTCATGCTTATAGTGCTATGACTCCACTTTAATTGCCATGGGTCCATCCTATGGAATCCTGAGGTGTACAGTTTAGGGAGGGGTCTTTGGAATCCTCAGCCAGAGATCTTCTCTAGTGCTTCTGACCAAGCTACAAAGCCCAGGGTTTTATAAGATATTGGTATGGCAGTCAAAGTGAAATCATAGTGCTGTAATAGTGTAGCATGAAAGGGCCCTGGGGAATCTGCAGCTGTCAGAAATGATGGCATGGGAATATTCCAAACTGTTCCAGCCTCCTTTGAGCAAGTAGCCAAAGCCTCCCTGCTTTGGCATAAAGAGGAGAGAGGGTGGGCTAGTTCCTGCCACGCTTCAGCAAAGGAACTGAACATAGGCCTTTAGCCCCCTGGAAGTGAGACTTGAGGGATGCTGTGACAAAATGAAGGCTGCTGTCTTGCGAGGGAATACCATGAGAATGAATATGCAGAGAGCCAACACATCAGGCAATTCTGCTGCCAGGAGGCCAATGACCCATGGACAATTCATAGCTAGTTACAAGAGCTTTGCCATCTGTTGGCTGATGCTGGAAAGGCACACCAAAGACCAAATCTTAGGTTATTGATCCTGGAGCAGTTCCTGGCCTTTCTTCCAGCAGATTGCCATCCATCACTCTAGAACTGGAGCTAAGCAGGTGACCCAGACAGCAGGGGTTGCCAGTGTCTCACATGTCATTTGGGCAGTAAATCTACTCAGGGTTTTACAGTTGTCCCTTCATATTCACTGGGGTTTGGTTCCAGGACTGCCCGTGGATACTCAAATCCGTGAATACTCAAGTCCCATTATATGCAATGGCATAGCAAAATGGTGCCCCTTATATAAAATGGCAAAATCAAGGTTTGCTTTTTGGATTATTATTTTTTAAAGAATATTTTCAAGCTGTGAATACTTAAATCCGTGGATACCAAATCCGTGAATACAGAGGGAAAACTGTAGTTTGGACCTTAGAAGAGCTATCCAAGGTGCTGTACCTATTTGGGGAATATGGTTTAGCAATATGGATAATTTTTTAAAAGTGTGGAGTAAAACCTGTAGCAAATTCACTGCCCAGCCGTCATGTAAGCCATTCCCTGCAGCAGAACCAGTTTGAACCTTCCGCATAAATAAACCAACATTGTAGGGGAGGGGGATTGATGAGCTAGGAATCTCCTAGCTGGAATAGTTTGCAGCTCCCTCTTCTGGCAATCTGTCCTGACAGTGCAAGTCTCAGAAGTGCACAGCCTGGTTTTTTGGCTCCTAGTTCATCCTCCATAGATCACAGAACTTTTCTGGAATGTAGCTCCTAGAATTCCTCAAAGAGCACAGCCACTGGGAATGAAAGTCCAAAAGGATACCTCTTCCAAGCTCCAATGGAATCCAACACCATGTTGATGGGTGGCCTAAACGCCTCCAACAGTGTATATTGTGTTTCCCTGGCATTACATAGGTGAACAACTCACCCTCAGTTGGCTTGCCTTCCCAAGATATTTCTTTCCTGAGGCAGAACACCAAATCATATCTCTCCTTCCCTAAATCAAGATACATAGCAGGCAAGGCCAACCAAGTTACTTTGCCACCTGGGGCAGAAGTTCATATTCTTGGCCATAAAACATCTCACAAGTTCATCTTCTGGCAGTAAAAAAGCAAAACAAAAACAACAATAATTGTTCAAATATAGCTGCCTATTTGTGACACCTCAGATCTACTCCCTGAGGTATCCACCTCATTCTGACTAACAATAAAGGGCAGCCTTGGTTGCCCTTTCTGAAATATTTCAATATCAGACAATTTTATTTATTTCACACACAATAACTCTTTGCCATTAATTCTCATTGTGTCATGTGCCACTTTTCTTTGCAGTAAGTAATGGCATGCTTATTGTGAGAGCTAGTTATAGCATATCACATTATCTCAAAATTGTTTTTTTTTATAGCATCTATGTTTGAAAATCATTTTCTTTATGATCAGTGGGGGTTAGAGGGAGAGACTTACAGCTATATATTTGCTTCTCAGAAATATAGGCCAAATATGCTTAAATGCCCTACAGATTAAAGAAGACTGGCAAACAGAACATTATAATCGGTGGTGGGTGTTTAAACCCATAACCTGAAACAACAGAATCCCCCTATAGCTGAAACAATCATAATTGGTGGATACTAATTTATTCACCTGTTTGGATTACTGTAACTTGTGGGGCTGCCTTTGAAAATGTTTAGAAAATTCAACTGGTCTAGAATGCTGTGGTATAAACAGAGTGGCAGCTGATGGCTTCCTTGTCAGTGGGGCAGTGAATCTACTTTGGGCTTCAGTCTGAATATTTTGGGAGCTATCTGAAGTGCTGAATCCCATCACTCAAACAGGTGTAGCACTTTTTATGTCTCCTTTAAAGTTTGGGTTAAAACCTGGAACAGATTCACTGCTCCACTGACATGGGATGACATTGCCACTCATCCATGCTGTTTACTGTGATCGCTTGCAGGAAGCATAACAGTTTCACTGATCAGTTTCTAAGCTCAGTTCAAAGAGCTGGTTCTGTTCTATAAAGTCTAATGCAACTTGAGACCAGAGTATTTGAAATACTGTATTCTCTCACACAAGCCTTTATGAGTTTTAAGATCTTCATGTCAGATCCTTCTCTCAGTCCCACTGCCACCTCATACATATCTGCTGCAGACATAAGAGAAAGCCTTTGGGGGGGGGGCACTCCCAGCATCAAGCCCTCCCTACCAAGGGTGACTAGGTTGGTTCCACTGCAGCTGTCCCTCTTGTTGGCCAGCAAATGTGTTTTTATTCAGATAGGCCTTTGGGATGACAGCTGGTCTGTTATTGAAGGACTATACAGTTGCCCCTCCCCATTCGCGGCTTTCACACTCGCAGATTTGATTATTCACGGTTTAGCCCCTGGCCCCTTCGGGAAGGCTGGCGAGAGGCAGGGCAACCTCCTGCCTGCGCCTTCCCCGGCCTTCCAGAGGTGGTTCCTGGGCTTCAAAGCCCCGGAGTCTGCTCAGGAAGGCCGGGGAGAGGCAGGGCAGCCTCCCTCTCGCCCATCTGCTGCCTTCCCCGGCCTTCCTCAGCAGGCTCCGGGGCTTCAAAGCCCTGGAGTCCACTGAGGAAGGCTAGAGAGAGGCAGGGCAGCCTCCGTCCCGCCTGCCTGCTGCCTTCACTGGCCTTTCTAAGCGGGCTCTGGGGCTTCTAAGGCCCGGAGTCCCCTCAGGAAGGCCGTGGAGAGGCTAGCCAGGCTGGCCAGACACCCTCCCGCTGCCTCCCTCCCTCGGGGGTGTGTGTGTCATGGGAGCAGCATTTTTTATTTGCGGTTTTTCCACATTTGCGGGGGTCTCAAGACCCTAACCCCCATGAATGTGGAGGGACAACTGTACTTTTCTGTGTTTTTAATTGGCCTTTATCTTGATTTTTTTTATTCTGCACTTTACCATTCAAATGCAGGATTGGGTATTGTCTTTATTAGATCACTAAAATATCCATTGAAACAGAGGAGCTTATATGTCATCCAGGACTTTTCAACAGGTTGGGCATGGGAGGAGAAAATGAAAAGTTACAAAATTGTGTTTACTAGAGAGTGAAGCCTCAGGATCTCTAGTTAAACTACAGTCCCAAGATGGAGTTGGCAGACTTAAAGAAGCTCAGCTTGACATGTGCTGGTATTAAGTTTTATGTCAAGAGGACAGTTACTCTCTTTATCTCCGTAGTCCATAGGTGGGAAAACTGTGCCTCCTAAAGCCATTACTGAGTTTCCCAGGGACCCATCAGCACCCCCCCATTTGTCAAAAATGGGGTAAAATGATTTTTGGTTTACTTCCTGTTTGGGGGAAAAGGCCTCTCCTGGACCCAAAACAGCCCAGACGAGTCCAAAAACATGGAGAAATTGCCCCATGGCCTTTAGGGGGCATGGAACCTTTGGGGTAATAAAACATTGATGTTTTTTAAAAGTAGAAATTTTCCTATAGCTTCCAATGGGGGGTGCAATGGGGCGATCTGTCCAAGGTTTCATGGGAACCAATGTGGCTCCCCAGACCCCACAGTTGCCCATTCCTGTTCTAGACAAAGAGCTGCTAGTCACACAATGAACCTTCTATTGCTCTGGCTTGACTGTTTGGGCCTAATATGCCACCTAAAATGAATGACAGACTTTTCTGATATGGGGATTACCATGGGGTTGGGGGTTTTTGTTTTGTTTTGTTTTGTTTTTGTTTTTGTTTTGGTTCTTCTGTTCCCAGCTGGCACAGGAGCAATGGCTTCAAATGAAGGCAATCCCTCTTTATCTAGAGAGGGGTGAGCAACTGGGGAAGGGTTAGGGGGCTGTATTAACCCTGCAGGACATCTTGGATGGCGGTAGCCCCTGACACACATGCACACATGTACACACACATGGCACCTGCTCCTGCAAAAAAAGGGGGTCCTGAAATGCTCCCAAACATCCTCCAGGGGACATGGAGGCATTTTCACCATGTTTTTTGTCCCCTGGAGGGCATTTTGGGGCAAAATTTTTTTTGAAAAATTTGTTTTGATCCTTGGGAGGATCCAGCTGCCTAGAGGTCATTTGGGGGCTTTGTATTTTGACATGAAAATCTTGTTCCTTCATCAGCCTGTGTATTTAGGTCCTGGTTTAAGTGGACTTCTAAAAACTGAATATTTTATTATAAACCTTAAAAATCAAATATCGTTCATAGAAAGTACCAAAAGACACATCAAATCATTTTAGAATGCCACAATTACTTGCTTTAATAGTCTGTAAGCTGTCTTGTGTACCACTTTCAAGGAAAGGATATGCTATAAATGAATAAATAAATAATTTGGCTGCAAAAAAATTGACCCCCTGAGAGACCTGGGGGTTGCATGTGGCTGCACTTTGCCCACCCCTGATCTAGAGAAACAGAGAGAGCCAGTGGTTTCCACATCCACCTGATATCAGCACACCTCATTCTGACACTTTTAACTTTGGAGATTCCATCTTGGGACTTTAAAACTACAGGTCCTGGGACTACATCTAGCCATGATGATTCGGGGTTGTCTTTTTTCTCTTCCATCTCAAGTCCCTGAGGACTTGAAAGTTCACATTTTCAATACTATCTAGTGGTTCAATAAAGGTATTATCCAACCCTTTCTTGGGATTTTGCTTATGGGTTGCACCTCATTTTTGTGGTTTGGTATTGTTACTCATCCTGAACAACTTTTTGGGTGGAATTAAAGAATAGATTAAAGGTTTGAGAGGGAGAACCCCCTGCAATTGTTTTTCTAAAGAGTAGACAGACTGATGTGGTATGAAGCATTCTCTAACATCTTTGAGGCCAAAGCTATTTAGGACTTTAGGCTTCATCACAACCAATGTCTCAAAATAGTCTGATGGAGAGTCAGTACAGTAATAGCTTCAAAACTGCATTGACAATGTCACTGTTGTGAGTACTATAAATAGATCAACTCCACACATTTGTCATGCTGGATAGCCTTGATGTGTGCGCTTCTCTGAGGTCAGGCAAACTGTGTGTGGTAAGTGTAGGATTTGTACTTTCCAAATACACAAACAGGAGGGAGAGGGGGAGAGAGAGAGACTTATGTAATTTTATTTCGTAGCTAACAGCAATGTGACATCCTGGGAAGTAGGTTCCCTTTTTTGTCTTAAGCACCTTCACAAATCATTTCCCACAACTACATCTTGGCATGGATGATGAATATTAGGAAAGATGGATCAGGGAAAATTTAAAGAATTATTAAAACCAACTTTGCATTTCCAAAATCAGAAGAGTGGGGATGCATCTCAACCTAATTACCCTATTTCCTGCATAAGCTGGTTGTCCTCCTTGTTTAATGATCAAAACTTCCACGTTTGAGAGCATTTGTGTGACACAGGGTGACTAGGGAGCTGGCTCTATAAGATGTTGATTCAGGCACTTTTCTCCAGCCATTTTATTTAAAGTTATCTTGCAATCACAACTTTGGTTTTCATTGTATATTAAAATGTGGAGGTCAAATACAAGATATTATATGCTTTAAAAAGCAAGCTGTCAGACAGCCTGGTTGCTAAAACTACATTTCATCTAATTTTTCAGGACCAGACAACCAAAACTTTTGCTTCTGCAGTTGATATAATGCAAGGTGGGCAATTGTGAAGAGGATGGGGGCCAATTTCCCTTCCATTCCCCTGGTGGGTCACATCAGCGTGCCAAAGCCCCCAGACCCCCTAAAAATAAAAATAAAATCTGACCTATTTTTCTCTCCCCAATCCCCCCCCCATGGCTCTTTTAAAGTCCTTTTTAAAAACCACAAAAGTTTTGCTCTTACATCTTCCACGCTCCCTTTAAGGGATTTGACAACTGGGTGGGAGCTTCATGGGCTGGGCTTTGCATACTGTTGGAAATATAGCATTCTTCCTTAACTAACAGAGTTAAGCAAGTTCTTAGAAAGATTTAGGGATCTCATTGCATGTCAAGGATTCCTTCCCCTTCTCTTCACCCTATCCTTAGTATACCTTGTGGGCTTGGCTAGTAGCTCTGCTCAGCCAAGCCGAGTGTAGTGGAGTGACCATCAAGCCATTCACCACATGACCTCATGATTTAAAAAGTTTATGACCCTTTGTTCTCTCACACACACAGTCTCTCTCTCTTCAAGCACACACAAAGATGGGAGCCATGCTCTCACTCACTTGCATTCACTCTCTATGAAGAAAAAGCATGGATGCTGCCTGCATGCAAAATGTAGGGACATCCTGCCTTGTTTTCCTTATCTTACCTGAATTCACTGGATGGGTGAGTTCTATCCTAAAATCCTTTAGTTAGAATGCTAGCTTTCCCCATGAATATGTAGATCGCAAGAGCTATTAGTAAATCTTTAAGTATTCTTTTTCAAAGAAGTTGTTTTGTCTTTCTTTTGTTAAGTGGCATTAATGACTGAGTGCTTTAGAGTACACTTTACTAATGAGTCTGTCCTGTTTCTGTCTCTGCTGACTCTGCTGTACTAAAAGTTTTATTTTTCCCAAGAAGATATTCCCAAAGGGCTTGCTCCCTGGAATCTTTAATGAATTTTTAATTTTTATGCTCATACACCCCAACACATACTCAAAAGCTTCATGAGGCTTGGGGGTTGCACTTTGCCCGCACCTGTCATAATGGTTGGATAGAAAAGGAGGGACTACATATGAAGCATACATGAAACCGAATAGAGATTCAAGCACAATACTTGCTGCCTTTGGGGCTTAATGTAATCAATGACTTCATACTAATTGAAAAAGAGAGTTTTTCCCCATCTCTAATTCTGGAAAACAAATACAGAGCTCTTTTTGATCTTATATCAATTTACGCACCTGGTTTTATTGATATTTCACTTTAATTCCCCTACTAATTGCTCTTATTGTGTGAACATGCTCGAACTAGTTAATTACTTAAGTCAGTTTCTTCATTTCATAGTGCCATCTTTATTTACTCTATTCTATTCACTTACATTGGAATCCTCCAGTGACTTTATCTCAGCAGAGGTGATGGTCCCAGGAGGTAGGACCTGCAAGTGGTAGGACACCAAAGCATTGGCTGAGTGAAGCAATGTCTTGCCAACTCCTTTGCAATCTACACACACACACAACCTGCTCAAGGCACAATGTTTTACCCTCACTGATGGCAGGCAGTTTGATCTTTGTATGGAGATGCATCACAAGTTAGTAAGATACCATATACCTGGAACATGAGTTGTGAGGCTGTCTAGGCACTGCTGAGCTGCAGCTTTCAGCATTCTTTACCAGTGGGTGGGGTTGTTGAGAGTTTTAGTCCAACAATACCTGGAGGGCTGCACAATTTCCCTGTGTCATGCCCTACCTGAAAGAATCTTCATTGGAAAATGAGGGGGTAGGAGGAAAGGCTCTTGCTGGGAGACTCAGCATTCAGGATTGAAACAAAGGCCTCAGCTGCTTACTTGTGGTAACTCTGAGGACAGAAACTGAGCATAGTCCTCCCCAAGAGGTGCTAGCTGCCCCAGAAGAACATGGAGCAGAGACAGACTGAAGCAGTCAGGCCTCCAGGCCTGAGAAAGTGATAATATCTCAGGAGAGATGATGATGATGATGACGACAATGATTATGAGACTCATCATCATCATCATCATCATGACAAAGCATTCACCTTTATCAAAGAATGACCTGGCATTAATTCAGCCACATCAAAAGCCTCTGTTTATAGCAGCATAAATAGCTGATACAAACAAATCCTCTCTCTACCAGCAGTTCCATTACCTCTGTGGCTCAGAGTTCCTAGATCTTGTCAGGCCTCCTGGACCTTCAGCCTTGGTGTGTTTACCATTCTGTCCTTTCACCTTTGTCTCTGCCTGAAATATGACCTGGTAAGACACTGGCCTGGCTCTTCGGACTCAGCTTGCTCTGTGGCAACTCCTTTCTGTGCATTCACCCAAGTGACCAAATCCTCATGAAAAGTCCATGGCCCAACTCTGAATAAGTTTCTCAACACTAACTCCTTATAACTGTTGTTTGTCCAGGGGGCTCCATCAGGATAAAACAGGACATTGCCCCTGCCATATACATGGAAACATAGTATCCAGTTCACTCATTTCTTTCTTTGTACAATAAATTGGTGGTGGGTGGGATTCTCCTTGAGTATGGATTTGTCTTTTGAAAGTAAGGGGGCTTTGCAATTCCTACTTTCATATGTATTGCAAATAAAAGTCTGGATGCCCTACACTGCTGAAGCAAATGGAGAACAGCTGCCAAATCCTTGGAGTGCATTCTTATACTCTTGGAGAACAGAAACAAAGGCAACTCTTCTCTCTGACAGTGAAAAATGGTCAAGTAAAGAAGACCTTCCACTGCCCTCTCTACTTTTGCTGCCTGTGATGCATGGCAGGAGGAAAGTTGACATTAGTGATAAATTTCTGATGTGTAAAATTGTCAAATATGCAAAGATTGAATGTTTGCCCAGATGAAATTTACTCTGAACCAAATTCAGTACTAAAACATTCAGAAACCTTATGAAGAGGCTGCAGTTCTGTGAGCAGCTTAGTATAGATCATCCCCACGGATATCAATGTGACCTGCAAAGGTGTGACTTTATACAGGTGGGCAGACTTAGTTTTGAATGCACTTGCCAGCCTGTTCCACTGTGGAAGTTTTTTTTTGTTTTTTTTTTTTGTTTTTAATGTCATTTTAAGCAAATCACCATGAGACTCAATTATGTTCAAACCCTGAGGGTGTAAATTCAAACATTTCAGGCAAAGAATGATGGCTTTGCTAGAGCTAATGGGGGTAGCACAGTGAAGATGCAGGGTAGGGATGGCCCAGGACATTTTGGTGCATGAAAGGGAAAAGTGGTGCCTCCCACCATTGAAGGCTAACAGGACTGCCTGTCAAACCTTACTTCCACTCTGGTATAGGGCAGTAAATCTCTGTAATTTTTGTTACTGTGGGAAATAACAAATAATGGATCCATTTTTCTCCCCACTGTGAGACAGTCCTTGAAAACTGCAGTTTTTGAGAAGTATTTGAAAATCAGGACTATTTCTGCAAACAATCCTCATGTGGGGTGTTTTTTTGCACAGAAGACAGCTTTTGCTATGCAGACACATTGTTTTCTGAGAAGAAAGTCATGTTTTCTAAGCAGAAAATTATGTTTTCTACACAGAAAAGTTGTTTCTGCACAGAATATAACATTTCTGTGTGGAAAATGCCACTTTCTGTGCAAAGAACCCACATATTTTTTCTTTTCTTTTCTGGCACAAAATCAGACTGAAGATTCTCATCTCATATTCTTTCCATTCCTACTCTAGTGATGGAATAACACACAGCTCTGGTCTCCAGCAGGGGCAAATGGTTTATTGGCTACTGCTGCCCCTTCCAGCTCCCAGCATTTGCTGTTTGCTTCACCACGTCTAATTTGTGCTCAGGACAGTTTTGGTGGTACAACTCTAAGCAATTTTGGATTTCATCAGTTATCTAGACCATCTTCCATCTGGTTCAGGCCTAGGTTTAGGACTGAAGTGTCCTGTGTGGCCCTGATGGATTTTCTTTGTTAAAAGCAAGACAGAGGCTACTACCCTCCTGCTCAGCTTGATTAATCAGAGGCCTTTAACACCATTGACTATGACATCCTTCTAGACTGGCTCAGTGAGTTGGGGACACTTTATTCAGTAGCTTTGTTTCTACCTACACAGACAGTTTCAGAGAGTAGCATTGAGAAACTGTTTTTTCAGCCTCCTGGCAATTGGGCTATGGGGTGCCATGGGGTACCACCTTATTCCAAAGGCTGTTCAACATCTGTGAATGCCATATTGCTTCTGCATGATGCCACTGGAAGTAGTCATTAGGATATTTAAAGCAAAGTGTCATCAGTACATTGATAACACCCAATTGTATTTTTCTGTCACATCTGCACCAGGTGCAGTCGTGCAAATCCTGGACCAGTGCCTGGATGCATTGGAGGGCTAGATGCAGGCCAATATGCTGAGGCAGATTCTTGGCAAAATGGAGGCCTTTGAGTGAATGGTTTCCAAGTGGAAGAGATAGGTAAATTATCTGTTCTGGGTTGGAAGCAGTCTCTGTGAAGGATATTCCTGGATCCATCTTTGTTCCTGGAGGCCTTAGTGCCCCCAGTAGTTCTGACTGGTTTTTAACAACTTTGTCCAGTATGCTAGCTTTGCCAATTCTGAACTGGGTAGCTTGGCCACAATAGTCCAGACATTGGTAATTTCAAGTTCAGACCATTCTAATGTGCTCTTTGGGCTTATCTACACAAGCTAAATACCCTGGCTTGCCGTCATGTCAGAACCCTGCACTCTATATGATGCAGGACATTTGCCCCATTCTGCCCCCAGGCAGTCCTCCTCATACCTGGGGCAGATATGGGGCCGAGATGGGGGCAAGCCAGGGTAGGGGCCTAATAAACTGCTATAAGAAAATACCCAGTATATTCTATCACCAGTGGCCAAAAATGGATCAGGCCCTGTGTGTCCTCAGGAGCCTGTCTGGCAGGCCAGCCCTCACTGCTGCCACCATCTCTGGTCACATGCAGGGGGGCTTAAGTCATATGTTGTGGGGCCCCTTTCTGGATTCCAAGACAGCACAGAAAATGCTGGTGGTGGCTGCTGGATAGGACAGCATTCCTGTGTAGACTTTGGCCCCTTTCATTATGATAATGGGGGAAGGACAGTCCAGCTCTGCAGCTAGGATACACCCGTGGGGAGCAGGCATATCCTGGATGGTGTAGATGAGCCCTTTGTGAAGTCACCCTTAAGGCTGGTTCAGAAGCTGCAGCTGACATATCATGCTTTGACTAGACTTCTGAGTGGGGTGACCTACCAGTAGCATGTATGTAACACTTCTAAATGCATAGTACTGGCTGCCAGTTTGCAACAAGCTCAATGGTTTTATTGTTTGTGTATAAAACCTACAGAACCTAGCACCTGGCTATCTGAAATATCTCTTTCTCTTGTATAAACCCATTTGGTTCTTGAGATCATCTGAGAAGACCATCCTGATGGTGCTATATGCTCCTGGAGTCTACTCTGCAGTCATTTGGAATGGATCATTTGGCATAGTGGCTCCCACTATGTAAAATAGTCTTCTCTTTGATATGTTCTGACAATTCCTATTTTTAGGCATAAGTGGAAGACTTGCCTGTTTTAACAAGTGTTCCAATTGTAGTTCAACCTACCTTGTATTTTATAGATAATGCAGAGACTATATATTTCATTTTTGTGCATTGATATATATTGCATATTTTATTATTGTTGCCTACTGTTTTGAAATCCTAATATATAAGCAATTAATAAATAATCCTGAATAAATAATGGAACATAGGTGGGTGGATAGGTAGGGCTGGCTGCAATGAGTGAAAGTGTATGCATAAAACAGTCTGCTGTTGATAGCAATAAAAAGAAACTCTAGCTGACTGAGTAGAGAGCATTCTAATTTTCCTTGATGAATAAGCAATTCTGTAGAAACAAGGCCTAAACTGCAGCTGTGGGTAGTTAACATAAGAAACACAGTTTGGAATGGCTTAGAAAATGCATTTAAGACATTGACTTTTAACATAGTCTACTGGAGTTGTCCTGAAATCAATCAAAATCCAAAGCTTGTCCTGCTCAAGCTAGAAATAAGTTTTCCAGATTCTCTTTGACAGCAAATTACTTCCTAAAATGAATAGTGAAACCTTGTTTACTTAGAAGTACCACTGAGTTTGATGAGACTTACATCTAGCTAAGTGAACGTAGTAATTGTGGCCTAAATGTTCCTTTTTTTTTCATCATCTCTTTTGCTCCTGACTATTCTTTTATTTATTTTTTCTTGGTTGCATCTTATTGATTAACTCCGCTATCTTGCTATAAAATTGGGCCTAAGCTCAGATGCTTTATTGGTGTGTGACAGGCCAATGCATCTTCCTGTATTACTCTCTACAGCTTTTGGTGCCCCTCATCACCATGACAACAATAGTTCAATCTATAAGTTAGTTTTTCTCAGCATACACCTCAATAAGGAAGGTGTACTGTTTTTGTTGTTGTTGCTGTTGAATACGATCAACACTGTCCAGATAGGAAGGATGAGCAATAATAAAGTTTAAAAACAAAAAACAAAAATGCTTTAAATCAAGATGGGGGTTGGGGGATACATTGTCTTGTTATTTTTATTTTCTTAAAAAAACCCAACATTCCATTAGGTGACATGGAAAGCGTTTTTACCCACCCACCAAAAAAGGAGTGGTTCCTGGAAGGCCGTGCACACAGCATGTAACCCATGGCTGCACTTTGCCTACCCCTTCTTTAAATATTTAAGTATTAAAAGAAGAGAAGGAGCACCATAAATGGTGGCAAGATTTGCCCCATTCCTTTACCAAAATATATATCCCCCCCCCCCCCGAATTTGACAGCTGCTGAGCAGATAGTACAAGGATAAAGCATTATTTACTCCCTTGTAGTACTTTGGATAAAGTGCTAGTAGCGGCAAAGAGTTAATAGAAATATTTGTCTCAATGGAGTTGCCCATACTGGTAAAAACATAAGCAAAGAAACAAACAAACTGATACTGCTCAGTTGCCACACAATGTTCCTGAAGATCTGCAGCCTCATTAGGGGTTTTGCAAGAAAATCCAGGTCTAAAAAATCTGTGGTTTGTTCCACATTTCAGGGGAAACCCAGATTATTGGCCATGTGGCAGCCACAGATTGGCTTTGGCGAAAAGCCTGGGGTGGGCCTTCCAGTGGATGGGACTACATTCTGCCAGCATGCAGCCCTTTTTATTGTACACATATTTGTATAAGTATATATCTGCTTTTCCAGTAATTCAGTACTCTGGGACAGCATACAGTATATTCGCATGCATGAGCAAATGGGGGGGGGGGGTTTGGAGCAGCCCTAGCAGTGTGGCTGTGACATACAGGACATGTGACCAGTGAAGTTACAGTGTGGTGGGATACCCCAGTCTCCCATTGGACAAATCCCAGTGAGTGTGGCATTTATAGGGTCACTGTGGATCACTACAGCAGCTATGAGGTGGGTTCAGGATTTCCCGCCAATGTAGACAAGCCCAATTGCCCCTTCTATCTCTTCGTTTACAGCAGGGGTAGGCAACTGTTATGGGATAGGGGATCCTCCTCCAAGAGAACTTGGAGGTCCATACTTCTTTTTTTTAAAAAAAACACCAAACAAACTTTTTTTGCCCCTAAATGCTCCCACAGGGCTTGGAGGGAAATTTTGCCAGGTTTTTGGTCCCTTTGAGCCATTTTAGATCCAGGAGAGGCCTGTTTTACACCAGGAAGTGAGTGACCAAGCAATCAATTATCAAAAAAATCCTCTCCATTCATTCTTTCACCAAAGTAAGGTTTTAGGAAATTATTAAATGGATATTTCTGGTGGGCAATCCCCTGAGAAAACAGGCAAAGCTGAAATTCAGATGACCACAAACTCTTGATTTGCATATACCCTCTTAAATCTTCCCCTCATCTGCACCATTAATCCCTTTCACTCTCTTCAGTTCTTTCTAGTTAAGTAATTTGGCAAATGAGTGGCATTTTTACTTGCAATTATAGGATGGCTGGGAGGTATCAGAGTCAGCAAGAATACCAGCCAGGAGACTCATAGATGTAAAAAATGCATAAATAGCAACCTTTCCTTAACCAAAGAAGTTTTACTTGGGAGAAAAGTCTGCAGGCTTGGAAGTGGTGACTTACTAGGAGTAGTGTAAAAATATCACCTTAAAGTCTATCAGTACTTCAAGTACCTGTGTGAAATCCAGGAATGTATCACTTGCAGATATAGGGAGCAAATTGTATTTCAGTGGCAGTTGCTACACAGAGGCTGTATGCCTCTACCTCTCTCTTTCTTACACTAGGAGTTGGGGGAATATGAAAGATAATTCATCTTCTCACTAAGGCTAGTGTTACTCCTCCCCCCCAACGGTATTGCTTCGTGTGGTTCAGCCTCTCTGCACCCCCCTAGTGCCACCACTGCATCATCTTCTGAGGATACTCTCCCTGCAAGCCAGGTGTTATAGGGAAGGAGATACTTGAACTTGCTACTTTTTATTGTTCTTTTCCTCCTATTCTCGTTTCTTCATAAAAAGTGGGCATTGGAAATAAGGTTTTTTCCTTTTTTTTTAAAAAAAATGAGGGCTCAAGGTTGTGAGTACATAACTCTTCTGATTCCACCCTTCTCCATTAAATTCAACCAGATGTAATATTTTTTTTTTGGGGGGGGATTCTTAAACTGTTTTTCTTTGGGGTTGTTTTCTTCCATCCTGATTGTCTTTGTATTTTACCCCTCTCTTTCCTTCCTTCTACATTTCTGCTCCTTTGTGTTTTGATAGCCTTATACGAAATGGAGGACTGGTTTACAGAGCACTGTGGGGTATCCTTATCCTTTCCAATAAACCAGTAATTATAGAGGGATAGCTCACTTACAGTTTCAGAATTTAAAAATAAAGGTGCTCAGCTAGAGGACATTGTTTCACCAACAGTTTGGGAAGAGTGTACTAGAGTCTCTTGGTACAGGTAGATTCAGTGGGAGGAGAACAGTGAAACAAGTAAGAAAGGCAGTGATGAGTAAGAGAGGAGGATTATGCTAGCAGAGGAAAGGGGTTTTTTTTCCCCAGGAGTATGGGGGAAATGAGTCTTCTCCAGAATGTCATTATCCCTGGATATACATGATACCTACCCAACTGTCTTATTAATCACTCCTCCCATACACGAGTTGCTTATGTGAAAGAGATATTTAAATATCTATGTGTATAGAATTTGCTAAAATGAGTCCAGAAGATTTCTATCCATCCCTGTTGAATGGGAGTCCCCAGGAAAATGAGGCACATGAAGTACAAAGAAGGAGCAAGTTGTCTTCTTGATTGAGGAGTCAACTGTATTATTTTGTATTTATAAAGGGAGGGGGTATTAGAAGGAAATTATCTAACCAGCATGTGTGCTGTTTTGACAAATCTCATGCTACACAGCAGTTGCAGAACAAGTCAATAGATTATGTTATTTTGGAAATTAAAGCTCTTGTGTCTGGGGAACGTTTACATGGCAAAAATGTCCTTGGATGAATTCGTGATGAACTCAAGTTGTTCACATGTAAATCATGATGATCTTGTGCTTTACAGGAGGGGGGGCACCTTAAAACCTTCAAGAAGTGGGACTTTCAGTCCTACAGTTTGTCCCGTGTTTTTAAAAAAGTCACGGATGGTTGCGAAAAATTGGAAATGTGAACAGGTCGAGACAAAATATCTCAGGAGTAGGTGATGCCCGGAAATTGAGGTGGGCAGGGGTGGGCACAGAGTTCAGAAGGAGAGGTCAGTGACCCTTTTTCAATTGATTTTTACATTGCCAACCTCAGCAAGGAAAGGTGGACACGGCAAACTCCCGAGACTTACATTAGTCCCTATTGAATTGGCTTATTGATCTCAGCGAGGCAACATTTCATCCCCGAGCAGGACACAATTCATTCTTTTAGGCCACCTTGTTTTGTTGTTGTTGTTGTTGTTTTGTAAATGGCATTGGATCCAGATTTCAGCCTTTGACAGTCAGGACTGCTTTTAAGCACACATGGTGCAAACTTTTCTGGGGAAGCCTTGGCTTGAGGGGCTACATAGGCTCCCATGGCCTCCTGGGGCTGGCAGAGACGTTGGAAGTGGCTGCTTTCTCTGAGAGGGGACTTCCCCTAGTGATCCCCAAGGAGGTTTGTTTCCTGGGCAAGAATGCTGGCCAGAGCCATGGTGGTTGTCAAGGAAAGCCTCTCCTCTTTGCCTCCCCTCCCCGCAGCCACAGGCTGAGCAAAACAAAACCAGCTCCAAGGAAAGCCATTCCTCTTCACCTCCTTTCCCCACAGCCACAGGCTGAGCAAAACAACACCAGCTCACCTGTGAATTTGGCTGGCTTCTGCCAGATCTGAGAGAGGCACAAAATTCCTCTTGGAAGCAAAATAACACTTTGGTAAGGTTGGAAAATGAGCCAACTTTCCAGATCCGTTCTGGCCAGGAACTGAAACATCTCCTCTGACGCCTCCTTTTTAACTATGAGGAGTACGGCGGCTAACTGTTATTGTAACCAAGTGTTCATGTGAAAGAAAAAGAGTTTGTCCGCTTCTCTCACACCAACAATTCCCAGCAATTGGAGAGTGACTGGGGTTGAAACCCGTGGGAGGAAACTCGTGGGGTTGACTTCTGCACAGATATGCTTAAGATTGCGTTGCTGCAAGGGTTTTTTTTTTATTTATTTATTCTCAACACCAAGTACACCCCCATAAAAGGAAAACTGAAGTAGCTGGTTTTAATCTCTGTCCTATAAAGTGCGAAGCATAAACGGAGCAGGAATCGTCAGGGTGTGTTGTTATTGTTGCAGTTGTGTGCCTTCAGCTCCTTCCAGACTTAGTGGCAATCCTAAGGCAAGCCCATCAGGGGGTTTTCTTGACAGGAATTGTGCAGAGGGAGTTGCCTTCGCCTTCCTTCTCTTACCAATGCAGAAGCTTGAGCAAACATTTGTGGCAGCCAATAGCATCGCTCATGGCAGGAAACTCCACAGGAAATACGTCGCCAAGGTTGTGAAAAAACGAGTAATCACATCCTTGACTGACAGCTATATATATATATATATATATCCCAGAACCTTTTCCTGTGTAAACAAACTAACAAACAAAAACAGGATACTATGTCTCAGGATCTTGCTTTTGTCATGGAAAAGGTTGTTGTATAAACAACAATCCCGGGATATTGTTCATCCCGGGACAAATCATGTAAACAATAAGAGATGAACTCGGGATGAGGATATATCTCTTCTCCCCAGGATAAAAGCTGCTGTGTAACTGAGCCCCTGGAGAAAAAGTAAGTTGCAGTACTCAAAACAGCATTATTGAGAAGGCTTTATTTTGGTCAGCAATTTTGGCCATTAAGAAGAAAGCATCAGGCTGCTGAACTTCCAAGGCATTTAGCACAGTCTGCTCATGTATATCAAATCGCTTTTCAAAGACAGGAAGCTGGTCAATTGTAAATTCGGAAATCCTCAGGGGTGGGCAGGTGCCATGTCCTTTGTGAACAAAACTTTTAATTGACTTTAAACAGCATACAAAATACTGCACCATTTTTGTTACTTTCCTAACTACTTTCTCTCCCCCTCCCCACCCCCACCCCGATTCTCCTTTATGCAACATGGAATAGAAGTTAAATTTTTAAACTCTTGCTGCTGAGTTATGTTGACTGCTTTGATTGATTTTATAACAGTTTTAGAGGGGGGAAATAAAAGGTATCAGATGCCTTTGTTTCTTCATTTTCCCTGTTGCTTTATGTGCTAGTTATTTTACAGATATCCATTTGATATTTTATTTCTGTTACAGCTGGCCCTTCGTATCCAAGGATTCTGTGTCTGCAGATTCCACCATCCATGGCTTGAAAATATTTTTTTTTAATTCCAAGAAGGAAACCTTAATTTTTCCATTTTATATAAGGGATGCCATTTTACCATGCCATTGTATATAATGGGACTTGAGCATCCACGGATTTGGGTATCGACAGCAGGTCCTGGAACCAAACCCCAGTGGATACCAAGGGCCCATTGTACTTTATCATTTGGACACATGCAATGGATTACAAATTGATATTAAATAAATTATGAGACATCATGTAACAATGGGTGGTTTATGAAAACCTACCCTAATTTATAATACTGTATGGTTTTTCAACTTTATATTAAGTTAATTTAGTCTTAAGGGAATAAAGTGAATCACATAAGCATTTTTTTTAAAAAAAAAATAGTAATCTAAATGTTTAGAAATGTTACTTTGATAACAATTCCAACAAATATAGTTCCCCAGTTATCTGTGAACCCATCTAATCTTTGGCATTTTTCTTCCAACTGTTTTTATATACTTCTGGTCAGTTTCAAATTCTAATGGTTCCAGATTGCATGTGAAATGTCAAGAGTTCCAAAAACTCTTCTTTGGATTTCTTCTATTAGATACTCCCCCATTATTATTATTATTATTGGAGGTGGGGTGTTTAAAATTAAATTGGACTTTATCACGTGAAGATACAATGAGCAAAGTAGAAGTACAGTAATTACTGGGAACTACTTTTCCAAATATTAGAAAATAAAATGTTTGAGAATAAAAACTAAAATGTGGGCTCATCTACACAAGCCAAGATATGCTGGCTCCCCACTGGCATTCCCTGGCTGTGGATCAGGCCCATTTTTTGCCCATTACCACCTCCAAACAGGAGGAAGCCCAGATGAGCACTATGGCCCATAACTACAGCCATCCCCACTGCCATTTCCCTTGCTGTCTCAGAAGGCAGGAAGGGGGCCTGCAACATGTGACCCAGGCCCCCTGTATGTGAGCATCTTTGCTCACATGCTGCAGGACTCCTTCCTGCCTTCCAAGATCGTGAGGCAGACCAGCAGCTACAGCAAGGGCTGGCCTGCTGGGATGGGCTCCTGTGGTCCCACCTCCTGGACCTGGACAGATTTTGCCTGTGTGATCAGCTCAGCAAGTGGCCTCAGCATACTACTTCATTTCAGCCCCTGATTACAATATGAAGACATAAATTAGGGATGGCAAATAAGTTTATTTCAGTTCATTTTTTTTAACAAGAACATATCCAGCTTGCCCCTTTCAGAACAAAGCATAGAATTGTGTTCAGACTGGTACTATGATCCTATTGGTTTTATGTCTTTCTTCTAAAATTTAAGTTTTTAAAGTTCTAGACTGCATCTGAGACATTTTGAGTTCTCTTTCTCACATGCAGAGCTCACGTATCAGGCTAGAGGCCTTACATGAAGTCAAGTACAAATGACACACAACTGGGAATGGAAAAGACAATTTGCTTCACATTTTAGTACAAACTTAATCTACACTTTCTGAATGAAATTTATTCTTCAGTGTTCACATTTCTTTGAATTATACAATGCTGTTCTTTGAGCAAATACAAAGGTATATGATAATGGAAAATTGTCTGGGGAAAAATGTGTAGAAACATTATAAAGTACAAAAAATGTATTTGAAGCATAAGTTAAACATGGAGATGGTATAAATTTATTTCTGAATTGAAAATACTCCACTTTCAGCTCAGATTTGGGGTCACTGAAATCCTTATTGCAGTTCAGGAGTGGGGCAAAATTTGTGGAGCTTCTCTTCCAGTGAAGCTAGCAGGTACCAATTTTTGTCCAAGAGGCACAAGTGATGCTATATGATCATGTTGTTTATCACCTTCATTTTCATGGCTGGAAAAAAAGGTAGGATAAAAACATTTTTATAATATTGTAATTTTATAAATGATGAAGGTGGTAGTGGTGGAGAAAAGGAAGTTTGGATTATAGATGTAGGATAGCACATTTGAAGACAAAGAGAAAGGACTAATTATGAAATACTGAAACCTATTAATTGATATTCACAGCACTCTCTGGGAAAAGAAAACAACCATGGTTCTATTGGCAATAGATGCTCTGGGAGCAATTTCAAACACACTGACCAAACATCTGAACAAAATCGCCACAGATAGAATCGTAGCAGTACAATTACAAAAGGTGACACTGCTTAGAACATGCCATGATATCTGACAACACCTCATATATATATATATATATATATATAATCTGAATTTATTTATACCCTGCTCTTCAGCCACAAAGGCTCTCAGAGTGGCTTACAAATTGTTTTTAGCAATAGCAATTTACACATCTACAATGCATTAAGCAGTTTCCAATGTGTGTTAGCTAATTGCCCCCACAAGCTGGGTACTCAATTTACCGACCTACGAAAGGATGGAAGGCTGAGTGAACCTTGGAGCCCCCTGGGATAGAACTTACAACATTGTAACTGCAGTACTGGCATTTAACCACTGCACCAGCAGGGCTCCCAAAATCTCCCTGAATCACTGATGATCCAAAACTCTTCACCTGGTGGACTGTGAAACTGAGAGATAATAATATTTAATTTCCTCCCCCTCTCCTTCCAACTGTGAAATATATAAAACCGAAAAGGATGGATCTCTCATCCTTTTCAGGCACAAAGGGTGTGCTCTTCAGGGAGAGAGCACATAGGAAACACATTGGGACATTATGAATCCCTAATCAGATGTTCTTCTCTGTCCAAAAGTAGAGAGGAAGCTGGTACACATATTCCAGTTCTTCTCCCTCTCTTCTCTGTCCTTCCCCATGTTGTTAGGACAGGTCTGAAAAGGGAAATATAATTGCATTTGGCTGAATGCAATCAGAGTTCAGCACAAACTGAAACCCTGATAAAGCAGGGCTTCCAGTCACTTGGAGCTGATGGGTCAATGTTTACTTTTCTGGCCTTCTTTGGAAACATGGTCGGGGAGTAGCATAGCTGAAGTGCACACCCATGGCTCCTTCCTTCTCCTTGTGTACAGAATTTAAACCTCAATAGGGTTATAAAGTTAGTCAAAAACAAATATTAGAAAACCCAATAGATGATGGTTCTTCTGTATAACATCATGTCACATAAATCAGTGAATTGTTTCACTTTTAAAGAAGAAATAGGTTTGAGAATTAAAGACTTCTGTAGAGTTCTATTACCATTATTTAGCACTTAAACTGAAATTTTGCATAAGAGAGCAGAGATGCTAAATAAATAGAAGAATGCACTTGTCTATTTGTTGAGCCATAGGCTGCTGAAACACTGAAGAAATAATTCAGCTTGACACTGCTTTAACTGCCCTGGCTCCATACTATGGAATTCTGGGATTTGTAATATCTATCTATCTATCTATCTATCTATCTATTTATCTATTTATTTTAGGTATATATACCTTGCTCTGCAGCCACAATGGCTCCCAGAGCAGCTTACAAATTGTTTAAGCAATAGCACTTTACACATCTACACTGCATTAAGCAGCTTCCAATGTGTGTTATCTAATTGCCCCCACAAGCCAGGTAGTCATTTTACCGACCTACAAAAGGATGGAAGGCTGAGTCAACCTTGGAGCCCTCTGGGATTGGACCTGCAATGTGGTGGGTTGCAGTACTGGCATTTAACCACTGTGCCACCAGGGCTCCATATGATTTTTGTAAGATATTTAGCCCACTCTGTCAAAGAGCTCTGGTGCCACAACAAACTACAGATCCCAGGATTCCATAGGATGGAGCCATGATAGTTAAAGCAGTGCCATACAACATTATTTCTGCAGTGTGACAGCAGCAAAGATAGATTTTGAGAAACAGAATTGCATCTTAATTGGGAAGAAACACAAAATAATCTTCATTTACACTGAAGCAATATAGAAATGTGGAGAACCAGTGTGGTGTGGTAGTTTGAATGTTGGACTATGACTCTGGAGTCCAGGGTCTGAATCCTTGCTTGGCCATGAGAACCTACCGGTTGACCTTGGGCAAGTCACACACTCTAAGCCCTCACAAAACCCTGAGACAGGTCTGCTTTAGGGTTGCCATAAGTCAGAAATGACTTGAAGGGACAAAAACAACAACAACAAATTTTAATATCATAAGTAGTTTTAAAACAATTGCATTAATTCATTTCAACCCAAGGCAGTAAATATAGAGTGTGATGTGGGGTGGCCCCAGAAAGTGGGTCATTTGGTTTACATCCATAACTATTCTTTCTTTTTACAACATCCCATGGGTGTTATCATTAGTAGTAACTCATTCAGTGTTCAAGACTAACTGATATCTGAGAATGTGCTTTGTATGTAGCCTGTCTGCTGACTAGGGAAATCATTTTGCAAGAGCTGTAAATAATGTAAAAGTCTCACAAGTAGTTAACAACTCAGGCAAGTTTCAATCTGACACCCACCCCTTTCACACAAGATTAAATGGGATACTTGGTGAGGCAGAAGACTCCATGACTTCAAAGCTTCCTGTCTTAGTTAAAAAGAAACAAATTGCTTCCCCAGCGACTCCTCTCAAAGGAATAAAGGAGGGGGGAAACAGAGGAACTATATGCCTAAAGATACTATATATATATATATATATATATATATATATATATAATGTGTGTGTGTGCACTCTCTCTCTCTCTCTCTCACACACACACACACTATTTAAATGGGTGGTCTTTAAGGGTGTATTCTTACAGACTATGGGGATTCTTTGCATTTTATGTTTACTTTCTACCAAAACTGTGTCACAGCAGACACAGAAGGAAGACTAAAGAGTTGTTTTCCTTTTAATTATTCAGGGGTAGCTGTGTTGGCCATGCAGCAAAATGCAACAAAATCCAAAAAGCAGCAATACCTTTATTGGGCCAACTCCAGAGCAAAAAAATGCATAAATTTAAATTGACTTTCCTTCTACAGCTACTTTTATCCTGCTTTGTTTCTGCTTGCTTCTTTGCAAGCTTGTACTGAAGATCTGCTGGGTTGGAGGGGGAAAGCCCATGAGGTAGGCAGGCAGGTGGGATAGCACTTAGGAGGTAACAAGGAGGTATAGCACTTAAGACACCTCCTAGTGAGCTCCAAGGATGGCTCTGGCTCAGGACGTACTCCCCCCAAGTCCCACCCTTCTTGGCAAGTAGGAAGCCTTGAAGAGATAACTCCATGGCTTGCAGCCTGGAACTTCCATCACCTGTCCAGGAGCTCTGGCTGAACATGCATCTGGTGTTGACATGCTGGCTTCCAAGATCACTAACTAAACTCCTTGGAGGTGAAGAGCCTGTTCCAGTGGGTGGGTCAGGCTCAGGAGATGCCAAAGCTGTCATGGGGAGACCTCAGGTTCATGGGTGCCAAGTCTGGCTGGTTCAGAGGTGGGAATAAGCACTTCCCCCCACTCTGGCAGTAAAGCTAGAATAATAACCAAACAACTAACAGTGTACTGCAATTTCATGACTCCTACATACGCAAACCTGCAAACTACTTTGATATCGCTGAGGAAGAGCTGTGAAAAGAGGTATCCATAACAGGAAACAAAAGGAGAGCAACTGAAGAGAGAAGAGATGTATACATGTGTCTGGGAACAGAGGGAGAAGTCTAGAGAAATTGTGGTTTAGTAGCCACTGAAAGGTATTAAAATCCCCATAAAAGTCTTCTTTGAAAGCCACTGAGTTCACTTAGTTCCTTCTCTGTGAGGCAGCAGGAAGAAAAGAGGAGGGGTGGGGGGGGGAGATAGGTTTTATCTTTGTTCTTTGCCACCATCTCTACTTCACCTGCTTCTTCTCCTTCTCCTATTTCTTCCCCCACCATTTTATTCTCCTTGACTCTCCCCACCCACTTTCCAGCACCTGAAATCCCAAGTAATGTAGATGTATTTCTGGGGCAGCTGCTGGTATCACATGAGACAAAAAGTAAAACAATACTTACTCCCCCCACCCACCCACTTTTATCTCTTGGTCAGGTTGACTGTAGCAGCCACTACAGAGAATGAGGCCTGAATGCATGCCTCAACATATACCCCGCCCCGCCCCGATTGTTTTTAGCAGAGGGGCGGGGTATAAATAAATTTTATTTATTATTATTATTATTATTAACAGCAACCCCATGTTACTTTTTACTTTTATGTTCTTTTTTAATTTGTTTTTTTTAATCAGTTTCTTTTTTCATTTTTTTCCCCTAGAAAAAAATAAGTGCAACACTTTTTGAGGTGTTTGGCTCCCAAGATGGTGGCTTACTCTTTAGTGGCTCCCATGCATTAGTGAAATGACTGATAGCCAGGAGGCAAACCAAACAGGGAGATACTGTCCTTACATGCCTGCAAGATTTCCAGGGGCAGTCAACCCATGTCCTACACCTGTGACAACAACAACAACAGCAGTCCTTCTTACCCATTTTAGGTGAAACTTACATTTGAGAAGATGAGACAGTAAGGGGAAAGTGTATCTGATCCAGGAGGCAAAACTGCTTATGGAGGTGTTTGGCATAATGTGCAAATAGGAGCCAATGTCTCCATCTCCTCTCAGGTGGAGAGAAAGTATAAAATGTGTTGGCCAGTTTCTCTCCTTCAGCCAGGATGCCTCAATATGAGGTCAAATGGCCAGTCTCTTTCCTTCCAGCAGGTAGCGTAAATATGAGATCCCCATGGCCAGTCATTCTCCAGGCTCATAACATCATCATTAGGTCACAATGGATCAGTTTCTCCCCTCAGGCAGGCAATATAAACATGAAGCTACTTTGGTCTACTTTGGTCCTTCAGACTGGTGGCATCAGCATGCGGGGGGTGGGGGATCAAATAGTCTCTCATACTTGAAACATCAGCAGGATGTGTTGCAGCTCACTGGTCAAATACTGTTCAGCCTCTGGTGTCCTCATGCAGGACTGGGGAAGACCCCTGTATGAAAATCCAGGACTACTCCTTGTCGGTGTGGACAATACTGAGCTGGATAAAGCAAAGGACTGGTTTAGTACAAGGCAGCTTAGTTAGTAAGTTCTTACATGGGCACAACCTCTCCTTCATGAAGTTGGAAGGACTTTGTGGCACAGGCTCTTTCTCCTCAAGGAAAGGACATACATAGGACAAAGTTTGTGTGCACCCTCTTTCTGAAGCTGGCATCAATAATGTGCAGACCAAGTGGCCATTCGTGATATTTTTTCATTCAATTGGGCAGTAGTGCATGAGCAGAGAAGTGGCAGGCAACAGAGAGAAGGAGAGTTGGCAGGCAGGGACTCTGCTTTTATAGGAATCTGACTTCCAGCCAAGTATACCAAGGTGGTCTGGCACCAAAAGAAGTAGAAATCGTGGAGGCAGACAGAACAATAATGTTGGCAACACTCCAGATACAACAGGGCAAAAGCTTGCAAGGAGTGCCAGAGCTGGACAAAGTTTGGAAGACAAACCTGGCTGGCTGTTGGAGGGCAGAGGCATAGCAGCCACTGGCATAACACTCCAGAAGGATTTTAGCTTTCAGTATGAGTTTGCCCCACAGAGGCAGAAATCAGATAGGAGCAGGTGTGGGCACAGGAGCAGTCAGGGCTTTTTTTTCACAATTAACTACAGTAGTTAGAGTGGGTTCCTTTTTCCAAGAGTGAAGATATAATTCTATCACATTACAACTGTAACTTAAATGGGGACAATGTTACCCTTTTGTAGTGTAACTATAACATTTAAGTAACTATCATAGTTACTTTCCTGATTAGATCTCGGCCTCAGGAGCTCCTGGCCTCTTTTACTCTTGCTGGCTATTGTTGTTTTTTTAATGCGATTTTAGATTAGCTGGTTTTTAAATGTTATACTGGTTTAATATCTTTTATGGGGGAGGGTGGGGGGGTGTTTATGGATTTTAATCTGCATTTGTATTTTAATTGTTGTAAGCCACCCCAATTGTTTTTAACAGAGGGACGGGGTAAAAATAAATAAATGTTGTTGTTGTTGTTGTTGTTGTTGTTGTTACAGAGAAATGACCTCAGTAAGTGGTAGAGGAGGAATATCATATGGTTCAAGCACTGGTTCATGCTGGGCTTCATGCTTTGCTGTAGATGTTGTGGCAATGACAATACTATCAGGAGGAAAATGTGCTTTGTATCACAGCTTTGTATCGGGGCTTGTGCATTCAATCATTTTTTTAAAGAAACCTAAGCTATTTCAGTTACTCTGAGAAATGGAAAAAATAAAGATGTGCTTTTTAAAACTGATAATCAGAATGGTAACTAACTATTTTAGGGGACCTTGGAGGATGCTGTTGTTGTTGTTGTTGTTGTTGTTGTTGTTGTTGTGTGCCTTCAAGTCATTTCTGGCTTACGGCAACCCTAAGGCAAATGGCTGTAAATGATTACTTCTAAAAAGTAACTTAGAAGTACCATCAGTGGGCAGAACACATTGGTTCACACTCCAGATACAGTGGGATGTGGCATTGCAATATGTGCCCCAGGGGCATAATGATGCCCGAAGGTGTCTGGTGAGCCTAAAAGCAGTAAAGAGAAAAGAAAGAAAAGTGGAGGCTTGACTCACAGGAGCAATTACTGTGGAGGGGTGCACATTAGCAAATCATGTCGTAGGGATTCTTTATTTCTTTAAAATTTCAGTCCATGGGCAATTCAAAAGACTGTACCAGTAAAATCCACACACACACCTTTCCAATCTGGGGGTGAAAGGCAGGATAGCCAAGCAGGTTATTTTTACAAAGTTCATTGATTGATTGATTGATTGATTGACTGTGGGGAAATGCTGTCTGCAATGCTGATCTTTTTTCATTATCCAATTACTTAGCCAAATCTGATTGGCCTTGCTTCCTCTTTTTGCTCTCCTTTGGCTTCATGACAATTTTATGTAGCTAAATCTACTGCCATATTGCATCACTGGGGGGGGGGGGAGTGTCCTTGAGTATTTAAGATTGCCCCAGGGAGATGCCCGTGTTTTTACAAAGGTAATGAAGAGGTGGTGTGTGAAACTTTTTTGTTCCATACATTGTTTTTTGCCACCAAATTTTTTATGAAGTAACATTGTGGTCCAACCTAATCTGTAGTGCCTGCTCAAAGAATCGTGCTCCACAAAAACAGGAGCAAGTAATCAACTGGGCATTAGGAATTCTGGGAATGGAGTTCTTCTGTGACGTCATTGCTTCTACTTCTTTTGTGGAAGTGCACACAAGACAGAAAGATAACCAGCAGGAAATGATGAGTGTCTGTTGGTTGTGGTGGGGAGAGAAATTGCCTCCTAATTTGAGGGAAATGTTGCATTCATCCACCTTGAACATGGCTATGAAAGAAGACCTGGTTTATTGTCCATTTGTTTCTTTCAGCTTCCTTTCTTCTTGTTGGAATAGTGAAATTGCCCATTCAACATGACCTCACAGATTGGTCAATATACAATGGAGACTCTAATGGTTTGCTCTCAAGTATTTCCTTTCCCTCAAAATAGTAATTGACAATGTAGCAGCCAGACACAAATTACAGCTCACTCATGCTGTAGCGAACAGATTTGAAGAGCAGAAGCTTTTGAATTTATTTGAAGGAAAGTTAGTTACCAAATATGTCACTGACAGGCTAAAAACAAAAGAAATCCTTTCTAGATCACTTGGTGCTGCTTCACATACCCCTCCCAAGCTTTTTGAATGAAAATTTAGCAATTCTACTTCTTACCATGTGCAAACTTTCTTTTTCTTTTTTTAATACTAGCTTGAAAGAGAGTGATCTGTGGTCAGGGAATTGGAAACATGACACAAATTTAATTTGGCCACTTGGGGCTAGCACCAAATGACAGAACAGCGGGAAGCAGTTAAAAGCTTCCCTTCTACAATCAAAGCCCTGTAATTTTCTGTCTCTCTCCAATCAAGTGCCACATTGACAAAACCAGTTCCACTAATGACCTCTGAAAGAGCTTTTCATTCTGCCCTTCCTTGGGTAATTTGCTTCTCTAACTAGGGTGTCTTAGCAGGAACTCAACAAGAGCAGGTGTCACCTGCCCACTCTTTCCAGAAGCATGACAAACAGCAGAGATTTGCTTTGTTACATTATATACGGATTTTATTTGGCTGTCCAAATTCCCTTTCTATTTATGTAAGTATCCTTATCAGCTCCTGAACATATGGTGCTGAGCCCCCTCCCTTTATCTCTTTCCTATTCTCCTGACTCTCTGTACTGGAACATAGAAATTAGAGATGTAGAAAACCTATTAATCCATCATTTTTATCCTATTTCAGCATTGTTCCCCAAGGTATCTTTTTCTATTAGATATCACTTTTAGTTCTCAAGGTGTAATTATTACTGGTTCCTTTCCCAGATCAAGTCATGCTCTCATCAGTGTTTCATCTGGAGCTTTATTTCTGAGAATTTGATTTTGAAAAGTGTGCTTAAAACTGGACTGTGGCTAATTAAGAGATTTCAATTTGTGACTTTTACTCTTATTCTCTCCCCACTCTCTGGTCTATTTTTGACCATGTAAGGTAGAACATACCATTCCTAAAATAACAATTCATCTCCCTCTGCCCTTGGTATAGCAGCCCTACTTTCTGGCTGGAACGTAACTTGCTAAATTCGGTTTCTCAAATTGCTTAATTCATTGAATTCTAGTTTACACAAAAATTAGAAATGGATGGTGGAATGGTAAGATTGGCTGTATCACTTCAGTCTATTGAGGGACATACTCCCCTGAGAGCCATTAAGAACAGACTTGGCTAATGAATAGTGTTACTGTATATACTGGTAGAATTCAAAGACATGGCCATGTTGGTCTGGAATATCAGTAAGCAAGCGGATCTTGTAACACCTTTGAAACAAAGAGAGAGAAAATTGTAGCATAAGCTTTTGTAGGCTATGATCTTGTCTATACGGTCAAAATAATACAAACGGCATACGAATGGAAGGTGATCCGTTCCTATGGACATTTGCACAAATATATGTCATTAGGAAGGGGGGCAGCCAAATCTACCGCAAAGTCTATTGTGTCACATCCAGGGCTTCATACAGATTAAAAAAAAAAAAGCTCTGTACAACAAGACCATAAGTAGACTAAGTCTACGAAAGCTTGTGCTACAACTTTCTCTCTTTCTGTTAGTCTCAAAGGTGCTACAAGATCCCCTTGCATAGTGTTATATACTGTTCCTCTTGATCCCTACCCAATATAACCCTCATCTCTACCTCCTAAACCCTTTCTGAAATTTTCAGGGCAATCCAATGTTTTTGTGGGCTTTTGGTCACTCAGTGCCCTTGCTGTCTTAGAAACCATGAACTGAGTGGAAGAAACTCTGCTCGACAGGTTCTGGGAGAGCCTGCCAGAATGATCATTCTCGCAGCTCCAAATCTCAGATAACTCCAGGTGATTCAAGAAGAGGGGTGTGCTGTAATAAATGCAATCTTAGACTGGAGGCCTGTCTTTTGGTACTCTTTTCCATGCATCCCTAATTCCATCAGAATCTACCTCGTAAAGCTTTGCCAAGGCAAGTCCCTTATTTTTGCCTTCTTTTTCTGTTTACCCAGAAGGATCTCATCCTCTCCTTCTGTTTCAAACAGAGCATAAGGAAGGGAAGGTTGAATGCAGTCTCATCAGCTTTCTGATTCTCACATCAGCTTTCCTTGCCCTGAAAGCTGCTGGTATCACTCTGCCACCTCCCTGGCTAGCAGTCATAGTAGTTATCATACCCATCCAGCTCCCTGTTTTCTTGGCACAGACTGTGGTTATTCATTATATTGCCATCTATATAAAACACTTGGGTATGTTGCTTTTCCCGGTGTGCTGATTGGCTGCTCAGGAAACATACCCAACCAATCACCACCCACAGCCAAATTCCCTCTCCACCTCACAATCCACTCCTGCCACTCAATCTGCACCTACATCCCCAGCCTCACAAGGCCCCCTCCCTCCTCTCACTCTCTCAGCCACTCAGCAGTCATGGGCTGCAACAGGACCCAGACAGCCAACTGGTGGTGATGGCAGGACAACACTGCTGCCATTGTAACAAGACCCAGGCAGTCAACTGGCAGAGGTGGAATTTTAAAATCCACTGACCTACTTTACAGGGTTGTTGTGAGGTCAACGGGGCATTTTGGAGAGAGTTTTTTAAGGGCGTATGTTACACTGAGTATAGCTAGTTTGTTATAATTGCCCAGTAAAAATCCATTTCTGGAGAGTTCTGAGCTCATCTCTGTTGCTCCCCTGAGTGCTTACAAGGGTAGCCTTCCACATAGATTTTGACCCAGTATTACTCTACACCAAGCCCACTCCTCCCCTCCTTTTTTTCAGTTGATAGTACTGTTACTGGGCTAGCTCTGCTCAACAGACATGCCTCCTGTGCATTAGCAGAATAGCCCTAGGGTCCCAATGGGGAATGTATCACTAGCAGAGGGGTGAAAAGAGCTTTAGCTTATAGGATATATTTTGTTTTCCACCAGAATGGTGAAGTTTGCCAAGGTGCAAAATAGTAGCTGAAGAAGTTGAACAAAGAAGAATAAAAGAAGGCAACTGATCCCAAGTGCATGCTCAGCCCAGGAATCTATATACAGGAATCAATACCAAAACTGGAGTTCACACACAGATTCTATCACATACAAATGTTTATTCTCCTTCAATTTTCCTGCCAGGGAGAAGAAGGAGAGCAGCTTCTGGAGAGCCATTTTGAGTGGGTGACTGGATTTTTTTAAAACTGTTGGGAGATGCTGCTTGTTTCTGAGGGGGGTGGAGCTTCTGGGAGTTTGAATTTTTTTTAAACTCTTGGGAGAGGCTGCTTGTTGCTGAGGGGAATGGAGCTTCTGTGAGTCACTAGGGGGTGGAGCTGGGAGCCTAGCTCTATATAAACTCCTTGCAGAGGCTTTCCAGGACAGTTTCCTGCCAGGGAGAAGAAGGAGAGCAGCTACTGGAGAGCCATTTTGAGTGGGTGAGTTTGAATTTTTTTAAAACTATTGGGAGAGGCTGCTTGTTGCTGAGGTCACTGAGTTTGGTCACTGAATTTCAGTGACCAAACAAAAATACAGCATTCCTAAAAGTACAGCTTAAGAGTTCTCAGCATTAGCTAAGAGTTCTAAAAGCTCTCACCATGGACACTGAAGGGGCTGCTGCGGTCACCTGCAACACTTGTGGAATGTTTGTCTTCTTGTCTACAGACGTGGGGAACTTCACATGCACCAAGTGCAAGTTGGTAGTCCTCTTGGAGGAGAAAGTCCAGCAGCTGGAGACAAGGGTAGCTACGCTTCAACATATTCGAGAGCAAGAGGTTTTCCTGGACAGAACAGAACGAACAGTCTTAGGTGGGGACTGCACAGAGGAACTGGCTGGGGAGGAGAGTGTCACTCCACAGACACAGGAGGTTGATAGCTGGAGGAATGTCACACACAGAATAAGAAAATCCAGGGATACTTCGAGCAGCTTGCAGCTACAGAATCGATTCGAAGCCCTCTCCCTTATCAAGGACAATGAGGAAGAACAGTATAGACAGACTTCAAGGGCAGTGCAGGGGACCTTGAGAGTACCACGGTAAGGAACAGTAGCTGCGAAGCCTCAGGAGAGGCGTGTGGTGGTGGTGGGAGACTCCTTGCTGCGGGGTACAGAAGCAGTGGTTTGTGGGCCTGAAAAGATGTCTCAGGAGGTGTGTTGTCTCCCTGGGGCAAAGATCCGTGATGTGACAGAGAGGCTGACAAATCTCGTCAAGCCTATAGATCATTACCTCTTCCTTTTGGCCCATGTGGGAACCAGTGATACTGCAAGGCACAGCTTTCCAAATATCAGAAGAGATTATGAGGCTCTGGGGAGGAAGCTGAAAGAAATGGGTGCACAGGTTGTCATCTCGTCTCTTCTGCCAGTTGAAGGGCATGGTCCAGGAAGAGAGAGGAAAATAGCCGATGTAAACAACTGGCTCCGTAGATGTTGTCACCGAGAACAATTTGGATTCTTGGATCATGGACTGCGCTTCCATGAGGGGGGACTTCTGGCAAGAGATGGGGTGCATCTCACAACATTTGGAAGAAACATTTTTGCCTACTGCCTCAAGAATTTGATCAGGAGAGCTTTAAACTGAGTCATATGGGGGAGGAAGACAGTATTCTGGAAGGCAAAAGGGCTGGAGAAAATAGTCAAACTGTCATAGACAGAACAAGGCAAACAGCGCAAGGACCCAACAGTGGGAGGCAAAAAAACTTGCACAGGGAGCAAGTAAAGGGAACACATGGTCTTAGATGTCTCTACACTAATGCACAGAGCATGGGTAATAAGCAAGATGAACTTGAACTCCTAGCACTAGAAAGCAAGTATGATATAATAGGCATTACTGAAACCTGGTGGGATGAGTCACATGATTGGAATGTAGGGATAGAGGGGTATAACCTTTATAAGAGAAACAGGCCAAACAGGAAAAGAGGAGGAATAGCATTATATGTCAGGGATATTTACACCAGTGAAGAGATCCATGACATCAATAGTGGAAGCCAGGTGGAGAGCATCTGGATAAAAATTAAAGGGGAGGGAAACAACAAGGATGTTATTGTGGGACTCTACTACAGACCCCCAAGTCAGACAGAGGAATTGGATGATGCCTTTCTAGAACAGATGTCCACACATGAAGGCTCCGTGAAGGCCTGGGGAGGGTGGGGGGAGGCTGCGGAGGCCTTCACGGAGCCTTGAAAGGCTCCGTGAAGGCCCCGGGGAGGGAGGGGGGAGGGTGGGGGGAGGCCTTCACGGAGCCTTGGAAGGCTCCGTGAAGGCCTGGGGAGGGTGGGGGAAGTCCGCGGGGGCCTTCACGGAGCCTTGGAAGGCTCCGTGAAGGCCCCAGGGAGGGAGGGGGGAGGATGGGGGGAGGCCTTCACGGAGCCTTGGAAGGCTCCGTGAAGGCCTGGGGAGGGTGGGGGGAGGCCGCGGAGGCCTTCACAGAGCCTTGGAAGGCTCCGTGAAGGCCCCGGGGAGGGAGGGGGAAGGTTGCAGAGGCCTTCACGGAGCCTTGGAAGGCTCCGTGAAGGCCTGGGGAGGGTCGGGGGAGGGCAATCAATATTCGCGGTTTTTTGACATTCGCGGGGGTCCGTGGAACCTAACCCCCGCGAATGTCAAGGGACAACTGTATAGTGCCCAGATCAAGGGAAGTAATAGTGCCACTCTATTCTGCCTTGGTCAGACCTCACCTAGAATACTGTGTCCAGTTCTGGGCACCACAATTCACAAAGGATATGGATGAATTGGAATGTGTCCAAAGAAGGGCAACTAAAATGGTGAAAGGTCTGGAAACGATGCCTTATGAGGAGAGACTTAGGGAGCTGGGTATGTTTAGCCTGGAAAAAAAGACGGTTAAGAGTTGATATGATAGCCCTGTTTAAGTATTTGAAGGGGTGTCACATTGAGGATGGAGCAGGCTTGTTTTCTGCTGCTCCAGAGACTGGAACACGGAGCAATGGATGCAAGCTCCAGGAACAGAGATTCCACCTCAACATTAAGAGGAACTTTTTGACAGTCAGAGCTGTTCGGCAGTACAACACACTTCCGTGGAGCATGGTAGGGTCTCCTTCCTTGGAGGTCTTTAAACAGAGGCTGGATGGCCATCTGTCGGAGATGCTTTGATCGTGATTTCCTGCGTGGCAGGGGTTGGACTGGATGGCCCTTGTGGTCTCTTCCAACTCTGCAATTCTATGATTCTATGATTCTAAGTTTACATGATCTTAGCCACTAATTTGGGAAGGTGGGTGAGCACTTTTGTTGTTGCTATTGTTAAACCAATGTATATCAGACATACTGCAAATCACCCGAAGATATACCATTAGATCCTGATCTTTGTTAGTAAAATGTGGGCTAGTCAATGCAACTGTTAGGTGGAGTTGTAATTGGTTGATAGGCTGAACCCAAAGGGTAGGCACCAATGGCTCCTCTTTATCCTGGAGAGAAGTGACTAGTGGGATGCCACAGAGTTCCCCTGGGCCCAGTGCTATTCAACATCTTTATTAATGACTTGGATGAGGGAATCCAAGGGAATGCTTATCAAGTTTGCAGATGACACCAAATTAGGAGGAGTAGCTAATACCCCAGAGGACAGGATCACAACCCAAAATGACCTCAAAAGATTAGAAAGGTGGGCCAAAACTAACAAAAAAAATTCACCAGGGAGAAATGTAGGATGCTACACTTGGGCAATAAAACTGAAAAGCACAGATATAGGATGGGTGAAACCTGGCTTGATGGCAGTACATGTGAAAGGGATCTAGGAATTTTTTGGACCACAAGCTGAACATGAGTCAGCAGTGTGATGCAGCAGCTAAAAAAGCCAATGTGTTTCTAGGCTGCATCAATAGGAGTACGGTGTCTATATCAGCCTTTCTCAACCTTTTTACCTTGGAGGAACCCTTGAAATAATTTCCAGGTCTCAGGGAACCCCTGCCTAAACATTATTTTATCTACAGCTGGAAAAATGTTTAAAAATCACCTCTCAGGGAACCCTGGTTGAGAAATGCTGATCTCAGCTGATGATAGTTCCAAAACAGAAACAGAAGGAACCCAAAACAACCAAGGTTTCCTATTTTTCTTTGGGGGGAGGAGAGAAAGACTTCCCCATTTAGCAGCAGCCTCGCTTGAAGGACCGGATATTTCATGCTTTGGTTGAAACAGATATTGTTTTGGAGGGAGGTGCAAAATCAATGCCCCAACTCCCCCCCCCCAGCGGTGGGGTGGGGGCGGTCTACCTTTGTACTTGGAGTCCAAGTAGACGTTGCTGCCACCACCACCCTTCTCAGACTTCTCGCGGAATTCCTGGGCCACCTTGGCTGGGAGGCAGAGGGGGGGGGCGAGTTGTGGGTGCTCTCCCTCAAGTGGATGCTGCTGGCATAAGGAGTGCAGGTGGCCAGGGGCGTGCAGTCAGCCAAAATGTCACAGATCAGGAAGGAGGAGGTCACCATCTGGGACTAGGAGGGGGTGCCTTCTCCTCCGCCACCTTTGAGGTGTAAGTCCAGGTGCTGTGGGGGTGGCCCTGGCCACCGCCACCCCCAAGCAGTCCCTGTCGGGCAAGGGGGGAGAAGGGCAGCCACTGCTGCTGAGCTGCTCCAAGCGGGGACTGAGCTCCAGCAGGGAGTGCCCCTTGCCCACAAGCACTGTATGCTCCTTGGTTAGGCCAGTGGCAGCAGCCAAGGGGCTCCCATGATGGTGTGAGAGCAGCAAGTTGAACCCAATGTCGCTGGTGGAGACATCCATTGCTCGAGATCCATCTGGATCTGGTTCTGGAGGCTCAAGGTGAGATGGGAGGCCCTCGTCAGCCAGGGGGAGTCAGGTGAGACCCTCAAAGTGGCAGAAGGAAAGGAAGCCCAGCACTCTGAGGTTGGGGTTCAGGGCCAAGTCTCTGCCTTTCCTCGCAGGCAGTCCTCATCCAGGCTAGTTGCAGGGGGGAAGCAGAGGGAAGGAAGGAAGGAAGGAAGGAAGGAAAAGAAGAAAAGGAGAGAGGAAAGAAAGAAAGAAAGAAAGAAAGAAAGAGAGAGAGGAAAGAAAGAAAGAAAGAAAGAAAGAAAGAAAGAAAGAGAGAGAGAGGAAAGAAAGAAAGAAAGAAAGAAAGAAAGAGAGAGAGAGAGAGAGAAAAGGAAAGAGGAAGAAAGAAAAAAGAAAGAGAGAAGGGAAGAGAAGAGAAGGCGAGAGAGAGGAAAGGAAACAGCCAGAGGCGGGAGTTGGAGAAAATGAAACTTTGCCCAGGCACCAGAACCTGCAAGAGTGCCATCCAGGCTTTCCTGACACCAGGCTGAGCCCTATCAAGTTCAATGGGGTGGAGGTGCCAGCTGCACAGAAAAGAGCTGGTGGGATGTTCTGAGGAGCCGGTGGAGGCAGCCAGGACACAGCTGGGTCCTAAAGCTCAACGCTACTATATTATATACTTACTATAAACACCTCCAAAAATTACTATAAAGCCCAACATAACTACAGTTGTCCCTCCACATTCACGGATTTGACATTCACGGATTTGAGTATTCACGGCTTGGAAAATATTCTTAAAAAAATAACAATCCTAATAGCAAACCTTGATTTTGCCATCTTATATAAGGGACACCATTTTGCTCTGCCATTGCATATAATGGGACTTGAGTATTCACGGATTTGGGTATTCACGGGGGGTCCTGGAACCAAACCCCAGCGAATGTGAAGGGACAACTGTATTTCTCATTACTATTTCTCATGGAACTGCTAGGCATGTCTCATGGAACCCTAGGGTTCCACGGAACCCCGGTTAAGAAACACTGGTCTATATCAAGGGAAGTAATAGTGCCACTCTATTCTGCTTTGGTCAGACCTCATCTGGAATACTGTATCCATTTCTGGGCACCACAATTCAAGAAGGATATGGACAAGTTGGAGTGTGTCCAAAGGAGGGTGACCAAAATAATGAAAGGTCTGGAAACCTTGCCCTATGAGGAGTGGCTTAGGGAGCTGGGTATGTTTAGCCTGGAGAAGAGAAGGTTAAAATGGGTGGAGACATGATAGCCATGATTATATATTTGAAGTGATGTCATACTGAGGATGGAGCAAGCTTGTTTTCTGAAGCTCCAAATATTAGGACATGAAGCAATTGGCTTGAACTTCAGGAAAAGAGATTCCACCTAAACATTAGGAAAAACTTCCTAACAGTAAGAGCAGTTTAGCAGTGGAATGCACTGCCTCAGAGTGTGGTGGAGTCTTTGGAGGTTTTTAAACAGAGGCTGGATGGCTATCTGTCGGGAATGCTGTGATTGGGTATTCCTGCATGGCAGGGGGTTGGACTGGATGGCCCTTGTGGTCACTTCCAGTTTTATGATTCTACTTTCTGCCTGCCTGTTTCAGCTAAACTCCCCCATTCATTCATGTTGAGAAAGGACTTTCTTCCTGAACATAGAAACCATGGTAATTTGAAAACACACGTTACAGGAGGAAGTTGCATTTTTAGACTGTGGTTCCCTGAAATTTGGCACACCATGGCCACTGAATTTCTGGGAGTTATAGTCCAAAAAAGTAATCTTTCTAAGTGCTGTGCATGTCCTGAGCAAGCATGGTAATAAGATTGTGAGCACAGTGGATATTTTATGACAGGTTACTCCCAGAGCAGTACAGTAGTAGCGTACTTTATGGTCAGGGACCTTAAAGTTTGATGCATATGCAATAACTAATGAAATGCTTGTGGATTTAAGTGGACTAAAACTATCAAACTTGTTTCTAAGAAGCATATATTGAAAGAGACATTAATTACTGCTATGATGTATATCTGGGGTAGAGGGCTTATTTCCTCCCTTCTCACAAGGTCATACATCCTACAGTAAAACTCCTATTAATGCACTTTCACTAATGGCTTAATCCAAAGATTTTACTACTGCTTTTAGGAAGGCTATGCCTTATAACAACACCCCACAACTCTGTAAGCAAAATACCTCTTCCCTGTCTAGACTGAACCTTGATTTTATTCTTTTGTAATAGAATTCTAGCATATTTTCTAAAGTTGGTGGTGGTGGAAGCAGGCAAACATAAAACAAAAGCTATTGTCTTTTGACTTAAAATATGTTTACTTTCTGGTTTTGCTTGTCAAAGTGTACTTGAGACCCAAGCATGATCTTTGCTTGTTTACCCATGGATAATCTTGTGTTGTTGTTGTTGCTGCTGTTTTTAAGTTTATGTTGAATTCAGAGCCACTATATAAAACTCTTTTTAGACTGTACTGTACTCCCTGATTTGTGACTGCTTTCCCTCATTGGAGAAGTATACTCTTTATAGCCTGAGCACTTTACTGTGAAGGTACTTTCTGCAATCTAAGGTCTTGTTTATATGAGGGGGGGATACAAACACGTCTGAAAAAGCAGGCATTTGCAACGATATGACCTGTTTTCACGACCAAAAGAGCCCCCCTAAATTCCACGTGACTCTTAGCCAGGATGGTGGCCGCAAGTGATTTACTCATGATTTTAAATTTGCCGCCGCCAATTTTTTTTTAAAAAAAAGTTTCCCATGGTGTGCACAAGAGACAGTTTGTATTTACAAAAAAAGAAGGAAGAATGGGAGGGTATAAGTTCACTATTTGATTGACTTACTTAATTAGCCAAAAATCCAACATGGCATCTACAGGCACTTCCCCTGCTAGGCCCGCCCCCATCCTTGTCTAGTCAATCAGATTATACTCCCTGTTTGTATTTGTGCAAATGGACAGGTTGCTTACCTGTAACCATAGATCTTTGAGTGGTCTTCTGTGAATTCACACAGTGGGTTACTCCTGCGCCTGTGCAGAGCACTCAGAGCAGGGAGGACAAAGTGGAAGCTGGACACCACCTTTGGAAGAAAAGACATGTCTGGTTTTAGAACAACCTTGTGCTGATGGAACGCTAAGTACGGAGTATCAGATCAGAGAGCTCAGAGTTCACCGGCCTGACGCACAGAGGTTATGGCAACCAAGAAGGCCGTCTTCCAAGACAGGAGTCTCAGGTCCGAGGTAGCCATTGGCTTGAAAGGTCCTCTGGTGAGTTGAGACAGGACAAGTTCAAGACTCCAAGCAGGAGTGGGCTCAACCACGGGCAGGTGAAGATTATTGTATCCCCTAAGAAACTTCTCGACTAGTGGGTCTTTGAATGGTGACTGTTGGCCCTGCGCTTGAAATTCGACAGAAAGAGCACCTAAGTAACATCTTATAGAAGAGACAGAAATCCCCGAACTAGACAGATGTAACAGGAACTAGAGCACCGTCGATGTTGAAGAAGAGTCGACCAAAAGACCATGATCCCGGAGACAGGATTTGAAGCGCTTCCACTTGTAGGAGTAAGAGCGACAAGTGGATGGTCGAAGTGAAGTGTCAAGAACAGCCTGTACATATGCTAGAAGCAGAGGGCTTGCCGGATGAACCGGAGCGGAGGTTGAATTCAAGGCTGTATCCTCCAGCCCGTCATCCGAAGAGTGCCAAAATCCAGATGTCTGGCCCCGAACTCTTAAGAAGTCTGGATGGTCCGGATGATGGAGGAAGCATCAATGGGCCAGTCGGAGCAGAGGAGCGAACCATGGTTTCCAGGGCCACCACGGTGTGATTAAGATAGCATTCGACCAATCCCAGTGCAGCTTGGCCACTACTCATGTCAAGAGAGGAAATGGCGGAAACGAGTATAGAAGAGGACCTGTCCACTGGAACAGGAACATGCTGCCTTTCGAACCTCAGGCCCAGGACCTGGCACAGAAGTGACGGCACTGTTTGTTGGAAGGCGTCGCAAGCAGGTCGATCAATGGAGTGCCCTAATGCCAAAACAGTTGGCACGCCACTGATCGATGGAGCATCCACTCGTGCACGGATGAATTTGAATGGCTCAGTCCATCGGCAAGAATATTCTCCTCGCCTGGAAGATGGATGGAATGGAGGAGAGTATTTCATTCAATGCATCAGTCCCAGATTTCCATGGCGAGAGAGAGAAGAGACGGGGACCACGTTCCTCCTTGTTTGTTGAGGTAATACACCACCGATGTGTTGCCCGTTACCAACAGAATGGTCTTTCCTGCCACCAACATCTCGAAAGCGCAGAGAGCTTTCTGGACTTCAAGAAGCTCGAGGATGTTGATATGGAGCTCCTGTTCTTCAGCAGACCACGTCCCCTGGACCGAATACCTGTCGAGGTGAGCTACCCAACTGAGCATGGATGCATCCATGGTGAGGGAGACCTGTGGTTGCAGGGGCTCAAACGGCATGCCCAGCAGGACCGTGACTGGGTTCAACCACCAGTCCAGGGAATGCAGAACCATCTGTGGCATGGTTAGGAACTAACAAGGGGACTGTCACAATGGATCAGAGACCTGTAGGAACCAAGACTGGAGGGGCCGGAGACAGAGCCTTGCGAAGCGAGTGACTAGTCATGGCTGACATGTGACCCAGGAGGATCTGTACTGAACGGGCTGAGATCCTCCGGGATCGGCAGCATTGACGGATAATGCAGCAAAACGTAGCGAAGCAGTCTGGATGCAAGCAGGCAGTTGTGGTTACCGAATCCAAGCACACCACGATGAACTGAAGGGAACAGGCAGGTTGAAGATGAGATTTCTTTAGGTTAATGATCAATCCAAGCATGGCCAATAGGTTTAGGGTCAACTCGAGATCTTGGAAAAGCTGCTGCCGAGAGTCCGCCACCAGTAACCTGTCGATGTAGGGAAAGACAACTGTCCCCAGCTGCCTCAGGTAGGCCAGCACAGGTGCCATGCACTTTGTGAATACCCTCAGAGCGGTGGAGAGTCCAAAGGGCAAGACGCGTAATTGGAAAGACTTGTCCCCAATCTGGAATGCCAGGTACCGTTTGTGAGCCGGGTGGATCCCAATGCGAAAATAAGCATCCTTGAGGTCAATGGACATGAACCAGTCCTTCCGTTGCAGCAGGGGCAAGATCAACCCTAGGGTAACCATCCTGAACTTCTTTGGAGATATGAATTCGTTCACACCTTGAAGATCAAGAATCAGTTGGAGTCCACCTCCCCTCTTGGTAACCAGAAAATACCTCAAGAAGAAGCAGAGGTGTCGATGGGACGGGGGCACCGGTTTGATGGTACATTTCTGGAGCAATGTTTGTATCTCCTCGAGGAGGGGAGGGGAAGGCGGTGCTATCTGGATGTAACCTGTCGGTGGTAAGGCGTTGAATTTGATCCAGTAACCTTGCTGGATGATGGGAAGCACCCAGCAGTCCGATGTTATCAGTTATCAGGAACATAGGCGGCTTCTGAAGAGAAGGGTCTAAGGAAGAAAGGAAGAAACTTAAGTATAGGTAGCTCAGAACCTCCATCTGCCCTGCTCTTTCGACCTTTGCTTTGATGGGGGACGGAAGCGAGATGTAGAGGCCTGACTCCTCACCGATGAGGCAGCTGGGGAAGGCTGCTAGAATTGAGACCTATGTGACACGTGCTGATTGAAACCCCTTCTGGCCAGCCCAACCAACCCTTGGGACAGTATGCAGAAGATGGGGGCATACCGTATTTTCTTGCTGTCATTCTCATTTTCTGAGTGAACTTGAGTTTCTCATCTGTTGAGGTGTTGAACAATCCGGAGTGGTCAAATGGCATGTCCTCGATCATGGAGGTGGCCTGTGGGGCAAGGCCTGAGGAGCAGAGCCAGGTGTGTCTACGAAGGGCGACTGAACCAGCAATTGTTTTAGCCACACAGTCGGCCACATGCCGGGACGAGTTCATTTGTTGGCCTGCTAGCATCTGTGCCTTGTGCTGGATAGCCTCGGCGATGCAACGCCATTCTTCGGGAAGGTCTTAAATGAGAGGTCCCAACCTTTCCCATAGGACCTGCTGATATGCGTCCATGCAGGCAGAATAGTTCGCAATCCTGAAACTTAGTCCTGGAGCAGAGTAAAGCTTTTTCCTGATGATGTCCAGTTTTCGCCCTTCAGGGTCTGCAGGACTGGCCTGTGCATGGCGCTGGCAACATTTCTGGGAGGCCCCCACGATGACTGAATTTGGATGGGGATGTTCCCGCAGCCAGTCGATGTCATCCCCTGAGACTCAGTACATGAAGGGTTTCCCCATGAACCTTGCATCAACTTGAGCAACAAAGGGAGCACAGGAATCTCTGCAACACTTGGGGCTTTGGATTTGATCCAGCGATATAATGGATCCATCAGATCAGCATCCTGCTCAGTATTTCGTAGCTCCAAGGCATGGGCCATGTGGACCATCTGCTCAGATAACACTCTCACATTGTCAGTTGGGGATGATGAGTTGTCGTCCAGCAACTCTGGAGGCGGAGGTGGTCAGGACATAGGGAGTTAACGAACCCGGCAAGTCTGAGGAGGAGTCAGAAGAAAGCAAAAGGCTACGGCCCCCTGGGGATGGACTCCTGTGGCCACGGTGAAGAGAAGACACTTAAGCCGGTGGTGCTGGCAGAGGAGGTGGTAGAGGCCTGAGGTCCTGATGAGTAGGTGACACTTGACTACCGGCATCCACCCATACAGGCTTAGGAGGCAGAGGCATTTCAGTGTGAGAACGGTCGAGGCCATGAAATGAGAGGTGAAAAGGTGAGTAGTAGCCCCCCTGCATCAATGACTCCTTGAGCCCAAAGTGTGGTCAATAAGACAGAGACAGGCCTTGGGTCCTAGAGGAGAGGATGAATACCGTGTGTCTAAGGCGGAATGGGCACGTCAAAAGCACCGTAAGCATGCTCAATTTCCAACACCCACCTGGACGGAGTCGGCATAGGGGTGTGGGCTCTTAGGGCAACCTGTTGAGGCAGTGATTCTGCATCCACCATTACCATCTCAGTATTCAAGAGCTCGTCCCTGGTGACTATTAACACAGGGGATTGAGCTCGAACCGGTATGGTAACCACCTTGTCCTTGGAAAGTTCACCATCTTCCACCTGGACGACTTCCAGAGAGGGAGTTGGAGAGGCTTGCCACTGCTGGACTTGGGTCATTGTGGCTTCCTCAACCGAAAGGATAACTGGTATTGGAGTTGACGGAGCATCCGAGGTTGAAGGCCCGGTTGCAGGTGGCTGTTCCTCTACCTCTGGTCTCCTCGCCAAAGATGAACCTGGCACTGGAGTTGAGTGCTCCTTGCGCTTAGGTGAGACATGCTTAGCTTTTTTTTCTTAGGCTTGTCCCATGAGGACGAATTTTGATCCCAACTAGATCTCGACAGTTTTGAGGATCCATGATCCCAACTCAAAGTCGAGGGTCATACCGAGCCAGACTTTCCTCGAGTCTGAAACCAAAGCATGCTTGTGCAAGTGGTGGACCGCCTCAGGGTTCGATGCCACCACTTCCCAGCATTTCAGGCTCGAATGCCAGTGCCTCTCAGGTGTCGGGCTAACCGAAGGGGACCGACCCCTCTTCGGAGGAGATGGTGCTGGAGCAACCGACACTGAGGTAGAGGGAAAAGCGTCTTCTCATAGAGGAAGGACTTTAGCCTCAACAGGAGCTGTTTGCGGGCCTGAGGAGTGAAGTTGTGGCAGTGTACGCACGCATCAACATCGCCAAGGCAAATGAGGCACTTTGAATGACCGTCAGATGCAGGCAATTTTGCCTGACAAACCAAACACCTTTTAAAAGCAGCCGATTTTAAGGCCATTTTAAGGAGGGAGACAAAGCAGAAACCAAACCAGTCCGAAGTTGAAGCAAAGACTGAGTCTGATGCTAAAGCTAGATGGAGAGACAAATAGGAGCCAAAATGGTCTGGGTCAAACACAGCAAATCAGAACAAGAGTCAGGGAAAACCCCAAGTCGAAATCCAAAAAGCGGTCTGAATCAATCTGAGTAAGGAAAGCGAAAGTGAAAGCACTAGCAACAGAGGTTCCTAACGTGCTGCTCACATGGTGGACAATTGGAACTGAGGGGATTTAGGCAGGAGCACCTTTAAAGGGACTGTTGGGATGGGCGGAGCTACCGCCAAAATGTTGCAAAGTAAATTCTGCCTAGCGATTCTAGATGGTTCCGAGTGCTCTGTGCAGGCGCAGGAGTAACCCACTGTGTGTATTTACAGAGACCACGAAGAAGATGTAAGTGTTCAAACGATCGCACATTTGCATGTCGTACGGAGCTTTTAAAAAAATTCATACGAAGTCCTGGATGCAATACACACGCACTTTGCAATGGATTTGGCTGCCCCCCTTTCTAATGGCACCTATTTGTGCGAATGTCCATGTGAACAGATTGCCTTCTGTTCGTATGCCGTTTGTATTATTTTGACTGTATAGACAAGCCCTAACTCAAGGGGTAGGAAGGAAAGTCCACCAATGCAAACACTTGCCCAACTGATATCAGCTTGTAACTATTTTTTTTAACCTTTACCAGTAAGACGATTCCCTAATTTCAGTGACACAAAAGCATGTCTTATTTAAAGACAATATAAAACAAAGTGGGAATCTCCTATTTTCAATGTATTGCCTTTGTTTTAATTGGGTCCTAGTCAAGTATTTCTGGCCATGTATTCATAATGCCAAGCCAACCTAGTATAGTGGTTTGAGTGTTGGGCTATGAGACTGGGAGACCAGTGTTTGAACCCTCTCTCAGCCATGGAAACCCACTGGATGACCTTGAGCAAATCACACTTGCTCAGGCTCAGAGAAAGGCAATGCCAAACCTCCTCTGAAGATTCTGCCGAGAAAACCCTGTGATTGCTTTGTGTTAGGGTCATCATAAGTTGGAAATGACTTGAAGGCACACAACAATCCATAAGGCTAGGGAAAGACAGTTTGCATATGAGAATGCAGTTGAGGGTAGTGATTAGTCTTTTTAAAATAATTCCATCTATATATGAGCTTGCTTTATTTGTTTTTCATCCTTCCTGGCTTGTCAGAAAAGACAAGAACCTCTGCCAGGAACAGGTACAAATTGGTAACTGTGTGCCTCAGCTACTTGTTCAGGAATACAGAGGCCATACTCAGGGCTCCTCCAGACAGAGTAAAATGTTACTGATGGTTGTAGTATTTGTTCTTGAGTGTTCATTTTTAAAAAAAATAACCAGATAGTCCTCTTGTCCCAGAATATTCAGTGACAATTCCTGCCAACAGTAGCAATGTGCAGACGAAGGCTTTCATGACCAGCATCCCTAGATTTTCCTTGGGGTTTTTCCGGGCTGTGAGGCTGTGTTCTAGAATAGTTTCTTTTTGACGTTTTACCTGCATCTGTGGTTGGCATCTTCAGAGAATGGTTGGGTAGGAGTGTATGTGGAGTTTATATATTGTGAACCTCTGTTGGGGAGTTTATGTAAATTTGTGTAATTGAATGGTTAGTTTCTGGGTATAGAAATGCAAGGCTTGTTAGTGTCTGTTTGGCTAATGGTTGGCTGATGGGCCATTATCTGCTGGGAATCCCCTTGTCCCTGGGTGGAATTCCTTTGTAAGTGTTGAGTTTTAACTCTATTGTTTTTCAATACTAGAAACCAGATTTTGTTTACTTTTAGGGTTTCTTCTATCCTGTTGAAGTTGTCCAGGTGTTTGTGAATTTCAATAGCTTCTCTATGCATTCTGACATGATAGTTGTTGGCCTGGTCCAGAATTTCTGTGTTTTGTGTCCAGGTTGGTTTATAACATGTTCTGCTACTGCTGATTTTATTGGCTGGCCCAGTCTGCAGTGTCTCTCATGTCCCTTGATTTGTGTTTGCACACTGTGTTTAGTGGTCATTATGTAAACTTGTCCACAACTGCATGGTATGTAGTAAACTCCTGCAGCTGTGAGAGGGCCTCTTTTGTCCTTGGCTGAGCGTAGCATTTCTTGAATTTTCTTGGTTGGTCTGTAGATTGTTTGGAGGTTGTGTTTCCTCATCAGTTTCCCTATTCTGTCTGTGACTCCTTTGATGTATGGTAAAAATACCTTCGCTTTGGTTGGCTGTTTTTCTTCTTCATTCCTGTTGTTTTTTCTGGGGTTTGTCTGTTCTTGTGATGTCTGATCTGGAGTAACCATTAGCCTGAAAATGAAACCAATGGTTAGGCCACAAGTTATACAGAAAACATAGGGACCACTAAACACAGTGTGCAAACATGAATCAAGGAACATGAGACGCTGCAGACTGGGCCAGCCAGAAAAATCAGCAGTAGCAGAACATGTTATAAACCAGCCTGGACACAAAATGTTATTTAAAAACACAGAAATTCTGGATCAGGCCAACAACTATCATGTCAGAATGCACAGAGAAGCTATTGCAATCCACAAACACCTGGACAGCTTCAACAGGAAAAAAGAAACCCTAAAAGTAAACAAAATATGGCTTCCAGTTTTGAAAAACAATAGAATCAAAACTCAACACTTACAAAGGAATTCCACCCAGGGACAGGGGGATTCCCAGCAGCTAATGGCCCATCAGCCAACCATTAGCCAAACAGACACGAATCATTCTTGCATTTCTATACCCAAAAACTAACCATTCAATTACACAAATTTACATATACTCCCCAACAGGGGTTCACAATATATAAACTCCACACACACTCCTACCCAACCATTCTCTGAAGATGCCAGCCACAAATGCAGGTGAAACATCAGAAAGAAACTATTCTAGAAAACGGCCTCACAGCCTGGAAAAAAAACAAGGAAAATCAACAGTAGCAATGTTTTGTCCCCATCCCCGTCCCCAGAGCGTATTCCTTGCCTTTCAATTTCAGGATACTGTATATCTGAACAAAACAACAACAACAAAACCACCACAGAGTATTGTGTCATTCAACGTTTGTAAGTTCACACTGGATTTGTTGGCCATTAATTCCTCTTTGCTGCTTCTGGGGGGAGTGGGGGAAGAGAGTGAGCAACTGGTGGCAGGGATGTTCCCTTGCAGTTCATATAAAGAATTTTAGACTATTGTTCCTTTTAAAAAGAAGGGACACTCACCCCAGGTCTTACCACTTCCAGAACCAAGAGCGAACAAAGGCACTGAAGAGATCTGAATGACGATTGGCTAAACTGTCATAGAGCTTCATTCATTCTGCCCCCCATCCCCCAGCTTCCACAGGGACTAAAAAAGCTGGAGAGACCGTGATTGAGCAGAGGCAGCACCCACTGGCAGTAAGGGAGGAGCTGTGCTGTGAGAGCTCTCACTTCTTTGCTCTAGGGTTTGTCTATATGAGCCCATTAAAAATGGAGTCCCTCACAGTAATGACATTTCGCAGCAGCTGCAACCTATCCTAATGTTTTGGTTTTGCCCCCATAAGCTTTGCATGCATACTAGGAAAAATAGCAGCTGCAAGTGATTTACTCACATGTGCACTTACATCAATTTACCACCACCGGCCTTATTTTAACAATGTCCAAGGTGGAAATGAGTGATTTTTCAATTGAACACAAAAGCAACACCCCCCCCCAGACCCTGTTTTCTTGACTTAGCACTTACCCACTAAGGCAAAAATCCAACATGGTGGCAACAGGCGCTTGCCTTGTTAGCCCCCTGAGCTCGTCCAGCCAATCAGACTTGCGCTTCCTCTCATTTGGGCAAGTGAATCAAATCGGCTCGCTTGTCCTAATGAGCAGGAATGCACACACACACACACTGTTTTTAAAAAGATATGGGAAAAGTCGTGAAGGCTTTCCTGGTGAGGTTTTTGGCCTTTTTTGCCCCCCTCCTTCACAACGCAGTGGAATCACATGGAATGCCATTAGGACAGGTAGGATTTCTCCTCACATTCTGTGATGGGTTTTTTTTTTTTTCACCATTTGGATAACCCCTTAATCTGGAACAGCCTCAGTCTCTCTCAAATTGGCAGTAACTACTATTGACTGTGCTTCTAGTGACAGATCTACAAACCCAGGATCATTTAAGGTTTGCCCCAACTTAAGGAAACCTCCCAAAGGAGCACCCTATGTCACATGAGTGGCTGCCATTAGAAGACAATGCCACCCCTCCACTCAGGCAAAAGGGATTTTGCTCATGGAGTGGAGTGGAGTTGGATCTTGCCCAATAAATTTGTTGAAGACCACCTTTATTATCCTTTTAACACTTCTGCAAAGCTCAAACAACCATCTCCTTCATTGATTCTCTGCTTAATTCCAGCTTTTAATGAAAATAGTGACTCACTGTTCTTTCTAATAGGTCTAGACTTTTTTTTAATGCTCCTCTAATACATATTTTTAGATAAGTGTCGGGATCCAAGGGGGAAAAAAGGTGGAAATGTGAGCCAAAAAAGAGCCTCTTTATATTTAAGACTCCCATTGATTCACCAAGGCTTCAGAAGCAGACTACGAAACAACTTAAGAACCAGTTTGATTTTTATTTGTCTTTTAAATGTGATTATGCACATTCATGTGTCTACCAAAATTCAGCACTGTTACATTAAAGATACAGTACGATAACATTCAACTTGAGGTACTTCATACTTATATATATATATATATATGTCCTTCATAAATAATGCCACCGGTTGCAATAGTCAAGCACTGATCCAAGCACAACCAGATGCAGTTGTGTCAGAAATAACAGAGTTTTAACAAAATAATAATAACCAGTGCAATGCATACTGTAGAAATTAGAACATTTACTTAAATATTATGTCAGATATGCTTAAAGTATATTACACCACAAATTTAGAAATACTTTTTCTTCTCCTCCCAGCTCCCTCCACCTCACCCTGTAATGAGGCACAATTGAAAGGGCACCTATAATGTTTTCTTGTTATCTCAGGGGCTTTGTTTTCAAATAAATATCTGTCTAGTGCTTTACAAGAACAAAGCAACATATTCAGGAATGCATACATTTAGAGCATTACCTTTCCATTTTGGGTGCAAAACTCTCATTTGGGAACAATTATCTAAGGGCTTGTTTATACTCTTAAAAAAAGAATCCATACCCACCTCATCCAGGTCTGCACAACCTGTGGCCCTCCAGATGTTTTGGCCTCCAACTCCCAGAATTCCTGATCATTGGACCAGCTAGCTCAGGCTTCTGGGAGTTGGAGGCCAGAACACCAGGAGGGCTGCATGTTGTGTAGGCCTGTAAGACCCAAGGCTGATAGGGGGAGGGAGAGGATCAATGCCTCATTCACTCTCTGGCTCTGGAGGAGATTTTCATACCTATATTCAGTAGAGTAAAATAAAAGGTGATGCAAGACAGGGGTGGGGACTGGAAGGGGGGAATGAAAAAGTAAGTTACACGCAGGCAGGCGGGGGGGGGGAGGAAGAGGGAGGGGTAGTCCGATCTAACATGTCGCCACTGATCTCATGTTGGAACATTTTCATAAATAAAATACATCGCCAGGGGAAAATGTGTGGTCATTTATGATAATACTGTAGTGCCACCTCAATGTGTCCCTGTGTGTTGCATTAATGGGGTTGCTGTGGGGTCATTGCAGGGTCACTGTGGACCAGGAAAAAGTGAGGTGAGTCTGGACTTTTTTTCGTCCGTGTAGACAAGCCCTAATTCTACTGAGTTACTTTCCAAGCACACAGTTTGATGCTAGCAGCCTTAATCTCAATCTGCAAAACATTTAAGGCAACCTATCTTCAGTTATGGAAAACACGGGCAGAATTAAAGGCCTGATTCACTGTCATCCGGGCAAAAACTTTCATTAAATTTGTGGTGGTGTGGTGAGGAGCATTATTATTAAACAGTACAGTTAAAGATGAATGCAAGAGCTGAACTGGTGTTCATGTTAACTTTTGTCCCTAACAGCACTTCTTTTATGGATTTAATAGTCTTAGGTCCTGGGTGTGATAGAAACTCCCCAGACAGTATGTGCAGGAACCTTCTGTTTACAGAGAAATGTTTAGTGTCTGCATATGGATTCCCCGCTAATAAATGGTGCATGCTTTTGCTCATGGAAGAGAACAGTGAAAGCCATTCATACTCTTGCACACAGTGAAGTCTATTCACTCTGGTTCTTTCTTTCTCTCTCAAACACACACAGACGCCCCCTCTCAAACACTCAAATGCACCAAACCATTGGCACATTTGAGACACCCTGAATAATGACCCTCTAATTAATTTTAATTTGGTGCATTTTACTGGGCACTTCATTTTTTTCTAAAGTGAATTTTGGTCCTTGCACTTGTGAAATCTCTGGGGTGGGGGAGCTGAGAGTGTCACCATCCTTAGGAGCACCAAATGCTGCTTTATATTGGCCCATCTAGATTTTTATCTATGTACACACTGACAGGGAACAATTCTCCAGGGTTTCAGGTAGGCGTTTTTCCTAGCCTTAGTTCAGGATACCAGGGACTGAACATGGGACTTTCTACAAGCAAAGCACAGTGCTCTATGCCACCTTTCTTTAGGTCAGGAATATATTCTGGAGCCAGAAAGAGCATCAATTTAAGCAAATGTGGTACAGGCCACCAGCCTTGTTTGCACTCTATCCAGGAAGAGTGGATGTGCCTAAGACTCATATCAGGTTGCTGCCTAGAGGGGAGCAATTGTTTGGAGTCCAAGTCTGGGGTGAACAAAATGCAGCTTCAGTGCCACCTGGCCATTTCTGTGCCCAACCACATCCTGGCTATATTTAGTAGCAGCACAAATGGCTGCTACTAGGAGTTCCCAGCAGCTACAATTTACCTTTTAGGAGACCCCCACCACCTCTTTATACCAAGAAATACCCATTTTTGAAAACCAGAATTAGACTTCTAACCACTTCGTGTTTTTTCTTTTCTTTTCTTTTTTGGGGCATTTCTGGCAGTCTACTAAGTCCCAGGAGGCAAAACCTGCCATGCTGAAGTTACATACCCTTGATCTAAGTGAGTCAGTACAAATCTAGAAGCCTTAAGTACCTCCTCCTTAATAACATTGCTATTTATGTGGTTAGACTGTGACTTCAGATGGCAAAATGTGGCCAAATTATATGGTTGTTATTTCCAGAACACAGTCTGAAGGCCTCAGTTTTTGAAGTACACTCAGAAAATGCAGCTTTCTCACTTTGTTCTTTGTGTAACAAAACAAAACAATCAGGCACGCACTCACCCAGCATCTACCGATCAATATGTTAGTACTCTGGACTTTCATTTTGATTACAGCTATTTTTCACATTTATTCATCTCAATAGCCTCCCAAAGGAGATCTGCCTGGCTCCATCACTGTTTGTTTTTTGAGGGGCAGCAAACACAGTTTTATTCTAGCATATTTTTGCAGAGTACCCATGTTTATGTTCTTAAATACTGCTACTGCTTTTTTTGTGGGGGGGAGGGTGTTAGTCCGTTGCAGAGTGCTCTGTAGTATTCTTATTGCATTTTGTTTGGTTTGGTTATCCAGTATTGTGTTTGTTTGACTGTTTGACACCTTGCAAATCTTATGTGCATCACAAAGGAAGGCCATGCATACTGAAAACAGTAAATAATAATTTGTATTAGAAATGACTCCCGATTTCAGTGCAATCTGCCAAAGATTTAAACTGAAAACTGCCAAAAGTTATTTAATACACATTTCAGATTTTAAAATTGCAAGCTTATACATACTTGTTTTAGAATAAGTCCCAGGCAACTCAATGAGATTTCTTTCTGAGTAGACATGCAAAGGATTGTGTGGAGAGGCACCTATGATCATGTGCACCAGAGACAAATATTGAGCATCATATACTTTACCATACTGATTTGCAAATCAAAGTGGGGTGCTCTTGTAAAAACTCTTTTTTTTTTTTAGTTTTCACGTTACTGGGAGACTTTTTAAATATGTCTGTGTCTTGAATGAAAATAATTTTAAAAAACCTGTGACCCATTAGAAGCCAAACTGAACACATTTAAACCATGAACTCATCTTAGCATTATCATTATTATTATTTTAACATGGGGCAACTCCAGGCCTCTTGATCATCTTAAGCAGCTCAGTGGCATCCATCTCAGAACTGCCTATGGCTCTTTTCTCTTCCCGGAAGTAACTAAGCTCTCTCAAAATTTTTAATATTACTTTAATGGTAATGTATTACCATTTTAGACATCTGGTAATACATTTCAGTTTCACTAGCACTATATATGTACCATAAAGGAGGCGGTGTACTGAAATGCAGTCAAAGAAGGTATTTAATTTCCCACTGGCACTGCCATCTAAGAGCTGCTCACAATGTTGAAGACTAAATATTTATTCACAGTTTAGTGTAAACATGTCCCGTGTCTTTCACTTCTGCTTCCAGGCTTAAAGTAGCAAAAGCCCTGTAATTATGATGAATAAGAGGACAGGAACTAAGAGAGGATTCAGTCCACCTCTGTGCCCATGTATTAAGGGAGGTTGAACCATGCAACCCAAACTTAATCTACTCCTCTTGCCATCTGAGCTCCTGACTAGTTCCAGTTCCTGTTCCCATGGGGGAAAATGGCCCACACAGATATTAAAACAACACTGGCTTTCAATGGGGAGTAAGCTGAAAGAGCAGTGTCCATATGCCATCTAGAGGTCAAGATAGTACAGGACATCAAAAGTGGCCAGTGATCCGAATCTGGAACCTGATGCATATATATCTGATTAAAAAGGCCAAACAATAGAATGGGGGGTTCTGAAAATATAAACTAGTTTGGGGGAAACCCCTGTAGGAGCTTTCTTCCTAAGGACTTTTAGCAGAGATTATTGATTACATTTTTATTCTGCCCTTGATCCAAGGGTGCTATCCATGGCCTACCTATTTTCCTCCACATGGCTGCACTGCGAGGAAAGTTTATCTGAGAGAGCCTGAGTGCCCCAAGGCTACCCACTAAAACGTTTGCTGAGCAGCAACTTCAATGCAAGTTTTGCTAGTCTAAAACACAATATTTGAGCCATACTGGCCCTTAGCTGCAAGGCTATGTCATCATTTACATCCGTTTGAAAGCTTAACTGCCATATCACAGGTAGGAATGTGCAGCCCTCCAGATATTGTTGGACTGCCACTCTCTAGCCAGCATAGCCCATGGTGTGGAATGCTGGGAGTTGTAGTCCAACAACATCTGGAGCACTGTATGAATCCCACTCCATCCTATATATTTTGAGAGTATTTACACTGCTGAAAAAGGTATTAAAATGTTCTATATTATTTGAAATAATTAAAAAGACTAACATTTGTTTTTAAAGAATAGCACACACCTCACTATCTTTGCATTTGCATGACAAATAGCTGGTTTTAACATTAAGGTTTCTCATGTCCAATTTAAGTGGCAGTTCCAAACCGTATTTTAGACACTGCTGATAGATACTCAATGGCACTTAGACCTACTAGCAGCCCTGGTTCCAGCAGGTAAAATTATTTAGTGTAAAAGACACTAAGCAGATATAAACTTTCTGTGTGTGTATTTGTGTGTGTTGAGAAAACCCTCAATTTTAAAAATTAACCTAATGGTTAAATTACATGTTAGGGAGCCCATGAACACCATGAACAAACTAACAATAAGATTTGTGCTTGCTTAACGGTGAAATCACTTTGTTCTCAGCTTAAAATGGTGGCAGAGAGAGGGAAACTGTAAATCCTGCTTGCAGATGGAAAATTGGGACAAATTAGAACAAATATGACTATAAGCAATGAAAGTGTGCCTTTTTTCTGAAATAAAATTGTTCTGTATCAATCATACTTCCTTTCTTTTCCTTTCCTTTCCTTTCCTTCCTTCCTTTCTTTATTCTACTGCCAGGCAGCCTGCAGCCCTTTCCTGCCAAGAATGCAGATTGTTCTACAGGAAACCTGACAACCAATTTTAAAAACGTGCTTCTGAAAAAATGAATTTCAGATCTGAATGAAGATCACAAAATATAAGCCACAAATGTTCTTTTTTTTTTCCTGGCAGTGCTGCTAGGTACCAATTTCATTATAATTGTGCAACACCCCGCCCCCCCCCCAAAAAACCCTACCTATAAACTGTAATTTATAAATAGGTAAATTAAAGTGTCTTGAGAGTTTCATCTTAACAGGTATTCTAGGTTGTATATTAGTTAATGGTATCCAGAGCAAAGCAAACATTAACAGCTCGGCTAAAAAGCAGTATCCAGCAGCTGAAAAGAAACTTACAAGCAGCAATCATATTTACTGTGAGATCCCACAGATACACAGTAATTGTAACAATTCTTAAATTCTAGAAATCTGGAGCATCTACCCCCACCCCCAGCCAGAACTGGGTGAATGTAAATGTTATAAACACAACTATATTATATCTAGGCTGGGTTCTTACCCAGACATGGAGAAGTGGAACCTATTTACTTCTCCCCTTTTAATTGCTCAATTAGTTAATTTAATTTGTGTAGCATTAATATTCAGGTTTGACTTAAAGGGGAAACAAAATGTCACCAGAGAACTAATACATTCCATAGCAATTTATAGCAATATAATTCTCCAAGCATGTCTATTTTTTAAAAAATAAACTCAGATGGGAAAATAAATCTCATACTGAAGTTTCCAAACTACCATTGGGGAAATAAAACCCACAGAATTAATTATCTGCCTTTTCCTACAGATTGCCTGATTTAATGGAAAAGGGACTGGACCCATAAAAGCTAGCAAATATAATGCCTGCCGAGATTGATGAAATGAGGAAATGCTCTTTTTAAAAGGAAAAGAGCTACTGTTACCCAGGCACTGCAATGTTGTAAACACCACTCATTTCAATTCATTAGTGACAGAGCTTGGAAAAGTCACCCTTTGGGGACTACTACTCCCAGAATCCTTCTCAGAATTGGGGATTCTGAGAGTTGGTGTTCCCAAAGTAACTTTTCCAAGCACTAATTAGTGCAATACCAGGCAAGCGGGCAAAGTATGGATGTCACTATTCTCAGACTTTACAAAATGTGCCTGGGAAACAACTTTGGAGAACGGTATTGGAGCAAAGAGCAGCTATGCATATACCACTTGGCTCCCTGAAGTGGTAGGTTTTCTCTTGTTATTCACAAAAAAAAATAAAAAAAAATAAAAAAAATTAAAAAATCAAGTGTGAGTGCACTCTTATTTAGACGGTGGCCAAGTGTTAACCTCAGCTTTCACATTACTTGACATTTCACCACTTGATTCAGTTGCCTGGAAAGAAGGCCATCTCATTTAACAGACTTTCCAACACCTAAGTAGCATTTGCAGGAGAACCCTAAATAAGTCCATCTGGAAGACTTTCAAGACTTTCAAGCCAACTTAAAACCAGAGGTAGCACTGCTGCTAATTTGGCATCAAGCCAAAGTGTAAGGGGCACGCAAGCAGCAGGCAGCTAAAACTACCTTTAAGCTTGAGATGCCTGAAAAGTCTTCCATGTGGAGGGAACAAAAATATAAATCAAAACAGGGAAAAGTAACAAGTTAGAAACTGAAGAGCAAGAAGAGTGGCCCTTGATACAGAAGGAGGGCATGTATCTGCTATTCTCTTCCTAATAAGGCCATCTCACCTATGGTAAGGTTAGGAAACTACTGCCTTTAATTTGCTAGGCTATTTTTGTTTCTTGGGGACTTCCAAGAGAAGAACATTACATTTAGGCTACAAAAGTACAGTGTATGTTACACTGTTCAATGCATTTAGGAACTCATTACCTGTGCTGATCACATACCTGCTGACAACAAGCTAAGCATCAAATAGGTCTGAACCAGACATACACGTTACAGAATCGCACTCTCCTTGTTCAGAAACCCATTTTCTTTCAGGCATAAAAGATGAGTTCTGGAATCTGCCCTCCCTGAACCCCCGTGCCATTGGTACTGTCTGAAGAGCACTGGAATTGCACAGTTACTTTGCCACACTGAACTTCTGTCATCCCTTCCTGTCCAAAATAGCTGAGTTCATTACCATCCAGAATTACACTTGCTGTGTAAAAGGTGTCTGGCTCAATCTGGACTGGATACTCAAACCAGACTGGGAAAGTGTTGCTAGATCCATCTGAGAAATATTTGCTTAAGTTTTGCCCTAGGATCACACCTTGTCGTTTGAGTTCAATCTTTGCACTGTATTCTGCTGATCCACAGCTAGAACCATAGAGCCCAAAACCGGCAATGAAAACTCTCTTGTCAACTGCAAACTGTATGCTGTCACAACGACCTCTGTAGCGCCACTGGTTGCTGCGGTAGGCACAAGACTGAAAGCGATGGCAACGCTGTGGAACAAGGCCCTTCCTAGCAGTGCTCACAAACTGCAGCTCTGGTTTCTTGGCAGCTGTGTACCAAAGGAAGATGTCATTTGTTTCATTGAGGGTGAGAATACCCGACTGAGCAGCACCATTTGCAAAGTCATCAAGAGCCATAGTAGGGATGCGAATGAGATAGAGTGCCTTCCCAAGGACCTTGCGTTTGTTTTCTATACTGGCAGGTAATTCTTGCCGTTGACACTCTACTTCAGCCCAACTAAGAGCAGCTTCAAAAACCACAATCTCTTTGGCATTCAGGGTCTCCCTTTGGAGAATGCTTTCAAGTGTTTGAAAATCAATGTCACAAAACCCTTCAGATTTCAAAGCCAGCTCTGCCTGGGCATCAATCACTTCCCAACACCGCTCTGTCAGGTCCGGTTCCTCAAATAAGCAGCTCTGGGAGAGGAGCACACAAGCATTTTTTGCGCTTAGGCTTGTTTCTAGGAAGTTAACGCATGCTCGGGCAAGATGAGGAACGATGTACTTCTTGGCAGCATAAAGAGTTGCCAGAACGGTATCAGCAGCCAAGTCAATTTCATCACAATATATGTATCTGTAACAGAAGACACACATGTAACAGTACTGTTCAGGTCCTAAACTTTTAGGACGTAGCAAACAGAAACACACACGTACTTTTCAACATCACTGAAGGTAGAAATCCCAATATAAAGACACAATGTATTTGTATCAAATGCTTCATATGTAGGGAGAATTTTTTTTTTTTTAGTATTAAACATCTACTTTTAAACAGTTTCATTAATATGGTCAAAACCCCACTGTAGATACCCAAGAAGATAGTGAAGGAAATGTAAGATAAATGTCAATTTAATAAACAAAAGCTACAAATCACCAGTAGAAAGCAATATTTAATATTTTCTTTTCATCCCACAATATTTTAAAACACTGGCCTAGTTTGCACTATCCAGATGTTTGCCTGAATTGTGGTTTGTTTGTACACCCAAGCTTGGTCAGGCAATTAACCATGCTTGCTTTAGCTTAACAAACTATCCGTTTCAACTATGGTTTGAAGCTGGTTTACAAATCTTGGCTTGACTTAAACCATGGTTTAGTGTTATATCTGAAACCACTGTCTTAGCTTGATAAACCTGTTCTGTTTCCACACTCTGTCCTGGGGAGGGGGGCTGTTCTCTAGGCCATAAGCTATTTCTCTGATGTTTTTCTAGGACTCATGCACCCTCCTCCCTCTGGTTGCCCATAGGCTCTTTTCCCTGTCCAATTCCTCCTTGAAAATACTTTCCTCTCCAGCTTCTCCTCTCTAGCTTTGCAAAGGCAGACAAATGTAAAATGGGCAGTGATAGGGGTGGAGGTCATGGTTTGGATTTATTTGAATGCTATGTTCATTCTTCTGCAGCTATGCAGGAACAACAAATTTGGGTGTGTGATTATGGGCTCTCCCATTATCTGGGCAACACAGCTGACGGTATAGTCTCCCCTCCAGGTAAACAAAGGGTTAATGATGTGTTGGTTTTAAGTTGCATTTATTGGGGGTTAGCATCACAGAGGAGAAACAGAGCTCATGAGAAACAACTGCCCAGTGAAGATGACCAATTTGGGGAGAAGTGGGAAAGCTTCTTCCAAGTGAGAGGTTATAAACCTCAGGGTGCCATGAGTGACAAAGAGACTGAGACTTTGGGACAGAGGCTGCCTGACTCACCTAGGGAAGCTTGATCACAGGCTGGACCAAAACGGTCTAACTTCCCATGAACATGCAAGACCCAGAACATCTGTATTATGAGTAGAATAGGAATATTAAGTTGTAGAATAGCAATATTCAGCTGGTAGCATTAGGGCTTATGTTTCTTTTAACCTTGGCTGAATATGAGCTAGGAGGTTTTGTAACTTTATAACTACTCCTAAGTAACACCTGAAAGAAGGTGCCTTCATCAGTGATACCTTTTTCTAATGCAAGATTTGATTGCTTAGAATAAAAGCTTTCCTTTAAAGATCTCCTCTTTCCCACACTCTCTTCCCATCCCTTTGCTCAGTAAGTGTGTGTATGTGGGAATCTCATCTCCCACAGGAGAGGGAGGGAAAGTCTCTGCAGAGTCAGAGGTGGGAAAAGTGCAAATTAAATCCCTCTGTAACTTCCCTTGAGTTACTGAGTCACATGGGGTAAATCTACTATATGACCTTCAGGGGTCCCCTCTCCTATTCAAGAGCAAGAGCGGGGCCTTTACAGGATGTACCAACCTATCTGAGTACACAGTGCAGTTCACATGGCTTACAGCTGAATAACTGTGTGCTACTTTGAAAACCAAAGCATTAAATAGACAAGGATCTGTCTGCATTTGCAGGGTGACCTTCTGAGAATAAATTGCAAACATTCACCCTGGCATTTTTGCTGGATGCTGGAAGCTTGTTAGCTCTGAAGACTGGGGGCAGGTGTCCCTCAGAGCTGGTTCTGGGTACTGAAAGATCCTTGGGTAAAACAGAGGTGTCTCTTCACTTATGATTTAGTTACCTGCTGGGAATGCTGCTTAATTTAATAAAATCCCATGGTTCTGCAGGAGAAAACTTTAATTTTCGTTTGCACTGGTAGGAAAGGGTCAATGAAATCTGGAAACAATGGGCATTACAAGAAGGGTATGATGGAGTGTATTTGTCACGTGGTCTGCTGCAGCAGTTGTTAGGTGTGTATATGGTGATGGTAGTGGGGAATCAAACCTCCATTGTTGGTGGATTATATGAACACTCCTGTCTAATCCAGCAAGACTCTCCTTTACTTGAAAGCACAAGATCTACCAAAACCAACAGGCCTTTCAAGGGACCAAATCAGCCTGGCTCTACCTTGGTGGGTTCCCATTCCGTGTGAATACAAAGTGCTCTGGAGATCATGTTACATATTTGTCTGCACAAAGGTTTGTGAGATATGTTATGGTGTGTTCTCTTAGGGAAAGAAGCTAGAAGCATTGGATGTTACACTCTCAATTTTTGCTGCCTGACTTCCCTCAGATCCCAGGTCCAGTGGGTCATAATGATGAACAGAAAGGACAAGGGATTGACTGGGCCATGCCAAAAAGGAGAAAATGCCTCTTTTTCAAATGCTCAGGTCTTTGTTTTGCACAGTCAGGGTACAATTCATCCTCAGTGTTCAATTAACAATGATGCAGACATTTAAAACTTTCTTTTATATGTAGGATTTGAAGATTATAGTGGAAATTGGAGTAATTTCTAACAAGTATAATCAGAGGGAAGACAGGACAAAATGGTTTTGAAACTTGAATAAAATGAACCTATTTAAGCACTACTGATTTGGTAAGGGCGAGGGAATGAAGACAGTTATGCAATAATTCAAAAAGCCATTTAGTGGTTGTGAGGGGGGAAAGTGGCAAAATATTTTCAATTGATCTGCAAAGCTTTTAGATTGATTTTATTTAATTTGTGAGGGGAATACAGGATGTTTATGAATTTCACTTCCCTCCCAGGGTACCGACTGCCCATAAGTTTATAAATGACTGCAGTGCCCTATAGATACCATATAATGCCAGTATTAAAAGAACTGCACTGGCAGCCAATATACTTCTGCCTGAATTCAAGGTGATTGTGGGGACATTTAAAGCTCTGAATGGCTTGGAATCACCATACTTGAGACAATACCTCTCCCTATATATGTCTGCCTGAGGATTAAGGCCTGCGAGGGGAGGGGTGGGGGTTCTCTGTGTCTCAGCAATGAGGTCAGTACATTGTGTGAGGACATGTGAGAGGGCCTTCTCAGCCATGGCACCCCAATTTTGGAGCACCCTACCCTTGGAGACCTGATTGGCACTAACACTGGTTTCATTTAGGAGCCAAGCAAAAATCTGGAGGCTTATTATTATTACAGTCAACCCTCAACTTTCATGGGGGTTATGGGCGCAGCAGCCCCATGAAAGTGGAAAAACTGCAAATATAGGCCCACTATTTTTTTTAACCTGAAAGAACACTTCTCTAGATATGTGTACCTTCCAGCACGATTCTATAGCCAGCATCTGGCAGACATTGACCATAGAATTGCACTGGAAGACCTACAAATACCTAGAGAAGTGTTCTTTCTAGGCATTTCTACGTCCTCCAGCATGACTGCATGGTCACTTTCTGCCAGAAGCTGACCACAGAATTGTGCTAGAAGACCTACAAATGCCTAGAGAGAACATATTAATCAAATATGTGACTAATCGGATCCATGAATGTTTAACCTGCAAATGTGGAGGGATGGCTGTACTTCAAAGTACTTTGCACATGGTTTTGACCTGTTAAACTTTTAAGCCTGTATTAATTTGTTAACATGTTTAATATGTTTTTAGTCTATTCAAAACAATTTTAAACAATAAAAATAATTTAACTTTTAAATATTGCTTTTACTTGTACACTACCCTGACAGCTTGTATCCTGCCCTATATGGCGGGATACAAGTAATTTAATATTTTTTTAAAAAACAATAATAAAATGCCAAATGCCTTAACTGCACCTGTCATCTCCATTTCAGAGTCAGGATATAAACAAAATTGAAGAAGGCACTCAAGAATGGTAAAACAGGAATCTTAATGGCTGATATACCCTGTTGGGGGCAGGATATGGTGGAGGTACCTCTCCCCACCACCCAACCTGTGGATAGATCCAATCTAGACGAATGTGAAATGTTTAAAAAATACAAGTTCTCAGTTATGTGAGCAAATGATTATTGAAATCACAGCATGGAGGCTTAGTTTAATCCGTTGTTTCCCAAACTCTGATCTTCCAAGAGTTTTGGACTTCAGATCCCAGAATCCCTAATCATTAGCCAAGGTAACTGAGACTTCTGGGAGTTGATGTCCAAAACTCCTGGAGCACCAGAGTTTGGGAATCACTGGTTTAATCTTTTGTTCCTGCTGCTGTGCTGAGGAAAATCCTGCTTTCAGGATTCCCCTGGGTTAAGCTTCAGAAAGGGGTCTTCCTCATGGAAGAAGGCATTAAACTCCATCCTCCATTCTCCTCCTCCAGTGCAACTATGAGAAGATTTCAGATGAGCTAGTTTTTGTGTTTCACTCAGACCTCAAGCTGTGGTTAAACTTAACCATCATCAGTTTTTTAAAAAAGAAGAATAAGAAGCCAATTTCATAAACTATGGCTTGAAGTTACTTGCTTTCATTAACCATAGCTAAGAATAATTGCTGTTTGTCTCAGGTCAGATATCAAATCAAACTGCAGTTAATCTAAAGCAGTTAATCAGAAACTTTCAAATTGCTCCCCACAGCTGCACTGGAAGAGAAGGGAGGCAGTGTTTGAGCATGAGCCTTGTTGCAGCTCATTCGTACAACACTAAAGTATGACTTAGTAGTACTATGTGTAAAAGCAGCCATTCTGCATTTGTCACAATGCCAATCCAGCTATCAAATGTATGATGTTCCAGTGCTAGTCTATTTTGACAGGAGAGAGTCCAAATTAAGGTGAATGGGGAATACTGCACATATGAAACCTACCCATCTATGCTGAAGTCTAGGTGTTTAATACTCTACACACTGAGAGTGCAATTAAATACACAGCTGAATATACCTAAAGGTCTACTGAAATCAAGGACCTATTGAAATCAATGAGAGTTAAGTGCTCTTTAAAAATCTATCACAATGGGTCCTATTTGAGTGTGTGTCCTAGTACCTATATTTAGCAAAAGAGAACCACTTTGTACTACTGAGATGTACATATGAAGTAGCAAATCAATTCTTCTGAGAGTATAATGACTATATGTCAAAAGATTTAACTGAGGACTGCGTGTCTACTTAAGGCAGTGCTGGTGCTCATAATACGAAGAGGAACTAGCTGACAAGATCCTTTTTCGTCAAGAACTAACACCTATATTTAAATATTAAGATATTGTATTTAAATAAACCAACCATGTTTGAAATTTCTAACACATTTAGCCATGTGCAACAAGACAATTGTGTCTTGTTGGGATGTTATGTGTCATCAACTCCTTCCTATTAAAACCTTAGATGATACGTCACAAATTTGCACACTAACTGCAGCTGCCAGCAGCATTCATCATCTTATGGAAAAGTTACAGAGTACTTTATTGCCATTTGAGACAACCAGGCCAAAACAGAACATGAGGGGTGGGAATCACAGGTCTACTTGAAATATGTTATTGGATTACAAACCCCATCAGCCCTGGATGGCACAGCCAATGCTGAAAAATGCTGGGAGCTGCAGTCTATCAACATGTGAAGAGACCTCTAATTCCCACTCCTAAGCTAGCCAAAGTAGGAAGAAAAATATTTCAATGGCATGTTAAAATGATTCAATATGAGTAAGTATCAAGAAACAGTAACATACCTCACAGATACATCCAATACACCTTTGTGCATAAGAACTTAGAGATGTGTTCTTAGGCACTTTTCAGTTTAGAACCTGAGTTTATGGACAGCACAGTAGGAAAGCAACTTGCTTTTCCTGACATCCCATTCATCATGTAAGAGGAGAGAGCCAGATTGAATGATGGATCAGACAAAAATATTGCCGGTGCTCTCTTCTGTTCAAGTGGATAATGTAAACTACTGCATTTACAAAAAAGATTATTTTTAATAGTTTAAAATTCACCTAGTCTGCACAAAAAGATATTATCAGTGGCTACATTTGACAAGCTTACAGTATCATTGACAACTATGTCAAAGAGAACAGAAAGAGATGAATATATATTTACAAAAATGGGTAACACAAAAGCATACATAACAAACCGGCAGTATGGAATCTCCCTTGTCACCAAGGTTTCTAGCTCCTCCTTATTCTACTCCTATGCTTTGTATAATGTATTAATAATAGTTTGTCTGAAGTTGATAACAGGAGACAACAGCTTAATATGCAAGCAAGATGCACATACCAAGTTTTTACATAATTAATACATAATTGTATACGCTATATTTCTGAGCAATAACTCGAGTTTGTTTCTTGATTTATAATAATGCCCAACTTTAAAACTCTGACACTACTAGAGCAGAGGGGGGAAAACATGTCTAGCACCGAAGAAGGATGCTTACTTCAGCATAGCGAGGAAAGCAGCAGGCTCCACATCTGGTATACGGATTTCATCTTTGTCCTCAGCAAGCTCTCCATAAAACATTGCATGGAATACAGAGCTTCCCACAGCTAAGACATACTGTTCAAAAGGGAAATATTATTTCATGCTTTAGAACAAAGACCATTGCTAAAAGAGAAACAGAAATGCTAGTCACAGTGTGAGTGTTAAAAATGAGGCCATGAAGGCAATAATGAGAAACAAGAAAACATGGTGTGTCTTCACTTTTCACTCTCAATTTTTACAGCAAAAGGTGCTAAGGGAAATTGCAAAGGCTTCCTTTCCCTCTTAGAAAAATTTTACAACTCTAGACTATACTGTTCACTTAATACAGACCTATCTGCACTGATGGTCATTTGCTCTAGTGTTTAAGATATGACAGGGAATCCCGGGTTCAACACTCCATTCAAGGGATGACTTTGGGTAAGTCACTGTCTCAGCCTACTTCACAAGGTCGTTGTGAGGACTTAAAGTGGGGAGAGTTTCCTGAACACATCAAAGGAAGGGCAAAATAATGTCATGAATCAATAAAGCAGTATTTTGGAAGGGATAATAATCTAACACAATAAAATCTCTAACTAGAGGAGAATCTGCTAAAACACTAACTTCCCCATTAACTTACAATAGTGACTGTAGATGTTTCCCCCCACTTCAGATCTAGTAACACAGCTGTTGCTTACTTTGTGTCCTGGCAATCGCTGGGTCCCACCTGGTGGCCCAACCACAAAATGAACATCTGCCATCAAGTCATTGTTGAACATCACTGCATTTCTACAAACAGAGGCAATATGTTAATTAGGGTGCTTAGCAGCAGGTTCTCTCACACTTCCCTGTAATTCAACATTGCAATGGTTCAACAGCAGCCAAGAAAAAAAAATAGAATACATTTTGAATGACTTAATAGTGAAATCCTATAGATTATCAACACAAAAGAAAGCTCCACTGCATTCAATGTGGCTTACTCCCAGGTAAATGTTCACAGCAATGCATTAAGTATACCCTGGCATGTGCTTTTTAAAATGCTTCACATGAAAAACTTGAGAAGAACTTTTGTAAAATTCAGTGTGAACTAATAAAAATAAGAACAATATACCAAGAGTGTGCTTTTGGGACTGCAAATTGTTAAAAGCCAGCTTGCATGCAAACACAGGGGTTTTTTTCCCATTGCCTCCAAACAACTGCACTGTTAGAAAAGAGAAACACGGTTCCTTCTTTTCAGCACTAATGAATGAGAAAAGATGCTATACTAAGCAAGAGAAACATTTTGCTACACATGGCTTGTGAAATGGCAAATGCAACAAAGAAACCACAACTTCCTTACCTTTCTCGGATGGTGGGGTACAGCCCCTGCCAGTTGGGAGCTGGGATAATATTGTTGTTATTGATGTTTTGCTGGTGGTACTGCTGGACGGCAGCTGTGTTACTGTTAGCTGGCTTCTTTCGGGGGAAAATATCAGCAGCCATCTTCTTCTTCTTTTTAGTCTTCAAGGTAATGATTTCATAGCAAACTGGAGGTAACTTGCTTCCACTGCTGCTGCTGCTGCTGCTGCTACTGCTACTGTTTACCTTCTTAGAGCTTTTCTTGGACCTATTCTTAACTGTCTCTGGAAGCATCAAGAAGAAGGTGAGACATTTCATGTTCTTTCCCTTGTCATCTACCATGAGTATCCTTGTCTGTGTAATCAGATAGCCTAACTAGGTAAACAGAGCAAGCAGGAGGTACTAAACAAGAGAGTAGCAAAGCTGAGATTGTGCTTCTTTCCTAGCAAGACAAGGTGACCTTTTCCCCCTCTGGTATGCTGGACAAGATGTTTGCTTTTTAAGTTTGATCCAGGACTTGATCGGTTAAACTCCTCCCCATCATGATCCCCTGTTTCATTTGCTTGCGAGAGCTTTCCCTAAACGGCTGCAGGCTGAATCACCTGAAGCCGCTATGCTGTGGCAAAGCAAAGAGGAGAGCAGGATGTGCTGCTGTTGCCTGTTTGTCAGCTGGCTCAAGTTGTGTGCTGAATGGGTCGGAGCACAGGAGGTGTTACAGCCCTGCAGATGGGAGTCAGGCAAGCCGTGTTCTAAGCCAATAGCTGAAGTCACAAATAACGATTGGACCAGCAGCACAGTGACACCTATTGTAGATGAACACAGTTCTAATATTAAAGAGCCTGCCGTTGTACTCTCATTTAATGATTGGTTTAAGTAGCAAGAGGAACTGCTTGAACAAAGTGAACAATGCAAATGTGTTTTTATGTAGGACCTTGGCTAATAAATTACCTGGATGCCCTGCCAATTTTCACACAGGGAAATCACTTTAGAGACCACCAAAAAAAGATGAATGAATAACACGGCTGTGCTTCAACAAAAATGAGAAATGGCTGCAAGCAAGGTAACAAACCATACAAACAGTAGTGAATTTTGCTGCATGTACTTTCCCCACTGTAATCAAAATTGCCATATGGATTTAGTATCCAAATTAAAGCAGATTAATTTGCAGTATAAAATGGACTGATACAGTTTAAACCATCCATCTCTAGTGCAGTGTATACTCAAGAGCTTAATGAATAGAGATGAGGTCACCATATTAGCTTTTAACTCACTTTGGTTCCCGTTAACATAACAGTCCTTGATAGACATCTCAAATCACTAAGCTAAGGCTAATTAGGCCAAATTACACCAGATGATTGCATAGTATCACAGCAATACTTTTATGCCAAATACAAATAAATTAAATTATATACATTTCTACTGTTTAGAAAGCAAAATTATTTAGTCTGAGGAAAAATATGTATAGTATTACTTCAGGTTAGCAAGTTAGAGTAAGGACAGGATCTGGTGTTATTGGCTCTTCACTGTTCCAGGGCTGGGATCTGATTCTGCTTCATGCATTAGTGCATGAACAGCTTTTTTTTCCCTTTTAGATAGAAAGTGTGGAGAGGAATGTAGAGAAAGGGCTAATACAATATATTATACTATATTTTATTGTATAGTAAAGGTTCAAGGGAGCCAGTGTAGCATAGTGGTTTGAGTGTTGGACTATGACTCTGGAACCCGGGGTTCGAATTGCCACTTGGCCATGAAAACCCACTGGGTGACCTTGGACAAGTCACACACTCTCAGCCTTAGAAAACTCCATGATAAGTTTGCCTTAGGATTTTTATAAGTTGGAAACAGCTTGAAAGCACACAACAACAACAGCTTAAGAAGAGGTGGGCACATTACAAGCTTGCACAATCTCCTTTCTCATTGCTGATTTGTTAACTAGAACTCCAGTGCCTACCAGTACCAAAACTGAGCTCACAGTCTTTTCACATTGGTTCATACACACATGCACACGCGCGCACACACATACATCAAATTTTCTTTGTTTCAACAGCCTAAGTAATTTATTGACCTGTCTTTTCATGTACACTAGGCTAGGGTGCTCCCGTCTCTCATTAAAAGATTGTGCCAGCAAAATGGCTGAAATGAGGGTTCACAGTAAAGTACAATACCAAGGCCTCATGGCTCTGCCCTGGTTCCCCTTCATAAGGTGCAGTCAGTCAGGATCCTCTCATCAGCCTGACAGAAGGGGATGAGTAATAAAATATCAAACAATTTTTAAAATTAAATATTACGCTGTAGCAGCTTGCAACTCAACAGTTGCCAATTTTATTTCTCTTGAAACATGAGCAGTTTTGTAAACAGGTTAATGATAGAGGAAAGAGTTTGATGATAGACTAATTATTGGAATACGACTGTTAGGGTGACTTGGTAATGATGCAGCTTTTAAAACAAACCGCAGGATCTTCACAGATGGCACATGATTTTGGCCATATTCCTTTCTTCAATTTATTATCATGGGTTAACATTACAACACTACAACATTTATATGTTCAGAGAGAACCACAGTCAGTACTCAAGCAGTGGCAGACGTGTATCAAGCTCACATATAAAATTACACACACCAGCAGCCCAATCTAGTGTAAATGCAGTCTTGGAAGTCCTGACGTTTCTTAATTGGAATTAGTTTGGCTGATGTACCATAACATCCTTCATTGCAGTTGAACTGCAAGATGCCAGCCCTGTAAGGCACTGGGAAACTATATATAGCTTCCATATACATGCAGTAGTTTATTATACAGGATAGTAATTTAGGAAGGAATTAACTGTCATCGAAACCATGAAGCTGCCAATGAAAACTCCATACCTGTGCCTAGTTGTCCCATCTTTCCTCATCAGTTACAGTAGGACCACCATATCCACTGATTCATTATCCACTGATTCAATTATCCTCGGAACACAAAGCAGCACACGTACCATAGAGTCTTCCTAGAAAATGTGTCCTCTCTAGCCATTTTCTAGGTCCTCCAAAGCAACTCTATGGTATTTAAAACAGGAAGTCCCATTATTTTCAATGGTGTTCACTATTATCCACGGTTTTCAGTATCCATGCCCCCCCAACCAATCCCCAGCAGATATGGGGGTACTACTGTATAAGGAAAAACTGCAGAATGTCATGTTATCATCCTGCAAGTCCCAGCCCCCTGCTCCATATCACTGCATGCTACTGGGTAGGAAAACACACACGGGCCAAGTTCCTACACTGAGCAGGCAGAGCTTAGCACTTCTCCAGCACAGTTCTATGTCCTCTGCCCACCCCGGGAAGCTATCAAGCCTTGTGAGGCTCTGCTATTGGTTATCAATGGGGAGAGGGAGTGGGGAGGCAAGTCAGATGATGACACAACAGCTGAACAAAGCTGTCTGCAGCAGTGGGGGGGGGGGGAAGAACAAGGGTGTGCCAGCAGATGGAATGACCTCTTGTTTTCCTTCCCCTTGGAGCCCAGAGAAACCAGAGCTTCATTGTCTATGCCCTTCTTTTTCTCCCCCTTCCCTCTAGGCAGAAGCAGGAGCAGCTATTGTTACCACTGCCCTTCCTGGGGCTGAGCTACTGAGGGGGGAGGTTTGGGACAGGGTGCAGTGGGCTAGAGAATATCCCTTGCACCCTGTACAAAAAGAGACAGATGCATGTATAAGCCGTATTTACACTTGTGTATGTCACTAACAGGGTTCTGCCCATAATTTATTGCAAAAGAGGGGGTGAAATGAGATTTGGAGATGCCAATTTCAGTAGCAATTCTGTGATTTCCATAATGATTTTTCCACCTTAAAAGCTTAATCTCAAAGCTATGTATTACTACACTACATACATATGGATCATATATTCCATATATAAAGGAAGGTGCCTTCTGTACTTGACAAACAAGATCTGCTCTATTTGCTATTCTGCCCATTAGGCATACATGACATGATATAGTCATCCCTGCACATTTGTGACTTAAGCATTTGCAGTTTTGATGATTTGCAGATTACATCATCATCATCATCACTATTATTATTTCTTACTCACTGCTGCCCTACATGCAACTGAAAAAATGGGTTCTCTCTAGACATATCTAGGGGCTCCAGTGTGATTCTATGGTCAATGTCTGGCAGAAGTTGACTATAGATCATGCTGGAGGATCTAGACATGTCTAGAGAAGTGTTATCTCAGGTAGAAAAAAAATTAAAAATAGGCAGGCCTATATTTGTGCCTCCCCCAATTTTCTGGGGATCGTGCATCCCTAACCCCTGCAAAACTTGAGGGCCCACAATAAAAAGTTACTTCTGGATACTGAGCATAAAGTCTTGATTGGATACAAAATGGCAGCATAAAGCCATGCATATTAATGGCAAATAACCCCACTTGCCTGTCAGGTTTTATGCCAAACAGCATTTTTACCCATAACTATCATGTTCATGTTTTCAGTGCAGTGGTGCTTATCCACAATGCTACAGGGCCTTACTGTACTACACTACACTATTATTCCACTTTAACTGCTATGGCTGCCCCTCCTGTGGAATCCTGGGATTTGCAGTTTAGGGAAGGACATTTAGCATTCTCAGCCAGAGAGTGAGCTCTTAGGCTTCCCCAAACTGCAAACCCCAGAATTCCACAGGAGGCAGCCATAGTAGTTAAAGTGGAATAATAGTGCTATAACAGTGTAGTGAGATTAAGGCTCGCAGTGTTTCGAGATATAGTGGAATTCAAAGCTACTTTTCTGCTGATGTAAGAATATACCCTACATGCTCCTTACTATGGTAGTTTTATCCAGACTTTGTCATAGTACAGGACTGTGTACATCTTAAGTAACGCAAGAGAAGAATGCCAAAGTACAAAGTACAAAACTCCTGGCAACTCCCTTGCACTTGTAAAGGAATTACTGTTATCAAACACCAAGTCTTATTATGTGAGACAGAATTAAGTAAAATTCACACTAAAGCTAATAAATTGGGTTTTGCAGTACCCTGTTTAGGGTTCCAAATGTACTGTATGTACGTAGCTAGTGACAGAACGAAGAATCTTGAAATCCTCTTTCTATATTGAGAGATGGAGGGAGGAAAAAAAAATCAAGAGAAAAATAGCATCTCCTTTGTCAAGATAGGTCCAAAAAGCAACTATTACTACCCAGCGGCATTTGTATCTTGAGTGAAAGTCACAGTGTAAAACAGCTTAAAGAATATGGACATCTGATAACAATGACAGCTGCAAACATCCACATACAACATTTATAGTAGGCAGCTTGGATACATTTACTAGTACAAGTAAATGGGATGCATCAGTGGCTGCTCAACCCAGAATTATGTAAGGGTGATGTATTACATTTATACTGTGCTTAGAAGAGCCAAAATCAGGTCTCTTGGCTAATTAATTATTAATAAAATGTGACTAGGTCATACAGAATTACAGATGGAACTACAACACAGCTCCATCTATGGGCCCTTGGTTTTTCCCTTTTAAAGTAAAACTTCATCCAGTCAAGTTAGAAGTGCTCCTGTTCAGCAGAACAGCTGATCTCAACTCATGGTTCAAAGTCTGTCGGATGAGGTATCACTCACTTTGAAAACATAGGCTTCTTAGCTGAGACGATGCTGAACCCAGCTTTAACTCCAGCTGTTCAGGTGACAGCTATGCTCAAGATTGCCTGGACCCAGCTTAGCTGTTGTGCCTACTACACCAATTTCTAGAGAAAACAGACCTGGATATGGTAATGCATGCCATAGCTACATCTCACCAGGACTGCTTCAAGGACCCTACTTCGGACTACTTTTGAGAAGTGCCTGGTATTTTAGCTTATTGTTCAAAATGTAGCAGATAGCTTGTTGACTGGAGTGGGTTGTCAGTAGTACAGGTCACACACACCCTGTATCTGCAGAACCAATATCCGCTGCTTCAGTTATCCACAGCTGAAAAAATAGAGACACATACCATAGAGCTGTGCTGGTAAATGCCTAGAGAGGTGTCCTAGGTCCTCCAATGCAACTCTATGGTATGTTTGTACCAGAAGTCCTTTATTTAAATAGGGTTTGCTATAATCCATGGTTTTACTTACAAGCAGTCAGTCCAGGGACATATCCCCCATGGATACGTGTGTGTGTCTGTGTGTTTGTGTGTGTGTGTCTGTGTGCAACCTGTATGCTGCTTAGGGAAGTAAAGAACATGAACATTTTCTCTTCATCAATGAGAAAAGATGTTTCAGATTACCCAGTGAAGAAAATGGTCCACTACAACACAGTTTTTGCTTTCAGGGACCCTTTTTTGCAGAAAAATTGAACAAAAAACTTGTTTTTATGTGCCAGAACCAATATTATTTTCACAAATGAATTCTTTTTCAGAAATGCACAAAATAATAGGACAGAAAACTAAGGGTGCATCTCCACTATAGAAATAATGCAGGTTGACATGACTTTAACTGCCATAGCTCCATCCTACAGAATTCTGGGATTTATAGTTTTGTGCGGTGCCAGTACTCTTTGGCAGAGAAGGCTAAACAAATTGTAAAACTACAAAGCCCAGGATTCCATAGGATGGAGCTACAGCACTTAGTGGTGTCAAAATGCATTATTTCTACTGTGTAGATGCACCCCAAATCTCCTATAATCTAACCGGGGGGGGGGGGGAGAAATGTTTGAAATGCTTCATTTGTGCATGTAAGAATGAAATAACTAAAGATTTACATCCCTGGTGCTCCCCTACCACTGAAACAACAGCATGGGCTATGTTTCCAGGCCCCATTCAAAATGTTGGCTATGATCACTAGACCTCCCTATGGATTAAGACCAGGATATTTGAAAGATCATCATCTCCTGCCCGCCTGAACACTGAGATAATCCTTCTCTTCATGCATATATATGGGTGTATAAGCCAGCATGGTATATGGGTGAGGGTTGCTGGGAACTGCAACAACTATGGGGTTGCAAAATATCCATCACTGGAATTTAAACCAGTTGGTGCACTCAATTTATTTGTTTCCCTTTTTCAAATTTATGAGTTCAACTACTTCTGGATATCAGAGAACCTTTTCAGATATTTGTACCTCTTAAATTAAGATATCCTTTTAAAAAGCTTTTTTCCCTAAATGTCAATCAAATATAAATGCTAAATCTGACCTCAGTTTGATATAGGAAAGAGGAAAATTTCCCAACTCATTTAAAAACAACAAGACACCACTATGTTCCAGTATTAGAAACGATGACTGCAGTACCTATCCACAATTCTGGCAACAGAGGTTTTTCCCATCTCCTCAGTCTAGGGAACTGTGCCCACAACCACAAATATATTAAGCAAGCCATTTGTGTGTGGTGGTATATTGTTCTCACTCTTTGGCTTTACTTCATTGTTTTATACTCATTTTATACCCATTCTGTTCCACTTATTTCATTTATGCTCATGCCTCCCCTAGCAACTGTCTATGTGCCTTCTCCTTTAGAAATATCTATGTCACGCTTGGAAAAACTAAAGTGTCACAAAGAGAGAAGAACCTTTGCAACTGAAATTGCATACTGACTAATTAGCTTATAGTCATTTTGTTTTACCAGACAAGTCTAAATGGAATGGAATAACATTTTGAGTTCTACTACTCTGATGTATGATTCCACCAGTATGGCAATGTGTATTTTCCAATTGTGCATTTGACAAAATTGCCAAAAAACATTTAGAGTGCTAGCTATGCATAATTTGCTTCTTGACAATACAATTAAGGGGAAAACACCATGATTAATCTCAGAAACAAATACAGGGATGTGAAGTTTAGTTCAATGTAACTCGATTATTATTTTTCATTGACTCTTCCATTTCTATTTATAAAACTTATAAACACTCTTCACCATACAGTAGTTCCAGAGTGGGCTACAACATAACATTTTGTTGTTGTTGTTGTGTGCCTTCAAGTCATTTCTGACTAATGGGGACCCTATCACAGGGTTTTCTTGGCAAGATTTATTCAGAGGGGGTTGCCTTTGCATTCCTCTGAGCCCGTCAGTGTGACTCAACCAAGGACACCCAGTGGGTTTCCATGGCCGAGTGGGGATTCAAACCCTACACTCCAACACTCCAACCATTACACCATACTTCAACATCTCTTCAACATATACTACATTATAAAATTAGTAAAATATAGAACAACCAGTCAGTATTTAAAAAATCCATATATATTGCCCTTCAACTATTTTACACTACTATATAGGTCTGTTTCATCAAAAGGCCTGACAAAAAAGGATTGTTTTTTCAACTGGCACTAAAAGCTGATCAATAGTGCTGTCAGATTGACCACTATTGGGAGTATGCCTCAGCTTGGATAGCTCCACCACCACCACCCTCACCCCTGCTGAAGTTCCTATTATGATTTCTGGAAGGCTGATCTTTTTTAGGTGACTATATTTCACATGGACTTTGACAGATATAAATTCTCTGACAGAATAATTATAGGGAGAGCTATCCCTCTGGCTAGCCAAGTTCTAAGCTATAAGGGGATTTATACAACAAACCAGCACTAAGAATTGGGAATGGGGATAAACCGTAACCCGGTGAGACTCTTTATGGACCAGCGTTATGTGATCGTATAAAATGAACCCATCAATACCCGTGCAGCTGCATTTCTACCAAAGTTTCAAACTTTATAGAGGATCTTCAAGGACAGCCCAGGATGAGCATATTATAGCCATCTAACAGAGAGGTTACCAAGGCATGGATTAATGCGGCCAGGCTATTTCTGTCCTGGAATAGCCTGCTGAACCAGCAATAACTGGGAAAAGGCGTTCTGTACCACTGTATCAACCTGGACCTCCAATTACAAGATAAAACCAAGGGGGAGGATGCAGCTTTTAAAGAGTAGGCACTTCTTTAATTCCTACAACCAAGATTACACCCACTTGCACTATTAGACAAGAATTATTGCCAGATATCATTTTCCAATTCACACACATCATAACCTTACTGAGTGAACTGAAGTTGTCATACTAAGCAAAAGCATTCTGTTATGAAACCTGCCAATGAAAAGTCCAAGCATATTAAGTGATTACCTCATAAACGAGAAACTGAAATCTAAATGGAAATATTAAATAGTGAGTGTTATTGGCTCAGGCACACCTCAGTTAACAAAGCTGCTGACAGTGACGCTCCTTTTACAAAGTCTTTTTGTGCCTGCCAGCTCCCCTTTCCTCCTCATCCTCTGTCTAGCTGGAAATATTTTAGCAGCATCAGCATTGGGAGAATGGTGATGGAGGGCTGGAGAAACACAAACTATCAGTGGCAGGAGGAAGCAGTGCATCTGCAGTAATGAGTACTGTATAATAAAGCTGGGGGGGGGGAATAATGGGATTCTACTCTAGCTCATCCTACCATAGTTATGCGTGCCTGCCTAGAGCAGGCAAGGTAAACAGTAGATAAGCCTACCTCATCAGCTACTGCCAACATGTTAAAAAGCACAGCTTTTTAGGTTTGGACACCAAAATGGAAATCTTCAAAAAAACAAAACAACGGCCGAAGGCTGGTGAAAGAAAAAGCTATCCCTGGATGTATTTTGGAAGAGGCCTTCAAGTGGTCTCTAAAAAATTCAAAATGTTTTTGTTTACTTATACAAGGCTTACCTGTTATTTATTTGTTTGATTTATATGCCACCATTCTCCCACCAAGGGACCCAAGACAGCTTACAAAATTTAAAAATTGGCTAAAATGTTCATCATCATCATCATCATCATTATAATATTCATTTATATCCCACCTTTCTCCCACCAATGGGACTCAAGGTAACTAACAACATTTTTGAAACAATACGAGTTAAAAAAAGTACACAAGAAAAAAATTACATTAAAAATATAACATTTTAAAAAGAATTAAACAATTTATAAGTTAAAAACATTAAACATTATACATATTAAAATGCACTAAAACTGTATAAAGTTAGAAAGTTTTAAAAATGATTAAACAACAATACTAATAAAAACAGATTAAAAGACATTTAAAACCTAATTAAAAACAAACAGGATAAAAAATCACACTACTATCAGCACTATTTCACTATATGATTTAAAAATGAAAGAAATGCCTACCTAAATAAGGTCTTAACCAGCCAGCAGAAAGAGAGCAGGGAGGGGGCTAAGTGGACCTCCCATGGAAAGGTGTTTCACAGCCTGGGAACAGTCTTTTAGAAGGCTCTCTCCCATGCCCTCACCAAATGCACTTGTGATGATGACAGGACTGAAACAGCCCTCCTTGACCTGGCTCTTTCATTTCACATGTACATATTGTTAGTTTTGAATAGTTTGGTGGAACATGTTGAACCTCTCCTCTTTTATTCTTTCCATGGGCCTGTCTAAACAGTGAAAATACCCCTCATGGAATTCGCTGGAAATCCTACCTGTCTAAATGGGATCCAATGTCAATCTACACTATTCAGAAGAAGGGGGACCCAAAACAGCAAAAACAATGCAGTAAAAGCCTTGGCAGATTTCCCTGTACTTTTTCAAAAACTGCGAGGGGGTTCGCATTCTTGCTCATTTGGACTATCAAATGACAGGAAATTTGAAGGGAAGCACAAAGCTGATTGGCCGGGCAAGAGCAAGGGCAGGGCTTGCTAGCAGGGCAAAGCCCCGCTGCTACCATGTTGGATTTTTGCCATAGCGATTGCTCGCTAAGGCGATAAAACAGGATGAATATTTTCTGTTTTGCTTTCCTATAAAATTGGAAAATCACTCTATCGCACCAGCACACCTTGGGATGACATGTAAAACAAACAAACAAACAAAAAACACAGTGGCGGTGAAGAACTAATGCGAGTAAATGACTTGCGGCCACCATCAGGAATGTGAGGTTTATGGGGGCTTCCGAAGCCAGAAAAAAAGTTTAGACATCTTGCTGCTGCTGCGAGATGCTAATACTACGAGTTACTTTGGATTTTTTCCCCTTGTGTAGATGGGCCCCATGTTTCTGACTCTGGTACTAAATTTTATGTTAAAGAAGTAATCATCAGGAACACATCGACTTTGTTAACTGAGGTATGCCTGTATTACACATAATTCCGAAACCAAGGTTGTAATAAAGTATCAACAAATTCAACAACGTTTCACAATCCTGGTGGCTATGAATATGCCTAAAAGTTCATCTAAGAAGTAGTGCAGTACAGTCGACCCTCTGTATTCATAGATTCTGCACCTGCATTCCTCTCCATTGACGCCCCCTTGTCGTGGGAGAGAGGCTTGCGTACCCTAATGACGTTTTGAGCTATGCTGGCGGTGGCATAATAGCCACCGGTAGGGTCTCCCATGCCAGACAGGTCAAAACCGAAGGGTCTGACAAAGAGCGTCAAAGGGCAGGATGGGCTCTCTAGCCTTATGGCAGCCGTCCTAGGAGAAGGAAAACTCTAATCCCAAACCCGGGCAGATGGTGCTCGTCCAACCCTGTAAGGTCAACCATCTAAGAGAAGGAAACTCTAATCAAACCTACGGCCCGAGGACCTCGCTGCCACGTCCATGCTTGCAAGGCCACGGCAGATGAATCTCTGGTTTAAAGGGTGAGGCCAGTTCTGTGCACGCTGCGCTCCACCAGAAAAATCCATTGCACAGGCTCGAAGCACCTGCATTCACGGATTCTGCACCATCCATGGCTTTAAAATATTCCATCCCCCCCCCAAATTACCCCAAACCTTGATTTTGTCATTTTATATAAAAGACATCCATTTACTACACCATTGTATATAATGAGACTTGAGCATCCACAGATTTGGGTATCTACGGGGGTGGGGGGGTCCTGGAACCAAACCCCAGAGGATACCAAGGGCCCACTGTACAGCAGAAAGTGTTAAATTTCAAATCCCCACTCTGTTTGAATCTCAGTGGATGACTTTGGACCAGTCATTTGCAATGTACGTAAACTACATGACATGTGAAGATAAAATGTGGAAAAGAGAAGCATGCAAGTCTCTCTTGGCCCTTTGGATAAACACTGGGATAGTAAACACATCTACAAAATGGTACCATGTCTAACTATCATGTACTGCCCCACCCATTTCCTCCGGGCTAAGGATATCAAAAATCCACTGCCGTTTTAAAGTGAACACTGAAGGCAGTGCAATAGCCAAATAAGGCTGAAGGAGAGAATATAAGATGGATATTGACTAGGAAGTACCTTTGTGGGACTTAAGAGCCATTGGATACATTTAGAAAGAGCCTAAAAACTTTACTTGCATTACATTTAAGCTGCTAGAAATGTTGACTCTGTACTCATAACATACAGCTGACCTGTACTGACCCAGTGATCATAATCCTATAGTGCTGCTATGATGAAAGTTGCATTTTTAGAATCACATCATTTCATTGCTTCAAAAATGCATGTTGGCACAAAGTCTCTGACTGTGATTCTGGCTAGAGCCTGTCTTAATCTTAACTGCCTTGCTCCCAGCTTTCTTGCATAGGCAAGCAGCATTCATTCCAATAATAAGAAGTGGACTGACCTATTTCCTTTTTTATACTAGTACTGCAAGTTTTAATCAGCTGAAGAGCCAAACTAACTAATGCTTTGTTTCTGAACTAAAATCTGCCTCCTGATAAATTGGTCAGGTTCGCAACTGCCACCTGGTAGCAGTCACAGCCGAGGGAGAAATGAACAATTAGTTTATTCCATCAGCAATGCTGACATAACCAGCTTCATTTGGCTCTTCCTTTTCTCTTTGTTTATATTACAGCCACTTATGAAAAGAAATACTATAGAGTACAATGTAACTTCTAAGTATTGGGTCCCAAATTTCTTTGGCTTCCTCTTCTCTCCTCATCCCTTTCCCCCTTTCTATTCTGTCATTTAGATTATACTGTAATCCTGAAAGTAAAGGATATCTTGTTTTCAATGATATTACATAAGCCATTCTGGAAGGATTTTTGGCTGAAGAGCAGGGTAAATAAGCAATAAACAAGCAAGGAACGTCTATGGAACATTAGTCCTGAAACAGCTGCCACAGTCACATATGCGTCTTCATCAAACTCTAAAACAATTTCATCTTTCATTTAGCTATAGAACATATGTTAAAATCGTTTAACATAATTTGCCTTTTGTGGTAAAGTTGCATACTACTGACAAAAATTTCCTTCAGAGAGCACTAGTCATAGCACTGAAGCAGAAAGCTCCTAACTGAAATCAATTTCACTACCTGTACTTTCAGATATGGATTGTTTTCCAATATTGACACTTTGGGTGTATTTACATTTAAAGCTATTTTTGTACATTGCTAATTTATCAAAAAATATTTCACACTTTCTCCCAACTGATGAAGAAATATTTAGATATGGTGTTTCTCTGAGCAATGAACCAGTAGCTTACTAATACACAAAATCTATTCATCACTTAAAAGAACTGTCCCTGTCCTTTGAGTACCTCTGGAACATGAGACTAGCTTTGTTGGATCAGTCCTAAAGGCCTATCTAGTCCAGTATCATGTTTCCCTCAGGGGCTGATTGTTGCCCAGCAAAACTTGAGGTCAAGCATTAAATGTATTTGTGTCTGTGTATATAATCAGCCACTTTATCACCCTAGTTCAGTAGCTCTTAACCTTTTCGTCACCAAGGACTCCCTTTAAATAATACGGTAACAACAACACAGCATCCATTAAACTTTCCCTTAGAGGCATTTGAGGGGGAGGGAAGACTTTTCTCCTGCTTCTTCCTGCAAGCCTGGGGCTGGAGCAGATTGAATGGCAATGCGCAGACCAGGCCAGCCAGCCAGCCTTTTCCTCGGCTCTTGTCATGTAGCCACTCTACTGCAGGAAGGAGGTGAGCCGAGCAGCCTTCAAGCTTCCGTGGACCCCCTGTGAGGACATTGCAGCTCCCTGGGGGTCTGCAGACGACAGGTTAAGAACCACTGCCCTAGCTTATATATTCAGCTATGTGACGAATGTTGCTGTCCTTGAGCAAGCAGGGATCACCAGCATTGAGGCCATGATATTGAGAACACAGCTGCGCTGGGCAGGGCACATTTCTAGGATGGAGGACCATCGCCTCCCAAAAATATACTCTACGATGAACTCACCACGGGTCAGCGTAAGAGGGGAGCTCCAAAAAAGCGATACAAAGACTCCCTGAAACAACATCTCAGGCTCGGCCAAACTGATCACCAACAGTGGTCCGTCCTGGCCTCACATCGGGCAGCATGGAGACACACTATCCACAATGCTGCAGCCTTATTTGAGAACTCACACCAAACAAGTCTTGAAGAGAAATGACAACGCAGAAAGAATCACAACCCAGAAACATCACCCAAGGAGACCCTCTGCTGTGCTTTCTGCAACCAGACTTGTTTATCTCGGATTGGCCTTTTTAATCATCAGTGCGCTTGCAGAAAGCGTGGGATGAGTCCTTCCTAAATCTTCGTTTGTGAAGAAAAGCCAGAGAGAAGATTTAAATATAAAACTTTTTTAAAAAAGAACAAGTGAGGATGAGTGTTTTACAAATGACAGAAAATGAACCTGGCCCTAACAAGGAGCCCAAAACTTGTTTATGTGGGGGGGGGGGGTAGCCAAAGACATGTACAGCATTCATAAACAAAACAGTGCCATCTGACATAAAGGTGGCAATTTGCAATACTCTTTAAATCTTTTTGTTTAGAAGAGTAACCAGTGATTTCTGGTTATACTTGTAGTCCCAGAAGAATAAAACAGAACAAAAGAGAGGCTAATATGCAAGTGGGATACTAGAATAGAGCAGAGGACAACCATGTGTAGAGATGTGGCTAATGACGTGACTGAACTCAAACCGAAAGGGTGTTCAGCTGTTACTGTGCTCAGAGGCAAAAGGAAAGTCTGAAGCTGCTCAACACATATTATAGGAACATGGAATGTGAGAAGCATGAATCAGGGGAAGCTAGACATAGTAAAACTAGAAATGGAATGTATAAGCATTGCAAACAAGCTAGAGTGGACAGGAATGGAACATTTTGAGTCAGATAATTACACAATGTTTTACTCAGGAAATGAAAATCTAAGAAAAAATGGGATGGTGTAAGTGAAGAGATGTAGCAAAAGCAAAGGATAATAATGCAACATCTGACCAAATCATGTCATTAAGACTTCAGGGAAAACCCATCAATATAACCTTAATCCAAGTTTATGCTTCAACTACAGAGAGAGAAGAAGAAATTTAAAGATTTGTGTTGGAGTCCAGGAGGAACGGACCACACACCAAAACAGGACTTCTTGTTAGTCATAGGTGATTGTAATGTGAAAATTCAGTCAGTTCGTCTCCTGCTTCATTTCTTGCTCCTAGACCAAATTTTCTTACAATATAAGAAAATTTGGCCTAGGATCAAGAAATGAAGCAGAAGACCAACTGACTGAATTTTGTGAGACCAACAGTTCGTTCATTACAAACACATTCTTCAAACAACCCAAGATGCAATTGTATTCATGGACATCACCTGATTTCAAATATAAAAATCAAATAGACTACATAACTGCAAGCAGGAGCTGGAAAAGCTCCATTCTCTCTGCAAAAACAAGACCAGGAGCAGATTGTGGCACAGGCCATGAATTACAAATATCAAAATTTAGAGTAGAGCTAACAAAGAAAACTAAACCAAGAAGAACTCTAGACTGAAGCCAGTGACACTGTCAGGGAGTGATGCAAAAAAGACACTATCTGTACCCAAAAAGAAAGAGAAGCCTCAATGGATGACAGATGAAATTCTTCAAGCAATTAAGGACAGATGAGAAGCAATAGAATCAGAACCCTGAATGCAACTTTTCAACAACTTGTGGACAGGGACAAAGAGAACTACTACGATAATCAATGCAGAGAAATAGAAGATGCCAAGAAAAAATGAACAAGAAACCTCTTTGACAAGATCTGAGAAATAAAAGGGAAATTTAAACCAAGAACGGGGATGCTCTATGACCAGTAAGGGAGCACATTACATGACCACATACAAATAAAAAGATGATGGAAACAATACAATGAAGAACTATATAAAAGAGATGAAAAGGTGACAGATTCGTTCAAGGAAGAAGCATAAGAAGATGAACGTCCAATTTTAGAAAGTAGAATGAAAGCTGTACTCAGAGCACTTGGGAGAGATAAATCACCAGAAACAGATGTCATACCAACAGAGCTGCTTCAATCTACAGATAAAGAATCTACTCTAATTCTAACTAAATTCTGTCAACAAATATGAAAAAAAAAACAATGGCCCACAGATTGGAAATGTTCCATATACATACCAATCCTCCAAAAAGGGGGCACCAGGGATTGCAGTAACCATAGGACCATTCTATTAATTTCCAATGCAAGCAAAGTGATGCTCAAAATTCTACAACAAAGACTTTTACCATATAAGAGGAAGAAATACCAGACATCCAAGCTGGGTTCAGGAAAGGAAGAGTCACTAGAGATTATACTGCAAGCATATGCTGGATCATCGAGAGCACCAAAGAATTTCAAAAGAAAATCAGCCTGGGCTTTATAAATTATAACAAAGCCTTTGATTGTGGAGCATGAAAAACTATGGATTGCTCTTAAAGAAACATGACAACATTGATTGTCATGTTGCATAACCTGTACTTGTGACAAGAAGTTACTATTAGGCCAAATACAGAGAAACAGAATGGTTGCCAATTGGAAAGAGGGCCAGGCAAGGCTGCGTTTTATCACCCTATCTATTTTACCAGTATGCTGAACATATCATACATAAAGCAGGATTTGACTCAGAGGAAGGAGGCATGAAAACTGGAGGAAGGAACATCAACAATTTAAGATATGCAGGTAATATCATACTACAGTACTAGCAGAAAACAGCAAAGACTTGGAATGATTACTGAAGAAAGTCAAGGAAGAAAGTGGAAAGGCAGGTTTACTGAACATTAAAAAAAACAAAAATAATGACCAATTTACAGTTGGCCCTTTTGTATTCACTGGGATTTGGTTCCAGGATTGCCCATGGATACCAAAATCTGTGGATGCTCAAGTCCCATTATATACAATGGTGTAGTAAAATGGTGTCCCTTGTATATAATAGCAAACTGCAAGGTTTGCTTTTTGGAATTTTTTTGGTGGGGTGGATATTTTCAAGCCATGGAAGGTATAATCCATGGATACAGAGGGCCACCTATACATAACTTTAAAGTAGATGATGAAGACATTGAAATAGTTCAAGATTTTCCATACCTTGACTCAGTCATTAATCAGAATGGAGACTGCAGTTAATAAATCAGAAGAAGACTAAGGGCAGCTAGGAAGGAACTAGACAAGATCCTAAAGCTCAAGGTATATTACTGAACATATCATTTGAAACCGACACAAGATTATCTGATGAAGTTGTATTAACTTGCAGAAACAGACAAATTAACAATCTTACTAAATGAGAATTCTTAATCAAAATTTAAGAAAGACTGGAATGTGATTAATATATATCTAATACAAAAATGGAGAAGCTATGTTAAATTTGACTTTGATTAGTTAAAGGTATTGATGTTTAATAGATTCATTTGTGAGATTCAGTTATACAGTAGACAAATGAAAAAAGTAATTAAATAAGAGAAAGTTAACTAACAATCCAATTATAACCAACAGCTAGATGGTAGGAAGGAATCTAGTACGTGCTGTTTGTATTTTAGAATAGGAAATTGCAATGTTTGTAACGTGATTGGTGTTTGGTGTTAGTCTGTTTTGATGTATGTAGTATTCCGTGTTTTTAATAAAAATATATATTTTTAAAAAAGATATTGTATATCATTGAATACTGAAGTTAGGATTGCCCATGCCATCATATTTCCCATTTCTATGTATGGTTGTGGAAGCTGGACAGTGAAGAAAGTTGAAAGGAAGAAAATCAACTCAATTTAAATGTAGTCCTGGAGAAGACTGTCCGCAAAGCAGGAACCTTTAAAAAAAAAAAAAAGTGGTGGGAGATTTTAAACTGCCGCTTGGCTTGCTCGCTCCAGCCAGCTTGGGGAAGAGGGAGTCATACAGAGTTTAGGGGGGGTAAAAAATCGTGTGGGCGGTTCGTATGCATACGAACGACAGCCTATTCGTATTTTTTACCCCCCAAACGGATTTTTTAATGATCGTATAGATGCACCCAATATATTGAGATAGATAGATAGTCATGACTGGAAACCCACAAAAAATGCTGGGCAGGTTTAAGGAATTTTGGCCCTCCCCTGCAATGCTTTATTTTTTGGGGGGGGGCATATGTTTATCTCAGGTCAATGTAACCTAATCTATTCACAGTACAGGATGTTCAGATTACAGTAGGATCTCTGTATCCATGGATTCATTATCCATGGGACACAAAACAGCACACCTACCATAGAGTCTTCCTAGAAAATGTGTCCTCTCTAGCCATTTTCTAGGTCCTCCAAGGCAACTCTATGGTATTTTAAACCAGAAGTCCCATTATTTTCAATGGTGTTCACTATTATCCACAGTTTTCAGTATCCACACACCCCCAGAACCAATCCCCAGCGGATAAGGGGGGGGTACTGTATTACATAATTTGCCACCAATAATTTGGTTTAAAAACTATATTATAGGCACTAACATAATGTTTTATTAGCAGTTAACATAATGGTGTAGATCTCAAAGAAGAGTGGAGTACAAGCTGAACATGAGTTAGCAGTGTGATGCAGCAGCAGCAGCAAAAAAAAAAAAAAGCCAATGCAATTCTAGGCTGCATTAATAAGAGTATAGTGACTAGATCAAGGGAAGTAATAGTACCACTCCATTCTGCTTTGGTCAGACCTCACCTGGAATACTGTTTCCAGTTCTGGGCAGGGCCAGTTTAAGGAATTTTGGGACCCCCTGCAATGCTTTATTTTGGGGCCCCATATGTTTATTTCAGGTCAATGTAAACTAACCTATTCACAGTACAGGATGTTCAGATTACAGAGGACCCCCGTATCCACGGATTCATTATCCATGGGACACAAAACAGCACACCTACCATAGAGTCTTCCTAGAAAATGTGTCCTCCCTAGCCATTTTCTAGGCCCTCCAAGGCAACTCTATCGTATTTTAGACCAGAAGTCCCATTATTTTCAGTGGTATTCACTATTATCCACAGTTTTCAGAATCCATGCCCATACAGAACCAATCCCCAGTGGATAAGGGGGGGGCTACTGTATTACATAATTTGCCACCAATAATTTAGTTTAAAAACTATATTATATGCACTAACAAAATATTTTTTGTTAATTAGCAATTAACATAATGGTGTAGATTTCCTTAAAAAAAAAGAAAGTAGACTACAAGCTAAACATGAGTTAGCAGTGTGATGCAGCAGCAAAAAATGCCAATGCGATCCTAGGCTGCATTAATAGGAGTATAGTGTCTAGATCAAGGGAAATAATAGTTCTTGGCACCACAATTCAGGAAGGGTATTGAAAAGCTGGAATGTGTCCAGAGGAGGGCAACCAAAATAGTGGGAGGTCTGGAAGCCATTATGCCCTATGAGGAGCAGCTTAGGGAACTGGGTATGTTTACTCTGGAGAAGAGAAGGTTGAGAGGTGACATGAGAGCCATGTTTAAATATTTGAAGGGATGTCATACTGAGGATGGAGCAAGCTTGTTTTCTGCTGCTCCAGAGACTAGGACATGGAGCAAAGGGTTCAGGAAAAGAGATTCCACCTAAACATTAGGAAGAAGTTCCTGATGGTAAGAGCTGTTTCTATAGTGGGATACACTGCCTGGGAGTGTGGTGGAGTCTCCTTCTTCAGAGGTTTTTAAGAGAGGCTGGATGGCCATCTGTCGTGAGGGCTTTGATTGTGTGTTCCCGCAGGGCAGAAGCCGATTGGATGGGATGGCTGTTGGGGTCCCTTCCAGCCCTATGATTTTATGATTCTAGGCTGCATTCAGAGCCTGGGAAAGTTACTTTTGGATTACACCTCTCAGAATCCCCCTGCCAGCACCGTTCTCAAGGTCTGGTTGCATTGTTCCATTTCCAGCATTCTCTAGCCCAGTGGTCTTTAAACAGGCTGGATGGCCATCTGTCAGGGATGCTTTGATCGTGATTTCCTGCGTGGCAGGGGGTTGGACTGGATGGCCCTTGTGGTCTCTTCCAACTCTACAATTCTATGATTCTAAGAATTCCACAGATACCATAGACTGCTAAAAAGACAAATAAATGGGACCTAGAGCAAATCAAGCCTGAAGTCTCCCAAGATGATTGAACTGTGATTGTCATAGTAAGGCCATATCATGAGAAGACATGACTCATTAGACAAGACAATATTGCTTGGTAAGGTACAAGGCAGAAGATGACCACATTCCAGATAGATAGACTCAATCAAGGAAGCCATGGCCCTGAGTCTGCGAGACCTGAGCAAGGCTGTTGATGATAGGGTGACTTGGAGATCTCTCATTCATGGAATCACCATACATTGAAGCCGACTTAATGGCAGTCAACAACAACAAAATGTCTAAGTGGACACAGTTAAATCCTGCATGTCTTTTGGATGCATAGAGATAAAATACTGGCTTGGTTCATTCTAAGGTGCATTTGAATCTTACCAGACACCCCTGAATTTGCTTTAAAATGCCATAAGCAATTCAAGTGTGTCAGTTGATGCCTTTGACATGCAGGTGAAAGCCTCTGCATGGTATTAACTTCATAATTTCAGAAAATTAGCAAGATTCCAATTTGCATAAATCTTCCCCCTTTGGTGGCTGTTTTGTTCTGACTGAATGCTCCCAAGGCACGATGAATATCAAGTAGAATTTTCATTTCAACTAGTAGATTTGTAAAATACAGATTATTAAACGTTTTTAATATTTTAGTCACAATGTGCCTACAGATTCATTTCTGATCTAATATTGTTATTGCCTACCTCCTCCACTTTAGAAGTGTGTGCTCCATAGTCATCTCTTTGCAAAGAACAATCTGTTGGGGGGGGGGTTCAACATGCGGCTTCCAAATATAAATTCCTCTCCCCATCTCCTACTGCCTCCCAGTGGCAACGAACTTTCTGGGAGGGAGATACTGTATTATCCACTTAGGAGGACAATCTCTAAACTGAAGAAAGTTGTGTATGGACATGCCTCTTACCACCCATGGAGATGCATTTTATACGAGCAGCAGATGCTGGGAGGAAGATCTTGAAGTCCTCTCAGAGGGTCAGTATTTGCCCCACTGCTTCCTACAGGCTTAGCAGTGACACCCAATAGTGAGTGTGATCATCTGTATCAGGGGTAGGAATCAAGTTGCTCTCCAGATGTTGCTGAAATGCAAGACCAATCAGCCCTAGCCAGTAATGCTGGGAGGTGCAGTTCACAACATCTGGTCAGCTTCCTGCTATTGAGCCATGTAAATGATGCCTGAGTCCTATAATAACCACATGGTATCAAGATTGAAGGAAGGATCTTTTAACATGGCTTACAACTTGGTGCTTTTTTTCTCCTTCAAAATTTTCCTGAGACATAGTCTAGAAAGGGACAAACAAACCAACTCAAACAGCTGAGGCCTGTGGAATGATGGTAATGTTGTCATAGCAGCACTTCTGATAGAAATAGTGGCACTCATTTTAATCAGACTATGACTGTAATCCTGCAGTGAAACCTATTCTTGAGCAGAGATGCACTGGATTGACTGTTTAAAATAGAGAACTGTACTTCATTACTCATTAATGTTAGCTACAGTTCCAATCGTTAGTATTGTAGTGGGTGTCCACATTTCTTTCCCAGGAGGCACTTAGAACAGCCCACAGTATTTTCTAATGACTGTTCTAGTTAGCATTTGCCTTGATGAAGAGCTTACATTCAAAACATTTCAGAAAACAGCTACTGTTAATTGTTTCCAAAGGAGTGCTTGTTTAGTCTGTTACGGTGTGGGGGGACTCACAAGTCTTGCGACCCATTAAGCACCAATAAATTTACTGTGATATAAGCTTTTGTGGACAAGAGTCCACTTCATCAGGTGCATAAAGGGTTATCCTAATTTGGCAGGTATATATGCACACTGGGAGCAGAGAAAAATAGTACAAGCAGTAATGTCAGAGGGAAATTAAATGCTAAAAATACAAAATGTCAAAACTGCATTAAAGATCAAAATATTTTTAAATTATTCTTAAGTAAGTCCACTTAAAACTTTTGAGCTTTAACAAAATGTTAGTGTGTATTATCTGCACTTTGTTTCCCTCTGACCTACACAGATTTATTGTGACAAAAAGTTTAGCAGGCTTTTAGAAACTGACTGAGGTGGGCTTTTAATGCTCTTTGTATGTAGTCTTTAATGAACTGTAACATTTTTAATGTTTGATGTTTTTAACTGTATAAATTGTTTAATTATTTTTAAATATGTTTTACATTTATACTTTTTTGAATATTTTGCATAGTTTTAATCTGTGTTGTTTTAAATATGCTGTTAGTTGCCTTAAGTCTCATTATTTCAGAGAAAGGTGGAATATAAAATCATCATCATCATCATCATCATCATCCTGTAGATCTGCTTTGTCCTCAAGGTGCCATACCACTTACCCCCTTTTGCTGCAGCACAGCCATCCCATGGGATATTTTCCCCCCTTAGGGTTATTTCAATTTGAACATTACAGTGGGCCCTTCAGATCTGTGGAGGTTCAGTTCCGGAACCCCCGCAGATGAGAAAAAAACACACGCAGTGATTGCATCCCAAATTATTAAATGGCAGCAATGTGCTCATGGATGCTTCAACATGTCTGCATTCACAGTGCTGCCATTTTAAATATAGGATGTGATGATCCGTGATCACTCGAAATCATGGATCTGGAGTCCGCAGATCAGGAGACCCCACTGTACTTAAAAGATCTATGAATATCATTTGGGAAACATATAGCAGTTCATGATGCCACTCTAGTGATTAAGAATATCCAACTATATCTTATTCACCACGATTAGTGGGAGAAACAGTATAGTGTTTTCTAATGGTGTTTCAAGCCACAGCGGAAAACACGGTCTAGAAAAAGGTCAAATGTCTATAGCAGCTATGGGAGTGCAGGTTCATATCTATTAGAGGGAACACTTCCTACTAAAATACAGAATCCCATCACTTCCCCCTACCATTTTATATGAAAGAAATTTCATTTGAAGAGAACCAAAAATAACCAAGGAATACACTTTAGGACTACTCTACTCTCAAAACAATTCAAGGAGGCTGCATCAGGGTAAACGTAATTCTTTCACATCTTAGAATAATTCATAAGCTCTTAATGATCTTTGTATGATTAGAACTAGTACATCTTACAGAATCAGCCAAAGTGCAGAACACAGCTGGGGAATTTGTGATCCTCTAGTGCTGTTGGACTGCAGTTCACTTTAGCCCAACCCTGCATAGCCAGTACCGATGGAGGATGGGAGTTGAAGTTCAACAGTATCAGAACAGTGACATGCTCCTCAATCCTGCTGTAGCAAATACTGTACTGAATCTGCCATACTGAATCTGAATCATATGGTAAGAGCTGCACTTCCATACAGATAAACTGATTATGTAAACAGCTACTGTATTTCTTTTTCCTGTCATACACTCTGTGTGTGTGTGTGCGCACACGCCAGCAGCCACAGTTCAACCTTTGTCCCAAAGCTGGGCACCTGCGACATTTCCAATGTTTTTGGAGATTGGACCTAGTCAGCATACGCAGAAATGAGGGGTCATGTCAGCTGCAGTCCAAAAACATATGGAAGGTGACAGTATTCTATCACTGCTTTATCTTTAGTTTAGTTTCCATTTCTGAGTTTTTAACCACTCAGTCTTACACATTTACTTTGAAACAAGTTCTACTTAATTCAATGAGACTTACTTGCAAGCATGAACAGGACTGTATCTCTGTCACAAAAATTGTTAGTATATAAATCAAGGTGGGCAAAATGATCCCCATGGGGTTCTTAGAGCCTCCAGGCCCTGTTTCACAGTTATCTGTATCTCTGAGAATGCTTATTAAAATTGACACCATGGTTTGTCAATGAAATTTGACAGCAAACCACTAAATGCACTACAGTGGGACAGTCAATATCATACTCAGTTTAGTTCCTTTGAGTTTAATATCAATAATCAAAATCATATTCATAAAAGTCAGTTTAAGTAATTAAGGTTCATTTATTTATAAATAACAGCTGAGATCAAGCATCAGAAGATGCAGCTATGATGACAGAACTCTGTTGTTGGAGCTATGTATCATAATACAATCACCTAAAACACACTTTAGAAGCTAGGCAGCCCCACCAACATAGGGATTTCCAAGGTGCTGTGGAGTGGAGCAGTGAATGAAGAAGCATCCAGCCCTCTCCTGGCACTGAGATTTTTGGAACAAGCAGTAGCAACAGGATCCCATGGGGTCCCTCTGGATGCCTGTTGGAGAGTACCTCGCTGCCAGGAGAGGGCTGGAACTTTCCTTACTCACTGCCCTGCTCCACAGTGTCTCAGTAATCCCTATGTTGGTGGGCCTGTCTGGTTTCCAAGGTGGCTTTGGGGAGCACTTTTGTTTTTTGCACTGGTACAACAATGGTAAAAATAAATTCAAAACATCCAGCTTAGGATATTGTAAATACTGAATAGGATTCACAAATGTAATAATAATTATCAACAGAAACATTTTATTCACTACTATTTATTCATTAATTGTATTCATTACTAGTGAGCAGAACTGAATTTTAATGCATAGTAACATCAAATTAAAGTAATTTGAAATAATTTACAGATGATTTTAAATCTATTTTACCTATATGTACCTAAATTTTAAGTATTTTTAACTTTACAAAATAATGTTTTAAAAAACAATCATCAACAAAAAGAACCCCTCCCAAAAAAACAGACACCTGAGCCTTTAATCAGCTTGAATACCTCTTCCATAATATACTTTCCCTACTTTTCAGAAAATATTCTGAAACATTCCAAACCTAACAGTTCTCTTCCCAGTCTATCAGTTTTTTCGCCGTCTTTAAGAATATTGTACCATCACCATCTGCACTTAAATTCTACTGATACTTCAAAACCCACTCCCGTTTCTAGGCTCCACTGCTGTTATTTTTGACTGTATGTGCGTTCGCTCATATGTATGCATATTTAGCAGTAAGTTTAATACTAAAAAAAGAACACCTGACCTATTTAGCAATCCCCCTCATCCTATACTCATAGCAGGTACGTGGATACATTTTTAAAAAGGTAACAGAAGGGTGCTAACACAGATGGACTTGTAGAGAAGACTAACCATAGTTTAAAACTGATTTGAGCTGCAGATTTCTCTTAACCAATGCAGAACTGAATACAAAGTAAATAAATATCAGGAAATCATTTTATACTTGGATGTTTAACCATATGTTCTACATTAAAATCACATGCCGAGTTCTGTTAGGCAACATAAAACTTCTGTTTAGTACCTAAATTATTTTCTTTTACATGGAGGTACCAAAGCTGCAATCATACTTACTTCAAATAAACACTCACTTCAAATAAATAAATAAATACAAAAAAAACATTTAACTGCAAAACTCAAAGACAACTGCCTAACCTCAGCTGAAATACAAAAAGTCATTCAACCTATTATGTATAATGTGTAGCCATCTGGTCATTTGCTTTAGTAAATTGTTGTTGTGTGCCTTCAAGCTGTTTCTGACTTATGGCAACTCTAAGGTGAACCTATCATGGGGTATTCTTAGCAAGATTTGTTCAGAGGTGGTTTGTTTTTGCCTTCTTCTGAAGCTGAGAGCATGTGCGCACCCAGTGGGTTTCCATGGCTGAGCAGGGATTTGAACTCTGGTTTCCAGAATCATAATCCAATACTCAAACCACTATACCATGCTACCCTAAGATCCTCTTTATGACAATTTTAGTTGGCATACGAAATCACAATCTCAGTATGACATTTTATCTATTCTACTTAATTTCAATAATCCAAACCCCAAAATATATGGTTATGCAATATCATATTATTTTATGAAGTGGACTCTAGCCCAAAACGTTTTATGCTATAATAAACATGGGGTTTTTTTGTTTTTGTTTTTTTAGAGGACCAAAAGGTACAGATATTACTACAAGCCATTCCAGGGGCCACTTTGCTTAGAGTATTTTTAGCAAACTGCCATTGGATTTTCATTTTGACAGACAGGCTTTGGCTATTGTGCTAATAACTGAATTAGATTTCTGTTTTCAATTGGATTTCAGTTTTGGCAATTAGCCTGTCATCTGAATGAAACGGTCATTTGGCAAATGGGTTGGCTAATGAAATCAAAATCCAGAGTAACCTCTGTATTCTCAGTGTTTATATCTGTTGAGCCAGAAATTAAGGCCTAAATCCAACACCATAATCAGTTATTCACTAGTGTAATGGGACTTTCTCTCCCCAGCCCTTAAACCAATACACATTACCCCAAAATTGTTCCAAACAATTAAAACTCCCTAATTCTTGTACCTTTCTGGAAAAAAATGTCTTCTTCATTTTTATGTTATCTGTTAGTCACCAGGGAGGGGGGCACATAATTCAGTGCAAGAAAAATATATGTGGAACAATACATTTAAAATTGAAGATTCACTCCTGTGCTGTAGCAGAAAGCCATCTCCTTTAAAAAAAAAATTCCTCCAAAAGCACAATACAAATAAAGTGTGTCAAGACTAGCCTGAAGATGCCAACTTTCCATTTACCATGGTTTTAAATTCCATGATTAGTATGTGTCTTATATCTACTGCTGTAAGATTATAGAAAGTGGGGGGAAATGATAGGCTGTTGTGCAAAGGGAAAGGAAGAAAACATCTACAGTATTGGTGATAGGGGGAGGAACTGGAGAGAAACACAAAGGAGTGTGAGGGAGTTAGAACAAGAGGACACAGAGCAACACTGAAAGGAACTGTGCCACAGAGTGACAGCTATCCAATGGATGATCATCAAAAGTGGTTGGAGGTTAGGTTTATTTTTATTTTTGCATTCTTTACATGTATTTCTTGTTATAAAGAGTTTTGAAATCTATAATTGATTGTACACATAAATAATTCCTACTGCCCTTACACCCCACCAATTAAATTCTCCACAGAATTAAAAAATAAAAATACAGTACATTTATGCTACAAATGAGGGCCAAACAATTGAATGCTTCTCTCCCCTAAAAAGATTCCTACATGCTGAGAAGCAACATGCCAGAGAGGGGGCAGGAGCTAGAAACTTTCTCCCCAGCAACTAGATTCCCTTGCTAAAGAAATTTTTATAGGGTGGGAGCATTCCCTCATGTGAGTCCCACATGCAGTCTGAATTACTGTAGTGTACAAAGATTTTACCCCCTGAAACAGACTAACACCTCTCTGAGAACTAGGCCTAAGTTGCTGCAGCTAATATGTCACAGCTAATATGGGTATGCAAGAGTAATTACAGTGTAATTAAAAGCCCTGCTATTTAAGGTCACTTTCAGGTGGAAAAGGGCCACTCCAAGCTAAGGGTTAACAATCTCTGCATTATGATCCCCCCCCCATCCTTCTACTCACTCCCCCAGTAACAGGGAGAATACAGTGGTAGAAACAGCAGCTCCCCCCTGCCTCCAATGCTTGCTCCCCTGTGTAGCTGAGGCTGCTTTAAGAAGCAGCTACAGCCATCTCTACTCTCTTTGTGGGGGTCAAGTTTGTGCAAAGTAAACCCGGTCCACCTCACCATCACTCTGCCCACAAGAAGAGGACAAATGGGAAAAGGCTGTTGTAGCTGATGCTTCTTGCAACTACCTCTATGTAGTGTCAGTGCCTGCTATTTGCAGCTGCCTCTAACACTTAGTCAGATGAGTGTCTGACTAAGCAGCAAAGGTAGCTGCAGACAAAAGCTGCTGCTATCCCTGTTCCCTCTTTCCAGACAGCATGGCAGTCAGATGGGCCATGCCACTGAAAGGGAGAAGGCAACCATCTCGGCAGCCAGGACCAAAGCCTTATTTTCCATGCCGACTGGGAAGAGAGAGAGTGCAGGAAGCAGCTGCCCCTTGTCATCATCAATTCCTTGCTCACCTGAAGAACAGCCAATTCTGCTCCTACTTCTGTATAGAAGGCAGCACTGGGCCCAAACTACACACACCCAAGAGAGAGGGAGCCTGGGGAACAGAGTTAGCTCTTGGTATGTCTGGCTTGCGTGCCTGCCTGTTTTGGACAGGGAGAGGAAGTGGAGAAGATGAGGTGATGCTGCTCGCACATTGAAAAATAAAGGGCCCACATCTTCAACAGGATTGTCCCAACCTAAGCAGTAGTTGTTGGTAGTTAGCATAGATACATCCTTCCATGGCACTGGGGCTTTGGTGGCTCCCTAACAATGGCGGAACAGTTCTGGAAAATGTAGTCAGTGCTTCTGATTGAATATGATTGGCAGCATATAATTTTATATATATGTGTGTGTTTGTTTTAAACAGCAAGTCAGGGGGAAAACCACACACCTAACTTAGCCTTTTGCCTGACATGCTTGCTTTCTCTGTACACATGTGACCTAGTCTTCACTAATAGGATGAGCCTGAAGGTGGTTTTCAGACAGGGCTTTTATCACGCTTGCAGTAGAAAGGAACTGGGTTTCTCAACAGGGTTCCCTGGAACCCTAGAGTTCCATTAGAGGTTGCTAGGAGTTCCATGAGATATTGTGATTGAAAACAATAAACTTTTATTTTTTATAACTTCCTCAGTGGGGAAGAACTAGGCCAGTGGTTCTTAACTTGTGGTCCGGGGACCCCCAGGGATTCACGATGTCCTCACTGGTGGGTCTGTGAAAGTTTGAAGGCTCACCTCCTCCCTAAAGTAGAGTGGCCACTTGACAGGAGCCCAGACAATTTACCACACTACGCAGTTATAGTGCTATTATTCCACTTTAACTGCTATGGCTGCCTCCTGTGGAATTCTGGGCTGTAGTTTAGGGAGGCCTAAGAGCTCTCTGGCTGAGAATTCTAAATGCACCTCCCGAAACTTCAAATCCCTGGATGCCACGGGAGGCAGCCATAGCAGTTAAAAATGGAATAGTGCTACCATAGTGTAGTGTGATAATCTTGAAAGGCAGGCAGGCTGGCTTGGCCTGCGCATTGCCATTCAATCCACTCCAGCCATATACTTGCAGAAGGAAGCTTCCCTCCCTCTCCAGTGCCTTTGAAGGAAGGTTTCATGGATAGTGATAACTGTATAATTGTCCCTCCATATCCACGGATTTGGTATACAGAGATTTAAGTATTCATGGCTCAAAAATATTCTTAGAAAAATAATAATCCAAAAAGCAAGCTTTGATTTTGCCATCTTATATAAGGGGCACCATTTTGTTATACCATTGCATATAATGGGACTTGAGTGTTCATGGATTTTGGTACCCATGGGGGTGGTGGTCCTGGAATCAAACCCCAGCAAATATGAAGGGACAACTTGTATTGTTGTTGTTGTTGCTGTTAGGTATTGTTATTATTGTTTTCAATCTGGAGTTAAGTCTTGGGGGCCATGGCAACCAAAGCTATTTAAAGGGGCTCCCTGGAAAAGGTGAAGAGCCACTGCATTATCATATAAGCCCCCCCTCCCCACTTAGTCCTACACTACAGGCTCCAAGGTTCACTCAGCCTTCCATCCTTTCGTAGGTCGGTAAAATTAGTACCCATCTTGTGGGGGCAATTAGCTAACACACATTGGAAACTGTTTAATGCAGTTAGATGTGTAAATAGCTATTGCTTAAGACAATTTGTAAGCCGCTCTGATAGCCTTGTGGCTGAAGAGCGGGTTATTAAAAAAAAAATACAGCCTCCAAGATCCAGAGGAGGCTCCTCTTCCCCAATTGGGGGGGGGGGGAGAGAACTAGGCCAAAAGCTCTTCCTCACAAAAGGAAAATTGAGATTGGGGAGGGAGGGAGAGGAGAGAAAGGGCAGCAGTCCAGGGTGGTGGTATGGTGGCTCATGGTCACCCAGTGGGTTTTCATGCCCAAAAAGGGATTTGAACCCTGTTCTCGAGAGTCATAGTTCAGCACTCAAACCACTACACCAGGCTGGTTACCAGTTGGAATATGTGAGGGAATTTCAGCAGGGGTAAATGGAGTGCTGGACTATAACTCTGGGGAGCAGGGTTCGAATCCCCCCACTCAGCCATGGAAACCCAGTGGGTGACCTGGGGTAAGGCACACTCTCAGCCTCCCTCTGAGTCAATACAGTTGTCCCTTCATAGTCACCGGGGTTTTGTTCCAGGACCCCCCCCCCGCCACCCGGGGATACCAAAATCTGTGAATACTCAAGTTCCCTTATATGCAATAGCATAGCAAAAGGGTGTTCCTTTTACAAGATGGCAAAATCAAGGTTGGCTTTTTGGATTATTATTTTTTAAAGAATATTTTCAAGCCGTGAATACTTAAATCCGTGGATATGGAGGGACAACTGTATTGCCAAGAAAACCCCACAATAGGAGGCCGCCTCGCCCTTAGTTTCTTCCCACCATGAACCACCACCACCACTAGTAATCCAAAGGGCCAGGGAACCAGCCTCCCGCATCCGCCCGCTCGCTCAGCCCGCCTCCTCCCTGGCTGGCTGAGGTGGCTCCTGTGGCCGCCATTCCCCGGCCCAACCCGGCGCTCCCTCCCTCCCCGCCCATCCCAACCGCTGCGCTTCGCCCGTTGGAAAAAAGAGCGGGAATTCTAAAGACGGGGGGAGGGGGGTTGAAGGAGCCGCTGCGCGCGCGACCCCGCCTCTGCCACCTACCAGCGCTGCCCCTCTTGGTCCTCCTCCTCCTCCTTTATTTTTTTTACCCCCCCTCTGGCGGCAGAGGAGGGGGAAGGGATGGCTTGGCTTGGCTCGGCCGCGGGAGGGAGGGAGCGCGCCTGCGCTCTCCTACCCGCCCGCGCGCCCGCCCTCTGCACGTGCCCGCTCCCGTCATGGTGGAAGCTGAGCGCTGGCGAGGGGTGGGGGCAGCGAGTGGAGGAGGAAGAGGATGGTTGAGAGGGAACCCTAAGGGAGAAAAAGGGGGAGTTAAGTACATGGCTTTCCAAAAGAGGAGGATTTGACACGGCGGGCAAGAGATGCCTCTTCTTTTTTAATGTACTACATTACTATGATTCCACTTTAAACTGCTCTGGCTGCCTCCTGTGGAATCTTGGGATTTGTAGTCTTTAGAACTCTCAGCCAAAGAGCTCTTAGGCCTCACTAAACTACAAACCCCAGAATTCCATAGGAGGCAGCCAAAGCAGTTTAAAGTGGAATAATAGTGCTATAACAGTGGGATCCCCTTATCCACTGATTTATTATCCACTGATTCAGTTATCCACCAGACACAAAACAGCACACCTACCACAGATTCTTCCTAGAAAATGTGACTTCTCTAGCCATTTTTAGGTCCTCCAAGGCAACTCTATGGTATTTTAAACTTGAAGTCCCATTATTTTCAATGGTGTTTGCTATTATCCACTGTTTTCAGTACACACACACACACACACACAAACTAATCCCCAGTAGATAAGGGGGTCCTACTGTATTGTGATAAAAGTCCAAAGCTTCATTGTTTCCCAAACTCTGATCTTCCAAGAGTTTTGGACTTCAGATCCCAGAATCCCTGATCATTAGTCAAGGTAGCTGAGACTTCTGGGAGTTGATGTCCAAAACTCCTGGAGCACCAGAGTTTGGGAATCACTGGTAAATGCTAAATTCCCCTCCCTAAACTACAAACACCAGAATTCCACAGGAGGCACCCATAGCAGTTAAAATGGAATGCGGTAGGACCCCTGTATCTGCTGGGGATTCGTTCTGGGGGTCCGTGTGGATACCAAATACCATGGATAGTAGCAAACGCCATTGAAAATAATGGGACTTCCAGTTTAAATTACCACAGAGTTGCCTTGGAGGACCTAGAGAGGACATGGGTAAGAAGGAGGACTTCTTGGAGCAGGGCAGCAGCAAGAGGGGGCGTGGTTAGGAGTGGCTGGCATCTTAAGCCACTCCCACCCTCTCAGGAACACCAGCCAGCAGCCAGAAGGACTCTAAGCCTGCAATTGGAGTCAGCTGAGACCGGGAATGGATTGGGGGCGGAAATTGGAGTTGTGCTGGGGAAAGGGAGGTATGGTCGGAACAGAGTGAACAGATGGTACAAAAGAAGGCGGGATCACTGTTTGTTAGCTACCCACCTTCAGTTCACCCTGTTTCCCAGAATGGATTGGAGAGCGTACCAACCATTCCACAGAACCTTACTTTGCTCCTCTGCAATGCCAGGTTGGTTAAGAATAAAACTCACATTATTTACGATCTTCTTTTGGATGAGGATGCTGACCTGGCGTGCTTCACAGAAACCTGGCTGGGAGAGGATAGCGCTGTCACGTGGGCGCAGGCCCTCCTAGCCGGGTATTCTGTCAGCGAGCAGGTGAGGGGAAGTGGGCAGGGTGGCGGGGTGGCTCTGGTTTATAAGAACAATCTCACTTTGACCAGGATACCTGTCCAAAACACAGTCCACTTTGAGTGTATGTACCTTAGCCTGAAGACCAGGGATAGTTTGAGGATTCTGCTAGTTACCGACCACCCCGTTGTCTAGCAGACTCCCTAACTGAGCTGACACAGCTGGTCTCAGAGTTGCTGTTGGAGTCACCCAGACTTTTAGTTTTGGGCAACTTCAACATTCCATTCAAGACCAGCTTGACAAATCTAACTGGTGTGGCTCGGGAGTTCATGGAAACCATGACAAACATGGGCCTATCCCAAATGGTCGTCGGGCCCACACATTGTGCGGGTCTTTAGTATGGAGCAGAAATATCCGTGGACGGAGGTTATAAAAACCACCGCATTGTCATGGATGGATCATTTCCTGGTCAAGACTGAACTAAGAGTCTCTTCCCGCCCCACCGGGGGTGGTGGACCCATTAGAATGGTCCACCCCTGAAGGCTAATGGAACCAATAGGATTCCAGAAAGCCTTGGAGGGGTTAATGGTTGGTAAGGCTGGTGACCCTGTCGAAGCTTTGGTTAATACCTGGAACACCGACCTTACCAAGGCTATCGACATGATTGCTCCAAAGCATCCTTTCCAACCCGCTCCAAACCATAAGCTATGGTATACATCAGAGCTTAGGAAAATGAAGCGGGTTGGACAACGACTAGAGTGCAACTGGCGGAAAACTCAACTCTTATCCGACAGGACTCGTCATAGGAAGTTTCTTTGGTCCTATCGAGAAGCAATACGTGCAGCGCAGAGATCCTTCTCCTCTGCATGTATTGCGTCTGCAAAGTCCCGTCCAGCAGAGCTGTTTAGGGTAGTAAGGGAGATGACGCAGGTTATTCCTGCGCAGAACCCGTTGCTCAACCCAACGATGGCCTGCTGTGACACGTTTAACAACTTCTTTGCAGATAAAATATCTCAGCCGACTTAGATGCCAGTAATTTGACAGAAACAATTGCTGAGGTGTCCAGCAACTCCGTTGATGTAAGTTTACTCGATCAGTTTCAATCTGTGAGTATAGAGGACATGGACAAGCTACTTGGTAGGGTGAGGAAGACAACTTGCCCTCTCAATTCTTGCCCTTCATGGCTGGCCATCCAGGGGGGGTGCCTTGATGGTGTTTCTTAAGGACATCATCAGTGCATCCCTCAGAGAAGGGTGTGTTCCAAGTTGTTTAAAGGACCCCCTGAATATAAACAACTATAGGCCAGTTTCTATGTTACCATTCTTGAGCAAACTGATTGAGAGGGCAGTTGCGCTTCAACTCAAAGTGGTCTTGGATGAAACCGATTATCTAGACCCATTTCAGACTGGCTTTAGGACGGGATTTGGAGTGGATTGCCTTGACCGACGACCTGTGTCTAAGCATCGACAGGGGTAGTGTTCACCCTGTTGGTTCTTTTGGACCTCTCAGCGGCTTTTGATATGATAGATCATAGCATCCTCTTGGATCACCTGAGTGGGTTAGGAATCGGAGGCACTGCGCTCCAGTGGTTCCGGTCCTTTCTCTTGGGCAGGTCCCAGAGGGTGTTGCTCGGGGACAGTTGCTCCAGCAGAAAGGAGCTTACTTGTGGTGTTCCACAGGGTGCCTTCCTGTCCCCGATGCTGTTTAACATCTATATGAAGCCGCTGGGTGAGATTATTCGGAGTTATGGGGCTGGGTGTTATCAGTATGCGGATGACACCCAGATCTATTTCTCCTTGTCTCGATCGTCGGCCTCGAATTCCGATGGTGTCTCTCCTCTTAATGATTGTCTTAAAGCAGTAATGGGCTGGATGAGGAAAAACAGATTGAGATTAAATCCAGACAAAACGGAGGTGCTCACAGTAGTGGCCCCAAAACCAGGAGTTGGATTGCAACCCTCAGTCCTGGACAGGGTGACGCTCTCTGTTAAGGACCGCGTTTGCAGTCTGGGGGTGCTCCTTGATTCATCGCTTCAGATGACGAGTCTGAATGCAACGATCAGGAGCGCTTGTTATCAGCTTCGGTTGATACGCCAGCTGCGCCCTTTCCTGGAAGTAAGGGACCTCGAGACTGTGGTGCACGTGCTGGTAACCTCTCGTCTAGATTTCTGCAATGTGCTCTACATGGGGCTACCCTCATGCCTGGTCCGGAAACTTCAGTTGGTACAAAATATGGCAGCCAGACTGGTCTCGGGAACATCTCAGAGAGACCATATAACTCCAGTATTAAAATCTCTCCACTGGCTGCCTATCAGTTTCCGGGCCCAGTATAAGGTGTTGGTTATTACTTTTAAAGCCCTGAATGGCTTGGGTCCAACTTATCTCCGGAACCGCCTCCTCCCATACAATCCTCCCTGCGCACTCCAGTCCTCTGGGAGGAATTTGCTTCAGCCACAAAAATCTAGGCTGTCTGCAACCTCCCAGAGGGCATTTTCGGTAGTCGCTCCCAAATTGTGGAATGACCTGCCAAACGAGATCCGTCAGATGACAAGCCTGAGTAACTTTAAAAAAGCACTAAAGACGGATCTCTTTCAGCAGGCCTTTCCTAATTAGATCCCAGCCTCAGGAGCTCCTGGCCTCTTTTAATCTGCTGGGCATTTAGTATTTTTTAAATGTGCTTTTAGACTAGTTGTTTTTAATTTATATTTGTTAAATATCTTTTTATGGGGGAGGGTGGTGTGGGTGGTGTGTAGGGATTTTTATCTGTATTTGTATTTTAAATTTTGTAAGCCACCCCGATTGTTTTTAACAGAGGGGCGAGGTATAAATAAATTTTATTATTATTATTATTAATTGTATCAGTGGATGATGAATCAGTGGATACGGGGTCCTACTCTAATAGCACTATAGCCATGTAGTACAGACTTTTGGAACCCTTGAAACCATTTTCAGGTCTCAGGGAACACCTGCCTGAAAATTATTATATCTTTCTCTCTGGCTTTTCTTTGCAAATGAAGATTCAGGAAGGATTCATTCCACGCTTTCTGCAAGTGCACTGATGACTAAAAAGGCCAATCCGAGATAAACAAGTCCGGTTGCAGAAAGCACAGCAGAAGGTCTCCTTGACTTGTTTGGCGTGAGTCCTCAAATAAGGCTGCAGCATTGTGGATAGTGCATCTCCATGCCTCCCGATGTGAGGCCAGGGCGGACCATTGTTGGTGATCAGTTTGGCTGAGCCTGAGATGTTGTTTCAGGGAATCCTTGTATCGCTTTTATATCTACAGCTTTAAAAAATGTTTATTTATTTCAATCTCTATATCTCACAGAACTCTTGTGGCGGAATCCTAGGATTCCAGGGAACCCTGGTTGAGAAACCCTGGTGTAGTGTGATAAAATCCTTTGTCTTGTCTAAATATTGCCATGCTTATGATGAGCGACACGCCCTCCCCCTCTTCCTTCCAAAGAGAGAGGAGTAGCCCTGTGAGTATTTCACAGCTCAAAAAAGTGTTTGCAGAGGGGGACTTTTGCACCTTGAGCCTGACAAGGTGATCCCATAAGAATTCTCCTTGGCCTGCAGGGGGTCTTACGTTGTTTTCTCTTCCCTCCAGATGCCATCCTGGCCTATAAACCGGGAGGGAGGTGTCCTTTTTTATTTTTATTTATTATTATTATTATTATTATTATTTCACTTCATACACTTATTTGTTATTTACACCAACTTCAATATTTCCATATCAATTATAAAAAATAAAACAAAGAAAAAATTAAATAGGATATTCAACACTTCCTTTCTTCCCTTCAATTTTCTTATACCATACTATGCTTTTACACTAGATATATTTACCATATTACTCTTATCTTGAAGTGTAAATTCTAACCTTTACCTTTTATTTCCAGTATCTTGCATTGTATCTATTCAACAAAAGGAATTTACCTTCTTATAATATTATTCATTTTTTTAGTTATTTAACTTCAACGATTCTAAATCTTTCAATTTTTCCTTATAATATTTTATTACTTTTTTCATTGTTCTTTAACATTATCAAGTGAATGTTCTCTTATCAAGATGGTTAATTTATCCATGAGCATCATATCAATAAGGCTGCTGCCACATTGCAGAAATAATGCAGTTTGACACTGCTTTAACTGCCATGGCTCCATCCTATGGAATGTTGGGATTTGTAGTTTGGTGTGGCACCAGAGCTCTCTGGCAGAGAAGGCCAAATAGCTCACAAAACTACAGATCCCAGAATTCCATAGCATTGAGCCATGGCTGTTAAAAGGTGGTGTCAAACTACATTATTTCTGCAGTGTGGCAGCAGCCTTACTTTAATCAACTAGGAGGGAGGTGTTTCTAAAGGGGATTGGTGCAAGGGCACTTGGTAGGATGAGAAATTGGCAAGGCCACGGGCACAGATACCTGGCAGTAAGGCGTGGGTACAGAGTGAGTGGATTGGCGAGACCTAGTATGTTTAGGTTCTAAAACTTTGTATGCAGAGGAAGGAATTTGTGTGGCTCTCCAGATATTAACTGCAATCCCTATCGGCTTTAGCTGATGGTGAGGAATGCTGGGAGTTGCAATCCCACCAACCTCAGTAAGGAGGCACTGTTCCTACCCCTGCAAGGAGACGTGTCCACAACAAATTGATGCAGAAAATAATACACTTGTTCACTGTTCTGACCATGCCTTCCTCCAGAGTATTCTGTTACCTCCCAGCTCTCAGCCAGGTCTTCATTCTTGCTTCCTCGACAGTTAGTCTTTCACTGTCCATAAGAAACTAACATCCTCCCATGCTTTATAGAAGTGGTTCTTAACCTGTGGTCCGTGGACCCCTGGAGGGCCCGAGATGTTCTCACAGGGGGTCCGCAAAGGCTTGAAAGCTGCTCAGTCCACATGACAGCAGTGAAGGCAAAAACTGGCTGGCTTGGCTTGCGCATTGCTCTTCAGTCTGCTCCAGCCAAAAATTTGCAGTAAGAAGCAGGAGAAAAGCCTCCCCTCCCCTCCAATGCCTCTGAGGGATGGGTTAATGCATGGCGTAATTGTATTATCATCATCATCATCAGGTATTATTGTTGTTGTTAGGGTTTTAAATCCTGGGTTAAGTTTTAGAGGGTTGGCAGCAACAAAAGATATTTAAAGAGTGTCCCTGGTAAAGAAAAGGTTAAGAGCCACTGCTGTAGGGTTACCCCCTCCCAAACTGTTTTCATTCTGCAAATTTGAGGAGTCAGCTAAGCCTACTCATCAGATGTTGAACCTGTGCGGTACAATTTTGGCATGTTTGAAAATAAGAAATAGATTGTAGAAGCTAAATAACTGCTAAATATTATACAATTTCACTTTGAAAATAGGCCGTTAACAAGTGCCTGTTAGTTATCAGTTATCTCCGCTTTTACAGTCTTACACTTGTTACTTTGGCAGTGAGAGGGGTTTAACTGTTTCTATGAGCAATACAACTTCCATATTTCCCCCCAAGGGCTAAATAATGAGGTTTTATAACAAAGAATAAACTGGAATTTCAAAGGTGGGCCTCTTTTCTTAAAAACAAAAACAAAAAATCGAAAACTTAGAATATCAGAGTCAAGCCATCCAATGACCTTGTCCTAAATAAGGCAGTAGGACTGGTTCCTGAATAAACCACAAAAAAACATGATGACCTTAAGAGTTTGTTTTCTTGTGGCAACAAAAGCAGAGAACCTAACCAGTTGGGACTGAGGGCAGGGAGGGAATCCTACCATCATCCGAACAATGTACTTTCTAAAAACATGGGGCATCCCTATTTGATGATACAGTTGTCCCTTCATATTTGCTGGGGTTTGGTTCCAGGATCCACCCACCCACCCACCCCGTTGATACCAAAATCCATGAATACTCAAGTCCTGTTATATGCAATGGCATAGCAAAATGGTGTCCCTTATATAAGACGGCAAAATCAAGGTTGGCTTTTTGGATTATTATTTTTTTAAGAATATTTTCAAGCCATGAATACTTAAATCCATGGATACCAAATCCGTGGATACGGAGGGACAACTGTACATTTAGGAATATACATGTATTTATGTGTAAAACTGGATTATATAGGCCTATATAGCCCAATATTGTCTGCTCCAGCTAGTAACAGCTCCCTGATATTTCAGGTAAGGTTTTTTGCAGCACTAAGACCCCTGAAATGCAATTGTTAGCAGGGGTGGGTGGGTGTGAAACTGGGATTTTTCTGCATCAAGAGCAGGTAGGTTCTCTGTGCCTGGGCCTTTGTAAACTTGTTTTGAATGGTCTCAAAAAATATTTAGTCTGGAGGCACAGAAGGGGCAACTATATTTGTATGGCAAAAGTCTCAGAGTAAGCATGGTCCAGATACCCATCTTAAGTATTTATATTAGCATGAAGAACAGAGTGCTAAGAATATGAGTTCATTATAATACTGCAATTTTGGAAAAGTTCAATGGACTAATTCCCCATCCCACTTTCTGAGCTGAACCTACTTGTTCCAATGTTTCTCTACATATAAAGCCCTTTTAGGCCCACCCCAAAGCTTGGTTATTTTGTTTTGGGTTTTTTCCCCCCTGCTTATGTCTAATATGAGACCACTTGCTCTCCTTTGGTCTTGTCAACTGAAAATACTCTCTTAATTATAGCATCTGTATTCAGAGACAAGTGCCTATAGTAAGGATAGATAACTAAAATGTTGTTGCTATCTAGGCTGCTAACAGTTGTAGAATTCTGATCCCCTAAAAATCATTGCAATCCAAGCTGCTTACCTTCTAGAAGCACTGTTAGGTAGATTTCACTGAATTCAGTGGGGCCAGTTCCCAATTTGTATCCCAACGTATCATTTGGCTACCACAAAGGAAATTATCACACATGCTAAGTATCCCAGGACATGGATGACCAGAGATTGCTAAAAGGCTCCCTTTTCAGACAACTTCGTCCCTGTCCTGGTATGCTCCCATTCTGCTCCTGTCCCCCCTTCCTCTTATTAATGATTTAAATCATTAATAAGTTGCCTATTCTGTCTCTGTGACAGAATCACGGGCTCTGAAAAGAAGCCCTGTTGTGCTGGCACAATGCCAGCTGCAGTGGGAGGTCACTCCCGAACACTTCTGGGTGCGATCGGGGCGAGGAGGTAAGTGACAGCCTCCCCCCCCCGGGTTATTTGTTATTTTTAAACTGTGTTTTGGGGCTTGGTTTTCTTTTTTGACTTTTGGTTGGGTTTTTATTTTTAAATTTCCCTCACGATCGTTCTCTTGCGAGAACGGGTGGGATTTGATTTAATGGGCTGGGAATGCAGCTTTATGGCAGCTGCATTCACTTCCAGACGGCTGAGGGCAGGGGGAGCGGTTTTCATTCCAGGATAAGGTAGGTGTCTGAAAATTTGAGACAGGGAAGCTATCAGAGGGCCCTAAAGATTCTACAGCTTGCTGGGACCTTTTCACACTACACAATTATAGCACTATGATTCCACTTTAACTACCATGGCTGCAGCCTGTGGAATCCTGGGGTTTGAAGTTTGGTCAGAGACACCAGAAGAGTTCCCTGGTTGAGGATTGTAAATAACCTACACAACTGCCAATTCCAGGATTTCATAGGTCACAGGTTCTTAACCTGTGGTCCGTGGACCCCCAGGGCTCCACAAAGGCCTCACAGGGGGGCCGCCATCAGTGGGGATGTAGAGAGACAAGGTCCTACTCTACTTGCAGATAACAACTGGCTGCTGCTGTAAATTTGGCCTAACGTTAGGGTGATTATGTTACTCTGGTACCAGTTCCAGGTATCATACAACAAGGCATTCATTCCTTATAGACATGGATGTTTGGAGATACAGCATTTGGAGTGACTTATATTGTTACGAATCCTGTGTGCATTCATCTCTTTGTGCCCTCTGAGATCCTTTATCAAGTAAAATATTTGCTAGTGACCAAGGATGCCTAGGAAAATGTCTCTTTATAGAAACTATTTATATTTGTCAGTAAAGTAAATTATTACATAATCACTTTGAGTCTCCAGTGAACTTACCTATAAAAGCAAGCCAGACTGTGAACCCTTGGACTTAGGGATCCTCAACCAGTAGCAAGTTGACTTGCGAGCACCAGATTTTGCATCCTAAGAAAGTACTTTTGCCTATGACCAACAGGATATGGTTTACCATTTCTCTGAGGACCAAGAAAATCTTGCAGACTTTTCGTGGACCCAGTCTTCACAGTTTTGAACCCCACTCCCTAGGGAGAACAACTGGCTGCTCTTAACTCATAAAACTGCAGTACTCAGAAGTCAGGACTTCAGTTTGGATCCACCAGCAACAATGGAGGTACAGGTTTGCTAGGTGTGGCTTTCTTTGTCTTGAGTACAGTACAATCCCCATATCCACAGGGGATATGTTCCTTGACTTGCCATGGATACCAGACCTAGAAGATGCCTGGAGAGACGATAATTTTAGGGATGCGGGTAAGCAAATCTGCAGATATAGATCCTATGGATATGGGGTTTGTACTATAATAACTCAACGCCCTTGGTTCTGTCTTCCCTCCAGCATCCAGTCAGCTCCACTAGTTCTGAGTCTGTTTCCCACCATCTTGTCTGGACTGTCACCTCCATGTGGTGGCAGAGACTCCTATAGATCAAGACCACACTTGTTCTTTGAATGGCTTATCACTTGTGGGGTTGAGGAGAGTGTAAGAGTATTCTGTGGTGTTTATTTAATATATTTTACGTGCATATCTATACTTCAAAGCACAAACATACAGGAACTAATTCTTAAATTCTGCTAAGATAGAGTGTGTCTCTCTGTGTGTATTTTAAGACAAAGAACCAATCTTCACATTATGCTGAACTGTGATAAGTGGGATGGTGGGCAATCTACTAAGCATATATGTGCTATGTAGATCATCTGACTTCGGGAGGAAGTTATAACCCATTGTTCAACTTGTTTACTTGGTAGTATATTCCAAATTAATTCAAAAGGACCTGATGCCCCTGCCTTGTAAGCAGGGGCCCATTCACACTAGACAATTATAGTGCCACAGTTCACTTTAACTGCCATGGCAACATCCTATGGAATCCTGGGAGATGCCATTTTGGTAGTGGAATTCAGAATTCTCAGCCAGAACACAAATCCTAGGATTCCATGGGATGTATCTCTGGCAGTTAAAGGGAATAATAGCACTATAATTGTGTAGCGTGAATGGACCCCAGATTAGGGTACATTCACAATCTGTCAGTCACAAGACAATAATGAATTGATTTGTCCATCACTTGCAACTGTCATTCATGGATGTGGTAAAGTGCACTTATATCTGTCTCCTGATAGCATGAAATCCATCTGTGCATTCCTTCTTCCCTTATAATTCTGGAAGTTTGGTGATCCCCCTGGAGCAGAGTTGGAGGGCACAATGGGGAGTTGGGGGGAATGGAATAGGACAGATTTGGTATACAAGCAGAAGTCTCTTGAGTTTTGCAATGTAAATTCAGTTCCTAATGTTCCTTGGAATTCCCCCTACCCCACACTGCAGTTAACCCCCTTTCCACATACAATATTCTGTTACCCAAAATGCTCCTTCGAAAATTCCAAGAAAATATTGAGTTCCTAATATGTTGGGGAAATTAGCAGCAACTCAACTTTAGCTATGCGAAAGGGGGTAACAAGGGGACCTTGAAAACCTTTGTCTACTAGTACTAGTCTGGATGGAACGCACACACATGTAAAACTAAGTATGGTTTTTATTACAGAGTTCAAAAGTAACACCAGACACGCACACATTCACCCAGAAAAAGCATTCCCACAAGGCTATAGAAAGGCAGTAAGAAAACTTGGGATAGAGGGTAACCAGAGGATTTGTTGGGGTTGATACAACCTGTCCTGTAGTCAATCCGGCAGAGTGGATGGTGGAACCTGGGGTGGCCACACAGAGGGACAGGGTGTCCCCTTTAATGGAACTGTGCACACTGAGGCATATTTTGGGGGTCATTTGTACCTCCAAATACACCTGAGGGGATTGGATGTTTCATGGGTTGAAACAACAGATTTCCTGAGCCTTCATGGATTGCACAATGAGTTTCCTGGTACTGACAAAAGGTGGGGAAGATGCTAATGTATTTCTTAATGTCCAGTGATTGGATTTTAAAAGCTTGAGCAACCTGTTTTAAGGTTTTGGGGATTAAGGAAAGGAAGTTTCAAAATCAGCAAATACAAAGGTTTCATTTCATCCATTGTCTCCCTTTCCTGGAAAATGTGTCCTTTTTGGCTTTTAGCCTTAGGCTTTCCTAGGGTAAGACATAGATGATCTTTTCTGAGACCATCCTGTGCTTTTTCCCTTCTGGAAGGCCACATTAATGAACCAATTAATAATACACAATTTCTGAAGTCTCTAGAAGTGGGGTGTAAGCCATGCTTAACAATTCCAATAGGTTTTTCACCTCATAAAACTTATCCAGAACATGGTGTAATACAACAGTAGTGTATGTGAATTTAAATCTCAAAGTAGTTGCATAAGTATCTTACCACATAATTAGAAACTCATCTGACAAAATGATCTTCTTCTATTAAAAGCAAGGACTGCTACTATGATTTCTGCATTTAAAATGATGTTTTAACCTTCAATCAGAAAATAAGGCAAAATTACAGCAGTTATCTCAAGTTAAGCAAGCAGTTTAAATTCATTTCAAACAATGACTATTTTGTTAGCTTCAGAACCCTCAATTAAATCATCATTTTCACTTTCTAATTCAAAACATGTTCTCTTCTGGAAACTATCATTAATAGCTATATATGCGCAAGTGTGTGTATATTTTTCACTGTTTCTGCTTGATGTGACTCCATTTTATATAAAGAGATAAGATAAAACAGAAAAACGTACTGATTAGCCACAGAGCTGTATGATTCTACATTGCTAAAACTACCCACTGATATTCCATACGTACTATTGGTAAGTGGCTGCCAACTGTAATCTAAATTAAGAGGGCCATTCATTCTAGAAACAAATGCTTCTCACAATGAACCTGCAAGCAAATCATTTTGCCATGTTTTTCAACATACATCACCAGCAGCATGTTTTAATTTCCCTTGGGTTTAGACAGCACTCTTAAGTATCTGGGGAAAAAAAAAAGACTGTGAGTAAATTTGGAGTCTAATCCTGATTGCAGAAAAGGCTAATTTTTCTCTTCCTCATTTAGTAGTAGCTATTTTTGCTCATTTACTTGCAATGTGATCCTACATATGTTTACTTGGAAGTTGTTGTTACTGTTGTTGTATGCCTCTAAATCATTTCAGACCTATGGTGATCCTAAGGTGAACCTATCATGGAATTTTCTTGGCAAGCTTTGTTCAGAGGGGGTTTGCCCTTGCGTTCCTGTGAGGCTGAGAGTGTGTGACTTGCCCAGGGTCTCCCACTGGATTTCCATGGCTGAGTGGGGATTTGAACCCTGTTCTCCAGAGCCGTAGTCCAACGCTCAAACCACTGTACTATGCTGCCTCTTTACTTGGAAGTAAGAAACTTTTGGCATGTCTATATGGTGAAAGTAATACAAATGTAAGGCGATTAGTTCATATGAACATTCGCACAAATACATGTCATTGGGAAGTGGGGGAGCCAAATCCACTGCAAAGTCTGTGTGCATAGTGTCCGGGGCTGTGTCTGAATTTTTTTAAAAAACTCTGCATGACATGCAAATGTACAATCAGTTGGACGATCACATTTGTGCAGATATGAACAGGTAGTGCAATCTGATTGGCTGGATGAACATGAGGGGTGGGGCTAGCAAAAAGGGAAAGTGCCTGCTACTGCCATGTTGAATTTTCAGCTAAGTGAGGGTCTGGCAAGTTGATCAAACAGTGATGTTATCTCTTTTTCTTTTTAAATACAAACTACCACATGTGTGCACCATGGGAAACTTTTGTTTTAAAAAATTAGCAGCAGCAGATTTAAAATCACGAGTAATCACTTGTGGCAGCCATCTTAGCTAGGGGGTCATGCAGTGTTTAGGGGGGCTCTTTTGACCATGAAGACATGTTTCATCATTGCAAAATGACTGCTTTTTCAGACCTGTTCATATTACCCCCCCCCTCGCTTTTGGACGGGACCATAATATTCCATGGGGCTGACTCCAAGATGAGGACTTCTGTCTTTCTCTACTTATACAGTCAGCCCTCCTTATCCACGGATTTGGCCTCCAAGGATTCCACCCTGCATGGCTTGGAATATATATATATATATATATTCCAAGAAATATTACAAAAATGTAAAAACTCCAAGAAATATAAAAAAACACAAAAAAACAAAAATGCCTTGATTTGCCATTTGATATAAGGGACACCATTTTACTATGCCATTGTATATAATGGGACTTGCACATCCACAGATTTTCGTATCCATGGGGGGTGCTGGAACCAAACCCCATCAGATACCAATGACCCACTGTACCTCAAAAGTGTAGAGTTAGCGAAGAGTTAAGAAAGTGTAGCAATATGCAGCTGATGCCATTGTATATAACAAGAAAAAAAGCAGCTGTTAGCCAAATTATGTTTAAACACTTATTTTGTTGGGCAATGGCATATATATATGATATCTGGATGACAACATTGCAAAAAGAGAATATCTTGGATGCCTGAGTAACTTTTTTTTTTTAATTATCAACTGTTCAGGATCAAAGGACAAAATGCCATTTCAAATTATTCTTTGTATCTCATACAGTTATCATTTGTGTACTGTTATTTGCACACAAAGCAGAAACTGACATTCTCATGATCTCGAATTTAGAAGAGGTCAAATGGAAATTAGCATGGGCTCTAGTAATAGTAGTAGTAGTGGTGGGAACTTATTATCATACTCATTCATCTTTAACATTGTCCTATATACACATTCTTGTATCCAACATTAGGTTAGCAGAAGAAGAGAGAGATGCATTCTGTTTGTGGTTGCATGACTGCTAATGGAAAAACTAGTATGACTAGCAGCTCAAGCAACACTAAAAGCTTGTCTTCATGTGGGGCAAAAACTCCAAACGGTGTTTTGCCTGCATGCCCCCGCATTCCCCTGAAGCTCTGCACATTATTTTACTCTATAGGGACGTATCTTCACTGTCTTTGAGGGGTTTTGTCTGCCACTGCCACCACCACCACCACTGCAACCAATTTTAAAGCTCCGGAGCCAGTTCCCAGCAGAAGGGAGAGATTTTCTCACTTCCCTGGCTCGGTAGTGCTGCTTCCGCCCATTCTCCTGCTTGCCTATCACTCCCTTGAAATGCTTCCATCACTGTCTTCAAGCACCTCTTCCTGAGACGCAAGCAGGAGAGTGGGTGCAGGCAGCACTGCCGGGCCAGGGGGAGGAAAAAACCCCTCTCTCTTCTGCCAGGAACTGGCTTTGGAGCTTTAATATTGGATGCACTGGGGGTAGCTGCAGACAAAACTGCAGAAAACCCTGAATCCCACATTCTGTGCAGCCTGGTAGGATACCCTGAATTCTGCGCATCTGGGCCACGTCATATGCAGCCTGATCCCAGCAGATTTGGTGGCATTTGCATGGCAATTTGGAGTATTTGATGGTCTAGACAAGCCCAGAGGGTGTCAGGGGACCCAGAAAGTCAGTGGGCCAAAAGAGGAAGAGGAAGGAGCCTGGTTCCATGGCTGAGAGTTTTTGGAAAGTGCCCTGGTCCACGGTGCACCTGGTCAACCTCTATGTGATGTTAGGGTTAGTTTTCCAAAGACAAAGGGAGCTGAAAAGTCAAAATCTGCAGGATGTAAAAGGCACTGCTTATTATGTGAAGAACGTAATTGAAAATTTAGCTCTGAGTGAAAAAGAGAAATTGCCAAACCATTGTTGGAAAAAGTTTGGGCCGTGGTTTAGTGAGACAACTCCAGCAATAACGTAAAAGGATATTTTAAATAAATAAATATTTTATTATTATTAGTGTATTTTTGTATAATTTTGTATTATTTTTAATTAATCTTTTAATTAATCTTTTATTATTATTATTTTTCTTTTCCAAATAAGTATAATTGTATTGTGTAAATATAATGTGATTATAGTGTGTTTAGATTAAGAGGAAAAATGTATTAGTGTTAGGATAGATAGTTTTATTTTTGTATTAGTAAGAAAAGAGGAAAACAATTAATATTATTTTTGTGTTATTGTTATGGCCTTTTGCGGCCGGGTGTATTTTTCAGTAGAATGGTCTTATTCCAATAAAAAATTCCTAACCCCTCAAAATTCCTAAGCCTAACGAAGATATAATGTATTGTGAACACCTTGAATGAGCAGAATAAAATTATTGCATTTTACAGCTGCACAAAGATGAACAGAGTGTCTCCTTCAAGCTATAAAATTATAGTAGTATGATTCGACTAACTGCCATGGCAACAACCTATGCCAGTGGTTCTTAACCTTTCCTTTATCAGGGACCCCCTTTAAATCTCTCTCTCTCTCTCTTTTTTTTTTTTTTTTTTTTGCTGCAGACCCCCAAGACTGAACTCAAGATTTAAAACCACAAAGTGTATCAAATATTGATTTAAAGTTGCTCATCAAGGGTCCTCAGATTTGGAGAGAAGGGAGAAATAAATAAATGCACACACTCCTATTATATTAGTTTTACTGGAATGAGTCCATACCAATTTAACATAATAACAACAATACTAAGACCTGAACACTTAACTTTGGCCTAATATTTCTTGCTAATTTTGATTAATTAATTATTGAGAAGGTTGGTGCTGCATTTCACTTACAAGCCTTGCTATATCACACTTAATAGCTGAAATCTGCATTCTGTGTTCTATACTATGTTTTTCAAATGGTTTCTATACGTTTTAAGATAAACGGGAGCAGAGAATGTTGTTACAAAAGGCATTTGTTTGTTGTTGCTGTTGTGTGCCTTCAAGTCACTTCCAACTTACGGTGACCCTAAGGCAATTCTATCATGAGGATTTCTTAGCAAGATTTGTTCAGAGTGGGGTTTGCCCTTGCCTCCTTCTGATAATGAGAGAATATGACTTGCCCAAGATCACCCAGTGGCTTTTCATGCCTAAGCAAGGATTCAAACCCTGGTCTCCAGAATCATAGTCCAACACTCAAACCACTACACCACACCGGCTCCTGTTTCACAATATGACCTTTATTTCCTACAATCATATTTAGACCCAGAACTTTCACCCAATTCATCATATCCCTGTTATATTCCCTAATGTCCCTTTCTTGACCGTATGTTTTTACTACTTTACAGTGAAGTACCTTCCTCCATTGAGCCATATTTTCCAGCCAGCCTTTCCTCCTGCCTCACAGCCCCCTCCACAACTCTGTCCACCTCTGATACTAACCTCCCTCAGCTATGGTTCCTGGAGCTATGGTACTGCCTAGCACAGTGTTTCTCAACCTGTGGGTCCCCAGATGTTGTTGGACTACAGTTCCCAGAATCCCTCACTATTGGCTTTGCTGTCTGGAGTTTCTGGGAACTGTAGTCCAACAACATCTGGGGACCCATAGGTTAAGAATCACTGAGCAGGAAGTAATCCAAAAGACAGAAGACCACTCGAAGAACTATAGATACGGTAAGTAACCTGTTTTTTTCTCTCCTTCTTCAAATCCCACACACTGCTGGCTGTTCTCTGCCTTCTCCCTTCCCCACTTCCCTTCCCACTTGCCTCAACTGGTGTGAGCAAGACTTTGACCAAGAGGAGGGACTGAAAAGAAAATGAACCCCTGGAGAATGTTTACATGACAAACAAAACCCGAGAAGAATTCGTGTTGATCCCTAGTAGTTCACACACATCACAGGCTATTCAGAAGGAGAGGGTAGCAAAAAGCCCAGTTAACCCGTGACTTTCCACCCCTCTATTTTTCAGGACCTTTTTAGGAAAGTCAGAGACAACCCATGCTATTGGTTGTCTGAGCAATCAGGAACCATCCCGGGACATGGGCTGAATTTTGATTGGTCGGACTTTGGAGGGGGTGGGCTTGCAAGGGAAGCCTTTCAATTCTTGACGCCCGGCTGGCAGAAGCTGCAGCCAGCCAAGAGCCACCAGCCCCTCCCTCCCTCCCTCTCCGGGCTGTGGCTCAACCTCGCTTAAAGCATTGCTTTCTATTGGAAGGAAAAAAAGTGGGGGGAGGAGTTGGAAGGAAAAAATGGGGCAGGAGATGGGGGGTTCTCTTTAGAGCCAAGTGTAGCTGTGCCTGGCAGGGGTGGGGGTGGTTCTCCCAGACTGACCATTCCAAAAATGGTGGATCCAGACTTGCCAGGCTTCCCTTGTAAGTACGTCCCCTCCAAAGTCCAACCAATCAAAATACATCTCTGCTATGTGCTCCTATTCCGGGATGGAGGCACTCAGAAAAAGAAATAAATAATAATAAAAAACCAAGACTTACACTACTGTGACAAATCATGTAAACAACAAGGGATGAAGTGAAGTCAAAGGCTTTCACAGTTGGCATCCATAGATTTTCCTTGGTTTGTTTTCCAGGCTGTGAGGCCGTGTTCTGGAATCGTTTCTTTCTGACATTTCGCCTGCATCTGTGGTTGGCATCTTCAGAGAATGGTTGGGTAGGAGTGTGTGTGGAGTTTATATGCTGTGAACCCCTGTTGGGGAGTATATGTAAATTTGTGTAATTGAATGGTTAGTTTCTGGGTATAGAAATGCAAGGCTCGTTAGTGTCTGTTTGGCTAATGGTTGGTTAATGGGCCATTATCTGCTGGGAATCCCCCTGTCCCTGGGTGGAATTCCTTTGTAAGTGTTGAGTCTTAATTCTATTACAAGATGAGAGACACTGCAGACTGGGCCAGCCAGAAAAATCAGCAGTAGCAGAACATGTTATAAACCAAGCTAGACACATAATGCTATTTGAAAACACAGAAATTCTAGACCAGGCCAACAACTATCACGTCAGAATGCACAGAGAAGGTATTGAAATCCACAAACACCTGGACAACTTCAATAGGAAAGAACAAACCTTAAAAGTAAATAAAATCTGGCTCCCAGTTTTGAAATACAATAGAATCAAAATTCAACACTTACAAAAGAATTCCACCCAGGGACAGGGGCATTCCCAGCAGATAATGGCCCATCAACCAACCATTAGCCAAACAGACACGAATCATTCTTGCATTTCTATACCCAGAAACTAAGCATTCAATTACACAAATTTACATATACTCCCCAACAGGGATTCACGGCATATAAACTCCACACAGACACCTACCCAACCATTATCTGAGGATGCCAGCCACAGATGCAGGCGAAACATCAGAAAGAAACTATTCCAGAACACGGCCTCACAGCCCGGGAAAAAACAAAAACAAACAAGGGACGAACTCAGGGTGAGGAAATCCCATTTCTCCCTGTGATAAAAACTGTCGTGTAACTGAGTTTTTACTTGCTGGCTGTGTCTGGTGGGAGGCAGAGCTCATCCCTTGCTGCCCAGCCTGGCCACTAGGCTCTCAATAGAGAGAGAACCTCAGCTGGTCTTTGTAGGCTTAGAAGCACAGGACCATAGGAAGGGTGTTGGCGAATGAGAATGGTTTGCTTCCCAGCTGTCAACAACTGCACCTCTACAATGCTGCTTACTCAGTTCTGTTCATCCCGTGGCAGAGATCAAGCAGAGTTTATTGGAGGAACTGTTCCACTTGAATCCCCAAGTAGCCACATTATTTTGTGCATGATTGCTGAGATTTATATGAAAAATAGCAATCTTGCACATACAGAAACCCATGTGACTATTTTTTTTCTGTGTGCATAAGATTGCTGAGTTTTGAACAAAACCTAGAATTCTTGTACAGTCCTCTCCCTGTGTAGCTATTTGTGTGTGTGTGCGTGTGTGCGCAAGATTGCTAGTTTTTGTGTTGTTTCCAGATAGTCATTGGTTTTAGTTTTCTGTGCAAGATTACAGTTGTCCCTTCACATTTGTGTGTGTTAGGGCTGCAAGATTCCCACCAATGTGAAAAACCGTGAATAAAAATCACTGCTCCCTCAGGCCTTCACTTCCCTCCCAAAGGGAGCACAAGCCCAGGAGAGGGGTGATTTTAGAGGCTTCACCTCACTCCCTCGCTCTCCTGGGTCTTTGCTCTCTTTGGGGGGAAGTGAAGGCCCAGGAGAGCAGTGGTGGGTGAGGCAAAACCACTAAAATCGCCCCTCTCCTGGGCCTTTGCTTCCCCCCCCCAAAGGGAGTGAAAGCCAAGGAGAGTGGCGATTTTAGAGGCTTTGCCTCACCCACCATGCTCTCCTGGGTCTTCACTTTCTTTGGGGGAAGCAAAGGCCCAGGAAAGTGGCGGTGAGTGAGGCAAAACCGCTAAAATCACCCCTCTCCTGGGCCTTTGCTTCCCCCCCCCCAAGGGTGCAAAAGCCCAGGAGAGGGACAAATTTAGAGGCTTTCCTCACCCCCTCATTCTCCTGGGTCTTCGCTCCCTTTGGGGGGAAGCAAAGGCCCAGGAAAGTGGCGGCGGGTGAGGCAAAACCGCTAAAATCGCCCCTCTCCTGGGCCTTCGCTTTCCCCCCAATGGGAGCAAAAACCCAGGAGAGGGACAATTTTAGAGGCTTTCCTCACCCCCTCATTCTCCAGGGTCATCACTCCCTTTGGGGGGGGGATGCAAAGGCCCAAGAGAGCGGTGGGGGGTGAGGCAAACCCCTAAAATTGCTCCTCTCCTCGGCCTTTGCTTCCCCCCCACAGGGAGCGAAAGCCAAGGAGAGGGGCAATTTTAGAGGCTTTGCCTTGTCCCCCTCACTCTCCTGGGTCTTTGCTCCCTTTGAGGGGGAAGTGAAGGCCCAGGAGAGCTGCGGTGGGTGAGGCAAACCGCTAAAATCACCCTTCTCCTTGGCCTTTGCTTCCCCTCCAAAGGGAGCAAAGACCCAGGAGAGGGGTGATTTTAGAGGCTTTGCCTCACCCCCCCCCCCACGCCAGGCCGGAGGAGGCATCACTCCTTAGGCAGCTTGAGTTCCCTGCCCCCCCCCAGACTTCCCTCTCCCCACCTCCACTACCTCTTCTTCTTCCTCCTCCTCCCCGCCGGGGCCACAGCAGCACCGCCAACGCCTCCGAGTGGAAGAGGCAATCAAGGTGGCGGCTGCTGCTCCTCTTGCAGCACCCTCATTGCTGCAATCCCCGGGGAGGGGGAGAAGAGTGAGGAAAAACCATGAATACTTAAAACCGTGAAAGTCAAAACCGCGAATGCGAAGGGACGACTGTACTAGTTTTTGTGCAAACCGCCCCCCCCCCCACAATTTTGGAAAAACAAAAACACATGGCTCTTTGGCAACAGTGTTTTTGTGCAAAAATGTATTTTCTGTACACACACCATACTTTTCACGCTGAGAACACATGTATTTCTGTGCAGAATAATTTCCACAGACACTTCAGGTTGTGCAATACTGGGCAAAAATGGTACCCCATTCTCACTGCTGCGTTATTCTTTCCAACCAGTTTTCCCAAGTGTTGGGAAACCCTTTTTTGTATGTGTGTCAGGAAATGATTAATGGTGAGTGTCTTTTCAATCCCTGTGAATATTAAGTGCATTGAAATAGGAGGATGGGAAGGAAAAGAGATCTAGCTGTTCCACCTGCTTCAGCCCAGTGGCTCTGCCTACCATGACCTCTTGTGTCCACCTGCCATTAGCTGTGCTTGCCTTCCACCTCATCACCCCAGTGGGCATAAGCTGCCACTATTTATTTGTCAGTTTCTTCTAATTCCAAAACCATTATTAAATCCTTAACAGATCAGATGTCATGATGCAGTACCAGGCTAGACTCGCCTTACTGCTACCAAAACATTCTGCAATAATAAATATATATCCTCACATTGTCTATCCTCAAAAGTGTTCAGAAGACCCAGTAAAATTTGAACGTTTACCCCCGGCCCATCTTTTGAAAAATAACTTCTATTACACTAATTCAGTACATTCAAATACTGGAGGCAACTATGCTACAGGTAAAAGAGATGTTTGCATGATCATTGTGACATTCTGCAACATTTAAAGTGTTTATTTTAAAGATTTTGTTTAGCCTTGCAGGGGTAATATACCAGAAATTACAGATTCGCACTTCTGTGTAACAATTCTGAACCACTAGCCAAAGAGTTCATATCCTTGGATTTCCCCCAATATCTATTTGTTTCTAAAGGAAGTCTGGATAGTGGGCAGCTTTTTCTAAGTGCTCTGGGGTAGTATAATTATATCTATTCATTAAATACCTCTTAGAACTGAGCATTCACCACCACCCTACAGCCACCTTACTTTTTTCTTTTTTAAAAACTTCAGTAAGTGTCAGTGTTGGATCCTGGGAAGTTATCACCCTAGGTTTAATGGGGAAAAGACAGAATGAGAGATTTACTGCAAATGAAAGCCATTACTGGAACTGTTATCAAATAAAAAGAACAATATAGTAATATTGAGTTCTAAAGAATATGAGAAGTTGCCTGCCTGAGACAAACATCAGACCTGTAAATCTGTTCTGTGCAGTTTTTGTTTTTTTCTCTGTGCTGTCAGATATTGCAAATGCAACTTTCTACCATGCTGGGGGAGAGGGAATTCAAGTGGATGAACACAGGCTGTGTTCCGTCCTACCGTCCAATGGTGTTCATAATTTTCATGAAACTCAATAGATTGTAGAGGAAAGATCATGAGGATGTACTTCTATAATCAGATAAACTGTGTCATACAGCAATATCAGTCTGACACTTTTCCAGACCCTGTGCAGATCTAGGGTTCATCCAGACTGGTGATTTGTCCTGATTTAAATCCCATCATTTAATGCTTCATGACACTTCTTGCCACTTCCCTGTCCAAATGGTCCTTTGACTTCTTAAATAACTTCAGTAGAAAGATGACACGTTTCAGTTCATTTGTGGGTGTTTTGCTTGTGGTATGGATTTTGACACTAGATTTGGGTATCTCCAACCCTTTCATAACCCTCCTTAGACGTGTTTCCAGATGTGTTGCAATCCATATGTGGTCTCCTTCTGTTTTTACCCCAGTACCTGTCATGTTTTTTTCATGAAAAAAAATCTGCAAAGGTATAGTGGGAAAGTGGGAAACTATTTTGGTGCTACTATGGTTTGTTTCCCGATAACAAGAGCACCTCTCCATAGACTGCAGTTCCTATTTCTCTATGGTAGGTCTCCCCCAGTGGTTCAGTGCACACCAAGAGTGCATGTGAGGGGAATGTGTGATCTTGTTCCAAGGAAACAAAAATTTTCATTGCATTTTACCACTTTTATACTATACTCGTAGACAGACTTGAAAATGTATTTTAAAAAAATGAAAGGAGAAACAGGAAGAGATCCTGAGTCTCTGTGAAGTCTGCAAAATGGAATCTCATCTGAAGGCAAAATGGGGATGGGGCTGAAGACTGGACACAGCAATACCCCACAACACCTTATAGAATTGGTGATAAGTTCTAGAGAGATCCCCTCCCCCGCAAAAAAATAGAATACTTCTCTTTCTGTTTGTAACAACTACTCTGCCTGTGGGCATGTATTGGTCAAAGGGGGAAATGAACCAGGATAAGAAGGTGGACTGAAAAAGCATTGCCTGTAAATCAAAGCACAACATGTAATTTGCTCCCTAATTCTGATGACTTCCCCATTGTCTTCTGTTTCCAACAACTACTCCTTTTCTTGACAGGGGAATGATTGTAGGTAGTAGTACCTGCTGGCTGTCCCCATACCACAGTAAGACTTCCACCTTTCTACACACATTTTCAGTTCTAAAATGGCACTCAAAAGCTGGGTTGTGGGTGAAACGTGAAACATTGCACACAAAAGCACTGCCTCAGAAAAAAATGAAATGAACCATAGCAAAACATGTGCTCATATATTTGAAATTCAAAATGTAATGACATATAGACAGGGGAAAGTGCTGTGTTCAGCTAAGGAGTAAAAAGTTATTGTAATTGACAGGAATTACCAGGAAATGGACAAGGACCAGAGAAATGTCATTTGGAATTAAAAGCAGTAGTTACATCTTGACTCATTTGGCTAGTCTGGATGAGCCGCTACTGCCACAAGGGAACTCAACAACAGCAGAAGCTGCTTTGTAGATATAAAGGCTGGCTTTGAGTCTGGTATACAGCTTATAGGTTGATGTCCATCAGTGCAGCAAGATGCAGACTTTGAAGATTATCAGATGCATCAAAAGTGGCATTATAGCAATGCCAGAAGATCATAAAAGGGCCCCCTTACCACACGACGTTGTCACCCATTGTTATGCACCATTCTGCTCCTGTTCTGCCAGCGTTGCTTTTTATTGATGGGAGAAGCTGTCAATAGATCCCCTGTTCCATTTCTGTCACAGATTTGACAGTGTGCAATAAGGTGCCCCATTTCACTGGTGAGATCCCAGTGTCAATGGGAGGTCTCTGCCAGAACACTTCTGGGTGAGATTGGGTCATCCAGGTAAGTGACACACTTTTTATGACCCTCCCCAGGTTACTTGTTAATTCAAAAGTGTGTGTTTTGTGCATTTTGTCACTATTTTGGGTTATTTTCTTTTTCTTTTTGAATTTCCCACATTTGTGTCTTCTTGCGAGAATCCGTGGGATTTCGATCCAGGAAGTGAATGGAGCTCCGTTAGAGCTCCTTTCACTCCTAGGCTGCCAGAACAATGTTAGAGAAGGTAAGTGCAGTGGGGAGGATGATTGTGGTGGATCAGGGATGGGACAGAGGCAGGAGTGGAGATTGTAGGATGGGAATGCTTTTTGCATTCCTGAGTGATAATCTCCAGTTGTGGCTGCTTTGTGAATAAGTGTAACCTGACTGCTCTAAGCTTCACATTAAAATTCAGTCTAGATTCAAGTTAAGTTACAGTCAAATCATTTCATGAACCCACAAACCTAAAATCATATGATTAACAGTTTAAATAATCAGAGCTAAACAATTACAGAACATTTCCAAACAAAGCATAATACAAATAATATTTGTTCTTATTATATGCCATCAAGAGGCTTCTTGTATGTGGAAGTATAATGGCAGTGCAGCCTGAACATTTCACCTTCCATCCTACCTTATCTTATGACTTTGATGTTCTTCAGCTGTTCTTCCGTTGTAGTCCCATGGGACACGGTAGTAAATGTGAATCTTTTTCCTAACCAGAATCCATTAGAAAAAAGATTTGCATCTACCACCTTCTCCCATGGGACCAGAATGGAAAAACAGCTGAAGAATGCCAACATAATGAGGTAAGGCAGAATGGAAGGTGAAGTGTTCATGCTGCACCGCTTCTTTACTTCCTCATGTGATAAGCCTCCAAGTCTGCTTCAATTTGTGGCAATCATATGAATGAGAGACTTGCAAGACACCCCCACCCACAGTCATCAGCTCAGGTCTTGGAAACACAGGGGTCTGCCTTCTTTGATTCAGTCAATCCACTTGTCATGCTGTCTCTCTTTTCTTACTGTCTTCCACTTTACCAAACATTAGAAATTAGATAAGTAAATGCACAACAATTAAATAATGACTGAGTAGAAGCAAAAAACAGAAAAACAACTCCATAAACTTAGATGAAGCCACAAACCTACAACGTTATTGAAGTTTAGGAGGTCACTGTAAATCTACCAGAATTAAGATTGTCCACACGATTTAGTATAACATACAAGTATGTTGTGGGCCATGCAGTGGGGTGGCATGGGGTGCAGCATTGTAATACATAAAGTACAGGTTTCTGTCTCACCTCTTTCTGGTTTGTCTCATTTCATCTTCTCCAGAGCTCATCCCATCTGGCATTCTCAGGTGCAATGTTCTAAAGTTCCATACTTGCATCCCCCACTTCTACTTAGAAGGTTCACAGAGATCACCACAGCATACTGTGTGTGCGTGCATTTGTACACAGACAAACACATGGCATAAAATTTGCATTTCCTGAAAGACTATCAATTAAAGCATACATTATCTAGTTATTCAAGCAATACATTAAACAATCTGAATGGTTCCTTCAGCTGATTTTTTGCTTCTGAACCAATGAATAAGTGCTGTAATAAAGCACCACACTGTTTATATAGGCTGATTACCTGCAACCCCAGGCTCATTAAACATTAAACATCTCACTGGTTTAGTATTTCCAGTAGGTCTGGTGACTTTTCTGGCATCAATTTGATATTTGGGCATGTTGTAAAAGGTTTTGAATTGTTATTATCCTGTACAATTTCACCCACCGCACTTTCAGTTTTCTCTTACAAAGATTTTAAAACTGAACAGCTTCTGTAATACCCAGAACAGTTAGTTCATTCTCAGCAACTTGCTTGGCATCCCAAGATTCATGGTGAAAAGCTAGAAATGTCATCCTTAATTCATTTAGAGGAGGCTTTCCCACTGTGTGTATTTGAATTTCATTCATTAAGAACTGGAAAATAGGTGCATTTTCTTTCCTGAAATGTTCCAGGTTTTCTTCTCCTTTACCTCCAGAAGATTGTGTTCACTCCTATTACTTTCCTGAGTGTCTGAAAACCTAAAATTCCTTCTTCGCTTTATTGTCCTCTGATGTTTTGAATTGTTTGAATTTATTTCACCAGTTGATCCATCCAGTTCTCCCACAGGTAAAATATTATAGTCGTCCCTTCCCATTTGCGGGGGTTAGGGGTGGAGCACTACCGCAAAACTGAAAAAATCCAAAACCAAATAAACTCTCTCCCTTACCCCCTCAGGTTTGCTTGGCCTTCAGCTCCCCCCCCCCCCCGAACATGATGAAGACTAATCCAATCAGCGTGCATATACTCTACTTTTAAAGGCCAGTGTAACCTGCGGCACTTTTAAAATGCTAAGAAATCATTTGGATTGTTTGATTTCACTCCAAACAGTTCCTGGGAGGTGGCTGGCTGCTGTCGCACATCCTTTCCAAGGTCTCTCCAGGCAGCCCTCTTCTTATATCTTTATCTTCCTCCACAGCCAGGTGTGCACAGGGCATCCAGGGCCACTCAGCCACACCTGCAGCAAAACACACACACACACACTTTCTGTGGCTCTTTCGCGGGACCCAGCTTTCTCGACCTGTCTCCTCACACCTGGCCTCCGCATTCCTGACACACTTACCCACATCATAGAAGGTGTCGAAGACAGCTGTCTTGCCAAAGTCCACCTCGCTAAAGTTGACGGTGGCAAGCTGGGTTCCTTCAGCCTTGCACACCCTCACCAGGCACGGCAGCACCTCGGCTTCAGGGCTTTGTGGCCCCGAGCCTACTTTGGAGCTGCTGTTGTTGGGGACATGCATGGCTCAGAGCGAGTGCTGGCACAAGGCCAGCCCGCTGCCTGCCTCCGAGGAGCCATCCAGAGCCTCAAGGCCATTGGGCAGGCTGAGGGACTCAGAGTCATCCACAGTGCCCAGGGACTCGCCGGCAGCCAGGATGGGGCTGCCACTGTTCTCCATGAAGGCAGGCAGCTGGGACTGTGCAGGATGAGGCGGCTCTCTCTTCCCTCTCAAAGTCATTGTGGGAATCCTGCCATCCACCTCAGGGAGTGCGCCGAGGGAATCTCATCCCACCATTCCTACCCAGTTGCCCTGCACACAGGGCCGGTTTATGGAATTTTGGGCCCCCCTGCAATGCTTTATTTTGGCCCCCCCATATGTTTATCTCAGGTCAATGTAACCTAACCTATTCACCTACCATAGAGTCTTCCTAGAAAACGTGTCCTCCCTAGCTGTTTTCTAGGCCCTCCAAGCCAACTCTATGGTATTTTAAACCAGAAGTCCAATTATTTTCAATGGCATTCACTATTATTCATGGTTTTCAGAATCCACCCCCCCCCCGAACCAATCCCCAGTGGATAAGAGGGGCCTACTGTTTTACATAATTTGCCACCAATAATTTAGTTTTAAAACTATATTATAGGCACTAACATAATATTTTTTGTTTATTAGCAGTTAACGTAATGGTGTAGATTTCCTCAAAGAAAAGAAAGAGTGGACTACAAGCTGAACATGAGTTAGCAGTGTGATGCAGCAGCAAAAAATGCCAATGCGGTTCTAGGCTACATTAATGGAGTAGTGTCTAGAACAAGGGAAGTAATATGCTTAGCCTGGAGAAGAGAAGGTTGAGAGGTGACATGATAGCCATGTTTAAATGTCTGAAGGGATATCATACTGAGGAAGGAGCAAGCTTGTTTTCTGCTGCTCCAGAGACGAGAACACGGAGCCATGGGTTCAAACTAAAGGGAAAAGAGATTCCACCTGAATATTAGGAAGAACCTCCTGACAGTAAGAACTGTTTGGAAGTAGAATATACTGCTGTCTTGGAGTGTGGTGGAATCTCCTTCTTTGGTTTTTTTTAAAACATAGGTTGGATAGCCATCTGTCAGGAATGCTTGGATTGTTTGTTCCTGCAGGGCAGAAGCCAATTGGATGGGATGGCTGTTGGGGTCCCTTTCAGCCCTATGATTCTATGATTCTGGGCTGCATTCAGAGCCTGGGAAAGTTACTCTTGGATTACACCTCCCAGAATCCCCCTGCCAGCACCCTTCTCAAGGTCTGGGTGCATTGTTCCTTTTCCAGCATTCTCTAGCCCAGTGGTTCTTAACTTGGGGTCCACAATGTCCTCACAGGGGGTCCTCAAAGGCTTGGAGGCTGCTTGGCCCAACTCCTCCCTGTAGTGGAGTAGCCACGTGACTGGAACCAAGGCACAGGCTGGCTGGCTTGGCCTGCACATTGCCATTCAATCCACTCCAGCCACAAACTGGCAAGAAGAAGCAAGAGTGCCTCTGAAGGAAAGTTTAATGGATGATGTAATTGTATTGTTGTTGTTGTATTGTTAGCTATTATTATTAGGTTTTTAAATCTTGAGTTAAGTCTTGGGGCAACAAAAGATATTTAAAGGGAGTCCCTGGTAAAGAAAAGGTTAAGAACCACTGCTCTAGGCCAATGCCTCTCACATAACACTAATGGGATATTGGTGCTTTGGTGACAACAATAAAACCATTGTTCCCAGTAATATTACTCCAAATTTTAATGTATATTCTTTATATTCTTCTGTTAAAAGAGCTAGAGTGTTGTAGAAGTTTCAACATTGCACTATGACTATGGAGACCACGCCATGAATACCCACTGGGTGACCTTGGGCAAGTCACACTCTCTCAGCCTCAAAGGAAGTCAAAGGCACACCCCCTTTGAACAAACCTTGCCTAGAAAACCCCATGGTAGGTTCGCCTTAGTCAGAAATGACTTGAAGGCATATAGGCAAACACACACAAATTTCTTCTGCAGGCTGAACTCAGTTGGCAGCAAGGGGAGGAAAGGGAAAGGAGGGGAGAGGAACCAAGACATGTTAAAAGCAGCTGGAAAGATGGGCTGGAGGGGATCTATGTGGAAGGAAGGAAGGAAGGAAGGAAGGAAGGAAGGAAGAAGCCCTTTCTGAGGGAAAGATACAACCCTCAAATCCCCCCCTCTCTCTCACACACACACTTACCCCTCTCCGACATGCCTGGCTGGCTTGCATTTTGCAGCAGCAAACTCCCTCCAGCTTCTGCTAGGAGGGCTATTGCTTCTTTCTCTTTCTCTTTCTAGTTTGGGAGATGCTTTTTTTTAAAAAAAAAAGTCAGCAGGAGATTTTTGGAGGAGGAGAATAGGAGGGGGCTACAAAGCAGCAGCTCCTCCCAGCTGTCTCCTGGCTGTCTCCTTGGTCAGATAAGGAGGTCAGCAGGGGGCCCCCTTGACCTCGGGGCCCCCTGCCAATGCTGATTTGGCAGACTGGTTAAACCGGCCCTGCCTGCACATGCCTGGCTGTGGAGGAAGATAAAGAGATAAGAAGCGGGCTGCTCGGAGAGACCTTGGACAAGATGTACGGTGGCAGCAGCACCCAGCCAGCCAGCCACCCCCCCCCCCAAAAAACTGTTTGGAGTGAAATCAAACAATCCAAATGATTTCTCAGCATTTTTAAAAGCACCACGGGTTACACTGGCCTTTAAAAGTAGAGTATGCATGCTCTGATCAGATTAGTCCTTGGCACATTCCCTGTGTGTGTGTGGGAAGCCAGAGGCTGAACAAACCCTCAGTGGTTTTTCGCGAATATACAAAACTGCGAAAGAGAAAGCCGTGAATAGGAAGGGACAACTGTATCTCTATGAATGGCCTTTAATATACCTGGTCTAGACTCAATTATATACACTGGTCAGGCTCTCATTCTCTCCCCCCCCCCCAACAATATGTGGTTCACTTTTCCACATACCTGCTAGCTTACATTTTCCTACAATATTCAAATTCTTCAAGGGAACCATGTTACCAGGCAGGAGTTTGTGGAAATGGACTCAGATGCTTCTTTTTGTCCACATTTTTCAATGCACATCCCTCCTTCCCAACTGCCATTGCCCTGGCTGCAGAGGGAGAGAAGGAAAGTCAGGCAGAGCTCCATCTTGCTTGGGCCCAGAAGCAGAATGGTCCTCCCTCCATCCCAACTGCCATTGCCCTGGATGCAAAGGGGGAGCAGGAAAGTCAGGCAGAGCTCCATCTTGCTTGGGCCCAGAAGCAGAATGGTCCTCCCTCCATCCCAACTGCCATTGCCCTGGATGCAAAGGGGGAGCAGGAAAGTCAGGCAGAGCTCCATCTTGCTTGGGCCCAGAAGCAGAATGGTCCTCCCTCTGTCCCAACTGCCATTGCCCTGGATGCAAAGGGGGAGCAGGAAATTCAGGCAGAGCTCCATCTTGCCTGGTCCCAGAAGCCAAACGACCCTCCCTCCGTCCCAATTGCCATTGCCCTGGCTGCAGAGGGAGAGCAGGAAAGTCAAGCACAACTCCAACTTGCCTCAGCCCAGAAGCAGAACAGCCCTCCCTCCATCCCAACTGCCACTGCCCTGGCCAATGAGGGAAAGAAGAGAATGCTAGACTTAATCCCTTCCTCTACTGCCATCCCCTTTCCTTTTGTATCATGTCTTCATTAGATTGTAAGCTTGAGGGCAGGGAATGGATTTGTCGTTCTTTTTCTTGTAAAGCACCATGTACCGTGATGGTGCTATAGAAATAAAAGATGATAATGATAAGAATACCATGTCTATATGCCTTTTGAAACTGTTCTTTTATCTTTCCCATGTATCGTTAGTGGGACTCCAGTGTATTTGTAGCATGTGAAACATTAAAACGGGTCTATGGGAAGTCAGGGTTCCCTTCAAAACACTGAAGAAAATGGGGTAAATCTTATAACATCATTTCTAGTGGCATTGCATGCATGCCCTAGAGCGGAAATGTGCTGACTCCACTTAGTCTTCTGCTCTTGTGACAAAGTCCCCAATATGTTCAGTAGTATCCTGTTCAATCATCTGAAGTGGATCCTGAAGATGATATGTTGTACTGCTACTTTGTTTTTTTAAAAAAACAACAAAGTTTAAGTAACAGTTGATCCCCATAGTCATGGTAGATATGTTCTAAGACCGCTGTGGATACCTGAAACTGTGCATAATAGGGAACTCTTGTTATTATCAATGCGAAGAACACCAGAGGTTGACCATAGAATCACATTGGAGGACCTAGAATGCTTAGAGAGAACATATAATCTCAGATGTGGATAAGTGAAAACATGGATACCAAATCTGTGGATATGGAGGTCAGCCTGTATCTCCTTCATTAACCAGTGCTCAAACTCTTGAGCTCTGTTGGCATGCATTTGTGCCTGTCCTATAACAACTTACCTATCTGATCTTTTGTTGGATAAGTCTGAGCATAATTTCTAATATGATCTGTAACTAGCAGCAGATTTCCATTATCCCTGTTCATTTCTAATGTCAGAAAATAGGAGCAAACCAATACCATTAGTCTGCTAATATTTTCCAAATATTCAGCCTTGCAAGGTAGGATTTTCCTTTATAGACAGTGAACACAAGTTTTCACACTTCTATTGCACATTTTATGCCACCCTGTACTAACAGAACTATCTCTGTAAAAGTTCATAAATTCCCTAAAATCCAAAATAACACATACCTTCATGAAATGTTCTCATACGATGCTCTCATAGAAAGTCCTCTGTATTCCTGAGGCAATGTTAGTTGCTTTCTCCTTTTTCCATACAGAGTCATCAACTACGCAATTTAATACATCAATCACTTTCAGTTTTCTTCATTTTCTCAATAATGTAGTTATGTTGAAAGACATTGAAAGCCTTTTTGTTACTGTCTCACCAGACATCTTAGCTCTTGAGACGGGATGTATCTCTCTGTTTTACATCTGAGCCTGCTGCCACTCTGGGATGACAAGGCAAAAGAGAGTGATCCTGTTCAATTTAATTAAGTGATTATCTAGGGCAGGGGTGGGAAAGGGTAGCCCCTGGGCTGTGTGGAGCACCTAGAATCTGCTTGTGCAGTCCCTGAAACTCCACCAGCCCCGCAAGCCCCAAATCCCAATTTTAAAAGACTGGTGTGATTTGTGGGCCGTTGCCTCCACTCCACCTTCAGAACCCCCAAATACCTCAATTTTAATCACAGACCTTCTAAAAATGGCAACCTTTTTAAAGGGGCTGTAGAGGGAAAGGGAGGTGTTTGGACTGACTGATGTGTGTGTGGTCCATGCTGGTGTGTGTGGGGAATTTACCCTGGCCCCCATGCAGTTGTCCACCCCAGTCAAAGGATACCTTCTGGTGGAAGTTGCAATCTTTTCTATAGGTGCTGAATCCTTTTAAGCCAAAATGCTCTAAACTGTATATTGCACATGCCTTGCCTGTTTACTTGCTTTGCTTTGCTTCTTTGATTTCTCCATCTTGCACTCGCCAGCCACTAATACACAAAGGCATACTTGCCTCTGATACTGCAGGTGACATATAGCCAACCTGAAAAGTTGCCCTTGGTAGGCACACACTCCATGAATGTATCCAGTCTTGTTTTAAGGCCTTCTGGGCTGGCAGCCATCACAGCATCTTTTAACAATGATTTCCACACTTTAACTATGATCTCCATACTTACTTTTACCTGTTCTGAATCTCTCACCATTCAGTTTCAGTGTGACTTTGGATTCTAGAATTATGAGAGATATATAATTTTACACATCCCTATCGTATCTCCTCTTCCTTGGCTCGTTTTACTTGTCTTACACATCTCCTCCTACTTGACTTTTTCTTAAACTAAACAGCTCCAAACATTGCAATCTGTGCTGGTCAGTTAGTTTCTTCAGTCCTACGGTCAATTTGGTTGCATTTTTGCACCTTTTCTATCTTTGTTGTGCTGCTGCTGCTGGTGTGTCTTCAAGTTGTTTCTGACTTATGGTGACCTTAAAGTGAACCTGTCATGGTGTTTTCTTGCCAAGATTTGTTCAGGGAGGGGTTGCCTTTGCCTTCCTCTGACGATGAGAGAGTGTGACATGCCCAAGGTCACTCAGTAGATTTCCATGGCTGAACAGGGATTCAAACCTTGGTCTCCTGGAGTCCTAGTCCAACACTCAAACAACTCCACTATGCTAGCTCTCTTTCCATTTATACAACATGCCTTTTAAGTGCAGGGACTTGAAGTGTACACAGTATTCTAGATGTGGTCAGACCATGGAATTAAATATGGCAGTATGTTAATGACAGTATGATTTCTGATTCAATTTCTGTTTATGCTCAATTTGGAATTTGCTCACAATGGTTGGTATTTTCATAGAGAAATCAACCATGACCTCCGGACCCCTTGATGACTTGCTGCTCACATCCCTTCAGTGTATATGTGAAGATGTGATTTTTTTTGCCCCAATATCATCACATCATCATCATCAACATCATCATCACCATTTGCATGCCACCTTTCTTCAAAGATGGGACCCAAGGCAGGTTCCATAACACAGATTTTTAAAAATAAAATATATACAATTAAAATATTATAAAATCAAATTAAAACATATAAAAGCTAAAACATACAAGATAAAACAAACCCTGCCACTTATACGCTAAAAGCCTGCTTAAAAAGAAAAGTCTTTGCGCCTGGTGGCGAAAAGAAATCAGGGAGGGGGCCAGCCTAGCCTCCCATGGAAGGGTGTTTCAAAGGGTGGGAGCAGCCACTGAGAAGGCTCTTTCTCAAGTCCTCACCAAGCGAGCTTGTGATGGAGGTGGGACCAAGAGAAAGCCTCCTCCTGATGGCCTTAGGGCTCTGGCAGGAGTATACTGGGAGATCTGGTCTTTCACTTGCTTTCAAGTGAATTTCATTTACCATTTTAAAAGCATTTCTCCTAGTTTAGAAAAATCCTTTTGAAACTCTGTACAATACAATCTCTCTTTGTTCTCCCTACAGTAAATAATTTATCATCATCACATCAGCAAATGTGTCCTCCTCAAAGTAAGCCTCTAATTCCAGGTTTTGCATCAGGAATTCTTTACCCTCTCAAGCTTGGTAGATATACATGCTCTCCATTTTCTTTTGAGAGAATTATATGTGTTATCTGTACCTTTTAAGATATTTCCACAGCTTTTGCTTTTAAAATAGTATAGATGTGGGGCGGGGTGGAGAGATGTGTTAAGAGACATTATTGGTACCTTTGTATTCATTTAATAGGTTCTTATATACTTTCCTCTTTGCTTGATATAGAAACTGTATTTTCATTTTACTTAATTTGGTAATATTTCATTCTTTTTACCATTGCTTTCATGGTCATCATATTGTTTCTTACTTCAGTTAATTGTTGTTGTTACTATTATTTCATTATTTTGTTAAAAGATAACTATAAGTAGGTAAAAATTAATAATTACCTACCTGTCAATGTCGAGCCCACTCCCACCTTAAAAACAATTCTGATCCCTGCAAACATGGTTACCATAAAACGGAGAATTATCTGTTCAGTTCCTGCATGAAATAAGTTTTCTCCACTGTAAATCACTCTCCCAGTGGGAGAATCAAATTCCTCATTTACTTCAGAAGCAGGATAAAAAGATGTTTAAGCATTTTTCACAACCCATTTTTTTTTTAAAAAAAATAGTCACTTGTGACCCAATAATAAACTGTTACTGTTCACTCCTTCGATCTTAACTGTAATTTTTGCTTGTAGTGGAATCTGAATAGCATCTGACTCAAAACTTAATGATGCTGAAGACTGGGTAGCTCTTTCCCCGGAGTCTACTCTCATTTCCTAGTGTTATCTGAGTAGGTTTCAGATTTTGAAAAACAAGTGATGGATTCTTTTTACTAGAGTAGGTTGCAGCAAAATGTTCATCTATCCCATACTTAGAAGTGTCTTAGGAAAGGCATTTTAAAAAAAATGATAGCTGGTTCTTCAATGGTTTTTAAGATAATGGGCCTTAACTCCACTGGAGAGACAACCTTTTCTACAACATGAACATTCACTCTTTTTTTTACCTGTTCAGTCAGTGCTGCCTCTGCACTCACAGTTAATACTTTGGGTACAGGCATCAACATATCAGTGGATTTTCTAGGTAACTTTCTTCTTCAACTGACCTTCACATAAGGTTGGAAAGAATATTAGCTGTTTTTCATTTCTGGCTAGAAAGTGATTTTCCCAATACTTGGGAAACCTGGGGCTTGTCTAGATGAGAAGAAATAATGCTCATACCTGTGCATTATAGCAAATTTGCAGCAGCATCATTTTATTTCCATGGTGTCTTTCACAAAAACAATAGGCTGAGAAGCTCTCCATGCCAGATGTTCACATGCCCGTGAATCAAGATAGCATCCATGTTGCTTTTTTGTGGTTCGGGGTGATCAGGAAAGCGAAGGGAACCCGACAGAACCCAAAGATGATTATGAGGGTGGCCACTGTGAGGAACAAGAGGTGAGACTGAGCTGCCAGCCCTTCACCCATTCTGGTGGTGCTGGTGTCCAAATCCAGCTGCAATTAAAGGGATGGAGGAGCCACCTGGCCAGCTACTGATGGTGGATAGGAAGAGGAGGGTGGCTCTTTGCCTTCATCTCACCTTCCTGTGCTGGGCTGTTCCTTCTCTCATGCCTGTCCTGCACCCTCCAATGCCCACTGATATTCAGCTCGGTGGGTGTGGGACAGGCATGAGAGAACGAGCAGCCCAGCTCCTTTTCCTTCTCTGGAACCAGGATGCTCCTCCCATCCCTTTAATTGCAGCCAGATTTGGATGCTGACACCACCAGAATGGGTGAAGGGCTGTCGGCTCAGTCTCTCCTCCTGATCCTGATGGTGGCCATCATAAAGAATTGACACTTCACTAGCACAAAAAACACTTCTGGGCATTTGACAGCAAGCTATTTCCTATGCATGTACAACCAATGAGATCTCCAGCTTCTCCCTCTCCAGACTGCGCAACAAATCAAATTGTCCCAAAGAGCAGGAATATGCATTTCCCTGGCAGTTTTTAAAAAAACTTCAGAAAAAGCCACAAAGGCTTTTTCTGTGGAATATTTGGAGGTTGCTCTCCCTCCTTCCAAATATATAGAATCACTGTGGGATCCCACTGGGACAAAAGGTATTCTCCTCAAATTCTATGAGGAATATTTTCACCATTTAGACAAGCCCCTGGTTGGGAAGAATAACACAGTGGTGAGAATCTATAGGTTTTGCCTGGTATTTGCACATCCAAGAGTGTTTTAGGAATTTATTCTGCACAGAAATATTTGTGGGTTTTTGCACGTGAATTGTGGGGTTTTATGAAAAAGTATACATTTCCAGACAGCCATTTTTGGGTTTTTGTACAAGGCTTCTGGTTGTTGTTGTTGTTGTTTTTGCAAACCCCAGCAATCTTGTACAAGAAAAATCTTGCGCAAGAAAAAACAAACCGCATGCAAAAACAAACAAACCAGGAGTGTTGCACACAAGAAATAGCTGCTTGGTTATGTTGTGCAAGATTGCTCCTTTTGGACAAGATTTTTGTTGTGCAAGGTATTTTGTGCAATATTGTTTTTGTTGTGCCAGATTTTGTCATGCAAGATAGTCTTTTTTTCATAGAAAACAGCAGTTTTGCACAACAGAACACATATGGCTGTCTGAAAAGAAGTGTGTGTGTGTGTGTGTGTGTGTGTGTGTGTAAAGCCAAACAATTCTCATGCAACCCCCCCCCCCAACATGTATTTCTCTGTGGAATAATTTCCTGAAACACTTTGGGATGTGTGAGTATTGAGTGACAACTGTACAGAAATATTTGCCTTCTCTGCATTGGGGAGAAAACAGAAAATTATATATCCTCACTTTTGAGGACAAAATAGTCAAATATTAACAACTTTACTTTCAACATTTGATTTGCCACTTCCTCCCTAATTTCTCTGATGAATTGACAATAATCAGGGAGATCACACTGCCATTCCTTCAGTCTTAGGACTTTATCAGAAAAGTCTCTAAAAACGTTTTTTTTGCCACAATATTTTACACCATTTTTCTGCTGGCAAAAGAACACTTTATATCAAACATAGCCATGATCATGTGAAAAAGCAGACCTGTACTTCCACATTGATGGGTGAGTGAGATTTTGGAAGTTCTTGTGAGAAAAAATGAGCATGCTTAAAAGTAAAAAAACCCCCGCTAAATAAAAAAAAAAGTAAATACACAACCACTGAAACACACCTAAAAACCTGCTTGCAAAATGTGGAGGTTCATAAAAAGAGTGTCCTGTACCTAGTTTTTGCGTTCTCTCCTGGAAGTGTTCTGGTGGGGACCATCCATTGAGGCTGCAATCGCATCAATAGAATGGGATGTAGTTTCAATGCTCACAATCATGGCCAAAAAACAAAACAAAAAAACATGGCTGATCTATTGACGGCTTGGCCCGACAATAAAAAATAACGCCTTATTTTCAATACATGATCATGAAAGCACAACATCATCTGGTATTAGCACCCTTTCGCATTCGTTAGGCATCGTTATGACACCGTACGTGCTATGTCTGATAAAATACTTAAGTGAATTAGCAGCAGCTCATCATAAATACTCCTCTAAACAACCGAGTCACCTTATTTGGATCAATTTTATCACAGCTTCCTTCCTGTTTTACTGCAACCAGCTGCAGGAACTTCTCCACCTTCTGTGTATAACCTGAAGGCTTCTCTCTGGGGTTTTGCTTGATGTTATAATAGATGATAAACATCCTTAGAATCTTCTGTACTATCAAATGTGATGCTGGGTGACCTTGGGCAAGGATGTGAAGGCACACAACAACAACAAGACTTATAACTGCTCAAGCATTTCCATCCAAATGTCAAATTTAATCTGTAGACTTCAGGGCGAGGAAGATGGGTAAAGAACAGTGAATGGCCTTACAGCTTCTGCTAGCTGTGCTGAATATCCATCTAAAAAGCCAGGGACTTTTCATACTACCCAATTATAGCACTATGATTCTGCTAACTGCCATGGCAGCATCCTGTGCAATCCCAAGGTTTGAAGTTTGGACAGAGGCACAGGGGAAGCTTTTTGACTGAGAATATTTAATGCCCCACCCTAAAATGTAAAGCCCAGGATTCCACAGAATAAAACTATGGCATAGAATCAGAGCACTATAACTGTGTGGTGTGAAAGGCCTCTGGATAGGCAGATTATAAAAAACCAAGTCCTAAATCATGTTAGGTCTCTACTTCTGCTAGTAAAAAAAAAAAATTCAGCTGGGGTAGTAAGGACAAAGGTTAGAGATCAGAGGCTTACTGCAGAGGATGAGGGTGGCAATAGAGATGGGGGATGAAATTTGTTCAGTTCACATTTTATCAAATGAATGTATCAAAGTTCAAATTAACTTATCAAATTTTGCATTTATAAGTCAATATGTGAATCAAATCTCAGTCCCAGGAGATTATCAGACAATCTCCAGTCCCACCCCTCTCCTGGCACAATAACTCTCCCCATCACACTTACCTTCTCTCCCATGGAAAACACAGCCCAGGAATGAATGGAGATCTAACAGAGCTCCCGTTCACTACCTGGGCTGAAATCCCACCTGTTCTTGCAAGAAGATGCGAACATGGGAAATTCAAAAATAAAAATAAAAATAAACACAAAAAAGTTACACCAAGCACCTAAACACAATTTAGAAGTCCCAAGTTACCCGGGGAGGGTTATAAAAAGAATGAAACTTACCTGTATGTCCCAATCTCACCCAAAAGTGTTTGTGCCGGACCAGTCATTCTCACTACATTCACAAGAGTTAAATGGCTCAAGTTTTTGCATGCCAGCAATGCTGGCACCAAAATGGAACTGGGGAATCTATTGACGGCTTCGGCCGTCAATAAGAAACAGCAGCATAATGGCAGTGGGATGCAAAAGGGCATCGTTTTATATTGGTGCCACATGAGCTGAGTCTGATAATCTCACCTTCAAAATTTGGACTCTGAATTTTGCAATAGTGTTCTCCAAGAAGAACAACAAAAAATCCATACAAAACTGTAGGAATTTGGGAACACAAAATGCCCACAAAAATGCATATATTAGTGAAAATGACATTAAAAATGCAAATGATATTAGGAAAATTGCTGGAAAACTTGTAAAACAAAGCATTTGACAAAATTGTGTATAAAAGTCCATGTATTAGGAGAAGTGTATACAAAAATGAAGAAAATTTTCATGCATTTTTTTTAATCAACTTTCAGGATGCACTGGATTTAAGAATGGAGAAAGAGAGCAAGCAAAATTAGAGATTCATTAACCCCCTAGATGAGAAGCAAGAATAGAAACCATATCCTCCAACATTCATGGATGAAAAATAGAGCACATGTGGCCAAGCAACATCAGGGTGTGGTCCAAATGGCCAAAAGTTATTAATGAGGAAAAGCACACAAACTTAGAGAGGCTGCAGTAGGGTGGTTTTCCCTGAGTCTACAGGGGAGGGAAAGATTTATCTCTTCTCCTCTCCCCTCTGTTCAATTACCGTAACTGAGTGCAAACTACCTTTGTACTTTGAATTTGTTTACAGCAATTGAAGTAAGCCAAGGACAAAGGGAACATTGGGAAGAGGAGAGAGAAACTAGGACATATTAAAATCAGCTGGAAAAGAGATGATGGAGGATTAATCTGGATTGTCCCTGCCAAATCAGGACAGTTGGAGGGTATGAGCAAATAGTACAATGGCTTGCAGACATTCCTCAGCAGGGATGGAAGGCATGAGGAAGGCAAGGGAGAAAACTGAAGCCTATGGGGAACAAATGAGCTCTAAAATGCTGGCATAAAGCAGTCTGGGTACCACTGATCTGAAAATCACTTCTAAGAATCATAGAGTTGGAAGAGACCACAAGGGCTATTCAGTCCAATCCCCTGCCATGCAGGAACACACAATCAAAACATTCCCAACAGATGGCCATCCAGCCTCTGTTTAAAACCCTCCAAAGGAGGAGACTCCACCACACTACAAGGCAGTGCATTCCACTGTAGAACAGCTCTTCTCATCATGTTTAAGGGTTGGGGGAGATGCAGCCGGCTGTAAGGTTATTTAAGTATGAAAGGAAGTGTAGTAGGGCTAGCCCCACCTCATTTCTTAAACAGGACAGGAGAAACATTGCTGATTAGATCTAGTACAGTGCTAAGAGAAAACTGCCATTATCGCCACAGGAAAAGATGCTCCATCTGGCAAGGCCATAATTATGATCATGGAATGATTTGACTGGGGAGAATAATTGACTTGAGTAATTAAACCCAACACATATACCATAGATGCTGCACTGTCTCTCAAGTATGTTTATAAGACCTTACTATTCAGGTAGGCTTCACAACATCTCAATAGACATTAAAATAGTTGTTATTAATAGGCATTACTCTAGTTATAATTAAAAAGAACATAGAAACAATCAACACTTGGAAAAATTATTTGTTTGGAGTCCAGTTCGCAGGATCTCACAGCCATCATGGCCACTGGGTTCTACAACTTGTCATCCTATAAGAAATAACTTTTCCAAGCACTGGATAGAATCTTAGATGGAACTTATTTCACATAAATTTTAATTTCTTTGTGAAATAGTTCATAGTGCATGGGAAGTTCATGGTCTACAAGCCATTAGAGATATACATGGCTAAACGTGTACATTGCTTGGCAATCTTAGTTGTAAGCCATGGTTTGGCTGGCCCCATTCTAAAGGGAAATGTTTCATCTGGTAAATGGAGACCAGCTTCTCACTGAACCTGAGATGTACCATGCTTCATGTGTGACCTCACTGTGGATTGCCCCCTCGTAACCTCTCCCTCATCACACAAACACAAAGAGCTCCAAGGTTCTCATTTATCTCCAGCATGGTGAGTCCCCACATTTGCCCTCTGAAATGATATTCCCTAGACACAGTTTTACCATCTAAGTGAGAGCTAGGCCAGAGAGCCTTGAACTTTAGAGGCAAAATTGGTGCTTGGCATTTTAAAAAGAAAATTAGAAAGGAAAATGATTATTCCATTATGCTACAACCCCCCCAAGGCACAATTGAGGAGCAGAGCATTAAACTTTGAATGAAATTAAACTGGCAATAAGAAAGGGCAGAGTGTTAATAATAGCAGATTTATCATAACTTACAATACGATAACTGCATGTTAATTTTGAAATGTCATTTTACAAATCACAATGGCTTTATTCAGGACTATCTATCCAAGTTGGGATTTTTATAGAATCATAGAATCATAGAGTTGTATCATTATTTCTAGAAAAGTATTATTGAGAGATACCAGGAATATAATTTTGGTATGTTAAGAGTTGTCTTGCTGGATCAGACAAATGGATTCAACAAATCAAGATTTCCCCCCCCCCCCACAATAGCACCCATCCAGCCATGTAACTCTGGAAGTAGAGTGTGAAGGGTACAGCCCTCCTGTCTTCTTGGACCCCATACCTGTTACTCTCAGAGATACATGGGTAAGTGGCATGGAGGCTTACTGCACACCGAAGTAAAACGACAGTGCAGCCGGAAGGTTCCATTTTCCATGTTGCCTTACTGCACGTTGTTGTCGTTCTTCCATTCAGGTCCTGTGGGAGACCAAGGCAAAACTGTCTTTTTGCTATCTGGAAAAATCCATTAGCAATAAGATGTGGTTTTACCTTGGTTTCCCACAGGGCCAGAATGGAAGAACACTGAAGAATGAAAACATCTTGTGGTAAGGCAGCACGGAAAGCAGAATCTTCCGGCTGCCCTGCCGTTTTACTTCAGTGTGCGGTAAGCCTTATGCTCTTTACCTTTTTGCTTGACAGCTGTCAATAGACTCATCTTCTGTGAACTGCATGTTGTTGTGTTGGTGTTACTTAAACAAAAAAGTAGAGGGAACAAGGAAATGGTCATTAATAATGGTCATAGAATGGAGATAGAAAGTAGTTCAAAGCCATTTTCCATGCTCATCAGGTAATCTTTTGTTACTAACATTTGTCCAGAGACTAGGAATTTCTTTTCCTCCAGTCTCCTCAACCAAGAGTGCTATTAGGTAAGATTTGCTTCTTCCTTATGTTGAATTGGGCAGTAAAGGCTGTTCCATTCTGTCAGGTTTTTAATCTTCTGTCACATTTAACTGCCACTGCAAGGCTAGCTGCCCCTTCTGACTTCAGAGAAAATGACTAATGCTGGGGCTCTGCTTTCACCAAGTTCAGAGTGGGCAATTGTGCACTGAAAAAGCAGAACCCTGGTGCTAGTCACTCTTTATGAAGCCAGAACAGGTGGCCAGCCTCATGCTGGTGGGGCTAGCTGCCTGTTCTGACTTCAGAGCAGGCAGCTGTGCACTGGAAAGGCAGAGCACTGTTGCTTTTTTGGTCCACGGCAGTGGCTGCCGCACCACAGAGGTAGCTAGCTAGCAGCATTGGTGGACTCATAGCTTCACTGGAGGTAAAAATTCAAATGCAGATTCAGACTTTGGCAGGTAAGGTGTGGCACTTAAATCCAGGCCAGAGGAGTCCGAATTCCATGTTCTGCAACTCTGGGCCAAAGTAGTCCAAATTTTATGCAGATAAGAGATGCTGACATGAAAGTGATGGGAAAGGGGAAAATATGTATAGGAAAAGGCAAAGAGACGGGGAGGGAGAAAAAGGAGAGGACTTTGTTCCCCTTAGCCATATGTCCCCATTTAATCTGAAGATACAATTGCCTCCCTTCCTCACTGTATTTGGACATAGAGCAAAACATATGCTTCCACAGCTAATTAGAGCATTTGATTACAATTCTGCATGTAGATATGATCAGGGAGTAGGAATCTGTATGCAGAAAACCCTACAGAAAGCCCAACTCCCTGGATTCTAAATACTATGGTCTAAATAAGTGGCTGAGTTGCTGATGAAGGGAGATAGTTGAGAGGGAAGGGGTTGTTTTTTCTTCTGTGTAGGCAGAATAATCTAAAGAGGGGTGGCCATCTGGCTATCAACAGTATAAATTAAAGGGATTGTACAAATGTAACAATTACTGTAGCAGAAACTCCTCATTAAAAAGGGGTAGACTCTCCAGGAAAAAAAAAAGAGGGGACTTTTAATTTTGTTCATGAATGAGACACAGTGTTAATTAAAAGTTATGGGTTATTAATGTGCACTATCTTTTGTGTGATTTAGGACCTCCAACAGTTGAAGGGAAAATAGTATTGACCAGCACTGTTTGCTTTAAAATCTGTTCTTAATTTTAACCTGTAAATGGGTACTATTTTAAAAACCAATATCCTAAATCTAAAAACCAGTCAAGTTCATACTAATAGTCAGTTAAACACAACACATACTGGTCTAGGTCAGGTTTGGAGATCAGGGGCCCAAGGAGGGGATGAGGAAGGGAATGCTGGAGTAGGACTGCCTGAGCTGCAACTCCATTATTACGAGGGGGGAAATGTTTGAGGATTTTTACAAAAAATATTTCCCTTTTTCCTGTGTACCTTTTAGTTAACCTGATCTTGGGAAATTTGCAGAAAACAGTTGCAAGCAGTATCATAGTGTACCTGAATTGTGTGAGGTCTGTGGGGACCCACTAGATACACAAAAGTTATGATATTAATTTGGGGAATTTTAATTAGCTAAAAGAGATGGCTGTGTGAGGCTAGGTAACGATGGGACCTGTACACCTGTGTATACCAGTACTCACTGATGAGACTCCAAGCCAAAGTGAAATAAAAATGTTTTTCATTGGAAAATAATCATGCAAGCATTTACACATACACTCACATTCACAAGTGATCACACAAGGCTAACAAAGAATTAGGAGGAAGTATTTGGATGAAGGAATAGATTCAGGGAGTGAGCTATAATTACCTGTCTGGATAGCAGAAATTCATGCAGTGAAGAAAGATTCAGGAGTTGTCTAAATGGTGAAAATACCCCTCATAGAATTTGAAGAGAATACGACCTATCTTAATGACATCCCACATCAATATGCAGTATTTGAAAGGAGGGGGATTATTCTGAAACTGGATTATTTGCCATGGCTCCTTCTTATGGAATCCTGGGATTTGTAGTTTGGTGATGCATAAGCACTCATTGGCAGAGGAGGTAAAGGGCCTTGTAAAACTACAAACCCCAGGATTCCATAGGAAGGAGCCATGACAAATAATCCAGTTTCAAACTGAATTATTTGTGGAGTGCAGATTTAGGCTTGATTAGCTAAGATTTCCCCAGATTCTTGTCCCATTTACCAGGATTCCCTTAATACAATTTTCCAGAATCAGTTGACTCAGAAGTAGTTCCTGCCCTTCCTGCCTTTGTGACATCACAAAGACCTGCCCACCCTTACCACCTCAGGGAATGAAATCTTAGGGCTCAGCTACGTGACATTTTTTATTCCGAGAAGATGCAAGAAATAGAGAACTCAATTTTGTCACGCATGTACTCATGATTTGTCACGGGTAGTAAAGTCTTGGATTTGTTGTTTACATGTACCTCACACCTCCCTGTCTCCAGCCTCTGCTTCCCTCCCAGCCCCCGCGTAACGAGCCTTCCCAGCCTCAATTGCTTCCCCAGCCAGCCAGCTCAGCAGCCAAGCAGGAACCATCTGCATTCCGCTCAGCTATCTGGCCCTTTCCTCTCGTCCATGCAACTGACTTGCCCTCCCTCTGCAGCCGTCTCGCACTCCCTTCCTGGCCACTTCTTGAGCTTGCTCGGCTTTAGCTTGGGGGAGAGGGAGGGCAAGTCAGTCACACAGATGAGAGGAGAGGGACAGGCAGCTGAGCAGATGAGCTGTCAGTCATGGAAGAGGAACGCAGTTGGTCCCTGCTCGGCCGCTCAGCTAGCAGGCTGGGGAAGGAACGGAGGCTGGGACGGCTCGTTATGCAGAGGCTGGGTCAGAAGTGGAGGCTGGGAGAGAGGCAGAGGCTGGAGACACGGGGTACAGGCACTCATTTGTAGAAGCCACTGCAGCTGTTCAACAATGGTGGATCCTCAACTGAAAGGCATCCCTTGCAAGCCAGCCCCCTCCAACCAATCACAATCCAGCTCTGCTGTGTGCCCTTTATCCGAGATGGCTGCTGATTGATCAGACAACCAATATTACGAGTTTTCCTGCACTTTTAAAGAAAAACCATGACAAATGGGATGGAAAATCACAGACTTTGGGTTGTTGTTGGGTTTTTTTTTGCTTCCCCTCCTTCCCAATAACGTGTGTCTGCCCCAATGAGTGTGAGGACCAATAGGGTTCATCCCAATTTCTTCCCAGGTAATTTTTGCCATGTAGCTGGCTCCTTAGAGAACGGTATGCTTCTGTTCTGGCAACCCAAATCCAAAGACTTATGCTAGAGGTATCCATGCATTTGATCTAATAGCATTTTCAAACATAGAGTCAAAATAGCACACAGTGAAAGGCCTGTGAATAACTCAAATCAAGAAATTACTTACACACACACATCCCAAATTCTCTGAAAACTGCCTATCCCCAGGTAAACTTGCCATATACAGGGCTATGATTCTCTAATCAGTGGAAATATAATTGGGGGAAATGTGTTCCAATTTTGATGGTTTCCCCCCACCCCATGCAATGAAAGAAGTTGGCATTTCTGGCTACTGCAAAACAGAAAAATTCACTGCTGTTTTTCATAATCCTCATCAATCAAATTTGTATATTCTGAAAAAAATGTTGTTTGCTGTCTCATTGTGAAAAGTTCTAATATAAATTTGTATATTGAAGAACTGGGACTACTGAATACATGAGATGTCACTAAAAATGAGTGTGCTATGCTGGAGAAGTTCATTAAAAGGTTTGGGGAAAATAAAAAAACAAGCAATAAGGATATAAACTTGAATTAATAGTTACATTAAATTATAATGATTATAAACATGCACACAAATGCATACCACATATTATGATGTTGCCGTAGAGTCTTCATCCACATTCAGCACATTCCTTATCTCTATGCCCATTCAGCCCCCTCCCTTTCAGCTTCTGGAGGAAACACTGATGCAAATAATTCAACAGCAGCTCAGAAAAAGGACACATTTTTATTTGCCAAGCATAAAATGCAAGTACACTGTACTCCCAGCACATAATCTCAACTAAAGTCTGAAGAAGTGCTAACGTAAATGTTAATATAATTTGGCCTTAGAGCAGTCTCATTTTTCAGGAGATCTTAAAATGCCAGCATCAGCATTCATATATTTTTCTTCCTTAAACAGTAGCTTTAGACCTTGCTCAACTAGTTCCTTCAAGCTATATTGTTCAAATGAAGTGATTCCAAGTGCAGTGTACTTGTCCCACAACATCCTCTGGGACACCTTAGAATGGCAGTTGCCATCTAAAATATGGAAGCTAGTTTTAGAAGCTTCTCTTTAATTGGGCTAGTCTCAGCAATTTTGGTTAGTAGGCTAACCTTTGCATACTCACAGAAGCAGGACTGCAATTGCACACACAGGTAAGAGAAATGTGGGATTATTTTAAGGCTAATGATCAAAAGTCCATTGATTTGGAAGCACTATGCATGTGTGCATGCATGCGTGTGTGTGTGTGTGAAGGGTTGGTACACATGGAGTGTGCATATGAAATCAAAGTTAAGTCACGTCAGGGATGTAGCTGGTGTGTGTGTGTGTTAAAATGTGAGCATCACCCCTCCAAATAAGAATCTTGCCCCCAAGAAATTTTTCTGCCAGTCCCCAAATTTCTAGCATTCTAGCAGAGAGTGAGACGTGAAAATCATTTGTACATGAGACTCTTATATTTGCTGTGTTCACATTTCTTTGGTAACTTTGCCTCTCCCTTTTCTTTGGATGCCTAAACTGTGGAGTTGTCTAGATAAGAGGATATAATGTGGATTGTTGCACATTAATGCAAACTTGCAGCAGTGTTCATTTGTCTCCACAGTTCTTTATCAAAATAGCTGGTATGTGAAGCTATCCGTGTTTGAAGTACACACGCAGTCATGAATGTGAATCAACATGGTGGCCGAGAGTGAATTACTTGTGTTATTATTCTCCACAAGTTGTTGCCACTGCCCAGTATATTTTTTAGCTGCAAATCAAAGGTGCACAAGTGTATCCTTCCCTACCCATGGAAGTTAGGCTGGCTCCATCTGTTTTGAGCTTTTTGCAGGCAGCTAAAATCATGCTGTTCCACATGGCCTTTAATGCATGAAATTGCTCTGTTTTAACTGTTTTCAAATTGTTATTTTAGGATTGTTTTTAGATTGTTTTTTAATATTTTAAAGAGTATTTTAATGTGTTTTTAAAACGCTTCCTATTTATACTGTTTAAATTGCTTTTAATTGTTTATCACCTCAGCTGGGAGGTGACACATAAATATCAGAAAGCCGGCCAGCCAGACCATCAGGTAAATCAGACAACAGACCAAGGAGATTATCAAATGGGGCCATAGAAACTGGGACTGTCCTGCTACCCTCCTCCCCCAACACTACACTCCCACACCACTTCTGTCCCTGTAACAAAAGAAGAAAAAAAAATGTTCAGCCACTTACCTTGCCGTGCTATCTGGTGTGCTCCCCCTCCCCTCAGCAGTCCAGGCGTGAATGGAGCTGTCACAAAACTCCTTTCATGTCCCGGAAAGCAAATTTTGCCCATTCTTGCAAGAGAATGATCGTGTAGGTATTTTAAAAATGAAAATAAAAATACCAAAAAAAGTGACAGCAAGTATGAAAACACACTCTACACTTAAAAAGCAACCTGGGGAGGGGAAAAAAGGGGTGACACTTACCTAGCTGTCCCAATCGTACCCAGAAGTCTTCAGCACGGACCTCCCACTGATGTCACCTTACGATGTCATCTCGCCATCAGAATGGGTCATCTGTTCACTCACCCATCATTCTGTTATTATAACGGAATGGGCTTCTTATTGGCAGCTTAAGCCACGAATAAAAGGAACCAGGAGAGGAACAGGAGCAGAGCGGGAACATCACAGGAGAGGGATGACATGATCTGAAAAGGGAGCATGATAGCGATCTCCTGTTGTCCCTGTCCTGGGATGTTTTGAGCATCTGATAATCTCCCAAAACATGTAGGAATGCAATTGGCTATACGCCACATAAGAAACATTAGATTACAGTATTTGTCCAGCATCAGCCACACTGATTGGCTGCAGCCATTTCAGTGTCTCAAACAGGAGAACTGGCAGCTTAAACCACCAATATCCATGCATAGCAGACACATAGGGTGCGGCTATACGATCATAAAAAAATCCGTATGGGGGGCAAAAAATGCGAAAAGCCTGTCGTTCGTATGCATACGAATCGGCTATACGATTTTTAACCCCCCTAAACTCTGTATGACTCCCTCTTCCAGAAGCTGGCTGGAGCGAGCAAGCCAAGCGGCAGTTTTAAATCTCCCGCTGCTTTTTTTTTTTTTTTTTTTAAGGTTCCTGGTTTGCGGATAGTCGGTTTTCCGTATTTACAATATAAAATAAAAAATAAACAAACATATAAATTCATGGACTTACCGATGCTCGCTAGCTGGGAAACCAACATGGCGGCCGCTCCCAATTCCCCTCTGTGCTAGCCCTGCCCCCTCTACTCGGCCAGCCAATCAGATTACCCTGCCTGTTCGTATGTGTGCAAATGGACCGTACACACCCATCAGCCATCCGAATGGCGTAGGGATTTCTCTTCATGATCTGCTTTCCCTCCCGAACACCGCGTGTGTGTATTTTAGGGTGGAAAACCATCCACCCTCTTTTGCATTCATGTGCATCCGAACGGCCATTTGTACCAAAGCGCGAACGTCTGCACGCCGTACGTATTATTTAAATCGTGTAGACGGGACCATATATAAAATGTGTGTTCCTAATCTGACCCAAGGTAAATGTAATTGTTAGCCTAAGGATTTTTCTGTGCTGCCTGAAATGATGAAAAACTGGCAAAAAGGAATGTAATAAATGAACTACCTTGAAAATTAAATGATATCCTGCTATGGGAACATGTTCAGGCTGTGGATGAGTGGCTAGGGAGGTTTACTTACATGCTGCTATCTCATTTTTTTGTTGTTGTCAGTGGTCCCCACTTGATTGCTAACTTTCTGATCTATGGCTCTTTCCCATGCCAATGAAGAAGACTTACTATCCTTTAAAAACTGGATTTGAAGCCTTTATCTGTATTGCCTAGCACAGTACCTCTGCCTACTGCTCAGTCCCCATTTAGGGATTGCTAATTTCACACCTACATCCACTTCTGCTAGAGACAGACCTTGCCATGAAAGAAAAGCTCCCGGACTTCCAGTTGAGAGCAGGAAGGCAGTGGATGCTAGGCGCAGGAGCTCCTCATCAGCCTTGTATTGGCTCCATTCAACCATGGTGGGAGAATCCTCTAATTCGATCTGAGGACTCGAGCTCTGGGAAGAGGGAGAGAGGGCATACTGGAGAAGAGCAGGAGCCTGCTTTGGAAGCGAGGAGCAGAGGTTCTCTGCTACCCCAGAACAGAGTCTCCTGCTGAAGGGCTAACCCCCCCCCCAATTGTGGAAGCAGTCTTAGACACTTGCCAAGCTGCACAACATAAAGAGACATTATATGAGCTCAAGAACATGACTCTATAAGACAACACATTTTGAGAATATAAGAAGAAGAAATGAGGGCTGCATTAACTCGATTTCTTAAAACTGAATACTTGAGCATGGGAGAGGAGCTTGTAAAGCTTAATGGTACTGCATCCCTCATCTTTTGGGTGGGATTTTTGAGAGTGCTCCAGGAGGGAGCACAACAATGCATGAACAAAGCTGCTGACATTTATTTTGACTATTATGCAGTTGTGATAACCTTCCCACTGCTCATAATATAAGACTTCAGTAAGTTAAATGAGGAAGAGAAACCCGAGATCAAACCTATGGGACTAAATTTGCAAGTTGTTTGTACCTCTCACTTTTGAGACACTCCATATCTACAAGGCAGCTGAATATGAGCAAAATGTGAGTTAAATAGAGAGATAAAGTGATAGCGGTAATGCAGAATAAGGATAAGGGAAAGAAAATGGGAAATGAAAAAGAAGAAATCTGGAAGAACCTGGAACTGAAAACTGAAAGCTTACAATCATTGTTTATTTTGTTCATTATTAAAGTACAGTTGCCCCTCCACATTTGCGAATTCGGCATTCGCGGTTTTGATTATTTGCGGTTTTGGGAGGGCCCCCCGCCCTCCCCAAACTATGACACGGGGCCTTGTGAGGCCCCATGAAGGCCTTGGGGGGCAGTGGGGAGGGCTGCCGAGGCCCCATGAAGGCCCTGGGCGGGAGGGGGGAAGGCTGGGGAGATCTCCATGGGGCCTCTGGAGACACTCCGTAGGCCCCATGAAGGCCCTGGGTGGGAGGGGGGAGGGCCACAGAGGCATCCATGGGGGCTCAGGAGGGTCTCCAGAGGCCCCGTGAAGGCCTTGGGAGTGGGGAGTCTGGGGAAAGCGACTATGAGGCCTCCGGAGGCCCCATGGTCGCTTTGGCGGGGGAGGGGGGCAATCAATATTCGCAGATTTTTCACATTCGCAGGGGTCCGTGGAACCTAACCCTGCGAATGTGAAGGGACGACTACTATCTACCTGAACTGAAAGCAAAGTTTACTGGATGGAAGTAAAGTAGAGAACAAAGAGAAGAGAACAAGAGGAAGGAAGAGAATAATAAGCATGAGGTTGATCAGCTGTGGAGTAACAGCAAACGCCGAGGAATTAGCAAAGAGGGATGCGCCTATACTTGAACTTTAGAATCAAATAAGCGCTACGTATTGGGGAAAGGATTACACTAATTTCTTAATTTAATTTATGTTAGATTTTGGAATTGGTAGAGAATACTATAATTAAGCTTCTGTTTTCCATGTTTTGAGTGGAACCATTTTATAAAACTATAATTTAATAAGGGGAAACTTTTGGTTATAATATACACACACACACACACACACATATATATGTACATGTGTATGTATATATACAAGTTTAGCTTTTACGTATAAATGTTATATATAAATGCTAGCTTAGAAATATTGTTGGTATGGTATACTGGCTATTGCATATTGTGTGTTTCTGACTCTATAGGATATAATATACATCACTTATATGGTACACCATATTAGATTCAGTTCATTTAATATAATATGGCTTTATATATAATATATATTATAGGTACATAATTTTGTACTATATTATATATTGCCTATTGTAGCTCCAGAGTATACATATAATAGGTCATATTATATTTGATGAGCTGCGCTGTTCTTTTTAATTGTAATTAAAATTGTGATAGGAATAGATTATCACTACGACAAAGTGATAGCTATAATTGCCTTAAAACATCAAGATAAGATTTAGTATAAACTTAAATTAAATATTTATTTACAATATTTACAATATTTACATCATTTACATTAGATAACAAGAAAATAGACTACTAGTATAGACTACCAATGTGGGTTTATATATTAGTAGAATACTATTATAGACATCTAAAGATGAATACTAAGGATTGAATATATTTACAGTTTTATATATATATATATATATATATATATATATAATATTTACACATATAAATATAAATATAAATATAATATTATACATTGTAATATAAATTTATATTGGGACATGCTTTGGGGAACTTTTGCAATATAAAGAATACAAAAATATATACAGGACTTAATATACTTTACATAAGATTTGACGGGTACCGACTTACTACATATATTGTATTGGTGCTATATATTATTCAAGTGCAGAAGATTTGATAAGAATGGATACATATAATTGATGTATGCATGTGGCTCTGTATTTGGGACTAAGATTCTAATTAATGAAATATTTGGTGACAGGATATAGTAGAGGAAGGTGGAATACCAAAAAACTTATAGAGTCTGAGAGAGAAGTTAATATAATTGTTTGCGAGAGAAGATAATATAAGATAATATAAGAATTTGCTAGAATAAAAAGATAATCTGGGACAAAATAAGTGATACGTGATTTGAAGAAAAGAAGAGAGAGTAGTAGTAGTGGAAGGGACAATAGTAGTACTGGGAGAAATATTCACTAATAATATACAATCACGAGGCAGTTAATTAAGATGGCATATAGTACATGTAAAGTGACCGCAGCTCAACAGGCGCAAGTGCCGACAGCTAGAAGAGATTCATTAGATACTTCAAAGCCCCAGGAGTTACATAACATAATACTAGAGGAACTTAGAACAGAATTAAGACATTTCAAACAAGAAATAAGAAGCGAACTGAAAGACATTAGAAAAGAGATCAAACAAGATTATAAGAAAGAAGCAGAAGTAATTGTGAAAAAAATTGACAAGATCAACAAAGAGTTAGAAGAAATGAAAGTGGAGACTGGAAATTTAAAAGAAAGGACAAATAAAACAGAAGAAACTACGACAAAAATTAAACAACAAGAAAAAGGAGAAAATGTAATGTTAATTCAAGAACTCAGATATAGGGACAAATGTCTGTAATTAACGGGACTATCTGAAAAACTGAATGAAAACCTTTTTGAAAGGGTAATCCCACCATTAGCTGACTTTTAAGAGCTACCAGAAGATTATGTAGAGGAAAAAAACTGAAAAAATAATTAGGATTAATTCGAAAATAGCCAAAGAGAAGAAACTCCCAAGACACATAGTAATTGTTTTGAATAAAGGGAAGTTAAGAGAAAAGATCTTGCAAAGAAGTTATGACACTACATTCAAAACTGAAGAGGAAGAAATAAGAATATTTAAGGATATACCAGCCATGATATTAAATAAACGACAAGATTATAAATATATTACACAACTCCTCTCAAAAAATGGAACAAAATTACAGATGGGAGTGATTAGAAGGGATCTGTTTTACATATAAGCAAAAAAGGTATAAAATAAACTCAACTGATAAAGCAAGGGAGCTCTTTGGGAAATTTGAAAAGAAGTAATATCAGAAGGAAGATGAAACAGGGGGAAACCAATTTGAGAAAGAAGCAAGAAGGGGAGAACCAATTATAAGAAGAAGAAAAGAGAAAGAACAAAAACTTGTGGGGAAAGGGAACAGAGTGAATTAGAGAAAGAAGAAAAAGAAGAAGGAGAAGGACAGACAATAGAAATAGAAGACACAGAGGAAGAAGAATATAAGGGAAAAGAGAGATGAGAGGAAGAAGAGGAACAAGAAGAAAAAGAAGAAAATACGATAGAACCTGGAAATGGCAACTGATTTGATCTCATGGAATATCAAAGGGTTGAATTCAGAATATAAGAGGTGACAGATTTTCCACCACTTAAAGAAGTTGAAAGTAGATATTATCTGTTTACAGGAAACCAAGATAAGACAAGAAGATGTAAGTTATATGAAAGATGGGAAATTAGGACAACTATATTACTTTGCAAATGAAAAAAAGAAGAAAAGAGGGATTGCGCTTTACATAAACCCAAAATATACTTCAAAAGAACTGTTTAAAGATGATGAAGGACAAATTATAGGAGTTGAGGTGAATCTACAAAACCTGAGAACAGTGATAGTTGGGATTTATGCTCCCAATACAAAGCAGGAAAAGTTCTATAAGAAACATTTAGAAAAAATGTTTTTTCTACATAAACATTTAGAAAAATATGAAAAGGAGGACATAATACTAGTGGGGGGTGTTAATGGAGTTATAAATCCAATATTTGATAGATCTGCTCAGAAGTCAATGTTACAAGGGAAACTCCTGAATAGCTTTTTTGATCTGATAAATGATTTAATGTTAGTTGATGTCTGGACATCAAAATATGGAAATGAAAGAGGCTACACTTTCTTTTCAGAGTGCTTCAAATCCATGTCTAGAATTCGCTTCCAGGAACATATTACCACAGATCCAAGACATGCAAATACTTGCAAAAATAACATCAGATCATTATCCAATTAAACTTACGCTGAACTCCAAGAAAAAAATATTGCAACTGGAGATTAAATGAAAATCTTCTAAGAGATGAAAAATTTGTAAAGGATCTCAAAAAAGAAGTTCAACAATATTTTCTAGAGAATGACACAGGAGACTGTCAAATGAGGACTATCTGGGATACCAGGAAGGCAATATTTAGAGGAATATTAATAAAGAAAGGAGCAGAAAAGAAAAAAACAATACTTGTAAAGATATAACTTTTTATTGAATGAATTAAGAAACAAAGAAGAGAATTTAAGATTAAACCCGGATAATGAAAAAACAGTTAGACAAATAAAACTAATTCAAAAACAATTTAGTTGGGAAACAATGCCTAAGATAGAAAGAGAGTTGAAAAGAATGTGACAAACCAGTTTTGAACATGCAAATACAACAGGGAAATGGCTAGCATATAAATTAAGAAAAGAAATGGGAAGGAAAATGATTACAGAGTTTAAAAGTAAGGATAAAACATTAACTAGACAGGAAAGATAAAATATTCTTTTAAAGAATTCCATGCTAAATTGTTTGATCAAGAAGACAGAGATGGAAGAGATACTAGAAAAAAGGAAGAATATCTAGATAATCAAAAATTTCAAAAAATAAACAAAGAGCAGAGGAAATCTTTGAATACATCAATCACAATGATGGAAATTGTAGAAGCTGTAAAGAATTTGAAACCAAACAAAGCGCCAGGGCCAGGCGGTTATACTGCATTATTCTATAAAAAACTGGAAAACGAATTGAGCCTACCACTTTATCGCACCTTTAACGAAACTGAAAAACATGGAATACCTAATTCTTGGTCAAATGCAAACCTAACACTCATATTAAAAGAAGGGAAAGATGAAAAAGACATGAAAAATTATAGACTGATTTTCCTTCTAAATCTAGATTATAAAATATATACATGGATCTTGGCACAGAGATTAAAAAGCATTCTACAAACAATAATTCATGAAGACCAGAACGGATTCTTGCCCGACAGACGGATAAATCCAAATACTAGACTGATACTGGATCTACTTGAATACTATGACATTCATAATGAAAAAAAAAAGATTAATATTTATCGATGCAGAAAAAGCATTTGATAATGTCAACTGGGACTTTATGATAGCAGTAATGGAGAGATTCGGACTACGTGAAAAATTCTGTAAAAGATTACAACAGATCTATAAAAATCAGACAGCGCAACTAATTATAAATGGTGAAAAATCAGAAACTATTCAGGTTAGAAAGGGGACAAGACAGGGCTATCCTATCTCTCCATTATTATTTATAATAGTATTGAAAGTTTTGAGTAATAACATCAGAGCTAAAGTGAAAATCCCTGGGGCCAAGATTGGAGGAATTACATATAAGTTAAGGGCCTTCGTGGACGACCTGGTCATAATCATGGAGAATCCAATAGAGCAAATAGAGGAACTTATGAAAACAATGTCTCAATTCAGAGAGTTTTAAGGTAAACAAGGATAAAACTGTAATTTTCTCAAAAAATATGAACAAAATGGAAAAAGAAGAACTAAGAAGTAAATCAGGGTGTAAAATAGAGAAAAAAGTTAGATATTTAGGAGTTTGGTTGACGAAGCGAAATGGAGATCTATTCGATAACAACTACCAAAAAATGTGGACGGAAATAAAAAAAAAAGATTTAGACATGTAGGGGAAGCTGAGGCTGTCATTTTTAGGGGAAATCACCACAATTAAGATGACGGTTTTACCCAAATTATTATCCTTGTTCCAGAATCTACCTATAATTTCCAATGAAAAAGTAATTTGATAAATGGGAAAAAGACCTAAAAGATTTCATCTGGGAAAAGAAAAGAGCTAGAATTAAATGGCAATACTTAATTGATGAAAAAAGAAGAAGTGGCTGTGACCTACCAGACCTCAGATCTTATTACGATGCGGTGGTATTAACCTGGATAAAGGACTGGATGAGGTTAAATAATGAGACAATATTAAATATAGAAAGACAAAACACGAGATTCGGGTGGCATGCCTATTTAATATATAACAAAGACAAAGTAAATAAAGATTTTACAAATCATTGTATAAGAAGAGATCTTTTGAAAGTTTGGACAAGAGTGAAGGACAAATTCTACTTTAAAATTCCGGTTTGGGCATCGCCACAGGAAGCATTTCAAATCAGATGGAAAAAAGGCAATAGGTGGTTAAGATATTCTGATATAACATTAAAAGGAAATGGAGCAGCTAGATGGCTAAAATCCAAAGAACAGTTACAAACTGAATGTAATTTGGACTGGTTCATGCTACACCAACTAATTAAACGATATAAAGAAGATAAAAAAAGGAAGGAATAGAGACAGAGATAAATGAACTGAATAAGCTGATATGGGATGGGAATCACAAAAATTTAATATCAAAATTATGCAAACTACTGTTAACCAGAAAATTGGAACAGGATTATATTAAAGATTATATGCAGAAATGGGAGCAAGATATTGCCCACAATCTAAATTTAGATGACTGGGAAAAAGCAAGGAAGAGATCCAAAAAAATTTACAGCTTGCCAGATCCTTAAGGAAAATTACATCAAAACTACTCAGAGGTGGTATTATACACCAGTGAGATTAAATAAAATGAAAATTGCAGTAAATGATAACTGTTGGAAATGCGGAAAGGCTAAAGGATGTCTCATTCATATGTACTGGAACTGCATTAAAATAAAAAAATTCTGGGCTAAAGTGCATGACAACATTAAAGAAATATTGCAGATTAATGTAGACTTCAGTCCCAAACTCTATATGCTGAATATGAAAAAAGGATTAAACAAAAAAGAAGAAAGCTAACATTTGGAAGATTATATTATACATGACAACCGCAACTAGGATAATCGTTGCAAGAAAATGGAAGTCAAAAGAGGAACCTACAATTGAAGAATGGAAAGCAAAATTGCTAAATATGATAGAAATGGATGAGCTAACTAACAGATTAAGAAATAAAAGTGGGAAAAACACGATGAAGGCTTGGGCACCAGTAATAGCATACTGGGAAAATACAGAAGATTCATACAAGAATATAAAGGAAGTAATGGGGAATTATAATTAAAGAGGCAAACTGAGTTATCAGATAGGTACATAAGACAAGGAAGCTGAAAGATGACATTCTAATTCAATATATAAAAGGATGCATAATAATGAGTGACAGAAATAAGAGTTGAGATTGTAAAGAATTTAGATATTTATATGGGGTGCAATTGTACAATGGATTAGAGGAATGGTATAATAATTGAAAATAATAATAATATTGGGGATAATAAAGACCTTATTATTCTTATTATTATGTGGATATTAGAGGTAACAACTAAACTACAAATGAGAAGCAAATTTAGCTAAAGGTCTAAATAAAGGAAGTTCAGGAAAGGAACCTTGAACAAGAATCTAGAACAAAGGATATGTTATATTTATTACACTGGAATCTGATAAAAATGATATGTTTACTCATTGTTTGCTGTAAGATAATCAGTTACATATGTCAAAACTCAATAAAAAATAAAATTAAAAAAAAGAAAAGCTCCCACTATATAGGTAGGTGACTGACAGACAAATGCCATGAAGCTGCAATGGAAAGGTAGATAGCTATGATCTCATAATTGATGGCAGTGCTATGCTGTTGCCATGGGAGGCCTTTGATATAACAATATGGTTGGTTCTTTCCCTACATCTTATGATGGGCTGAAACAGTATGACTGGTGGAGACGCTACACTTCTGTTATGCTGCTTGAAATGGTTTGCCAAAGTTCCTTCACTGTATATTACATTAGGCTTATTTGCTAAGCTTAGAATGAGACTGCTAGTTTCGTAGTTTGCCCTGGTGCAAACTGTAGTGGAGAAAGCAGAGAGAAATGTTAATCTAAATTCATTTCAATACAGACTTTATTGGTTCTGATAAGGCACATGAGAAGAATAGTGTGTAGGTCATCTGTTATATTTCTTTCATAGACTGATTATTACAATCAAAATAGGTGAAACGTGTCAGAAAGTGAATCACATTCATTAAAACCAGGATGGTAGGAGGCCTGGAAGCCATGCCCTATGAGGAGCGGCTTAGGGAGCTGGGCATGTTTAGTTTGGAGAAGAGAAGGTTGAGAGGTGACATGATAGCCATGTTTAAATATTTGAAGGAATGTCATACAGAGGATGGGGCAAGCTTATTTTCTACTGCTCCAGAGACTGGGACATGGAGCAATGGACTCAAACTACAGGAAAAGAGATTCCACCTAAACATTAGGAAGAACTTCCTGACAGTAAGAGCTGTTTGGAAGTGGAATACAGTACACTGCCTTGGAGTGTGGTGGAGTCTCCTTCTTTGGAGATTTTTAAACAGAGGCTAATGATTTGATTGTTTATTCCTGCATGGCAGGGGCTTGGACTGGATGGCCCTTGTGGTCTCTTCCAACTCTATTGATTCGATGATTCTATGAAAAACAAGAGCAGAATATAGAAGCTTGCACTTAGCATATGACTTCCCTGAAGAAGCTATTTACAACCCTATATCTTCCAACAATACTATCCATTTTATGTGGAAGGCATATACAGTAATCTAATGCCATTTTGGATCAAAGGGGAGCTGTATTGCCCACCATGAGACCTTGAAGGGTCACACTTCTGACCCTGCCATGACTCCTCTCCATTTAATTTTTTTTTTACTTTTGCTATATATATATATATATATATATATATATATATTAATGAAAGCATTTTTTTTTAATTGAAAGAAGTATGACTTTTTACTTTTTAAAAACACAGAATGCCTCACAAACTCTTTGGGGGCATGGGGGCAAATAGTTTTGCTCCCTCTAAATTGTTTTAGGCCCAAGAGAGGCTTTTTTTTAAAAAAAGATAAGTAATCTAGACCTTCTTTTAAAAGTTAATAAGTATACCTTAAAAAAAAACACAAACGAATGTGTGGGGATGTCAGGACCATCTGGGAATTCAAGTACATGGCAGGGAGTCATTTTTAGTTGAAATATTTTTTAAAAGGTCCTGTGGGATTCTTGGTGCCTCAAAATTAGGCTTTGGGAGGCACATGCTGGCTGTATTTTTCCAGTCCCTGATTTAGATCAACCTTCCTCAACCTAATGCCTTCCAGATGTGCTGGGCTACAGCCTTTATATCCATTCCCATCCGGCATGGCCAGAAGGGCAACAGATTGGGAGAGACTGAATTAGAACATGATTGCTCTGTATGCTTCTTGTGTGTAGTGAAAAAGATGTTAGTTCTTTATTTTTGATATTTATATCCCACTTTTTTTTTTAAAAAAGGAGCTTTTAAGTGCCATCACACCTAGTTCTGTTTGTAATCGTGTTACCTATCCTGATAGCCCCCATCTTGAAATATAAAATAGACAATATTCAATAATTTGGCTTAATGGGACCTTCCACATAGTTAGCAAGTACACCAGGGACCTCCAAATACCAAGGTTGGAGTCGTGTATGACCAAGGGAGGGGCCTTTGGAAATTCCCCAGACAAAGTTCTGAATGTCAGAATTTAACACCTGGAGGTGAGTCATTCAATAATCTACTCAATAGCAGAGTACTTGATGCTTGCAGAAAGGGTTCTTCCTCTCCTCTTCCTTTCCAGCAATGTACCTTGCCTGCCCACATTAAATTCTAAATACATCAACCATTAATGATCATTAACTCTTATGAAGCACCCTTTTTCTAGTCCTGGGAACCTCCAAGTAACATTGTATTTGTCCAGGAAACAAGCCCAGGAGAGGTGCTATTCGCAGAAAACAGCATAGCCATCTGCCCAGCCATCACACAGAATTACAATGGTAGGGCAAAACATCTAGGTAACAGAGCAAATCCAAAAAAGCCAGCGCGTAGCCCAGTTTACCAATAGAATAGTCCAGGGCCATGATGAACAGGGGGTCCAGTACAGTCCAAAGGTCAAAGTCCAGGCAAGGAACATGAGGAATCAGGAGCAGAGGTTTCCCAACAATGCAGTCAGATAAACACCAACAAGTTGGCAAAGCAGCTGTCCCTGATTTATACTTAATCAACAATTACACAGCTGTTTTCTGATAAGCTGGTGTCTTTCATAAATACGCCAAGACTTCCACTCCTCCTCCCTTTGGTGTTGGTGTTCCTGAAAGGTGGGTACAACTGGGTCTAATGTCTCTCCATCTGAGGGGCCAGGCCTCTCCTGCTGGGTGTAGGTTATCCGCTCTGTCCCCTTTTGCTGTCTCTCAGGGGCCAGGCATCTCTGTGGGGTTGGGTGCTGTTGTCTCTACTCCCTGAAGCAGATCCTGCTCTGAAACTCTCTTTTTCTCTAGCTCATCTTCAGAGTCAGAAGAGCAGGGCCTGACAGTATTCCACTCGAAATCCTATCCCTTCATGGGAATTATTCCACATAAATATCACCGTAAAACTCCAAAGGGCACACAGTTACTCTCAACTTCACGTCAGACTGTGTAGCCATCCTGTCTTCTGGACTCCCTCGCTATCAGTCTACTTGGTGATCTCAGCTCTGCAGGATCGGTACAGTGTAATCCACAATTCCCTTACTCTATTCCCCTATCCAAATACTTCCTACTATCTTCGATAGATTTGTGTATTTGCTTGAAGCCTGAGTGTTTGTGTGAGGGCTGTTACTATTAATTTCCAATAAAAATAATTTAATTGTACATTTTGGCTTAGAGTCTCCTCTGTTACTACCAGTATACATAGGTGAAAAGATCCCACTGTTACCTGGCCTCTTGCTGCCATAATTGAGATAATTAATATTCCCCACATTAATTTCAGACACTAGTGGCATAATCACAGACTCCTCACATTTCAGGTAACAATTGCTCCAGAGAGGGGTTTTTTTGTGTAAGCGCTACTAATAACTGTAAAGATGATGAAGCAATATATAAAACAATAAAGGAACTTCCCCCCTTCCTTCCTCCTTTGTAATTCCAGATAAGAAAATATTTCTCTTTTAAAAGTATGCAAATACACCTTCTAACAGATTGTAATAATGATGTTCCAATATATAATAAACAACTTCAATTTCCAACATGGCTTTTGGGCAGAAACTGCTATTTAAATACTAAATATATCACCTTATTCATCTCTCTGAGAAACAAAAACACATTCATAAATTATATAAACCATAAGCAATAAAGAATCACAATTGTAATACATGGGTATCTATGTCTACTCAGAGGTAAATCCCACTCAGTTCAATAGGGTTTGCTCTCAGGGAAGTGTTATAAGACTGCAGATTAAGTAAGTGAAATATGAGCTTAGATTTTTCATACACTCTGCTACATCACTGAAAATGCTTCTTCTACTCCAATAAGTGGAAAGCCTTGATTTCCCAAGAGAGAGAACAGCAGCTTCGGCAGTACAAAGGACTATCAATATTGCAGACTTCAGTTCCATTTACCCAACAGCACAGGAGAGGATATTAATTTTGTTCTTTCTGTATAAGAGATATCTTTGTGAGCACCAGCAGTAGCCACCTCACAGGACTTCACTATTTCCTCATAGCCTTGGAGAATGAAGAGGAAATAAATATACATGTAGAGAAAGGCACTAGAAGGCACAACTGTCTAAGGATAGGCAGATCTGTCATGTCTGTTTCCATAGGATTTCTCCTTTTCCCACCTACAAGTCCATTCCATGCTGATTTCTTTTGAATCAGGAGGGGGGGGGGAATATCCCTATGTATTTTGGAAAAATCCTGTTTTTCAGATGGATCCATATCATCAATCACTAAACCATAAATCCATTCACATTTTAGAAATAAGAGATATATCCAGCAGTAACATTGGAGAGGGACTTCTCGGTGGCTGTTCCAAGGCTGTGGAACTCCCTTCCTAGCACTTGATATCTTTTCATGAGTAGGTGAAGAACTTACTGTTTCAGCAGGCCTTTGAGGGCCAACAGCTCAGGAAGAAAGGACCTTTCATGTGCTGTGTTGTTTAGCTTTGTTGTGCTTTTTTAATGTTTTGCTTTTAACTTTATTAATAGCTTCATTATATTTTTCATTTTTGTATGATGTAATTTTTTTAGGAGTACCTGTTTTAACTTTGTAAGCTGCCTTGGTACGATTTTCTAATGTGCACATGTCATTAAGCACTTTTTTTTCTTCCACAGAATACGTTGCAAGCCAGGAAATGTATGGATTTCTGATCACAAATGAATCTGTTGCTGTATTTGGGCCAGGAGGTGAAGATTCAGGTAAATTTATTTGTTTTTTCTTTGGGGGCAGGGGTGTTTATTGAACAAACAAATACAATACTACAGTTTTCAGTAGGATTATATAGAAATAGTGAATGCAGTCAGACCCCCATATCCACAGGGGTTCTGCTCCTGGACTTACCATAGAGACCGGAAAACATGGATAACTGCAAATCCTATTAAAATACAGGACTTCTGGTAAAAACATACCATAGAGTTGCATTGCAAGACCTAGAAAATGCCTAGAGAGGATGCCTATCTAGGCATTTTCCAATGTGACTCTATGGTATGTGTCCCTATTTTGTGTCCTGCAGATAAATGGAACCGTGGATATTGGTTCCGCAGATACAGAAGTCTGACCGTATATATCACTTTGAAGAAAATTTATATTGGGCACACCAACAGATTTTACGTAGTTCAGGATTTTGTCAATAAATAATTCCAAAGATCAAGGTGAGTTTCTTGGGAAGAATACAGCTATTGTTCACAGACAAAATAAGAGGATGCCATGTTGCATAAAAAAATGGAGTCCGTCTGATGGTTTTTCACCGGACAGGTAGATTTTCTACTAATAGCAGAGACCAAAATCTCATTTTTCATTGGTGTACAGAAAGAAGCTTTAAGAAGCCTCAGCAGAAAAGATCTTTCACACCTACCTATAGTTGGTCTTGACCCCCTACAGCAGCAGGTGGGAAGTGTGTAACCCTCCAGGACTACAGATTCCATTAGCACTAGCCAGTACAGCCTAAGGTGAAGGATACTAGGAGCTGCAATCCAAATACTGTAAAGGCACCATGTCCCCTCTGATCTTGGAAGCTAACCAGGGTCAATCTTGGTTAATATTTGGATGGGAGGCTGCCAATGAATAGCAGGTGCTGTATGGTATATTTCAAAGGATGGAACTGATAAAACCACTTTTGAGTATTCCTTGCCTAAGAAAACCCTATGAAATGCATGTGGTTTCCACAAGTCAATAGGCAACTTGAAGGCACACACAGACACAATCCAATAACATTTGGAGGACTGTACTTTGCCTGTCCCTACCCTACAGAGAACAGGAGGCTTACTGCACTCTGAACAAAAGTGGCAAGGCAGCAGGAACATCCTGGACATTTTATGTGCTGTCTTACCACATGACATCGTCATTCTTTCATTGAGGTAAAACTGTGTCTTTTTGACAAGTTGGGAATGGTAATTTGAAAAGGTTTTATACTTTGCCTGGTAAGTAGTTTTTCTTTTATGTAGGGAACAGTCTTAGTTGCATCAGGGATCATATTTTTATTTTTCCTTGACTGAACGTATGAATCCTTTGTATCTGTAACTTTAAGCTGAACCTGAAGAAAGGAACAATTTCTTCATGAAGTGCTTTACTTTTTAATTTGACATAACTTTGCTTGAATAACATAAGCCTTTCTATTTTTCCTACTAAGCCACACCTTACATGTGCCTTATTTCAGTCCTGGCTATCTTTGCTCTTCTCTGGGGATAGAGAAGGGGGGGGGGCGTGGCAATATTTTAACAGAGCGAGTAGTTCCACTGTTAATCATAGAACTTTATTCAGTCTCTCAGTGGGCTGATAAAAGACTGCATCTGGGTGGTGGCAGCTTATCAAAAGAGAGACATAGTTCTGGGATTTCCAGGCTAGAGGAATCCTGAAAGTATGTCTCAGAGGGACTAGGGTAGGAGTTTTCAGCAGGAGCACTCCTGAACTGGTAACTGGTTGTAAACACATGCAAGCCTTTCCTCTCCATGTTGTGCTGGTGTGTATGCACAGAGAGAGGGGAGGGGCAGTGTGACATGGTTGGCAGCACATTTGGATCGAACAGTGGCGTGGACTGGGGACTTAGATAAAGCAGCATCTTTCTAACACTCTGTCTGCCTGAAAAGGAAGGAGGAGAGTTGGGAGGTCTGCAGCTTCAATTGTTCAAGCAAGAGGTGTTTAAAACTCCATTAGATTCCTGGCTAAGAATCCAGGGAGACATGTTTGGTTTTGTGAATTGCAGCTTTGCTTTTGGCTCCTCTGGGAAGACTTTGTTCTTGTTAGAGTGGCAAAGAGGAGGGGTCAATTCCCCCTTGGAAGACTGTTTTTTTTTGGGAATCACACACTGTGTTTCCTCTGTGTGTGCGTGTGTGTGGGGAGGGGAGGCCAGCTCTGTAGTGGCTGGGATCTGCCTTCACCCTTTGTTTAGCTTGGGAGACCAGCCAGAAACTTCCATATCAGTGGACTGGTGAATCAACTCATAAATTTTAATCTGAGTTGAAAGCAAGATGCTAGAGCTTGGTTAGCTGTTAAAATTTCAGATTAAAACCTAGAGTAGATTCACCAGCCCATTGACATGGAAGCCACTATATACTGGAATTTACCAAAGTTCACAAAATACTTCATATTCAGGATGTAAAGAATCTGAGTATAGTTGTCCCTCCATATCCACAGATTTGGTATCCATGGATTTAAGTATTCATGGCTTGAAAATATTCTTTAAAAAATAATAATCCAAAAACCAAACCTTTATTTTGCCATTTTATATAAGGGACACCATTTTGCTATGCCATTGCATATAATGGGACTTGAGTATTCATGGATTTCGGTATCCACGGGGGGTCCTGGAACCAAACCCCAGCGAATACAAAGGGACAATTGTATAAATTGATAAACCAAAACAAGCAGATTTCCCCAACCCTAATATTGTTTATATGGCTGGCAGTGAAAAGGAATGGACAGATTTGTCAAGTTCAGTTTTCTTTTTGGGCTACATCTCCCAGAATCACCCCTCCTCCATCCAGTAGTGACTGCTTAGAACTGCAGCATCAAGCTTTTGCAGAATTTTCTAACACTGTGGCTCAAGGATGGGAATCATGTCCCCCTGATCTTGTTGGACTGAGGCTCCCAGCATTCCTCATCACTGGTTAGGCAGGCTAGGAGCTGGTGGGACATGCAGTCCAAAAACATCTCATGATTCCCACCCCTGCTATAGTTCTGTACACAGCTACTTCCTTTTTGAAGCCAGTAGGAATTAGTTCCATGTAGACAATTGGAGTGAACTCCATGTCTCACAAGTCTCAAGCTTGTGTTTCCTTTGGGAAGGCTTTCTTTTTAAAGGGATGAGCAAGTGGAAAGCTAAGTTAATGAAGAGATGTGTCATAGGTGGAAGAAGCTGTAGGCAGGGTTTTAAAAAATCTATATAAATAGGATTGTAGTGGTGGCGGCATTTGTTAATGAATGGTTCTTTAGAGGAGGAACAATAGCTGTGTTACATCTGTGACAAAGCAGTTTGTTATTTTTGACCAATTATTATAACAATAGGAATATGGGGAATAAAATAAGGGAAAGTATTATCAGAAAATCAGTGGAACCACAAACAAACTTAGAGTCAAATAAATATTAGTGAAATTTTGCAAGCAGTTCACTTTACTTTCACAGGGGAGGTTGAACCCTAAATGTTCTCATTAATTCTAGTGAGCAACATTAGAAAGGTAATAAATCATACTGCACTAACAGCAGTATAATATTATCAAGTTAGGTTTCCTATAGTACCACTCTCTTGGGTTCTAGGAGTCTAGCTTTTATTTTAAAATGAACATTACAGAAAAAAAATTCTATACGAGTTACACATACCTCCAACATTTCACAAATGAAAACCAAGACACGTGTGTCCAAGTAATGTGTGTGTGGTTTTAAAAAGTTATGAATGTAAAAAGTTAGGGGCATACTTATCAAATTTGCAGATGACACCAAATTAGGATTAGCTAATACCCTAGAGGACAGGATCAAAATTCAAAATGACCTGGATAGACTGGAGAGTTGGGCCAAAGCTAACAAAATGAAATTCAATACAGAGAAATGCAAGGTACTGCACTTAGGGCAAACAAATGAAATGCATAGATATAGGATGGGGGAGACCTGGCTGAATGAGACTACATGTGAAAGGGATTTAGGAGTCCTAGTAGACCTCAAGTTGAACATGAGTCAACAGTGTGATGCGGCAGCTAAAAAGGCCAATGCGATTTTGGGCTGCATCAATAGAAGTATAGTGTCTAGATCAAGGGAAGTAATAGTGCCGCTCTATTCTGCTTTGGTCAGACCTCACCTGGAATGCTGTGTCCAGTTCTGGGCACCACAATTCAAAAAGGATATGGACAAATTGGAGCGTGTCCAGAGAAGGGCGACTAAAATGGTGAATGGTCTGGAAACGATGCCTTATGAGGAGAGACTTAGGGAGCTAGGTATGTTTAGCCTGGAAAAAAAGATGGTTAAGGGGCGATATGATAGCCCTGTTTAAGTATTTGAAGGGGTGTCACGTTAAGGATGGAGCAGGCTTGTTTTCTGCTGCTCCAGAGACTGGAACACGGAGCAATGGATGCAAGCTCCAGGAACAGAGATTCTACCTCAACATTAGAAGGAACTTTTTGACAGCCAGAGCTGTTTGGCAGTGGAACACACTCCCTCGGAGCTTGTTAGGGCCTCCTTCCTTGGAGGTCTTCAGAAGCTGGATGGCCATCTGTCGAGGATGCTTTGATCGTGATTTCCTGTGTGGCAGGGGGTTGGACTGGATGGCCCTCGTGGTCTCTTCCAACTCTGCAATTCTATGATTCTATGATTCTATGAATGAGGAAGAACAGAAAGGCTTGAAGAGGCTGCAGCAGTGTGCTTTTGCCTGAACCTACTGGAAAGGGAAAGCTCCCACACACTCATTTCCTCTCCCCCTCCTGAGTTAATTGAGTGCAAACTCCTTTTGCACATTGAACTCAGTTTGAAATAACTAAAGTAAGCTGAGGACAAAAGGAGGAAAGTTGGAGGAAGAGTGAAAAATGACAACACAGTAAAGGCAGTTGAAAAACTCAGATTGGGATTGTCCTTGGCAAACTGGAACAGTTGGAGGGTATAGGATCCCTCATGTAATTAGGCCTTTAGAGGTCTTCCTTCAGCCTTTCTTCAAACTGAGAAGTGATTGAACATCCCATGCTGATCACTTCCTGCTTTGAAGAAAGGATTGTATAGACCAAAAGAAGGAACTTAAATGCTGAGGAAAAGGCCAGAAGGCACAAAATGTCTTACAATGTGACAAAATGGCCAATAGCATCTCCCAAGGCTCAGGAAGGGCACTTTTTCTTACTCTGGAACAATTTTTGTTCCCCAAATTGTTTCAGAATGGTGGTGGGTGACATTGGGTTAAAAAGGGGGATGTGGACTTCTATGTTCTGTTGGGGGGAGGTGCCAGTTGACTTCCCCAAATCTCAACATTGTCCACCTGTGATGTACAGTATAGTAGGTGAAGTGTGCAATTTTTTTAAAAAAAATTATTCCCAATTTTAAAAGGTACATGCTTCTTTGGTATTTACTGTCCCACACTGGCTCACAAATAGTCAGGAAAAAACAAAACCTGAACAAACCAACCATCTAAGGATGAATTGGGACTGTTCCCACTAAATCAAGACAGTTGGAAGGTATGTTTACACTATACAACTGAGGGAGGCCAACGTCTCTTCCTCTTGTCCTTCCTGTAGGTGTTCCAAATAAAAATATGTGGAGTCAGTTGAAGTGAATATCCTAAAATAGGTGTGTGATAGCAGTGCACTATTACATTACCAGAGTCCTGAGTAAAATGGCATAAAGCATGGTGAGAAGGCATGTGATTTGTAGGCAGATGGTCCTAGATTTAATCCCTGGTTTTTTTGCCCTATGAGTGTCACAAAATGTTATTTTTTGCTATGGGCTATGCAAAAGCTAAAGAAAAAATATATCAACATATCTGGGATATTGAGCTGCAAAGCCTCATAGGTGTAGCTTCTGCATATTTGACCTTTAGAGTGACTGGGCTTTTCTTTCTGCCGATTATTTGATAAGTCTGACTATTCCAAAATACAGGAAGGCATTTACCCAGGCCAAATTTAATGTGCTTCCATCAGCAGTTCTGAATGGTCGGTATAAGAATATACCACACTGTAAACGCAAACCAGAGGAAGCAGAAAGTGTGGGGCATATCCTTTTGCACTGTTTGTTCTATCAGGGTATATGACATCCTTTTATTAATCCAATTTTACAAAATATTCCAGGAAGATCTTAATTGTTTTATATTGATTATCTCTTGGCTGACCAGTTTACAGAGATTACAGCCAAGGTAGCTAGTTTTTGTGCGGTGGCAATAGATTGTAGGTGGAGGATGGTCTCTCAATCCTAAATTTTTAATATCTAATGTAGTTTCACTATTTTAACATTATTACTTTCACATTGTTCTTATCCTTAATAATACTGTAACTTAATTTTATATTTAATAGTGCATTTTAATTAGTTTTAGTGTGTTTTATCTACTTTGTGTTTTTTTACTCATAGGTCAAGGACTGAAAATAAATATATGTATGTGCCCTATGAGTTAATGGGGCTGGCCAAGACCTTTGAAGAGTATTTCTGGTTGTTTTTTTTCTTTCTGTTTTTTTATTCCTGGTTTTTATGTTTTTTTATCTGATTTTTTTTTACTTTGTATGTTTTTAATTAATTTTAATTGCTTTTAATTGTGATTTTAATAGTTTTGTGAGCTTCAATGGTGCATATGAACTGCACAAATGAATAAAATAAATAATATTTGAAAAATTCTGGCCTAGATGGCCTGATTGTGTGTTGATAGTTTTCACAAGCATATGCAGTTGTCCCTTCATATTCGCTGGGGTTTGATTCCAGGACTCCCAGTGGATATCAAAATCTGTGAATACTCAAGTCCCATTATATGCAATGGCAGAGCAAAATGGTGTCCCTTATATAAGATGGCAAAATCAAGGTTTGGTTTTTGGATTATTATTTTTTAAAGAATATTTTCAAGCTGTGAATACTTAAATCTGGGAATACCAAATCCTTGGATACAGAGGGACAACTGTACTAAGCCCTCATTACCTGCTGGGTTTTGGTTCCAGGACCCTCCTGTGGATACCAAAATCCATGGATGTGCAAGTCCCATTATATACAATGAAGTAGTAAAATGGCATCCCTTATACAATCATGAAGAGTAAGGTTTGGTTTTTGGAATGTTGCCCCCAAATATTTTCAAGCCATGGTTAGTTGAATCCATGGATACAGAACACATGGATACAACGTGTCTACTGTACTTAATAATGTAATGATATCCATCATCCCCAACATCAAAACCTGTCATCCCCCATCCTGGTGCACCTACAATAATAATTTGATAATTTGATATCAATCTGGTCAAACTCTGAGCCTTTCACAGGCTTACAGGAAACAAAGAAATGCTGGGAATAGCACACAGCAAGCCAAGAAGGGGCCCCTCAAATTCCCCAAACATTCACACCTTGACACAACCAGTCAAAATCTCTTTTGATGTAGGAAAAGTTTCTTCCTACCTTGTGGCTAGAAAGCCAGACATCCACCTATTCATTTGGAAGTTTTCACTGCTATGCTAAACCTGTTCATCTTCCACCTATCTCCAAGTTGATAGGAAGGTAGCCTGTCAGTCATCCCACCCAAAGACACTCCCCCATTCCCAGTTCTTGGCTAGTCCAGAATCCTTTTGTTTACATTGATGGGAACTATCTGAAGACAAATGTTTCTTTTATCCAGATGACACCTTCAAAGGGAAATTTTCCTATAAAAAACCCTCAAAATCTCATTTCGTCAGTCAGATCCCTCTTTCCTCCTGAATTCATGTCACACTGTTCCTTAGCCTTCCACCTTCTGTTGTAACCCCTTGCCTTCCTTTCGAATCCTGCTAACACTTCACTGACCTCTTGCCGGCTTCCAGCCAACTCAGGTACTCCTTTTAACCTTAACTCCTTTTTCTAAGTTCTGCCCGCCCCACTTTCTATGCAACTGCTGCTGCTGCTACTTGAGAGTAATTCTGCTTCTCATGAAGAGAACCAAGCTTCAGGATCAGGTGCAGTATTACCTATAAAGCCTTAGTCTAAACCCACTTCTAACTATTTTCCTTCTTTATTTCGATAACCTTGTTTGCTTGATTAAATGAATGGGTGTGTGTGGTGTGAATGTACTTTAAGCCAGTTCAATAAAGTTTCATCAGTTATTTGTATCAGTGACTTTGGAGATTTTCACACGGGATATATATCCCGTGGCAGGAACAGAACAGGGTCGGGAAAGGTTTTCCCTTTCGGACGACGTTGACCCCGTTCTGTCCTTCATCTGTCCTACTCCCGTGACTGTTCCAGAACAATGTAATCACGATTTTTCATCGTGAATAGACCTCCCGTTCCGTCACTATCACGGAATCACAGGTGTGCAAACAGGAGCCCCGTTCCTGTTCCGAAATGACAGACATGGAGGGGAGGTCCGTTCCGAGCACTTCCTGGTACGATCTGGACATCGAGGTAAGTGGCACCCTTTATTTTACCCTCCCTGTTTTGATTATGTGATTTAAAGAGTGCTTTTGTGCTTGGTGAACTGATTTTATGTTTGGGGGAGTTTTATTTTTTAAATTTACTGTCCGGCGTTATCACGTGATAACGTTTCAGATGGCCGGTCGTAAAAGCAGCCTTACGACGGCTGCATTTACGGCCAGCCAGCAAGGGGAGGGGGAGCCTGTTCCTGCTGCGGAATTAAGGTGAGTGTGTGAAAGATTTATGTTATTCCGTGGCAGGAACGGGAGAGGAGGTAGCGGGGCAGTAACGGGACATTTTGGCCCCGTGTGAAAATCTCCCTAGTGTTTATTCCTGGCTCCACTGGTACACACAGGGCTAACAATTCTGAATGTTATTACAGCCTCTCGCACAGCCATTTGAATTGCTTTAATTCCCCTATGTAAGACCAATACATGCATGGACTTTTTCCATGGACACGAGAGTTTTATGTGACAACTGTATGTATATACTTGGCTCTGATGAAATATAAACAGGGATATTTATTTAATACATGAAGATCTCAGGTTTAAAAATGTTAAGCGGGGAAGTATGGGCAGGAAGAAATTGCAGACTAAGCAACATGGGAACAATTAAACAATATTCCTAATTTGTACTGTGTTTCCAAAGTGTTGGTCTGGGAAAGACAGTGGGAGAAAAGGAGCATCTTGCTAGTTAAATATGCAGTTGGTGAGTTGTGGTGATCTTGTTGCCATAGCTTCATAAGCAATTGAATATGGTTTCTTCTCCCACAAAAAACAAAAAGCAAAATAATACTGTAAATTGATGGGTTGGTTTAATTGGATTCAGTGAGGGTAGTCTGCTATCTTCTCCTTCAAAAGTTGTTTACTCTCTAAGTAGCTCACTGCAAAACAGCTGGATGGAGGAGTGTAAGGAATTTCATACCTGCAAATAGCCATGGTTGTGTCCGTAGATACTGCTTATCCCAAGTTTGTGTCTGGGTTTTTTTCCCCTGTAAAAAAAATTCTACAGGGACTCTCTGGCTGGCTAGATTAGTTAATAATAAGCTTTTTAGGGCTCTGGTCAAGAGTACTCCTCACAGTTGTTTCTGGAACAAGTCTAAAGCATCTCAGTTTATGCAACTGTTTAGAAACACTGCTTTGATTTTAACATCCCACCTGCTAACTTGTTAAACCTGTGTTGTCTTCTGTTCCTGTTCGATTTCTGACTTCTCTGACACATCCCTCAAATCTTTCATATGCTAGAGAAGGAAGCTGTGCTTAGGGCTGTGTGGTTGGAAAGAGTTTCTTGACTTTCAGGCAACTAGGCAAGAAGTCTGAAATGTTTCCTCTTTAATTAGTCCTAAATCAATTGGGAGAAATGATGAATTAGTGGTGGAATGAACTTTCCTATTTACTGCTAGTAAATAATATTCAGAATAGGTTCAATTAACACCAATGCATGGTCAATTTAGACTGCCTGCCAAGGCACAACAGGATTAGCAAAATCATTTAATTCTTTCTTGTGCTGAGCCTGCCCTGAGCTTTATAAAATTTATGAACTTTACTACAAAGTCATAAAGAAAGTTTGTTTTGTCAGAAGAAGTGCTGTTGTGGGTGTCTGGGGAATTTGGTGGTGTTCCCTGTCAACAATTGAAGATACAGTTGTCCGTCCACATTTGCTGGGGTTAGGGGTGCAGGATCCCTGCAAAAGTGGAATAACTACAGATAACTCGAACTGTCCCCCAAACCATATTTAACACACACAAAATACGTTCCACAGATACAACCCAATGTGGATGCCCTCAAGACGTCAGGGTTCCTTAGCAAGGCAGAAGCAGATGGCTAGTGGGGCTTGCTGCCACCGCCTCCTCTTCTGCATATACCATTTTAAATAGGGACTTACAAGCCTTGTTTGTAGTCTCATTCGTGCCAGGCTTGTAGTCCCTATTAAAAAGGGCATAGGGCAGCAGCATAAGTGGCAGCAAATAATCCGTGAATAATCAAATCTGCAAAAGTGAAACCTGCAAAGGTGGAGGGCTGACTTGTATTTTGAAACTCACACAATAAGCCTTTATCTAGTTTCACTTTCTGTTCTTCTTGGTGGTCATCTCCAATTTGCTCCATGCAAGAGCCAAAAGAGATCTTTCAACAGTGAACTGGTAAAGCTCTTGTTCACTATGGAATAACCTCCATTTGTTATAGAGCAGTGGCTCTTAACCTTTATTACCAGGGATATCCTTTAAATATATATTGTTGCCACAGACCCCCAAGACTTAACTCTTGATTTAAAACCCTAAAAACAATAATAACAACAATAACACATAACAACAATATCCATTAAACCTTCCCTCAGAGGCACCTCTTTTTTTAAAAAGTGCAAAAATTGTAAGGTGTGAGAATCAAAGAACTTTAGGAAACTATTCATTAGACTCCTTGCCTTCATGCTTGCTATATAGAGGATGGAATAATTAACAAGCATACAGTTTCTTGTATGCTGATTTCCTTTTCAGAAAAGATTAAGTAAACACTGTATTGTCAATGCGGCATTCCTGTTGCAGCCTGAGGGAGAGGCTGAAGTGTTTATTGGATCTGAAAGAAGAATTTGAAATACTGTCGAAGCAATTTGGTGTTTAGGTTTGCTATATGTACTGTTTGAGGTTGTCTGAGTTATCAAAGAAAGGCAAGCAGTAATTTATTAAAAGAACTTTCAACAGATACTTACCTGCAAACCTGGCAACCTTTTATAAAATATGTTTTAAAAAGTATTGGAGATAACGTGATTATAGGTTTCAATGCCTCGGTAGGATCACTTTTCTATGTTGCACAAACTTTGAAAAAGATGTATAGATAGGATTATTATTTTTTCTCTCTTTTAGTTATTTTAATTTTAGGAAATGGTAGAAAAGTTGGTTTATATAAAGACGGTTTAGTTATAGAGGATTAATTTAGAAGTTATATTTAGAGACTACAGTCAGTGATGTGCAGGAAGTCAATATGTGGTTTGGGGGGAGGGGGAGGGAGGGGGCAATTGACATTGTTGATATTTATCTACTAGTTTTTCTGTTTTTTATGTCTTTTTGTAATTTCTGTAATTTTAATTTGACAACAAAGTTACTTTTTAACATAAAAAAAAGGGAAGGCCCTAGTGATTCTAGGGCTTAAAGCTTATAAAACATTGTCACATTTTATTCTGTCTTTCCTCTGAACAACCCAGGGCAACCCCACAAAATGCTCCATATTATCCTCATAATAAATCTGTGAACCGGGCTACACACTGATGGCTCCGAAGCCATTTAGTAACTATTGCAGCCAGCCAGAGTTTTGAATTTAGTCTCCTTCATATACTTACATATTTTAATCACTTATATTTATATGGTACAGTATTTAGAATTTTTTAAAATACCCTTTTAAAAATTGCACAGCAAGAACTTTGCCTAACAATGTGTTTTGTTGTCCAAAACAGTCCTTGTATATTCTCAGTAATCATTTACATCTTCCCTGTAAGGCAATCTGATATTATTGTGCAACATTCTGCTGATATAAAGTAGCACCCCTGTATCTGCATGGGATTGGATCTAGGGCCCCCCACAGATAATGAGTTCCCTGGATAATAGCGAATGCCCCCATCACGATTGCCGCCACGGAAGCCATCCTGGGAGCAAAGGGAGAAGGGAGGTAAGACCTCTCTTCCCCTCCCTTCACACCCTCATTGCCATTACTGCCACCGGAGCTATCCAGAAGCCTCCTCCCCTCCCTCCCCATCCACTCCCCCCCATGTCACCAACTGAATCAGTGGTTGGCAAATCAGCAAGATACGGGAGTGCTACTGTATAATTATGGGATCACCAGCAAAAGAATCAATCTTGTACCACTAATTAAAGAGCCGTAAGTATTTATGGGGTGCAGTTAAAGCATTCAGATTGTTCCTCACACATGAGACTTTTTCAGATGGGCTATTTATTCCGTGGCAGGCACGAAACAGGGTCGTGAAAGGGTTACCCTTTCAGACGACATTGACCCTGTCTATCCTGCTCCTGTGCTGTTCCTGTGCTGCCCGCATGATATTTTATTCATGGGGAAACATTGTGAAGAGACCACCCATTCCATTACTGTCACAGAATCATGGGTGGTCTGAAAGGCGCCTCATTCCTCTCCCATTATGCTGGTGCAATGCTTTCAAAAACCTCTGGTCCAGATCGGGACATCTAGGTGAGTGGCACCCATTGTTTTACCCTCCCCTGGTTGGTTGTTTAGTTTAAAGTGCGTCCGGGTGCTTAGTTTTGCTTTTTGATGTTTGGTTTACTTTTATTTGTTAAATTTTCCACGCAATCGTTCTCCCGTGAGAACAGGCAGGATTTGGTTTCCCTGTAGCTAAAGCAGCTTTATGACAGCTGCATTTACTGCAGGGAAGCCGAGGGGAGGGGGAACAGTTGCTCTCTCCCTTAAAGGTAGCTGTGCAAATGTTTTTTATTTATTCCGTGGCAGGGATGGGAGTGGGGTGGGAAGGCGCTAGCGAGGCAGGAATGGGGCTTTTTCAGCAGTTCTGAAAAAGTCCATTATCTCAGGGCTTGTCTACATGGAGGGGAAAAATGGATTACCCCATAGTATTAGCAAGTCGCAGCAACTGCAACCTGTCTTAATGGTTTTACGGTCCCCATAAACTTTGCATAGCGGCCACAAGTGGATTACTCTGCCTCTGCCAAACTTTTTTTATTTTTTTTAAAAAACTATTGCTATGGTGCACAGAAGTGATATTTCACCTTTCTGAAAAGAGAGAGAGAGAAAAATTAACACAAATCCCCAGTTTTATCACCTTAGTGATCACTCGCTAAGGCAAAAATCCAACATGGTGTCAGTTGGTGCTTTTGCTGTAACCCACCCCCACCCCCTGCACTTGTCCACCCAATCAGATTTGTGCTTCCTCTTGTTTGGGCAAGCAAATCAGATTGATTTGCTTGTCCCAATGAGTGGAAATGAAGGCTGGCCCATCACTGCAACTGCAGAGAGGAATTCCTCGTACTAAAAAAGAAAAGAAAAATAAAAGATGGGAAAAGCCGCGAAGGCATTTCTGGTGAGGTTTTTGCTTGTTTGGGCCACCCTCCTTCACAATATGGTGAAATTAGGTGGAATGCCATTTAGACAGGTAGGATTCGCCTCACATTCTGTGAGGAGTTTTTTCATCGTTTGGACAACCCCTGTTATTGTAAGGTGGGCCTATTGTAAGAGAACCAGCATGGTGTAATGGCGTGAGTATTGGACTATGACTTGGGAGACCAGAGTTCAAATCCCTGCTTGGCCATGTATCAACTGATGCGTGATCTTTCTGTGCATACAATTGTCCAATTTCTGATGATCTAACTATATATCTTAAAAGTTCAATTGGCTCTCCACCCTCTCCAACATCTTAATGAGAAGTTTGCATTCATCTTATGTAACATATCTAGGAAAAGCAAGTATGCTTGCTTGGCTCTTGGTAAACCATAAGAGTGAAGCAAAACAGTGTGAGAGAACAGATGAGTATCTCTCCCCTTCATAACTTCACTCCTTACAGTAACCAACAATGCACCTTCACTTTTTCATTGGAAAAGACACTGGGTAGCATGGGTTTCAATCCTGCCTCCCCCACTCAGCCATGGAAACCCACTGGGTGACCTTGGGCATGTCACACTCTGCTCAGAGGAAACGCAAAGGCAACCCCCCCCCCCAACAAATTTTGCCAAGAAAACCTCATGATAGGTTCGCCTTAGGATTGTCATAATTACTTGAAGGCATGTGAGAACATATCTGGAATCAAATGCCATCTGTGGAAAATTTAGAAAGAACCTAAGCTAGGTTGGAATAAGCTAGGCTGGGATAGTTTTATAAGGTTGAGCAGAAAACAATTTACTCAATTCATTGTCTTAACTGTTGAAAGACCTACTTCCCGAGCTGCTTTGACTCCATGTCCTATGTCAAATTTTTAATTTGAATAAATCTTTGTGTATATTGGGCAACAAGCCTTTTGCAGAGCTATTACACATGGAGCAATCCAGGAGGGCTTTGTGCTTTGTATAGTTTTTTTTTTAAGTGATAGAACCTAGGAAGTGATGAAACCAACACACAACACCCTACAAATTACCACTGTTTTTGTCTGAACTACTGAGTTGAAATAACTTCTACAAATATGTCTAGTTAAGAAAGAAATACAAGCTGTGAAAAATTCAAATGTGAGTTTCTGAACACCCTTTAAATGAGATAATTCTATACCACTTTTAAAATGTACTTGGAAGACTCTCATTCTCACGTCTTATTCTTTTTATTTTTGGAGTCTGCTGCTCCATTCATATCATATTATCTGATTATTATCTTATTTATTAACACTTCTGTGGCAAAATCCATTTTTTAAAAGTTATTCATAAAGTATGTCCGAGTTCTCATTAGGTTCACAGATTACTACAGATGTTATTGGGTTGTCCTTATATAAAAAGATAACTACCTTTTGGTTTGCTATTACTTCATCACCCCTCCAGTCCAGATTCTTAATATAAACAGCCACTCCTTTTTTTTGAAAAAATTAACAGATGCCTGATAAATGGGTCCTAATCTCAGTTGTTTTCATAATCTTATTAAAATCTTTAGACATGTTTCTCATACTATAATTATATTAGCTTTGTCTATTCAACATCCTCCCAAAACTTCTCTCTTTTAATTGCATAGTTTACTCTGTTTGCATTGATTGACTTTTTGATTATTATTTTATACATTCAATTTTATCATTTATGCAGTCTTCAAGAGAGAATAATATCCAAAAGAGACAAAAATATATTACTAGTTCTGATAAATAAACCTGTGAATAAGATTAAAGATCTCTAATAAGCCAATAACTAATATAATTATTATTCTAGAAGTAAGATGTTCTTTGATTGTTTGGTTTCTTTCTTCTTATGCTAGTTTATTGTTATTAGTCTCTGATGGTGTCTTTCAGGACTGAAAGGATTGGGGATGGGCAAGCTAAATATTCTTGTGGGAAGATGGGTGGCTAAGTAATCTGCCATGTTATGTGGTTCATTTGCTTTTCTTAACCATGATCCACTCCTCTTTTATTCTTCTTTTCAGCTGACATTGCATTCCTTCTCATTGGGTTTACCTACACAGTCTAGGATATGCCAGCTCCCCACTGGTGTATCCTGCCCAAAGATCAGGCTCAATCCTCCCCCCAGTTCTCTCCACAAAATGGGAGGAAGTCCAGACATGTACTCCAGCCCATTGCTGCAACTGCTGCAGACTCCTTGCTCTCCCAGAAGTTAGGAAGGTGGCTTGCAACATATGATCAAGGCTCCTTGCATGTGACCAGCCTTGGCTGCATGCTGCAGGACTTTCCTACTGCAGAATACCTACGGCAGACAAGCAGCTGCAGAAATGGGCACGCCTGCATTCAATGTGGGTCCCAATCCATTTTTTTTTTGCTAGTGGGAATGAATTAAAGCAGGTATTATCTCAACACCCCGATCTTTTTTTTAAAAAGATTGGAAAATAGAAGATAGATGTATGATGGAATTGTGGAATAATACAGTGAACTGGAATAATAAGAAGATGGATAATGTTTGGAAGCTTTGTTGAAGACACTGTAAATAAATAAAAATTATAATGGCAAACACCCCCGATCTTAGCACTAGGGTTAATCAGGACTGCCAGGGGGCAGAACAAGGCAAAAGACCTGAGTCATCAGGACTGCAGGGCTCTAAGATAGGAGCAAGATGGGGTATATTGCCTATGTAGATAAGCCCATTGCTTGCTTGGCTCTTGCTAAAGCATAAGAGTGAAGCAAAACAGTGTGAGAGAACAGATGAGTATCTCTCCCCTTCATAATTTCACTCCTTACTCACAGTAACCAATGATGCACCTTCACTTTTTCATTGGAGAAGAAACCTAGATACACAGAGAGGAGATGTTGGGCTTATCTACACCTGCCAAATAGAACATCCTCCACCTGTTCCCTGCCAAATCCCTGATTCTGGTGTGGACTGTCCTCGCATTGTCTGGCCAGTTCAGCACCAAACCCATGCTAAACCATCCTTAAAACAGAGTAAAGAAACTCACCATTTGCTCTGGTGTCCAAGAAAGCTAGAAACAAGCAAAGTATATACAGCAAAATCTGGGCAAGTAGCCAACTGTTAACTAGCACACAAGAATGGAAACTCATTCCTGCAAAGATTTAATCCAGTAACACAGTCTAAAAAGTCAGGGGCTTATGGCAGTCAGTGTGGGTCTAAAACAAGTCCATAGCTCAACAGGATCAGGCAGCAGAGTAGTCAGGACCAGTCCAAGGTCTAAGCACAAGTCAAGACAACAGGAGTCAGTAGGAAGCTTACTCCAGGAAGATCAGTTAATCTCTGACAAAGCCTCCACATTTCCCCAAAGCATATATATAGCAATCAAGGCTTTGCAGGTGCTTCTTGATGAGCAGGTGTTTCTCATAAAGTCTCAGCAATCTCCTTCAAGCTTCCTTTTGAGACCGCTGCTGGCTCTATGATGGAGATAAGTTTGTCTCTTCTTCTTCATCCTTATCTGAGTGGGCAGGACTCTCTGCTGGGTCTGATGCCAGCCCACTTGGACCAGGCTCTTCCTCTGCTCGAGCCTCCAGGTAGGCAGGGTTCCCTGCTGGCACAGGTGTAGATAAACCTGTGCCAGGGTCCATAGGACCATTCCCTGCCATGTCCTCCTCCTCCTCTGATTCCATACCCTCATCAGATTCACGAGGCATGACATCTGGATTTTACAGGAAAGTCTGCTGCACTCTGTGGTGACCCCAGGCTGATGTCTCCATATGTATCCCCAGGTGCTCAATGCCACTGCTGCTGGCATGAGCTGTGCCCTCTGAGATCACAACGAGGTGCCCAGCCATGTGATCAATGCTGGGCACCTCGTTTCTGGCCTGAGAGGATACGACTTGCATCAGCAGAAGTGGCACTGAGCAGCACAGTGGGGACACACATGAAGACATCTGCCCAGTGTCACTGCAGAGTGCATCACTAACAGGGAATCCAGGGCAGCTCCAGGGCCAGAATACTCCAGGCTGCACCCAAATGATCTTGGCCAGTGTAGACAAGCCCTTTATGTGCTATAAATTGAGAGATGGCTAAAGTTTTGCATTCCCAGATGTTAACCTTCATTCAAGCCAGTCTGAGCACTGAGCTAACCATCAGTTCTCCCAAGAGTGCAACTAGCAATCATAAGGCCTTTCCTTCTTATGTATGTAACTTAGCTGGAGTACTACTGTCAAATCCACATTGAAATTGGGTTGGGCTCAATTTTCATTTCAATTAATTTCTGTGTAAAGCTTTTTCTGAGACAGTTGTATCATAATTTTTCAAAACAAAGCTAAGCGCAAAATGAAGAATACTACATATTCAAAAATAACATACCATAGATGAACATAGAACAATTAAGTAACACTTGATGAGAAGGAAAAATTTAAATTTTTGGACTGTGAACTGAAGAAAACCCAGGTTACTGTAGGTCAAGAGATCACTGTAAATCCCCAAGATCATTCCACACCACAAGGTTTTGTGTAATTCATTGAGGTGGTTGACCCAGTAATGAACACAGTGATGCAAAAAACCAAGGGTTTCAGTCTCAGAGAAGTACTATGCCAGTTTGTTTCTGATCTTTCCCCATAACTCACCCCAAATGCTAGTTTTAAATCCCATTCCTAAAGTTCCATACTCACATTCCTCCTCCCACTCAGAGGGAAGATTCATTTAAATTCTCACAGAGCTTACATATGTATGCAGATCCTACTCCCATTTTATCTCTTTAGATCAGAATGTATACTCCTATAGGGCTGAATTCTGAAGACACTTCTACGAACTGTGTAATGTGCTGGTTGCTAACAAAGTGTAGATTCTTTCAAAACTTTAGTACTATTTTTATATGAAAAATATCATTGGTATGAAGGTATAAAAATAAGGGGAGAAATCTTGTGGCACCTTTAAGAATTATTTATTTTTACCATGAGCTTTTGTGGATTAAAATCCACTGCCCCAGAGGCACTGATGGAGTACAATAGCCTGAGGTATTTATCCACAGTTATATAGTTGTGATGGTGGGGATCAGAGTTGGGGTTTTATTTTCCTTATATGGCTTGCACATCACATCACCTGCTTGGTTTCTGCCTGTTGAACTTCACCCTTATAATTCTTATAATTCTTTTCCATTCACTCCTTTTTTTTTAATGGATCCCTTAGTTATATTCTTAATGAGCCATCTTGCCTCTCAGACACTGTTTACTCAGAATCTCAGTGCTGGCTTCATGCCTAGAATTCTTATAAACAATACATCTGCAAACTGAAAGTATGAAGGGATCAGTGTAACCTGAACAGGGAGATTTTCAGACCGCGTTTCAGTGTGCCTAGCGCGGGAGGAACTTTCGGGAGAGGGACGGTGCTCTTGCGCGGCAGGGATGCGTTTTTGGATGCCGTTGTCCCTCTCCCGAAACCATCCGTGTCACTTCCTTGAAGCTTCGGAAGCCGCAGAGCCATATTTTAATCACGGAGGTTGCCCGTGATTAAAATATGGCTCTGCGGCTTCCGAAGCTTCACGGAAGTGACATGGATGGTTTCGGGAGAGGGACAACGGCGTCCGAAAACGCCCCCTGCCACGCAAGACCGCCGTCCCTCTCCCGAAAGTTCATCCCGCACTAGGCACGCTGAAACGCGGTCTGAAAATCTCCCAAGTCTAACTTGTTAACTAGCTAATATTCAATATAAAAACATGTCTAACTTCAACTTTAGCAAAAATACAACAATAGCAACCTCAGCTGTGGGCTAAGGTTGGGGTCCCACCACATTACCATGGTTATGCAGAAAGTGGTTAGAAACAAATATGTTCTCTGTCTCATGATAATAGGAACTAGTGTCAAAGTGCTGAAGCTGAAAATTTGCAGGAAACAAGTGCATAGTTCTTCACACATCAGATAGTCAAAATATTGAAATGGCTTCACAAAGATGTGGTGTAATAGCTACCATCTTGTTCTGCCTTTTTGTAGAATAAGAGAATATAAACAGTGTAAGCCTATCTATGTCACTAGCCTGTATAGCTATCCGCTGCCTCCCAAGAACATGGCTCACAGTGCAGCAGCTGGAGCACAATAACATTAATCCCTGGCTTGTTGGATTCCTACAGTCACATACATGTGGCTTTTGTGGGAAATGGGATGCTGGCCTACTTCTGAATGTTTTTAAAATGAAAATAAATACTGCACATTCAGCTTTTCCTAAACTCAGACAATGAGCTGATACTTTCTTAAACATTGACACTTCCCCCAAAGTGTCAAGTAATCAAATGCCCATCAACTAATATCCATGCATCTCCCTTGTAGTATGGGTGCTCTGTGGAGAGAGATTGAAATGTAGCATAATTGGAAGCTGGATCAAGTCAGACAACTGCCCTATCTTGCATGCTCCTGTCATCAATGACTGACCTCAGGAGTCCAGGCCCACAAGTATACGTCTTTCCAAGCCTAAAATAGAGATGCAAGGGGTTGCTCCCAGAGTGCAATATGTGGCCTTACTAATTACTAATGCAAAGGTGATTCCCCTACCACTGATGCATCTTTACTCCTGAATAAAGCAGCCACAGTTATATGATGAAGAACTGGAACAAATGAATCTGTACATCCACTTATCATCATAATTCTTTCATACTTCATTCTCATATTGTAGGTTTGATTTATTGAGCATATTACTATTAAATTAAGTTATCCTGTTAAGAGCAAGGTTGCACCATCAACACTGATAGAGGAAATTGCATAACATTAAGAATAATTGAAGAATTTGTGCCGACAGTACCAGTCAAGGTGGCTGGGGAGATGAGTGAGCAGATAATGGAATTGGAAATGGGATTAAATATGACTACAACTGCATTGGCATAAATAGATTTAACAATAAAACAATATAGCCATGGGAAACTTTAACAGCCAACACTTCATAAAATGCCATCGGATAACAGATTCAATAACACTTCCATAAAATACTGATTGTGTTTCAAACCTATGGCCTGCCTTCAGTGGTCATGATTTTCCCATGTGTTTATAAAATTTGTATATATTGATTGAATTACATATTTCTTATCATCCTCTTGGTGTCAATGTTGTACACAGCTTTATTGGCTACAACTTAACAGAGTTTATAATCGCATCAGATCAAAAGATCCATCAGTAAACAAATTGGAAGTTCTCATCCCAATCCTCCCACTGGGGCACTGAGAAGATGGGAATGGTAGATGTGGGACCACTGTTGGAAGATGTGCCCACTTCCAGCACCTGAGACTGTAACTGCTGTGATGCTCCCTAAACTGGGTTGCCACTAAAAGCCAGACCTCAAGGTCATTTAAGGAGAAAAAGGGGTGCCCCTATCCCCACAATTCTTGCAAGGGATTCAGCCTGATGCTTCTACCACCATTGGAGGTGGGGAGCTGAGCATAGCCAACTTGCTGCCAATGCTTTTGTAACTCCAGTCAGTTTGTTCTGCCGCCAGATATCCTGGTCTGCCCTAGAAAGATGAACACTACGGAGGTGGTTGGATGTCAAATCCCCCAAAGAGAAGGATGAAGTATTGCATGTCCTGGTTCAGTTTCTGCCAGGTGGGCATTGACCAGATGCTGCAAATGGTCTTAGAAAAATATTCTTGTTGGCTTAATTGGTTTTTGTCTATCTTATCCAATGGCTGTGGCTCTTGGGGACAATGTAACATCCCACAAGGCCCTAGCAGAGCAATCCTATCTGAAAGAGGCAACCAATTCCCTCTCCGTAAAGGTTATGAAATGGGGGTGGGAAAAGTATGGCCCATGGGCTACATGTGGCTTGAGGGTGATTTTTGTGCCCCCAGCTCCTACAGCCCTCCCTTGAAATTTGGCTTATTTCCATTTTACATAAAGGAAATGGGGCCACTCCTTGGCCTAAAACAGCAAGCACATAGCAAAATGGCCTTGCATGTTTTGAGGCCAAACATTATTTTGGAAAAGATAAATTGAGATTGGTGGCATGATGGGAAGTGTTCCCCCCTTCCTGAATCCTATAGGGAGCACTATGGTCCCCCTCGACCCATCTACAATAGTACAAGGATTGGATAAGCCATCTGCATTGCTGGAGAAAAAAGAGGTGATGCCATGATTCTGGGGTGAGGTTGCATTCATTGATGAGATCCATGTAGCCCTATAGATTTTATTGGACTGTAGTTCACAGTAGCCCTAGCCAATATCGCCAATGGTGAGGAATGCTGAGAAGTGCAGTCCAGTAACATCTGGAAGATAGTGTGATTTCCACCGCACCTTATGGGAAGGAGCACTATTACTTCTGATGTGGGCCCTACAATCCCTATTTGGCCATGACAAACATAGGGAGTTAGCGGTGGTAGTGTAAGAACAAAATGTGGATCTGGAAATAGAAGTTAATTGTGTCTGAATTACAGAGTGTTCCCAAGCACCACAGTTCATCTGAGAAATGTTCTTGGCTGAGCCTCATCACTGAAGCCAAGGAGCAAATGCTACCCTCCAAATCTAGAGAGGGCATTTGCTGTGTTGCCAGTAAGTGGCATGGAATATATTGAGAAAGAAATGTTAGCTGGTAAACAAACCTCTACAGAACTCCTATCCATTTGGATAATTGTACTAAAACAACAGGACTCATGACTTATCACCCTGATCAGTGCCTGGTTGTTGCACTATAAAAACACCTGTTTGTTGTTGAACTACTCATGCCAGTTGTAAAAAGCCAGGACAATGGGAAATAATTCTAGTAATGGGTGGTCCTTTGAATGCCCTGGCCATTCCTATCCAGTTTTAGTCAAACCATTCAGTTGGCCATTTCCCTGTATACCAGCAAGACTAGCCCACCAAGCACACTGGGGTGAATCTACAGGCCTGACAGCAAAGAGTCCTCCCAAACAAAAAGCAAGAAGAAATGTGTCAGGTAATCTTCAAAAAGGTCCTATAAAAATGTTCCCTGGCTCTTTTATGAAAATGGCAAAAACATAACTTGGGGGAAATAGTCTCTTTCACCCCAGAATTCAATTATAGGGGATAACCTTAATTCAGTCAGAAAGTAAAAAAATAAATTGCCCTTTGTCATAGCATGAAGCATATTCATTTGGGCTTGCCCTATTTAGCCCATGAGCCAAGGGTCAACAAAGATAACACAAAGCATTTATTGGACTTTTTGTCAACATAAACTGGCTGTTTGGCTGCATCCATATGAGCTGCTAAGCAGGGGAACCCTGCACCTTGATAAAAGCTTTTTCCTCAAGAAAACGTCAACAAATATTAGCTAGATGATGGAGCTTGAACAACGGAATCCAGAAATATAAAGCATTCGACCAAGATAAACTTGCCAAGGAACTCAATTCCAACTCCAAATTCAGTACCTCCCCACAACACATTAGGGAAACCTAAATCTGGTCTCAGAAAGAATGTGTTATCTTTTAGCAGATGAATGAAGTTCCAAAATCCAAAGTGGAACTCCATATGAAAATTGAAATGTCACTTTGGCTTTTTAAAACCTATATAGCAACGGGCACAAATCCATTTGACAGGAAGAGTGAGAGAATGGCTTGGATTTCTTTACAGCAATATTTTTTGAGCTGCCCATTTTCCTGATATTTGAAAATAAATGCCTAAATATTTATAGGAACAAATTAGTTCAATGTGATGGCTATTTACTTTCCAAATATACTTTGCTTGCCTTTTACAGAAAAATGGTAGTCCTGATTAATCATGAATAAAAATTAACAGCTTTTCCTTTAAAAACCATTGGGAAAAACCACTCAGTGTTTGTTTCAACACAATTCCACTTTGGGATAAAAGCATTGTTTCTTCCATGTAAGTACAAAAATCAAATTTCTTGAGACCAGTTTTGGGGGCTTTTCTATCCACCATTATCTATAATTGGTAATTGGACAGTAACTACCCAAACGCAATCATTAGGGTTGCCCCCCTCCCCCGCATACACACACCTTTTAATCAGGGTGATGAAGCCATTACAAGCTCTTCTGCCATCCCTAACTTCTACAGGTCCTAGATGACAGGGAATCCTTATGCCGCATCTCTTGAACCCTTCAGGTTAGTTACACTTGCCCATTTTAAAATGCTCCAATTCAACAACAACAACAATACCAAGAACCCAGCTTGGTACTGCACAGTCTCAATAAAACTTCAATGAATCTTCTTTATTCTTCCTCTCGTCAGATCTTCAATCTTCCAGGCAAAGGGAATGACACAATCTGTCTTCTTGTAGTATAGACAAAACACCTACATGCCAGAGTGTGACTCCAGATGCTACATAGTGTTGTACCTTGAACTATGCTCAGGAATTAATTGGCAATGACAATGAATCTCTCAAACAAAACCACTTCCAACCCTGATAGGTAGTCCTCATCAGGTACTGCATGGAGTGACAGCTGTTCCTCCAGTAGGGGTCTGTAGCAGGGGAGTGTTCGCAAAGGAAGATGAAACTGAAGTCATGCCCTGCTCATATAAATGCTCCTTCTGTAGCTGAAGTTTACCTCATGCTCTCTATAATATCCACCCATGCATCTTGGGATTTATTAATGTCAAAGTTTTCCCTCCCACAGTATGTCCCTTTGAGTATTTCCCTGACTTGCTTCCCAATTTTTACTTTTAAAATGTGTATGTAAAATAAGTGAATGTAAGCCAAGGGAAAGTTCAGGAGAAGTATCAAACTATGACTTGCACTGATTGCGTAGGTTTAATATTCCAAACAACAGTTTGCATGCTACAGATGTCCTGGCAAACCATTGTGTTTGCAAGTTGTCCCTTTCCCTGCTTTGCTTAAGAGCCCTGGTGGCGCAGTGGTTAAATGCCAGTACTGCAAGTCACCACGTTGCAATTTCGATTCCAGCGGGCTCCAAGGTTCACTCAGCCTTCCATCCTTTCGTAGGTTGGTAAAATGAGTACCCAGCTTGTGGGGGCAATTAGCTAACACACATTGGAAACTGCTTAACGCAGTGTAGATGTGTAAATAGCTATTGCTTAAAACAATTTGTAAGCCGCTCTGATAGCCTTGAGGCTGAAGAGTGGGGTATAAATAAATAAAATAAATAAATAAAATAAGATCCCTGGACGTTATCCTAAATGGTACAGCATTGTCTGATAGCTGGCAAAAAAAAAGTCACTTAACACTGGCTGCCCACAGCAATGGGACAGAGAAGCTGGACACTCCCTTCCTGTGAAATCTTTTGGCTGCTTTTATCAGAGCAGAGAATAAAGCAATTCCTCATGTAGTATTCTCATCCCCCTACCACAATTATGGAGTAATGGGAAGTTGTTGTCTCTTTCTTTTTAACTCATCAAACTGTTGCTGCAGAGGTTGTAATTCTTCTGTGATCATACAGGTGACTTTAATGCTGCACTTCAACCGAGGATCATATTCCATGATTTTGTCCTTTGATATCTGGGCAATTTGAAACACTTCAGCAAACTTCTCTAATGTCCACATGGCTGGTTCTGCTTCTGTTTCTTCTTCTTCATCTTCCTCTAAAGATATCTTAACCCAGTGATGGGCAACCTTTTGAGGTTGGTGTGCCAAACTTCGCCAAAAAACTGAGCATAACTCGGGTGGTGTATCACTTAAGAGGAAAAAACATTATTTCACAATATTTACTGTTTAAATAACATAAATGTATACAGTTGACCCTCCACATTCACAACTTCGACTATTTGTGGAAAGCCTCCAACCCGCACGTTCCCCCCCCTCCATTCCCAAGGCACCGACGGCCTTCTCATGAAACCTGTTGCTGCCTTGGGAAGGGGGGTGGTGGAAATCCTCCCACCCCCACGCTCTCCACCCATCCCTTCCCAAGGCACCAACAGGTTTCTCATGAAGCCTGTTGCTGCCTTGGCAAGGGGAGGGTGGAAAACCTCCCACCCACACACTTTCCCCCCTCCATTCCCAAGGCACCGATGGGCTTCTCAGGAAGCCTGTCACTGCCTTGGCAACCTCCCACCCGCATGCTTCCCCCCTCCCTTCCCAAGGCACCGACGGGCTTCTTATGAAGCCTGTCGCTGCCTTGGCAAGGGGAGGGTGGAAAACCTTCCACCCACACACTTCACCCCCTCCCTTCCCAAGGCACCGATGGGCTTCTCATGAAGCCTGTCGCTGCCTTGGCAAGGGGAGGGTGGAAAAACTCCCACCCGCACATTTTCCCCCTTCACTTACCAAGGCACCAACAGGCTTCTCATGAAGCCTGTCACTGCCTTGGCAAAGGGAGGGTGGAGAGCCTCCCACCCACACGCTTTCCCCGCTCCTTTCTCAAGACACCAACAGGCTTCCAAGGTTCCCACCCGCTCCCTTCCCTGGCATTGCCGAGGCGGCTCCGGGGCTTTGAAGCCCTGGAGCCCCCTCGGGAAGGCTGGGGAGAAGCTGGGCAGACTCCCCCCCACCCTCCCGCCATCTTCCCCAGCCTTTCCAAGGCAGCTCCAGGGCTTCAAATCCCTGGAGCCCCCTCAGGAAGGCTGGGGAGAGGCCGGGCAGAGTCCCGCTGAGCTGCCCGCCACCTTGCCCAGCCTTTCCAAGGCGGCTCCGGGGAAGCAGGCAGGCCTCAGGGGTGGTGGTGGCAGTTGGGGCTTCATAGCCCCGTCCACCACTTTCCTCCCCCCTCCCAGCCTCCCTAAAGTGGTGATTGGGGCTCTGAAGCCCCGCCCACCACTTTAGGGAGGGTGGTGAGGTTGCGGGGGAGAAGGGGGGGAGGAGGCCTAGCCGCGTGTCACCACAGATGGCTACGCGTGTCACTGTTGACACCCGTGTCATAGGTTTGCCATCACCGTCTTAACCAGTTCCTCCAATTCCTCATTGGCTAACACTTCCTCATGACCATCAATATGTCCCTCCACTTTCTTATCAAGCAAGTCACCAAATCTATTGCCACCAAGTTGCCTTGCTGCATGAATGATTCACCTAACTTTCCATCAATCTTTGTGTGTGTGTGTGTGTGTGTGTGGTGATATGAAAATCCTCAAAGATGTCACTCCATAAGTTCTTCCAGCAGGCTGTCATTCATCCATTGCAGCTGTGATGAATGTTATGGCATCAGGAATAGGGAAGGATTTCCAGCACTGCATGATGTCCACATTAGGATCTGCATCAATTGTTGCTACAATGCACTCAAATACCAGGTGGGCGTACATGGCCTTGACAAAATGAATGACACCCTGGTCAAGGGGCTGAATCAATGAGGTTATATTAGGAGGTAAGAAAACTACAACAGCATTTGCATCTTCATAACAGATTTAGGATGGCTAGGTGCATTGTCTACTATTAGCAGGACTTTAAATGGCAAACCTTTTTGTCACAAATATTTTTTAACTTCTGGTATGAAGCATTGATGAAACCATTCTGTAAATAAGATGGCTGCTATCACTAACACCTTCTTATTATGCTGCCAAAACATGGGCAGATACAGCTTGTTTTTGTTTTTGAGAGTGCATGGGTTCTTTGATTGGTCCATCACACCTGGCTTTATCATATGCCCTGCAGAGGTGGCCACAGAAGACCAGAGTCAATTTGTTCATCCATGCTTTTGCCTTGGTACCACCTTTATAGTTTTGTGAATGTAGGTTCTAGTGGAGATTATTTTCCAAAAGAGGCTAGTTTCATCATGCTGAACACCTGTTTTGGATGGTATCCTTTCTCCTCAATCAATTTCTTAATTTTTTCTGGAAATGTGGCAGCAGCTTCTTCATTGATGGATGCAGATTCTCCCACCAGTTCAACCTATTTTAAGTCCAAACCTGTTTCTAAATCTGTGCAAGCGTCCCCTACTTGCAGTGAATGGCTTGGTATCACTTGTCTCAGGGCATTCCTTACTGAAGTCTTCATAGAGACTCCTTGCTTTCTGGTGCAATACCTTGCCATCAATTGTTTTCTGGTCATGTCTTCCACCCACAAATTTAGGGCCTTCTCCATCCTCATCAAGCACTTTTTATGCACTGTGGAGATAACTTTTGCAATTTGAGATGCTACATCAAAATTGGCATGGATTTCTTTTTCCTTCTTTACAATTTCATGGATGGAAGACTCATTCTTACCATACATTTTAGCAACCTCATCACATGATTTCTTCTCTTTTCTTATTAGGTCAAGAACTTTCACCTTCTCACTTATGTCAAGCAGTGGATACATAATGTTAGGCTTATCAGGATTGCAAGTGCCAACATTCTTGCACTTTGAGGCCATTATTGTACAGTAGGACCCCTCTATCTGCTGAGGATACAAAAAACCATGGATAATAGTGAATGTCATTGAAAATAATAGGACTTCCAGTTTAAAATACGATAGAGTTGCCTTGGAGGACCTAGAAAATGTCTAGAGAGGACACATTTTCTAGGAAGACTCTATGGTAGTTGTGCTGTTTTGTGTCCTGTGAATAATTGAATCAGTGGATAATGAATCAGTGGATATGGGGGTTCTACTGTACAGTACTGTACAATATTAACAGTACCAGCTCTGAGCAAGAACAGCTACTGAGCAGCTGGTAATACAGGTACTATTCTGTAAGCTCCCCATACATTGAAAAACATGAGAAAACATGAGAGCAGGAAGCAAGGAAGCAATGCAAGGACAGGAAGCAATGTGAGAGCACAAGATAACTGCACCCCACCTCCTCATCCTCCATTGCCTTCCATTTTCAATTTAATACTTGTTTGTTCAGCACAGGAGTTCCATTGTTCTGATGTCCACTAAGGTTAGTTGCCTTTATTACTACTATTTCAAGTTTATTTTCATGACATTATATTTTTTTTCAGATCTCTTTGGACCACTAATAACTGAAACTGCAGTCATAGGATACATGGATACTGGGGTCCGACTGTATATGCCACTGGAGAGTATTACTTGGACATGGTATTTCATTTACAAGCAGTGGTAGGGGTAATATCTCCTGAATGGTAAATGATCTGCAAATACTTTGGTAAGGGTCTTTTTTTTTGTTTGTTTGTTTGTTGCTGTGCTCATATAATTGCATCTCCCTCTCACTAGAAAATCTAGAACATGAAGGGTAGCATGACATAACCCCCTCCTTGCCTTCTTCTAAGTTATTTCAATCCTCCTTGAAGACATGCAAATACTGCAATCCTCTGCCTCCTTAACTGGAATTAAACTCCATCAGCTGCACTACTTGAGTTTTGAGTGCACAGCCACTGCGGTGAAAATCAGGCTATAGAATGCTGATGGTGGAACCAATGGTAAGACTTTCCTGGCAATTAAATTTGTCTGATGCCTTGAAACAAGCCTCCCCGCCCCCTGGAGCTTGTACGTTATTTTAGTGTCTTGAGCTTCATTTAAAAAATCTATGTACAGTTAGACTCCTGTATCCACAGAATCAATTTCCCTAGTTTCAGTTATCTGCAGGACACAAAATAGGGACACTGTCAGGATCAGCCCGTAAAAGCAGCCTCCCTGCTAGCAAACTTGTATGTGTTAAACTACTGTGTGTGGTCATGATGGAGACTGTTTGATGTTTGCATTCTTTGCAGTTGAAACAAAGTAGTGGCTGAGAATGGACATGGGAGTGTAGAGTCTGTCTGGTAATGGCAAAAAATGGCATTGCACCTGTGGGTGTTATAAGAATCAGTAGATGGAGCTACACCTGGGTAAGAACAGGGCATGTGGACGATGGATGACCAATGGGCAGAGTGCCTGCCAGATTCTGACTGATTGTAAATACTTTTTATTTTACTGTATTTCCTATGAGCTTCATTTGAAGCAACAATTTTGTATACTTAGCTCTTCAGTTTACTGTGACAATAAAGCTTACTGTTATACCCTGAAGCTACTGTCCACTGACTCTAAAGAAAGTTACATGACAGACACAAACCATAGAGTTGCATTAGAAAATGCCTAGAGAGGCATCTTCTAGGTCCTCCAATGCAACTCTATGATACGCTTTTACCGGAAGTCCTTTATTTTAATAGGGTTTACTGTTATCCGTGGTTTCCAGTATCCACAATAAGTTCGGGAACCAAACCTCATGGATACGGGGGGGGGGTTGATTGTACTGTAACAATATAGCCAAAGAAAGAAATTAGTGTCAAACACATACCAATTAGTGCCAAAACATTAAAGAAATTAGTAAATACCCACAAAGTTTCTTGCCCAAAGCAAGCCAAAATCATTGGATCCTAAATCTGTGTTGCAGAAGAATTTGATGTTTAAATAACTGAATGAGAGTGTGGATGCAGGTGTTACACCAAGCTGAATATCACAGACAAAAAGCAGTTAAAAGAAAGTCCCTCAAAGCTACCCAGTATTGAAGAACATCAAGCATACATACAAATTAAGCAAAGAATTAACAATAACAATAATAATGATAATAATGATAAATAATAATAATAATAAGCAGCAGCAGCAGAGTTCACAAACTGGATAAACATAAAGAAGGATGGAAATAATGACAAGGATTATTGTTAGCAGCAAATAGCAGCAGACATAGCAGATAGTCACACAGGATATGGACATACTGTTTGTATCAATAAGACATTTGGAGTATGACTTCTTTGTGTAAGATAGTTTGAAAGATGAGCCATCTTGGTTGTGGACCTTCTTTGAAGTTTGGAATTTCAATTCCTCACTGTATTGCAAAACACTAATCCACCATTAGATATTCAGTTCTACCACTCACAATTCCGTTCTTATGCTTACATGTTCTCACCCTCACTCCCCTTGTGATCTCACCAACACAGATCCATCTGTATGGTGTTGAACAATATATACCGTTCCCTTGATGTTAGAACTGAACAAATCCTTAATATAATATATTTTATTTACCCCCCCCGCCTACCCCCCCACACACTTCTAAATGAAATGTGTTTGATTAATTATAAAAGTTTCCCCCTTGCCTCCATCTATGGTTATTTATTATTTATCTGATTTACTTTATTTATATCCACTTTTCTCCCAATATAGGACCCAAAGCACGTTATAATGTCAGTTACAGTTGTCCCTCCATAATCACAGATTTGGCATTCACAGTTTTAAGTATTCACGGCTTGAAAATATTCTTTAAAAAATAATAATCCCAAAAGCAAACCTTGATTTTTCCATCTTATATAAGGGACACCATTTTGCTATTCCATTGCATATAATAGGACTTGGACAACTATACATCGAAAAAGCTAACACAATATGTAGTACCAAAGTTTTAAAAGCTATTAAAACATTAATTTTAAAATGATTTAAAACACATTAGATACAGTTTATGTATAAAAAACAGCATACTCACTGCACATCCTTCTACCCCAACCAGTTGAAGTCTGAAGGCCTATTTGAATAAGAAAGTCTTTCCTTGCTGGCAAAAAAAGAAAGAAGAGAGGGGGCCAATTGGGCCTCCCTTGAGAGGGAGTTCCATAGCCTAGGAGCAGCTACCAAGAAGGCTATTTCACCAGATGAGCCTGTGAGCATAGTGGGACAGAAAGGAAGCCCTCCTCTGCAGATCATAAGACTCAGGCAGGTTCATATGGGGAGATACGGGCTTTCATGTTACGTGAAACACTGGTGTCTGTGGAAAGTCCACGCAAGATCTTAGCTTCAATGGGGTATTAGAAGCAGCTCAAAATGGCATAGAGAGAGGTCGTACAACATACAGGATCTTTAAACCCTATGTATATGGGTGTAGATTAGGAAATACATGGATTCTGTACAAAGGGTGAAACTTTATTGAACTAAACTGAAGCATTCACACATCATGCACATTTGTTTTATCAAGCAAACAAGACTATCAGAGTAAGGCAAGAAGTAGTTAGAAGGGAATAGTTAAGACTATAGGGTATACTGCACCTGATTCCTAGAGCTAGGTTTTCCTTGTGAGAAGCAGTATTACTCTCAAACAACAGCAATGAAGGCACCAGAAAATGGGGTAGGTGGAACTTATGGAAAGGAGGTTAGAATTAGGAAACTGGGAGCAGAGCACTTAGCTCTGCAAGGAAGCTGGATAAGAGTCCGGGAAATGTTAGCAAAGTTAGGAGGAGATGGATTGGTGTGGATTCAATTAGAAGGTGGTACTGAACCAAATGTTTGGTTTCAGATAGTTCTCAAGTGTTTTACAAAGGGATTCTGGACAGCCAGGATCTGGGAGATAGGGACAATCTGATATCTTAGTGATTGACAGGCGAACCCTCTTTGTTCTCTCAGATGCAGGGGTGTCAGTTTAGTCTATATAGCAATGAAGTTCCCTGTGTATATTTGATGTCTGTAGGATACCTGTTTCTTCGGGAGACATGTTGTTTCCATTTCAGAGAAGATGCAGGATGTTTTTATCCAGGTGTGTATCTGGGGGAATTTATGGGGGCCTCTCCCAGGCATATTCCATGCTTGCCATCAGCTTGACTCCTGACTTGCCTGAGAGTGCATTTTATTTCCTGGTAGCCCTTGGAGAAGGAATATGGCCTTTTCAGTGGGGATGATGGAATGTCTCGTTACATTCAGATAGTCTAAGCCTAAGCCATATATGTTATCATCAGCCAGTCGGTCTGTGAATGATAGACATAGGCTTCAAGTGGCCTTACTCTAGGGTTTTCACTCTTGGGCCAGCTCTCTGTTCATAAAATTTATCCTTTGATCAGTTATCACTTCTTTTAGAAAACCTATCCACAGAAGCACCTGTCTCAGTTTTGTAGCTAAGCCTTTGGCCATGGTGGGCTGCATAGAAATGGTTCGTGCATACAGTCTCACAGTCTATTAAAACTAATATGTGCATAACATTGCCTACCTGTCAGCCTAGGGGTCTGTGCCTTTTCAGTAGTGGGGAAATGAAGTTTGCCATTCTTCAGAAGATAAAGCAGCATAGACAGTTTTATTATAGAGGCTGATGACTATACATCAGCCTCTATAATAAAATTCAGATTGAGTGAGAGTGCTGTATATTGAACTGTTACTGTTCCTTAATGTACAATTCCATCTCCCATATGCCAAGCCACTGGATAAATTTATCTTTTTGCCATGGTATATACGGTACACAACCTGCTGCAGACATCTAATGCCATTTAATGGATGAGTACAAACACCCCCCCCCCAAAGCAAATAGGCCTCAACCAGTGTTAACTTGCATTTTCTGGGGCCTTGTCTACACTAGTGAAAACCCCTGAATCCCACTTGAATCTGGTCTGATAATCCCACATGTTGTGTGGCCTTAACCCCAAATCTGTTGCAATAATGCCACATGATGTACGGCCCTATCCACACATATACCACCTAAATCTGGGTTTTAGGAAACTTGCAGTTTTCTCCAGTTTGCTGGAAACTATGGAGAAAACTGTAGTGTGAACAAAGGATCTGCACTGGTTTCAAGGGGTGGAGAGGCACGACAAGCACTGCCTGACAGTCGCTGCTATTTTCCCCCCTCCTCAGCACCATTGCCTCTGGCACTGCCTTCCCAGCATGTGGCCACTTGTTCTGAAGGCAGAAGGAGCAGCTGCACCCGACATTGCTCTGCCCTTGGGACAAGTAGCCATACGCCAGGAAGGCAGAGCCCTGCATTCAGGTGCTCATTCTGAGGGCACAGTGAGCAGCTGCATTGGGGGTAAAACCAGGATGAATCAGATTTGGGATTTGGCCCAGGTGTGGTGCTTAAAACCAGACCAAAGTAGTCCAAATTTCACCCAGTGCAGCTCCAGGCCAAAGTAGTCCAAATTTCAATTGGATTTTTACCCCCAGAGTAGACAAGCCCTGGCATTGCTGTGTTTGAATGACTGATGGGCAACTGTAATCTATTCCCCATTTCTGATACAATTTTTATTTTGCCTTTAGATCATAATGCACCCATCTTATTTGACCTGGCCGATATACAACCAGGCCCATATGAGCTGGGTTGTCCTGAAAATAATAAAGGTGATACTGATTATTCAGTGGAAAGTACATAAGACTTACTCTTTAAAAATACATAGGCAGAACTGTTTTAATTTATTAATAAAATCAGTTCTCTGAAACTGAAATACATGGTGATTATAGATAATGGACTGTATGTAATGCTATCTGTCCACCAGCAGAATGGAACTCCCCTGTTATTTTTATCTGTTTCGTTGACTGGTTTATTACCATAATATTACCATACTCTACTGTCCAAGTGGATTCGCTTTTTTCTGTCCACCCTCTGGATCTTCTCAAGAAGGTTAAATGTTCTGTAGCATGAAGGATTAAGAGTAGCAGACTGACTGGGTTGTTCAGATGGCTCAATACATTTTTGTGAGCTTTTGTAGTTCACAACTTATGTTTTTATATGTGAAACTGAAATACGTGGAACTGAAGGATTTGAATCTACAAGGGAAATTAGCATGTGAGAAGGTCCTGACTCTATAGCAAATATTGCATTTTCTTAAAGAAACAGGGACATGTCACAGAGTGCACCAGAAATCTTTACAATGTGCATAGAAAACAGGATATCCATTAGATCCCTGATTAACAGAATCGAATATTTACGTCCCATGCTTCAGGACAGTCCCTGCTTTAAATTTGTTTTTATAACTAGAAGGCTTTAAATATGCTGATATTCTTTTTTACCTCCCTTTTCTCCTTAAAAGGTCTTTTAAAAAAATCCTACAACAATTCTACATAATTTCTGTATAAGCCATCTTTTAAGCTCTTGTAGACTTATATGATTATGTTTTAAAAGTCAAGACAATAAATCTCACTGATGGATAATCATAGAAGCCTGCCTCAAAAAACTAGGCAAAAGTATTTTCATTCTGTCATTAATTTATACTTTACTGATTATTCCTCCCATCAAGTTTTGCCCCAGTTGCTGTTTTTCCAATCATTTCCACAAACAACTTTGGTGACTGGCCTCTTAATCATTTGCCTGTCTGAATCTCAGCTTTTCTTCATGGCCTAAACTGTAGCTGAGGTAAGTTGATTTAAAAGGGATTCCTGTCACTGAGAAACATATTCCCCCTTCTCCCACCTTTATATATGCCATCGTCTGAGGTAATGGAAACAAGCTGGTCCTCAAGAGAAACATAAAAATTTTCCTTGTCAGTCTTTTCACAGTGGGGGATTCAGACCACATTGACACTATAGAAATCCCCACTGCTGTTGAGCCCCTCTTGAAGAAGAAAGGAATGGTAACTGCAGAGAGCAATGAGTCCAGGGATGTAGCTGGGGGTGGGGTGGGGGGAGCAAAGTGAAGACATTACCTCCTTTAAGAATTCTGCTATCTCAATGAATTTTTCTCTCAGTCCCCAAATTTCTAGCATTGCAATAATTTAGAACTTCAGCTGAGCATTTTGAAATGAAGTTTAGGCATCCAAAAAAAAAAAAAAAAGGAGCAGGCAAAGGACTTTATCAAACCACCCTCCCAAAATATTTTTTGCTGGCATAATTTGTGCCATTTTTATGCCGGGGAAAAGAATGCCCCATACCTCACTTACCTTGCATCCTGGCGAAAGGCTTCCCTGGCAATGAATCAAGGAGTGAACAGAGCTCTGTTCACTTCCTCATTTGATATCCCGCAGATTCTTGGGAGAATACCTAGTGCAGGAAATTAAAAAATAATAAAACAAAAATAACACTCAAAAAGTAACAGAAAGCACACAAACATGCTTAAAAACTTATAAGTAAACTGGGGTGGGTCATAAAAAGAGCGTCACCTACCTGGATGTCACAATCTCACCCAGAAGTGTTCTGGCTGGACCAGCTATTGATGTGGCACTCACATGAGTACAATGGCACGTGGATTTAAAAACCAGCAATGTTGGCAAAAAAGCTCCAGGGGGATCAATTGACAACTTGTGCCGTCAATTTCAAACAAACAAACAAACAAGTTTTTAGAAGTATATGATTGCAAAAGGATGACATTGTCTGGTACATGCACCCTTTCACAAATAATTAGGTGCCCTCATGATGCTGTATTTGCATGGTCTGATAAAGTCCAAAGTGACCAAGGAAATGCAAACACAGTGAATACAAGAGCTCTAGCAGAAGGTCTCCTTGGGTGATGTTTTTGGGTTGTGATTCTTTCTGTGTTGTCGTTTCTCTTCAAGACTTGTTCGTCGTGAGTTCTCAAATAAGGCTGCAGCATTGTGGATAGTGCGTCTCCATGCCTCCCGATGTGAGGCCAGGGCGGACCATTGTTGGTGTTCAATTTGGCCGAGCCTGAGATGTTGTTTCAGGGAGTCTTTGTATCGCTTTTTTGGAGCACCCCTCTTACGCTGACCCGTGGCGAGTTCACCGTAGAGTAGTATTTTTGGGAGGCGATGGTCCTCCATCCTAGAAACGTGCCCTGCCCAGCGCAGCATGGGTCACCTAGTACAGTATATACACATCGGACAAATGAATACAAAGAAAAAGTGTCTCTCCCTTTCCTATCCAGTATCCTCCACATTTTTTCAGAAGGGATAACATCTTGACGTTTCCTCACAAAGTGGGAGAATTAATGCCATAAATCTTTGGTGCTTAGGGTATTCTCCAGAAGGGAGCCTGACTGGAGGTGGTAGAGCTGCCACCATGATACAGTCAGGAATCCCACACAGGCTGTGGAGCTGTGACTGCTATGCAGCAGGAGTGGTGGTGGTAGGAAGACAGAGAGAGTTGGCCAGTGTAAAGGGGCCACCACATGGGGAAGTAGGCAGCCGTACACCAGGCATTGTGGGTAGCATGTGGTGCACTGAGAGACTGAGTGGAAGGAAACGGCTTCTGTAGGAGCAATTATTGAGCTGTGGAAGAGAGCGGGCTGTTGTGCCAGAGCTGATCAGGTTTCTTTCATCAAGATAGGAGGAGGAGAAGCTAGTCCCAGGGGGATCAGGGCTACCCAGGGAAAGGCTGTATTTATCCATGGTGGCATATTGGCAGGATGAAGGAGATAATCAGATGTGGGGAAATGTGGCGAAAAACTGTGTCCCAACTGGCATCAGAAGGATGCAACGAGAACAGAAAGAGCGACATTATCAGATGCCAATGTCCTCAGCTGTTCCCAGGGCATATCACTGGCATGCACGAGGCTTCACTTTTGTATTGACAGGGCTAAGCCACCAATAAAAAAGGACACCTTCTTCATACCTGCACTACACCCCCAGAACGCTGAAGGACCATGATGTCTGGTAGTATAGCTCATTTCTTTTTTCATCGTGTTCTTCTGACTTGGTTTTTGCCACATCTGATAATCTCCAAAGACTTCAGAGCAGCCATAGCAGGTGCAGGGCTAAAGGCCACCTATGGCATGTTCTGCAGCAGGTGCCTCTGAGAAAGGACTATAGATGATTAATTGATTGATTGATAGCAGGACATTCTACCAGAGTTTTTCAACTCATGTCTTTAAACATTTAAACCTGGAATCCCTTCCCAATGTCTGACAACTTGTTCGTATGAAATAGTCCTCTCATAAGTCTGTGCCTGGATGGTTTACTTTCCTGAGCCTCAAGCAAAAGAGCCAGCTTCTTCTTAGCACTGATGCTAAGGAGACTCTGTAATGAAACTGTCTCCACCCTAACTCTGAGAACATGCAAAGTAGGCATTTGAATTTGGTGTTCTTACTAAAAGGACCTAAAGAGCATACATCTTGACGTTACTTTGTTTTTTGTTTTGTTTTGTTTTTGTAAGGGTTGATTAATTTCAATTAGAAGCTGTTTAATGTCTGTACAGGTTGAGTCTCCCTTATCTGGAATTCTGAAATCTGAAATATTGGAAAATCTGAAATATTCACATTGGTGGTTGAGACAGTGACAGCTTTGCTTTCTGATGGTTCAGTGTACACAAACATTGTTTCATGCACTAAATTATTAAAAATATTGTGTATAATATTTCCTCCAGGCTATGTGTATATGGAACATAAATGAATTTTGTGTTTAGACTTGGGGCCCATCTCCAAGAAGTCTCATTATGTATATGTAAGCATTCCAAAATATTTCAAAGTTCAAAACACCTCTGGCCCCAAGCATTTCAGATAAGGGAGACTCAACCTGTAGTACCATATTGAGTCATTATGTGGCAGACACCAGTTTCCTTAAAGCAAATCATAATTGCTAAGAGCCTCAAGGTTTGGTCTAAATGATTCCAGCTGGTTGTGGGTGAGTCAAAGATCAAACTACTTAAACCTTAATTTTTAAAATTTATTATTATTTTATTTTAATTTTGCCACTGCTGAATGAACAGGGGATCTGACTGTGTGCAATCCAAATGGCTGTTCCTGAGTCTGTGTGGGTGATTGAACTGTGGGGAAGGGTAGAGAGAACAGCTAAAGGCACAGACATTATGCAAAAGAAAAATATTCCTGTAGAGATTTTAGAGTAACTGGATCCAGTGGGGATGATGGTAGAAGCAATTTGTCTTGGGAAGAATGTGGGCATTTGAGGTCAGATAGTCACAAGTGATAGTAAGAAAAGTAATACTCACAGTGAGGTCATCACAACTTCTTCCTCCCTTATTTTTCTTATCAATTGGAAGATAGTAAGGAAACTGATACCACCATTCCTTATGTTTTGATTCACTAGTAGTTCACTATAAAGAACACTAGCTCATATTAAAAAGTAACTTTAAGACAAAGGTGGGTGTGACGCACAGGTGCACCAGCAGAATTTATATCACTGTTCAGCCTGGCTGCCTCGTCACTTACGCTGCCACCAAATAAATATCTGTGGCGACTGCAGTTCTACAGTTGCCATCTTTATGTCAAACTTCCCCCTTATCCCTTTCTTGGACTGGGGTTTGACTTAATCTGGATAGTACTTGTATTGGTGTGTGTTTAATTATAGGGTTAGCATGCCAAATAAATACTAGTGAGGGAAATAATTCATGAGGAGTCTGGATTAGATAAACAAACCATAAAGATTGATTTATTGTGTAAACAGTGTAACAGAAATGCTTTGAACTTTGTCTCCAACTTGGTTAACTTCAAACCGGTTGCTGTGGTGACCATATAATTTCAGAAACTGCCAGACTCAATAACAAGTGGTTTAGGTTCTTTCCCTCCTTTCCCTCGGTACTCCAATCAGCCTCTATTTCTCTCAACAATATTTCCACTGCACATACAGTCCCTCAGCTCCATTCACAATCATACACACATTCCAGCCATCTCCTCATCACATGACATCATCAGCTGCCCCTTTCAACTGTCATCTCCCTTTCTCTCAACTCTCATACCCCTCTTTTCACTCTACGAGACCCCTCTCATACCAGTTTTCTGCCACAGGATTGATTCCTTTATCCTCTCTTCCCATCCACTCATCAGCATTCCATCAGATGCTCATCACACGCTCTCCACCGTGGGAAACTTTGATGGGGTTAGGGGCCAATTTTCCTCCCTGTGGTAGGCCATATCATGAAATTTTTCAGCCAAAACTTTTCAGCTAACATCTGCAGTTGTGCTGCCGCCACCACAAGCTCAAACACTTTACCCAAAAATTAGCTCTGGGTCCAGAAAGGTCATCTTCAGAAAAGAGTGTGTCACTGCCTCCTTCAAGGCAGCAGGTACCTCCCCCTGGCAATGTGAGGCATTTATTACCTCCTGTGGCTTGTCTACATGATGAAGTCCCCCAAATCCCCCCCGGGAATCTCCCTGGATCTTCAGCCATCTGACCACATGATGTACAGCCTTTTCCCCAAATGTGGTGATCTGACTACATGCCGCATGGCCCAGATTTGAGGCATTCTGGCGTATTCACCTGGATGTGGAGTATTTTGGGTTCAGGGTTTTCTCCACATTTTTACTTGCCACCACCACTGACACTTACTGTAACCACAAGTGTAAGGCTCTGTAGGCATTTCAAAGCTGAAGGGAGAGGTTTTCTCCCTTCCCTGCTGCTTCTGCCCCCTCTCTCTTGCCCATCACTTGCTTGAAGTACTTATGTGGCTTTAAGCTTGAAGAAAGTGACAGAAGCACTCAGGAAGTGAAAGACAAGTGAGAGAGGTGGAGGAAGCAGTGTTGCCAAGCTCAGTGCTGCTGAGCTGAAGAAGGGAAAATACCTTTCCCTTTGGCCAGGAAATGCCTACAGAGCCTTAAAAGTCACAGTAACTGGTGATGTCAGCAGCAGGGGTGATGGCCAAAACTCCACATGGACAGTGAAGACACATCCCTATGGTGTATATTAATGCACAGGGCTTTTGGGGGCATTCGGAGTTTTTGCACCATGTCTAGACAAGCCCCTGGACTCACCTGAATAACCCACATCTGCTAGATTTTACCAGCCAAGATGGACAAGGATCAAGCTTGCACATGGTTCGATAGACCAATTCAAGCATCTTGTCCCACATCATCAGGCCACAACTGAAACAACTCACCACATGGAACACTGGACATTCGCTCAGAGCATGGCATCAACTTATGAGTGAATATGAGCAACTTTCTCCTTGAAATGCCTGGCAAATTTGTCACAATGGACCACTGAGGGCTCCACAGCTGGTTTCTATGAACCTGATCCCAGCAGGCTCTTTGTCACTCAAAATAACTCTGCAGGGTGGCATGCTGAGGATGCTACAGTGGAGGTGTAACACAGTCAGCCCTCTGTATCTACAGATTTCACCATTCACAACTTGAAAATATTTTTTAAAAATTCCAAAAAGCAAACCCTGATTTTGCTATTTTATATAAGGGACACCATTTTACTATGTCATCTATATATAAAAAAACTATTGGGTATGTTGCCCTTCACAGTGTGTTGATTGGCTGCTCAGGGAACACACCCAACCAGCCACCACCACCCACATGAAAATTCCCTCTCCATCTCACAATCCACTCCTGCCACTCAATCTGCATCTACACACCCAGCCTCACAAGGGCCCCTCCCTCCTCTCACTCCCTCAGCCAATCACTAGTCATGGGCTGCGATGGGACCCAGGTGGTCAACTGGCGGCAGCAGTAGGACACCACTGCAACTGTACCCAGACAATCAAGTGGTGGTGGCAGCCGTGGTGGAACACCGCTGCTGACACTGCAATGGGACCCAGACTGTCAACTGGCGGCAGTGGTGGGCCGCCTATGACAAGACCCAGACAGTCAACTGGCAGTGGTGGCGGCAGCAGGGCAACAGAGTGAGTCATGCTCAGCAATTCCGGGAAAAGTGTGGAATGCTGAGAAGGGGAAGGAGGAATTTAAAAACCCGCCCACCTCCCTTACAGGGTTGTCATGAAGTCTACTGGGCATTTTGGGGGGAGTTTTCTAATGGTGTATGTTATGCCAGGTACAGCTAGTTGTATATAATAGGATTTAACATGCAAAAATTTTGGTATTCACAGGAGGTCTTGGGACAAATCCCCAGCGAATACCAAAGGCCCACTGTATGACCCCCGCTTTTTTTGCCAACCTCATTGCTGCATAACAGGCAATGAAACCTTCAATTTCAGAGGCAATGAAGAGTTTTTTTGGTTAGCCTTTGGTCATATTTACTCTGTAACCTATGGTACCTGCACTCTAGCCAGTGTCTAGCCAGCTTCATTGCCCATAAATGTTCTATATACCAAGGACTGGTCACTCAGGAGCAATTGCATTAATGGTCCTTTATCTCATGGTTCCATAATGCCACCAGGGCCTTGACTGAATCCCCAGCCCTGTCATCTGAAAAATCTCCCGAGCATTCTGGAATCCTTGAGATTCCATAAGTCTCTTGGGAAGACCATCTTAATTCATCCCCCATCCCTACATGGAGGATCTGCTACTGTCAAACCAAACTGCACAAAGAAGTAATCTGACCAGTGAGGGCTACTACACCCAAAACCAGATCATTCTCCATGTGCGCAACTGCAGAAACCAAGTCAAGGGGATGATTGGTGTTAGACCAATCATATGCTGTATTAAGGTAGCTCCATGGTTATCATGGCAGCCATGAAGTCCTGAGCTTGTCCCATCAGAATAATCGCAGTGTGGATGTTGAAATACACCAATACCAATGTCCTGGGGTTCTCCATCACCACCTCTAAGACCATCTCGGCTAGCTCAAGCAAGGATACTGTTGGGCAGTGGGATGGGCAGTACACCAAGATCCCTGTTCTGTCTCTTTGGCTCAGCACTAAATACAAACCTTCAAAACTGGTGCTAAGTTGGATGGGCTTACTTGAGAGACAGGTGGAATACCTATGGTTGACAGCAACTTCCCCTGTCCCTCCAATATCAGTAGGCACTGTACCACATACCCAGCTGGAAAACACTGGGACAGATCTATGCCACCAACCTCACCCACCCAGGTGTCTGTGATGCATACAAGGCCAGCCCTTTCATCTACAATCAAGACATGGATGGCAATTGTTTTATTATTATGGACTGACTAGCCAGCAGCAGCAGAACAGAGTAGAAGCTGAGATGGCAACCTGGATCTTGAGAATGGAGGAAGGACTGAAACACTAGACAAGTTTCAAGCATCTGTCCAATCTTTCACTTATCTGGTATATCCAAGCCCTAGCACCATATCTCCCTCTGCCTGAGATTACATTAATAGGGGAACCCCATTCCTGCCATCTCCCCAGGGTTCACCAAGGCACATGTACAACAAGACACCCAAACAAACGCTAGATGTCAGTACAGTGGTCAAATGTGCAACAGATGTAAATAGGGCAATTGACACACATATATGCAAACATACACTATCCCACTCTCACCTGAGTACTTTCTCCCTCTAATCCCTGCCTCTCATGCAGGGAGTCTGGAGGTGGTCTAACTGAACAGACCCACACTCCCACTGTGGGTAGTATAGTTCAACCAATCTTGACTCTCACTCAAGAGAGATGTCCACTCTCCAGCCATTCTTAATCTTCACCAACCAAGGGGGATGTGCCTTTGCCCCCCCCCTCCCTGAAGGGGTAGCTGGCCCTGATTTATATTCCTCTCTAGCCCGCAAAGTAAAACTCCTAGGGGGGAGGCACAAGTGGTCCTGATGCTCCACAGCAGCACAGCCACATCTCAGCAAAAAGGAATGTGGAGTAGGGCCAGCAAAGGCCACACATGCAAAGCCTTCCTTTTCCTTCAGGTGACCCTGCTGCAAATGCTGGCTGGCTGATTGGTAAACTTCCTGTTATGTCATAATTTTCTGTCATAACTTCCTGCTATGACTTGTGGGGAAGTTAGTTCCCCTCCTCCTCAACACACACACTCTCAAAATCTACCACGGGAGATTTCCAGGGTTGGTGTATGTTCTTATTTCCACTTTTTCCAGTGATTTTTTTTGGGGGAGGGGCAGGGAAGGGGAGTGCATGGACTTTAGAGGGTCAGGTTGCAAAAACAGGTTTGGGGATTATATATGCAGGCTCTACTTTCTCTGCTCCTGCTTTTAGCAATTAAACCACCCTGTTTTGATCCATTTGATCAAATGGATAATTTCCCCTTTCCCTACAGCCAGCTGCAACAACATCTCCACCTCTCTGTACATTATACTTGAAAGCTCATCTCCAGGGTTTTATTTGGTATTAGGGAATTTATAGCAAACATCTTCAGCATCCTCTATACAACCAGATGTGTCTTGCAAATTTGTAAAGGCTGTCTTTTATGCTGACTGGAAGGTCACTAATGCACAGAGCACAGAATACAATTAAAGCAGGGCCTCCAAACCCTTCCACAGCCCTCTTTTCTCTGTCTCAAATGCTTGACATTTTCATTCATCATTTCTGTGACATGCTCACACTTTCTTTGCTAGGACTTGATACTGTGTTTCCACTGAACAAACACAATTTTCAATATGGAATAGTCTCTGAATGTGGCTGCAGAACATTCTCCAAATCTTGCTCTATAACTTCTGCCTACATTTCTGAGAAAAGTGTGTGAATAATTAAATCAATAGTGCTCAATCTCTGGCGCTCCAGATATTTTGAAGTTCAGCTCCCATAATCTCTCAGCCAACCTGGCCACTTGTCAGGAATTATGAAAGATTATAGGAATTGTCAGTCTTAACCAGTCATATAAAGAATACTGTACTTGCAAATGTTCTGGTCCTTGATAAGAAACAATATCTTGACACACTGAGACACTGCATAAAAAAATAGGCAACTACCACTGGATTTTTATATTTTATTTAATTCCCCATCACCACCCAATTTGGGAGCCCTTTTGAGAAAATTTTATTTGCACAAAACCCAACGCTTTGCACAGAAAATGACATTTTTGTGAAAAATAACTGTTTGAAGGGGAAGTGTGAGTGTGTGTACACAAAACTCATTGTTTGGGGGGGGATTTTTTTTTAAACTAAAAGTTCCCAAAATATGAAAAATCATTGGAAAATGCACCCAAGGATATGCTTGAAAAGTCTACCCAGGAACCTTATAGAGGTGTGTGTGTGTATCGGGGGGGGGGGGATCAGAAAAGGGAATATACAAAAGTTGTCAGATTGCTCTTTTTCACAACTGGCCAACAGCTAGTAAAACCTTTGCTTGGTATAGGAGAGGGGCTACAAAGTCTACAAGTGTTGTTCAGCGCCCAAAACAATTTTTCTCCTGCTGCTACTTGTACTCTGTTTCTTCAGCCTACATGGAAAGCTGGGGTAGACTGTCTAACCCTCCTCAGTCATGATGTTCTGAATGAAGCTCTGCCTGTTCCTTACCCCTGCTGAGAACCACAAGGACATACCGTAAGCCTTTCTGCTCTTAGGTACACTGGCTCACACCTTAAGCAAGATGACAGACTGATACATTAACTAGAGGAGGGAAAAACAGCTAACAAACATTCATACTGAAACTGGCCCATGTAAAAACACCCTTCCACTTTCTCCATTTGTGCCAGACAAACTAGCAGATATATACAGCATCTGGAACTTGTATAGGTTTACCCTAACCATGAACAGAGTGGAAAATGTTGGGTGCAGCTGCAGATCCAGTATTATTTAATATTATTTTCATATTCAAGGAAGCAATAACCTTGTTCCCTACTGCTTCCAGTCCTCCTTCCTTTTCCTAACAAGAGGGGAGAATTTCTTTCACTCTGGAATTGTAAGGGACCTTATTTAAAACCAACTCCACTGTATTTTTTTTTTGTCATTTAAATTTCTCAAGCTTTTTAAACCATTCTTCCCTCAAATGTTTATATGAAGTTGGCTCACGATACCTATCCAAAGATTTTGAGGAAGTTCGATGCAAGTGCTTTGTTCACCTGAGACTCATAGGTGTAGAATAGAATCTTTTGTTCAGGGATGAGACTTCTCAACATCTGTGCTTTCATCCTGGCCAACAATATCATTGTTGGTTCCTGTGTGCCTTTCATTGACTCGAACAATTTTACTCATGTATAGGACTTAGTGTAATGGGACAGTACTGGCATGCCACAATGTGGAAATATTAAACAGAAAAGCATTCAGTCCTCTTTCTGCATTCAGCACTGTTGAAGAGAGTCAAGGTTATTTCAAGTTCCAGAATGTTTTTTGGTAGAGTTACAAGTTGTAAGGAAGCATGAAGTGTGGGAAACTTCAGGATAAGCAACGTTTTTAATAACATTAGGTTGTCATTCAGACTCACTGTGGGAATGCAAAACTTTCTTTGCTGAATTACTGGAATGTCAGTAGATTGCTAACCACATGCTGTTTTGATTGAAAGAAGAGGGGAAAAACCCACCCATTCATGCATGTCTTCTTATTTAAAGTGAAGAGCCATTTTATGCCTTCTAGCAACTGATAAAGACATTTGTGCAAGCAATGCTAGTGCTAGCATTAGCACTCCAGGTCTTGTTCTGTTCTGTCTCTACCAATGCTGATGAGTGCATCCATGCATCTTGCATCTGTGGAAGGATCCATGTTCTTGCCACTCCAACCAGGCAAACAGATATCTGCTGCCTGACCCATAGTAGCATTTTGGTTTTGTACAGCCCTCTGTTCCTGTAGAAGAGCTACTGCCCAGACTGAAAGGAAGAAGTAGTCATGAGGCACCTTTAAGACTCATCAGTTTATTTCAGCATCAGTTTTCCAGGAGTTTGAAAACTTGTTATACTTTCAAAATACAGTACTGGTTGAGTATCCCTTGTCTGGAAATCCAAAATATTAAAGTATTAAAATAAAAAAGATAAAAATATTGTCTAAAACTGCCTTCAGACTATGTGTATATGGAATATAAATGAATTTCACATTTAGGCTTGGGCCCCATCTCCAAGACATCTCATTATGTTTATATAAATATTCCAAAACAACAACAACAACACTTCCTGTCCCAAACATTTCAGGTAAGGGATACTCAACTGGTATATGACAAGCGTTCTGTGCTATGAGTATTGGCAGGACAAGGCTCAAATATCTATTTCTGCAGATGACCCACCATCATTTTATTCTTTAATTCAGATCTATCAAGATAAGGTGCTTCCAGGAATCTTTTCTCCCCAGAACTTTTTTTGGTTTACAGGAGGACCAAATCCTCAAATTGTTATTGTTGTAGTGTACCTTCATGTTGATTCTGACTTATGTGGCCCTATCCTAGGGTTTTCTTGGCAAGATCTTTTCAGAGGAGGTTTGCCATTGCCTTCCTCTCAGGCTGCGAGAGTGTGACCATGGTCAAATCCACACTCCATAAATCAACCAGTTTGAAATAGAATTATTTGACATGGTGCCTTCCTGGAATTTGTAGTTTTACAAGGTCTTTAGCCTTCTCTACCAGAGTGCTGGTGCCTCACTAAACTACAAATCCCAGGATTCCAAAGGAAGACAAATAATCTAGTTTCAAACTGGATTATTTGTGTAATATGGATTTGGCTTTGCCCAAGGTCACCTAGTAGGTTTCCATGGCTGAGGGGGTGTTAGATATGAACCTTGGTTTCTAGAAGTCCAGCATTCAAAGCACTACACTACTCTGGCTCTCCCATGTCCTCATTAGCAAACAATATTGCCATGCTTCAAGAAATATATAATTCCCATAGCCTCTTAACCTTGTCATATTGTACAGGAGCTTTCTGAATGGGTAAATTTCCATATCCAGCCTCCCACTGTTTGTAAAACCCCTGGGGCCTTTCCAGTGTGCTTCAATTTCCAGCCTGACTGCCTCTAAGAACCCTTGACTACAATATTGTGATGTAGGATTTTTTAAAAACATCCCTCTCAAACAGTAATTATATGACTAGCAACTCCATGTTGGTTACAATCTGGTTTGTTATTCAAGAAACAAAACATAACAACTTTGTCCCAGAAAAGAGAAACTAGTTGAGCAATGAGCCTTCATATGTTAAAAGAGAAAGGAAAAGAGAGCTACCAACATTTCTACATCCATGTCATCAAGTTTTATTAATATGTTGGATATTGGAAAGGAAAAGATGCCAGCTATGAAGTACTCTGAGATATACCTCTTAGAGATATTATTCTTTGAAGGAAAAACTCTAGAGATTGTTTTAAGCGCCAGAGTAATCTACACATGGTGGTTAGTTATAGAAAGTATTCAAATTCATATTCCACACCATTCTTAGACCATAAGAGGTTCTAAACCTTTCCTCAATTAACCACTGATTAATTAATTAATTTGCAAAGCTAGAGTTTTGCTTATATTTCAAAGCTCTCATGTTCAGTTTTCTTAAGGGAGAGATTGTGAACTCTTTCTTGTTACTTAAAAGTGATAATGTACATTATTTGAAACCAGGCCTTGGAGCCTACCTCAACTTCCTGCATGGCAGGGGGTTGGACTAGATGGCCCTCGTGGTCTCTTCCAACTCTGCAATTCTATGATTCTATGAACTATAAAATTAGAATAGTATAATGTACCTATATAGCTATGGAGAAAGGTGTGGTGTAAATTGAAAAATAAATAAATAAAATAAATAAACTTCCTTAGTTTGCCTCTGTCAAACAGGTCTTGTATAAGAAAGGTGCCTCTCTTTTTCATCTTTTATACTGAGCATATTTATTTTGATTTTAAAACATAGGCTGGACTAAGATTGGAACAAAAAAGGACATGGGGAAGCTAATTCCATCCCCCCAATCCCTCAAAATCTCTCAAAGGGTTTTTTATAGAAAGGATTTTCAGTTCTATCCCTAGTTAAATTATGGCTCTCAAGATCTCTTGATCCCAGAGCAGCTTTTGGTACCATACCCTTGACCCCTGAACTCCCTAAACCTCCAGACCCTGGTCCTCTGGCTCTTGGCCCTTCTTTTTTTATCCCAACCCCCCTTCACCTCACCCTCAGCTCTCTCCATCTTCAACACTTGTAAGGCGATGCCTCAGGAAAATCCTGAGGAGGTAGAGGTGATGCATTCAGAGGAACAAGAGATACAGTCACCAGAGCTGTGTTGAGAAAGAGTGTGTTAAAAAAGAGATCTTTAATAAGTTAGGCTGTAAGCTAGATTTAAGTTACGTTAGACTTTAGGTAGAAAAAGAATTATTCCAATCGGTATGGCCAATATACTTCTGTTAGTTTTTTGGTTATTTATAACTGAGGCCTTAATAACTTTTTGGGTACATAAAACAATGGGTTCATTAAAAATTGCCACGTGGAATGTCCATGGCTTGCAAACTGAGGATAGGTGCAATGAGATTCTGCCCTGCCTTGGCAGCCTGCGTTACGACATCATTGTATTGCAGGAAACTCATATTTCCTGCAAAAATATTGCTGAGCCGGTGTCAGAGGTAGTGGATACAAGGACCTTCTGAATGGTCATATGGGGAGTGTGGTGGTTGGAGAGTAGGGGTTTTGTTTAGGGCCAGGAACAATTTGACCAGTGATTTCATGTTAGAAGTAGTTTTGGGGAGGTTGGTGGTAGTGGATTTTAGTATGGAGGAAAAGCAGAAGGATGGAAGAGTAGGAAAGAAGGCTTTCAGGCTGTGTGGGCTTTATGCTCCTGTAAAATATGCCGAACGGAAAAAGTTTCGGGGGAATTTAAAAGATCAGTGTAACACTCGGCAGCATCTTATTATCGTAGGAGATTTCAATAACAGAGCAAGGATGATGGACAGGAGTGCTTATGCAGACCAGAAAGAGCGGACAAAGTTGTCCTTGCCCAAACCCCTGACAGCAGAGGAAAGAGAGTTGGAGTCTTTTCTAGAGAAGCAAGGTCTTAAGGATGTAGCTCTTGACGTGGTGAATGAGTTAGAATTTTTTCCTGTTTATTGCAGAAAGGCTTTTGGTCCAGATTTTCCTCCAATGGAAGGAGTTTGATTTACTCATTATCACAAAACCTCCACCAGCAGAATAGACCGTATGAGTACAGTGAAGGAAATAAAGGTGGAAAAGTACACTGTTATGATCACTCCTTGGTCAGATCATGGGCTCTTGGCTGTAGAGTTCAGTATAGGTCAGGTTTACCCCAAAGGGAGACCACTCTGGAGATTGTGCCCTAATTTTTTTTGGAAGATGTGGCATGCAAAGAGCGCATCACCTCAGCACTACCCCACAGCCTAACTCTTGCTGACATGTACAGGGATGATTTGTGCAGGTGGTGGGAACGTGTAAAGTGCATGGTTCAGGGCATTAGCCGGGCTTACGAGACCAACGTTAATGGGAGATTCAGGAGTATCATTTGGCCATTTATCATTTTTTGAAGTGTCATTATCAAGTGAACCAAGGTGTTCCTTTTTCAGAACAAGAGCTTACCTGGGCGAAGGGAATGATAGCAAGATTTTGCCAAAAGCAAAGACAAAACAGAAAGAGGAGTAAAAATTTCAGGACTTGAGGTGGTGTGGTCAACGTGCACGAGTGGGCAGGCGCCCGGAGTCCAAAGGCTCCTATCGAATTAAATGTCTTGAGGGCCTCTGAGTCAGACCCTATTGCATTTGGACTGAGCGAGATGCTGGATGTCACAGAGGGATATTACAGGCAGACATATGCTTGGAAGAACATAGATTTAGAAGAGATGGAGCGTGTCCAGAGAAGGGCAACTAAAATGGTGAAACGTCTGGAAATGATGCCTTATGAGGAGAGACTTAGGAGCTGGGTATGTTTAGCCTGGAAAAAAGACGGTTAAGAGGCGATATGATAGCCCTGTTTAAGTATTTGAAGGGATGTCACGCTGAGGATGGAGCAGGCTTGTTTTCTGCTGCTCCAGAGACTGGAACATGGAGCAATGGATGCAAGCTTCAGGAACAGAGATTCCACCTCAACATGAGGAGGAACTTTTTGACAGTAAGAGCTGTTCGGCAGTGGAACACACTCCCTCGGAGCGTGGTGGGGTCTCCTTCCTTGGAGGTCTTTAAACAGAGGCTGGATTGCCATCTGTCAGGGATGCTTTGATCAAGATTTCCTGCGTGGCAGGGGGGTTGGACTGGATGGCCCTCGTGGTCTCTTCCAACTCTGCAATTCTATGATTCTATGAAGGATTTTTTCCCAAGCTTTTTCGGAGGACCAGATGGGCACCCCTCTATAAGGGTTTGAATCCAGAGGACAGGAAGAGGTTGGTCGCTCCTATAGAAGAACAAGAAGTTCATGAGGTCATAGTTCAGGGGAAGAGTAAGTCGGCCCCTGGCCCGGATGGCCTCAGTTAGATTTTTTATAAATTTTACAGGAAGTGAGTTGTTCCCCCTTTAACCACTTTGTTTAATTTTTTGTGGGATAATAAAGAACTCCCTGAGATGTTTTATCAGGTGGTCCTGATTTTTTTCCCAAAGGAGGGTGATCCTACCCTGCCAAAAAACTGGCGCCCCATAGCTCTGGCCAATGTAGACTACCGCATGTTGGCAAAAATACTGAACAATTGGCTGGCTAAGGTGGCTGATAAAATCGTGATGGAAGCACAGTCCAGTGCTATGCTGGGTAGGACTATGGTAGACTCTCTTTGTTTTGGGAAGTGTTCTGACTCAGCAAGGAGGGAGCTTGGACTGGTCAAGTCCTACAGGTTGACCAGATGAAAGCTTTTGACAATGTAGATCATATGTTCCTATGGGAAGTCCTCAAGTGGAAGGGAGTGCAAAAAGATTTATTGCTTTAGTTAAATTGTTTTATAGGGATGCAGAGGTGGTTTTGCAAGTCAATGATCACAGAGGAAAGAGGATTAAGTTAAATTCTGGGGTGAGGCAAGGTTATCCACTGAGCCCTCTCTTGTACGTTATTGCTTTGGATGCTATCCTGTGTAAGATTAGTTTAGACAAGAGCATCTCGGGGATCTGAATCCCACGTCTGTTGGAAAGTTCATGGTTGGTTCAGTGTGCATCTGTTAAATTTGTGGCCCATGCTAATGATGTGTCCCTCTTGGTTAAGGACAGGATGGAAGTTAGAAAGATTAAAGATGCTTTTGAGGCCTACGGTCGAGTTTCTGGTGCTTGACTTAACATGGAAAAGAGTTTTTTGATCAGGATTTTGCTGCAGGGGACAAGATGGCAGTTGTTCCTCTAAAGGACATGGTTGAAGGAAAGGAAGGGTGGCAAGAGAGCAGGAGGCAAAGATGGATAGGGTGAAGATCCTGGGGCTGAACTCTGCAGAGGTTCCCGAGGGATGGAAAGAAAATTGGTATCGCTGGTTGGAAAAAGTGAAGGAGAGGGTGGCCCTCTGGCAGAGATGGAAGCTGACCATTTACCAGAGAGCTGCTTTTGTAAATACCTACCGGCTTCTGGTGGCAGCCAACTTGGTGGCTGTTTCCAAGCCTCCGGATTCAGTGATTAAAGAAGCTGATTGAGTTCTCTTCAAGTTCCTTTGGGGAATGGCCATGTTCCCCCTGGCAAGAACAGTGGCTTATGGGCAGGTAGAACAAGGGGGGCTGGACTTCCCAGCCCTGGAACCTAAGTTCATCACCATCTTTTCTGCCCAAAATTTTGGGAAAATTTCTCTGATGCAAAAGGGTCAGATTCAACCTCAGGCTTGGCTAGTTTTGTTTTGTGAGTGCTGGATGGAGACTAGATGGGGAAAGACTTGGTGGGAGGAAGGCTCATTAAGTTTTAGGTTTTGCCTGAAAAACTGAAAGCATCAGATTATTTGAGAGACTTTGTTTTTTACATAAAGAAATATAAAATTCATGCTGAGGAGTTGAAGGTGGAAGACAGACCAGGTCAGAGTATCAAGAGAGTTTTGTACAGGAAAACAGTGGAGGAGATTTATGTTAACCCATGTTTGCAAAAACATCAGGCCAAACCAGGTTTATCAGAATACCTAAAACAGCAGACTAGCCCAATTGAGCATTTCATGGACAAAAGGGTCCCCAAAAAGTTGTGGGACTTGAGGAGGAGGCTCTACCATCAGGTTCTTAATCTGAGGGGAAGGAAACCATGGACCACAGAGGATGAGCAGACATGTCCTCATCTGAAATGTAAAAAGGCTGAGATTTTAAGTGACGTGGCACAAAAGGAGACAATCAGGCATTTTGCCCAGGACTGCCCAAGTACCCAGGAAACATGGAGGAGGTGGCCCAGGTCCTGGATTGGCCAGATTTGGCGCAAAAGGTTTGAGAGACAGTGCTTTCGGGGACTGAACCTCCACAAGGTGTCAGGGGACCCAGAAAGTCAGTGGGCCAAAAAAGGAAGAGGGAGGAGTCTGGTTCCTTAGCAGTGAGTTTTTGGACAGTGCTCTCGTCCACGGTGCACCTGGTAAACCTCTTATGTGATGTTGGGATTATTTTTCCAAAAACAAAGGGAGGTAAAGTGTCAAAATCTGCAAGATATAAAAGGCACTGCTTATTATGTTAAGAACGTAATTGAAAATTTAGCTCTGAGTGAAAAAGAGAAATTGCCAAATCATTGTTGGAAAAAGTTTCGGCTGTGGTTTAATGAGACAAGCCCAGCAATAACTTAAGGGATATCTTTAAATATATATTCTATTATTATTATTGTATTTTTGTATTATTTTGTATTATTATTTTTATTAATCTTTTATTAATTTTTTTTCTTTTCCAAATATGTATAATTGTAATGTGTAATGTTCATTGGAAAAGAAAAAAAGAGTGATTATAGTGTGTTTAGATTAAGAGGAAAAATACATTAGTGTTAGGATAGATAGATTTTTGGTATTAGAAAAGAGGAAAACATTTTTTTTTTTTGCGTTATTGTTATGGCCTTTTGCAGTTGGGTGCATTTTTCAGTAGAATGGTCTTATTCCAATAAAAAAAATTCCTAACCCCCACCCCCAAATTCCATTATCACGCAGGCTGCAACATCCTCATTTCTGATGCAACGAATCAACAGTCTCAGTTGGAAGGCCAGATAGTTCAATTCAAGATCAGGCATTGCAAAGCATATGGTAAAAGCATATGCTATTGAAATTCAAGAGCTTTCCGTGGGTAGATGAAAAATTCAAGCATTTTTTGCAATGTCATAAATCCATCTCCCAATGAAGTAATTGGTATCCAATACAGTCATTTTGTAAGAATCATCTTTTTTTGTTGTTGTCCTCCATTGAAATGACAGTTTCAGCTTTGCTTAGTCCTCTCAGTTAGGGATGGGTGGTTCCTCCAGTTTAGCTGGGTCTTTAGGGATTTGTATGTCCAAATATTTTGATAAGAAATACCTTAGATCTAGCCTACATGACTACTCTTACAACCTTTTTTTTTCTTCCGTTAGAGGAGCACTAAAGCATCATTATGGCTTTTCATAATTGATGGTTAATCCTGCATATTGTTGAGATTCAGCAAGCATGGAATTAAGGACAGGAATTCCACTGTACTAATTCGTTAGAAAGAAGAAAATGTCATTATGTTACCTCAGGGTACCCTCCACTGAATAAGATTTATCTCCCCTATTAAGATAGTCTTGCTCACTCATTGGGTCATCTCCACAGGCAACCTGTGAAGGATAGGTTATCTTGAACATGGGAATTCTTTTAAAGCAACAATTATTTTAAGACAGTATCTTTAAAAATCCTATATGCCAAGAATTTGTAGTGTAGCCCTCTGTTCACTCTTCAAAAGCTTATTACAATTAAATGTCAATATAGATCTCCTTACATGACATATGGGAAGCAGGATTTCCAGATGCTTTCAATCAATTGCATTTCTATGAAGACTTAAGATAGGAGATACCATAGAGCAACTGATTTAAAGTGCCACTGCCACTTGCTACCATAATTTTGTGTAGTGTTTTTGCAAACTTGCTAAAAAAATTAAAGATACAGCTCACCCCCACCCGAAGGATACTTTCCAGGACTTACTGTTTATAAGTGAAACTGCAGATAATAGCAAACCCTATTAAAATAAAGGACTTCTGGTAGAAAACATACCTTAGTTGCATTGGAGGACCTAGTGATTCCTAGAGAGGACACCTCTCTAGGCATCTGACAGCATGACTCTATGATATCTGTCCCCATTTTTTCAGCTGTGGATAACTGAAACCGTGGATATGGGGGGGGTGACCTGTATACTTGGGAAGTATTCTGTGCTATGAATGTTTGGAGGAAAACCAATGCTTTTGATTGTAGATCAGCTCTTTCTTCAGATACTTTATAGAAGCACTGGCAATGGGAACTTTCCCCATCATTTGCTTTGGAAGGGTCATACATTGCTAGCCTGTAACTACATGTGGGAGCACAAAAGAAAGGAAACACAAAAGCAATAGACAGGGACCTAAAAACAAAAATGAGAAATTAAAATAAAAAGTCATAAATAATCAAACATATGTAATTATAATGGAAGACATACACAAAACAAAATATGTAAATATATATGCAAACCACAATAAAAATAAATCCATCCAGACCAAGATCCTGCAGAGGGATAAACAACTAATCAACATGAAAGTAAATTGTCTACTTTTCTAAGTAAACTATCCAAATGACAACTCTGAATTTCATTTCAATTCTTTTTTCCAGAAGAAAATTCTAAAATGGACCCAAATGGATAAGTGGGAGAAATAGGATGGAATGGAAACCTTAGCTATTATCTTCCTTTTGAGTGTCATTTTCCAAGACTAGTGAAGCAGCAAATGTGTCAAAAACATTGTTAGAAGTAAGGTTCTGAGAGGTTTTCTAGTCACAGCCACACTTAGGCCTAATTCTTGCTGTGTGTCACTGCTGCACTATTAGAGATTGCAAGTGGGTCTTCCCATTGAATTCATCACTTTTTTTGAGGGAAAAAGAAAGATGTTAAGGAGGTGGTGTTAAACTTGGCTTTCCGCTTTTCTATGTACTGAATATCAGAGCAAAGGCAGTTAAGGGGTGGGGGTACAAATTTGCTATTTCAGATCCAGTATCACTTTTATTTTGGGTTCTGTTATTTCACTTTCACAATGTATGTCATCATGTGCGCAAAATTAGAATATTACATTAACAGTGTTCTTTTGAGGCAACAGTGGGTGTTTTAATGTCTTCATAAACCTCTATAATAGGGATGAGAAACATGCAGCTCTCCAGAAGTTGTTGGACTATAAGTCCCAACAACCAATGGTGAGGAATGCTGGGATTTGCAGTCCAACAAAATCTGGATGGCTACATGGCTTTTACTCCTTGAATTCTTACTGTGATCAATCTACTTGATAGTGTAGATTTAGAGGGTATGAGAAGAGCCCTATTTGGTATGACCAAAGGTCCACCTAGTCAAAGTATCCACATTCCTAGAGTTGCTTTGCCACCCAGATGCTTCCACAAAATCATGAAGATAAATCAAGGGCATGAAAGACAGCAGTCTGAGAATTCAAAAACCTTCCGCCCCCCAACTGCATATCCCAGGAGTCTATAGGATGGAACCATAGCAGTTAAAGTGGAATAATAGTGCTTTAACTGTATAGTGCGAATGGGTCCCTGCTGCTTTCCAGATATTGAGGCCTTTTCTGTAATGTACTAGGCACAACTTTCAAATTCTTTCAGTTTGTGCACAGTAGGACCCCCGTATCCACAGGGGATTGGTTCTGCCTCCCTGAGGATACTGAATAGGATAGTAGCGAACACCCTGTCAACACCCTCCAAAATGATTGTAAAGTACAGAAAAGACCCCCCCCCCCGGTTCTACCAAGCTAATTACTGTCAGTAACATAGTAAAACAGGAAGCATACCCCTGCTCCTTCCTTGTCCTCTTCCCCACATCCTTCTTCTCCACCTCACGCCTCTTCTGTTTTGGCGCCATTGTGCAACCACAGTACAAGTTCAGCACTGAAAACCTTCTCTTCTGTACTTCCCTGTATCATGCGAACAGGAAAGGGCTGGATGGAGCTAACAGCATGGGTTCCACATTTGCAGCAGCGATTTGAGTCCCCCAGTACAGCGTGCTCACTTTAAACACAGAGTAATGTAAGGATTTTCATATTTTTTTTCCATTTTGCACTGCACTGTATTTGACTGTTTTATTGTTTACTATTGCCCATCACCAACCACAGATAACTGAATCAATAAGTAATGAATCTGTGGATACAGGGATCCTACTATACTTGTAAAGACTTCTGTTAAAGATAAATTACCCAGACCACCAAGTGAAAATAAAGGAACTAACTCTATCAGCAGCAACAAGCTTGAAGTATGGGCAGCCTCTCCCTTCAAAGGCCTTATCAGGCAAACCAACTGAAGCATTTTGTTTTTCAGGGATATAAGCAAAAAAAATCCAAGAAGTGGTGATCTTTAGCACAGGCTGCATGCAGTAGTAATTCAGTTTCTTTATACTGTGGGATGTGCATCAGGGCTGACTAGCAGAGAGTCGGATGGACGAAACTTTAGGAGATAACTTGAACCAACAACCTAAGAGAATAGTAAAGTAGCAGCAGAAACATTGGCAAATGCTGAGCAATTCCTGTAACTCTGTTACAGTCAAGCCAATAAGGACAGGGTCAAACATCTCAAATCCTTAAGACAGGGCTGGGCAAGTTCCAATGGGCGGCATCACCTGATTTTAGGCTCTGGGAGACTGCAGCACACTATCACACCTGCCATTTTGGAGTACCAGAAGTGACACTGCAACACTCCCAGCTGTCTTTAGGGCTTTTTTGGTTGTTGTTTTGGGATGGAGGACCCTCCAAAACACCATCATACCTTTGTCCCGGCAGCTGGCAAGAGCCCCTCTGTCCATGTTCCAACTGCCACTGCTGTGACCTCTGAAGGGGAATTGGAGCAGCCAGAACTGCTGAACGTAATTCTCACCTCATCATCCCCTTTTACTTCTGTATCATATCTTATTTACACTAAGTCTGCACAGAGGGAACCATCAAACCAACTAATTGTAAACTGCTCTGGGAACCCTTGTGGTTGAAAGGCAGGTTATAAATACTCTAAATACATACACACATACACACAGCAATTTAAAGTGTCCAAAGCTGTTTTCAGTGTTTTCGGACCCCTAAATTTTCAGTCAAATTCTTTTGAAGGAGCTGGGAGAGGAAGGACGTGACTAGGGAATCCCAAGAAAATCCCTTGATGCCAAAAGAGCCATATGAAGCCCTCACCCCAGTTTCCACCACTGCCTTAAGAGGTCTTTCTTAAGACAGCATTCTCTCTGTGTACTCCTAAAGCATGATTGATAAAGTATTGTTGTGTGTCTTCAAGTCATTTCTGACTTATGGTGACTCTGAGGCAAACCTATCATGGGGTTCTCTTGGCAAGATTTGTTCAGAGGGGGTTTGCCATAGCCTTCCTCTAAGGATAAGTATGTGACTTGCCCAAGGCCACCCAGTAGGGTTTCCATGGCCAAGCAGGGATGCAGCCCCGGACTCCTGATGTCCCAGTCCAACACCCAAATACAAAAATCCTAAAGGAGAAGCAAATTTTTAAAAAAATACATTCAACATAAAAAACCCACTTCAGTACAAAGAGACACCAGTTTCCACACACCCCTTGTCTTCAGAAGTTCAGGTCAATCTATTTCATAATAATATACATCTTAGATAAATATAACTGAAGTGATTAATGTACTTCCATCAGCTAACATGTGCCAAAGGTGACTATTCCAGTGCCAAGCCCAAGGTCTCCTCACCTGTGGATAAAAAGCTGAGCAGACTACAGGTCTGAACACTAAATGGAAAGGAAGCTTGGCAAATTAAGCCTTCAAATACTGAAATTATTATATGCTATATATAAGGAATAGCATTTATTCAAACCACCAGAGGTAACATTTTTGTCATACTATTATGTAGGCTTGATACGTGCAACCACTTGGTAGTTTATTTCAGAAAAATAGGTATGACACTAGTTAACCTCCATATCCACCATGGTTCTTTTCACAGCAATAATCACTAGGTGTATCAAACTTCAGCTTCCACCATGTGATTTTGTGAATGGATTATTTTCCTTATTCCTAAGCATTGTCCTGGGCACATTACATGCACTGCAAAAAACAAAGCTTTGGACTGGAAAGAATGCTACTCCATTCATTAGGGTGAATTATTTATTAAAAGGATATATAAAACACAACATTGTTTCAGGAGATCTGACGGACAGAAATGTACAATGAAATAAAACCAGTAGTATAGGGTGCATCCTCTGAATTTGCCCAAACTTACTTGGGAAACACATTCCAAATTTCTAATTAATTTATATATAGTATCTGTTGGGAGATATCCATTGATGGTGATGTATGGAGAAACACTGCATTGGTACCATAATATTTTGAAGGCAGATCTGTTGCTTTTGCCAGTGTATGGATTGGGGGTAGTGAAAAGCTTATTTTCGGTCCATACCTCTAGTTTCATTCATTTATATCAACCATTACTGGCATGGGCAGAAAACACCCAGAAATGACTTGTGTCAAAGTAGATGACCAGGCATGCTTTTGTAAAGGACACTATCCTGGTGTGACATTTTAGGTTCTCAAAGATTTCTTTAGGTTGTAAACTCTCCAGGTACCTATTTGTATGAATTTTCTCATTATTTTTAATGGTCATGGTGCAAAAGTAACACTTTTGACCAGAATCAATATTCATGTATCTTGAAGGGGCCAATCTCCCTTTCATAGAGGTTTTTGATAAGGAACAGTCTACAGCCTATTTAGAGGTGAAGAACATACATACTTCTTTATTTGCAGTGCTCCTTAAACCCTTTTAAATAAGGAACTGGGAACCAGAATCTAGCATAACTCTTGTGAATCTAACTCTGGTTCAGAAGCAGAACTTTCTGTTAGGTTGGGGGAGGGTCCGTGGGGAGCCCACCTGTTTATCAATTATTAGAAATGTTTCTGAACCATTTGAACAGCATCTACACAAACATCCAATTCACGATGGGGGGGGGGAAGGAACATTGCCATTTTTGGATGTTCTGGTCATCCAAAAACCAAATCAACTATTAGGACATAAGGTGTACAGAAAACCTACAAACATGGACAGATCCCTACACAAGACCCCCAATCATCACTCAAGACAAAAAAGAAGCACAATAAAATCATTGGTAGACCGCGCAAAAAGGATCTGCGAACCCCACTACCTGTTGATTGAACTGAAACACCTCAACTGGGCTCTACAGGCTTACTCCAGCTCAGACATCGCAAGAGTGGCCAGACCCAGGAAAAACCACAGGAATGAAGAAAAACAACCACCCAAAGGGAAGGTATTTTTACCATACATCAAAGGAGTCACAGACAGAATAGTGAAACTGATGAGGAAACACAACCTCCAAATGATCTACAGACCAGCCAAGAAAATCCAAGAAATGCTGTGCTCAGCGAAGGACAAAAGAGAGGAGTTTACCATATACCATGCAGCTGTGGACAAGTCTACATAGGGACCACAAAACACAGTGTGCAAACACGAATCAAGGAACATGAGAGACCCTGCTGATGGGACCAACCAGAAAAATCAGCAGTAACAGAACACATTATAAACCAACCTGGGCACAAAACGTTAGTTGAAAATGCCAAAATTCTGGACCAGGCTAACAACTATCAGGTCAGAATGCATAGGGAAGCTATTGAAATCCACAAACCCCTGGACAACTTCAGCAAGAAAGAGGAAACCCTAAGAGTAAACAAAGTTTGGCTACCAGTCCTGAAAAACACCAAAATAAAAACTCAACACATGCAAATGAACATCCCCCAGGGCAGGGGCCTTCCCAGCAGACAATGGATCATGAGCTAAATAGACACTAATCCCCCTCACATATCCTCCCACCCTAAGAACTGGACATCCAACAACTGAATACACAAATTTACATACTAATCCTCCTTAACAGGGACTCACAGTATATAAAACCCACACACCCACACTGCCACCATTCTCTGAAGATGCCAGCCACAGATGCAGGCGAAACGTCAGGACACTTCCAGAACACAGTGTCACAGCCTGGAAAAAAACCTATGGATGCCAGCCGTGAAAACTTTAGATTTCACATAAAACATTCTTATCAGAAAATAACACAAAAGCACTCACACATCTAACACACACTCACAAGAACCACACAAGGCTAACAAAGAGTTTAAGGCAGAATGCTTGGACAGAGGAATATATCTGGGAGATTGAGCAGTAGTCACCAGTCTGAAGAGCAAAGTACTCAGACAGAAGTCTGAGGGTGGCACTGGAGGCTTTGATCTGGGGGCGTGCCAACAGAATGACCACATGTTGTCCACAGTGGCATACACTGCTATTGTTTGGGCTAATATTTATACTGTACTATATTTTGTGTCCTGAAGGGATATTTGGGCTTAGAACAAAGCTTAAATGGGTTTCCCACCAAATAAACAAAGGAAACAGAAACTCTCCTGATTGCTATTGATGGCTGAGAGATGGGAATTGATTGGTTTATGACAACCTCACGTTGTAGGACAGGAAAGGGCGCTGAGGGATATTTCCTGGGGATATGAGTTGTTTAGGTCACGTGTTTATGATGTGTGACTCATAGCCAAGGGGCCCAAGCAGGGATTAGCACATACCTTCATAATGGTGTTGTTTACTAGGCGCTCTACTTAATCCTATCTCAGGTGTGTTTGACCTCCATCTGACCTCCTTTTTGGTCCACCCTGGTCTACTAAACCCCTTGAAGTGTCTAATATGGACAATTATGAGAAATTATAGGGAGGGGGTAGTAACATTTCATTGTGCATTTCCTTTTCTGCTTTTGGTAGTGTGATAACTTACCTGGGTCACCTTATCTGAAGTTAATGGAAAAAAATCACTATTCAAACCACAATTTTATTGGAAAACCTTGCTCTATTTCTTCCCCCTGTATCCCAAATTCATGCACTGTGGAAACTGGTGGCAGTACTCATTAGGCATACTGAGGTGTACTGGCAATTATCTATCAATATTAAAACTTGACTAACATATTTATTGTTTTTATTTACTTATTTATATTCTGCCTTTTCCCCAGCATGATACTGAAGGTTGCTTAAAGCACATATAATCATGATGGTATCTATTTTTTTTGGAAGTAAATGCCATCTGATTTCCATCAATTATTTCTGCCTACTTGTGAGAAGCTAACACCAGTTACTGTAAATCTAACGAGATATGGGCAGCAATTCTAAGAGCACCTATTAGGAAGTAAGTCCTACAGAACATGCTTAGGATGGCACGATTTTATGTAGTACCATTAGTCAAAAGAAGTTCAGTCTAGAAAGCACTATGCAAGCCCTTTGCACACTTACTTAGGAATAAGCTTCACTGAATTCAGTATAATTACTAATTTCAAGTAAACCTGCATAGCCTTAGGCTTAACTACTATCTTATACCTGTATTTCAGAATACCAAACTCACAAACTTTAGAGGAAATATGCATAAAACTAGGTTGTACCTCTTTTTGTATAGTCAAGTTCTTAGTGCCTTGTCTAAGTAACTAGAAACAATCTGATCAGTGCCTATTGGGCTGGATCCACACCTGTTGCAATCCACAGATTCTCCTGCCTTTGTAGATCCAAGTGCCACCTCCCAAGCTGCTTGGAGGGTTCTTCAACACTCTGGAGCAAATAGTGGTGGTGGGAACCCAGGGAACTGCAAAGGAAAGGGTAAATCTTCAGAGATCACCTGCCCCCCCATTCTACCTGTGGGAATATCCAGTGAGGGTCTGCTGCCTACACCTGTGGACTCAGCCCATTAAACAGATCACATAAGAATGAGGAAAAAGAGGAAGTCATCTAGGAAGCAGTAACCCACTAAAGCAATTACTTTAAAGCTTTTATTGTATCATAGTAACTTCAACTGTTGTGAAACAGTTTTCTACAATTTTGAGCTTCTCTTCAGAAAGGAGATTCTCCTGCTTCAATTTTGCAATCAATGCTTCTAGAGATTTGAGTCTACTCAGTGCTTTCCTCTCCTGTATTTCCAGAAGTGCTATTTTGGAGTGCAGCTTTACAATTTTTTGCCAGAGTTGTTCCTGGTCTGTGTCTTGCCTACAATATGAATGCTCAGTTTGTAACATGTCAGTGCTGCTGTAACTGGTAACGTATGCAGATTGTTCAGCCTCTATGTTGACAAATTCTTGTTCTGCTGGTATGAATGAACCCTCTAACAACAAGGGAGCACTTGAGACCTCAGAAGGAACTATAATGGCGATGACAGATTCTTTACTTCCATGGAATTGTTCTAACACTTTTGACACAGTGTAGGGCAACATTGAGTTCTCATTCATTTCTTGCACCTCCACTGAACAGCCTGCAAGGTGAGAGTTCAGTTGATCAGATAAAAGCTCATTAATTGGTACAGTGATGTTATTGAATTCCAGAAAGGACTCCAAATGTTCAAGATGTGTAGCCTGCAAAGCAGTGGCTTTAGAATTTGAGACAGGTTCCAGACCTGAGTGAAGATCATAAACTGAAGACTGCAAAATTGTGGTTGCACCACTGATAAGGTTCTCTACAGAGTTACTACCTTCTGGGGAGTTGAAATCAATGGCCTTTGCATCATGCAGATCAGCTGTAATTAGCAAAGAGCCTGCTTGCTCCACATTCTGTCTAAGAGAATTACATGGATTTGTAATATCACCTTCAGCTTTGACTGTATTCTGAAGTAGTCTTTCTTTTCCTGAAGACACATTTGAGGTTATACGAAGTGCTTTTCTATATAGGCTTTCTTCATTTATAATATTTTGCTGTGGTGAGCAATGCCTACAAGATACACTTGCAATACTTGTGTTGACATCTTGCATTACTTTAATTTTCTTCTTGGAAAATCTTTTTTCCTAGAAGAAAGAAATATGCCAGTTGATTAACAAGGAACCAAGTATAACACATTGCAAAGTGAAATTTTCACCTACTCCATTTTACAGTACACTCTTATGGATGCTTTCTGAGAAATAAGCCCTGCAATGGCTTATAATTCTTATTATTTAATGAGTGAGACAGGATAGCAATAAGCCTTCTGCTCAAAGGAATTTAAGTTGTGCCCATAACCAACATGGTGTAGTGGTTTGAGCACCATACTATGACTCTTGAGATCAGGGTTCGAATCCCCACTCAGCCATGGAAACCCACTGGGATGACTTTAGGCAAGTCATACTTTTTCAAGAAGGCAATGGCAACCCCCCTCTGAACAAATCTTAGCAAGAAAACTCCTTGATAGGCCTTAGGATTGCAGTATGTCAAAAACAACTTGAAGGCACACAACAACAAAACTCTGATAGGAATGCCAGTCAAAAGGTGGGATTAATTAAGTTGTTAGTCTAAGCCCATGTGTAGGCCAGGGGGCTTTCAGACACATATAAGCCTCCCTGCATTCTGTCTGGTGAGCTTGGACACAGACCTAGAATAGTGAGATGTTGTGTGGGAACCGGTCACAGGATCTTCTTGGCAAGATTTGTTCAGAGGGGCTTTGCCTTCTTTGGAGGCTGAGAAAGTATGACTTGCCCAAGGCCAGCAACCGTAAGTTGGAAATGACTTCAAGGCACACAGCAACAACAAATAATTAAGGGAAATTTTAAATTTGGTGTGAAAATCACTGATAGCAACTAACTATATACTTTTATAAAAACAAAAATGTTAAACAGGTAATTTGATATTGCTTATTTGTTTAAAAATGCTTAAAATTAACATTGCTACAAGCCTAATAAATTTTTTTAAAAAGATTGCTGCTTCACCAGGGAATACCATGTAGCACATCTACTGTTGCTCAAATGCTATCTTGGAGTCATTTTTAAAAGAATGTATGAAGAACTATCCTTAATAAAACTAAAGGTCTCTTTAGTCCAACATTCTTTTTACACAGTGGCAAGCAGATGCTGATGCCTAACAGAAGGACATGAGTACAGCTGCATCTAATATTGTGAACAAGAAAAGGCTGGACCAATCCAGGAGTTCTGGTGAGCGGAACCTCTGGTTCATAAATGCCACAATGGCTCTTTACAGCTATAGTGAACATAATTAGAGGCTGAAATATCTGTTTGAAATGAAGTTTGAAGAGAGGCATAGAAGTGTGGAATATTCCTTTCTTTTGGGCTAAGGAAAAATGTTTAAATAAAATAACACCTTCACTATTCCACATTGGAAAGTGTCCCCAATTAAAAAACATATTAAAACAATAAAATATCAAGAATATTAAATTATTAAAATAAAATAACTCTTAACTGTCTCCCTGAGAAAGAAATTATACAGAACAAGTACAGCGGTCAAGAAATGATTTTTAAGATGTTCTTTGTTTAAAAACCTGTAACTTTATATTTTAACACATAACACATACGTTATATGTTATTCTGAAAAGTCGTTGCATTTTACTTAACCCTTCAGTTCAACTAAAAGTTAGATGACAGATTTATGGTAATGTGGCTGGATATCCAAGATAATATTTAAGTACAATTAGGTATGTCTTTTAAGTTTCAATAATAGAAGAAGCACATCACAATTTAAAACAGAAACTTGAAATAAGTTGCTTAAGTTTTGGTACAGACATTATTATTACAGTAATAGTTTTCATTGGAGAAACCCGAACCCAAAAAAGATATACAGAAATTGAGAGATGTTACCAGGAAAAAAAGGATGGGGGAGCTGACTGCTGGCTCTGTTTTGATGTTTTAGGCTGCTTTAGCTGTGGGACTGGGACCTTCACTTAAGATGGAAACAGACAACATTTCTTGTTTCCACCCCACCCCCAGTCTGCTGCATCTTCCTTCCCCAAAGCTTTCTATATACTTACATTCTCAGGTGCAGGGAAACATGGCAAAAAACCCACATCCCAAACCACATCAGAGAAACATGACAATAACAGAAAGGGCAACATTATCAGACGCCCGCATCCTTAGCCGTTCCTGGGGCATAGCACTGGCATGGGCAAGGCATCATTTTTTATTGATGGGCAAAGCCATCAATTGAAAGGAACATCTTACAGTTGTCCCTTTACATTTGCAGCTTTGACTTTCGTGGTTTTATGTATTCGCGGAAATTCCTTCCCCCCCCCTGCTCTCCCCAACGCAGCCTCTGAGCTTTTAAGGAGGAAAACTTCCTGCACACATACACACACAAGGAAGATCCCAGCAAGCAAGCAACCCCCACACCAGCCTCTGAGGGTCTGAGGTGAAAGAAAAGCACAGCCCCAAGCTGTGAGCACGCAAGCAAAGTCCCCCCCTTGCCACTCCCCTCTCTGTGTTTTAACAAACTGAATGGCTTTTTTAAAACTCACATTTTGCCCCATGTCTCCTCATGGCCCAAAGAAAGGCACAGCCGCATGCTTACCACCCCCTCTCTTTGTCTCAACAAACTGAATTTAAAACTCTGCTTCTTTAAAACTCACATTTCGAACTTTTCCTACACACATTCACACACAGGGAAGGTGCAGGTGGATCTCCCAGCAACCCAGTCTCTGAGCATTTTAGGAGGAAAGCCTGCGTGCTCACAGTATGGGACTGTGCTTTTCTTTCAGGCAGCAGGAAGCTTTGCTCCTTAAATCCACAGAGGCATTTAAGGAGGCTTGCTGGGAGATGCCATCCACACCTTCCTTGGCAAGGGGGGGGGGACTTTGCTTGCGTGCTCACAGCATGGGGCTGTGCTTTTCTTTCTTCCTTAAATGCTCAGAGGCTGGGTCAGTTTCCGCGTGTGTGTGTGTTTACGAAGGCTGCTTTTATTCATGTTTTTTTTTCACTTTTGCGGGGGTCTTGTTCCCTTAACTCCCGCGAATGTGAAGGGACGACTGTATTCACATCTGTGCTATGCCCTTGGAATGGCTGAGGACGTGGGCATCTGATAATGTCCTATACTGTAGCCAAAAAAACTGACAAGCTTCCTATAGATACTGTAGCATTAATATGAGAACTATTTGAATAGTAACCTGCTACTCTATATGAATTCACAACATACAAACCATTTAATTTTGCAACATACAATTAACAATAAGTCATTTTTAACTTCACAGCATACATTTAGCAACAAGTCAATATAACTCTGCAACATACAGTTAGCAACAACTCAGTTTTTAAATTTGCAACTCACAATTAGCATTAATACAATTAGCAATTGTATGTTGTGAAGTTAAAAATGACTTAGTGTTAATTATATGTTGCAAAATTAAATGGTTTGTATGTTGTGAATGCATCTGATAACATCACCTTTTCTGTTATCGCCGCATTCTTCTGACAAAGTTTTTGCCATCTCTGATGAAGTCCTTAGAGAATAAAGATTCCTCTCATTTAAACTTCCTCCTTTATTTTTGTTGATATACGACATTTTGGCATTTTGGCTGGAGAATCTTTTAAAATACTTTTTGGACTTTTTCAAACTTTTTGCTAAAATCATTTAAGGAGTCACTGGAGTGGGAGATATACATTTATGTTATAGTCTGAAATTTAAAATGTTTTTGAGTTTGTTAGACTGGAGTAGGTGATTACCTAAGTTAGGGTTTAATATTTAAAACAAATTTCTTATATACCATTTACTACCTATTACCTTTCCTACGTCATTTATTATTTCCTACTTGTCTTTTATGTTATTCACATGGTCACTATTACTGTTATGCTTTAATAATTATTACTATTATTTCTTATATATTCTATACTGTATTTTCCCTGATTTTATAAGTGTGTATGCCTTTTCAGCACTGTGGCTGTTAGTTCAAAAATTATTAAATTTGTTTTGGTGTGGTCCTGGCTTAATGATAAGCTTAACATAGAAAAATAAAATATTGTCAATACAGACCCTGATTTTAATCTTCTATGATATATGGAGTAAAAAATACCAGATGTCCAAGCTGGGCTCAGAAGAGGAAGAGGCATAAGGATCATAATGCAAATATATGTTGGATAATGGAACACACCAAAGACATATCTAAAGAAAATCAGCCTGTGCCTTATAGATTTCTATCATGCCTTGGCTCCAGCAACTATTTTATTTATTTATTTATTTATTTATTTGTAAGCAGCTATCAGAGAGGCTTACAAATTGTTTTAAGCAATAGCTATTTATACATCTACACTGCATTAAACAGTTTCCAATGTGTGCTAATTGCCCCCTCAAGCTGGGTACTCATTTTACCGACCTACGAAAGGATGGAAGGCTGAGTGAACCTTGGAGCCACTGGAATCGAACTTGCAACGTGGTGACTTGCAGTACTGGCATTTAACCACTGCGCCCTCTCTCAGACCAACTGCCATTGCTGTGGCCTCAGAGGGAGAGAAGAACCTGATGGACTTTAATTCCCTCCCTGACTACCATTCCCTTTTCTTTGTGTGTCATGTCTTATTTAGACTGTAAGCCTGACGGCAGGGGACTGTCAAATTAATAATTCGTAACCTTCTCTGGGAGCCTCTTTGGCTGAAGAGAGGGATATAAATATACTAAATTAAATAAAGATAGATACATAGATTATAACAAAGCCTTTGATCGTTTAGATAATAAAAAAATGGATTGCTCTCAGAAATGGGGGCACGACAACATTTGATTATCCTAATGTATCACCTATACTCAGGGCAAGAGGCCACCATTAAGACAGAATATGGAGAAACAGTTGTTTCCAATTGGTAAGGGGTAAGGCAAGGCTGTATTTTATCACCCTATCTGTTTTAACTTGAATGCTGAACATATCATACACAAAGCTGGATTAGACTCTGAGGAAGGAGGTGTAAAAATTGGAGGAAGGAACATCAGCAATTTTAAGATATGCAGATGAGATCATACTACTAGCAGAAAATAGCAAAGACTTGGAAAGATTCCTGAAGAAAGTCAAGGAAGAAAGTGCAAAGGCAGGTTAACAGTTGAACATTAGGAAAACAAAAATAATAACCACAGATGATTTACATAACTTTACAGTAGACAAAGACACCAAGACATTGAAAGATTTCCTATATCTTGACTCAGACATTAATCAAAGTGGGGACTGCAGTCAAGAAATCAGAAGGAGACTAGGACTCAGAAGGGCAGCTTCGAAGGAATTCAACAAGATCCTGAAGTGTAAAGATGAATAATTGAATACCAAAATCAGAATTGTTCATGCCATTGTATTTCCAATTTCTATATATGGTTGTGAAAGCTGGACAATGAAAAAAGCAGAGAAAGAGAATCAACTCATTTGAAATGTGGTGATAGAGAGTTCTGTGGATACCCTGGAGTGCCAAAAAGACAAATAAATGGCTCCTAGAGCAAATCAAGTCTGAATTCTCTCTAGAAGCAATGATGATGCCAGTGATGCAGGTTAGAACTTTTAGAAGGTTACACTCTCCATGGAAAATCAGCCGTTCTACTTATCTATCTGTATCTATCAAAATGTGTTGTTATCATAATCATCACCATCACCACCATTTATTTATATAGTGCCATCGCTTTTCAAGTAAAAGAACAAAACAATTGCGCAATATTAACTGGTAACATATTTGCAACAAACTAGACTGGAGTAGATATAATACTAGTTACACCTCAAAACAAAGTTGCAACTAACTTTCTTCAAGAGGCAGTTCTCAGTTGCTCATTTGTGTATATGGCTCTCACAGGTAGTATGTGAACTGTTCTTAGTGCTTGCACTGAGCTATCATGTCTTATAGGTACTACAGTGCTCCCCCCATATCCATGGGGATTGGTTCCAGGACCCCCTCCCCCCATGGTTATAAAAAAACATGGATGCTTATTCCCTTGTATAAAGGAATTTTACAGTATATAAAACTCGAGTGTTACCTGATCTCTTCCACCCCACCATCCCCATGTGTACCCTGGAGGCAGCTGCTGCCACCCTGCGCATAAACACAAGCCTCCCCTCCCCAACACTGACACTTACTTCCTTCCCTTCTTCTCTTGCTCTCTGCCCCATGCACACACCAAAGGCATCTGTCCCACATGCAAGCCCCACGCCCTTCTCTTTCTCTCTCACTCTCTGTATAATAATAAAAGTAATCTCCAAGAAGAGCTTCACAATTGTTGGTTTTGATATACCAGTAAGCACCACCACACTAAGTCACTTTATTGCATTTTCTTCTATTCAAACATTTCAGTTGTTGGCTATTGGAAAAGCTTTTCAGATATTTATACAGCATGTAAAATTAATGTGCTTTTTTTGTTTTATTTATCAAGTGGAAATCAAAGGCTAATAATTGCATCTCATTGGTGTAGAACAATGGGGAATTTTCCAGAAAACTATTTCTACTGTCTAGTGAAAATATGGGTCCTGTGAAATCCTGGCTTAACTAATAATAATAATAATAATAATAATAATAATATAATAAAATTTTATTTCTATCCCGCCCCTCTGCAACGCAATCGGGGTGGCTTACAATATAAAAACTCCATAGTCACAATACCCTAGCCCTCCCACTCCTTAAAATAATATTAAATTATAAAGGATTAAAAACATACAATAATTAAAAATGTATAAATTGGAAAAAAATTAAAACATACAATAATTAAAAAAAATCCGATTGCAGCTCAGAAAGGACAGCCGAGTCCTGGGCCGGGATAGTTATTCAGGAAAGTCCTGCCAGAAAAGATCCGTCTTAACAGCTTTTTAAAAACTGTCTAAGGTGGTAATAAGACGGATCTCGTCCGGCAGCCCATTCCATAATCTGAGAGTGGCAGCAGAGAACACCCTCTGGGAGGTCACCGACAGCCTTGTTTTCATAGGCTGTAACAGATTCCTCCCAGAGGACCGAAGTGTGCGGTCCTCTACTACATAGTTTAAGCAAATCACCCCAACCAGCTGCAAACTTCTTTCCCAGTTTTGAGCAGACAGGTGTCCTAAATAATTTAGGAAGAGATCTCATTCTGATCTCATCAAATTCAACAAACATTCCCACTACCACTGTGAGGCAAATATGTGACGTATTTCTAATGTGCAATGTATTATCTTACCTGATTGTCAGATGATGAAAAAATAGTTGGCACGGCAGTTGTTTTCAAGTATCGAATCCCCCATCGCACATCTAGAGAATCTGGTGTAAAATGGTCACTGCAGAGTACCTGATGCTTACTGGGAGTCCAAGAGTCACGTTTCATATTCCGTAACCATTTCTCTAACCTTTCTTTATCGCGAAGAGGAAATCTGCTTCAAAAGATTTGTACAAAAACAGTAAACTATGCTTCAGATGAAGTATTGTCTGCAACTTTTCAGCATTCTTATGCATGAGTACCTATTCACAGTTGACAACTTATTACTCTTAGAAATATAAAATTTAGCAAGAATTAGGGTCTGGGAAAAATTACAGTTGGCCCTCTGTACCCATGAGTTCTATATCCATGGATTCAACCAACCACTGCTCAAATATATTCAGGGGGGGAAAATCCAAGAAGCAAACCTTGCTATTTACCATTTTACATAAGGGATGCCATTTTAATATACCATTGTATACAATGGGACTTGCACACCTACAGATTTTGATATCCACAGTGGTGGGGGAGGTCCTGGAACCAAACCCCAACAGATACTGAGAGCCCACTATGCTTTGGATAACTGATTATACAAGTAGCAGTAGAGCACAAAAATGTTGTAGTGACTTAAGCGGTTTAGGATTGGCCTGGCTACCTAAGGATAACTTTTTCCTATATCAGGGTGGGGAACTGTGCAGGGGACGTACAATAAGGAACCTACAATACGGAACCTACAATAAGGAAAAAATGCTCTTCATATATGGTTCATTGCTCCTTATCTTCTTGGGCTCAGCCCTGTTACATTTGTTCTTGAGCTAAACTTTTCAGAATCCTGTATATGTTGTATTAGCACTGCTTTTGTTACAGCAAAACCAGCAATGATGAAACTAACTGCAAATACCTGTGGCTTGGTTCAGACTCCTCATCCAAAATAACCAAAGATGCAGAATTAGGGTTTATAACAATATGTGTGTACAGATATAAACACATAAGCAATGGCTGTCTGCATATGTTCAAAGATCTAGCACCCTTTCATATAAGACAATTATAGAACTGTGATTCCATTTTAAGTTTCAGAGGGACCAGAGGAGCTTCCTGGCTGAGGATTCTCAAGGCCCTTCTCTCCACCCCCACACCCCAGTATTTCATGGGATGTTGTCATGGCAGCTAAAGAGGGATCATAGCACTATAACTATGTAGTGCAGTGGTTCTTAACCTGAGGTCTGGGGACCCACAGGGGGCCACAATGTCCTCAGAGGGGGACCATGAAAGCTTGAAGAGTGCTCAGCCCACATGACAGAAGCCAAGGCAAAGGCTGGCTGGGCCTTTGCATTGCCATTCAATCCACTCCAACCACAAAGATGCAGGAAGAAGCAGGAGAAAAGTCTTTCCTTTCCCCCTCCAGGGCCTCTGAGGGAAGGTTTCGTGGATGGTGTAATTGTATTATTATTATTGAATTATTGTTGCTGTTAATAGGGTTTAAAATCTTGAGTTAAGTCATGGGAGTCCATTGCATCAAAAGATATTTAAAGGAGGTCCCTGCTAATGAAAAGGTTAAGAGCCACTGGCGTAGCATGAAAGGGCACCGGTTGAGGGACTTGTCAGTTACAGGTACCTCTACTGTGGCTCCTAAGCTTTATGTTTATGCCACAGATCTAAACAGAGAGATCTGAGAGGAGGAGTGGGGAGAAGGAATGTAAGTGCCATTAACACTGTAGTGTCTGAGTAAACAAAGGAGATTATCACACTACACTGTTATAGTGCTATTGTTCCACTTTAACTGCTCTGGCTGCACCAGTTTCTTGTTGCAGCCACACTCACTATTGGGAAGGGGGGCAGAAATGTCAGCTTGCACCCCAATTGGCAGTTGAAAACACCTTCTTTGCCCAGTTCAACCACTGGCTGTTAAAATGGGCGGGGGGGGGGGGGCAAGTGGACCAAGAGATATAACCAAACTTTGAATGTGTAACTAAATAATAGTGCTATAAGAGTGTAATGTGATAAGAGCATTAGGGAGAGCTACTTCACAGGGCCTGATCACACTACAGCTGTCCCTCCGTATCCATGGATTTGGTATCCACATATTTAAGTATTCACGGCTTGAAAATATTCTTAAAAAAATAATAATCCAGAAAGTAAACCTTGATTTTGCCATCTTATATAAGCGACACCATTTTGCTATGCCATTGCATATAATGCAGTGTAATCGCCCCCAAATTGTGGAATGGCCTGCCGAATGAGATCCGTCAGCTGACGAGCTTGAGTAGCTTTAAAAAAGCACTAAAGACGGAGCTCTTTCGGCAGGCCTTTCCTGATTAGATCCCGGCCTCAGGAACTCAGTCTCCTGGCTTTTTAAAAATTATGTATATATTTGTTTTTAATGTGCTTTTTAGCTAGTAGGTTTTAATCTTATTGTGTTTAATGTCTTTTTATGTGGGAGGGTGGGGGTGGGTGGTGTTTTTAGTCATTATTATAACGTTTTAATTGTTGGAAGCCGCCCCGATTGTTTTTAGCAGAGGGGCGGGGTATAAATAAATTTTATTATTATTATTATTATTATTATTAATGGGACTTGAGTATTCACGGATTTGGGTATTCACGGCGGGTCCTAGAACCAAACCCCAGCGAATATGAAGGGACAACTGTACACTGTTATAGCACTATTATTCCACTTTAACTTCTCTGGCTGTCTCCTGTGTAATCCTGGGATTTGTAGTTCAGGGAGGGGCATTTAGAACTCTCAGCCATGATTAGGGATTTTTTTTATTGAAATAAGTCCATTCTACTGAAAAATACACCTGACCGCAAAAGTCCGTAGCAAGAAAGCAAAAGGAAAAAAAGTTTTCCTCTTTTCTCACTAATACAAAAATACAGTTGTCCCTTCATATTCGCTGGGGTTTGGTTCCAGGACCCCTCATGGATATCCAAATCCGTGAATACTCAAGTCCCATTATATGCAATGGCATAGCAAAATGGTGTCCCTTATATAAGACGATAAATCAAGGTTTGCTTTTGGGATTATTACTTTTTAAAGAATATTTTTCAGCAGTGAATACTTAAATCCATGGATACCAAATCCATGGATACGAAGTGACAACTGTAAAATTATCTATCCTAACACTAATACATTTTCCCTCTTAATCTAAACACAGTATAATCACTTTTTTCTTTTCTAATGAACATTATATTTACACCTTTACATTAAAATTAGAAGTTACACATTAATTATACATATTTACATTACAATTATACATACACATATGTGTGTGTGTATATATATCCTACATTACAATTACAATATAACTATATAATTATACATATATATATATATGTATGTATATATATATATATATATATAAAACAATCAGCCATGGAGGCCTTAGGCCTCACTAACTAAACTACAAACCCCAGAATCCCCCTGGAGGCAGCCAGAACAGTTCAAAGTGGAATAATAGCGCTCTAAGGGGAGCCTCCCTCCTCCGCTCTCCCTCTCTCTGGGCTTTGAGAGGCACTCACGGGTAGAAGCTGAGCTTGCGCTGGTCGCGGGCGCTTTGCCCCGTCCGGTTTCGGCAACTGGCGGCCGCACAGTAGCGAGGCATCGCCAGCAGAGAAAGAGCCGTCTCCGCCTCAGCCCGCCTACTCCCCTCACCATCCTCCCATCCAATAACACACATATATACACACAGGCACTTCCGCTTCCGGTTTGTGCTCGAGACCCCCCCTCCTCTTCCTCCCACTCCTCGCCGGAAGAGGGCCTTTGCGTCACCTCGCGCGCGGGGCAACAACAGCCTTCCACGTGCGCCCAAGCGAGCGCGCCGCGTGACGCCGGGCGGCCAATCAGAGAGCGCTTCGTGGAGGCAGAGTTGCCCTGGTTCCGCGCGCCGAGGATATAAAAGGAGGGGGAAGGGAAGGGAAGGGAAGGGAAGGGGCAGGCGGCGACAGGTCAACTTGGTGGAGAGGACTTGTGGAGTGGCTGGTGAGTCTGGGAGCCATTTCCTCTGCTGGGGCTGTAGGGAGAGGGTGAAGGTGAAGGGAACCCCAAAACTCCCCCAGGGAAGGAAAGGGGAGTCGAAGCCACCGTGGCCACTCTTTTCTCTCTCCAGGACTTCAGCTGCCTTCAAGAGGTGGGGGTTTCTATCGAGCACGGGAGGATAAACAGTATATATTCACTATTATTATTATTCACTTATTTACTGCTTGAGTATTTCTTCTCACACCCTTCAGGCAAGTTGCTGACTATCAAATGGAGGAGGGCATTTGTTATATTATAATAGTATATGAAATATAATGTTGTAATTATATTTATAATATTTATAATATGTAATTATTATTATTATAATTATTTACTTACTGCTTGAGTATTTCTTCTCTCACCCTTCAGGCAGGTTGCTGACTATCAAATGGAGGAGGGGATTTGTTATTACATTATTATATGAAATATAATATTCTAATTAAATTTATAATATGTATTTATTATAATTATTTACTTACTGCTTGAGTATTTTTCTCACACCCTGCAGGCAAGCTGCTGACTATCAAATGGAGGAGAGCATTTGTTATATTATCATATTATATGAAATGTAATATTCTAAATATATTTATAATATTGTGTGTATATATGTATACATGTTATTATTATTATTTACTTACTTACTTACTGCTTGAGTATTTCTTCTCAAACCCTTCAGGCAAGCTGCTGACTATCAAATGTAGGAGGGCATTTGTTATATTATATTATTATATTATATGAAATATACAACTCTAATTATATTTATTATACACTTGTGTGTGTATATATATATATATATATATATTCACACACAGTTGCTCCTCCATATTCACGGATTTGGTATTCGTGGATTTAAATGTTCACAGCTTGAAAATATTCTTAAAAAAATAATAATCCAAAAAGCAAACCTTGACTTTACCATCTTATATAAGAGACACCATTTTGCTATGCCATTGCATATAATGAGACTTGAGTATTCACCAATTTGGGTATTCACGGGGGTGGGTGAGTCCTGGAACCAAACCCCAGCAAATGTGAAGGGACAAGTGTATGTGTGTATATTTCTTAAGTACATTAGGACCCTTATATCTGCTGGGGATTAGTTCTGGGGAGCCCTGTGGATACTGAAAACTGTGGATAATAGCAAACACCATTGAAAATAATGAGATTTCCAGTTTAAAATACCATAGAGTTGCCTTGGAGGACCTAGAAAATGGCTAGAGAGGATACATTTTCTAGGAAGACTATGGTAGGTGTGCTGCTTTGTATTCTGTGGATAACTGAATCAGTAGATAATGAATCAGTGGATATGGGGGTCCTACTGTATTCCTTCTTGAAGGGGAGGGAGGCTCCCCTTCCAGGAGTCTGCAGTATGAACCTCCCCACTACGGTTACAGATTGAAAGCTGGAGAGGGCTCATGTGCCTCTGACACAATCTTTCTAAACCTTTTTCCCCTGGTAGAACCCTTGAAACAATATTCAGATCTCAGGGAAGCCATGCCTAAAAATTATTATATCTACAGCTTAAAAAAAACAGAACACTTTTTTGGGGAGGTCAATCTCAGTAATCTCAGAAGCCCTGGTTGAGAAACTGCTCTAACAACTGTGTAGAAGAGGGGATTTCAGCAGGTTTCGCTTGTTACCTGGTTGCAGGACAAGCAGCACCTGCTGAAATCCCTGTTTCTACAGAACCAGTAATGGTACAGGATCCCTCTCCAGTTTTCAGTTTGGCAGTCCTGCTCCCATGCCCCCCCCCCATCCTGGGTCCCCAAGGCCAGGATCTCTGGCAGGCCCTCTACCTACTTCTAAGGTTAAGGGCGAAGAGATGCTTTACAGGATTTTGGATAAAAATTAAAAGAAGTCTGTTTTCATTTACATAATAAAACTTACTATAATATCATGCTGGTTCCCCACCTCCTAATCCCGGGCCTCCAGGCTAAAGCCCTGTTAACCCACCCCTTTTGGGGGTCATGCCTACTCCCTATCCCTCCCCAACACACACATACTTTCTGACTTCACAAAAGCTCCAGCATAGGGCCCATTGTGTGTCCTGATTAATTATTTGGACTTGAATTTCCCTGGTCCTAGTTTGACTAGCTGCACTCTCTGACTTGACGCTCTCTATTTTCAGCTTTAATGACAAATGGAGGAGAGGAGCTAAGCAATGAGGGTGACCTCATCACTAATATGTTCTTACTTCAGAAGTTAGCGCAAGTCCCCAATAAATTATACTGCGTAGAGTTTGCTTATATGGAGGAGGGAAACAAATTTGGGGTGGGGGAAGAGGGGATCTCTTTAGAAGGGTGATAAGATGGGGGTGAGAAAATCAGAGTTGATTTTTATTGCAGGAAATGAGTTTGTGTTTCAGCTGCACAGGATGTTGGCAAAGAAGGTGTGTGTTACCTTTAGTTTTTTTTTAAAAAAAGAGAGATGGTAATGTTTAAGTTTGCTTTTCCCCCCCATGAATTTTCATGCACATTTATTTACTAATGTGTTATCAGTAAATTACTTAAGTTCTTTACTTCTATGAAGGATTGAGTCTTGAAAAGTGTAAAGATGTTTATGAAGTGAAGTGAACCACTCTCCTTTGATGTTCTGGCAGTTCCATTCTAAGGTCTTGCTTATACAAGGGGGGGGGGATATGAACATGTCCAAAAAAGCAGGCATTCACAATGATGCAATCTGTCTCCATGGTCAAAAGAGCCCCCCTAAACTCTGCATGACCCCTAGCCAAAATGGCGGCTGTGATTTACTCACGATTTTAAATCTGCTGTCACCATTTTTTAAAAAAAGTTTCTTGTGGTGCACACAAGTGATCGTTCGTGTTTACAGAAAAGAAAGGAAAAAAGAGTATACAATCGCTGTTTGATTGGCTTATCAGACCCTTGCTTAGCTGAAAATTTAACATGGCGGCCGCAGGTGCTTTCTCTATTTGCTAGCCTGCCCCCATCCTCATCTAACCAATCAGATTACACTGCCTGTTCGTATCTGTGTATGCGAGTGCTCAAACAATCACACATTCACATGTTGTATGGAGCTTTTTAAAAAATCAGTACGAAGCCCTGGATGCAACACACATGGACTTTGCAGTGGCTTTAGCTGCCCCCTTCCAAATGACATGTATTTGTGCGTATGCCCGTATGAACGGATTGCCTTCCATTCATGTGCCATTCATATTATTTTGACCATATAGACAAGACATAAGCAACTTGATAGATTTGGATTTATGTTTCTCAGCCCCCATTTTTCCTGACTGTAAAGTGGAGTAAATGGCTTTGCATCTAGAATATTTTTAACATGGAGAATTATACCCAAATTTGTTTCCCTCCTCTATATAAGCAAAGCTCTACCCTGCTCTTTCTTATTTGACCTGTGTTATGTGGTCTGGTCTGTCTTGGGTTTTCTATTGTGGCATAACACTTTGTATGTGGTTTGATAGGCCTGCCTAACTGCCCATTTTTCCTTGCCAAGCTCTACCCTATCACTCAGAAACAGGAAGTGTGAAGGATATGACATGTACAGACAATTTCAAGCCAATTGTGTGGTGTACTTTTCAATAGTAGAACAGAAAATGAAAGAGGCTAGGAGTCCTTTCCTGAAACTTCACTTACTCTCATGTTCAGCTTTGTCAACTTTCTATAACAGTAATATGAAACCTGTACACATCATTTCACCTAAACACATTTAACTTGTCTGATTTTGGAAGCTAAGTAGGGTTGGCCTTGGTTGGTTCTTGGATGGGAGACCAGGTGGATAGTGTAACATATAAGCATAACCAGTTAGATGTAGGCTTAGTCTTAGGCTGCTGACACACTGCAGAAATAATGCAGTTTGGCACCGCTTTAAGTGCCATGGCTCAATGCGGTGGAATTCTGGGATCTGTAGTTTTGTGAGATATTTAGCGCTCTGGTGCCACAAACTACAAATCCCAGGATTCCATAGCATTGAGCCATGGCAGTTAAAGTGCTGCCAAACAGCATTATATCTGCTGTGTGTCAGCAGTCATAGAATAAATTTACTCTTACGTCAGTGACATCTTTGATCCAGTGGGACATCAAATATGACTAAGGTGGATCTAGCCTGCTTTGTAAATAGTGAATTATCACATCATTTTAGATATGGGGAAGTGTTTCTGCAAAATAGTCTGTGAAGATTCGAAGGTATTTAGCAGATATTAGAAGAGTAGTCTTTTTATGCTAGTTACACATGCTTTCTTATGTGTAAACGTATGGCTGTGTGCCTGATCACATCAAAGAAATGCAGTCTGTGTCTTACTGAATGATCAATACCACTGTGTTTAAATCCACCCTTTTTTGTATGGTAGCATTGATGTTTTGCTGGTATTTATTGTCAGGTAATGTTGCAGCTTTAATGAGCTGTATTTTATTTTTATATGTGAACATTTTATAGTCCCTCTTCATCCCACAAAGCCCCCCCCCCCGAATTATTTGCAAAAGCAAATTTTCAAACACTTGTACAGAGAGCTAAAATGAACGAGTTAACACAAACCAAAATTAGCAAAATGTAAAATTTATGAAAAGTCTGACAAAATAGATGCACGTTAATGTGTCATCATCACCACAACCACCCCTCCCCACAACATTGAAGTGGCTTGTCTAGTCTCCTTTAAAAGAGAATTCCATGTCAAGGTGGCTTTACTGGTGGGGATGGAGAAGACAGCATTTTTAGTGTGTCCCCTGGAGGATGCAGATATTTAAAAACCGAACAAACAGAAAACTCCAGAGCAGTTATGTAGAGGTGTGCATTGTGTCTGTATTTGGGTCACACACACACCAATCCCATGCCATGTAAGCTTTTATAAGCAATAGCTAGCACCTTGAATTAGGATGGAAAATACATTGAAAAACAAGTGAAGTTTAACTAAGGCTAGTGCAAGATGTTAGGAAAGTGGACCCCAGAGATTTTTCTGGCCACAGCATTTTCTAAACCTTTTCTGGGGCAGCCCGGTTATACTGTTTAGCAGTAAATCTCAAGTGGATGTTGTGTAACTGGCCAGATTGGCCTCTTCAGCAGGGAATACTGTTTGTGTACTACCAGCGAGCCACCTGATCATCCAGGAGCACCCCTACACTATGAACCTTTAGATGGAGTACAAATCTGACCAAAGCCCATTGTCCATTGCTGTCCAAAGCAGTTCTAGTGCTGACTCATTGCTGCTAATTAGTAGTCGTACTTCCATCTTGTCTGGATTAAGCCTCATTTGCTGGCCCACATCCAATCTATCACAGTGGATGCCAATTCAGTCTCCACAGATTGGCATCAACTGCCAAGGAGATTAAGAGCTGCCTATCAACATGTTAATGGCCCTGAACTTCTATGACTCTTTCTGTTGGCGGCGTCATGTAGGTATTATATAGTATGGGAGAGAAAAGAGTACTTTGAAAACCATAAATGCTTGTAGGTCAAACAGTATGCCACAATACCACCTTCTGAGAATATACAGCCAGATGGGATTAGTGGTGCTGTTAATAGGTACCTCCAAGCTCATCAACTCAGGACTGTTGCAGTCCTAAAACCAGGTTCAGACCTTAGCCCCTCTGTCATTGTTTTCCTCGTGTGGAAAATGACACATATAAAGATAAGTTCCTGTTCTCCTGGAGGCTCTACACCTGAGTAAGAATCCTGGAAAATCAGAAATCTTGCTCCCTTGGAAAGCCAAGGGAAAGTTTTCCTGTGGAAACTCCTATTCAGCCATGTCTTTGGAAAGTCTAGTTAGAAAAAAGGATGAGCTGGAACAGAATTGTGGGGAGAGAAAAGCGGGGGGGGGGGAAGGGTGTGTGTTGATAAAGAAACAGATTGTTTGCTGCCTATTCATTCCTGCTATAGTCTCTTTGGAACAAGATTCAAAACAGGCATGTTTAGGCTTGCGTAGTAATTTGCATATATAATCTGTAAAAATGGTACTGGTGGAGATGTGTTCCAGTGCAGGCATTGAAATGGTAATTACCAGTGTTCTGAGATGAATATCTCCACAGGTGTTGATAGCTGTGGAGAACAGAAAAGCATGCAGTGTTTTTCTGTCAACAAATGATCTCATAGACTGCCCTATCTAATAGGCTCTATCTGGCTTTTAGCAGATGTCTGTATCTTTCTGTCCTCAGAGGGGTCATAATAAGAGCTATACTTTCATGGCTTAAGAACATGAAGACAATTTTTTGATAAGAGCAACTTTACTTGGTATTGTTTCCCATATCCTAAGAAATACTTTTCCTGACATATACTTTATTCTGTTATCATTGCTTTCATGTGGTCAGACCAGAAAACCACAACTAAAAGGAGAGGATGTTTTAGTTTGTAACAAGTTGCTATGAATAGCTTAAATATACTGGTTGATAGTGGTCATAACAGATGTACATTGTATTCATGACAGCTTGCAGTTGTGTTTATTTACTTATATAAAGGTTTTTGCTAGCTCTTGTACAATAGTCTAGACTTTTACTTACTTTATACACTCATGTAAGAACTTAGGGCCGGTTTTAGGGCCAAAATTATGGATTTTGACATGATTCATGGATATGCTGAGGGCAAAACTTTGGAGCTCAGCACAGGACTCCTCAGATTCATTCCGTGCTGCCTTGGTCCCAGCCATCCTGGCTGCTGCCGCCACCATTTTCCCATCCAGGCATTCAAAAAGAGCACCAGAGAGAAAGCAGAGGGGGTAGGTGCTTCTTTCAGGCTCTCTTGGCATGGACAACTCTTGGAGTGTAATCCATGCTGAGAGAGCCTAAAAGAAACGCCTACTCCATTTGCTCTCTTCACTGCTCAGGAGAAGCTCCATAAGAGTGCTGGAGAGAGACCAGAGGGGGTGGGTGCTTCTTTCAGGAACTTAGTCTGTACCAAGAGAGCCTGAAAGAAGCATCCTCCCCTTCAGCTCTAATTGTTGTGCCAGGAAAGCCCCAAAAGAGCCACTGAAAAGAGAGAGAAGGAGGGTGTTGCTTCCTTTAGACTCTCCTGGTACTGACTAAACCTTTGGACTGTCAGAGTTTAGTCCATGCCAAGAGAACCTGAAAGAAGCACTCATCCCCCTCTGCTCTCTCCACTGTGGTGGCAAAGCCCTAAAAGAGTCGCCACTGCCATTTTTTCAATCAGGCATTATAAAGGGCCAGAAACAGTGGTGTGGCAGACAGAGAGGTACCACATTGACTTGTGCTAAGTCAACCCAGGTTGTTTGGGTCAGTTTTTTGACAGATGTTTTTCAGCTTATACACGGCTATATATAGTACTTTTTCAAAAGTGGAAGAGCAGCATCAAGGAAACACCACTTCAATATTAGTTCTAGTTTAAAAGATGCACATTTGCCCCTTCTGAAGTGATTTCAAGCCATATAAAGGTAGGTTACCATGCCTCTTGAAAAGGATGTGTGCATATTTATGAAATGGATTGTTTGTGCATACAATCAAGATGGCTTCACAAATTATAAGCTTTATAATTAAGATCACCGGATACTTCCTTGGTTCAATTTCTGAGTTTTTTTTAAAAAATGTGGTGCAGTGGGCCCTTGGTCTCTGCTGGGGTTTGATTTCAGGACCCCCCTAGGGATACCAAAATCTGTTGCTGCTCATGTTCCATTTTATACAATGGTGTAATAAAATGACATCCCTTATATAAAATGGAGAACATTAAGGTTTGCTTTTTTGAATCCCCCCCCCCAAATATTTTTGAGCCATGGTTGGTTGAATCCATGGATGCAGAACCCATGAATGTGGAAGGCCAACTATATTTCTAAATTGAGACATTTTATGTGGGAATGTAAAAACTCTCCCAATGTGGGCTAGTTTTGAAGGTATCTTCCATTTTTAACCTTTGCCTGATCCTTATCAGTTATTATAAACCTTACTAATCTTGATATGGAGTTAGAGCCTGAAAATAATAACTAAACATGTTGAATGAAAATAGGTTATATAAATGCTTTTATAGTCTTTCCAAAGTGCAATACAAATACCATCAATTCAAGAAGTAGTGAGCTAAGCATTTGGCTGGACCCATGATGTAGATTTATGAATATATGTTGGAAACAAAATTGGAAAAAACCTACTCATTAAAATTGTTCTTGGTTCTGAAAAGAGTTGCTTCTTGAAGATAAGATTTTGAGTTAGAGGCAAGGAGAAGTGGTTCTTGCAGGCAGCGGGAGGGCTGCAGATGCTTGTAGAAAAATGTCAACTGGGTAAGACTTCAAGAATCCCAAGGAACACATGTCAGATCATGTGAATTCTTACTGCCTGAGAAGGTAGCAGAAAAGTAAAACCTGTTCTTTAACTGTTCTGTATACACAAATATTAAATTAAGCAAATACTTGTAAAGTTAGGCATCTCTTTTGCAAAATAATAACTGGATTGCTGTTTTTCCCCCTCAGGTGTCTTACCATGGCTACTACACAGTCTGTCTTCATATTTGCACTTTGTATTTTAATGATAACAGAATTAATACTGGCTGCAGAGAGCTATTATGATATTCTTGGTGTTCCCAAAAATGCATCTGATAGACAAATCAAGAAGGCATTTCACAAACTAGCAATGAAATACCATCCGGATAAAAACAAAAGTCCTGGAGCAGAAGCGAAATTCCGAGAAATTGCAGAAGGTAAGTAGAATCAAATTAATTTTCATTCAGGATTCATTTTCACTGTATATATTTCCAGATTGTGAACAGAGAAATAGGATCACATATACTAATCCTGCTTTGTAAGAACACATGCTTTTTTCAGATCGCAGTGATGCTTGGCTATTGCATATGAGTCTAATAAGTACATAGCTCAAGGGAGCTAGTGAGAAGTGAATATGGATCATTACTTTGTACTGAAAGAAGTAAAGATACATCTGCCTAAGTTGTTATTTCACTCATCTTTGGAAACTGTGATATACGTGCACTTGATAGCACCTGATTATTTATATATTTATTTACCATAGTAATGTATGTCCAGCATGAGAATGATCAGAGCAGAAAGTGGTGGCAGTAAAGATCCGGAGAGATTTTTCAAGCATTTTTTATAGAATAGCCTAAGAGTTCATTGTGGGCATCTTCAAAATTTAATTTGCAAACATCAATGAACTTATTTAATGGCTAAATGCTGTAAAGCCCTTAAATAGGCTCTGCTAGGTAGTTTCTAGCTTTGCAGTCTTGCACATTTCTACTCAGAAGTAAGCCATATTGCATTCAGGAAGTGAGTGATAAGATTGCAACCTGAATCAGCATCTTAACTAAGATACTTTCAATTTGAATGTTAATTTAAAAAAAAAGTGATTCACCTATCTAGCCATAGCTCAGTGGTGGGGCACTGGCTGGGACCTGTGGTATGACTTCATATAAGTTGCCCCCTATTTCTGTTTGTGTGCCTTGGCATCGGTTTCATAGTAGTTCTGTAGCATCTTTAATGCACAAATCTTCTTCAGTCGTCTTCTATAGGGCCTTTCACTGAAAGCTATCATACATGCATAAAAAGCTAAGATGATTCCATTTGCTAGGATATATATCTTTGTCAATAAGATTTTTAAAAATGCTTTTTTCCTTCTTTTACAGCATATGAAACCTTGTCTGATGAAAATAAACGTAGAGAATATGACCAATTTGGCCATGCTGAAGGAAGAAGCAGCAACCCCAACACTTTCCAACAGCCATTTAACTTCAATTTTGATGACTTGTTTAAAGACTTTGAATTCTTTGGCCAAAGCCACAACACACAGTCAAAGAAACATTTTGAAAATCACTTCCGGAGTCATCAGCATACTCACAGCAGGCAAAGACGTTCTTTCCCAGAATTTTCTTTTGGAGCAGGACTGTTTGATGATATGTTTGAGGACATGGAAAAAATGTTTTCATTTAGTGGGTTTGACAACACACACCGGCAAACAATGCGAACTGGAAGCAAATTCCATGGATCTAGTAAGCACTGCAGAACTGTCACTCAGCGTCGAGGAAACATGGTTACTACATTCACAGATTGTTCTGGACAGTAATACTTTGCAGTTTGCTTTCTTCTCTTCTGCCCTTAACTACCGTACCTTTTCTTTCTATCTATTGCTGCAGAAGCACAGGAGTTCTTCTGTGAACTGTGTGAGATTTAAAGCTTAATCACTTTAACTGCTGGAAATAAAAGCTGTAGCTGAACTGATACATATTGCCAGAAGTGCAACAAAGCAAAGATGGGATGGTGTTAATTTATTCCACGGTCTATATAGAATGTGCATGTGGTGGGAGAACCTCCATGTGATCGTGCTAGGTTGTATTTTTAATAATGTAGAAGAAAAGCTGCCAGGTTACCTCACTATGTTTACACTTCACACTTGGTGAAGTGCTGAGTTGGTGGTACTCTAGAAATTGTTACCATTATTATCAGGTTTTCATTTCTATAAAGTGTTAACCTGTTGAATGCTTGTGTGACCTGATGTTTTTAATTAGCAGTGTCTACCTACTGTAAACTTAAGTTGTGTAAGTTGTCAGTAGTGATTTTAAAAAATGCAGAAAAGCATTAAAAATTTGACATTTTAAGTTGTGTAATTCAGTTTGGGGAAAAACTGACCATACAATATTGTTGTTAGGCCCTGAGTAGAAAACATTGAGGTGTAACTATCAGGAATTTAGGCATGCCATGCCTGTCCTACATTTCAGATCGCTCTTCAGTCCTTTCTCGCTTGTTGTAAGCTTTATTTAATTGCATCAGTGAGAATGTAAACAAAAACACAGTCTCAACTGCACCATGTAAGTCATGGTTAATTAAAAATCAACACCTGCCTTTAATGTCCCTTTTTAACCTAATGATTACTTAAATCTACAGATCTCATTTCCCTTACAGCTGGCAGCATAGATGGTTTTGAAGCTTAAGTATACCTATTCTCTCATACTTCCTTAAGCCCCTCTCTGAGTTCCTATTTCCAGTGTTCCACCCACAATGTAAGATATCGTATATTCCAGCATATAACACAACTAGGCATATAAGACGACCCCCAACTTTTCCAGTTAAAATATAGAGTTTTTATATCGAGTTTTTAAATACAGAGTTTTTAAAACAGGGGGAACTTGGAGGTTTTGCTGGTTGGCTGGGGAAAGCGTTCCCAGCTAAACCTCTGTGCTTTCACAAGGGCTCGCGAGGAGCCTCTGTAAAAGTGCAGAAGTTTGGCTGATTTAAAATACCATAGAGTTGCCTTGGAGGACCTAGAAAATGGCTAGGGAGGATGTATTTTCTAGGAAGACTATGGTAGGTGTGCTGTTTTGTGTCCTGTGGATAACTTAATCAGTGGATAATGAATCTGGATATGGGGCTCTACTGTAATCAGATATAGGAAACTGTATCTTAAACTGGCAGTTAAACCCATATGTACTCACAGAGGTCTGAAAAGTTCCTTTTTTTGGCCGGGGGGATTGTGGGCATTGTTTGGTGGTGGGGGATTTGGGGCTCTCTAGCTCCCCAAAGTAAACATTGCCAAAGGGCAAGGCCCACGTGGGGTGGGGGGGGAGGGTTCAAAGAAAAAAGCATCATAATAGTGAAGCGAGGTAAAATGTGTAGTGGTGCTGGCCACCGAACAGGTGAAGGAGGGCTCAGGTGGGCCTCATTTTCTGCCGAAACCAGAGGCGAGGCAGGCTGGCTGTAGTCGCTGGAAAGTTTCTGCAACCGCCTTGGGTGCAGGAGAGGAAGCCGAGGGAGAGCAGGGAGAGAGTGAGGGGAGGGTTTGCTTTTTCTCCCTTCTCTTCCACTAATTGTTGTGGAGAAGAGCCGAGGCACAGCTTGGTGGCACCAGACACTGCCTCCCTTTCTCTCTCCCCCCTGGCTCCCTGCGCTCGGTGACTCCCATCCCGGCCCTCCCTCCTCTCTCCACCTTAGCTCCGCAGTTTGCCGCTCTCCTCATCCGCCGTGGTCTGCAGCCTGGCCAGCTGAGGTCCCCCAGTCTCCCTGGAGCCGGAGCACGAGAGGCAAGTTTGCATCGCCTGCCTCACCTAGAATCTCCGTGGGCGCCTCGGCTCGGTTGGGCTGCCTGGAGCCAGAGAAGCTCCGCAGCCGGCTTGGGCTGTCTCTGCCTAGGGGGGCATTGGCCGCTGGTCTCCGGAGCCCCTTGCCTTAACCGCCTCCTCCCCTTTCTTTCTTTCCTCCTTCCCCTCACACCGAAGTTTGGGAGGCGCTCGGGAAAGTTTGCCCAGCGCGCTCTGCCACTTGGAGGGGGCCCCCAAAGTCTCCCTCACAGCAGCATCATGGCGAGCAAACCAGCAACGCTCGAGGAGGCCACCCAGCCTGGGGGACTTGGCCGCTCCTCCAGCTGTCCAGCTCTCCCTTGGAAAAGGGGAGGCAGGGGACGGCCGCCCCTGTGGATCGTCTGCATGGCGCTGCTATGGAGGCTTGGTGCCGCTGCTGCTGACTCCGAGTTTTCCATTTTGGATGAGGTGCAAGTTTTAGCCACAGATGAGGAAACTGGCAGTTCACTTTTTCTCCCACTTTTTCTCTGCCCCCTCCCAACTCAAGAACCTCTTCCATACTTTTTTTAAAACCCTTTTTCTTCCCTAGTGTAGGACTGCTTTCTGAAATCCTCTGTGAAAGCACAGAGGTTTGGCTAGGAATGCTCTCCCCACCCAGCCAGCCAAACTAGAGATGGGACTGCCAGCCTCATCTCAGACTCAGGAACGACGGGAGCTGGCTAGGAAGCTTCCTAGCCACCTCCTATCCTTCCCGAGTCCGAGATGGGGCTGGCAGCCCCATCTCGGTCTGTATATCCGGCGTATAAGACAGCCCCCTGATTTTCAGGAGATTTTAAGGGGTTAAAAGTCATCTTAAGTCGTCTTATACACCGGTATATACGGATATTTATTTTATTTTTTCCCCTCTCTTCAGTTACTTCAGTTCAGGATCTTCTAAGTGGTTTGTCATACCTTTTGTATGCTCTCTGTCATGTGATACATGGTGAGCTGAGATTCTTCCTTTTCTGAAGCGAGAACAAATATGTAGTAATAGGTGGGATAAATGTCACCATAATGAGTGGTGATTCCCTATAGGCATCTCTTCCTTTGTCTTGTTTCTAGCTCGTATTTGGCAAGCTCTAATGAAGCGAAGTCAGTGTCACTACAGCTTGATTGTTGACACCTCTGTCACTGAATCCCAAGTTATTAAGAAAGAAGAAAGTTGTCTACAACCTGTCATTGGATGCAAAAAAAAACATGCCATAGAATTGTAGATCATATTGAAACTGTTTAACAGATTAGTTTAGAGCAGTCTTCCCTCAAGTAGATCTCTCCAAATGCTTTTAGCCTACAATTCGCATCACTTCAGACAATTGGCCATGTTGGCTGGTGCAGATAAAAATGTACCGGTAATTCAAATCATTGGAGAGTCACAGATTGGGGAAGTTGAGTATAATCTTTACTTTGGCATATGTGACTACCGGTAGATCTATTCAGCACACCAGAATCTATTCCTTTAATGTTTTGTGTGTCATGCTCAGATACATTTGCTAACCCCTGATTACACGGCTACATTCAGCAGGATTTGATACTATTAGTGTGAGTACTGCTAGCATCCAGACTAGCATGCCATGTATATATGGTATCTCTAGACATGTAGACTACTGAAAGCATAATTTGAGCTAAAGTAAGTTCCTTTCATGGTGTTGTATGTGTGAACAAGCCACCAAAAGATACAAGTAACAATTTGATGTTGCAGTCTTCAGGTAATAACCATGTATTTGTGAACCAGCCCTATATATACACACAGGCACACACATGACTGTGGAGTTGCAGAGGAAGATGCAAGTTCTTTCTGTAGTAATAAAGGCAGGGTGTATATGGCACATGGTGTGGTTCAATTTTATATAGAGAAGTCCAGAGATACGTGAGTCTTGCTCATGCAGTTCTATCCATTGGCACATGTAACTCATGAGTTTTGTGATTCTGAAGCTGTATTTCTGTAGGGAGACCTGCTCTCTATAAAAGAGAACAATTAACATTTACATCTCAATTTTTTTTTGCATCAAATAGAAAACCAACCAAATTACTAAAATCACTTTATTTTGTACCATAAATGGCTACTAGTATGAACAAGTACAGGTATCCCCAAAGTTATATATACATGTGCATGCCTTATTACCAGTAATAATTTGCAACTCTCTGATGGACCTGGGCTTTTGACCCTTGTTCCTTTAAGGTTTAAGTGTTGTCACAATTGATAAAAATTACCCATTCTGTAGCTCTCATACTTGATAATAGGACATCTTTCAAAGTGTGCTGTATGTACAGTATAGTTAAAAGTTTGTGTGCACAGTGACTTTGTAAACCTTGCTTTAATCTCAGTGGGTAGAATCCAATTAAGTTTTTTCACTGAAAGACCCACTTCTGTCAGCAGAACTGTGAATGATGTCATATTCATTCTTCACTACAGCTTCCTGTACAGCCTCAAAGACTGTTTTAGGGGGGTTGCATAGAATCATAGAGTAGGAAGAGACCACAAGGGCCATCCAGTCCAACCCCCTGCCATGCAGGAATACACAATCAAATCATTCCTGACAGATGGCCATCCAGCCTCTGTTTAAAAACCTCCAAAGAAGGAGACTCCACCACACTCCTAGGCTGTGTATTCCACTTCCGAACAGCTCTTACTATAAGGAAGTTCGTCCTAATGTTTAAGTGAAATCTTTTTTTCACGTAGTTTGAACCCATTGCTCCATGTCCTAGGGCCCGTTTACAAGGGCAAATATTCCTCTAAATATACCGCAAAGATAGCTCATTGTTCCCACAGATCGCACCACAGCATCGCCTCATTCAGAAGTGGGGGAGGTAAAACACCCAAATATAGCATGGCAAGGGATGTTGCTACTTTTGCCTGTATATTTACAAAGTAGCGCATTATTGGTAGCGTAAACAACCATTCCGCTAAGGGCTGCAGAAGAGCTGCACTGTGATTGGTTACTATGATGAAGGAATGGGTTTAAAAGAGGGGGACTGAGAGAGGGAGATTCAGTAGCAATCAGGAAACTTTGAAAAATCTTCTCTGCTATTTTGCAAGCCAGTTTGCAAATAAAAAGGATTCCCAACAATTTACAGTCAGGGGAGATCTGTTCCCCACATAAAGAAAGGAATTCCTTCTTCTACTCAGCTGTGATCTCACTGTCTCTGCTTCAAGAGTGGGTTCATTTACAGGCAGATTTACAGAAACAGAGACACTTCTTTGATCTTCCCCCTGACTATTTTGGCAGTCTGTGAGTCTGTCTTTAGCTAGAAAATGCAGGGCTTCAAATTCTTTCACTCACGATCTAGCCTCTTCCCCATAAAGCCTTTCTCTGCTTGGGAGGCTACGCCCCCCGCACTTTTTCAAGTCTGAACGAAAAAGCAGCATAATTAGGAAAAAAAACCTGACTGGCACAGCTGCGGGAAAGAATTAAAGCACAAGTTGCCACAATAAATCTGTCGTGTAAACGAACCCCTGGTCTCTGAAGCAGCAGAAAACAAGCTTCCCCCATCTTCAGTATGACATCCCTTCAAATATTTAAACACAGCTGTCATGTTCCCTCTTAATCTTCTCTTCTCCAGACTAAATATGCCCGGCTCCCTAAGCTGCTCCTCATAGGGAAAGGCTTCCAGATCACCCACCATCCTGGGTGCCCTCCTCTGGATATGTTCCAGCTTCTCTATATCCTTCCTGAATTGTGGTGCCCAGAACTGGACACAGTGTTCCAGGTGAGGTCTGACCAAAGCAGAATAGAGGGGTACTATTACTTCCCTTGATATAGACACTATACTCCTATTGATGCAGCCTAGAATCACATTGTGTTTTGTTTTTTTTAGCTGCTGCATCCCACTGCTGACTCATGTTCAGCTTGTGGTCCACTGCTACTTCAGAGTATGTTGAAGAGGAAATTTGCTGCAGAAGAAAGATATGCTTACTGTGTGAGCAAAGTTTGCTCGTGACAGATACTACGTAACATTTCATTTCTATGGTCTTTTTTATTCAAAACTTGAGTATCCATGAAGCATCCATTTGCAACAAGGGATAGTATGAATGATGAAGCAGGATATAATGTTTTACAAATATTCTGATGCAATGGTGCAACTTTACCTTGGCATTGTGGATGGTAAACATGCATTAAGACATAGATATTAAAGTCCTTTCGCCTTTACATTATCAGGTACTGTATTTTTATATTTTGCTATTGATCATTAGATGGTTTCTTGGGATAACACCCCCCCCCAACTAAAAGCATATCATCTCTAGAAATACTAAAGATGTAATACGAGTACATGAAGATGACTATCACTAAGTTAGATGATCCTTCTGCTGACTCAAAGTGCTTGGCATGCACATCACAACAAGGCTGCGGCTTCCTTAAGCTATGTCAGTTAGGAATCTGTTACTGGCCCAAATGTCAAGCCTCAGGCATAGCTAAATTGTAACTATGTTTAGCATAAGTGTGTTCTATACAGGAATTTCCACAAGTTTACAGTTGTGAAAGACAAGGAGAATAAACTTGCCCATACAATCCTTTGCTAAGAACTCACCTGCGTCTCAAGGATGACTTCGTTCAGGCAGATTCCTATCAGAATGATGGAGAAACAGAGCTATTAAATGTAGGTGCCAGAGAAATTCCCCATGGGCTTAGCACTTCAATTCTCTGATAGTGAAATTGCTTACAGCAGCTGATGTTTTTCTCTCTCTTATGTATGAGCTGTATGGAGAGCTTTTTTCAGCTGTATTATATGTATCCAGAAATATGCTATAGCAATAACAAGAAAAGAAAGCAGTTTGTTTTTGTAATCTCATCTCTGCACTAGCAAATGTAAGGTGTGTTGTTTAAATGGAAGAGTGGCTGTGAAGCCATAAGGATGTCTTTTTATAAGCCCTCTTGTTTTTACTTTTTCAAAAGATATGCAGGCAGTAACAGGATATGAATATTCATTTTCAAGCTTTCTTGCTTCTCAAACTTTCAATTGTTGTTCCACTACAATTGCTTAATTAGTCTGTGGAAGAACCCCATAAGTTTCTACAACTAATTATAGAATTATGAACATTCTCCTTGTGATAGGAAATTAAAATGCTAAGGTCCAGCCAAAGACAAAATGAGCTGTTTAACTGCATATAATGCATTTTTATTCCATAACTGAGTTTTGTGGTGCCTTGTCTGGCTTTGAAAATGGCTGTGAACTTTATCTTCAAATCATTCCACTATAGGGAGAGCTGCTTTTGTAGTAGCTTATGTGTCTCAAGTACTGGTATTCACAACAGGACTATTTCACTAGGGAGGTTTTGGTTGACCAAATGGTTTGGATTTTTTTCTTAGCAAAAAAAGAAGGAAATATATTTTTGATTGGCACACATTTTCAATGACTTGCTGTACTTATATCCTCTGGATATTCATTTATTAAATAAATGCAGATTAGGAGGGTTATTTAATCAATTAATGGAAATGAACATTTGTTTGGTAAATGCCTTAACATTTAAAGGATATGTGTTGTGGGAAAGCAGAAAGGAAATGTGAGAATAGTTATTGAATTTTGTGTAGAAGTGGGAATTTTTACATGCATCAATTTGTCATGCTTGTGTGATGAAGCTCAGGAGCACCTGCTCTCCCCTTGTGTCTGGCTTCCTTGTATTGCCTCAAGATGTTAGTTCATATGCAGATGGGAGCCTGTAGATGAACTTGTTCAAATAGGTCAATTAAATTAAATTAAACATACAGAGTTTTATATGTGTGTGTGCATGCACACATTAGAAAAGAGAATGGCTATACTAGCCTCCTGGAACAAAGTCCAGTTTGAAGAAAGATAGTAGAAAGAGATACCAAGACAGGGAAAAGTTAAAATGTTTGCCAAATAAGTAATAGAAAGTGACAATATGGAGATGGGAAACCAGGGTCTGGAGAATTAATATGCCATAAGAAACTCAAGTGCTGCTGTAAATGGGTAGATTTTGATCAGGAAAGTAGGCAAAATGGAGAGACAGTGGTTCAACTTGCCCTGTTCCAAAGTAAGGGCAGTCCCAAGGGCTTCCATTCCTGGCTGAACATCAAAAATACAGTGATCACAGGTTGCTGTCACGTTTTCCAGATTTTGATCATGAATTCAAAATAACATCGAGGCTTCCAGCTGTCTTGACAACCAGGTTGCCCAGAGACAACCAATGGATGATGCATTCAAAGTTGATTGTGACATAGCTAGTGCTCATGACAGTGAGGAAGAGACTGAACAGAGCATTAGTGTGGACTTTAGAGCCACCTTGCTCTAATTTAAAGGATACAATTCAAAATGGAGACCACTGAAATAGGACTTCTGCATAGACTACAATGGCAAAAAGAACAAACAGAAAGAAGTAAATGTTACCCCAAAAGTTCCAAACATGGCTAGATGGTTGTGCTTGGCTTAAAACCTTGATAGCAGGGTTTCCCATACTGCTCTCCTTAACTATCACAGAGCCAGCAGTGTACGGTAGGTTCAGACATGAATCCCTATGAAAAATGAGAAAGGAAAGGAGGTAAACCTCATTGTGGACGGCACCATGTTTTAGACTCAATTGGTGCTTTATGAACAGGGATGGAATGAATATTTATTTCCTGGTTTTAAAAAATAGCTTTCCAAATTGAGGAGGGTAGAGAAGAATCACGCAGGTGACAATTTTGTGCTGATTTTACCTGGTATGCACACATCCCAAAGTGTTGGGGGAAATTACTCTGCACAATCCATGCAGGAGTTTGGGACAAAAATTGGGGGGGGGGGTTCAGGCAAAAAAAGACAACTGCTGCCAGACATATGTTTTTTGGTGTGAAATTGCTATATCATGCAAAACAATTTCCCACCAAAAAAAGTGTGTTACTGAAAACTGATTCTGTGCAAAAGTTGGGGGGGGGGCTTCACAAAAAAATCACTTTATGCAGAAAGGAACTGTAAGTCTTGAGTTTACTCCCTGGGGAGGAGTGTCCATAGAGCCCTATCCAGGCAGCTTAAACACAGTCTCTGCACCAGACCTGGAAGAGCCACCAGCAACAACACTTTCCTTTTCCGTTTTCTTCTACACTTTCTTGATCTGTTGGGAGTTTCTCTGACACTCTTGAGATTTCCCTTGCATCTCCTCTAGCAGACATCCCCACAGCTTGGTGTTACTCTTCCTCCTCTACTAAATCAGTGTTCTATGCTCTTGTCAGCATGGCAAACTGGCACAACTTCTTCAGTGTCCACATAAGCACGAAACTGTTTGGGTTCCTGGAAACTTATTTTCTTCACAAATGGCGGGATGTGTGTGTGCAAAAATATACATTCTTTATATTTTAAAAATCTGCTTGTCTCTGCTGTGTGTAGTTTCTTGAAATAATTAGGAAACTGCAAATACCACGGGATGACTATGCAGCAATATTCATTTTCTCCTGCAATGGGGAGAATGGCAAAACAATTCATCCTTCCATGCAAGGATGAAATAATAACATTTCCATCCTTGTTAAGGGACAAGGCTTTGTTTCTGGGTGTGCATGGCAACATATATGGTCAAACAAGGTGATGCTAGTGAAACTAAAGGAAGATTTTGGCTTTGGAAATAGTCTGCTAGAGGAGAATGCTAGGAAAAGTTTGCAAGGCATGTTCTTGGAAGCCAGGTGAATCCTGGGTTGATCTCAGAAGGCTGACTTGAGCATTAACTCAAGAACTTCATGGCTTTCAAACAGAGTTTAAGTACGGTAAATTTATTGTAACCTTGGGTCAAAATACAGTTGGTCCTCCTTTTTGCAGTTTTGGCATTCACAGATTTGATTATTCATGGATTTGATTAAGCTCTCAGAGCCTACTCCATGATGACAGACCCTGAAGGAAGGAATGCCCCCTGCTTTCTCTCCTGAGAGGCTTTCCACTGTGGCAGGAAAAGCAGAGGACAGGGGGCTTCTTTCTGGCTCTCCAGGCATGGAATAAGCTCTTGGGCTTTACTCCATACCCAGAGACACTGGAGGATGGGAAGTCCTCCTCACTATGTCTTTGGCAATGCTTTTGGGGCTTTCCATCATGGCAGGAAAAGCAGAGGACATAGCGAGGGGGGTATGCCTTTCTCCAGCATCTCTGGGCATGAAGTAAACTTGAAGAGCTTAGTCCATGCCCAGGGAGATGGAAAGAAGCCCTGTTCTCTGCATTCCCCATCATGGTGGAAAACCCCAAAAGCAACGCCAAAGAAATAGCTTCCTCCAATGTCTCTGGGCAAAGGGTAAACTCCAAGAACTTATTCCATGCCCAGAGATCCAGAAAGAAACCCTGTTGTCCTCTGCTTTTCCTGCCATGGTGGAAAGCCCAGAAAGGGCTGCTGGAGAAGAGAGTGGAGGAAATTTAGACTTTTCCCTGGTTCTGCCAATTCCTTTTAATCTCCCCACTCTGGCAGCCAATGCCAAACTGCCTCTGCCACCATTTTTAACAGGTATTACAAAAGGCCAAAAACAGCACAACACCAGCAGAAGCACCACAGTAACTGGCTGTAAGCTGACCTAGGATTTGGGGATTTATTTATTTATTTATTGCATAAATTTTTATTCAGTTTTTCCACTTTAGTGGGGGTCTTGTCCCTCCTAAACCCCCATGAATGTGGAGGGCTGACTGTATAGCAAATCAAAACAGACATAAATTCTGTCACAAAAGCATTCATATGTCATATATCCAATGGAAGGTGAGGCCGAATAGCAAATGAAACTAAAATCCAGGATCCCTAGTGTTAACTAGAACTCTAATGAAAGTAGAATCATATAATCATAGAATTGTAGAGTTGGAAGAGACCACGAGGGCCCTCCAGTCCAACCCCCTGCCATGCAGGAATACACAATCAAAGCATCCCTAACAGATGGCCATCCAGCCTCTGTTTAAAGACTTTCAAGGAAGCAGGCCCCACCATGCTCAGAGGGAGTGTGTTCCACTGCCAAACAGCTCTTACTGTCAGAAAGTTCCTCCTAATGTTGAGGTGGAATCTCTGTTCCTGGAGCTTGCGTCCATTGTTCCGTGTTCTAGTCTCTAGAGCAGCAGAAAACAAGCTTGCTCCATCCTCAATGTGACATCCCTTCAAATACTTAAACAAGGCTATCATATCGCCCCTTAACTGTCTTTTTTCCAGGCTAAACATACCCAGCTCCCTAAGTCTTTCCTCTAAGGCATGGTTTCCAGACCTTTCACCATTTTAGTCACCCTCCTCTGGACACGCTCCAATTTCTCAATATCCTTTTTGAATTGTGGTGCCCAGAACTGGACACAGTATTCTAGGTGAGGTCTGACCAAGGCAGAATAGAGCGGCACTATTACTTCCCTTGATCTATATACTATACTTCTATTGATGTAGCCCAAATATTGAGGCTGATCCTAAAACTACAGTTTACTAGGGGCCTGTCTAAATGGTGAAAATACCCCTCATGGAATTTGCTGGGAATCCTACCTGTCTAAATGGGATCCAGCATCAATCCACACTATTTGGAAGGGGGGGCAAAACAGCAAAAATAACGGGGTAAAAGCCTTTACAGATTTCCCCGTACTTTTTCAGCAAACGAAGATACTCTGGTTTCTCTTCAGATCGTATAAATCTTTCGCCCGTACTTTTTCAAAAACTGTTAGGGGGGTGCATATTCTTGCTCAATTGGACTATTGGAGAACAAAAAAATTGAAGGAAAGCACAAAGCTGATTGGCTGGGCAAGAGTGGAGGCTGGGTTTTCTAGCAGGGCAAATGCTGGATTTTTACCTTAACAATTGCTCACTAAGGCGATAAAAGAGGATGAATATTTTCTGTCCTATAAAATTGGAACATTGCTCTATCACAGCAGTACACCTTGGGATCACTTCTTTTAAAAAACGACAGCGATGAAGAACTAACATGAGTAAATCACTTGTGGTCGTCATCAGGAATGTGAAGATTATGGGGACTTCTGAGGCCAGAAAAAACATTTAGACATGTTGCTGCTGCTACGAGATGCCAATACTATGGGATACTTTGGATTTTTCCCTCTCCCCCCCCCCGCCCCGGTGCCTAACAGATTTAGCTGATACAATTCGTTTTCTAATTTTAAAAGAGAGCAAACTAAAAACGGCCGCTTTATAATTGTCAGAGTGAAAAGCATCCAACAGCAAACATTCCAATTCTGAGCTGGTGAAATTGTCAGCATTCTCCCTCTTATTGCTTAATAAAAGGGACAGTGTAAAACACAGTGCTTGAGATCCTCCGCTCCTTCCTGGTTGCAAAGGCAAAGTTGCAGCTCTACAGTGTCTTGGCAGAATCTGCCCTCATAGTATGCCAGAGGGATTCTTTGAAAGTATAAACTGGTTCAAAACACACACACACACAAACCCTCCCTGAATGGTGAGTACCTAGAGGATAAATTTAGGGTTCCTGAAGTAAGAAGTTACAACAGGGACAACCTCAAAGGCTGAACCAGACCAGCATCTTGACTGGCATCTTGAGGGCTTTGTTCTGAATTTTTTGTGTGTTCCAAAATTTAACTTCTTCTGATGAAGGGATATATTTGAAGGATTTGGGACAGCATGGCTGTACATTAGGTCCCCTCCCAGTTGTGGCAATAGCCAGGGTTTAACTAAGTGGTCTCCCTAAAGGCTATCAAGATTCTTAAAATATTTTAACAATATCAAGTCAAACCATATGGTAACAGAGTAGTCCTGCTTCCATCTTTAAATCTGTAACAGGATGCCCTGTGAGAGACCCAGAATTTTTTTTTTCTAATTTCTATCTGGGCAGGCAGCTTCTAGCTCTATCTCTCGATTTCAACCCCATATAGGAACTTGAAAACAAACAACCTGGAAAATTTTAAGTGCAGAGTCTACTAGTTGGACATCCTTGTGGGGAGGGGAGCCTTTAAGATTACTCCCGCTGTCTGAACAGTTGGTAGACCTGCATTGATAGGTCCCGTCCAGGGCAATGACTCAAATATTCTAGAAACGGCCATTGCTCTGAGTACTGATGTCCACCAATGCAAAACTAAATGTATAGCTGGACTCAAGATGACACAGAACAAAGGGATCAATAGCTAACTGAAAAGAAATCTCAGAGATATTTATTGCCAGATTATTGTACTGAAGTGACCTGATTCAAAGATAGAAGGGAGACAAGTACCAGTATTTTGGGAGATCAGAACCCTCCAGAATAGGACCTTATTTAAGGCCAAGGATGTGGTTATTCCACCTTCACTTCTGGCAGCAAGCAGCCTCCAAAATGTTCATTAGTATTGGCCCCCACACTCTTTTTCTGGCCTATAAAACCACTAATGAAGAACTTTCGTTAGTAAAAAATCATGGAACTTACTGGGACAGAAATGGAAGCAGCATGGAGGGAAGACAATGGGAGATCGCGAGAAGGAAGGGGGCATGCAAAACGGGGCACTGCTACTGGAACAGCCCTGTTTCTGTCCCGATCTCCCTGGGGAATAATTTCCCCGTGTGAAAATCTTCCTAGTGTAATGGAGATGCTCTGGTTCAAGACTGATGGTGTGAAATACAGTGTGAAAATTTTAAACTGAGAAGCCTCAAATCCTCTTTTAGCATTTAGCACTGCTGAAGAGAATCAAGGTTATTTCAAGTGCCAGAATCTTTTTCAGTACTGATGCAAGCTGTCAAGAAGCATAAAGTGTTGGAAACTTGAGGTTAAAGAATTTTTTTTAAAAAAAATTAAAGCATTAGGATGTCATTCAGACCCAATGTGGAAATGCAAAACTCGCTTGAATTACTGGGATGTCAGTAGCTTGAGAACCACATGCTGCTTCGACTGAAGTAAGGAGAAAAAAACCCACCCATTCACCCCCATCTTGTTAAATGCAAAGAACCTTCTAGGCAACTGATAAAAGTCATTTGTGCTAGCAACCTAGCCATCAGCATTAGCATTGCTGTACTTGTTCTGTTTCACCGCTAATGGTGTCTTGCATATGAGGAAGTATCAAAATTGCTGATCACCCCCACCAGGCAATCAGATATCTACTGCCTGACCTGCAGTAGAGTTTTGTCTTTTTCAGAATCCTGTTAACTTGAGCATCACAAATCTAACAGTTGATTACAAACTCAGTGGACAATAGGAACAGTTTCCACATTCAGAAGGAAACCTTGATGACAAAAGATTTACATTTTAGAGAAAAAAACGGTATGTACCAATTTATCTGAGGAAGCCCACTATAGGAAGTCCTATTACACTGTGGTATATCTTATTGTACTGTCTATTCTCCTTTATGGGTCTGAAACATGGGTCACCTATCGCCACCACTTACGACTCCTTGAACGCTTCCATCAGCGCTGTTTACACACAGTCCTAAATATACACTGGACTGACGAATGTTGCTGTCCTTGAGCAAGCAGGGATCACCAGCATTGAGGCCATGATATTGAGAACACAGCTGCGCTAGGCAGGGCCTGTTTCTAGGATGGAGGACCATCGCCTCCCCAAAATAGTACTCTACAGTGAACTCGCCACGGGTCAGCATAAGAGGGGCGCTCCCAAAAAGCGATACAAAGACTCCCTGAAACAACATCTCAGGCTCGGCCAAATTGATCACCAACAATGGTCTGCCCTGGCCTCACATCGGGAGGCATGGAGACGCACTATCCACAATGCTGCAGCCTTATTTGAGAACTCATGCTGAACAAGTCTTGAAGAGAAATGACAACGCAGAAAGAATCACAACCCGGAAACATCACCCAAGGAGACCTTCTGCTGTGCCTTCTGCAACCGGACTTGTCTATCTCAGATTGGCCTTTTTAGTCATCAGCGCGCTTGCAGAAAATGCGGGATGAGTCCTTCCTGAATCTTTGTTTGCGAAGAAAAGCCAGAGGAGAGAGAGAGAGAGAGAGATGAGAGAGAGATCTTATATTAAATACCAGTGTTTTAAAAGAATGCATTTAATATTATAGGCTAAATAATTATATGGGAGCAACCAGAACCATCTTTGTGGTTTATAAAATAATTCAAATAAACAGAGTCTCTTTTGCATCTTCCCTGATTGTGGATGTTAAGATGACCCATCCTGGAAATCCTATATCTTTAGCATCAAATCATATGTGTTGCATGACTTACTGTTCCTCTTGAGACATAAACATTGCCTGCAAGGTGATTTCTTCAGGTGATAGAGATTTCAGCTGAAGAACTATAAGATGTAGTTTCTATTTGTTGGTTTAATATAATTTTGTATACACAATTGTACACCAACACATCAAGAAATTCACTTTGACATGTGTCAAAATAACAGGACAGTGACTATGGAAGTTGTTAGAATTGATCCAAATAAAACATTGTTTAAATAAACATACTTGGGGAAAATAATAAAGCTGTCATCAATGTAATATCCATAAAGCTTGCAACATTTCTCATATGAATTCACTGTAGGATTAAGTATGTGAAAAGATACAGATCTGGGCCCTGAAGATAAAACTCTTTCAACAACACTTGTTGCCTTCACATTAGGTATAGCAGTGTATAAAAAACTGAAACCCAGAATAATTAAACATGTGGAATTATTAGTATGAAGCTGAATGAAAACGTTGACTGTCTTTAATGTGTGAATTAGCTGAATACAGGTTGAGTATTCTGAAATGCTTTGGACTAGAGATATTTTGGACTTTGGAATATGTCGGATTTTGGAATATTTGCATATACATAATGAGATATCTTGGAGATGGGACCCAAGTCTAAACACGAAATTCATTTATGTTTCATATACACCTTATATAGATAGCCTGAAGGTAATTGTATACACAATATTTTTAATAATTTTGTGCACAAAACAAAGTTTGTGTACATTGAACCATCAGAAAGCAAGGGTGTCACTATCTCAGCCACCCATGTAGACATTTTGGAATTCTGGATAAAGGAGACTCAACCTGTATATAAATGGCAATTAAAAAAAAAGAATTCAAATACGTCACAGCTAATGGTTTGAGCAAGGACCAGAACCAGGAAGTCTATTCTTTACCAAGAATCAGAACTGAATCCCATTTACCTGCAGGTTTGATAATGACCTGTGAATTCTGGGCTAAATAATTAAGAATTAATGTTTTCTGACTGGATAAACTGTAACATAGTCTTCTATTCTCTTTCATAGTGTACAATTATTCACTTAGATACCACATTAACAGCTATAGCTTCACTCTATGGGATCATGGGATTTGCATTCTCTTGAAGCATTTAGAATTCTCTACCAGAGAGCTCTACAGCCTCAGCAAACTACAAATGTCAGGATTTACAGGATGCAGCCATGATAATTAAAATGCTATAATTGTACACTGGATGAAACCCTAGATTTGTCTTCTGTATCACATAAAACTACATTTTCAAAAGCAGCAATACTGTAATTGCTCATAAATACATAGGTTTAAATCTGAATTGGATAGAAAATCCTGCAAAGATGCTCCAAAAATTGTCTCACTAACCTGATAATTTAAAGATATCCATTCTAGTATTACATTCTCCTGAGATGAGTGGCTAGGAAGCAAGATTGACCACTAAGTATGTTTTTGTTTCTGACTGATTCCACAGTTGTGAGTTCTCCTTCAATTATAGTCAGAATGCCTTTGGGTTTGTGTGTGTGTCATGATAATTTTGTGAATAATCTCAGCTAGAAGTATCCATAGAGTTATCATGTGCATGTGTAGGTTTGTCATCAAATGGAACACTTGAAATTTCTTGGAAATGTGCTCTTCTTTAATATGAAGTACTTCTAAGCCAAGGATAAACATTTCCATTAACATAATCCAACTCATCCTTTTTGAACTGTTTCATTGCAGAGGTCTTGAGGTCCCTATATTAAGTGGTTAATTCCCATCCTAAGGAGCAAAAACGATTTGAATTCCTTGAACGGGGTAGTATTCCACCAACTGAGACTAAACTTCTTCCCTTTTGAAATCTGTAATTAGTAATTCAGCATTAGAATTATCTGTTAATAAAAATATGAGATGAAATGAATGTGCCTTAGGATGACAGTCTGCTTGTTCTTGGGAGTCTTGATTCTTGGTAACTAAACCATTCTTTTTAACCCCAAATAACCTGGAAATGAATTCAGCTAAGGTTGAAGCATGGAAATCATGGGTTGGAAAGGTGTGGCCCCAACAATATTTTTGAGAACTTCAGGAGTCTCCAACATCCCTCTAAAATTATAGCTAGTTGACTTGTGGCTTCCTTCCTGTTTGAAAAAAGGCTTATCTTGGGCTCAAATAGCTGTGTGTGTGTCCAAAAATATGGCAAATTTCCTCCAATTAGCTCTAGGAGATCTAAGAAGGTTTTTTTTAAAAAATTACAAATGATGAAAACAGCCCCTATATCCCCTAAAGAATGCAGTGGGGGTGTGACCCTCTAAGTTCCCATGGAGGTCAATGCACCCCTCTACATCCCACAGTTGCCTACCTCTGATGTAAGTCACCCCAAATATGTTGGCTCCCCCCCGAAGGTATTTAAAAATTGCCACAGAGTCACTGAATGAGCACCAGAATTCCCATCAAACTGATGGAGAGTGCATTTGTGCAGCAGCTTGCAATTCTGATTAATGAGTAAAGACACCAGTGGCTAAAAAGACAAACTAAGGCTCTATTGTAAGAACTCCACTAAATGCAGTTGGCCCTTCATATCCATTGGTTCTGCATCTACAGATTCAACCAACCACTTCTTGAAAATATTTTGGGGGAAAAAAATTAAAAAGCAAACCTTGCTGTTCCCCATTTTATGGATGCTATTTTACTATGCCATTGTATATAATGGGACTTGAGCATCTATGGATGTTCGTATCTATGGGGGGTCCTGGAAACAAACCCCAGTGGACACCAAGAGCCCACTGTATAGGAAAAGTCTCTCAAGATGATAAACTGGCTGAACTCAGTTTCATTTTTGGTAGAAGTGAGAAAATAAGGGGGCAGGAAAGAAGAAGTGAAAAGAACATCATAATCATTTCTTTACATTTGTCCCTCCATATCCAAGGATTTGAGTATTCATGGCTTGAAAATATTCTTAAAAAATAATAATCCAAAGAGCAAACCTTGATTTTGCCATCTTATACAAGAGACACCATTTTGTTATGCCATTGCATATAATGGGACTTGAGTATTCATGGATTTTGGTATCCACAGGGGGATCCTGGAACCAAACCCCAGCAAATATGAAGGGACAACTGTATTTCTATCCTGCTTTCTTCCCAGTTCCATACTCAAAGTGGCTTACAACAAATTTTTAAAAAACCATATCATTAAAAATTCACAAGATACAAAAGTTAAAATGAGATTAAACAACCAAAAGATTAAAGCCAGATTAAAACATACATCACTAAGGACTTTATCAGATGCTCTACCCCTCCCCCCCCCGCGGAGGTTGGGAGGAGGACGCTACTGTTCTGCTTCCGATGGTCGATACCACACGCCCCATCCTCCTCCCATCCTTAGTTCATTCTCCCTCCATGCTGGAGCGAAGGAAAAGGTGCTGCTTTTTATTGACAGAAACTTCTGTCAATGAAAAGTGCTGTCCTTTTTGTCCCTCCAGGATTGAAGAAGGACAGGAGGAGGACGGGGCGTGAGGTATCAACTGCCAAAAGCGGGACAGTGGTGTCCTCCTCCTGAACTCCATGGTTGTTGTTTTTTTTTAAGAGCGTCTGATAAAGTCCCCAAAACTCTCTCACACAGACCAGCACAATTAGCAAGATCCAGCACATTATTTGATGGGACGGGTCTTATATAGTCAGCCATCAAATGCCTGTCTAAACAGAAAAGTCTTTACTAGTCTGTGAAAGGAAGTAGGGAGGGGGCCAATCTAACTTCTCTGGTAAGGGTGTTCCAGAGCCACTGAGCAGATCTCAAATCACAGGCTTTGATATCTTTAATCCTCCAAATAGCCTGGAGCTGTATAGGTCTACATAGGTTAAAACCAGCACTTTGAATTGTGGCTGAAATGGACCGGCAGCCAGTGAAGCTGTTGCCACTGAGACAAACAAGGATCAGTCTGGTAACATGCACATTTTGTTAGAATCACTGAAAGTAAAAAATATGTTTCAACTGTGCCACAATTTACACAGAAGAAGGAGGAGGAGGAGGCAGGAGAATTATCATATGGTAAGATTTTACATGTATCTTTACTTCCACTTAATGGATATTATTCTAAAATTTATATACACTTGTTACCCTAAGAGGTGGGGTTGATTTAGTGGCCCACCCATGATGCAAAAATCTCTGTTATCATCTGGGGGAATTGTTAGCTCAAATGGATGCCTGCAAGAGGAGGGTAACCGGGGATATTTTCACCTATGTATACCACTACTAACTACAGAGAGCACTCCAGTTAAAGAAAAATAAATTATTTTTTATTGGAAATAACACAAAGTGAACTCAAACACCCAACACACTTGCTATAGTGGAGTGAAACAGAAAGATTGGATAGAGGGAGAGATTTGGGAATATAGTTACCAGTCTTGGAGAGAAGAGTTTCTTGCAGACACTGAGAAGATACTCAGACAGGCATCTGAGTGGCACAGGAGGTTCCAATTTGGGGGGGGGGTGTCAAGAAAGAAAATGGCTGGGTTTGTCCTCCATGGCACACTTTACTATTGTTAGGGAAATAATATTTATACCCTGTTTCATATCCTGAAGGGGTACTCTGGTTATGACAAAGCCTAGATGGCTTTCCATGGAATAGACAAAGGGGATCGAAACTCAACTGATTGTTTTAATTGTTGGGAGACAGAAATTGATGGGTTTACAATAACCTTGCAAGGTTGGACAGGAGGGGGTCTGATGTAAGATTTCCTTATGAATGGGGTTGAGAATGGTTACGTAATTGTTTGATTGAATGAATCATTGCTGAGACTCCCAGGGCTGGAAGAAAGGATTAGCACACACCTCCTTAACAACTATGTTTACTAAAGGGCTTCTGCACAATCCTAATTTGAAATGGATGTGGCACAACATTTGATTGTCCTGCTGTGTAACCTGGACTCAGGACAAGAGGCTAATGTCAGTATAGAATATGGAGAAATGGAATGGTTTCCAACTGGCAAGGAGGTCAGGCAAGTCTGCATTTGATCACCCTATTGGTTTAATTGTGCACTGAATGTATCATATGTAAAGCAGGATTAGATTTGGAGGAAGGATGTGTAAAAATTGGAGGAAGGAACGTCAACAATTTAAGATGCAGATGACACTATATTACTAGCAGAAATAACAAAAGAATTGGAATGATTACTGAAGAAAGTCAAGGAAGAAATTGCAAAGTCAGGTTTACAGCTGAACCTTAAGAAAACAAAAATAATGACCAGAGATGATTTCCATAACTTTAGACGATGAAGACACTGAAATAGTTCAAGATTTTCCATACCTTGACTCAGTTAATCAGAAAGGAAACTGCAGTCAAGAAATCAGAAGACTATCTTTTACAAGAAGTTATAACATAAAGGAAAACGTATATACGATGATGATGATATGGCATTTAACACCGATAAAATTAGCAAAAATATATAAAAATATGTCCGACCAGTGTTGGAAATGCCAGAAAGCTTCGGGTGCCTATTTTCATATATGGTGGAAATGTGACAAGGCAGTTAAATTCTGGAGAAGAATATATAGAATAACATTAAAAATATTAAATACAAATTACCCTTTAGATCCGGAAATTTACTTATTAAATATGTTTCATAAGATAGATGTACAATTGCAAAAAAAATATTGGAGGGTATTAGCATATATGATGACTGCTGCAAGAATACTTTATGTAAAGTATTGGAAGACAGCAAATGTACCCTTGACAGAGGAGTGGTTAGGCAAATTGCAAGACGTGTGAAATGAATAGATTGACAATTTTAATAGATGAGAAAAAAACATTTAAGGATATGGAAATATGGGAGATCCTCAATCCTTTATGGAGAGAGAAATGGGGAAGAGAATGGGAGATAACTTAGATTTGAAGTTATAAATAAATATATAAGTAAAAGAAAATGGAAAACAGAGATATATGAGATTGTAAAATAAAAGGGGAAGAGAATAATGAACTTAACAATATGGTTTGAAAAGAAACAAGGAAGTAAAGTGGAGTGTTATGTAGATTTGAAGGTTTATGTTAAGAGCTGAATGTTTGGTTAGATGTGGATAGGTCTTGTGCGTTTGTGCAGGATTGTATAAGATTGTTTAAGATTGCTTGAGACTATTTACATGAAAGTTTTAAAATGTATGTCTTTTGAAAATTTGAATATATATATATATATATATATATATATAAAGAAATATATAAAGAAATCAGAAGACTAAGACTTGGAAGGGCAGTGGTGAAACTCAACAAGACCTTGAAGTGTAAAGATATACAATTGAATACTGTACTAACTTTAGGATTGTCCATGCCTTGTATTTCCAATTTCTATCTAGGGTGGTGAAAGCTGGATGGTGAAGAAAGCTGATAGGAAGAAAATCATCACAATTGAAATGTGGTGCTAGAGAAGAGTTCTACAGATAGTGTAGACTGCTCAAAAGACAAATAAATGGGTCCTAGAGCAAACAAGCCTAAACTCTCCCTAGAAGTCAAGATGTCTAAACTGAGACTTGTATTTGGACATATCATGAGAAGACATGGCTCACTGGAGAAGGCAATGATATTTAAGGTAGAAGGCAGTAGGAAAAGAGGAACACCACATTACAGATGGATAGACTCAATGAAGGAAGCCATGGCCATGGGTCTGTAAGACCTGAGCAGGGCTGTTGATTTTCGGGTGACCTCATAGAGTCACCATAAGTCAAAGGGCCTGTCTATATGGTCAATAAAACCCATACTCACCTAGGCTCACATACCCTAAGAAATAAACAACTAAATAGGTAAGATAAATAAAGTGGCCCATATATCAACCCAGTCTTCTGTGTCTTGTCTCGTTATTCCATGCGTCAATCATTAAAAGAGGAAGACCACATTACAGATGGATAGACTCAATGAAGGAAGCCATGGCCATGGATCTGTAAGACCTGAGAAGGGCTGTTGATAATAGGGTGACTTCATAGGGTCACCATAAGTCAAAGGGCCTGCCTATATGGGCAATAAAACCTATACTCACCCTATATTTGCAGCACAGTTGACACACAACATTTTCAATGATGCACATTTTCTTCAGGGTTTCTGCAGGATTTGCTGAATTTGTAAGATTTGCAATTTGCACCAGAGCTGAGGGGAAAAACCCAGATTTTTCATTTTGTGGAAGCTAAGGATTGGCTTTGCAGCAAAGCCAGGGCAGGGCCTCTGGTGGATGGGACTCCAATCTGACAAATTAAAAAAAATATTTTCGATTGTGCACATATCTGGATAAGCGCATCTCCACTTATGCAGTAATACAGTTCTTTGGGACCATGTGTATTCGCTTAATCACATGCACCAGCTAACGGGGGGGGGGGAACCAGAGCAGCCCCAGCTGTGTGGCTGCAAATAGTGATCAGCATAGCCCCACCCTTTTACTTTGATGCAACTAAAAATGTGGTGGGATATTCCAATCTACAATTAGAGAAGCCTGGTGAGTGTGGCATTTATGGGGCCACTGCAGATCAAAAACATCAGCTGTGGCTACAAGGTAGGTGCAGGATTTACCACCTGTTTAATCAAACCCAAAGTCTCCTTGACCACAGTTAACAACAAATCCCTTTCTTCCTTTTCCTGTTTTGTTGATCAGTGCTAGTTAAAGTTGTGGTCCATGGACTGGTGCTGGCCCCTGGTGAATCCCCAGGAAAGAAAGAAACAACTACTGTATAGACAATGGGCATAACAATATCGTATCAGTTCTTGAAACATTTGGGGGAAAGTTGCCAGTCTTCCACATCAGATAGGTTGAGAAGCATTGCTGTAGATCAGTGATTCCCAAAGTTTGGGCCCCCAGGTCTTTTGAACTTCAACTCCCAGAAGCCATAGCTGACTTGGCCAACAATCAGGAATTCTGGGAGCTCAATTCTAAAGCATCTGGAGGACCAAAGTTTGGAAACCACTGCTAGGTGATACATTTCCCATCCAAATAACCAAGCAAGGGCAATGGTCCAACATAAAAAGTAAATGCTATAAGCACAAGAATGGTGGGATTACAATGGCAAATCACTCTGCTAGTTCAATATTGTTATGCAAGCTATCAGAACATTGGAAAACATGACAAAACTAGATGCTTAGAATGAAATTCATACTACAGGAGCAAATTCTAATAATAAATGTTATCCTGTCTGCAATGGTCTAGTTTTAGAAGACAGAAGAAAACCTGAAGGCAGAACAGTGTGACACAATGATAACTTAGGTAATTGCCCTATTTCTGATAGTATTTTCTTCAGGGTAAATGTGAAACTGACACCCCCCAAGAGATTACTTTAATGCTATTCACAGCATACAGAATTATGAACAATTTACCACATGAGTCCAAGATACAAATAGAGGATGGAATTTTAAAAAGATCTACATGCATAAATTTTCAGAGGTAAAATAGTCCATAAAAGGTACCTTTCAAAACCTTATCCTTGTGGCTCTACAGTGAATAGCTTCATAAGGTTTTATATACCCATTTATGTACCTTACGTTCCTAGCGCAAAAGAAGTATATAATAAAATTCACACCATTCTTGTTTCCTCCTTTACAGATCACCTTGAATTTAATATGAGCAGGCCTCATATATTTGGTATAGCATTATGAAAGATAGCTTATTCCTAAACTTGAGTATTTTTAAAGCCCTCCTAACATATAACCCAAGAGTCAACATCCCTTCATAACAACAAAATAGATCCATTAAAAGTACCTTTACAAAGTTTCCTCTCACTGACTCCCTACAGACTAAATTCTTTCCTCAAATGTTATCCATGTACTTTCAGTTTCTAAAACATGGGTGCACAATAAGATTCACACCATAATTTTTTCTTCTTAGATCACAAACAGGAAGCAGGAGCCCATGTATTGATTTCTATACTATATAATGATAGCAACTGAGGTCAGAACCTACCTTGGCAAAAGTAGTTACAGAGCTGTCATGACTCAGTCATGAAGCTGAAAGTAGGTGGCTTACTCATAATGCTAGAATATTTTTAAGGTATCTTCTCAAGACAGGTATATAATCAGAAATATCCTATGCAGTTTTTGCAGCCCTCATCCCCCCACCTTTTCAATACTATAGTGGGCCCTTGCTATCCCCTGGGGTTTGGCTCCAGCCCCCCCCCCCCCCGTGGATACGAAAATCTGCAGATGCTCAAGTCCCGTTATACACACACACACACACTCTCTCTCTCCCTCTGGCTTTTCTTCACAAACGAAGATTCAGGAAGGACTTATCCCATGCCTTCTGCAAGCGCGCTGATGACTAAAAAGGCCAATCCGAGATAAACAAGTCCCATTGCAGAAAGCACAGCAGAAGGTCTCCTTGGGTGATGTTTCCGGGTTGTGATTCTTTCTGCCTTGTCGTTTCTCTTCAAGACTTGTTCGGCGTGAGTTCTCAAATAAGGCTGCAGCATTGTGGATAGTGTGTCTCCATGCCTCCCAATGTGAGGCCAGGCGGACCATTGTTGGTGATCAGCACAGTAAAAAGGTGTCCCTCATATAAAATGGCAAAATCAAGGTTTGCTTTAAAAAAAAACATTTTCAAGCCATGCATGGTGGCATTCGTGGAGGCAGAAGCCATGGATACAGAGGGCCAACTGTATTTGCTCAAAGATAAAAATTGCTGTTGCAGAAGCCTCCAGGAACAGCTCTAGAACAAGGTGTGACCCCATCATTGTTTTTTAGCAGAAAATCCTTTGTGTGTGTCCCCCTCTTCCCAGGAAGTTTTGTTTTGCAGACCAGAAAGTGACCTCCTGTACACTTCTGGGTTCACATGAAAGTACTGATGTGGCTGTCAGAGGGTCTGGACCTGGCACATTCCCAATTTCACAGTACTGAACTAAACACAAATAAACATAAATGAAAGTCAAGCAGATAAAATACAGTCATCATCATCATCATCATCATCATCATCTAATGAGAAAAACCAAGATCTAAACTAGAATCCAATCCTTTCAAAAATAGTTTCCAACCTAAAAATTTCTGAAGCTTCTTTACATACGATTACAGTATCATACTCTTTTGCCCACTATGTAAATGGGACCACACTTCCTCTATAACAAAGAATTATTTCATGCATCGAATGCTAAGTTTCAGCTAAATTCTTTGGAGTCATGGCTGCACAGAAGTCCTGCACTTTTGTTATTCTACACTTATGGCCAAAAGTGAGAGGAAGACCTGATGTGACACAGAGCTTGTGCAAGGACATCCTGAAAACTCTGGTGTGTGTGTGTGTGTGTGTGTGTGTGTGTGTGTGTATGTATGTAGATGTAGATGCTGATGCTGATCTTAGAATCTTAGAATCTTAGAACTGTAGAGTTGGAAGAGACCACAAGGGCCATCCAGTCCAACCCCCTGCCATGCAAGAATGTCTTCGAGTTGCCTGTTTACTTATGGTGACCCCATGAATTTTATAGGGTTTTCTTAAGCAAGGAATACTCAGAGGAGGTTTGCCATTGCATTCTTCAGAAATGTAGTGCAGTGGTTTGAGTGTTGGACTAGGATTCTGGGAAACCAGGGTTCAAATCCCTACTTAGCCATGGAACCCACTAGGTGACCTTGGGGGAAGTCATGCTCTCCCATCCTTAGAGGAATGAACTGAATAAACCTTGCAAAGAAAACCACTGTGATAGGTTTGTCTTACGCTTGCCATAAATTGGAAATAACTTTAATATACACAACAAAACAACAGACTTGATATTCCTTGGCAGTTTCTCATCCAAGTAATAACCATACCTACCTCTGCTTAGCTTCCAAGATCAGAAGGGGATTGTGTGCCTTCAGGGCGTACCTGTTGCAAATCTTGAACTGATGGAATTGACAACAATGTGGGTAGCATTTATTCCTCACATGATCACAAAGCTGGTGGAATTATTGGAGCCAGAATAATTCAGTCCTGCCTAGGGATGGAAAAGAAAATATATTTTAATGGCGATATTACAAATATATCAGATTCATTGTGAGAGTATTGTTAAAAGCACACTCATATCTTTGGTTTCGCATCAGAAGGAAACTGTGTAAGATTTTTTTTAACTACATGCAAATAAATGTGCCCAACTAAAAATAACATATATTTGAAAAATGTACACAACATAGTTACTGAAAAAAATCTTATAAAACAAGTACATTAAGAAAAATGTATACCAAAATATACATGAATTTCCATGTGGTGGTGGTGGGGAAGACCTCAGAACCTGTTCTGGAACTTGGACAGAATGAGAATACTGGTTGGATTCTGAGGGCTGGTCTAGATGAGGGAATAAAATGTGGATTGGTGTACATGTACGCCAATTCGCAGCAGCTTTCATTTGTCTCAATGATTACTCAACTTTCGTGAGTAAAAAATGACGAAATATGACGCTCAACTCTCCCCGTGGTAACGCAACAGTACCAGCAGGGGCAAGCGTCATACGAAAGGGACGCTCTGCAGCGCAGCAGCCTCGCAAGCTGACGAGGCTGCTTGCGTTACTTTCTTTGCGTCCGAAAAAGTCCCTACATTCCAACTTGCTCACTATCCTATTCTGAAGATGCTCTTACTTGCCTCTGTCTGTCTCATCTAGCTTCTGGAAAGATTTTCAGTTGTTGAAACACTTGTAAAAATCTGATACATGACATGGTGGAGAGGAGGAAAACAGTTTATGTCACATGACAGCTTCCTCTTGTCTGCCATGTGACATAAGCTGCCCTCTTCTTTCCTGAAACTCATGCATTAGCAGATGTTTTTTTAAAAAAACATGCAAATTTGGCAGCAGTAATCAGAGAGAACTCTTGGGTCAGATAATTTTAGTATTGGTGTTGGTAGTAGAATGTACCTTCAAGTTGTCTGTCGACTTATCACAACCCCATGAATTTCATAGGGTTTTCTTAGGCAAGGAATACTCAGAGGGTGGTTTACCATTGCCTTCATCTGAAATGTAGCCCACAGCCCTTAGAATTTATTGGTGGTTCCCCCATCCAAGTTCTAAACAGGACTGACCCTGCTTAGTTTCCCAGATTAGACATGATCTGGTGCCTTCAGAGTACCGTACTGTATTTATTATTAATAATTTTGAGATTCATTAATCTAACAAAAACCTGCACTACTCACCAAAACTGATTAAATCCACTTCTGGTTAAAGCAAGTTTAAACAGCAATATATATATTTTTAAAAGGATTTTTAGAAACAAATGTGAAACACTTGATCACTCCAGGAAATGGCCCCACCCTCACTGCAGTTGTCCATTCTTGGTGAAAATAAGGCTAATGTGCCATCACAACTAGTGCTTCTCTCTTGGAGCACTCTTTCCTTGTTGAACATCTTTCATTCAAGGTGGCTCTGCTACTAAAACATATAGAATTCCATTAATTTCTCCTTTAAAAAAAACTGTGCTAATGTGTTTCTGCTGCCAATCTTGTGCTGGGACAATTTCATAAGGTGCATTCTGTTAGAACCAGATAAAAAGACATTTAGGACTTTATCAGGTGGGGCTGTAATTGCAGAATTACTGTGTGACAGTACCGCAGATGGGATCCCGTTATTTCATGATGTTGTTGTCCTCCCATGGTCAATGTGTGCTCCACCCATTAATTGCTTATCACTTTTCATTGACAGAAAAAACCATGAATAGCCCTTAATATCACTCTTTTCACAGTATTGACAAATGTGTGAAATCATGTCCCACTGTAATCATATGATTACAGCATGAATGGGCAGTCCTTTCCCCCTCCCCGTTAGCAACGAGAACATAGGAGGCACAGGATGCTCTTTTAAGAAACTGTCACCTTTTCTTGGTACGTTTTTGTTTGTTTAAGTGTTTATTTGTTCATTTCTTTTTTTATTTATGTGTTTTTGGTATGTTTAAACAAAGTTGTGTCTTCTTGCAAGAACAGCCAAAATCTCACCCATACAAAACCATGTAAATAACATCCCATTCTTAAACTGCTAGTGGTCGTCATGCTGTGATTCCATGGCAGTAGTATTCTGTGATTATGACATAGTATTGCCTGATTACAACAATGTGCGATAATTACTGTAATCCTGCCACTATATTTCCACTTTCCTCAATAGTGGAATTACAGCATTTTGAGATGCTAGTCTGATAAATTCCTTAGTTCTAAGCTGACATAGGGTGTTTCCACACTGCAGAGTTATAGCAGTTTGACACCAGTTTAACTGCAATGGCTCAATGCTATGGAATTCTGGGATTTGTAGTTTTGTGAGATATTTAGCCTTCTAGTGCCTTCCCAAACTACAAATCCCAGGAATCCACCATAAACTCAATCTGGGAAGCCTTCAGGCCTTCTCCTGGAGTTTTTAAAAAGCTCCGTAGGACATGTGAATGTATGATAATTAAGACAGTTGCATTCGTGTTGCTGCGACAGGGCAGTGTAATCTGGTTGGCTGGATGAGCATGGGGGGTAGGGCTAACAAACAGAGAAAGTGCCTGCTGCCGCCATGTTGGATTTTCAACTAAGCAAGGGTCTAGTAAAGATATAAAATGGTGATCTTTTACTCTCTTTTTTCCTTTTTGTAAATACAAAAGATCACATGTACGCACCATGGTAAACTTTTTTTTTAATGGCAGCAGCAGATTTAAAAGCGCAAGTAAATCACTCACGGATGCCATTTTGGCTAAGGGCCATGTGAAGTTTAGGGGGGGCTCTTTTGACCATTAAGAGAGGTCACAGCACTGCAAATGGCTACTTCTTCAAAGAAGATTGTATTTTTCCCCCTCATTTAGATGGGACCTTTCTTTCATGTTGCTGGTGATATCCCAGAACTCTCATCACCCTGTGGAGCCAGCCCAAGACCTTTTGTTGCTTGAAGCAGAGCAGCTGTGATGTACAGAGAACACACGCTCACATGCAATCAATAAATTTCTTTATTGACATGGAAACATGTGTCAGGAACATTGGCAAAGCCGAAACTGAATTACAGACAGGCAAGACGGTAGATAAAGCATCCAGCGTGAGAAATGCAAAAGAGGGAGGGACACGGGGGAAGAAGATGTCTGGAGATGTCTGCCTCTGGCCTCAAGGCCTTGAACTGGCGTTCCCATGCCTACCAGGCGGGCTGGCCTCACGCCAAGACATTCCAGGCCTGAGAAAGAACCAGGCCTGGACCAGCTATATGGCAGGGTCCTCCATGAATTCCACTGCAAAACCCAGAATTCAGGGATGAGCCTGACAGCAGCAAAACTCTATCGTCACCCAATTCAAGATGTGTAGTACTGTAAGCTAGCAAAGTTATTTGGGAGCATGAGGCTGGAAAGCCCATAAGCTTCTCTCCCTATCCCTGGCAGTAAAAAGACAACAATTAAATAGTAATAATCTCCTGCCCTTTCTTGACACTCAAAATCTACTGCCTGAGCTCATTCTGCTTCATAGCTTGCGGGGTATTTGAGTGTTGTAAAGCCTCCTTATCCAATGAAAGTAAAAGCCCTGAGAAACCTTAAGATTTATTATAGCATAGATATGTTGGCATGCTTCTGATGGAGTTCATTTTAAATGTTTTGCCCTTTCAAATCCAATTAGACTCACCAGAACAGACTAGCACAGCTATCCTTTGGATGCTAGCATAGGAACAATTGCCTATGACCTAAACCCTGTTAACCATAACTATTTCTTTTTATTATTTAAGATCTGAACCAAATCATGCTGATTTAGAAGCACTTTCCTGTAGGAAAGAGATGGGAAGACTTCGCACTTGTGGCAACTACACCCCCCAATCTCTCAGAGGCCTGAGTTCCACTGAGGGGAGCCAGGTGAAAAATAGCCATGTGGGTGGTTTCCTTCACATATATCCTTGGTCCAGGAGTTCAGGATTATTAGCAAAGCCAAGTTCAGATCTCCTTCCATAAAAAAAATCTACCTTTGGGTTTCTTTTTTCCAATTTAATTTACAGGAGGTGGTGGATAGCTTTTTTCCCACCCATTGTTGTTAAACTGGTTGATGCTGGAAACAAGACTCATCCATGGCATTTTGCTGTGAAGCAGAGGTACAAATGGCGCCCTCCTCCTCAAATCAAGTACCCAACAGGTTGCTCACGTCATTTTGCCATATCTGACAGAAACCCCCACAAGCAGCTCTTCTCTTCTCAGCCAACAAAATACAACATGTAATCCACTCACTGGCAATGCACTACCCTTTCATCTGTTAGATAAATGCATGTGTGTAGCAGTTAGTAAGAGGTTCTGTCTTAAGGAGCAAAGACACCACTGGCTTTAGAGAAGAAGATTAAGGCTTTATTGTAAGACCTCCATTCTAAGACAGGAAAGTCAGTCAGGGTGCTATCCTAAGCTAGCTATATCTCTATGGAGGGCTGAGAGAGATGTGGGCAAGAGAAGAATTGGAAACATCCCTAATAGTATCAGTTTACATCACAGAGGGAGCAGGATAGGCAGACCAGCAGGGAGGACTGTGGGTCACTCAGACTTTCTAACTTAAAGCTACTGCCTACTCTGAGGCATGCCTAAACTTTTCAGTGCTAAGCATTGTGGCATTTCCAACATCATCACCCTCCCCTATTGAATCAGGCAGCCAGCTTACATCCTCTTGCAAGATGGGGACAAGTGTTAGTCTGGCTAGTGGATAACCAGCACATGGCTCAATACCTGAGGGGTCCCAGTCCTGAAGGAGATAGATGTCAACAGACAGCAGTGACATGTGATCAAACATCTGCACAAACTAGGTCAATAAAAACAGGGACAAGCTTAATTATTCTCCAGCTCTGCCCTTCTCACTTGCTGGTGTAACACAGCATATAGGACATTTACAGGCGGGGCCAAATACCCTGTTCCTCCCTCGCTATCCCCAGTCCCATTCCTGCCATGGAATCAAAGAAAATGTTTCAGACACTTACCTTGATCCCACAGCAGGAACATCCTCCCCTCCCTTTGTTTGTCAGTCATAAATGCAGCCATTGTAAGGCTGCATTTATGACCAGCAAATGAAATCGCACCCATTCTCACGAGAGAATGGGCACACGGCAAATTTTAAAATAAAAAAAAACCCAAATGTCAAAGCAGTACACAAAACACAAGGGGAAAAAACCAAGTAACCCAGGGAGGGGGGGGGAAGGGTGGCACTTACCTGGATGTCCCGATTGTGCCCAGAAGTGCTGGGAATGGACCTCCTCCCCTGCACCTGCCATCTCAGAACAGGAACGGGGCTCCTTTTGCCACATCCCTGATTCCATGACAGACATGGAACGGGTGGTCTGTTCACGATGTTTCATTGTGAATAGATTATTCCAGGAACAGCACGGGGGCAGGACAGGAGCAGGATGGAATGGGTCGACGTCATCTGAAAGGGAGACACATTCTCGACCCTGTTCCATGCCTGCCATGGAGTATTGTGAGCCCATCTGAAAATCTCCATAGTCATTGAAACCACCCTACCAGGAGAACATGAGATTATTCTGCTAGTGCACATCACCTTGCCCTGCTCTGAGACATTCTGCAAATATTTCCACCTTATTTATAAATATCCTTCCCGTTCAATACACTCTGGTTCCCAGTCAGTGTTGCAGAGTTGAATCGGTACAACAGCAATTCTTAATGAAATCTCGTAGCACTCTTCAAGAAATACTGTATTCATAGATATACAGAATAGAAAAACCAGATTTACCATGGGTGAGGGCGGTCTACTTGAGGGCTGTCTTCCAGCTTCACTGTAGAGTATTTCTGTGCCACTTTGGCTCCTTTGGAGCCATGTAGTCCCCCTTTAATCCAACATGAAATCAGAACAAGTCACACAACAATCCCCATGCTGTAGCCAAACCAGTAAAAGGGGAGGTATCCATGTCTGCCCACACAATTGTGCTCCCTTTTTGTCCCCTCCCTCACCCATGCATGTGCATATTCAAACATCCACAGGCTAGCCCTCCATTTCCTGTCTTTATTTTTCCATAGTGCATGTACACAGTGCTGGATCCCCACCTGCATTCTCATTGAATTGGTTGCTCCATGCCTACCTGAGAGCTTACCTCAGCCATCACATGTTGCCTTCCTGCATCTCATTTGCTGCTGCAGCTTTATTTTTTCCCTTTCTTCCAATGATTTCACAAGCTAACCTCAATTCCCCAACCCCAACAGCATCTTGTGATAATAGAAATTTCACATGAGTTGGCCCTGCAGCTTTTGGCCTCAAAGGACTCTATCAGAGCACCCCACTTTAACGTTCCTTTGCTAGCATATATTTTGTTGTTTTTATGCCAGCAAAACAACCCCCTATACCAGACCTTACCTTATTGGTGTCAATGAGGCTTTCATTGTCAATAAAAAGCAGCACCAGTGGAACGGCAGCAGAAAGGGTGCATAATGGGGGGGGGAACAATGTCGTCTGAAAAGGGAGCCCTTTTGTGATCTCCTGGCATTTGTGTAACACCACTTTTAATGCATCTGATAATCTCCAACAACAACATCAACACACACACAGAGTTCACATAAGCAGAAACCACACATTTAAAGTTTCAAGTACATGGGGGGTCATAAAAAGAGTGTCCCGCTACCTGGCTGTTCCAATTGCATCCAGAAGTGTTTGCCTATTGATGCTGCATTCACATGAGTACAATGGCATGTGGATTCAAATGCCGGCAATGGCAGCAAAAAAGCATCATGGGGGAATCAATTGATGGCTTGGCCTGTCCATAAACTGGGATGGCTTTTGGACTTTACATGATCACAAAAGGACAATGTCTTCTGGTACGCACACCCTTTCATGATCATTAGGCACCCTTACGATGCCATACTTGCATGGTCTGATAAAGTGCTAAAATGTTCTAAAGGCATATGGTAGGTTGACCACTGTTCAACATAGGTCCGCAAGGACCCAGGCAACACAGCTCCAACAGCTGCATGCATGCCTTCGTGGTATCTTTTGTGTTTGCAAGATGTGGCCAGGGACATTCCTTGGGAGCCCAACATTTTTCACCACTTATGGATTTACCCATCCAGCAAACAGTGATGGGAGGCTTTTTTCATGTTAGTTTGGGAGGACAAGTAATGACTCCACAATTTCCAGATGACTAGCTCCACCTTTTTCTTAATTGTGGAGGCACTAAATCCAATCATCCAAAAGAAAGATACCATCATAAGGCAGGGAATACCAGTGGAGAAAAGGGACATCCTCACTCTTTGGAGGCCTGTGAACTGTTGCATGTATCACATAGCTGCTCAACAGTTCAAGTTAGGGCATTCAACTGCAGCAGAAATTATTGTGGAAGTCTGTTTGTCAATGGAACAGATTCTTCTGATTCTCCTATCTCACACTGTTTTCCTTGGGAACATGCGGGAAGTGAGTTATTCTGTTTTCCTCTGATCAGCCTACCCTACTTCATCTTATTCCTCCGACCTATGCTGCTCATGTCAGTATTGGCATTTTGTGGACTGCTCAAAATGGCAATCTTTATTAATCTCATTTTAAACATTCCACTGTGCCAGCCAATTGAGAAATGAATTGGTGGCATGCTCCTGCCTTCCTTTTTCTCTCACCCACCGTTCTCTCCTTCAGTCCCTCCCCACCTTCAACAAATCTGGCATCAACTCACATTTCTCCCCCTCATTCTGCCATTGGGTGAACCAAAAACAGCCCTGTAACACCCCCCCCAATGTATTGATATTTACTCTGGAACAAATTATTGCATTCAATAGGGTTTATTTCTGGAGTGTGGGGGCCTTTCCGAGTTAGCAAGCTAGTGCCTTTCTGAGCTAGTTTACATACAGGAAATGAACTGGCTTCTCCCTGCTTGGGGATAGCATGGGGGAGAAGAAAACCATGTTCACTCACACTGCATGGCTGCTGCAGTATTGCAACTGTAGCAGAATGAAATGATCACACAATAAACAATAGTCAAATAACACCAATATTGAATCCATTGAAGGATTTTTCCTGTCAATAAAAAGGTATGAAACAATAATGACTGGGATACAATGCAACAATGGGAGAGACATAAAGTCGTGTAATAAGCCCCAGCCAAAAACACTACTAGCCTGCTGTAATTGCGCTTCACCAGCCTCATGTGATAAAGTCCATAGTTTCAACTTTGCTCTGAGGAGCAATGAGTGGAAATCCCATTGGCTCTGCTTGTTTTCTGCCACTTCAAACAACCACATACACTGAGTGTTTGGACAGGTATCTAGGCAGCCATTATTGTGGTAAGGTAGCA